>JAPQWS010000159.1:23527500-26027500 GCA_028651295.1 Catharanthus roseus
TATAAATGGAACCCAAATTACTGGAAAATTTTCACAGCCTCTATCTTTCCTATTTTCTTTTTCCACACTTTCTCTCTCTTCCTTTCGGTCAACTCCAGTCTCTCTCTCTCTCTCTCTCTCTCTCTCTCTCTCTCTCTCTCTCTCTCTCATATTTTTTCATTCCTCTGCCTTTTTTTTTTTGGTTAGTCCCTCAGTTATTTTTCCTCCTCCAGGTAAATGCTTCTTTTATTTATTTATTCTCTTTCTTTTCTGTTCTTTTGTTTCGTTTTTCTGTCATTATTATTACTATTTTTTGCTGGAATAAATCCTTTCTGAATAATAGAAAAATATAGGAATTATTATAAAATTATTTTGGAAACGTTTTTAGAATTTCTTTGAGTTTAGAATAATTGTAGGTACAACCTAGGGTCATCTTGGAGTCATGGTTATATTTTTATGGAGCTATTTGATTAAGTTTAGAATTATATTCTTTGCAAGTTTAACTCATTCCGCGGCTCAAGGTGAGTTCATCGATCCCTTTTTTGTTAAAAGAAGTTTAAATATCGTTCTTATTGAGCATATTACTTTGTTATCAAATCTTGACAAAATGCTCAAAGTAATTATCAGGGTTATATTACGAGTTATGCTAAAATGTGATAAGTAATTAACGTATTTATATTTTAAATATTTGTTCATGGCACTAAAAATATATATATATATATTTTAAAGGTTAGTGTCATGTTCTTATTATTGCTTTTACTAGAAACATTTGTTTTAACAAATCTTTTTATTTTAAATTTTGAGTTCAAAATTATTTTGAAGAAAGCATTTTCAAAATAAGTGTTATTTCTTTTTGGAAAAATAATATATTTAAATACTTTAAATTCCCTTAAGTTTTTAAGTTTTATTACTAGTTTCAAATATTTAAATTACTAGTTTTTTACGGAAATAATATTTTTAATTCTTTTAAAAGTTTTTGAGTTTCAAGATTATCTTGAGAAATTATTTTTAAAATATTTATTATTTCTTTTTAGAAAGAATATTTTTACATATTTTATATTTTCGAAAAAAAAAGTTTTGAGTTTTAAAATTATTTTGAGAAATTATATTTTAACATATTATTTCTTCTTGGGAATAATGTTTTTTTAAATATATATATATATATAATACTTTAAGTTTCATTTTAAGGATTTTGAGATATATTATTTATTTGGAAATGTTATTCTTAAAATAGTTATTATTTATTACTTCCTTTGGAAATAATATTTTAAATATTTTTTTATAGGGTTTGAGATTTACAATTATCTTTAATATAATTATTATTATTTTTTAAAATAAGACTTTACATATTTTCTAGATATTCTTAAAAAGGTTTTCTTGAGTTAAGAGAATATTTTCATAATACTTTTACTTTAAATATTCTTAAAATATGATTTCGAAAAATGGTTACTAGTTATGTTTAAAGAATATTTCTCAACGGTTTTATTCTTAATTTATATCTTTGAAATATTGATAATTTCTTTCGACAAATATTTATCATAATTTTTGACACGCATATTGGCATAACATATTTTATACCCGGTAATGTATTTCAAACTTACATTCCAAAGTCACATTTGCATGACTACGAGTTTTGCTCAGTGGATAAGGATTTTTTCGATATATGAAGAGTTTTATGTGGCCGATAGATAGCCTATAATTTTATAAAAATAGATTAAAAACCCTAATCCGGCAAAAAGGGGCATGGTATATATTTTTTATCGACATGTCGAGAGGACTTGCACTGTGCGTGGCTAGTCCCTCGTACGAGGGCCTCTTCCTAACGATGTGTTTGGTAGTGTTACTCTTGATCTAGATCCAGTTGATAGAGGGCGTAGTACCGTTAGAGGGTTAGGCCCAAAGCGGTATTATGTTGGACTCTGTATCATGCTTTGCGGTAGCGGCTATTTCCTAGAAGTTTGGGTCAAGAGGGGCCCACCAGCTAGGGTAGCACAGGGCAGCCTGGTAACTACGCCAGGGCTCGTTACCTGTTTATGTATATGTTGTGTGAGGTTGAAAAATCGAACGTTCGTACAGTGTGTTTGGAGTTCAGGCTAGTATTGACTGACGGATGCTGAAATTTGTCCGAAGACCCCGTTTCATGTTCCGGACTCTGTCCTTGAACCTATCATGGTGCATGCATGTGTTTCTTAAAATCTCAGGTGTCGTGGCAGCGCCGATGTGTCTTGATTCACTTAGACTTCCCGGCTAAGCCCGAATTTATATTTTGCATAAAAGTTTTGAAAGTACTTACGTTGTTGGGATGGTAAACCATTTTATAAATATATATACACTTTTCCCATATGGGAAGCTCACGAATAGCACACGTGCATGTGAACTCACTGACCGTCCATCGCTCATGTTTTCCAAATGTTTTTTCCCCCATTTTTAGATGACTTGGTAACTAGCTTGGGTTAGAGGAGCCATTGTGAGCCATCGAAGCCGGCATATTTATATTTGAAGTTTTCATCTCTAGTCAAAAAATTTTGATTATGTAGACTACGGCCTTAGCAGCCTTAAATCAATGTATAAGTTTGAGAAACTTTCGTTAAAGTTATATTCATACCTTTCTTTCTTCTCACATTATTTAATAAAGAAATAGTCATTACAGCTCCTCCCGATTGTACCTTAGTCTTGTATCTTTGTCAGTTTAGTGCCGAGAGGCACGCAGGTACCTTACTCCACCACAGTTGACCTAGTGGAGGGGTACGGGGTTTCACAAGCATTGTGTACATATGTATAGGTCAGTTTCGAGCGGTAGCAATGGAAAGCAAGGTGCGAACAGTGACCATTTTAGCAATATTGGAAAAGGTTTTCGTAAAATCGATGCCTGCTGTTTGTGTGTTGCCCAAAATCACTAAGCGGGCATTGTAACTCTCAACTGTGCCTTCTGTTTTATATTTAATGCGGAAAACCCATTTACTCGCAAGAGCACGTTTTTCAGGTGGCAAGGAAGTCAAGGACCACGTGCCATTCTTTTCGAGGGCATCAATTTCTTGCTGCATGGCCGTGCGCTATTAAGGATTAGAGATAGCTTCAGAGTAGTTAGTAGGTTCGGATTCTGTGGCAACAAATGCTAGAAAATTCTTGTGGGATGTGGAAAATTTTGCATAATCCACAAAGCGTATAATAGGATAAAGGGACATACTTGAGAGATCTGAGGAGAAAGGTGGAGCCGAAGAAAAATGGGATTTAGAAGACTTCCATTTGGCATTACAGTCAAAATCTTGAAGACAGGTAGGAATAGTTTTATTGCGTGTACTTTTTCTAATGACAATTGTATGATAAATGGGCTGGCATCCTTGGAAGTGGGTATGGCGGCTGACTGTATAGAAGTCTGGAAGGATGCTGTTGGGCTAGGCGACGCCGAGGCTGCATCATGTGGGCCTGACGTTGCTAGGTCGGCAGGAGGTGGGCCGCAGGAAGGTAGCCCAAGGGAAGAAGGTGCTGCTGGGGGCTGTGTCGCATAGGCCGTGATGTGCGGGCCGCAGGAAAGTGTGTAGGCCACAGTAGCTGGAGGCCCGTCCACTAGGGCTTGGGCTGGAGATCTTCTACTCTCGTAGGCCGATGCAGATGGGCTGCTAGAAAGGGGCTGGTCCGCTGAAGGCTTGTTTGCTGGAGCATGGTCTGAAGGCCCGCTATCCTCATGGGTTGGAGGACTGCTGTGAACATGGGCTGGTCCATTGAAGTAGAAACTCCCCTCTGTCTTGGGCAGGCTGCTCCTTTAAGGCCAAAAAATGTTCCCTGAAATTGTAAGTATGTGCAAAATTTGGAATGTCCGAATTTTCTTTTTATGGAAACTTCGTTTCATAAAAAATTACATCTATGGATAGAATAAATTTCTTATTTTGCAAGTTATAAAACTACCAACCTTTCTTGTTAAACGGGTAGCGAAGAAAAACACAAATTCTACTTCGGGCACGGAATTTATCTTTGGATAGATCATGGTCATGGACATAAGATAAGCAACCAAAACTTTTAGTATGAGAATATGATGGCTTGTTCTCATGTAGCAACTCGTAAGGTGTCTTTCCATGTAACAACAAAGAGGGGGTGCAATTGATGAGCTATCCGGCCATTAAAACACATTCCCCCCAAAACTTTTTAGGTAGGTTTACTTGAAAACGTAAGGCACACGCGACATTCAGGATATGACGAAGCTTGGGTTCAACCCTACCATTTTGTTGCGGAGTATTGGCAATTGTGGTTTGATGCATCATAACATGAGCATTCCATTGTCACTCCGGACTACTTTAATTGTTTTCTAAAATTGGGTTTTAACCATGACAAATGCTGTTTTGAAACTTATGCAACTTCGCTTTCTCAGAAAATTAAATATATCCAGACTGCCCAAGAGTAATCATCTAGTATATAAGAAAATAAGAGGCACCGATAGTGGATACAGTTTTATATGGTCCCCACAAATCACAGTGAATTGAATAAAAAATCTCATATGCTTTATTTATACTTAAAGGAAAATAGTCAAGAGTCTGCTTGGCATGCAAAAAAATATTACAAGGAGTAGTTTTAGTTCTAGATTTCTTAGAAAGTCCCAAAAAACTATTCACCACAAAATCTGAAGGATGTACCAAACGGACATGCCACAATGTACTTGAATAAAAAAACGACACTAGAAAAGGCATAGAAATCAGACAATTGCATAGGTTTGTAGAAGAAAATCTCATTCTTCTGCTCACCTACTCCAATCGGCCTCATCGAGGTACAGTGCTGTATAACACAAAATTCATCAGAAAGGGTGATAAAACACTTAGAATCTCGTGCCAATTGAGCCAAATAAATTAAATTGCATTTAACCTTAGAAATTAAAAACACACCAGGGAGGTTGAGTCTAGAATTTAAAGGAACCATTCCTTCTTGTAAAACAATTGCCTTAGCACCATTAGGCAGACCAACAGTATATGGATAAATATTGTTTAAATTTCTCAAAAAATCCTTCCTACAAGTCAAATGATGAGAATAGCCTGTGTCCAAAATTCACTAATTTTCCATACCAGATAATTCATTGAATTGATAGAAATTAGGATTATTTAGAATGATCAATAGCTTTGACCATTGGTCTTTGTCCAGATTAGGAAAGCTTCCTAAAAAGGGTGCTGTTGGTTCCTGCTGGAGAAATTCCTTCCTTCATTGCTAGAAAAACACGCCGGACAGTTGCTGCATAGGCGTCATTGTTGCTCCCTCCCGGCAACGGCGCCTACAGCTGCGAGTTCCTTTCCTTTGTTCCACCTGGGGAAGGACGTCCTCGATTTCTGTTCCTGCCACTTGCTCCGCCGGGGATTGTAGCACCGTGGCTGCTGCGATTCGATGATAATCGAGTACTGCTAATCTAACTTCTGCCGGTACTGTTAGTACTGTTCTTGGGCCACCAATCCGCGTAGCTCATGAGATGGAAGCAAGAAGCGGCGTCGTGTCCACTCTGGGTGCAATAAGAGCAGACTAGCTGCAAGGTTGAAGGAACCGAGAGGAAGAAGAAGACCGATCTGTTTTGGCGACGGCGAAGGCGACACTGTCGCTGCTATGTTCCTCCGTTCGAGCCAAGTTTCGGAGCTGCTCTTCTTTACAAATTTGGATAAGAACTGTTCTCACTTTTGGCACGGGTTCTTGTTGAATCAGATGGGAGCATACATTGTCATAAATTTCACTATTTAAACCCATTAAAAATTAAAAACTATTTTCTTCCTTCTTTTAGTTTGTGATGGCTGCGAGAAGTTCTGTGTCTGTGGTGGATGGGAGTTGAGTATAATTTCCTAACTGGTCCCATATTTTTTTCAAATGCAAATAATAAACATTTATTGAATCTCCTCCTTGTTTACAATTCGCTAACGCAGTTTTTAACTCGTATTTTCTTGGTCCATTTCCAACCAAAATGCTTTCCTTTAAATGTATCCATAACTCTCAGCTCTTTCAGATTTGTTTATAGAAGATCGGAGGGAGGGCTCAATAGTATTTAGAATCCATGAATTTACCAGAGTATTAATTTCCCACCATTCTTCCTCTTTGTCTGGATCGTTTTCTGGAATGGGAATTGTTCCATCAACAAATCCCAATTTTTTCTTCGAACGCAAGACCAATCGCATGTCCTTTTTCCATTCTGCATAGTTATTGTCTTTATAATTCTCTTTTAATTGGACAGTCATTATGATCAGCTCGGGACTATCAGAAGACGCCACATAGTAGGCATCTTTCTTTATTTTACGAACATGCCTTTCTTCTATCAGGTCGTTGTCAACGTTGCCAGTATCTTTCTTATCGTAACTTATTATGAGAATTTAGACAAGGCTGACTCTGATGTCATGAAAGTTTCTAGTGGGGAAAACAATCAAATGTTATCTGTTTTATTATGCGGAAATAATTACATTATATATGTGTTTATAAATCCTCTAGTCTAGCTATTAATTATGGAAATAAATCATAACTAGGAAAGTAGTAAAATATACAAAGCTTAGGATTTATAGTATATGGAAATATCTAAATATGTGGAAACGTAAATATAGAAATGTCCATAATCCGCAATAGAAACTCCTTACTCTGTATAGATATGCAAGTATGGCGTTAAATCTGCAGTTATAGGGGATTATCATAAAGTGGGTTTTAAGTGCAAAGATATGTACTGTATGATGAAATCAGACTAAACATGTCTAATATAATTTTTGAGAAAACAAGATACAACATGATAAAGAATATTGCTCTCTTTAATTTAATGTCTTTACTTAAATACCAAAACAATGGTTCCAAGTAAGCCAACTGTGATGAAAATAAAAAAATAATGTTTTCCTCTACCTTCCTCAAACTACTGAATGTACATTAGATTTGCTTGGTTATAGTACTATAACCTAAACTATTGAACTCTTCTTCTATAGTTCCTCCAGACTTTAGCGCATATGATTGATTTTTCCAACTCAATGCCATACCAAGAAAATTGTGCAGTAGAATTCCAAAGAACCAAATTAGAATTTCTCACTTTGGTCTCTTAAGTTCTTCTCCAATTCCGTCATTCGTAGACTATCATGTGGTAAGTAAGAAGAGACGAAGCATCCTATCAATAATCTTCCCAAAATATTATTATCATAATAGAAAGACAAGAATAAACAGCTTATCACACTCTTCAAAAATACAAAATTAATTCTTTACAAAAGATTCACAACATAAACCAAGCATAGTGTCTTATGATGAAATTTTCCATCACAAATAGGTAAAAAGATAACATATTATATGTTGCCAATAAGTAGTGTCATAAATTATGAAGCTTGAGAGAGAACAGGGGTAGGGGATAAAATAGCTTTACATATTACAGTAGAGTTTGTAGTTGAAGTGGAGAATTCAATAGTTGGTATATCTTGTGAAGTATTAGATTATGAAATCGTTGCAGAAATCACCGAGGGAGTCTATCTCCAAGAATCTTTGATGCCCTTGTGCGCATGAATATAGAGTTCAAGATTTCAGAGTTAACAACATGAAATTTGCCTTTCTTATCCTATAATGTAAGGAAATTCAGTTAATATCAAACTCATCAAATTTAAAGTCAGTAAGAAACGGTAGCTCAATATAACCTTATCATTGGAATTGTTGCAACTAACTTTTTTCTTTCAATATATTGATAATATGAGATATGGATAATTGTTGAGTCTCAGTTCCTTGAAATTCCATAACCATTGGTTTAGATGATTTTCATACCTTTTTTAGTCTGAAAATCAACATGTAAAAAATAATTGCAAAGGTAATTTCTAATAGAAATCATACTTAATTGATACATTGATTACAAATAATAACAAAATTTAACATACATGTGCCTTATTTGATCTTGTTGTTCTATCTCTTATTGGTCCCTTTTGACAAATCCTTTTGTTATGGCAAAATTGTTTGCAAATTCGAAGTCATAGTTGTTGATCTTTTGCCTTGCCTCATTGCAAGTGTTTCTCCTTGTTCCCTTCTTCATGTTTTCTCAGGTCTTTCCCGGAAGTCTTCTCAATGGTGGAGGTAGAACATTTGGCAAAGTAACTTCTATCTCTGGCTAAAATGTGCGATCGGGAATTAGATGTATAACTTCATTAGAAGAATTAATGTATGAATCTTTCATGAAAACTTGGATCACAATAACTCTCCAAGATCTCTCTTCTATGAAGAATATGTAATACATCATGCTTACATAGTCTTCCTGTAAGATCCCAAACTCTAAAATTACATTTTCTCCTTGATATTCACAATATAGAAAACACTTTCCTCCTACACCTGAAGTTCATAACCACCAGCCAACAACATAGTACATTTTCTACTATTTTTCCTAATTTGGTTTAACTTAGAAACTACATTTGGCACAACTTATGTCAGTAACATACATGTGGAACCATTAGTCTCAAGTACGTGTGCTTTTGAAGTCTACTCATAAACTTAGCTCACAAGGAGTCAAGTAAGGTATATACAGGTTTTGCCACGAAGATCTCCTATCCAACAGTTAAAAGATTCAACAATATTGTTTGTTATATGATCATTCTTCAACTCTATGGTAAAGGTGTAGTGCGCCCACATCTCTTTTGGTATTTTTCTTGAGTCAAGCATGTGCAGTTGGTTTAATGTCTTTCATCTTTTTCATAGCTTCATTAAAACTTTACATAGTGTATGATCTTGTTGCTTGCAAAAATCTTAATAGTGCCCCAAGATGTTGTCCCCTAAAGTTACTATAAATAGGCCTACAACTTTTCTGTTAATGGCATGTGGCACCATTACATTAATATTATCTTTTCTAAAGCCCAGCGAAATCAATGAATAAGAAATATATCAAAATTAATATAAAGGTAAGAAATTAAGCAAAAAATTTACCTAATTCTCATTTTAAATATTGAATACTTTTTTCCTATCTGTCTTGAATGTTCAAGGCTTATGCTCTGAAAATTTTCCAAGTAGTTCACTTAACCATTCGATGATAAATAATCAACTATCTTTACACTCACTCTCCACAATAGCGAAAGCAATTGGAAATAAACCCTTATTAGCATCTAAGGATATTGTAGAAAGTAAGATACCACCACAAGGCCCTTTTAGATAATAGCCATAAAAACCAATGAATGGTTCACATCCAGCTAAAAACCCTTTCTTTAATGCATTAACACTTACAAACATCATTTTCACAGTAGGAATTCCATCTACTTCTTTGGGCTAACTGAATTCCATTTTAACAAGGCTTCCTGGATTTGTACATAGAATCATACTTCCACTACTTCGGAAGTAAGCAATAAGATTGTGCATGATTGTCGTCGATTACTTCTATTGCAGCTTGTTTAGCTCTAAATAGTTGCATCTCAGATGGGCGCATACCATGTTTAACAAACTCATACATTAATAATTGAGGCTTAATATTTTGATCACCTCTTGAGATATGTACAATCTTCTTAGCCATCCACTTTGCTAGAGCGTTTATTTATTCACTCACACATGTATTGTCAGGGTAACATGTCTTAGTTTTGAATGTAATGCCATCAGGCATAAGAGAAGCATGTATTCTCCACGGACAACCTTCATTATCACAAGTGGCTGTAACCCTAGCCTTTCATTCTTTTTCCTATTAAAAGGAAACCCCCTTTGAATCACACTCATTTAATGAGTGTCTAAATCTATTTACATTTGCAAACATCATTCATTTTTTAAGCATAAACTTTTCACCATCATTAACAATAAATTTATCCTCATTTAAATATGCACCCATCAAATCATCTTCAAACTCACTATCCAAAGAATTTTTAACTTCGCAATCATCATTTGATTCATAATAAGATAATTCATGATTACCATCCAATTTATTTTTACTAGACAATAATTTTAACAAATCATCATCATATTCATCTCCATGAATTTCACCATCATTACATAATACATACAACTCATCAGCAGTTTCCATTATATCATCATTAGAAATTTTATTTCATAATTCATTCTAGCAGTCCTTTTGCCATTTAATTTCAGCTTTCGATTAATCTCTGTATGGTTTTTGCTATCCTTATCACTCTAGTTTTGATTTCTAATAGTCCTTGCATTATTTTTATTTGTGTCTAGATTGTCGACAAAATTTGTGGCACGCTCACCATCATTGTTTTAATGGTCACTATTATTACTTGTATTAGCTTGAGTAACATAAAGTTTGATTTGACCATTCCTCTTATGCAATTTAAACATCTCCAAAACATGGTTGTATGAAGAAATCTCTATTCTATTAACTCCTTCAGGAAAGTCACAACTCGAAGTAAGTTCCATATTCTGATTAGCTCCAATATGCTTAAATACAACCTCACAAAGATCAGATCAAATGTCAATATAAGAGTAGCTGATTAGCTCCAATATCCTTAAATACAGTCTCACAAAGATCAGATAAAATGTCAATATCAGATTACCGATCTGGATCAATATGTGAGTTTCAATTATTGATTGCCAAAGAGCACAATATAATATATATGCTAGCAGTTGCCTTCTAAACAAAATAATAATCACAAAACATAGTTAAAAATAAAGAGATTGATTCAATACTCAAGTAAAAGGACACTAAAACAAAACTTTAAAGCTTACAATCTTACTAGTATAACTAACAATAGAAGTGCAAGCAAAATACACTTACTGTTAACAAAATCAAAGGTATGTAAAATGACAACATCTGAAACAAAATCGATACATACCTTCAGCAATAGCCTTGATGTTCAAGAATAAGTATGAACCTTCTACCGTTGAATCTTTTTCTTTGATTAGATCACCAGATAATTTATGTATAGTTTATTTCCTCTGAATCTTTTAGCCTATACCTATCTAACATTCAAGTACCAATAACTGATCGATGTCACAGGCATATTATAGATAAGCTAGGGACCCAAAGTCAACAGTATTTGTACTATTTCTGACCATCAAGGAAATTGACTAGTGTGTATCCGATAGAATCCTTATTTATCTCACTTATCAGATTAGTTACAGCAATCACCTTAACTATAAGACTGTGGACCACATTTAAGTCCCTAAATAATAAGGTAATATCCAACATTCTCCCACTTGACCCACACAGAATATACATGAAATATGGCTATAATGTTTTAACACTTGAAAAGATTCTAGACCATACACTAGAACACTCAACTAAAACATATTAATACAAGAATCATAGTAGTCATGCTTTAAACAAACACTTCCTTCCATGTATTACAATATATAATATATCATAACCAAGTGACAAACTTTATGAATGTACTTATTATAAGTGTCATGCAGGGTCCAACATAATAGATCTAATGTAGATCATAACTTTATACATGATAACCTCCAATGCGCTAGTCATGTAAATAATATAAAATAAAACTATAGTTTGTTGATATGTCTATTTTTATCTTGTTAAGTTTTATCATTTTTTAACAGTTTTTGTGTTTAATTGTTTATAAAATGAACTTATTGAGTACCATTTCTTATCTTATTGATTATAGGTACCTTCGAGTGAAGATATGTTGAAAACAAGCCAAAACGAAGTACTTCGGAGTATAAAACGAAGAAAGTGGAGAAGAAAACATCAAAAGCTCAATTGCTGGAATATTACTAGTATCCGAATCCGAATAGTAGCTATCCGGTTCTAGATATTCCTGCAGCTAAAAGGAGAAATAAATTCAGAAGCTTTCCAGATCTAGAAAGCTTGGCTTTTCTGATCCAGATAGGCGTGCAGAGGGGCTTTTATGCAATTTTATAAGTTTTCCTTTTTGTAATATGTTTTTATTTCCTTTTTGTAATTTCATTCAAAACCTTTTTAGAAAGGGTTTGGACTAATTATAGAGTAGGATTTTGAGAGTTTTCTCCTATATAAATCCGATTAGATACATTAATTTGAGGAGCTTAGGTCTTAATTTCGTGCAATTTTGGGGTTTCTTTAAGCGACTCGGAACACGAGTTTGGGTAACCACTGGGACCGTGGAGTCTTAGTTTTCTTTCCTAAGCTCCCTAAACTTATTTCATTACACGAATTTGTCTATGAGTTTTATATTTTAGAATAATGTTTAGCGGCTAAGTCTTTTTGCGTTTAAATGGAGATGAATCCTGGAATACTTGGTTAATGTTTTATATGAATTTCTTGTTTTGATTATTTGATTCTTATTCGGTTGTTATATAATTGTTTACCGATTACGCATGATTAATAATTTCACAAGATTAATTAGAATTGAAAAATGAAGGTTAATCTAGGGCATTAGTTGAATAATAGGAATTAGTAATTGAGTAGATATACTAATTATAGTTTTTAGATCATTAATTAATCACTATAATCTATCACTCATTCATTATTGGGTTTGTAACACCCCACTTGGTAGGCACCTCGGTGACGTTGAGAGGGGGATCGTCGTGAACATAGGAGTCGTGCTCTAACATAGTAAAATTTATGAATTTATGGTGCACACTTTTAGCAATTTAAATACTCGGTGATCTCATGAAAGGTTTAAAGTGGTGTTTTCTTTTTATGGGATGATATTATCTTTTTTCTTTTAATTACTATTATTATTAATATTATTTTATATTAGAGTTATTATGGTTTGTTAAGAAGAAAAAAGAGAACAATTTGCCACTTATCAAGAGGGGTGTGCCACTTGGCCTTTTGCATGATCATGTAGGTATATATATATATATATATATATATATGAGTTGAGGAGGAGAAAATGGCTGATGTTTTTTTTTTCTCCTCCCCTCCTCTCGGCTTTAGCATCCAAGTAAGGTTTTTTTTTTTTTAATTTTTTTTCATTTTCTTTTTTTTAGTTTTGTTTTGTTCTTTCTTTTCCTCTTTTAGTCATTTTAGAATTGTGTAGTTTTGGTATAGTATATTATTGTGTTGACTTTAATATTCTAATAATTATATTCACTAGCTAGTATATATATATATATATACTTAGAAGTTTATTTTGAAGCTAGGAGTTAGAATTAGCTTTTATTTATTTATTTGAGTTAGCTAAGTCCTAATTTATTTTCTTCTCTTTGTTGATAAATTGTAGAGTTTGATTTTATATTCTTAAGATTAGGTATTTAGGGTATAATTTTGTTAAAATTTAGTTAATTTATATTTTTAGGTTCTCTTATTTAATTTTATATAAATTTATTTATTCAATTTCCTTGGTATAATTCTCTTATCTAAATGATTTTAGTATACATAATTTTTGGTAAATGATTTTAAGGTATAGTTTTTTTTATATATTTTTAGTATACATAATTTTTGTATATATAGTTGGTATATATATATATATGTATATTTGTGATATATATAATTGCTGTGAATGATTTTAGTATATATAGTTTGTGTATATATTTTTTAGTATATATGGAAATTTTATAAATAATTTTAGTATATAAAGTCTTGTATATATTTTGGTATATATATGATTGCTGTAAATAATTTTAATACATAACTTTGTATATATATTTTTTATATACAAAACTTTTGTAAATGATTTTAGTATTCATAGTTTTGCATGTATTTTTAGTATAATGATCTTTGAAAATGATTTTTGTATTTATAGTTTTATATATATATATATATAACTCTAGTATACTTAACTTTTGTAACTTGTCTTAGTATGTATATATAGTTTTTTTATATGGTGATAGCATATATAGTTTTAGTATTACTAGTGGGTTTCTACTATTTTTAATATATATGGTTAAGAAGTTTAGGCTCTTTAGATTAGTATATGCGTAGAAATATCCCAGGTTCAGAAGGAGATATGTTTTTCTTTTTATTTATTTTTGATGACAAATAGAAATATTGGATTTGTAATTAAGTGTTCTGCTGGTATCCTATTTGTAGGATCATAGTACCAGGTTTGCATTCAGGTGAGTCCACAAACCTCATTTTGGTATGTTATTTCAAATATTATGGGCTATGTAACTTTGTTTTCTAAACCTGTCACCAAATATTTACTGCACTTGGAACGATATAACTTGGTATGTTTTTAGAGATGTTCTCCACAATATGTTACATGTTCATTAGAGATGCATAGGAGCGATGCTCCACATAGGTATTTTCTTGTTAAAACAGTTTATTATTGTTGTGAAAGAGAACTAGTCTGTACACTAGTTTTCTAAAAATATTTATGAGTTGAAAAATGCTTTGGTTTTGAAAAGTTATATGATTTAGAATGCATGAATGTAGACCTAGCACATTTATAAATCTGCATAAGCTGGAAAATGTTCTAGCCTTGGAAAGGTACATGTTTTGACATGCATGGATATAGATCTGACGTTGGCATAACTATGAAATTTGCATAAGCATATGGTGACTGGCGGATGGAGATTTTTGATAAAAAATATTTATGACCTGATTCTGTTCCGACGGCTGGGCAAATGGCCTTTCGGTTTATAAACACATATGAAAAATGCATTCCGACCAGGTTACAGTTCTGGTTATGATCATGTGTTCGGATGCATCAGAGAATTACACTGTACGTGGCTAGTCCCCCATACGAGGGCTTCTTCCGATGGCATAGACGTTTCAGACTCGGGAGAGTGGATCTACTTGAAGAGGGGCGTAGACCGCGGAGGGTGTGGCCCAATCAGTCTACGTGGACAACACATCATGCTCTGCGGTGGGGTCGGCCGCCTTGTGGAGAGTCAGGAAGGGCTTGAAACTAAGGTTATTCCCAGGGCAGACCTAGTAGCTGTCCCAAGAATCTGTAGCTTGTTTTTACCAATGATATGGAGAGTGCGGTTGTTTGGAAATCGATTGCTCATATGGTGTTTGGCTGGTATTAACTACAAGATGCCAGAACTTGGTTCCGATGACCTCGTTATACTACAGGATCCGGACTTTGTCTGTGGAGCCCGACTGTTGCATTACGTGTTCTTTTGGATTCAGGCGTAGAGGCTGCGTTGATGTGTCTTGATTCGCTCAGACTTCCTAGCTTCGCTCGAAACCCTCATGTAGGTTCATGCATCAGCGTTGTTAAGGTAACGAAGGAAAAATATTTTCTTTAAACATTGCATGAACTGTTTTTCAAAATTGCATTACCATTGTTTTAAGAAACCACTAACGCACACACACATACACACACACGTGGACTCACTGCGCGTTCGTGCTCACGTTTTTCCATATCATGTTTTCTCCTCAGATTAACTCAGGACGGTCAGAAGCACAATAAGCTGCTGGAGTTTTAGACATGGAGTTTTTGGTTCGAGTCTCTCTGGAAGGACATGTGATTCTGTTTTGCTTTCTTATGCTCGAGTTGTTTGTAAAGTATTTCCACCTTTGTATTAGAATGATCAAAAGAAGTTTTCTTGAACCTTGTGTCTTGAGCTCTCTATTAGTGTTCAGTCTACTTATTTTTCTGTTGAGAATTGTGTATATATACTTCTAAATGTTACCCAAGGGGTTATGCTCTTGTTTTGAGACTTATAGTTTAGTGCCAAGAGGCACGCAGATACTCTACTCAGCCGCAGTTAACCTAGTGGCAGGGTTGGGGGTATCACAGGGTTAGGGTTAGAAGACATTCTTCTCTAAACGGTTAAGTTGAATAGGGTCTTCACCTAGACATAGGGATTATCCGATATTAGAGTGAGATACAACCAATGAGTTTTAAATTAAAAAAAAAATGACTGTCTAAATAAAACTAACTTAAGGTTTTAGGGGATTCCACCATTTAAACACATTTTTCCATGTTTTTCTAAAACCTTTTTAATTGCTTTCTTAGTTTAATTATATTTTAATTGTTTCTTTATTTTAACAAATTCTTTTCAAAAGTTTTATTTAATTAAACAGTAGAGACGTAGGTAGTACTAGTGCTTGTCTATCCTGAGATTTCGACAATCTAAGGACTTTCCTCACCATATTACATCGACGGTACGCTTATCTAAAAGTTGAATTTTTTTGGATAGAAACCACGCATCATTTGTGTAGACAAAACAATCAAAGAATAAAAGCAAGGCTAAAATGAGCTATTAAGCCCCATATGAGCTACATGATCGTGAAAGACACTTGCTGGCAATGCTTTAGTCATTGGATCAGCTACCATCATAATGGTACTAATATGCTCAAGCGAAATAGTTTGCTTCATGATGTAATCTCTAACTCTGAGATACTTGATGTCTATATGCTTACTATAACTGCCACTATTGTTATTCTTAGAAAAGTATACAACAGTCAAATGTCACAATAAGGGTCTCGTAATAAAATCAAGTATACGAAGACCACTGATAAAGTTTTTTAACCATAGTGCCTATGATGTAGCTTCATAGCATGTAACAAATTCAGCTTCCATTGTGATTACAACGATTGTTTGTTTAACACTTCTCCAAGACACGACTCCTTCAACAAGAAGAAAGATGTATCCTGAAATAGATCTCCCTGAATCCTTGCATCCACACAAATCAGAGCCTAAAACCCTTTTTCCAGCTCTCCAATGTTCAATTCCAGGGTTACTTTGCTAAGCATTCCTACTGCAAGAGAAATATTGGGTCTAGTACAGACCATTGCTTCCAACAAGAGAAGCATACAAAATGCTTTTCATTTGCTCTTCTTTCAATGCATTTTGAGGACATTGTTTTAAACTGAGTGTATTACTTTTTGCAATGGATGTTGCTATTGGTGAACAGTTCTTCACTCCGAATCTTTCTAGAACCTTTTCAATATAGGCCTTTTGAGATAGTCCAAGTATTCTTTGTGATCAATCTCTGTGAATCTCTATGCCAAGGACATAAAAGGCTTCACACATATCCTTTATTTCAAAGTTCTGGGTAAGGAATTGCTTAGTCTCATGCAACAAACCTAAGTCACTACTTACAAGCAAAATATCATCTACATAGAGGACTAGAAAAATATATTTACTCCCACTTATCTTAAGGTATATACATTCATCAATGATGCTCTCTGTGAATCCAAATGAAGAAAGAACACTATGAAATTTAATATACCATTGGCGGGAAGCTTGCTTAAGTCTATATATAGATTTCTTTAACTGGAAAACAAGGCGATCATTGTTTTTATCACAAAATGTTTCTGGTTGACGCATGTATACCTCTTCCTCAAGATTCCTATTCAGAAAAGCTATTTTCACATCCATTTGATGTAGCTCCAAATCAAAATGAGCTACTAAAGTCGTGATTATTGTAATCGAATCCTTCTTAGAAACTGGAGAAAAGATTTCATGGTAATCAATGCCTTCCTTTAAGTAAAACCTGTGGCTACAAGTCTGACTTTATATTGTTCAATACTACCAGATTAGTCTATTTTCATTTTAAAGACCCATTTGGATCCTATGGTAGAGACTTCTTCTTCGGCAAGGTCCCAAACTTTATTATTAGCCATCGATTCCATCTAATCTCTCATGGAATCATACCAGAGTGTGGAGTTTTCTCCACTCATGGCTTGTGAAAGAGAGCAAGGATCATCCTTTATTCCAACATCATAGTCAAACTCTTAGAGATATACGATATAGTCACTAGAAATTGTAAATTTCTTTATCCTTGTGGATCTTCTTGCTCTCACTGATTCAGATGTTTTAGCAATGGGTGCAAGAGAAATGGGTTGATCTACTTGTGTTTCCTCAGAAGGAAAAGGTTCTAAAACTTGTGTTTCTTTAACTAATTCATGAGAGTTAGTATTCAAGTTTCCAGAAGACAAAGGTATCGTAGGTGCAATAGGTGGTTCCCTTACTTCTTTAAATTCCTCTCTTGGAATTAAAACACTCTCACTCACTTCGTGATCCTCAAGAACCTTAGCATTTCTAGCTTTTAAAATTTAAGGAGTATGAGAGGAATAGTAAAACGTAAAGCCTTTCGAGTTAATTGCATAGTCAATAACATAACCACTAATTGTTCTTTTATCCAACTTTTAAGTTGAGGATTATACACTCTCTCTTCAATTGGACAACCCCACACGTGTAAATGTCTTAAACTAGGCTTCCATCCATTCTAAAGTTCAAAAGGTGTCTTAGGGACTACCTTGGATGGAACCCTATTTAAAATATACACAACAGTTTTTAAGGTCTCACTCCATAAGGAAAAAGGTGCACTTGATCTACTGATCATGCTTCTTACCATGTCCATTAAGCATGGTTCCTTCTTTCAGCCACATCGTTTTGTTGTGGTGTTCCAGGCATAGTATATTGGGCAATAATACCCTGAAATTCAAGGAACTCAACAAATGAACCTTAAGCTTTCCATTTTCTGGGTACCTTCTATAATATTCTCCACCCCATCAGATCTTACAAGTTGGATATTGATTTCCCTGGTTTCTCTACTTATGTTTTAAAGAATTTAAAAGCATCAAGTGCTTCTTATTTATCAAATAGAAATACATGTATCTTGAATAATCAAATATGGATAGGATAAAATATCTCTGACGATTCAAGCTAGGGGTAGAGAAAGATCCGCAGATATCTGTGTGTATGAATGATCTCAAGCATTTGAGAATTCCTTTTGGCACCTTTAGAGGACTTGTTGGTCTACGTTCTCTTAATGTAGTCCACACAAGTCCAAAATAAAAAAAAAAGTCAAGAGATTTTAAAACTACATCATTTATTAACCACTTAATTCGATTAATAGAACTATGACCGAGTCTTTGTGCCAAAGACTTATGAATTACCATTGATAATAGAACTTTTTGTGCCAACTTTTCAATCATTCAAAGTTAAAACATTGCACTCATAAGTGGGGTCCAACTCAAATTTAAATAAATCGTTATCCAAAATTCTAAAACCATTAAATTTATTGTCTTTCACGAGTTTCACAGTAGAAAAATGAATTATAAAACAATATCTCTTATTTGACAATTTTGAAACAAAAGCTAAATTTCTAAAAAAAGATGGTACATATAAAGTGTTTCCAAGATCTAATTAGAAACCAATTTTTTAAAATGAGTCTATAAGTCCCCATGACTTCAACTTGTGAACACATCCTATTGCCAGAATAGATGTATCGCTCACTTCCCATCGGCTCCCTTAGATTGAGAAAGCCTTGCACAGTTTTGGCAATTTGAGAAACCTTAGTAAAATTAGATTTAAGACACATAAAACTGAGATTACTTTTTTTCTCAAGCCATTTCTTATATTTTATGCAGTCCTTGAAATGTCTCTTATTTTTGTAAAAATGGCAATTATCTTTATTTTTTAATTTCTTCTTCATAGGAATATTCTTTCCTTTGTGCCTTTTCTTTATCATGAGTTACTAATTGAACACTTTCTAGTACCCATGTTTCAACCTCCCTTTCTCTTGAACACACATGGTCAAATGTTCATTGATTGGCCATTTTTCCTCGTGTTGTAGGAAATTTTGAAAGGACCATATTCTGCGGGGAGGGAGTTGAGAATGAAACGCACAAGAAATGACTCAGACATGTCAATTTTAAGAGCTTTAAGCTTAGCAGCAATGTCTCTCATTTCCATAATGTACTCACGCACAGAGCTACCTTTATCAAGCGTCATGCTAGAGAGTTTTTTCATTAGGGTGCTGGCCAAAACCTTGTCAGAACTTACGAATCGGGCATCCATTGTCGTCATGTAAGCTTTGACTGTCTTGCATTAAGGATTGGAATCCCTAATGCTCCAGCTAATGTGTGCTTTAATGAGCATTAAACTTAGGCGATTAGATCGCTCCCACCACTTATAAGCGCCCTTATCTTCTGGCATACTTTATTTCGTGGGGATGGGTGGTTCATCCTCTCGGATTGCCAGGTCCATGTCCATACACCATAAATTTAAAAGGACTCTATCCTTCCATTCAGAAAAAAGGTCACTAGAAAGAATTGGACTATGAACATTTTCATTAAAGAAAGCAGTAGGAAAAGCTACAAAATCAAGAATATACATACATAAGCTATTAAGTACAAACCATCAAATGAATCAATATAAGTGATTCATGCAAATTCTAACCTTCCTATGGATAGAGGTTGCAACACATACACAGAATTTACATTAACTTTATAATGAGACTAAGCAAACAAAAACTACAAAAAATAATCCATAACTATGGGCATAGGAAAATTTTAACTATATTTACAATCTCATTACAATTAATCCCACCAAAATAGTTACCTCCCCGTGGGGCTGAGTTACCATTTTAGTTATTGAACTTTATAGATGTCATTTAAAAAATTAATAATCGCTAACTTAAATGTGATTATATATATATTTTCCGCTTCTTATCAAGCACTTAAGATGCAATGAATACTCCTAAGCACATGATATAAAGAGAACACAAAAATAACAATCTACAACGCCAAATAATCAACTTAAACAAATATGTTGATTTAAAACAATAATGGATATTATATGAATAATTTTAGAATGCCCTAGAGCCTAAAAAAATGGACTAACATTAATAATTAAACTTAATATTATCAATATCCCGAAAGATAAATTAAAGCAGGATATGCACTAATAAAATTTAAAAAAAGAACCGAAGACCTGATTTAAAAGCCATCAATATATGTTTCTTTTGCTGAAAAGAAACTTGATTCATAATTTATTTTAAAACTCCAGCAAGGAAAAACAGGAGCAGTGAAAAAAATAAGTTTTCTGTGAATGACCACAAAAAAGGTCTCAAAGCCATCAAGGCATGAATCCAAGAGAAAAATTGGAGAACAAAAGTACCAAAGATCTCATACTCTCTATAAACACAGCAACCAACAGATCAAACAAAAAATCCTTTTCTTTTTTTAAAATAAAAGAGACCAACTAAAAAGTTTTCATGGTCATGTGAAAACAAAAGAACAAAAAACCCATAACTTTACTGCCATATTATGCATATATTTCAAGAAGAGAGTATTTTTTAAAATAAAACAAATCCATGCAAAAAAACCAAAAGCCTTTCCTTTAAAAAAACCAAAGTGTCTTTATGCATATTTTTCATGGAAAAAGAAAACCGTTTGTCCCTTTTTTTAAACTTCAGCAAAAAAAACCAGAAAATGTATAAAAACATAATACATTCACACGTGCAAGAAGCCATGAAAGCATTCATTAACTTCTATTGATAAAAGTCAAACAAAAAACTTATGAACAAAAGGTTCTGGTATGCAAATATTTGTGCCAAAAGAAACAGACTATAGACAGAAGGAATGAATATGAGCCGTCTTTCATGCAAAAAAAAAAAAAAAAAAACCCATATCCTTCACTGGCAAAGCCTCCAATAAAAGACAGAAGACATAAGGCATCTTGCAAACAAGAAAAAAAAAAAAAAAAAGATCAATATTTAGCCATATAAAAGAAAAACAGTGGAGGAAAACACCAAAACAAAACCAAATAATTCGATAGCTTTGGAATCCTGTACAAAAACAGGAAAACGATTTTGCGACACCATATTAAACAATCGGAGGTAAAGCTTTAATCTTCTAAAAAAACAAACATAGACTGAACAAAATGGCTACATATTGGCGCTGATATCACATGTTAACACAATCAAAGGTATATAAAATGACAATAACAGAAAACAAAATTAATAATACCTTCAGCAGTAGCCATCGATGTTTAAGAATAAGCGTGTACTTTCCACCATTGAATCCTCTTCTTTGAAAAGATCATCGGATAATTTGTGTATAGTTTATTTTCTCTTAACCTTGTAGCCTATACCCATGCAACATTCAAGTACTAGTAACTCATGGATGTCACAAGCATATTATAAATAGGCTAGGGACCCATAGTTAGCAATACACATTCTATTTCCGTCCATCAAGGAAACTGAATAGGTGATTTTATTTATTTGTTTACTTAGTTTTTAGAGAAAATACTGCAAGGACAAAAATTTCATTGCAAATTTTTTTATTCTCATGTAAATTTAACTATTGTTGTTGTTTTTTCCTTTTCGTAGAAAACAACCCATAGATAGAATTCTCATTCACATATTTCTAAAATTAGCAAAAGTGATATAGAATAGAAAACCATTAAAACAAATTGTATACATCTTTCTAAGTTTTAGAATATATATATATATACATATTTTAATGCATCCTTAATTGAAACGCCTGAGATTGTATGTAATGGAAAATCAAATATAATTTAGAATTTGGAAAAACTATAATCCAAGAAGATAAATAAATAAATTGACAATTTATTTAAAAAATGAAGTCATGAAAAAATATTTAAACCACAAAACAACTAAATTTAGCAGAATGTTCAAGCTGCAAGATCATTTAAGACAATATTCCAAGCAGTATAATTCAAATAGAATATCTCCTTCAATAGGGCAAACTAGTTAATACCACAGCAATCCCACTATAATCAGTTACTCTAAGCTAACTAATTTAGTATTCGATCTTAGGTTATCTTTTTATTACTCTTAACAACCCACTTATTTTTCCTCTTCTTTTCTTGATCTCGACCAGATTTCGTTATCTTCATCTTTCTCAAAAGAGGATCTAACTTGGACAATCCTCTTTTTTGTCGAATTTGGATTCTATAATATCTACTAATTATCTTGAAAATTCAATTTGTAATTCAAGAAACACTCTAAAAATATCATAGGCTCATTATCCAATTCAAGAAAAGCTCATCAAAGTAGGAAAGATTTGCAAAGGCTTGAAAGAAACATATTCAATTAAAAAGACAATATATTTAATTTCTCTCTGTATTGAGAGAGAAAGACTACAATTTTTCAATAACTTGGTCTTTAATTAGAAGTCTTTAAACAATTTATCCTGCAAAGGCCGACAAATATTAAGTAACATAAATATTTTCTCCTTAATTTTTCATTGAATCAATTTAAAATTATTCCTTATTAGACCAATGGTTCTCCCCAAAACTATTATTCAGCTAAACCAATATGAATATATAAGTACCTTGTAATCCTTAGACAAGAATGCATTTCCAATGAAGTAAGCAAAACTAATTAAAGAAGCAACAATAAAGAGACAACAAAAATAAGATCGGCCTTTTGTCTCAGATAAATGTAAAACCTGAAACAATAAATTTTACCCTAAACAATAAAAATAATATAAAATTTATCTTAAATAACAAAATTCAACTTAGCATTAATCAGTAAGAAAAAATTTTCAAAATATAGTACCCTATCCCTTTGAGGGCAATTGCACAAATTCAGTTGCTAATTCATACATAAGACATTTGAAAAAAGATAACGAATTAGAACTTAGGGAGTCAAAACCAAACTGAAGACGTTAAGAATTTACTAAACTTAGAAAAGATCAGAATAAACACTTATGATAAATTGGAGCAATATGATCATGACTAACAACAAATACTAGAACATTATAGAGGGTTCCATAAGATATCTATAAACAATAAACACAACAAAAGAGGGGTAACTTTTTAATCCATCACTTATAGTTCAATAAAACAAGGTAAAAGCTAGTTTTGGAAAATTACTCTATGTAATTGAATTATCATAGGAAGTTATAAAAGGTGTTAGTGATTTTCACAATAGTGCAAATCAGAATCTAAGAACACAAATTTCGATAACCAAAATATTAAAGAAAAAAAGCTATATAAAAGTAAAATATGACACTTAAATTTACAGAATTTTGTTATAATTTTCTAAACATACAAGAATAAAAAACACCATAAGATACAAAAGGATTTTGAGATGAAACCTTGAAAAAATTCTTCCTTGGATTAGAGGTTGAAAATTTCTCTTCTGCACTGTGTTTAAGTTGAACAAGGAGAAAGATTGATTGAGAGAGAGAGAGAGAGAGAGAGAGAGAGAGAGAGAGAGAGAGAGAGAGAGAGAAACACTCGCTAGAGGGAGAGAGGTTTATCAAAATTGAATTTCTTTTATCTTTATTTATTTGATACGTTCCTTTCGCAAATTTGTCATTTAACTATACCGGCAATGCCCCTTAACAGAATCTTTAGTTTAGGGGAAAGTATTAGTTTCACCTGTTGTGTGGATTGAGAGATCCACAAACCTATTTACTATTACACTCAACTTTCCTATTTACTATTACAGCCCTCAAAAAGTAGAAATTACAGAAAGGTCCCTAAACTATTACAGATTTACAGAATAGTCCTCCATTTCTTCTTATTCCAGATCTGGTCCCCGTATTTTTCTTGAGACAGAAATGTCTTTCTTCTTCTTCTCCGGCAACGGTAGCTGTAGATCGCCGGTGCTGCAGGAGAAAATTAGCAAGAAAACAAGAAATGGACCAAGGAGAGAAACACTACCTCGCTGCGGCGGCGGACGATCCAGTAGCAGCAGCGGCAGTAGCAGCAGCGACGGGAGCCACCGGCGAGCTGAGGATGAGCTCCGGGAGCAGCGGCGATGGTCCCTCAGCTCGGAATGAGTTCACCGGGGAAGATGGCTCTCTCTCCCTCACTGTCTCTCTCACTCTTCTCTCTCTCTCTCTCTCTCTCACAGCTCACTCTCTCTCTCTCTTCCCTTCACGGTCGCCCGACGGCAGTCAGGCAATGGAGCCGACTCGCTGCATTGGCGACTGAAAGATCATGGTGGAGTGCAGCGGCGGCAATGGCAGTGAGGAGGAGGAAGAAAAATGGCTGAAGATGGGGCTGAAATTCAAAGTGGAGAGGAAGAGAAAAAGGGGGCTGCTTTCTAAATTAGACAGCTCCCAAAATAGGATATATATATATATAGGGAAACCCTAAGTCACCATGGGCGGGCCGGGTTGGCCCGGCCCGGCCCGGTATCTTGGCCCAATAAAATCCAACCCCTTTCTTTGGTGAACCCAGTCCATATCATCATAGGGAGTATTGGGCTGAAAATAAAAATGAAAACTGTGAGCAAATAAGGCCCACTTGACCAACAAACTCCACCTTGAACACATTTTTCCATAAAATTCCAGCCACAACCGACTCAAAAGAGTCAACCTTTATCAATGTGAAGAAGATCCCTGCACAAAGAGAATTTATCAGTTGTCACAATTTTAGTACCAAAGTCTGCAGGATTATCTTTAGTACTAATTTTCTCAATATTAACTAAGCCACTTGAAACCTTTTCCCTAATGAAATGATACTTAACATCTATATGCTTAGTTCTTTCATGATAAGCAGGATTTTTACACAAATGAAGATAACTTTGACTATCTGTATAAATCACAGCTTTAGAATTTAAAACATGCAATTCAGATAGTAAGCCTTGAAGCCAAATGGCTTCCTTAATTGCCTCAGTGGCAGCAATGTATTCAGCCTCCGTAGTCGATAAAGCAACTACAGGCTGCAAGTGTGATTTCCACGATATGCAATTCCCTGCCAAAGTAAAGAAATAAGAAGTGGTAGATTTCCTACCATCTTTATCACCTGCAAAGTCAGAATCCACATATCCAACCAGTTCAAAATTATCAGACCAATTATGATAAAGAAGACCCCTATCAATAGTCCCATTAATATAACGCAACAACCGCTTAAGAGCTGCCCAATGATCCCTACCCGGATTAGACATGAATCGGCTAAGAAGGCTTATGGAATAAGCAATATCAGGTCGGGTGGATATCATAGAATACATGACGGATCCTATAGCCATTCTATAAGGTATATGGGCCATGTCATTCTTTTCTTTGTCTGTTTTGGGGCAAGATTTTTCAAAAAGTTGAAAATGGCTCGCAAGTGGTGTACAAACTGGTTTGCATAAATGCATCAAAATTTAGAAACAATTTTCTGCAAGAAAGATTTCTGGGATATGAATAAGAATCTATCAGCTCTATCCCTACAAATGTTCATCCCAAGGATTCTAGACGCAGAACCTAAGTCCTTCATATCAAATTCGGACTTCAACAAGGATTTCAAGTGAGTAATCTTATCTCTATGCTTACAGGCAATTAGCATATCATCTACATACAGCAAAAGATAAATAGCAGTTTCAACATTATCACCACAAAAATACAAACAGCTATCATAATTGCTTTCAACGAAACCAGCTTTAATCATAAAGGAGTCAAAACGTTTATACCATTGCCTGGGTGATTGTTTAAGTCCGTACAAGGACTTTTTCAACAAACATGCCATGTTCTCCTTACCTTTTTCCTCAAAACCTGGTGGTTGACGCATGTAAATAGTCTCTTCAAGTTCCCCATGCAAAAATGCAGTTTTAACATCAAGTTGTTCAAGATCAAGATCATAAAAGGCAACAATTGCAAGCATCATCCTAATTGTTTCATATTTAACAACGGGAGAAAATATTTCATTAAAATCGATGCCCTCAACTTGAGAAAAACCTTTTGCAACCAGCCTAGCCTTGAACCTTGGGGGTTCATTGGCAGAATCTGGCTCTTTGATTTTAAAAATCCATTTGCAGTCAATCAATTTTTGCTTTGAGGGTTTTTGAACAAGAATCCAAGTTTTGTTTTTACGAAGTGAGGACATTTCCTCTTTCATAGCATGCAACCACAAAGAACAGTTAGGACTCTTTAAAACATCAGAAAAGCACAGAGGTTCCTTTTCTTCAACAAAAGATGCAGCAGCACATGCATATGAGACGATGTAGGAGTAACCGTACCTAGCGGGTTTTCTCGTCTCTCTCCTAACCCTATCTCTAGAAAGCTGGTAGTCTCTTAGAGCTTGGGCTTGTGTCTCGGGATGATCCTCATCATCCTCATCTGAATTTTCAGATTCACGCGTGCTTGTTTTCGGCTGCTGGCTGGTCGGTATATCCGACACTTCACTGGTTTCAGGTTGATCGTGGGGTTGTGCAGGTTCGGAGGTGTCTTCCACCTCCACGGGAATATTCCCATCAACAGGAATGTCACTAGGGTTATCAGGATTGGTTTTAGCCTTTAGACAAGACATATCAAGTTCATTGAAGACCACATCCCTACTCACAATAACCCTCACCCCCGGCTCACCTTTGAGCCAAACTTTGTAACCCTTGACCCCACTAGGTAGCCAAAGAACACTCCCTTTCTTGACCTTGGGTCTAACTTACCCTCCTTTTGATGTGCAAATGCAGCACATCCAAATACTCTAAGGTTTGACAGGTTTGGTGGTTCTCCAGACCACAACTCTAAGGGAGTTTTGAAATTTATGGCTGTTGAGGGTGATCTATTAATGAGGTAGACAGCTGTACTTACAGCTTCTCCCCAACAGGGTTTTGGGATTCCTGAAGACACCATGAGGCACCTAACCTTATCCATTATAGTACGGTTCATCCTTTCAAAGAACTCCATTTTTGCCGAGGGTTGTGCCTAACAGATCCTATGGTGTATTATGCCATGCAATGCACATAAATCAAAGAAACCGTTTATTACAAAACTCAAGACCATTATCTCGTCCTAATTGTTTTTAGTTTATTTCCGGTTTGATTTTCTGCAAGGCGTTTCCATTCGTAAAAATTTTTTCAAAAGTTTGATCTTTTGATTTTAAAAGAAATACCCATACATGCCTAGAAAAATCATCAACAACAGATAAGAAATAAACATTCCCACCATAAGTTGGAACCTTTTCAGGTCCCCATAAATCACAATGCACATAATCAAGGACAGAAGTGGACTTGTGTGTGCCAACTGAAAAACTAATTTTATGCTGTTTTCCAAGAACACAGTGGTCACAAAAATCCAAAGATTCGATTTTGTCACCACCCAAAAGATTTTGTTTGTGAAGGCAATGTAGTCCTTTTTCACTGATGTGGCCAATCCTTCGATGCCACAACAGAGTCTTTTCAGGAACAGTTTTGGAAACCAATGCAGATGCTTCTAAAACAGTTTTTCCAATTAAATGGTAGAGACCATCCTTTTTAAAACCTTTGAGCATGACCAGTGCTCTTTGCAAACTTTCATAATGCTATTTTCAGATTTATAAGAAAAGCCATTTGAGTTAAAAACACCAAGGGAGATTAGATTTCGACGAAGGTCGGGCACATATCTCACCTCGGTCAGTTTTCTGGTCACACCATCATGCATTTTAATAAAAACATTTCCAATTCCTTTAATTTCACAAACATGATTATTACCCATAAAAACTTTTCCCAGTTCAAGGGGTTTAAAATCTGAAAACCAATGCTTGTTTGAAGTCATATGAAAAGTGCAGCCAGAATCAAGAATCCAATGATAAAAAACGGAAGAAGGGGAAGGGGATACACACAAAACCTCAGAATACATAGAATTACCATCTGAATCAAAATCGTGGGTTTTGTCATTTTTATCACTCCCTTTACCTTGTTTACGTTGTTTTTCATCTTTGATTCTCTTAAAACACTTATTTTTCATATGACCTTCCTTGCCACAGTAAAACACTTCACTTTCTTATCTCGTGATTTCAACCTCCCTTTACTTTTAAAACGGTGACTAGAAGATTCTCTCCGGTCAACCCTCCCTCTCACGTAAAGGTTCTCTCCGTTTGATTTGTTTTCTTTTCTCAAATCAATGTCCTTTGATTTTAAAGCGTTTTTCATATCAAACGAAGAGTCAAATCATCTCCGCCATACTTGATAGCAGATTTAACATCATTAAAAGACTCGAGCAAGGAATTTAATAAAATAACAAAGAAAGTTTTCATCGGAGATCTTCTCTCCAACGCTTTTGCAATTCCAAAACAATTTTGTTTAAATCATCAATATTTTCTGACAGAGATTTCGACCCGCTCATTTTAAAACCGAAAAGTTGTTCCTTTAGATAAATCTTATTTGATAACGATTTCCCAAATACAATTTTTCGAGTTTTGTCCAAATTTCAAAAGCGTTGTCCTTTTTGTCTATTTCTCTCAAAACATTATCGGTTAAATGCAAGGTGAGGCAACTATGGGCATCACCAAGTTTTTCAAAAAGTACTTCACCCTTCCAAGATTCCTGATACTTTTCAGTGACTACAGATTACGGGTGCGATTTTATTTTGGACTAAAACAGCTTTCATTTTTCTACGTCACATTACAAAATCAGATTTGCCATCAAACTTGTCGGTTTCAATTTTTGGAACAGACATGATTAAAATGGCAAATAAGAGTAATCAATGGCTAGAAAAAATAAAAGAAAAAAAGTTTGTCACACAAATAAAATGCCCGGATTTTTCTTTTGAAAAACGGCGCAATAAAACAAGTGAAACACAAAGAATTTCACAGCAGAGAAAGCGCAGTTTGCACAATAATAACCGAGACAGAAATAAACAGGTAAGGGCTGAGCAACAGCCTTCCAACATAAATAACAATAAAAATCAACAACCACGAATAATAACTACACTTTGCAATCAGTTACAGAAAATCACCAAGGCACAGCTACTTGAAGTCTCTTTGGACTCAAGCCAGGCTTGGGTTTTAGATTTTTCGAAAGATAACTAGATTCACAAAATAGCAGATCCGTGACGGTAGATTTAAAGCAAATAAGCAGATCTAACAGAAAATAAACAGATCTAGCAAAATAGGCAAGAATAATAGTAACGATCTACCAAAAAAAAAAGCTGAAATAAACAGAGAAGGTTTAAGGATGCTTCCCTGAGCCAGATCCATGGAACTCAACAGTTCCCGTGGGTCCGGAAGATCAACCCGAGAGGTAGCCGCTGGTCCACAAGAGCACCGGAAAGTTGAAGTCGTTTCCGGGCTCTGATACCACTGTTGTGTGGATTGAGAGATCCACAAACCTATTTACTATTACACTCCACTTTTTTATTTACTATTACAGCCCTCAAAAAGTAGAAATTGCAGAAAGGTCCCTAAACTATTACAGATTTACAGAATAGTCCTGTATTTCTTCTTATTCCAGATCTGGTCCCTGTATTTTTCTTGAGACAGAAATGTCTTTCTTCTTCTTCTCCAGCAACGGCAGCTGTAGATCGCCGGTGCTGCAGGAGAAAATTAGCAAGAAAACAAGAAATGGACCAAGGAGAGAAACACTACCTCGCTGCGGCGGCGGACGATCCAGCAGCAGCAGCGACGGGAGCCACCGGCGAGCTGAGGATGAGCTCCGGGAGCAGCGGCGACGGTCCCTCAGCTCGGAATGAGTTCACTGGGGAAGATGGCTCTCTCTCCCTCACTGTCTCTCTCACTCTTCTCTCTCTCTCTCTCTCTCTCTCTCTCTCTCTCTCTCTCTCACAGCTCACTCTCTCTCTCTTCCCTTCACAGTCGCCCGACGGCAGTCAGGCAATGGAGCCGACTTGCTGCGTCGGCGACTGAAAGATCATGGAGGAGTGCAGCGGCGGCAATGGCAGTGAGGAGGAGGAAGAAATATGGCTGAAGATGGGGCTGAAATTCGAAGTGGAGAGGAAGAGAAAAGGGGACTGCTTTCTAAGTTAGGCAGTTCCCAAAATAGGATATATATAGGGAAACCCTAAGTCACCATGGGCGGGCCGGGTTGGCCCGGCCCGGCCCGGCATCTTGGCCCAATAAAATCCAACCCATTTCTTTGGTGAACCCAGTCCATATCATCATAGGGAGTATTGGGCTGAAAATAAAAATGAAAAATGTGAGCAAATAAGGCCCACTTGACCAACATCACCAAATATCAGAGTCTAATTTTAGTTTAAACAAACCTCATGCGAGATAAATATAATTAAATCTTTTTTTCTTTTAATCCTTTCTTTTAAAAACACGCTTCAAATTCATCTAATGCGTACTCTTTTCATGCATACTCTTTTTAATCATGAAAATGAATTTCACTTTATATTATGACTTTTAATTTTTTTATTAATACCAAAAAGTACCCTTGCAATTGTCACTCGAGTACCACTTCTTTAACCCATTAACGTTTGGATAACAAAATCAGATTTCTGATTAAACGGTTCATTTCTGATTAAATGAATTAGCCTAATACTTTGAAATGAAAATTTGCCTTACAAATAAAAATAAAATCTCAAATTTATCTTAATTTTATTGGAAGAATAAAAAATTGAATAACAGTTGTACTTTTTTCTATTTTTATCATCATCGTCCACATACTTCAACTAACCACCCCACCACTGCCCGCCATCATTGGAACCACACACACCATCACCGCCACACGCTACCATTTTACACCAAAACTTCATAAACACCATAACCCACCACAAAATCATCTTCTTCATTTAGATTCAAATCCAATTTCTAGAAGTGCAAATAAAAGGGAATGAAAAAAAGAGTTCAACTATAAATTATGCTGTCATAATCCTATTTGTATCATAAATCTTGCATAAAATATGGAAAGCGAAGGATAGTAATTGTTTTATGAATTTTGTGCAGAAAAATATAGTAATTAATAAAAGTTGAAAATAGAATAATGATCTACAAAATAAAAAATTCAAAATCTCATATTCAATATCCAAAATCCATTCTTGAATCCACTAATGCCATCCAACTTACCTAAAACTCTCCATCAAACAACTATGTAATGCATACCGCGTACGCACCTCACACATGACCCAAAAGTGTAAGAAGTCACGAACGTAGAGTCAGAGTTCTGAAGATGCTTAGTAAGAGAGTTAACCTTTATTAAGATAAGTGTTCATGGGACAGTTTACGAATATATTGAAGTATATTAATTTTTTCTTTTTGACTATACTTAGCGTGTACATTTTAGTGAACTAAATACTTGATATATTCGTATAAGTTTAGAAATAGTAAACTTAATATAGAGATATTGAGTTTAGAAAAGAATATTTTGAAAAGTAACTTTAGGATTTAAACGTAATTTTTGTAAGACAATATAAATAATCTATACAACCCCCTTCCATATATATTGTATATTCACATATGTATATATGTATATATATGTGTATATATATGAATATATATGTATATTTATATATATATATGTATATGTATATGTATATGTATATGTATATGTATATGTATATGTATATGTATATGTATATGTATATGTATATGTATATGTATATGCATATGTTTATATATATATATATATATATATGAGGGCCTTGACCTTTAATTTTTTCCTTCCCTTATTTGTGCTGCTTCCTCCTTTGCGTGAGATTGAAGAAGGCCATAGGTAAGTATCTTTTTTTTTTCCTTATTGGATTCTGGTCTTTTATTTGGTGATATATTTGTAAAATAAGCATTGAGTTAGTCTTCTACCTTTTTTCTTCAACCAAAAATTATGGTAGTTTTATACCAAAAAAGAAAAAAAAGAAGAAATCTTTTGGTTCTCTTCCTTTGTTCATCTCCAACTTTTTTTAAAAAAATCCTTATTTTCTCCTCAAAGATGTGGGTGATCTAAATCAATTTTTGGTGTATAATTTAACTTTGGAGTTAGTTCCTAATTTAGACGCTTCAGTAATGTGCCCAAATTAAAGATTCCTAAGGGTATAAGATTTTGAGTCTTCTTGAGGAGCTAATATATGTGTAAATATCCTAAGATCATTTGAGGAGATATTTGTATTCGATAGCAAGTAGAAATATTGGAACTTTTCCTTAACTATTTTTATTACTCTATTTGTAGGATCATAGTGCCAGTTCTGCACTCAAGTGAGTCCATAAAGCCAACCTAAATATTTTAACGGTGTTTCATTAAGTGACTCTATTTCCCAATATGTTATCTAGTTAAGATTTATATAAAATGTTTACTACTTTTGGGGCAATATAATTCGTTTAAATTGGAGACTTTCTCCACAACATATTTAACTTGTGCCTTAGAAATGCATAGTGATATGACATGGGATGCTCAAGAGACAATGGACTTGATAAAAGGGCCAGTCACAAGGTCGATTGCAAGGAAAATGGAGGAGGAGAATAAAGGAAGAGTAGTCTATTCGAGAAGATTTTCAAAATTCTTCTTGAAAGTCATTGAAAGGAGAAGATGAAGACGAAAGAGGCACACAAATACTCCTAATATCCATGGTGCAAGAGATGGAATCAAAAGAAACAAGAATGGAAGAATTAGATGGTTCAAAACCACAAGTGTGGGAAGAAGTAGACCTACCGTAGGCAGTAGGATTTCCCCTACCAACCACTATAAGCTTCTATTCCAAGAGGGACAAATGAACCACAACCTATCGTCCATGATTGGTTGGGGCTTATTGTCGATGGCAAAATTGATACAGCTTGTTTCCATGGTTTGTTTTATGAAATTTTCTTGTAGTACTCTTGATTTCTTGAATGTTGGTTTTCAAGTGTCTTTGTTTTTGAATTGAAGCATTTTTTTTTTATCAAATTGCTATGCTTTGCCCTTCTTTGTGGGGACTGAATATCTTATTAGCTTTTACTCTTGAATTTGTTTTATGTACTCTATGCACTTCAAGTGTTTGTGAAAGTACCTCTTAATCTTTGACTTCTTGTTTAATTGGGAATTTCTTGGTAACTTGGAAGTCCTAGATGCCATTAAACAACTCTAGAAGGTGAGGAATAGCAAAAGGCAAAAGGGATGAGACTATTTTTGCAAAAGCCAAAGAGAGTAAGTGACAAACATGAGGGTTGAGCAAGTCAAAGTTGAGTGAAACACTTAGGGATTGGCGAGGTCCTTTTCTATCTATTACTTGTTTTCTATTTTTCAGGGACTCATTACTTGTTCAATTTCTATGATATCTTGTAACGAAGAGCAACCCAAAACAACAATGATGGTCATCATGACCCGAGCATGCAAGAACTAGTTGGTACCTTGAAGTCCCTTCAACACCAATTGGGCAATACAGAGAGAAACGATAGAGCACTATCCACCCGAATGAGAGACAAGAGTCCAAATTGGACCCAAGAAGGGGATTTAGCAACCTTAACAACCTTACCCCAAGAAGAATGATTAGAGAAAAAAACATTTCTCCCCATGCCACTTCTGGAGCCAGGGACGATCTTTCCAAAACTTCCAAGAGACCTTTCAACCTTTGGGAGCTTAAGGTAGAGGAAGATTTGGAGCTATAGGAAGAGGAAGAAATAGAATGGGTTTGGTAGGAGTTATGAAAGGGAGTTTGTAAAGACACCTAGGTTCAAGAGAGGTACTATGGGGGTTAAGAAAGATATGAGAGGGAGTTAGATAGGGATGAAGAGGTGTATTATGAAGAGAGAGAGAGAGAGAGAGAGAGAGAGAGAGAGAGAGAGAGAGAGAGAGAGAGAGAGAGAGAGAGTTTGTCAAAATCAAGTTGAAAATTTCTTCATTCCAAGGCAAGAGTGTCTTGAAGGCCTATCTTGAGTAAGAGAAGAAAATTTAATTAGTCTTTATTTGTCAGAACTATTCGGAGCCCACTATGATAAAGTTTGTAGTGGTTGGGTTCACCAATTATGCAATCATTTAGTGGGATCAATTGGTGACCAATTGGAGCAGAAACTTAGAGAGGCTAGTAGAAACTTGGAGGAATTGAGAACCTTGATGAGAAAGAGGTTCATATCTCCTCACTACCATAAGGATCTCTACAACAAGCTCCAAAGTCTCAAGCAAGGAAGCAAAAGCATAGAAGATTATTATTTAGACATAGCTCACACCTTGAAGCTTCAAGCTTATGTAGATTTAGATGAGATGGTTCATAAGACCGTGAAGATAGAAAAGCAATTGAAGATCAAAGCATTCTACAAGACTCCATTCACTTCTAAGCAAGTGACTTCTACTTTCAAGTCTACTATATTGAAGAGAGATGACATTCCTAAGGTAGCATTCAAGGAAAGGTCCAAGGGAAAACAAGAGGGCAAGGACAAAGTCAAGGTGGAAGTGGTACCTAGTAGAGCTAGGGATGTTCAATGTTACAAGTGCAAGGAAAATGGCCACCACTCCAACAATTGTCCTACTAAGAAAATCATAATTATTAGACCTAATGGGGAAGTCAGTTCTAAAGATGAAGATTAGGGAGAACAAGAAAATGAGGAGCCCGATGAAAGTCACCATAGGAAGGTGGGGTCTTAGTCATCTTATAAGCTTTTAATTCTCAAGCTTTTGAAGATGGTTCTAGTCAACAAAGAGAGAACATTTTCAACACAAGGTGCGATACGTAGAACAAGGCTTGCATTGTCATTATTAATCGTGGTAGGTGTACAAGTGTGTCTAGTACCTACTTGGTGCAAAAATTGAATTTGCCAATGATCAAGCATCCTAAACCTTATCGTTTACAATGATTGAATGATAGTGGAGAGGTGAGGGTTACAAAGCAAGTGTTGGTATCTTTTTCTATTAGAAGGTACAGGGATGAAGTTCTTTGTGTCATGGTACCTATACAAGCTGGACATCTCTTATTTGGAAAGCCTTGGAAATTTGATTGGAATGCTATCTATAACATTTTCAAGAACATTTACTCTTTTTGAAAATAATAGAATCAAGATTTCACTGAAGCCTCTCACTCCATTTCAAGTATACAAAGATCAAGTGAAAATGAGAAAGAGTTAGATGAGAAAAAGAAGAGTATAAATAAGGGAAAAGGAGAGCCTAGGATGAGTTTCTTCAAAAAAGAGAGTGAGATATGTGAGGCTATAAATGCTAAGGAATCCACCCGAATCCGCATGTTCAAATGAGCTTATTTGTATACAAATGATCTTTGTTCTTGTTTGTCTCAAGCTATTGTAGACGTCATCAAGGAGTTTGAGGATGTTATTCCTCGAGGAGGTACCCGGAGGATCGCCACAATTGAGAGGCATTGAGCATCAAATAGAAGTTGTGCAAGGAGCAATGCTACCAAATTGAGGAGCTCACCTAAGGAGACTAAAGAATTCTAGAGAAAAGTGGAGGAGCTACTTGCAAAAGGGTACATTCGAGAGAGCCTTAGCCTATGTGCAGTACAAGTACTTCTAGTTGCTAAAAAGGATGGTAGTTAGTATATGCGCATATATTGTTGAGCTATTAATAATATAACCATCAAATATTGTCACCCCATTCCTAGGCTAGATGATTTATTGATGAATTAAATGGTTCTAAGTTTTTCTCCAAAATTGATTTGAAATCAGGTTATCACTAAATCTAAATTGAAGAGGAAGATAAGTAGAAAACCGCTTTCAAAACCAAGTTTGGTCATTATAAGTGGTTAGTCATGCCTTTTGGACTCACTATGGACCTAGCACTTTATGAGGTTGATATATCATGTCTTGCGGATATTTAATGGTAATTTTATTGTTGTGTACTTTCATGATATTTTGATTTATAGTAACACATAAGGATTATTTGCATCATAGTACACAAGCATGTTTTGAGCTTAGGAGAGAACAACTATATGTCCATCTTGGTAAATGTGAATTTTTTTGGGAAAAGATAACCTTTCTTAGCTATGTTGTTAGTTCCAAATGTTTACAAGTGAAACTTGATATGGTGAAGGCAATAGATTGGCGACTCCAAAGAGTGTCAGTAAAGTGCAAAGTTCCAACAGGTTGGCAAGTTCTACCAGAGGTTCATCAGGGATTTTAGCACCATTGCTAGTCCTCTCAGAAAGTCATTAAGAAGACTAATGGATTTACATGGGGTGATGCCAAGAGTTGGCATTCAAATCCTTGAAAGACAAGTTATGCAGTTCTCCACTCCTCATATTATCTAACTTTGATAAGATGTTTCAAATAGAATGTGATGCTTCAGAGGGAGGCATTGGAGTAATTTTGATGCAAGACAAGAAGCCCATAGCATATTTTAGTGAGAAGTTATCAAGGGCTACCTCGAATTATACCACCTATGGTAAGGAGTTGCATGTCTTAGTCAAGACATTGAAGCACTGGCAGCATTACTTGTTGCAAAAGGAGTTTTTCATCCACACTGACCATAAATCCTTGAGGTACTTGAAGGTCAACGAAAGATTAAATTCTTCAAGAGATATGTTCGGGGGATGGAGTTTATAGAGACTTTTCCTTATGTCCTCCACTACAAGAAGGCTAAAGAGAACGTCGTGGCAGATGCTCTTTCGAGGAGGCATACTCATTTCACTCCTTTACACTCTCAGTTGCTTGGATTTGAAATGTTGAAAGAATTATATGCTGGTGATGATGACTTTGGTAGTGTATTTGATTCTTGTTTGATTACTCCTTGTGATAATTTTTATGTGAAAGATGGGATTCTCTTTAGAGAAAGAAAAATTTCCATTTGTGGTTCTATTAGAAATTTGTTGGTTAGAGAAGCTCACAGGGGTGGTTTTATAGTGCATTATGGTATAGCTAAAACTTATGATATCTTACATAAGCATTTCTTTTGGCATTGCATGAAAAGGGATTTTGAAAAGTTTGTGGCTAATTGCTTAGATTGTAGACAAGTTAAGTTTTCTTCCCTACCTCATTGTTTGTATGCTTCTTTGTCGATTCCCAATGCTCCTCGGGAGGATATTTCAATTGATTTTATCTTAGGACTTCTTCCAGAAAAGATTCCATATTTGTGGTGGTAGATCGTTTCTCTAAAATGTCTCATTTTATTACTTGTAGTAAAACGGATGATGCATCTCATATTGCTAGCTTATTCTTTAAAGAGATTGTGAGGTTCCATGGCATGCCTGGGACTATAATTTCGGACCATGATACAAAGTTTGTTAGTCATTTGTAGAAAGTCACTACAAGAAAAATAAGAATTAGCAACAGAAAATTGCGACCGAATATTCTGCCGCAAATATAGAGATGGAATAGCAACCGAAAATGATTGACCAAAAAATTGCAACAAATTTGAGACAATATTTCGGTCGCAAATTTTAAAAACATTGTGACATCTTAGCGATAGAATAATGTCCGTCGCAATTTTTTTAAGATGTTGCAAAGGACCGGGGTCGCAATTACGTCGCCCACTTGTAAATAAACTGGGATAAAAGACCGACCCTAAGTCCCTTTCTTCCTCAAAAAACCCTCCCCTTTTCTCCGTACTCCCCCTTCTCTCTGAACCGTAACTACTGCTCCCTCACTGCCGCTCCGTCACGGCCACCGCCTCACCTAAAAACAAAATTAAACAGAGGAAATCAAATTGTTTGAAGGCACAGAGAGAAAGAGAGAATGGGATTTCATTTAAAGAAGGAAAGGAAAAAAATCACAATACCAAACCACCCCCGCTGCTCACTCACCGCCACCGAACATTGGCACCAATTACAGGAGAACACAATAGAGTAGACTCACCACCACCCCCCGCTGCTCCCTCACCGATGCCCCTCACTTACACCCTATCAATGCCGCCTCCCCATATAGGTAAGCTTTCTGAAACATAAAACTTTCCTCATCAGTGATACTATCTGGACTACTCAAGCCATCAAATGTACCTCTACTGCGTGGTTAGTATTTTTATTATTATTTTTTTGCTAGTTTTATTTTTTTTACTGTAAATGGGGAAAATTTTTTCTAGGTTTCTTGAAATTTTTGGTGGGTGTTACTAATATTTGATTGCTGAGGAAAAAATCCAACTTTTTATTTGTCTGGTGCTAAGGTGAGTTAAAACAATCCAGAGAAGTGAAAGGAAGTTAAATATTTGCACATATGTTCATTTGAGGATTTGCCAAATCTTAAATGATCCTTTTTTTTTCATATAATAAAGGAAAATTTATGTGTTGGGCAGGTTTCTGCTATGGGGAATTGTTAATGGCATAAAGGAATTCTATTTTTGAATTGATAAATCATGAAAGAGAATGGTGAAAGGATTGGTAGAAGGAAAAAGTTCCATTGTTTTTGTGAACTCTCGATAGAAAACTTAATGATATTAAAGAAAGGTAACAATTTGAGTAAGTTCTTTAGTTTTATCTAATGAATTTTGTATCTGTTTCAGTTCTAAAGTTTAACATTCATTTGGAGATACAGAATTTGTTAAGGAATCAGGCTCACGTAAAAGATGCTGAATATTTTCCCTCCCTATGTCTCCATTAATGATGGGAAGCTATAGGTTTGTAGTCTATGCATTCTTCTGTAACTTATTACTTCACCTTGTGTCTCATTGTTCTATAATTTTTTATCAATTTGGAGGTATATGTTATGCTAGCATATGTGCATTTCTAGTTTTCAGCATATATTCAAGTTTCTAAGGCACCTTAATTTTAATGAAGGAAAGTTTCTTGCTTTACTAATAGAAGCCTCTGGCAACATGAATCTTGCTGATGGTTTTAAGAAAAATAGAAGCTTGTTCATTATATTTTCTTCTTGTCCTCCGGAAGTATTTCGAAGAAATTTACTGCTAATTGCCATCAAACACTCTAGGTTATTTGGTAGTTAATTTATATAGTGGTTACGTTCTTTGTACTTAAGTTGCATAACTTGGTCAATTGTTTGTGAGGGAGAGATGTGAAATTTAAGTGAAAAAATTTTTATTGAAGAGAAAAAGTTGCATGAAAATCGGTAAGAAACATATGTAACAATGAGATTCACTAAATTGATGTTAATAGCCTTTAGTGACCTTAACACTTCATGAAGTCTAGATTTTTAATTATTTATTGTTAAGTTGAGTTTTAATAAACTTACAATAAAATGCTACTTTTCAAGCTTTCTACAAGTGTGGCATGCCTTAATATCTCTTCTTCTTCATCACCCTTTCCTTATGGTCTTCATCTAGCTTTTTACCCCATTTAGCATCAGCATCTAATGTTTCTTCAAGAGTACCAACAGTTCCAAACTCATCAATTAGTTCTCTATGAGGAGTGACCAATGCTGATGCCCTCAACCGAGCTTGCTCTTCTTCATCTTGGAAAGTCTTTGCTAGTCTCTATTTTTCCAGCAATGCTTCATCAACTTCTGGTGACAAAAAATCTTTCCCTCTGTATTGTTGGATGTTTATGATAGGAGTTGCATCATGAGATGATAAATAATTTTCATAAAGTTGCTTCTCTCAATTGCATTTAAGAAAATTACATGTTTTCTTAGAGTGTGCGTGATTATTATATTATACTCACTTAAGACTTTTAGACTTAGTTTATTTTCAGTTACCATGGGTAGTGAAAATCTTATTTCTTACCCATTGTTGTAATTTATTTCATGTTGTTTTAATGCAAGTACTAATTCAAATCCATATTTCTTGGATGGTTGTTATTAATTATGTTGCAACCATGTTGTTGTAATTTTTGAGTTATAAATGATGCAGCTTAACAAAAAAATGATGAGTTTTAAATGTTTTAGTTATACGTTATTAGTTATACTTTATAATTGTGACTCCTTGTCATTTATAGATTTTGCAAGTTATTGGTTAGAAGTTCTAATTGGTGTAAGTTATATTATATTTTTTATGCTTTTGTTAACTAACTTCATTTGTTTCAATGTCGTTGCAGATATGACTTGTGGACAGAAGAGCATGAAGGAAAGTTCTTTGGGTGCCTTGCCCTCAAACTCATTAACTGATGGAGACAACCCGCCTTCTACAGCCTCGCCTACCTTTGACTTGAGGCCCCCACCTCAGAAGACTCAGTTGCAGTTGCCTCTTCCTTCCGCACAGCTGCAAACGCAACTTATACCGCCCTCCCCATCCTTGTAGCCCTCAATTACAGCCCAGGGTGAGATGAGTTAGGCATAGCCTACCGCATCATGTGGCCATGCCAGCTCATCTCAAGGACGAGCTAGCTCATCTCGGGGATGAGGTAACACATTCTAGCATCTACCGCATGCTTCGGAGCCTTGGCAGATCCCCTGGGACATACGCCAAGTGTTAGAAATACGACCTGGGAAGTAAGTATATATATATTCTTCTCAAACTCTTGTTCAGTCTCGTTCAAAACATTTGATGTCATCGTGTTATAGATTAAAACACTATCGTAGGTAGCACTTCTATCTTAGTAAAATGCATGCTTGGTCTTTATTTTTTATTATTGACAAACTTCTTTAACCATTATACGTCTTTTCATCCAGCACATTTTTTCCTTCACATGATGTCTCTGCTCAGATCACAGATATTTTCTATGAGCATTTTAATGGGTCTTACTCTTCTTGGGGTAAAGTTCTGGACGCGGTGAAAGAGATGTGGTAGATCGAGTTCACAGTAAGCATTTCAATGAATTATATCTATATTTAAACATTTAAAATTATTATTGGTTTAGGGTTTAGTTTTTAACATTTTTCTAATGCAAAAATACTTCTGTTGGAACCCTGAGCATCATGCTCAGGCGAGGAAGTGTTTCATGAAATTAGCAAACAAGAGGTACAGGGACCGTATGTTTGCTGTGCGGGGTTCAAAGAAAAAGTCCTCCTAGATCTTAGATGGTGTATATACCTGTCTTCGGGAATATTGGAAGTCAGATAAATTTGTGGCTTTCTCTGAGGCAGCCACAAAGAATCGGAACGAGGGACAAGGCAGAGAGAGTCCTAGTAAGCATGCTGCTAGTTCCCGATCGTACTTAGAGTGGGAGGCTTTAGAGGTAATTTTTTTCGTTGTTATTATAACTATTTATGAGAGAGGCCGGACACTTTTGAATGCTTAATTGTTTATGGGGAAGCCCAGGCTCTTATTGGCTTTCCAGAAATAAAATTAATTTGTTGCTAGTATCTTGGTAATATCTATGTTTACTAAATAAATTGTTGAATTAGTTTATGAATCAATTCTTGTTTCCTTTCAGCTTCTTTTTGAAGTTTAAAGAAGTAAATCCTAGTTTATTTGTTAACTAATTTAGAAAATGAAAAAATGAAGAATTTTGTGTCGTGTTTGTTTTGCTTCGAATTTCTGGTGGTGTTTCATTATTACTGGGATAAATTATTGTTGTGTTTGTTATCCTTTGGAGTTATCTCCTTGCTTCTTCTTATTGTCCCTTCAAATGGATAACACAAAGGAAAGAATAAGTCCATTATTGCTTCCTCTTCTTGAGTACATGCAAATTATTGTATATTTTTATTTCTGCTGGACTTGATAAGCCTGTTTAATCAATGCAAGTTCAGTGACTTCTTTGATGTCTACTTGCCTACTTTATTGCATTTGAAAAAAAAAAAGGGTTATCTAGCTGTTAAATATGATATTCTCTCTTTCCTTTGATATATATGATAACAGCGACAGAGGCTTGATGATGCCTTCGCTCATGAAGCTCCATAATCATCGAGATGGTTATGAGAAAGTAGGACAATTTGTTGATCACCGCTCAGATGAGCTTTTGGGTTAGTCGTTTTGTTAATAATACTTGGTATCTCACAAACCACCTTATGATTTACTCTAATAAATAAATTATTAAGCACTCTTCTTGAATTTAAGAAACAATTTTGCATCTTGAAGGCTAGGAAGTCTCAGGAGCACCGGGAGAATGGAGCTCATATGCCTACTGACATGGAAATGATGTTTTAGAAGGTTGGCCTTAGGAGGGGGCATGCTTGTGGCTTTAGCGAGGCAAAGTTGTCCCTGTTTACGCTAGCAAGCCCAAGCAACTGTTGGTGCTCTCTTTCCTATAGCACCATCTGAGCAGTAGATGGAGGACATTGCTCGGAGGGTCATTGGTAAGAAGGTGGATCAGGCGGTCCAATTAGAGGTCTATCGGCAGATTGCTTATGCCAACCACTTATTGCATGGAGCTGTGGCTGCATCTCTTGGTGAGGTTGGTAAATCCACTAGTGTTTTGGAAAAAACTTGGAACTAACTTGCTTTATTCTACTTCTTGTCATCCACGAATGGATGGTCAAACCGAGGTTATTAATTGGACAATAGAACAACTTCTTAAAGCTATCCTTAAGAAGCATTTGAGTAAATAGGAAGAATGCTTGCCATTCATTGAATTTGCATATAATAGAGCTTATCTTTTTACTACTACTTTCTCTCCATTTGAAGTTTTCTATTGTTATAATCCATTAACTCCTTAAGACTTGATTTCTTTGCCTATTTATCATCAATTGAGCTTAGATAGTAAGAAGAAGTTTATTCATGCTAAGGTCCATGCGCACATAGAAAAGAAGAATGAAATGGTTGCTTTAAAGAAGAACAAAGTGTGCAAGAAGATGACCTTTGAACCTAGAGAATAGCTATGGGTGCATTTGTGAAAGAAGCGATTTTCTAACCTTCGAAAGGGAAATCTTAGCTAGAGGAGATGGTCCATTCCAAGTTCATGAAAAGATCAACGACAACGCCTACAAAATTGATCTTCCCCGTGAGTATAATGTTAGTGCCACTTTCAATATCTCTGACTTATCCTTGTTTGATGTAGATGCAGATTCGAGGACAAATCCTTTCAAATGAGGGGATATGACATGGGATATGCAAAATACGTAGACTTGATGAGAGGTTCGGTCAGAAGGTTGATGGCAATGAAGATGGAGAAGGAGAACAAGGAAGAGTGGCCTTGTTCAAGAAGTGTTTTCAAGATCTTGCTTAAAACTTATTACAAGGAGAAGATGAAGACCAAAGAGGCACAAAAATACTCATAATATCCATGGTGCAAGAGAAGGAATCAAAAGAAACAAGAATGGAAGAATTAGATAGTTCAAAATCATAAGTGTGGGAACCTGCAGATCTACCCCCGAAAGTAGGGTTCCCCGTACCGACCATAGTAGGCTTTTGTTCCAAGAGGGATAAATGAACCACAGCCTACGTCTACAATAGGTTGGGGCCTATTGTCGATGATGGATCTAGGCAGAAATGACCCTTTGATGATTTTAAGCTCATTTTGACTTCCCAGCTTGTTTCCTTAAATCCTTGACTTGTAATTAAGTGGTCTAAGGTGCCTATTTACTCCCTTTAAGATAGATTAGAAGCTAGGGCTTGGTACTAATCACCAAGAGACCTGTATATACTTTTTTCCGGCCATTTAGAAGTTTGAAAGAAAACCTAGGATTTATATGGTTTCTTGATCTTTCTTGTAAATTGGTGATTTCAATTTGTCAATTTAGGTAAGACATTCTTGAATTTCAATTAAAGAGTCCTTGTTCTTCCCCAAATCGTACATTTCCTTAAGGTGCTAGCTTTCTAGTTAGTGTTGCTTGGAATTCAGTCTTTCTTGAGAATGAAGAATAGGTGAGAGCTCTATAATAGCTCTTATGTTGATTCATTTTCTAGATATGAAGGTTTTGGTTTCTTAATATTGCTCCTGCAAGGTTTCCTCTAGTCTTACAAGTTTTGCCAAATCAAATTCCCTCAAGTTCCTTTACACTCCAATCAAGCTTGGCGGAGTTCACAACACATAGGAGCCGTACTCTGCATAGGAGTTTCTGTTTTGAAAAGAGTTATTTTTTTTTTTTAAAACAATTAGGATCATATACATGTTTTCTTGGAATATTATAAGTTGAAAATGCTCTAGTGTTGACTACTTGCATGGTTCAAAATACATGAATATAGACCTGGAATATTTGAACAACCTACATAAGCATGAATTTACTAGCGAATGAGAATTTTGGTATTCTAAAACATTTATCACTTGAATTATTTGGATGGCCGAGCGCACGGAATTTTAGTTTGTAAATATATATATATACCCCCATTCCGACCAAGGACGAAGTTCTAGATATGATCATATATTCAGAAGCATCAAAGGATTACACGGTACATGGCCAGTCCCCCTTACTAGGGCCTCTTTCGATGATGTCTATAATTATACACTTTGGAGGATGGATCCACTTGAAAAGGGGCTTAGTACTATTGAGGGTTTGGCCCGACCGGTATTGCGTCTGATATTACATCATGTCCTGTAGTAGGACGATTGCCTAATGGAGAGTTAGGAGGGGCTTGAAACTAAGGTTGGTATCAAGACAGACCTGGTAGGTGTCCCAGAATCCGTAGACTGGTTTTATGTGCCTGGAGAGTATAATTGATATGGAAACCATGCGCTTGTATAGTATGTTCGACTAGAGCTGACTCCGAGATGCCATAATGTATTTATGATGACCTCGTTATGGTTTGGACCCTATCCGTGGAGCCCAACTTTTGTATGACATAACTTTAACACTTGGGAGTATAAGTTGCACCAGTGTGTCTTGATTCGCTCAGACTTCCCAGTTGTGCTCGAACCCCTCATATAGATTTATGTATCTGCACTTTAAAAGTAATTAAGAAAATATTTCTTTTGACATTACATGAACTGTTTTACGAAAATCAAAATTACTACTTTAGAAAAACAAGGAATCACACACTCATGTAGACTCATTGAGCATTTTTGCTCACATATTTAAATGTCATATTTTTTAGATGACTCGGGACAAGCGATGGCGTAGTAAGCTACAATAGTATTTTGCATGCAGGTTTTTGAACCACGGATTGATGTGTATAGTATTTTTGGGAAAAGTATATTGCATTTCTTATCCTCAAATAGCTTGAAACGATCATGGTTTGTAAAATATTTTTTGCTAGCTTTGTTATAGAAAGACCTCCTAGAACTTATGTAATAGTTGCACAGTCTATATTCAAGTTTTCGGTGTTTAATATATATATATATTTATAAGTGTATCTTCAAGTATTTTTGTTCAGTTGGATGTTTGTAGTTCAATCTCGACAAGCACGTTGTACCTCACTCAGCTGCACTTGACCAAACAGAGGGGTTGGAGGCATCACAAACCACATGCAGAAACATAGATTAAAAAACCTATAGACACCGGTAGATGTTTGACAGGAAGGAGGGAAGGAGGAGGACAAGGAGGAAAAGACAGGTAGCAGATTTGTGACAAGAAGAAGAAGAAGAAGAAGAAGAAGAAGAAGAAGGGAAATGGGAGATCAATGACAAAGAAGGAGAGATTCAGCAAAGAAAAAAATGAAGAAGAATGGAACACAGTGGTAATGTATAGGGAGAAAAAGAAGAATAATAAGAAGAAAGAAGAAAAATAGGGAGAGTGTAGAATAAGATGAAGTTGCACTACAGATCAAATAGTGAATCTCAAGAGGAAAGAGCAGAGAGATGAGAGAAAAGGAAAAAAATACAAAGAGTAAATGGAAAGAAAAAAAGCAAAACAAACAAAGACATGTAAAATATTATCTTACCCTGATAAGTTTAACTGCAATAACCCATCCTAAGAGGGTTTAGTGGTTAAGGTAATAATCCTAAGCCCTAATTTGTAATTTCAAAAATTGAAGAAAAGGTCTTGAGGTATAATTAAAAAAGACTTGTAATATAATTGTATGGTATGGTACAATGGAATAGAATGTAATGTAGTAAATTTTCCAACTTCTTTCTCCATTCCAGTGTTTGGTTTGTGAAAATAAAGTTGGAATGGACTATCCTGTAGAATGCTCATTCCGCGGGAAAGTGGGAAAAGCCATTCCATAGGAAATCTTAAAGAATGGCCATTCCAAAGAACATGAGATCATAAATAAATATCATTATCTATTTTAACCTTCTCATTCTTTTAAATTTTTATTGTAATAAAAAAGTTTAGCATTCTTTGAAAAACTCGAAAGTATATATGTTCCCTTTATTTTTTTTAAATTATTTTGTTTTATGATTACTTCTACTTATATATATACACACACACATACATATATATACGTATATATATGTATATATATACATATATACATATATACATATATGTAGTTGTATATCTATGTGTATATATATACACATATGTACATATGTATATGTATATATATACATATATATATGTAGACATATATATACATACATATATATACAACCACATATACATATATATATGTATGTATGTATATATACATATGTATATATATGTATATATATGTATTACATACATACATATAACATATATATCAATTAAAATATTGAAATAGATGTTTGATATCTTTAGGTTTTAGTATAAAAGTTATTCAAGTAAGAGTTTTTCAATAGTAAATTTAATTTGGATTATTATTACTTTATATTCCCAGGATATTTAAGTCATATTATGTGAAATTTCATTCAATTCCTACGTTGAATACTAATTTTACCAAATACAAAAAGGAATAATGATTCCATTCTTGACTTTCCTTTCCGTCAATGGAACGGAAAGAAGATTTTGATTCCATCTGGGTAGAAAGGAAATCCATTCCATCATATCAAACATACTATAAGGGTTTTATTTCTGTTACTTAATAAGTCTAAATATTAATAAGCAAATTTTAGGGAAATAATTATTTAATAAATTTAGGGCGTGCTTATTATTTCTGAAATGATCATTTAGAGTCAAAGAGCAGACAAAGAGGGGGAGGGGGGAGAGGGGGGAAGGGAGGCGATAGAACCTTCTCACAACTCAGGAATCGATTATCTAGGACACGAAAAGGCAATTTTGAGGTAAGATTATTATATTTTGATGATCAGATATATTAATTTTTGCTTTTGAGTGATCAGAATATCAATTTCAGAGTAAGTTTAGAACCTAGGGTTCAATTTGATTTGAACTTGTGATGATACTTTTGTGTTTAAGATTGTTTTATCTTTCTTTTAAATGTGTGAATCGAACCTCTTCTCAAATATTTTGTATTTTTTGGACGTTCTGAGGTAAGGGATATAAACCTTCTGATTTTTGTAAACTATATCTATTATTCTTTAAAAAAAAATGTGATTTTGAGCATATTTGGCATTGTGCAAGTTTCGTGAATGATTTTATATAAAAATTGGAATGGCCACGTTCTGATCATTTTAAATTGAGAATCTTTTTTTATATGTGGAAAACTTTGTGTTTGTAAAAAGTTGAGTTTAACGTGTTTCTTAAGATGCGTGAATTAAAGTGTTGCTTATGCATGTGAGGCTTGTGGGGGACATGTTCCAATTTGTGGTCTTATTAGGGAATGTTATACCTAGTTTCTGTGTCGTCCTTTCCTAATGGGTGCAATAGTTAGGAGCTGGTAGCAGATACCATCAAGTCTTGTGTATTTGTATTTGAGCATCCATTTTTGTTTGGGTAAAAGTTTATGAAAGTGTAACCATATGTGAATCTGAGAGCTTTGAACTTCTCATTTAGTTTATGTTTTATGTGTCAAAGACCTTTGGGGTGCTACTCATAATTTTAGCTGAGATAATTTTATATGAAATTTAATTGTTCATAAGGGATGAGAAATATTTCATGAATTTTTCATGTTTTCTTAGGTGGTTTTCGCAGCAATTTCTTAGCCTGAAATAAAAGAATTTGGGTTCCTTAAGCTCAGATCAATTTGGAACTGATTTTAAAATATTGAAGTAATTTTACTTGGTTTAATCTGTTTTTGCTTGATCATAAACCGGCAAGGAAGACATGAATAAATATTGCACATAAGGTTTTCGATGCCAAATTCTGTATTCGATTTTAAGCATTTTTCAAAATACTAGTTAGATCAATTTGCATTTACACGTAACGAAGACAAAACTATTTTCAACCTGTTAAAAGCATTTTAGGAATTTTCTTTATTTTTTGTATGAAATGTATTTTATAAATAATTCTCACAATTTATTTTATTTTTTATGTAATTTTTATTATCATTTTATGCATTTATTAACTCCTAATTTATGCGCTGCTTTACCCTGAAAGGAAAATGAGCTTTGCTCCTCTGGGCGCTAGGCGCTCCCGTGGTTCGTGAGAAGGAAAAAGGACTCATCCTTTGTTGCATCTGGCACGAGATGATAAAGAGAGAGCTCCGTTAATCCGCTGTTCATCGATAGATGGAGCTCTTGGCATTGCTTTGTTTTTCTCTCCTTTCCTATCAGCGATAAATAATTGTTACTTCTCTATTTAAATACATTTACAAATAATTTTCCAAGTTAATCTTTCTCCTTATAATTCTTATCCTCCTCCAACATTAGTTAGCTTTTTTTCTTTTTTTTTTTTTGATAAATTTAGTTAACTTTAATTAATCATTAGCTATTCTTTTATTATTATTGTTTATTTATTTTCTTTGAATTTTAATTTATTTAATATTTTTATTTTTTGTTTTGCAAACAAAATATTTTATCTCTCCAAGATTTATTATTTCATTTACTTACAAACTTCATGCAAATTTTATTATCCTAACTATCTAACTTTATTTACCTCATATAATTTTTATTATCTTTTATATAATTTTTAAATAACCATCTAATTAATAAATTATCTTCAATTGCTCCATGTGATTAACTTCCATTATTGTACTCTAGGACACCGATAATATATACACGGAAATATAAAAGTTACGCGCGAAAATGTTCAAAAAATCTCATTTTCCCTCCAACACTTTCTCTTTCAACATTTTTCTCTCACCTTACTCTAAAACTTTCTTGAAATGTTCGAAGTTCTAGAAGAAATTGAAGTAAAATATGGATGATCTTAAAGATTTTTTGCAAGCAAACATCGATTTTAAGGTAAATAATTTGAAAAAATCAAAGAACTTGATTTACACCCCACTTGGCCGAAAAACAAGTTCTCTGATTCTTTTTATTTTAAAAATGAATAGGTTGTTTCATTTATTTAAATTATGAATATATTGTCTTTTTAAACAAATAAGTTGTTTTATTTATTTAAATTATGAATTTTTGTTTTTTAATTATGAATATGTTGTTTTGCTATTTTTTAAAATTTTAAATATGTGGTTTTGTTACTTTTTTAAAATTATGAATATGTTGTTTTTTAATTATGAATATGTTGTTTTATTTTCTAAATTATGAATATGTTGTTTATTTTTAGATTATGAATATGTTTTGTTTTTTAAATATGAATATGTTTTTTTAATTATGAATATGTTTTTTATTTATGAAAATATGTTATTTTGTTATTTATTTTTTAAAATAATTATTAATTTTTTTATATAATATTATTATATAACAAGTAGATTGGAATACCTTTGAGGAATTTCTAGATGATTCCGAATATGTTGATCAGAGTAATTTGTATGAAACAAATTAATTATTTAATCGAAAGATTTCTTGGTTTCACAGGCAAGGGAAATAGTTAATGAAGTGTATACATATTTGATTGTTTTTCAGTATAATTCAAAAATTAGAATTGATCGTCAACCGTACATTACCATTGATTACCAACATGGGGAAAAAAGAAAACAGAAGGCAAAGAAGGTAAAAGGAGATGAAATTCCTGTGAAGAAGCGAGGCATTTATGGAACAAAGAAGTGTAATTGCATCAGTCGATGGACAGTATTGGATATTAATTGCATAGGATGGGAGGCACAATCATAAAAGAGGTATCTATCCTCACAGCCACACTCATATCGCACGGTGGACGGAGGACAAGTTAAAGGTGGTCAAGAAATTCACCAAGTATCATATGTAGTCTAACAAAACATTGGAGAATGTCTGCGGAAATAACAAAGATTATATTGTGAGGTGTCCACGATGTCAGTGTCTTATGAGGCAAACATATCTTCAGTATACACAATCTTGCATATACAGAAAAAAAACAAATAGATAGAAAAACATACATTTACCGATTTGGAATAAAATCAAATAATGAATAATATATTGTAAAATTTACCTATCTGAACTATATAGCAGCGGCAACATGTCCGTTGTATTAAGCAATAGAGTAGGGAATCTGGGGAGCTCTCTCAATGGGTCCCTTTTGTTGCCAACTAAGATCTTGCTTCTTTGCCTTCTTCTTCCGTCCCACGTCTGAAGGCTCATCAACTTCACATTTAGGGCGTTTGCTCATCAGTACAGACTTACCGGCCGTTGTAGATCGGGACCCATGATGATTCTCATCACTTTTTGCACACTCATAAAACCTTTCCTTACAAACCCTAAACCCCAATCACAACTAAGAAACCTCATCAGTCATATCTCCTCATCATCACCATCACCCTTACCCATGTCCACATATCCCTCCTTCTCGACCTCAACATCAGTCCTCTCTCCCCTAACTGCAGGAAAATATCCCTCTCCTACCTGAACAGTCTCATCACCACCCTCATCCCCAACTGTGTTCCCCAAACCGGGTTGATATGAAGGAACCAAACCTATGCTTAGATATGCCTGGTGACAGTATGAGGGGTTTGTCGAGTGTCCTATCATAAGATCATAAAAAATATATATATAAAAAAAAGATGTCCCTATTGTCGCCACTAAACGATCATGAACAGTCGATCGCTATTGTACACGAGGGTAAATATAACGAGGACGCGGTTCGTACATAATAGGTGACTAAAATAAGCAAATGCATACGGATCATAAGAAGAGGATATTGGGAAGAATGAATGAGGCTGTAAAGATGAAGAGTCATATGCCTATATGGTATTGGAGTCTAAGGTCCATGTGATGTAGAAGGAATGGCATACACATTCGAGTAGATCTAGGAGGAGGCTGGAAGGAAGACCCTAGTAATGCTAGGGTCATAATATATCCAAGGAACAGTTGGGGCAAGAGTAGTGGGGATGTCAGAAGTGCTATGGCGGTCCCTAAATCCCTGAGAGGAAGCGGTAACCATACGACCTTGAAGATAACCACTCCTATGTACCACCGGTCCTAAACTTGTATCTCTCCGACATGTTTGGTCCCGATCCATCTGAAAGAATTAAATATAAGCATAAATATTTATGTATATCTCTTAATATTTATTCAAAATAATAAAGTATTCATACCTTTTTATCTTATTTAGATATTAAATTAATTCTTAATAATTATAACTATTATTAAATTATTTAACTTCTTTTGATATTATAATTAAAAACTATTATTCTTATTTTTTAATAAATAAATTATTATTTTCCTTATTATTATTCCAAAGTTATTTTTAATTATTAATTATATTTTTTTGAATTAATAACTTTATATTTTCAATAAATTCAATTATAGTCTCTGAGAGGAGAAATACCCTACTTTTCTATGGATATAATCCGTTTAATTATAATTTTGCTAAAATTATAAATATTCCCAGTTTTAGTACCACCAGGATAAAAATGTGTTATATCACAAGAGCTTTCTTTAAGAATTTGCTCATAATATTGTCGCTGTTTGTAGGAGGTAGCGGCATATGATGCCACATCTAGATATCTGTTCATTAACAGCCATGGATTATCTTTCTATTGTAAATCTTTATTTTCTAAAAGAAATATAATTTCTTTATGAATATTATTATGATAAGAGATTGTATTATCCTCTTCAGATAGAACCTGGGAATATGACCCAGAAGAGGAGGTTTCAACTGCCTGCTTCTTCTTATTAGCAATATATTGTTTGAATTCCCCATATAAGAGGGCATCATCATCTGTTTTGGCAATTTTTTCAGCTATAAGCTGTTTGTTGCCCATTTGTATAATGACATTTTTGCCTTTGTTTTGAGAGGTATTACCTCTCCCGCGGCCTTGAGAATTACTTCCTCGTCCCTACTGTATCATGCTACAAAAATTCACGAGTTAGGAAATCCGGAAGATTATTTTCTTCTCCTTTTTTATAAATAATCTCAAAATCAAATGGGGCTAAATGAGCCTGCCACCTAGCAAACATCTGCTTAGAGACGTCATGTTTAAAATCTTTTTGAAACATAAACTTGGCTGCTTGGCAGTCCGTTTTAACTATAAATTTCTGATTATATAAATCATCTTGAAATTTTAAAATACATTTAACTATAGCTAAAACCTCTTTAGCAATAGTGGCATAATTTTTTTGACTATTAGTCCATTTGCCTGAATGATATCTTACTAAATTTTCTCTGTTATTAACAGGACAAATTTGGGTTAATATACCTCCATATCCTATATCAGAAGCATCAGTTTCTATAATTTTCTGCCAATGAGGATTTGCTAATATTAAGCAAGGCAAAGTTTTTACTTTTTCTTTAATTTTCTTGACTGTCTCAGTATGCTGAGCAGTCCAAGGTTTAGGATTCTTTTTTAGTCTATCATATAGGATGGCTGTGTCAGTAGCTAGATTTTTATAATAAGTTAAAATATAATTTAAACTACCTAAAAATCTTTGTAATTGAGTTTTATCCAGAATTTCATCTGGAAATTTTGAAGCAAAATCAATACTTCTATTGATAGGAATAATTTTTCCCTTGTCAATATTATGACCTAAAAATCTAATATTAGTTTGAAATAAAATCATTTTTGGTTTTGAAATAACTAAACCATTCTGTATAACTAGTTTCTTGAACATATTAAGATGTTCAAAATGTTGTTGAACCGTTCTAGAAAATACTAAAATATCATCAATATATACTATGATGAATTCACTATAAGGAATAAAAATATCATTCATAATCTTCTGAAATTCAGAAGGTGCATTTTTTAATCCAAATGGCATCACTTTCCATTCAAAGTGGCCAATGGGAACATTAAAAGCTGTTTTATATTGGTCAGCTTCAGTTATTTGAATCTGCCAATATCCAGATTTTAAATCAAATTTGGAGAATATAATTGCTTCATATAATCTATCTAACAAATCCTTCTTATTAGGGATTGGATGTCTAATCCATTTTAATACTTGATTGAGAGGTTTATAATTTATAACCAATCTTGGTACCCCTCTTTCAATTTCACTATGTTTATTAACACAAAAATCTGTACATGACCAAGGAGAATTGGATTCTTTTATTAATCCTTTTTGTAATAGAGAAGCTATTTATTCTTTACATAATTCTAAATATTGGGAATTCATTTGACAAGGTCTTGCCTTTGTCAGTATATGACTTTCATGAAAGCATTAGGATGATCATTACATATTTCTAAAGAAATATTATTAGAAAGTTTTTTAATTTTATCCTGTAATTTAGGATTTTGTAAAACTTCTTCAATATTAAAAGAGTTTATTTCATAATTAAGAAAATTAATTTGATTTTGTTTTCTTAAAATGAAATCTTTAATTTCATTCACAAATCTTGTATTTGGTTCAGTTATAAACTGGAAAGAAACGGGTGTATATTCAAAAGTACCTATAAGGCAATCAGTTCCTACATGAGTAATAGGAAAAATCTTTTTTATAAAAGGGGTTCCAAGTATAACTTGGTTTATTATATTTTTAGCTAATAAAAAGCTTTCGGGTATACAAACTTTATTATTACAGATATATGCACGTGGTAGTTTGAAATTAATTTGTAATTTTTCACCACCTACATGACGCAAACTATGCGTTGTTTTTATAAACTTTTTGGTTGGAATTAATCCTTCATGTATAACACTAATATCTGCACCTGTATCAATTAATGCAGTAAATTCCTTGATTTCATCATGATTTATTAATAATGTAATTTTAACATAAAATTTAAAAGATGTAATCATATCTAAAACTGTTAAAAAATTTTCTTCACCAATCTTATTAAAATTGTCAAATAAATTTGGTGTAACCAAAGTATAATCTTTTTTAGTTTCTAAATTAGAAACCCTAGTATCAAGATTTCTATTAAGTTGTTTTAACATTTTAATCTCATCTTTAAGGTTATTAATTTCTCCATATAAATCGTTTAATGTAGTGGGAGATTTATGAGAATTATCATATCTCTGTTTCATCGGTTTATAAACTTCTGTCATAGTATAAGGGTTATTATTCAATTGAAATTCTTCTTCTTTTTTAGTACTATTAGTACTTGTAGATGGAATATCATCTAATTGTTCTATTATCCTAGACCTTAATTCTTGGTCTTTTATTGATTTTAAAAATTCTAAAATATTATTATTACTTAACACATTAATATCAGAATCTTTAAATTGAGATATTAATTTATAATAATCATCTTCCGAGTCTTCTTTTTCAGAATCACTGTGTTCTTGCTTACAAGGACACATGTTCTCTTCTGAATCTTCAGAAGGATTAGTTATATGATCAATTTCTGATGCTGAAGTAATATCTTCAGAATCATCAGAGTCCAAAAATAATTTTTCTAAAGAATCTTTTAATTCTTCACTAATGTCAAGATTATTAATCTTTTTCTTCATTTTACACTTATTAGCGTAATGTCCTATTCTTTTACATTTATAACAGACAATATTCTGTTTATCTTTCCTTCTTTCTAATCTATCAGATTTTCTTTTAGCTTTTTTATCTAATTTTGCTTGGGAATATTTTCTCCTTTTCTTTTTAATATATTTATCATCTTTTCTATAGTTATTAACTATTTTCCTTTGTGATGGGATATCCATCCCAAATTGACTACAGAATTGGCCTAACTGAGTTCTCCCAGTTAGCCTTTGTCTTTTAAGTTGTTGATTTAATTTAATTTCATTACATAAGGTTATACCCTCATGTGTGCACGTTGCTATAAGATTACCATAAGTATAACTTTCATAAGGAATGGAAATTTTATCTTTCCTAAGAGCTTTTCTAACTCTTTCAGCAAATAGAGGAGGTAATCCATCTATAAACTTAGACTTCCAATGAGAGCTATTACTCTCGCGTAATTCCATAACTCTATTAGGAAATTGGTCTTTATACCACCTAAATTCTGTAAGTGTTTTACACCTGGAGTTTTGTAATAACGTCCTAATAGTTTCATTATCATCCGAAATTCTCCCGGTGAAATGTTCTAATATAGTGACTATCAGTGTATAAACTGCCTGTTCGCTAGTGCGACCATCTTCTTCTTGTTTAATAGTATGATAAATTTCTTCTTTATCTTGAGAAGAAAGATAATTATCCCACCAGCCTTTAAGTTGGCCAGTAAATCCTACAACTATCATTTTTGCAATATTACTATCACTATTCCCAATCAGTTTACTGACTGTGCTATACATTAGCATTCTGTGAGTCAGATTATAAATCTGTTTTTCAGTATAACCATCTAAATTCCATTCATAAATACACTTACAATTATAACTATTATTACCTGTGTATTCCTGTTCTTCGTGTAGAATATCTACAGGGGAAGGACGACTATAATAATTTATTCGTTGGGTTGGTCTATCAGCAAACCTATATAATTTATTGATTTCATCTTTTATAACTTGTTTACTTTTATTTTCTGATAATCTATCAGAAAATTCATTTTCTAGAGTATTAATATTTAATTTTTTAAATTTCTGATCTAGCATTATTTCAAGATCTGACATACTCTTTAATTTATAATCTTTGATTTCAGGAGGAGGCTGTAAAGGGGGAGTAGATATAACTGCCTTTTTCCCTGAAGATTCTGGAGGCAAAGATTTATCTAATTTTTGTAATAATAAATAAATTCTCTTATGAAGAGAGAGAATTTGTTCTCCTAAGACATTTAAATAAATATTGGTATAATTTTACTGTTCTATAATTTTATTGATTTGTTTAACAGTAATACTTAAAGTATCATTTTAAAATATTTTTGAAAATGCTGTAAAACTAACAATATTATTTTCCTTTTCTAGAAGAAAAGGCTGTTCAGGAGGCAATATGCCTTTAATTATATTTCCATTTAAGAGTTTATAATCTCTTTCTAACACAAAGATATAAGGTTCAATATAATGAGACATGAACCATGGAACAAAAGGAAATAAAATATTATGATAAGACAAGAATTTAGAAAATTCTTCTAAAATATAATATTTTAATTTATCATCAAAATTAGAGAAAAACCACTTCCTAAATGGTTCCCATCTTGATAAATTAAATTTTGTTTTAACCTTTTGCCTGGCTTCAGATCCAGGACTAAAATCAATTTTAGGTCTATAATTCATAATGAAAAATTCATTTCCGATTCGGTTATTTCTGCATCTTTAGTATTATAAATACCTTTTACAATATTCTCTTTTTTAAATACTTTTTCAACATGATGATTGTTCTCATCACGCTCACTTACCTGTGAGGTAGAGACTCTGTAAGGAATATAATCCTTGTCTTCTATAAGGGGTGAAATATAAGAATGTTCAGATCTGGTAGAATAAGTTCTTGGGATATTACCCAATCTGGATGGAGTATTATCCATCTGTATATAAACAGTTCCTTCTGGAGTTTGTTCAATATAATCAATATTGTGTTCAGTCTTTGACTGGACATGACCAGTTCGTTCCAGTTTCCATTGCTGAGGCATAGGGATTTCATCCCATCTTATAACTCTTCTAGTAGATATTTTAGATCTATTAAAGTTTGTTTCTATTAAAACAGTTTCATTAATCTTCTTATCCATTATTTTACAATTAGGATTTAATGTAAATAATGGGTTATAATCAATTCTATAACAAATACATATAAGTTCTGATCCAGAAACATAATTATAACCATGAGTTTTAACATTTAATGTTAAAGAATCGAATATATTAATATCACTTAAAGAAAGTGAAAGATTAGGATAAACATTAAAGTATACTGGTCCATGTGCCAGACTAGATTGTATTACTCCTATAAGTGATTGTTTCCAGTTTAAATTTCTTGCATCTCTTAGACATGCAATAAAACTTTCAGGTAAACCTTCTAAAGTTAAAGGTTTAAATGCAATTTGTACTAATCCAATATGGATAAGTTTATATAAATCTTTATATCGATTTATATCATATGATGATAATAATTTCAGTTCAGTTTCTTCATTATCTAAGGAAAATGATTCCTCAGTAGTTTTAACTACCTGTTTTAAACCTAACTTTTCAAAAGTGCCTAACAGATATACATTTTTTAAAGCAATCCTTGGGATTGTCCACTTATTAAGTTTTTCTAAGTTTTCAGGAATATCCATTTCTTGTTTATGAACATTTTAAATTTTTCTTTTGTCTTTTAATAAATTCATTTAAATTTACAATTAATTTTCCTGTTAAACTATGCTATCACATATATCACATACTAACATGGCTCAGATACCAAATCAGCTTTAAAATATAATTATTGGGATTATATTGATGCATTTTATAAAGCATTTTTATATGAAAATCCAACCAAAAAACATACTTGGTTGATTAAAATATGTGGAAATGTTTATAACAACCCCTTACCAAACTGGTTTATACAGTGGTGGACCATATATGGTACATCTGGGAAAATACTCCCTGAAAATTTTAAAACATTATATGGAGAATGGATTAATCTATCGCCTAAGGTCTTTGATTATATCAGTTTAGACCAGTATTCGGAGGAAATAGCCTCTATGTGTTTTTTTATAGAATTTTCCATACCATGGGTATGGAAGTGGACTCCTGAAGTGGGTTATATCCAACAAAATATTCCATGTCTCAAGAGAGCTACTCATAGTAGGTTTTTGGGACAGGTTGATTAAAATCGACCCAGATACAAAAGCAATTCATGGTAAAAATATTCTGGATGAAATCCAACAAAAAATTCAATTATATAAAAGAAGGAAGGAAACTGGTGAAGTTAAATCTACTAGCCCTTTTTCTCAGTTAACAACAATGTTGAAACTTCAAAATGATATTATACCAAAAGAAGATCTCATCAAAGCTTATATGGAAGAATTAAAGAAGGAGCATATAAAAAACTTGCTCCTAGAAGATAAAATGGATGTATCTATGACAGGCTCCTCAAATGAAGACTGTCTCGCAGGAGAATCTCAAGATCCAGATATGGATGAATTTTCGGAAGACAATATTTACCATATGGTCAAGGAAATTGAAGATGCCGCAAAGAAAGCAATAAAGTGAATGCGGACATACATCGTTATAGCAATTATTGTCCTTAAAGGGACCCATGTAATAGTAACTGCATTATATGTATTGGTGATAGGCACTATTCGGATTTAAAATCCATTTGTAATAGAATAGATAAAAAGTTGGCGTCCTCCCCTCTCCTTGTCTATAAAAGGAAGAGAATTCTTCATAAGGAGGTAGGACCTCAACCATAACATTTTAGAAGTATTTTCCCCTCTCCCTCATTGTAAAAATCCTTTTCAATGAGAAGTTTGAAGTTTTTCTGCATTATCTTATAAAAATTTATAAGATTCTGGTGAGCCTTTACTTTCTGGTGAGCCTTTACTTTCTTATTTCTTCTTAATTTAATTTATTATAAAAATTTATATATTTCTTTAAGGATTAGCCTAATGACAGGCTAACTCCTTTCATGTTAAACTATGATATCATATATATCATTATATTTATGTTGTGAAGATCCTCATTTTGTCTGGTTATATAGTAGTCTTATGTAAGGATTCAAGGTTTGGGTTATAAGATCTGGAACTGGCCATAATTATTATAAAGATAAGGGTTAGCCTGTTTAAAGCCGTTGAGAAGGCGTGTTAAGGCGTTGATCTCGGTTTTATCTTTTGATAATTATGCTGACGGAGCTGGATTTTATGTAAAATTTATACCTTCTAACCTGGTATCTTTACATGGATGACTACCACCGGACCTGATTTGGTATCAGAGCCATGTTAGTATGTGATATATGTGATAGCATAGTTTAACATGAAAATTAATTGCAAATTCAATTAAATTTATTAAAGGGTAAAAGAAAAATTGAAAATGTTCATAAACAAGAAATGGATATTCCTGAAAACTTAGAAGAACTTAATAAGTGGACAATCCCAAGGATTGATTTAAAAATTGTATATCAGTTAGGCACTTTTGAAAAGTTAGGTTTAAAACAAGTAGTTAAAACTACTGAGGAATCAGTTTCCTTAGATAATGAAGAAACTGAACTAAAATTATTATCATCATATGATATAAATCGATATAAAGTTTTATATAAATTTATCTATATTGGATTAGTACAAATTGCATGTCTAAGAGATGCAAGAAATTTAAACTGGAAACAATCACTTATAGGTGTAATACAATCTAGTCTGGCACATGGACCAATGTATTTTAATGTTTATCCAAATCTTTCACTTTCTTTAAGTAATATTAATATATTAGATTCTTTAACATTAAATGTTAAAACTCATGGTTATAATTATGTTTCTGGATCAGAACTTATATGTATTTGTTATAGAATTTATTATAAACCATTATTTACATTAAATCCAAAATGTAAAATAATGGATAAGAAGATTAATGAAACTGTTTTAATAGAAACAAACTTTAATAGATCTAAAATATCTACTAGAAGAGTTATAAGATGGGATGAAATCCCTATACCTCAGCAATGGAAAGTGGAACGAACTGGTCATATCCAGTCAATGACTGAACACAATATTGATCATATTGAACAAACTCCAGAAGGAACTGTTTATATACAGATGGATAATACTCCATCCAGATTGGGTAATATCCAAAGAACTTATTCTACCTGATCTGAACATTCTTATATTTCACCCCTTATAGAAGACAAGGATTATATTCCTTACAGAGTCTCTACCTCACAGGTAAGTGAACGTGATGAGAACAATCATCATGTTGAAAAAGTATTTAAAAAAGAGAATATTGTAAAAGGTATTTATAATACTAAAGATGCGGAAATAACCGAATCGAAAATGAATTTTTCATTATGAATTATAGACCTAAAATTGATTTTAGTCCCGGATCTGAAGCCAGGCAAAAGGTTAAAACAGAATTTAATTTATCAAGATGGGAACCATTTAGGTAGTGGTTTTTCCCTAATTTTGATGATAAATTAAAATATTATATTTCAGAAGAATTTTATAAATTCTTGTCTTATCATAATATTTTATTTCCTTTTGTTCCATGGTTCATGTCTCATTATATTGAACCTTATATTTCTGTGTTAGAAAGAGATTATAAACTCTTAAATGGAAATATAATTAAAGGCATATTGCCTCCTCAACAGCCTTTTCTTCTAGAAAAGGAAAATAATATTGTTAGTTTTACAGCATTTTCAAAAATATTTGAAAATGATACTTTAAGTATTACTGTTAAACAAATCAATAAAATTATAGAACAACAAAATTATACCAATATTTATTTAAATGTCTTAGGAGAACAAATTCTCTCTCTTCATAAGAGAATTTATTTATTATTACAAAAATTAGATAAATCTTTGCCTCCAGAATCTTCAGGGAAAAAGGCAGTTATATTTACTCCCCCTTTACAGCCTCCTCCTGAAATCAAAGATTATAAATTAAAGAGTATGTCAGATCTTGAAATAATGCTAGATCAGAAATTTAAAAAATTAAATATTAATACTCTAGAAAATGAATTTTCTGATAGATTATCAGAAAATAAAAGTAAACAAGTTATAAAAGATGAAATCAGGAAATTATATAGGTTTGCTGATAGACCAACCCAACGAATAAATTATTATAGTCGTCCTTCCCCTGTAGATACTCTACACGAAGAACAAGAATACATAGGTAATAATAGTTATAATGGTAAGTGTATTTATGAATGGAATTTAGATGGTTATACTGAAAAACAGATTTATAATCTGACTCACAGAATGCTAATGTATAGTACAGTCAGTAAACTGATTGGGAATAGTGATAGTAATATTGCAAAAATGATAGTTGCAGGATTTACTAGGCAACTTAAAGGCTGGTGGGATAATTATCTTTCTTCTCAAGATAAAGAAGAAATTTATCATACTATTAAACAAGAAGAAGATGGTCGCACTAGCGAACAGGCAGTTTATACACTGATAGTCACTATATTGGAACATTTCACCGGAAGAATTTCGGATGATAATGAAACTATTAGGACATTATTACAAAACTCCAGGTGTAAAACACTTACAGAATTTAGGTGGTATAAAGACCAATTTCTTAATAGAGTTACGGAATTACCCGAGAGTAATAGCTCTCATTGGAAGTCTAAGTTTATAGATGGATTACCTCCTCTATTTGCTGAAAGAGTTAGAAAAGCTCTTAGGAAAGATAAAATTTCCATTCATTATGAAAGTTATACTTATGGTAATCTTATAGCAACTTGCACACATGAGGGTATAGCCTTATGTAATGAAATTAAATTAAATCTACAACTTAAAAGACAAAGGCTAACTGAGAGAACTCAGTTAGGCCAATTCTGTAGTCAATTTGGGATGGATATCCCATCACAAAGGAAAATAGTTAATAACTATAGAAAAGATGATAAATATATTAAAAAGAAAAGGAGAAAATATTCCCAAGCAAAATTAGATAAAAAAGCTAAAAGAAAATCTGATAGATTAGAAAGAAGGAAAGATAAATAGAATATTGTCTGTTATAAATGTAAAAGAATAGGACATTACGCTAATAAGTGTAAAATGAAGAAAAAGATTAATAATCGTGACATTAGTGAAGAATTAAAAGATTCTTTAGAAAAATTATTTTTGGACTCTAATGATTCTGAAGATATTACTTCAGCATCAGAAATTGATCATATAATTAATCCTTCTGAAGATTCAGAAGAGAACATGTGTCCTTGTAAGCAAGAACACAGTGATTCTGAAAAAGAACACTCGGAAGATGATTATTATAAATTAATATCTCAATTTAAAGATTCTGATATTAATGTGTTAAGTAATAATAATATTTTAAAATTTTTAAAATCAATAAAAGACCAAGAATTAAGGTCTAGGATAATAGAACAATTAGATGATATTCCATTTACAAGTGCTAATAGTACTAAAAAAGAAGAAGAATTTCAACCGAATAGTAACCCTTATACTATGACAGAAGTTTATAAACTGATGAAACAGAGATATGATAATTCTCATAAATCTCCCACTACATTAAACGATTTATGTGGAGAAATTAATAACCTTAAAGATGAGATTAAAATGTTAAAACAACTTAATAAAAATCTTGATACTAGGGTTTCTAATTTAGAAACTAAAAAAGCTTATACTTTGGTTACACCAAATTTATTTGACAATCTTAATAAGATTGGTGAAGAAAATTTTTTAACAGTTTTAGATATGATTACTTCTTTTAAATTTTATGTTAAAATTACATTACTAATAAATCATGATGAAATCAAGGAATTTACTGCATTAATTGATACAGGTGCTGATATTAGTGTTATACAGGAAGGTTTAATTCCGACCAAATACTTTATAAAAACAACTCATAGTTTGCGTCATGCAAGTGGTGAAAAATTACAAATTAATTTCAAACTACCACGTGCATATATTTGTAATAATAAAGTTTGTATACCCGAAAGCTTTTTATTAGCTAAAAATATAACAAACCAAGTTATACTTGGAACCCCTTTTATAAAAAAGATTTTTCCTATTACTCATATAGGAACTGATTGCCTTATAGGTACTTTTGAAAATACACCCGTTTCTTTCCAGTTTATAACTGAACCAAATACAAGATTTGTGAATGAAATTAAAGATTTCATTTTAAGAAAACAAAATCAAATTAATTTTCTTAATTATGAAATAAACTCTTTTAATATTGAAGAAGTTTTACAAAATCCTAAATTACAGGATAAAATTAAAAAACTTTCTAATAATATTTCTTTAGAAATATGTAATGATCATCCTAATGCTTTTTGGAATAGGAAAAAGCATATAGTGAGCCTTCCTTATATTGACGACTTTCATGAAAGTCATATACCGACAAAGGCAAGACCTTGTCAAATGAATTCCCAATATTTAGAATTATGTAAAGAAGAAATAGCTTCTCTATTACAAAAAGGATTAATAAAAGAATCCAATTCACCTTGGTCATGTACAGGTTTTTATGTTAATAAACATAGTGAAATTGAAAGAGGGGTACCAAGATTGGTTATAAATTATAAACCTCTCAATAAAGTATTAAAATGGATTAGACATCCAATCCCTAATAAGAAGGATTTGTTAGATAGATTATATGAAGCAATTATATTCTCCAAATTTGATTTAAAATCTGGATATTGGCAGATTCAGATAGCTGAAGCTGACCAATATAAAACAGCTTTTAATGTTCCCATTGGCCACTTTGAATGGAAAGTGATGCCATTTGGATTAAAACATGCACCTTCTGAATTTCAGAAGATTATGAATGATATTTTTATTCCTTATAGTGAATTCATCATAGTATATATTGATGATATTTTAGTATTTTCTAAAACGGTTCAACAACATTTTGAACATCTTAATATATTCAAGAAACTAGTTATACAGAATGGTTTAGTTATTTCAAAACCAAAAGTGATTTTATTTCAAACTAATATTAGATTTTTAGGTCATAATATTGACAAGGGAAAAATTATTCCTATCAATAGAAGTATTGATTTTGCTTCAAAATTTCCAGATGAAATTCTGGATAAAACTCAATTACAAAGATTTTTAGGTAGTTTAAATTATATTTTACCTTATTATAAAATCTTATATGATAGACTAAAAAAGAATCCTAAACCTTGGACTGCTCAGCATACTGAGACAGTCAAGAAAATAAAAAGTAAAAACTTTGCCTTGCTTAATATTAGCAAATCCTCATTGGCAGAAAATTATAGAAACTGATGCTTCTTATATAGGATATGGAGGTATATTAACCCAAATTTGTCCTGTTAATAACAGAGAAAATTTAGTAAGATATCATTCAGGCAAATGGACTAATAATCAAAAAAATTATGCCACTATTGCTAAAGAGGTTTTAGCTATAGTTAAATGTATTTTAAAATTCAAGATGATTTATATAATCAGAAATTTATAGTTAAAAGGGATTGCCAAGCAGCCAAGTTTATGTTTCAAAAAGATTTTAAACATGACGTCTCTAAGCAGATGTTTGCTAGGTGGCAGGCTCATTTAGCCCCATTTGATTTTGAGATTATTTATAAAAAAGGAGAAGAAAATAATCTTCCGGATTTCCTAACTCGTGAATTTTTGCAGCATGATACAGCGGGGACGAGGAAGTAATTTTCAAGGCCACGGGAGAGGTAATACCTCTCAAAACAAAGGCAAAAATGTCATTATACAAATTGGCAACAAACAGCTTATAGCTGAAAAAATTGCCAAAACAGATGATGATGCCCTCTTATATGAGGAATTCAAACAATATATTGCAATAAGAAGAAGCAGCCTGGTGAAACCTCCTCTTTTGGGTCATATTTCCAGGTTCTATCTGAAGAGGATAATACAACCTCTTATCATAACAATATTCATAAAGAAATTATATTTCTTTTAGAAAATAAAGATTTACAATGGAAAGATAATCCATGGCTGTTAATGAACAGATATCTAGATGTGGCATCATATGCCGCTACCTCCTACAAACAGCGACAATATTATGAGCAAATTCTTAAAGAAAGCTCTTGTGATATAACACATTTTTATCCTGGTGGTACTAAAACTGGGAATATTTATAATTTTAGCAAAATTATAATTAAACGGATTATATCCATAGAAGAGTGGGGTATTTCTCCTCTCAGAGAAAAAGAATTTATAATTCTTGGTACTAAATCAGCTTTAAAATAGAATTATTGGGATTATATTGATGCATTTTATAAAGCATTTTTATATGAAAATCCAACCAAAAAACATACTTGGTTGATTAAAATATGTGGAAATGTTTATAACAACCCCTTACCAAACTGGTTTATACAGTGGTGGACCATATATGGTACATCTGGGAAAATACTCCCTGAAAATTTTAAAACATTATATGAAGAATGGATTAATCTATCCCCTAAGGTATTTGATTATATCAGTTTAGACCAGTATTCAGAGGAAATAGACTCTATGTGTTTTTTTATAGAATTTTTCATACTATGGGTGTGGAAGTGGACTCCTGAAGTGGGTTATACCCAACAAAATATTCCATGTCTCAAGAGAGCTACTCATAGTAGGTTTTTGGACAGGTTGATTAAAATCGACCCAGATACAAAAGCAATTCATGGTAAAAATATTCTGGATGAAATCCAACAAAAAATTCAATTATATAAAAGAAGGAAAGAAACTGGTGAAGTTAAATCTACTAGCCCTTTTCTTCAGTTAACAACTATGTTGAAACTTCAAAAGGATATTATACCAAAAGAAGATCTCATCAAAGCTTATATGGAAGAATTAAAGAAGGAGCTTATAAAAAACTTGCTCCCAGAAGATAAAATGGATGTACCTATGACAGGCTCCTCAAATGAAGACTGTCTCGCAGGAGAATCTCAAGATCCAGATATGGATGAATTTTCGGAAGACAATATTGACCATATGGTCATTACAATATTGACCATATGGTCATTACATATTCCTATTCCAAAAAGCATTAGGATGATCATTACATATTTCTAAAGAAATATTATTAGAAAGTTTTTTAATTTTATCCTGTAATTTAAGATTTTGTAACACTTCTTCAATATTAAAAGAGTTTATTTCATAATAAAGAAAATTAATTTGATTTTGTTTTCTTAAAATGAAATCTTTAATTTCATTCACAAATCTTGTATTTGGTTCAGTTATAAACTGGAAAGAAACGGGTGTATTTTCAAAAGTAATACTTAAGAATATTATTCTTATTATTCCTTAGTATATAAATTATTATTTTTAGTTATTAGTATTATTACTATTCCAAATATATTATTTAATTATTAATGATATATTTTAAAATTAATAACTTTATATTTTTTCCTCAAAAAAAACTTTATATTTTTAATAAATTTAATTATTAAATTTAATTATTAAACTAAATCATTCAAATTATTGTTTAATATTTATTAGTTAACTTCCTTAATTAATCCAAACTAATCCAATAATAAAACGAAAACATAAAACACTAATAACAATTATTGACATTTTAAAAGTAATTAATATATGATCATTATACACATTAACAAGTAAGATTACTATATTAAATTAAACGTAATATGAATTACATTATTAAAATTAAACGATTAATTATAAATTGAATAAATTAAACACTAACAAAAACCCATGTATTAACATAAACAACTCTCATTATAATATGAAATTAACTAAAATATTGACATAATTGTTTAAAATATATTAAAATAATTAATATAATAACATAAATAACATTAACAATTATTTTTTAAAAATACAGCATTGGACATGTGAGTTGCACAAAGTGAAAGTACGGGTCTCTCCAATTCTGGCAACTGCAATTTAGCCCGATTTGTTTTGTGTGTGTGTGTGTTTTTTTTTTAATTTTAATAATAATTAAATCTTAATAAATGAGTATAGAATGATGTACTAACTTTTTTTTTTTTAACCGTTAGATATGAGAGATCTGATCTTGAAGTTCTTGAACTTTTAGAGAGAGAGAATGTAGAGAGAGGAAGTGAGGGAGGGAAAATATAATTTTTTAAAAAATTTTTTGCGTAACTTATATATTTCGGCGCGTATTATATAAGTACCCTTGTTGAATACTTTCTATTTAACTTTATTAGTTTTTAATTTAGTTATGGTAAAAGCTTTAAAAATGACAATATTTCATTATATACAAAATTAAAGAATTCATATTTCAGAAAAGTAAAAAATCAACAAAGTATAAATCATTCATGTTCGCCTTCCAAACTTTTATAGTAATATAGATAGGGATAAGGCGAAATCTAACTGATTTTGACTCTTTTTTTTTCCTTTCAAATCCTAAATTTCCTATAAGTTGGAATAGTATGGCTTCAAATTCAGCGAATCCTGCATTGTTCTTGTTTTTCTAGATTTATGAAGTATCGCTTTGTTTCTTTCTTTTACTTTTTCTTCTACCTAGAGATTTGACCATTGAAGTAACTCTAATTTGATAAATAAATTATGTGACTTTGCACTTCACTTGTGTGTGTCTGTGTTTATATATATATATATATATATATTATATATTTATTCCGAAAAGCAATTTTCCATTTTTTAGTTAAAAGATCAATCGTCAATTAATTGCCAATTGTCGAAGATGTCGTAGTTTATTGATAATCGCTCGAATTAAAGGTTATTTGTTTACAATTAATCCATTAATTTTTGAATGCAGAAGTTAGTATGATGAAATTTTGACTAATAAATTTATGAGGTTGGATCAGAATTTCACTGATATATTCTCCCTATTCATTATGTTGAGAATGAAATATGGTAGTGATGAAGGAAGACTTGAGTTGGGAAATGAAAGAAATGAAATTGAAGAAAGAAAGCAAAAGAATGATGAATTAAGTTTGCTGATTTCAGTTGAAAAGAAAAAGGTAGAAGGGAAATATAAAAAGAGAGATTCGAAGTCTGGTTCAGAGGAAAAAGGATTGATGAAGGTTGATGTGGCGCAGATCCCCACTTGCAGTACAACTGGAGTGCACAGATTGAGTTTTCATTTATCCAGTCACATGTAAAATCATTCTACCAATGCGTTGTAATTTAATTTCTTTTCAATAAAAGTTATGTTAGTCGAGCTTTCTCTTTCTTCTCAATATGTATATATAGCACTTTGTACAACTTTTATTTTTTATTGAAATAAAATGAAAACCATTCTCCAGAATCTTCTCCCATTTTCTTTTCTTCTTCAGCACTCTTCTCTTTTATTTCACAAACTCTAGTTTTCAATTTCTTGATGGTATCAAAGCACTGTTGCTGCAATTTTGATTGTGAGTTGATAGAAAAGCTTGCGGATGTTTCCTCATCGTTCCTACGGTTTGAATTTCAGTTCCCTGCTTCTTTCCATCTAGTACCTCAAAACCAACGATAAGTTTTCTAATGTTGGAGGTTACTATTGAGTTGTCTTTTAAAGATTTTGTTTCCAGTATTTGGAGTTTGTTTTTAGTTAGTTTGAAGAATGGCGAACCTAGAATGGAATGTTCGCCATTCATTTTACATTCATCTGAGTGAGAGCACCAACAAAATGCTGACTGATACTTTATTGGAAGGTGGTAACTGTCACATTTGGAGTAGAGAGGCAAGGAGAGCTCTAGGCTCTAAGAACAAGTTATGTTTAATACTTGATAACCCTTGAATTGAAAAACCTAAGATTAGGGATAACTTGTATGACACATGGGGTCAGGCCAATGACATGGTTGTTACTTGGTTGGTTAAGTCAATGAATGAGATAATTAGGCAGTGTGTTGTGGATGAAGGAAATTGGTAGATTTACTGTAGAAATATGATGGAGAGATGCTTACAGATTGTCTGATTTACTTGAGGCATTTCACTCACAGAAGCAGGGCAGTTTAACAATTGATTAGTGTTATACTAGACTCAAGATTTTGTGGGATGAAAATATCATGTTAAGGCCTACACCAGTGTGCAATTGTGATCCTGCACCACCATGTACATGTAAAGTCCTTAAGAAAGAGAGGAATAATGTTAATGATGAGCAAGTACTGAGGTTTTTGAAGAGATTAAATTATGGTTTTGAGTCCGTAAGGTCAAAAGTGCTAATGATAGTACTTTTGCTAGATATAAAAACTGTCTTCAATTTGGCTATTAATCATGAAAGATAGCAAACTTGCAGTCATAAGCTAACAATTTCTCAAATCATGCTTGCACACTATGTCAATGATCAAGTAGTTTCATCTGCTTATGTGAATTAGCATCCAAATCAAGCAGTTATACCTGCTTATATGAATCAAAGTCATAATCAAGCAGTTATACCTTATGTGAATCAGAATCAGGGTCAAATTGCACAAATCAATGAAAAGAACTTTTCAGGACAAATGCAGGATAGAAAAAAATTTAACAATCATAAAAGGATATACTATTGTACCTATTGTAACAAGAAGTTATACCTATAGACACAATGCAGTGTGGCAAGCTAGCAGTGTGAGTGCTATGTTAGGAAGTAGGTGTGACAACAATAATAACAAACATAAAGAACACAACACAACAAATTGGTAACGCAGTTCGGCCTATGTTTTTGTCTACGAGACCATGCTCAGAAAATGAATCCACTATAAACTGGTAACACAATATAAGAAACACGTAACTCATTAATACATCTAGTGTTTCCTAGTAGAAGTGCAAACTCATTTTGCACACTGTGTATGAAATTCCTTCAACTCTTCAAGGCTCCCCCTTAGAATGTGACTGCTTGGACTTGAACTCCCTTCAACCCTTCAACACCGTTGAACTGCATAAAAGCTTTTTTCCCAAGAAGAAAGTTGTCTTCAAAAGGTCACCAATGTCCAATGCTGGTAGAACAACACTTATCACTAGATTGAATCATGGTCTTCAAAGCTTATGAGTGCATTGACATGAATCCTATGAATTGACGTCTAATTTCTTGAATAATGGACCTTGAATTATTGAACGGCTAACCCTGAAACTTCAATAATGATGTCTTTAAATACCTAGGGTTGTTTAATCAATCAAGGATCATAATCCTTCTCACAATAAGATCTCTCTTGATTCTCGAAGGATTTAGTTTCTTCTTTACTTGTAATTCCTTCAACATACTAACATACTAGGATTTATGTCCTTATGGAACATGCAACATATAAAGAAGTATGAATCTTGTAATCTTTTTTTAATGTACAGTGGATCTTCATGATCTTCAAGACTTCTAAAACAATACCAATACAATCTTCAAGTGGACTCCCTATTCATGTAGTCGTGTGACTTCAGTTTACCTTGTCATGACTCACACGACACGCCTGTGTGACTGAATTCTACAACAACAATGGGCATACTATAGAAAAGTGTTACAAGATACATGGTTATCCACCAAATCACAAGTTTAAAGGGAAATCAGGGGCTGGTTTTGGATTTTCTGGAAACCAAAATGTATCAAACAACAATAACACTAACTTTGCAAGGAGCGTGATTGCTAATGGTACTATTCCAGTGTTATCTAGATCTCAAGCCACACAATTTGTTGAATCGAGAAGTCAAAATACTGCTCACTTTTTGAATCAAAATTATACTTCTAATCTTACTAATTTCAATTTGAGAATCTGTAGGCTCTTTAGCTTATAAATTGGTTCACCCATTTTCATTTTCAGCCCATATACTTTTCCTTATGATGTTTAATTGGTGGGACTCATAAAGAAGAATGGGCTTTTTTTAATCCGTTAGACTTGGTCAACTGATGCTGGGCTGGGCTAGGTAAGCCCGACCCGCCCAGGGTGTCTTGGGACCACTGTAAAGGCTCTCTTTCTCAGCCTCTTGGCTAACCTACAGACTGCGGCGCGGCCCCCCCCCCTTTCTTCTTCTTGCCTCTCTGCCTTCTCTGCCGTGCTACTGTGCGTCTGTTGCTCTTCTTCCTCCTTTCTTGTTTCTGTCTTCTTAGCTTACTGGCACCGTCATACGCGATCGGTTACCTTAGTTGAGTAGGAGTGAGAGATAGTCGAAAGGAGAAAGGGAGAAAGATGGTGTCTTTTTTCGTTGATTGAGGCTTTCGACACTGAGGGACCCCAACCATCAACCCCTTGTCGCTGCTGTTCACGGCCGCAGGCGCCTCGACGCGGCTTCTGTCACATACCGCTGCTTGGCGCCATAACCAGTTCTTGTCTCCTCTGTATCGCTGCTGGAATGAACTCCGTGGCGGAAGGTAAGGTCTCGGCTTTTCTTGTGGTTTTCGTTATTTTAGCTAACGGGTTTTTCCTTGAAGGTTTGGGGTATTTTCACCTCCACTGATTAGAGAAGTTTAGCCAAAGGAGGAGGGGATCTTTCTGTAGTAAAATAGGGATTTTTATTCCTTTTATTTTTTCTTCCGCTGTGATTTGTAATAGTAATTAGAGAGTTATAATAGTAATTAGATCCAACAAGTGGTATCAAAGCCCAGAAACGACTACAACTTTTCGGTGCTCTCGTCAGCGCCGGTACCAAACCTCTCTGTATTCTAGATCCAGGGGAACTGTTTAGTTCCATGGTCTGGCTCAGGGAAGTTTTGCTTGACCGCTCTATTTCTATTTCCAGTTATTTTCTGTTCAATTTTGGTTTCGGTTGTTTTTCCCGATATACTATTGTTCATCTGTTTTTCTACCGCTACTGCTTTGGTCATATTTTTCTACTTAGTTTTCCCTGTCTGTTCTGTTCGGTTGTTTGATCTGTTATTTTTTGAGTTTACTACTGTTGCACTTGATTTTGGATTTTCTTGTTATACATCTGTTACTGTTTTTGGATTTTTTGGATTTCGGTATTTTTCTATTGAGAATTTTTCTGTTCTGTTTTATTTGAAAAACACAAAAGCCAAGCCTGGCTTGAGTCCAAGAGACTTCAAGTAGCTGTGTCTTGGTGATTTTAATACTTTTTTTTCACTGTTCGCAACATTCTCCATTGTTGTCGTTTTTCGATTCTTTCTTGTTTGGCTGTTGCTCAGCGCGTACCTGTCTGTTTCTCGGTTAATTAATTTCTATTGTGCTATTACTGTTATGAGATTCGTGCAATACACATTTTTCTTTTCTGTGCTATTTTTCAAAGCAAAATCTGGGTTATTTTATTTGTGTGACAAACTTTTTTTCAAATCTTTTATTTTTCTAGCCATTAAATTACTCTTATTTGCCATTTAGAACATGTTGATTCCAAAAATTGAAACCAACAAGTTTGATGGCAAATCTGACTTTGTAATGTGGCGGAGAAAAATGAAAGTTGTTTTAGTCCAAAATAAAATTGCACATGTAATTTGTAGCCGGAAGAGTATTCGGAATCTTGGACGGGCAAAATTCTTGCTGAAAAACTTGGTGATGCACACAACTGCCTCACCTTGCATTTAACCGACAATGTTTTATGAGAAATCGACAAAAAAGACAACGCTTTTGAAATCTGGGCTAAACTTGAAAAACTGTATTTAGGAAAATCCTTGTCGAATAAAATTTATTTAAAAGAACAGCTTTTCGGTTTTAAAATGAGCAGGTCGAAAACGCTTTCCGGAAACATGGATAATTTAAATAAAATCGTTTTGGAACTTCAAAACATTGGAGAGAAAATCTCCGATGAAAACTGTGATGCCCCCAACCATGCCACTAGGTCAACTGCGGCTGAGTAGGGCATTTGCGTTCCTCTCGGCACTAAATTATAAGCCCCACAATGAAACATAACCTTAAAACAACACTAACAGGTATACACACAAAGTACGCGGAATACTTAAGTAAATTAGATACTACTTGTGCGCTCAAAACATAGATCTTAAAAAAAAAAATTCTCATTTTCATTTTATTACAAACACAAAAATGTCTTACATCAACAACTTACATGACAGCAAAAAAAGATACTCTACAGACGGTTCGAGTCTAAAAAGATAAAACATAAACATATGCCCTTATAGGGAGATTTGATCTAAAAACTTCTAGCATTAAACTTCAGTGGCTTGTTGGGCCCCTGACCGTTCCGAAAAAATCTAAGAAGAAAACATGATATGGAAAAAACGTGAACGCGAGCGCGAACGCTTAGTGAGTCCACGTGTGTGTGTGCGGTAGTGATTTCTTTAAAACCATGACGATGCTGTTTCACAAAATAGTTCATGCAATGTTATCAGAAAAGTATTTCTTCTACTATTTTAACAAAACTGATGCTTGAACATGCATGAGGGTTTCGAGTGCAGCTGGGAACTCTGAATAAATCAGGACACATCAGCGCAGCTTCTACGCCCCAAATTTAAAAGAACATGTAATGCAACAGTACGGCTCCACGGACAAAGTCCGGATCTCCAAAACGAGGCCATCGGAACCAAGTTCCGGCATCTTGTAGTCAAATACAAGCCAAACAACATACGAGCGCTCGATTACAAACAACAGCACTCCAATATCACTAGTCAAAACAGCCTGCAGACTCCTGGGGCACCTACCAGGTCTGTCCTGGGGCAACCTCAGTTTCGAGCCTCTCCTGACTCTCCACTAGGCGACCGTCCCACCGCAGAGCATGATGCAATGTCCACGTTAATACCGGTTGGGCCATGCCCTCAAGGTACTACGCCCCTCTTCAAGTGGATCTACCCTCAGAGTCAAAAACCCGTCCACGTCATCGGAAGACGCCCTAGTACGGGGGACTAGCCACGTACTGTGCAATCCGCTAACACGTCCGTTCACTTGATTTTAAACAAACTTTAACCCAGGTCGGAATGAGGTTTTCATATGTATTTACAATTCAAAGGGCCATTTGCCCGGCCATAATAACAGATTCAAGTCATAAACATTTCAGAGCACCAAAAATCCTCATCCGCCAGTCACCACATGCTTATGTAATTTCACAATTATGCCAATGCCAGATCTATATTCATGCATGTCAAAATACATAACTTTTTCAAGCTGGAACATTTTCCAATATATAAATATTTTCGGAAAACCTGCGTACAACAAACTTCTTATGCACCACCGTAATAGTCTGTTTTAAAAGAAACACCTATATGGAGCACCGCTCTTATGCATTTTTCTAGAAAACACGTAAAACATTGTGGAGAACATCTCTAAAAACATGCTAAGAGATATCGTTCCAAAAATAGCAATATTTTTTAAAGGTTAAAAAAAACATATTTATATGTCTTGTAATATTTGAAATAAAATGGAGTTTGTGTACTCACCTGGATGTACATCTGGTGCTAAGATCCTACAAAATAATAATGCGAAAATACTTAATACCTGGGTATCGATCAAATAATCCTATTCCCTAAATAATATCGAAATCCTATGAAATGAACTTTAAGATGTATATATATACCTATATAATGATACATATATAATGATATACATATACTTATAATAATTCTTTAGAAGATCGAAACTCCTATACTCTTAAAAATATATATATACTTTCCTAAGAAACCATAATCTATTATATACTATATACTAAAAATCTATTTAAAATATTGAAAACCTAAAATAAAAAACTAGCTTAATATATATATAATCTAACTAGAAATAGATCTCACTATATATTAAAGAACACAAACAAATAATACACTTAAACTATATATATATATATAGATATTATAGTGACATTACAAAGGAAAGAAAAGAATAAAAAAAAATACCACGCAAAACCTTCTTGAGGAATAATATGAGAATATGGCTGCTTTTTTTTTTTTCATTCAAAGAAAAAAAATGAAAATTCATGCATCTATATAGAGAATAAGGCGGCTAAGGGGGAAAAGAAAAGAAAAGAAAAAAAAAAAAAACAGCAAATGACGGGTGGTGGCTTGAGGTGGCGATAATTCCTTAAATGCTAAGCTTTTTTTTTTTTTTAATCCTTATATGAAAATGTCAAGTATTTAAATCTCTAAAATAAATAGACTAGGTATTAAAAATAAAATCCACTTAAAGGCATTTATAAACCTTAATAATAAAACCTCAATAATATAATAAAATTTTATTCATATTCCTAAATATCCCCAAAATACCACTAAGTACCAAAAACACTACATCCTACCAATATAGATCAAAACTCTATTTTCATCACGTCCATAATTTTAAAGTCATGCTAGGTTCTTACGGAATAGGGCGTTACATTCTACCCTCCTTAAAAGAAATTTCGTACTCGAAATTGAATAGTTACGTGCCTATAAGCTCTGGATACTTTTTCCTCAAGTACTCCTCAGTTTCCTAGGTTGCCTCTTCGATCCCATGATGTCTCCATACCACTTTACACATTGGAATCAGTCTCCCGCGTAACTCTTTTACGCTTCGTTCTATAATCTCAGTTGGTTTTTCTTCATATGACAAATCGGCTTGTAATTCCAATTGGTCATCATTGAGAACATGATCAGGTGCAGGATGATACTTCTTTAATTGTGATACATGGAACACATCATGTATACCCATCAGTTCATTTGGCAAGGCGAGTCAGTATGCTACTTTACCAATCCTGTCAATAATTTGAAACAGTCCGATATAACAGGGGCTTAACTTTCCTCTCCTCGGATATTGCAGCTTCCCGCGATGTGGTGTAAGTTTTAAGAAAACTCGATCTCCCACACTAAACTCCAGATCCCTTCTTCGATTGTCAGCATAGTTCTTCTGTCTACTTTTAGCTGTCCGAAGTCGATCTTGAATTATCTTAACTTGTTTCTGTATCTCCTCCAATTTTGGCATCAAGTTTCTTTGCCTCCAATGGGATTGAACTCCGACTTCATCCCAGTACAAAAGTGTTCTGCATCTCCTACCATATAATGCTTCAAACGGTGTCATTCCTATCGAAGAGTGGTAGCTATTATTATAAGCAAACTCGGCACAAGCAAGATTGTCAACCCACTTATTTCCAAAGTCTAAGGCGCAAGCTCTTAACAAATCCTCTAGGGTTTGAATTGTTCTTTCAGACTGTCAATCGGTTGGGGATGTGCTGTGGTGCTATAACGTAGATTGGTCCCCATAGCTGCCTGGAACTTAGGCCAAAACGTTGAGGTAAACCTTGGGTCTCTATCGGATACAATGTCAACGGGTACTCCATGAAATCGGACTATCTCATCTACATAAATCTGTGCCAACTTGTCCAAAGAGTACGTCATATTAATGGCAATAAAATAAGCCACTTTTGTTAAACGATCAATGATTACCCAGATAGCATCCTTATATCCCTTGGTCCGGGGTAATCCTGTGATAAAGTTCATTGTCACATGATCCTATTTCCATTCGGGAATAGGTAGCGGTTGTAGTAGTCCTACTGACTTTTGATGTTCCGCCTTGACCTTTTGACATGTAAGACAGGCTGCTACATACTCCGCAATTTCTCTCTTCATTCCGTTCCACCAAAACTTTTGCTTTAAGTCTTTATACATCTTATTCTCTCCAGGATGCATTGAATACTTACTTTGGTGGGCTTCCTCTAAAATCTTACGCTTAAGTTCAGTATCACTGGGTACACATAACTGATTCCGAAAGTACAGGCTCACATCCGCTTCTAATGTTCGAAAGTCTTCCAATTTCTTAGCTTCCACACGGTTTTTGAACTCTTGGAACTCCTTATTATTCTTTTGGGCACTTCTAATATCCTATTGTAGGGTGAATGTTAAGCTAAGACTCGATATCTTTGCTTTTCTACTCAATGCATCTACTACTACATTCGCCTTTCCTGGATAATAGTTAATCGGGCATCGATATTCTTCCAGTAGTTCTATCCATCGTCGTTGTCTCATGTTCAAGTCCTTCTGTGGAAACAGATACTTTAAGCTCTTATGATCAGTGAATATCTCATACTTAGCCCTATACAAGTAGTGTCGCCACTTCGGAAGTGCAAACACGATGGCTGCTAATTCTAAATCGTGTGTCGGATAATTCCGTTCATGATCCTTCAACTTTCTGGAAATATATGCGACAACCTTCCTATCTTGCATCAACACAGCTCCTAGCCCTTTCCTTGAAGCATCTGTATATAATGAAAATTCCTTGTTTGGATCGGGTAATGTTAACACTGGTGCCGTCGTCAGTCGGTTCTTCAATTCTTGAAAACTCCTCTCACACTTCTACTCAAACTTGGTTACTTTTCTGGTTAATTGTGTTAGAGGTCCAGCAATCCTTGAAAAGTCTTTTATGAATCTCCAATAGTATCCCGCCATACCCAAGAAACTACGTACTTCGGTTGGTGTTTTAGGTTGTGTCCAATAGGTCACTGCTTCTATGTTTGCCGGATCTACCGAGATTCCTTCATGGGAGATAACATGTCCTAGGAAAGTAACTTGACTCATCCAGAACTCACATTTACTAAACTTAGCATACAACTTATGCTCCCGTAGGGTTTGCAACACTTTTGAAAGATGTTGTTCATGAGCTTCAGGGTTGGGTGAATAAACAAGAATATCATCATTGAAAATCACCACAAACTTATCCAGGTAAGGACTAAAGACTCTATGCATCAAGTCCATAAATGTCGCAGGTGCAATAGTTAATCCAAACGGCATAACCACATACTCGTAATGCTCGTATCGTGTGTTGAAAGCTGTCATCGGAATATCCTTTTCTCTTATCCTGACTTGATAATACCCCTGTCTCAAATCCAATTTGGAAAAATATCCCGCTCTTTGGAGTTGGTCAAATAACTCATCAATGAGGGGTAGTGGTATTTGTTCTTGACTGTCACATTATTCAATCCTCTGTAATCTATACACATCCTCAGGGTTCCATCCTTCTTTTTTACAAACAAAACTGGTGCACCCCAAGGAGATGTACTTAGACAAATATATCCTTGCTACAACAGTTCTTGTAGTTGCTTTTTCAACTCTTTTAGATCCTCCTGTGCCATCCGATATGGAGTTCGAGATATTAGTTTAGCATCAGGTACCAATTCTATGCCGAACTCCACTTCTTGATATGGGGGTAGCGTCGTCAACTCCTCAGGAAAAACATCCACAAACTCTCTCACTACAGGTACTGTGTCTAATATTACCTCCTCCTTAGGTTTGTTGAGTAAATATGCTAAGTACCCTTGACATCCTTTCCATCGCAACTTTCTGGCTTTCATGCCAGACAAAAAGAGATTCTCCCGTTTTGTTCGCTTCCCTTGGAACACCAGGATTGGCATACTCGGTCGGCTAAACTTAACCAACTTTCGTCAACAATCTACTTGGACGTAATGTTTAAACAATCAGTCCATCTCAAGTATCACGTGATATCTCTCCAATGGTAAAGCAATTAAATCTCCGGATAAAACCACGCTCTCGACACATATGTCACAATCAGGGTACTTTACCTCAGTTATCTTATTCACACCCATAGGAGTGCTAACTATCAACTGGTAATGCATGTTAACAGAAGATATAGGAATATGTTTTATGAAATGCAAACTCACAAAAGAATGCGTAGCTCCAGGGTCAATGAGTACTCTTGCTAGTTGAGAAAAGATTTGTATCATACCTTCAACTACTTCTGCTTCAGTATCTACGGGCAATCCATCCAGTGCATAAACTTTAGCTTTTACTTGTGGTTTATTATTCTTTCCTTCCATTGCTCCTCTCATAACCGGGGGTCGGCCTGCTTTTCTGGATGTCTCCAGAGGTACTTGTTGCATCTCAAGGCACTAGTCTCTAACATGCCCTGGTTTTCCACAACGATAACATAGTCTTGACTTCTGATAACACATTTCAGCCACATGACCACTTCGTCCACAGTATGTACATACTCTATGGGCTCCTCCAGGGGTTAGGGTTGGTCGGCCTTCATTTCCAGTCCTTTGTTCACCACGGGATCTCTTGAAATCTCTAGGTTTCTATGGTCCTTGTCCAGGACGTTTATATGGAGACACCGCTAAACCAATAGTTGTTTTCCTCTATATAACCGCTTGATCAGCCATCTCCGTTTGCGTGGCGGCTTCAACGGCGGCCGCAAATCCCATCGGTGGCAAGGGAGCCAATGCCCGTTAAAGTTCAACCCTCAATCATTTCACAAATTGTCGCGTCTTATTTTCATAAGTATCTATCAAGCTTCAGCAATACTTAGCCAACCTATTTAACTTTGTCGTACACTGGGCAAGTGTCAGATGACCTTGTCTCAATTGTTGAAACTCATCCTCTTGTTGCTCACGAACCCAACGAGGTATGTATTCCTTTTTCAATTCTTCTTGAAAATCGTTCCAGGTCCATGGTTGGTTCTTGAGTGTCCGAGCTTCGGAAGCTCTAAGCCACCAATCCTTTGCCATTCCTCGAAGTCTAAAAGTTGCAAACATTACCCTCAGGGCATCCTTATACTTAAGGGTATCATAGATATCATTCAACTGCTCAAGGAACAGTTCAGCTTTAATTTCTTGCTCAACCTCTCCATAGAACTCCGGGGGTCGAAACTTGAGAAATCGTTCTAGTGCTTCATCTGCTCCAGTGGCTGGTACTCGTTCGTTTCTTCTTGTGGCCATTGAAGTTTCTAACAATTCTGTCATTTTGATCAAAAAATTCTCAATTACCTTGTATGTGGCTTGTTCTGGACGAGGTGTGGCCTCCCTCATAGGTTCAGACTGTCTATTTTGAGAACTTTCTGACACAACCTCGTCCGCATGGTTGAGAGATTGTGAACCTGACATGTTTCTAAAAACCAAAAAGTTCCAACACTAATAAACATCTACGATTATAGATACTCTACGACAAGTAAACATGAATTTATCCCAGGCACCAACATCAATGCATACATACAAACATATATTACATATATATATAACTCAAAATAAGGATTTTTTGGTACAAGTAGTGTCAAGATACAATCAGATCATTCTGGTCCTACCACCCAAAAGATATATGGCCAGGTTGCTATACATATTCAAAACCCGAGGACCTCATACCTACGACCCTAAGCCTACTGCATCAAGTACTGATAAAAATACTACTCGTACCTATCTAAGTGACCAAATATGCACACCTACCTGTACTCTATCCAACACCTACTCCACCTGAGAACACTGGCTACCAGAACATCCTGGTTGGGACTCTATCCACTGAATCTCTAGTAGTTCCAAGGAACTGGGCGATAAACTACCTGAGCCAGTCCCGCTCGTTAATCAGCTCCAAAATCTCTCTCTCTCTCGGGCTACATGAGCCTCCCGCATCTGGGCTAACTCCTTCTCTAATATGGAGGCCCTTGCTGTCGCCTGTCGTTGTGCTTGGTGAGCTGTATAGAACAGGGCATCTACCTGGCAGATCTCCTCTCTCAACTCCATAATCTGCTGTCCACCAGCCTCAACCTGTTACTCGCGCTACAAGCAATAGCCACAAATGTCATACTCCCTGACCGCACCCCGAAGTAACGATGGTAGTGCTGGAAAAGAAGATACAGACTCCACGGGTGGAATAGGGGTAGGGGATGCTGCTACTGGCATACTATTTGCTATAAAGGTACCCATATCCCCAGTGACTGCCGGTGCCTCTCTTTTTGGTTCGGGCGTCATCTCTGAGTCTGACGTGGGCTCACTAGGGTCCTCTTCTATCGATGTTCTAAGGACTATTCCCGGTGCCACTGGTTCCATTTCTGGTCCTTCTACTGAATCATCATCGGAAAGGTCAATCACTGGAATTGGTTCCCGTTCTGGGATGATCCCCTAAGGGAATATGAGGATGACGAGGATGACGTAGTCCTGCTAGGCTCATCTACGAGGGTGCCCTCCCTACATGTCCATCTATGAGAAGGATATGCCATCTAGTACCTACAAAACAAAATCTTAGGGTCAGTACTAACCAATAAACCATATGTTGACTTTAAAATTTAAACAGTTAACTCTTATAGCTTGTCTAATATCCAACGTTTCAAACCTAGTATCGAACCTAGATGCTCTGATACCACTTGTGATGTCCCCAACTCTGCCACTAGGTCAACTGCGGCTAAGTAGGGCATCTGAGTGCCTCTCGACATAAATTATAAGCTCCACAATGAAACATAATCCTAAAACAACACTAACAGGTATACACACAAAGTACGCGGAATACTTAAGTAAATTAGATACTACTAGTGCGCTCAAAACACAGATCTTAAAAAAAAAAAAATTTCTCATTTTCGTTTTATTATAAACACAAAAGTATCTTACATCAACAACTTACACGACAACATAAAAAGAAACTCTACAGACGGTTCGAGTCTAAAAAGATAAAACAGAAACATATGCCCTTCTGGGGAGATTTGATCCAAAAACTCCTGACCTAAAACTTCAGTGGCTTGTTGGGCCCCGACCGTTCCAATCTAATCTGAGAAGAAAACATGATATGGAAAAAACGTGAGCGCGAACCCTCAGTGAGTCCACGTGTGTGTGTGCGGTAGTGATTTCTTTAAAACCATGACGATACTGTTTCACAAAATAGTTCATGCAATGTTATAAGAAAAATATTTCTTTTACTATTTTAACAAAACTGATGCTTGAACCTGCATGAGGGTTTCGAGGCGCAGCTGGGAACTCTGAACAAATCAAGACACATCAGCGCAGCTTCTACGCCCCAAATTTAAAAGGACATGTAATGCAACAGTGCGGCTCCACAGACAAAACTCGGATCCCCAAAATGACGCCATCGGAACCAAGTTTTGGCATCTTGTAGTCAAGTACCAGCCAGACAACATACAAGCGCTCGATTACAAACAACAGCACTCCCATATCACTGGTCAAAATAGCCTACAAACTCCTGGGGCACCTACCAGGTCTGTCCTGGGGCAACCTCAGTTTCGAGCCCCTCCTAACTCTCCACTAGGCGACCGTCCCACCGCAGAGCATGATGCAATGTCCACGTAAATACTGGTTGGGCCACGCCCTCAAGGTACTACCCCCCTCTTCAAGTGGATCCACCCTCAGAGTCAAAAACTCATCCACGTCATCAAAAGAGGCCCTAGTATGGGGGACTAGCCACGTACAGTGCAATCCTCTAACGCGTCCGTTCACTTGATTTTAAACAAACTTTAACCCTGGTCAGAATGAGGTTTTAATATGTATTTACAAATCAAAGGGCCATTTGCCCGGACATAATAACAAATTCAAGTCATAAACATTTCAGAGCACCAAAAATCCTCATCCGCCAGTCATCACATGCTTATGCAATTTCACAATTATGCCAATGCCAGATCTATATTCATGCATGTCAAAATACGTAACTTTTCAAGCTGGAACATTTTCCAATATATGAATATTTCCAAAAAACCTGCGTACAACAAACTTCTTATGCACCACCGTAATAGTCTGTTTTAAAGTAAACACCTATATAGAGAGCACCGCTCCTATGCATTTTTCTATGAAACACGTAACACATTGTGGAGAACATCTCCAAAAACATGCTGAGAGATATCGTTCCAAAAATAGCAATATTTTGTAAATGTTCAAAAAAACATATTTATATGTCTTGTAATATTTGAAATAAAATGGAGTTTGTGGACTCACCTGGATGTAGATCTGGTGCTAAGATCCTACAAAATAATAATGCAAAAATACTTAATACCTGTGTATCGATCAAATAATCCTATTCCCCAAATAATATCGAAATCCTTCGAAATGAACTTTAAGATGTATATATATACCTATATAATGATATACATATACTTATAATAATTCTTTAAAAGATCGAAAATCCTATACTCTTAAAAAAATATATACTCCCCCAAGAAACCGTATTTAATTATATACTATATACTAAAAATCTATTTAAAATATTGAAATCCTAAAATAAAAAACTAGCTTAAAATATATATATAATCTAACTAGAAATAGATCTCACTATATATTAAAGAAAACAAAGAAATAATACACTTAAACTATATATATATAGATATTATAGTGACATTACAAAGGAAAGAAAAGAATTAAAAAAAAATACCATGCAAACTAACCTTCTTGAGGAACTAATATGAGAATATGGCTGCCTTTTTATTTTATTCAAAGAAAAAAAATGAAAATGCATGCATCTATATAGAGAATAAGGCGGCTAAGGGGGAAAAGAAAAGAAAAAAAAAAAAACAACAAATGACGGGTGGTGGCTTGAGGTGGCGATAATTCCTTAAGTGCTAAGCTTTTTTTTTTTTTTTTAATCCTTATATGAAAATGTCAAATATTTAAATTTCTAAAATAAATACACTAGGTATTAAAAATAAAATCCACTTAAAGGCATTTATAAACCTTAATAATAAAACCTAAATAATATAATAAAATTTTATTCCTATTCCTAAATATCCCCAAAATACCACTAATTGCCAAAAACACTATATCCCACCAATATAGATCAAACTCTGTTTTCATCACGTCCGTAATTTTAAAGTCATGCTAGGTGCTTACGGAATAGGGCGTTACAAAAACAATGATGTTATTTTATTAAATACCTTCCCTGATTCATACAACGATGTGAAATCTGCCATTAAGTATCATAGAGCTGGTTTGTCTCTTTCTGATGTTAAAAATGCTTTGAAATCAAAGGATTTGGATTTAAGAAAAGAAAATAAATTAAACAGAGAGAACCTTTACGTGCGAGGGAGAGTTGACTGTAGAGTACCTCTTAGTCATAGGTCTAAAAGAAAATGGAGGTCTAAATCACGAGACAAGAACAAAGTAAAATGTTTTTACTATGGCAAGGAGGGTCATATGAAAAATAAGTGTTTTAAAATGATCAAAGATGAAAAACAACGTAAATTTGGTAAAGGGAATGATAAAATTGACAAAACCCAAGATTTTGATTCAGACGGTAATTCTATGTATTTCGAGGTTTTGTGTGTATCCCCTTCCCCTTCTAATATTGTTGATGATTGGATTCTTGACTCTGGTTGCACTTTTCACATGACACTTAATAAGCATTGGTTTTCAGATTTCAAACCCCTTAATCAGGGAAAAGTTTATATGGGAAACAACCAAGTTTGTTACATTAAAGGCATTGGAAATATTTTCAAAAAATTGCATGATGGCGTGACTAGGAAACTCACTAAGGTGAGATATGTGCCCGACCTCCGTCTGAATCTAATCTCTCTCGGTTATTTAGATTCAATCGATTTTTCCTACAAGTCTAAAAATGGGATTTTAAGAGTTTGCAAAGGAAACCTAGTCATGCTAAAAGGTTTTAAAAGAGAGAGTTTATACACTCTTATCGAAAAAAGAGTTTGTGATTCATCTGCATTTATTTCAAAATCAGTCCCTGAAAAGACTATGTTGTGGCATCATCGGATTGGCCATATTAGTGAGAAGGGACTGCAGTATTTGTAAAAACAAAAACTTTTAGGTGGTGACAAAATCGATTCTTTGGATTTTTTTTACCACTGTGTTTTGGGAAAACAGCACAAAATCAGTTTTTCGACCGACACACACAAATCCACCACAGTACTTAACTATGTGCATTGTTTTCATTGGGGAACTGAAAAGGTCCCAACCTATGGTGGTAATGTTTCTTTTCTTTCTGTTGTTGATGATTTTTCTAGGCATGTATGGATTTTTCTTTTAAAAACAAAATATCAAACTTTTGAAAGTTTTGTGAGTGGAAACGCCTTGCTGAAAACCAATTCGGAAAAGAACTTAAAATAATTAGGACAGATAAAGGTCTTGAGTTCTGTAACCGAAAATTTGCTGATTTAGGTGCATCGCATGGCATCTTGCATCATAGGACTATTAGGCACAACCCTCAGCAGAAAGGTGTTGCGGAAAGGATGAAATGTACCATAGTGGATAAGGTTGGGTGTCTTATGGTGTCTTCGGGCGTACCAAAACCTTTATGGGGAGAAGCTGTTAGTACGGCTCTATACCTCATTAACAGATCTCTTTCTACAACCACAAACTTTAGGACTCTTATAGAGTTGTGGTATGGTGAACCTCCAAACCTGTCCAACCTTAGAGTTTTTGGGTGTACTGCATTTGCACATCAGAAGGAAGGTAAGTTAAACCCCAGGTCTAGAAAGAGAGTATTCATAGGTTAGCCTAGTGGAGTGAAGAGATATAAAGTGTGGCTCAAAGGTGAGTTGGGAGTGAGAATAATGGTTAGTAGGGATGTCATTTTCAACGAGTTAGAAATGTCATGTCTTAAGGATAAACCTGTTTCTAATAGTCCATCCTATGTCTCCACAATAGGTAGTATTCCGGTGGAGGTGGAGGTCACTTCCAAACTCTTACAAGACCCTACTCCTGAGCCTGAAACCTATGAAGAGTCAGATTTACCGACTAGTGTTCCCGAAACCAATGAGCCTGAGTTAGAAGGTTCTGATAATGAGGAGGATCACCCAGAAGCACAAGCACAAGCCCTTAGAGACTATCAGTTGTCTAGAGATAGGGTTAGAAGAGTTCCAAAGGAACACACTAGATACGGTTACTCATACATTGTCTCATATGCATTTGTTGTTGCATCTTATGTGGAAGAAAAAGAACCATTGTGTTTCTCTAATGTGTTGAAGAGCCCTAATTGCTCTTTATGGCTGCGTGCTATGGATGAGGAGATATCCTCTTTAGATAAAAGCAAAACCTGGATTCTTGTTCCAACACCCTCAAAACAAAAATTAATTGATTGCAAATGGATTTTTAAAATTAAAGAGCCTGAGTCTACTAATGAACCTCCAAGGTTTAATGCCAGGTTGGTTGCGAAAGGTTTTTCACAAGTTGAGGGCATCGATTTTAATGAAATCTTTTCTCCCATCGTTTATCATAAAACGATTAGGATTATGCTTGCCCTTGTTGCTTTCTATGACCTCTATCTTGAACAACTTGATGTAAAAACTGCATTCTTGTATGGTGATCTCGAAGAGACCATTTATATGCGTCAACCACCAGGTTTTTCAAGAGGTTTGATTCATTCATGCTGAAATCTGGCTTCTTTCAGAGTAATTATGATAGTTGTCTCTATTTTTGTGGTAATGATGTTAATAATGTTGTTTATCTTTTGCTTTATATGGATGACATGTTGATTGCATGCAAACATAGGGCTAAGATTGATAGTTTAAAATCCTTGCTAAAGTCTGAGTTTAACATGAAGGATTTAAGGTCTGCATCTAGAATCCTTGGGATGAACATAACTAGAGATAGGGCTGACTGTTCCTTATTCATCTCCCAGAAACCTTTTCTCCAAAAAATTGTTTCCAAGTTTTCGATGCATTTATGCAAGCCAGTTATTAGCCTGCTTGCGAGCCATTTTTACTCTAAGAAAAATCCTGTCCTAAAACTAAGAGTGAGAAGAGAGACATGGAAAACATACCCTATAGGATGGCCATAGGTTCAGTCATGTACTCCATGATATCCACCCGACCTGACATTGCTTTTTCTATAAGCCTTTTAGCAGATTTATGTCTAACCCGGGTAGGGATCATTGGGCAGCTCTCAAGTGGTTGTTATGTTACTTTAATGGGACTTTAGATAGGGGCTTGCATTATCACAACTGGTCTGATGTGTTTGAACTAGTTGGTTATATTGATTCTGACTTTGCAGGTGACAAAAATGATAGAAAATCTACCTCATCTTATTTCTTTACCTTAGCTGGAAATTGTGTCTCATGGAAGTCCCAGCTGCAGCCTGTAGTCGCACTGTCAATTACGGAGGCTAAGTATATCGCAGCCACGGAGGCAATCAAGGAAGCCATCTGGCTTCAAGGGCTTTTAAATGAATTGCATGTTTTACATTAAAAAGCTATCATTTATACTGACAGTCAGAGTTGTTTACATTTATGCAAAAATCTTGTTTACCACGAGAGGACAAAGCATATAGATGTTAAATATCACTTCATTAGGGAAAAAGTCTCTAGTGGTTTAGTTGATATAGAAAAGATTAGTACTAATGGTAATCCCATTGACTTTGGTACTAAAATTGTAAGCTCTGACAAGTTTGTTTTATGCAAGGACCTCCTTCACTTGGACGCAGGTTAACTTTTTTTTTTTAAGTCATTGGTGGCAGGGAAGTAAATGAAAATGCGTTCAAGGTGGAGTTTGTAGGCCCTTTGGCCTTATAAATTGGTTCACCTATTTTCATTTTTATTCCACATATTTCTCCCTATGATGTTTAATTGGTGGGCCTCATAAAGAAGTCTAGGCTTTTTTTAATCTGTTAGACTTGGTCAACGGGCCAGGCCGGGCTTACCCGGACTACCCAAGGTGTCTTGGGACCACTATAAAGGCTCTCTTTCTCAGCCTCTTGGCTGACCTACTGACAGCGGCGCAACCCCCCCTCCTCCTTTTTTCTTCTTCCCTCTTTGCCTTCTCTGCCGTGCTACTACACGTCTATTGCTCTTTCTTCCTCCTTTCTTGTCTGTCTTTTTGGCTTACCGGCACTGTCATGCGCGACCCGTTACCTTAGTTGAGTAGGAGTGAGAGAGAGAGTCGAAAGGAGAGAGAGAGAGAGAGAGAGAGAGAGAGAAAAAAAGGGTGTCTTCTTTTGTTGAGTGAGGCTCCCGACACTGAGGGACCCCAACCGTCAACCCCTTGTCGCTACTGTTCACGGCCGCTGGCGTCTCAACGCGGCTTCTATCACATGCCGCTGCTTAGCGCTATTGCAGATTCTCGTCTCCTCTGTATCGCTGCTGGAACGGACTCCGTGGCAGAAGGTAAGGTCTCGGCTTTTGTTGTGGTTTCTGTTAGTTTTGCTAATGGGTTTTTCCTTGAATCTTTAGGGTGTTTTCACCACCACTAGTCAAAGAAGTTTAGCTGGAGGAGGAGGAGATCTTTCTGTAATAGATTAGAGATTTTTATTCCTTTTATTTTTTCTTCCACTTTGATTTGTAATAGTAATTAGACAGTTGTAATAGTAATTACATCCAACAGAATCTATTATTTTTGCTGAATAATACACAAATTCAAGACAGTATAAGTGGAGGAGGTTCAATTGTTTCAAATCCATTGGTGAATTAAACCCTGGCTTATCAGCCTGCCATGAATTTATGATAGGTAAACCAGCTCATTCTCTCTCAAAACTTTGGATATTGGGTTCAGGGACATCTGATCATATTATATGTTCTACTGCATATTCTTCTTCTAATTTTCCTATTGTTAATTGTTTTGTTCAACTTCCAAATCAGCAATCATACCTATCACTCATAAGGGAACCATTTACATGAACTTTTCACTAATTCTCAAAGATGTTATGTGTGTTCCTCATTTCACATTCAATCTTGTTTCTTTGAGCAAGTTGACTTTACAGAATTCTTTATAGTAGTTAGTGATATCATTCAACTTGTGTTATCCAGGATCTTGCAACCAAGAAGAGGATTGGATCTGCTAATTAGCAATATGTTCTAGATTGTATTCCTTCTATTCTTAATCCTATTATAGCTTCTATTGTTCCTCATTATTCTATTAGTTCAAATTCTTCTATTGATCATATTCAGTTGGATTCTTGATATGTTTATTTTTACCTTTTTTTTAGCATAGTTGTTTTCATCAATTTTTTAGTGTAATTACATATAAAATAGACTAGTCGAACCCTGCTTCTTCTCTTATTATTATAGGTACCATCGTAATGAAGATAAGTTGAAAACAAGTCAAAATCAAGGCCTTTGGAGTGAAAATAAAGCAAAAAGGAGAAGAAATAACAAGCTGCCTAAAACAGCATCCATGACCGAGTAGAGCTGTTTCTTGTTGTTTTTTTACCTCTCTAATGACCTTAATTGGAGACTTATCCTTTTTAAAGATTTTAGAGGACTTCATGAGGTTTCTAGAAAGCTAAAGTTTGTCTTAATCGAAGTTCATTTAATCATCCAGAGTATAGTGCAAAGTTTTTGCTCTCACATGACTTTCTAGTTTAACACCTTTCGATAAAACGATCACAACTAGAGATATAAAATTCCACTCGATATGATTAAAGATTTTTTGGAAAGCTAATAGATTCATCTATAAATCAAATGAAGACTCCAAGACCTGAGTCATCCATTAAAGGGCTAAAAAAGACTCAAGAAGCATAACATATTTATCTTATTCCAAAAGCAGCACAAAGCAAGGTATTTTTTGGGTAGTAGCTTTCTGAATCCAGAAAGTAGCTTCCATGACTAGGAAAGTCACGTAGGAGGGCCTTAATTGCAATTTTCTAATTTCCTATTGAGCTCTTATTTTATTTCCTTTGGTAATTTGGTTTCCAACTCTTTTTAAGAGAAGAAATAAGTGATTTTAGGAGTAAAATTTCCCTTTATAAACCCCTAATAGCTAGAATAAAAGTGAGCTTAGGTCTTAGTTCATTATTCCATATTTTTGTAAGAAGATTAGAAGACCCAATGTAGGTGCAATTTCGGAGTTTCTTCAAGCAATTCAGAAGACGAGCTTCGATAATCACCATGACCGTGGACTCTTAAAATTCTTCTCCTAAGCTCCATAAACTTATTTTATTTCATGAATTCGTCTATGAATTTATGTTTTAAAAATATGTTCAGCAACTAAGTCTTTTTGTGTTTAAATGGTGATAAACCCAAGAATATGTGATTAAGTTTTATATGAATTTCATGTTTTGAATATTTAATTCTTATTTGGTTGTTATTTAATTGTTATGTTTGTTTACTAATTTTCTAGAGGTTGGTAATTTTGCAAGGTTAATTGAAATTGAAAAAAGGAAGATTAATCTAGGACATTAATTGAATAATATTAATTGGTAATTGAATAATACTACTTATGATTCTTAGATCACTAAAATCACTATAATCTATAATTCATTCATAATCGGGTTAGGGTTAGAAGGAATTCTTCTCTAAACAGTTAAGTTGAATAAGAGGGTCTTCGCCTAGGAATAGAATTTATCCGACATTAGAGTGAGATCCAACCAACGGGTTTTAATAATTAATTACAACGAATTTTTCAATAAAACTAACTTAAAATTCTAGGAGGATTCTATCATTTAAACAGTTGTTTTCCAAATTTTTTTAAAACCCTTAATAGTTTTCTTAGTCATTTATTGTCTTCTAATTGTTTTAAAAATCTTTTCAAACTGTTTTATTTAATGAAACAGTAGAGACATGGTTAGTATTAGTGCTTGGCCGTCTCGAAAGTTCAACAATCCGAGGACTTTCCTCACCTTATTATACCAGTTTGCCTAAACGTGGAATTTTGTTAGGTTAGAAACCACAACATCAATTCTCAAGAAGTGCCAAGTTGATATGGCATTATAGACTAGAACATATATTAGTTCCTAGATTACAGTTGTTGAATAATGTCATTCCCATATTACTGTCAATAAAAAATTCACATTGCTCTATCTATCCTTTGGATAAGCAGCATAAACTTCCTTTTCTTGTCCATGAATCTTCTACACCGTAATGTTTTGAATTAGTACATGTTGACATATGGCACTTAGTAAAATTCAAATAATTGATGGTGAAAGATACTTTCTCCCCACAGTAGATGACTATAGTAAATATACGTAGCTTTTCTTACTTAAAGATAAGAGTTCAGCTAGAACACAACTTCAACATTTTTGTGCTTATACGGAAACTCGGTTTCGAAAACCAGACTATTAAAATTGATAATGACCTTGAATTTTCAATGCCTATTTACTTTGCATAAAAAAGGATCATTCATACTGTATAACAAAATAGAGTTGTAGAAAGAAAGCACCAACACGTTTTAAACATTGGCAGAGCTTTAAAATATCAATCCCACATTCCTCTTTCTTACTGGGGGCAATATGTTCAATATCTACATTGATGATCAATATTATACCAACTCCACATTTGCAGAATAAAAAGAACCCTGTGAATTTTGTTTTCTAAATAGCCTTCTTACAAGTCTTTAAGAGTTTTTTTGTTGTTTAGCATATGCTTGTACTATAGATCATAGTAGATCAAAATTTCATCCTAGAGGTAAACAATGTGTTTACTTAGGATATTCATTTGGCACCAAAGGTTACTTTCTTCCTGATATTCATAGTCAGAATTTGTTTGTTTGAAGAGATGTACTTTTCATGGATTACATTTTTCCTTATAAACAATCTTTTATTTTCTCCCAATCTCCTTCAGCTAATCCTACTGTTGCTCCTCCTTTTTCTCTTGCCTTTGATACAATTTATGATCATGTAGATGCTCTTACACCACTGGTAGATCCCAATTCTTCTCTATATTCTGAATCATAGGTTAATGATCAATTAACTCAGATTGCTGATTTTATTGTTCCTAATCATAATACTATGTCTGATAATTCTAGTGCTTCTATATCTTCTTTTTCTCTTCATGATTTAAGAAGATCTACTAGAATTAGGCAAGCACCATCTTATTTGAGAATTATGACACTGAGTTACCTTTTTCTTCTTGCTCTCCTTATTCTCTTGTATCTGTTATTTCTTCTGATCATTTGTCCCTTGCACACAAGTCCTTTGTTTGTAGTGTAGGATTAGTTGATGAACCTCAATCTTATCATGAGGAAGTGAAATTTCAAGAGTGGAGAAATGATATGAAACTCGAACTTGATGCTTTAGAAACTAATAATATTTGGATAGTCATCTCTTTGCCTAAAGCTAAGCATGCCATAGGTTGCAAATGGGTATACAAGGTGAAGTATAAATCAGACAGGTCTAAGAAAGACATAACGCTAGGCTTGTTGCTACAGGATATACATAACAAATGGGCATTGACTATGTAGAGACTTTCAGTCTAGTGGCAAAAATGTCTACCATTAGACTTCTTCTAGCAGTTGCAACTGTTAAGGGATGGTTGGTCCATCAACTTGACATTAATAATGCCTTATTACATGGGGATTCGTTGGAAGAAGTATACATTTTGCCTCCACCTGGGTATAGAGTTCCCGATGGTTCTATGTGCAAATTGAATAGGTTTTTATATGGTCTTAAGCAGGCTTAAAGACAATGGAATGACAAGCTTACACATACCTTGTTGAGTATGGGTTTTAAGCAAAGTTGGCATGATTATAATCTATTTGTCAAAAGAACTCAAGATACAATTTTGCTGGTCTATATTGTGACATCTTGGTAATCAGTGATAAGGAAGATGTTATACAATCTGTTAAAACTACTTTACATGATTTGTTCAAGATCAGGGGCCTTGGGGAAGGAAGGTATTTTCTAGGTATGGATATTATTTGAGATTCTCAAGGCATACAGTTAACTCAGAAAATTATTCACTTGATCTTTTAAAAGAAAATAGTTTTCTCCTCAATAAAGCAGTTGCCACTCCTATGGAAACTACTGCGAAGTTATAGAAGCATTATTGGTAAATTGTTATATTTGACAATCACTAGACCCGATATACAATCTACCTATTTAATGATATTTCAATATGTCACATTATCTATATTTAGTGACATATAAGATTTTGTGACGTTTGAGATACCACGATGATTATGCCGATGTCGCAATAGGTCTTGTCATTTACAAGAATTACGTTAGAAAAAGAAGACAAAGAAATCGGTGCTGGACTAACTCTCGTTAAAGCAATTGTAGCAAATTTCTTTATAAAGACATAATGATATGATGTGGTCAAGCATTCAGGAATCAATAAAAGAGCTTAGAGTGACATTTACACTTATGATTAGAAATTGTTTTTTTATGATAGCTTTTAGAGTCATCATAAGTTTGCAATATATATCAAATTTTAGTATTTGTCATATATAAAAATGTTATAATAAACTGTTTTAACAACATTTTTTAGGTGAAATCTTGCATTATTTTGTAATTTTAAATGTTATTATATCTCTTATTTTCTGACACTTGAAAATATCATCATTTCACTCTTTTATTGGTAATTCTAAAAGATCTTTCTTTTCTTGACACCTTTAAATGTTATTTTATTTCTTTAGTGCTTGACAATTGCATGTGTAATTCATTTAAATATCATAATCCATAAAGAAAAGAGTAAAAAAATTTAATTCCCTTCAATATCATTCCAAACTCAAGCACTTACACGACTTGAAAAAGTATATCACCACTGATCCATCTACAAAATCATTCAATTGTTACAAATAAAAGAGAAACAAAACCCATATTTCCTATGTTATGAAGTTTCCTACTAAACCAATGTTGTTCCATCAATACCTTTCGGAAATCCTCTTGATGAAGAGAAAATGTCCCTTTCAGTGCTATTCAGAGTAGAAATCATCATCACCATCCCTCTCCTTGATCTTTTTGAATCCTCTCCACTACCTCAGCTATAAACTGCCTTATGTCAACCTCATTCTCCTAGCAAATCAATGTTGTCTTCAAAAGCATCATTACATAAGCTTCAGTGTCTTTCCATCCCTTCGTATAAGGATAAGAAACATTTAAAGTCTATTCATCCTTGATAAAAATTGTACAAAAGTTGTCAAATTCATGTCACTTCACTTACCTGGTGGCAAGAAGCTTGATAAGAGAACTGTCCAGTCAATATTTTTCAAGAATCATCATCCCAGGACTCCATACATCTGTTTTCTTTGTTATTTAGACATCCAATACAAACTATAGTGATTTGTATGCTATAAGAGCATTAAGCATTTAGAACAATCAAAAGTTCTATGTCCTCAGGAAATACAGAGCGATTTGAAGGTCAAAAGAATAAGTGATTTACAAAACAAAATAAAACACAATCATAGTACTCAGAATATTATTGCCAATTCACATATAGACCTAAACACAATAAAATAAAGAGATATCCATGTAACAAAAAGAAAGGAGATCCTAGAATAATAGAGTATAAGTTTTATTACAGAAAAAGATAATAGTGAAATCAAATCTAAGGTCTTATTTTCATAGACAAAGTAATCACTCCGAACTCAAGCTCCAAAGGATTGAATTGCAATTACCAAGTCAATCTAGTGCAAAGTAACAGACAAGTAGTAGTTGATACGTCTTGAACACCTGCCTTGCAACTCTTTTTTTTTTTTGCCCAAGAGAGAGTGGAGCTTAAAATATTTTCCAAGACACTTCCATCATTATGAAAGTACTGAGTTATTTACACACTCATATAAATAAACAACAGTACAACATCATGTACAAATTGCTTATATTTAGAGTAAACCATGATGTTGGTAGAACATAAAAAATGGCAAAAGTAATTATAAGAAGTTGATTGAACTCCCTTTTTCAATTTATTGATATTAGCCGGAGTGTGTCTCATAATGATAAATATCTAGACCAAAAAATGAAACAGCCCCACATGATAATTAGGATAACTCCAAAATGCTTATCAAAGAAAATAAGAAACTAACAAGATAACATATTAATAATGTAAATAAACAAAAAGAAAGCTGCTCATCTCTACATTCATACAACTACTCAACTACCATAAATTAGAAGCACTTTATCCAAAGAGAAATAATATAATTAGACACTACAAGAAAGAAGCTCTTAATTTTGGCATGCTATTTACCTGCTTTGCGCTGAAAACAAAATTAATATGGGCAAATAATGTTTAATTTGGCAAAATAACATAGGCTTGTAAGGCTCCTTTGAGCTCTTTCTTGCAAAAGGCAATATAAAAGGGACCAAAATCGGGAAAGAAAATAGATGAGTAATCAGAGAAAATTGCAATAACACAGTCATTGATGTGTATTTAGCTATACTTGAAAGGAGACTTATTCATCATATAACGAAGTTCATGGAATAAAGATATATCAACTAAAGATTAAAGGACAATGGGATAATATCAATAATATAATTAAATAAAATGAAAATAAAAATCATATGAACTACACAACATGATCATGCAGCAGTTGGCGTAAATAGTGGAAGCATCTAAAAATTTGATGCAATCTAAAATGTAGGGGCACAATCTATATTCATGTCAAGTTCCATGAAATTAGAAGTATTACAGTGGCATTTAGCAAATCCTTCAACTAATTGCTAATTATATATCTCATCTTCTCGGCTACATAAGGCATTTCAACATTTCAATGTGTAACTTCTAGTGGCCAATAAAATCAAGAACTATTTACATAAGGAAAATAGTTGACATCATAGAAAATATTAATGTAAATCAGGAATTTAACTATTTATACTTCAATGTCAATGCTTTTAGTACCAAAGGAGATTAAATGCCTAAAGTAAGTTGCATTTTATGTAATGATTAGGTACAACCGCTCCTATATGCACCTATTCCTGAAATAACTTGAAAACAACAAAGTTAATTATCCATGCTTGTAAGATTAATATAAAAAATCTGGTGTAATTTCAAAATAGTGCATAGTAACAACCCAGAACCTCATTGAATACTTCTATGATGCCTGTATAATATGGGAAAAGTTAAAGAAAAGTATAACAAAATATAAAAATGTTAACTCACATTGGACGTCTTTTCATGATAATTTTTGTTGCTGGCAAGAGGATCATAGCGAGAGAACAACATATAGATCATGTTAAAGAACAAAAAGAAAAAAGACCCAGAAATTAAATATTTATTCTATCCTTAAGATGGGCCTCTGAAGACATTCAAAATTATCAAGTAAAAATGTGACCATATGGTGTCACACTCTGCTCTATTAAGATAAAGAATTAAATCAAGAAACTTCAGTTCCAAGCTCTGACTCAATTAAAATTCTCAAGAAAGCCTAGTCAGAAAAGTCTTCTTCTCAAAAGGAAAATAAATGGCAATAGTAATCAGAACAAGCAAATTATAACATGGCCTAGTAGTCAAAGCATGGGAAAGATATATTATAATTAATATATGCACATTTACTTTCATCTTGTACACACAAAAAAAAAAAAAAAGCAAAAATCGAAACAAACCATACAAAATTATTCTAAGGTGATTCTGCTCACATCCTCTAGAAGAAATATAGAGAGAAAAACACACCTTTTTCTTGTTTTTAATAACATCTCAAGACGAAATTAATATTCTTCAGAAACCCATCTCTTTTCAAGTAGAAGTTGCCAGATACAAAAAGAAAAAATGAATCAGATTGAGTTACCCAATGACGATAAAGAAAAGAAATTGAGTTACCCAATGAACTGTTGAGAAATTGAAGAAGAAAAAACATATTCTTTATCGAAATTCTTCAAGTTTGAACGTTAATTATGTTTAATTGGCTAATTAATGAAATCCTTCTCCTATACACTTCAGATATGAGTTGATTTTCATATGAAGAAGACGACTGACCGAAAAAATCAATGTTTTCTGCTTGCAAAAGAGAAGGCTCTCCTGCACAGTGTCGAGAAAATCAGGTCAGATCAATCTTTTCTTCGATCGATTGAACCAAACTTTAGATCGGTCTGATTTTCTCAAAAAATTCAATTGTAAATTGAACCGATCAAAACTAGTTGAATCTGTCGGTTAGATCGGTCATATGAACCGGTTGGACTAAGTCTTTAATTTTTTTTTTTATTCTTTTTAAAAAGTTTTCATTAAAACTTGTTATTTTCTATGTATTTTTTCGAATTAACAAGTATATGATTTCTTTAATTATATTTTTAATTATATTTAGTATTAATTGATGTATAATATATATGTAGATAAATTATTAATATATATTTATAATTTTTTATATATTTATTATGTTATTCGGTTCAACCAGTAACTTAACTGATTGAATCAATAAACCTGTGAACCAGTAATTTGACTGTTTGATCTCCAGTCCAGTTTTTTCAATATTACTCCTACGACAGCAGAAGCGTTCATTTTGACGGTAACTAATATCCGAAACGGGATTTTCGGAGGAAGGGGTGAAATCGAAAGACAAACTTTGGGGAATTTTTTAGAGAATGAATTTTGGGGAAAGGGCTGCACAACCTTTGAAGGAAAAAAGAACAAGGAAGAGATGGGTTTTTCTCTACACGTACATCTCATTCATTCGAGTTTTTTTTTTTTTTTTTTTTCACCTAATAAATTGGCTCCAAAAGTAGCCTTTTTTCATCTTCAGAAATAATTGTTACGGGATGCTTTAATGACAAATAATTTGTGTCACTAAATTATTATTATTATGAAATCAGACCTAAATAAGGAAAAGTGTTATAGGAAGTTTTAATGATAAATAACAAAGTGTTCATAAAACATCTTTTCGTTTCTTCTATTTTTAACGGCATATACGCCTATTATAATAACCCTATATAATAACATTTCATTAAAAATGCCACTAAAAATATATTGCTAAATGCATATTCTGTTGTAATGTATGCAATTGTCACAATTTCTGGACAGTCCTACAGTTTTTCATTGGAGGGCAATGCATAGGGTTATGAGATATGCAAAAGCAGCACCAAATCAAGGATTATTGTTTGCAGTCAATAATGTACCTCATTTTTGCAGCTTATTGTGATAGTGATTGGGCAGGATGCTCAAAAACCAAGAAATCAGTTGTTAGTTTCTGTATATTTTTTGTCGATTCTTTGATCTCATGGAGGTCTAAACAGTAATCTACAGTAAGCTGAGTATAGAGTCATGGCAATAGCCACTTGTGAGATTTAATGGATGTTATACTTATTGGGAGATTTGTTCATTCCTCAATTGCAAGTTGTCCTCCTCTTTTGTGACAGTAAGAGTGTTTCACATATAGCTGAAAATTATACATTTCATGATAAGACTAAGCACATTAAGTTAGATTGTAATATAGTAAGGGAAATATAATTGGCAGGAGTTTTGAAGCCATTAGTTGTTTAATTCACCAAGCCTTTGGTGTTCCTAGATTCAAATCCTCAATAGAGCAGCTTGATAACATGTATCATGAGCTAGCTTGTGGAGGATGTTGAAAATGAAAGATGGAAATGAGAAAGAAAGACTTGAGTTTGGAAATGAAAGAAATGAAATTGAAGAAAGAAAGAGATGAATTAAGTTTGGTGATTTCAGTTGAAAAGAAAAAAGTAAAATATAGAAAGAGAGATTCGAGGGCTGGTTAAGAGGGAAAAGGATTAGCGAAGGGTGATGTGGCACCTATCCCGCTTGTAGTATGATGGTAAACCGGGCGAATCTTACTTGTATTCGCAAGGATTTATACCTGTTTTTAGCCTGTAAAGTTTAAATTTTATACCCATGCACCTATATCCGTATTATTTCTGTTATATAGGTCTGAATAGGTTATGATGCCCATACCTGTATACCTGTATTAATAAAATAATAATGTATTTATATATATTATATTATTTATATATATTATATTATATTAATATATAATTTATAAATTTTTATATTATACCCATTGATGTGAGTTTTTTTATATTTAACTATATATTCGTAATTATCTCTATTTTACATATATTTGAACTTTTAATTATTTGAATTGGAGATGTTAAATGATTGTATTCGTTAAAAGAAATGTTGAGGAAATTATGTTAATCATGTTAAAATTTTTATTTTTGTGTTATACATTGTTTAATATATTTTTTGTTTCATAGGGAAAAAAATAGAAAAGTATCATACGAGTACGGGTATACTCATACCCTACCCTACACCCTAGAGGGTCAAGTCTGGATTCAGAACTTTTATACCTAGCGAGTATGGATTCGGGCTTGGGTCCAAGTTTCACTATAAGAATATGAGTTTGGGTCTAGGGTACCCTGAGGGTGTGGACTCGTTTACAACCCTAGCTTGCAGTACACTCGTAGTGCACAGATTTGGTTTTCATTTATTCAATCAGATGTAAACTCATTATGATATGCGTTGTAATTTAATTTATAGTTAATACCTTCTAAATTTTTTTCATTATATATTATATTAATTAAGTATTTAATCTTTGAAAATAACAATTAAAGGATAATTTTACTTTTTGAAAAAATAAGTAATGTCTGTTATATCCTACGAGAGGGAAATTGATCATCAAGATGGAATGTAGAAATATAATTTAAAAAAAAAAAAAAAATTTCTCAAGACCATCAAAATATTTAACTACAACCAAATCTCATCAAAAGAAAAAAATGTCAAAAGTCACTTTCTCAAAAACTATATACCAAAAACTTTATCAAACTATTTTTGTGGCTTAAAAAACCTCTTCTTTTGATGCAATCAGCTGTATTATAGAGATTAAAAAGTTCTGACCTCCAAAATCTGTGAAATTGTCAAAAAGATATTCTGTTCTGAACTTTGCCTATTGCTAGATTATCTTTTTGACAATTTCACAAATTTTTTTTTTAATATTTCTTCTCTCTATTTTGATGACCAGCTTCCCTCCTACGAAAGGGTAAAATTAATTTCCAACTTTTATTAGGGTATAAGAAAAATTACTCATTTCTGATCAGTTTCTCAATTCATTTTACTAGAAAAATAAAATGATCTCATAATTTTCATTTTTAAAAATTAAGTACTTAATATAATATAATATAATATAATAATAAAGTTTAGAATATTTTTTTAGTGTTAATCCTTTAATTTATGTTATATATGTGAGTCGAGTTTTTTTCTTTCTCCTCAATTTGTATATATAGATTTTTTATTGAATAGAATGTAAACCATTCTCCAGAATTTTCTCCCATTTTCTTTTCCTCTTCAGCACTCTTCTCTCTAGTCCCACAAACCCCAGTTTTCAATTTCTTCACATAAAAAAAGAAAAGAAAAAAAAAACTCGCTGATCTTAAAAAAAAAAAAAAAAAAATCCAGTCGGATATGAGATGGTAATGGGACTAGTAAAATAAAACGCTTTTGTCAAAGTCACGAGTATCACCAATAATTTATTTTCCTTTCTTGTAACGACTGAAAAACCCCGACTCGTAATGTTTACAATATATATTTAGTGACCTAGAAGAACGAATAATAGCCAAAGACAAAATTCGTACAACGAAATTCAAAGATTAGGCTAATGACATTTAACAGTTTTTTTTTTTTTTTTAAATCAAATGACATTGACGGCTTTGTTGTTCATTTCTTTCCAATATCTTTCGGGCGATGAATATAATTTGAAAATCAATAAAGATAACACAAAAGTAATTATTTTTTGGCGTCAAAACTTTCTCTTTAACTTGAATCCTCTATAACTCAAAACTCAAATATCTCACATTCAACACAAATTAAAGATATATACGGAGGATTTTGAAGACTTTTTACAAGAAAATATTAATTTTGTGAAAAAAAAAACCCCAAAAATTATATTTTTTTTGAATTTTCTGAGTTTCTCCCAAATGGACGAAATTATAATTTTTTAAGATTTTCGCCCATCTGGGTGAAATTAATCAGATGGGTGAAATTAATTTCGTCCAGATAGGCAAAAATCTTAGATAATTTCGCCAGGTTTTGGGTGAAACAAAAAAAAAAAAATTAAAAAATTCAATGTCATGTAAGAGATTTGAAAACATGACATCACAAAAAATAACACAAGAGACTTACTAAAACACTAACATGAAATCTCATGCAAACTAGTGCATGATATTTTATTTATTAATAATAACTTATTTACGTATTCTAATATTTACCGACTTCAATCAGAGCAAAAAAAGAACGGCTCCTTTGTTTAATTTTAAAATTGAGATCGTAGTTCTTTAGTTGATAAGAGAGAAAGTATTAGAAAAATGTAAAAACGTAAATTAAAACGAAACTAACACGTTTTTGTAAAAACAGTCGATGAAAAGTTATGCCCCGTCAAAATTTTTGACTACACGGGACTATTTTTTTGCCTCAAAACGAGTCCGGATAACTTTATCAACGAGACCATTGCGTTTATCTCTTCAAGAACTATTAAAACGAGTGGTCATGTGTATTAATCGGACATCTGATCGCAGAGCTATGAATGTTTTAAGTTTTTCCCTAAACCTTACACAAATTCTTTCTTTTCTAATCAATTTGAACAAGATACATATAACTTTAAATATTTGTAAATTTGTATAGAATTTTATGTTGATTTTTTGGTATGTTTCTTGTATTATTTTCTATAAGGTCATGTGTTTAAATCTCTTACATGACATTAAAGTTTTTTTTTTTTTTTTTTTTTTGAGTTTCACCTTGATCTGGACAAAATTATGTAAGATTTTCACCTAAAAATAATTATTTTCGCGTTATCGTATAGATTCCTGAATTATATTTATCAATCACCTATTTTTTAATCCAGTCAATCATCGGGTCAATCATGGAGTCTATGAGTAGCATAAGCTTTTATGACCTTTTACTTTAAGGAATCTTCGTTTACATTATTTATTCAAAATTTTGTTTCTTTCTATCTTCATCTTTGGAATTCAAGAATGGCTACGCCTAACAGAAATTTAGAAATCTTTGAAACATAAGGTCTGGTATAGATAATACCATTTCTAGATGATTCATAAATTTTTTGCTGTTTTCATCTCAAGAATTGAAAGAACCACTGGAGTTGTTGGACTCCATTTTTGGGAAAAATTCTATTATAGATTTTATAGTAATCATGTAATAATTTAGTGGGGAAGTATTTTTTACTAAATTATTGATTTTTATTCGAACAATATCCTCTTCTTTTAATATATCTAAAAAAAATAGAAAAAGAAATTCGATTTATTAGTGGGTGAGAATCTAAACGTCTTGGATCAAAGATGAAGTTTATTGAGGACATGCAATCACCTAGCGCTTTCCTCCCTCCTCCCTCCTCACCACCCCCACCCCAACCCCAAATTTTTTGTTTACTATTTATATATTTATATATATATATATATATTATTGTTATATGAGAAGGAAAACAATTTCCATGCCTCTCCAAATTAAGTTTCAAACTCTGCCATTGTCTTGAATTATATGATTTGGTTGTAATATAAAAATTGATGGAATATAGATATGAAATGAAGTTCTTTCCCAATATATCAACAAAAGAACTCCTCTCTAGTGAGACGAATTAGAGCATAAATAATATTAAAAAACAATTTTATCTTTTTACAACCTATTTTACTACAAATATTTTTTAACTAAACTTCTGCTTATAAAATTTTCAGTTTCATACAATAAATATAATAACTGTTAAGCCGATCAAGCAACCGAACTTATTTACTATTACAAATTCCTAACTTACTATTACAAACCGTTTAATAATGAAAAAGAAGAAGAAAACAAAAAGGAACCTATCTATTACAACAAGATAGTCTCGGTCTAAAATCTTCATGTTCCGAGAGGGTTGTCGGAAGGACAAAAGAAGGCAAAATAGTTAGCAATAAACGAAAGGAATAATGGCAGTAAATCTTACCAAGAGACCCGCACGGTCTTGGGCAGAATGGTGGAAAGAAACCGGACGAGCTTGGCGAGTTCGATTTCCGCGCATGCAGTGATAGACTGTCACTGAACGTCCTTCCGAGAGGAGGAGGAGAATCCCTCAGGTTTAAACCGGTGAGCCTCAAGGTAAGTACAAACTCTCTATCTCTCAACTAAGACAAGCCCTTCCCTCTCTCAACCGAGCCACACGCATGGTGTCAAGAATGACAGTCGGCACAGGCTACCGGTGGTAGAGTCACAAAGGGCAACAAGCAAGACGAACCGTGAATCGGTTCAAAGAAAAGAAAGAGAGAAGACAGAAGGTCAGAGAGAAAGTGTAGGAGGCAGCGGCGGCTTCAACAGAGAAAAGAGGAGATTAACATTATATAGCCAAGTCACTTGGGCGGGTCGGGTTGAAATCGGCCCGGCCGGCATCAAGGTTCAGTCGGCCCAACTTCACTCCAATAAGGCCCAATCCGGTTATTCATCATAGGGATTAAATGGGCGGAGAAAAGAAAATGAAAAATGTGAAAAATATGGCACAATAGGCCAATAAACTCCACCTTGAACATATTTTCATTGAATTTCCAGCCAACACTAACTCAAAGAGTCAACCTTCATCTACATGAAGGAGGTCCCTGCACTAAGAAAATTTATCAGTTGTCACAATTTTAGTACCAAAATCTGTAGGATTATCTTTAGTACTAATTTTATCAATATTAAATACTAAGCCACTTGAAACCTTTTCCCTTATGAAATGATACTTAACATCTATGTGTTTAGTCCTCTCATGATAAACAGGATTTTTACACAAGTGGAGATAACTTTGGCTATCAATATAAATCACAGCTTTGGAATTTAAAACATGCAGTTCAGATAGAAGGTCTTAAAGCCAAATAGCTTCCTTAATCGCCTCAGTGGCAGCAATGTATTCAACCTCCGTAGTCGATAAAGCAACTACAGGCTGCAACTGTGACTTCCAAGATATGCAATTTCTTGCTAAAGTAAAGAAATAAGAAGTGGTAGATTTCCTACCATCTTTGTCACCTGCAAAGTCAGAATTAACATATCCAACCAGTTCAAAATTATCGGAGCAATTATGATAAAGCAAATCAATAGTCCCATTAATGTACCGTAATAACCAGTTGAGAGCTGCCCAATGATCCCTACTCGGATTAGACATGAATCGGCTAAGAAGGCTTATGGAATAAGCAATATCAGGTCGGGTGGATATCATTGAATACATGACGGATCCTATAGCCATCCTATAGGGCATGTTTGCCATGTCTTTCTTTTCTTTTTCAGTTTTGGGGCAAGATTTTTCAGAAAGCTGAAAATGACTCGCAAGTGGGGTACAAACTGGTTTGCATAAATGCATCGAAAATTTTGAAACAATTTTCTGTAAAAAGGATTTCTGGGATATGAATAAGGAGCGGTCAGCTCTATCTCTATTGATGTTCATCCCAAGGATTCTAGAAGCAGAACCTAAATCTTCCTATCAAACTCTGACTTTAACAAGGATTTCAAACTAGCAATCTTATCTCTATACTTACAAGCAATCAACATATCATCCACATAGAGCAAAAGATAAACAGCAGTTTCAACATCATCACCACGAAAATATAAACAGCTATCATAATTGCTTTTAATAAAACTAGCTTTAAGTATGAAAGAGTCAAACCGTTTATACCATTAACTTGGTGACTGTTTAAGTCTGTACAAGGACTTTTTCAAGACACATGCCATGTGTTCCTTACCCTTTTCCTCAAAACCTGGTAGTTGTCGCATATAGATAATTTCTTCAAGTTCGGCATGCAAGAATGCAGTTTTTACATCAAGTTGTTCAAGATCAAGATCATAAAAAACAACAGTTGCAAGCATTATCATAATTGTTTTATATTTAACAACGGGAGAAAATATTTCGTTAAAATCGATGCCCTCAACTTGAGAAAAACCTTTTGCAACCAGTCTGGCCTTGAACCTTGGGGGTTCATTGGCTGATTCAGGCTCTTTAATTTTAAAAATCCATTTGCAATCAATCAATTTTTTCTTTGAGGGTTTTTGAACAAGAATCCAGGTTTTGTTTGTGTGAAGCGAGGACATTTCCTCTTCCATAGCATGCAACCATAAAGAACGATTTGGGCTCTTTAACACATCAGAAAAACACCGGCGTTCTTTCTCTTCCATGTAGGATGCAGCAGCAAAGGCAAATGAGACAATGTACGAAAAATCGTACCTAACAGGTTCTCTCGACACTCTTCTAGCCCTATCCCTAGACAGGTGGTAGTCTCTAAGGGCTTGTGCTTGTGCCTCTAGATGATCTTCATCATCATCCGAATTTTTAGGTTCAGGAGTGTCGATTTCGGGTTGACTAGCCGGTATATCCGACTCTCCACTGGTTTCGAGTTCATGTGCGTGAGCTTATGATGGTTCGGAGTTGTCCTCCACCTCAACGGGAACATTCCTATCCTGGGGAACATCGGTAGAACTATCGGAATCGGTTTTAGCCTTTAGACAAGGCATATCAAGCTCGTTAAAGATAACATCCCTACTCACAATAACCCTCACTCCCGGCTCACATTTGAGCCAAACTTTGTATCCCTTCACCCCACTAAGGTAGCCTATAAACACTCCCTTTCTCGATCTTGGGTCTAACTTACCCTCCTTTTGATGTGCAAATGTAGCACATCCAAACACTCTAAGGTTGGACAGGTTTGGTAGTTCTCCGGACCACAACTCCAAAGGAGTTTTGAAGTTTATGGCTGTTGAAGGTGATCTATTGATGAGGTAGACAACTGTACTTACAGCTTCTCTCCAAAAGGGTTTTGGAATACCTGAGGACACCATAAGACACCTAACTTTATCCATAATCGTACGGTTCCTCCTTTCAGCAACACCATTTTGCTGAGGGTTGTTTCTAACAGTCTTATGATGCAAAATGCCATGCAATGCACATAAATTAGCAAACTTTCTGTTACAAAACTCAAGGTCATTATCTGTCCTAATTGTCTTTAGTTTATTTTCGGTTTGATTTTCGGCAAGGCGTTTCCACTCAGAAAACTTTTCAAGTTTGATCTTTTGATTTTAAAAGAAATACCCGCACATGCTTAGAAAAATCATCAACAACAGATAAGAAATAAACATTCCCACCATAGGTTGGAACCTTTTCAGGTCCCCACAAATTACAGTGCACATAATCAAGGACAGAAGTGGACTTGTGTGTGCCAATTGAAAAACTGATTTTATGTTATTTTCCAAGAACACAATGGTTACAAAAATCCAATGATTCGATTTTGTCACCACCCAAAAGATTTTGTTTATGAAGACAATGTAGTCCCTTTTCACTGATGTAGCCAATCTGACGGTGCCACAACAAAGTCTTTTCAGGGACAAATTTTGAAACCAATGCAGATGATTCACAAACAGTTTTTCCAATCAAATGGTATAAACCATCCTTTTTAAAACATTTGAGCATGACCAGTGCTCCTTTGCAAACTCTCATAATACCATTTTCAGATTTGTAAGAATAACCGTTTGTATCAAAAATACCGAGGGAGATTAGATTCCGACGAAGGTCAGGCACATATCTCACCTTAGTCAATTTTCTGGTAACGCCATCATGCATTTTAATGAAAACATTTCCAATACCCTTGATGTCACAAACATGATTATTTTCCATAAAAACTTTTCCATGCTCAAGGGGTTTAAAATCTGAAAACCAATGCTTGTTTGGTGTCATGTGAAAAGTGCAGCTAGAATCAAGAATCCAATAATCAGAAACAGAAGAAGGGAAAACGGATACACACAAAACCTCAGAATACATGAAATTCCCATCTGATTCAAAATCATGGGTTTTGTCATTTTTATCACTCCTTTTACCTTGTTTACGTTGTTTTTCATCTTTGATCCTCTTAAAACACTTGTTTTTCATATGTCCTTCCTTGCCGCAATAAAAACACTTCACTTTTTTATCTTGTGATTTCGACCTCCCTTTACTTTTAGAACGGTGACTAATAGATTTTCTCCGGTCAACCCTCCCTCTCACGTAAAGGTTCTCTCCGTTAGATTTGTTTTCTTTTCTCAAATCAAGGTCTTTTGATTTTAAAGCGTTTTTCACATCAGAAAGAGTCAAATCATCTCTGCCATACTTGATAGCAGATTTAACATTATTAAAAGACTCAGGCAAGGAGTTTAATAAAATAACAGCAACGTTTTCATCAGAGATCTTCTCTCCAATGTTTTGAAGTTCCAAAACGATTTTGTTTAAATTATCAATGTTTTCTGAAAGTGATTTCGATCCGCTCATTTTAAAGCCAAAAAGCTGTTCTTTTAAATAAATCTTATTTGATAATGATTTTCCCAAATACAGTTTTTCAAGTTTTGTCCAACTCTCAAAAGCGTTGTCCTTTTCGTCTATTTCTCGTAAAACGTTATCGATTAAATGCAAGGTAAGGCAACTATGAGCATCACCAAGTTTTTCAGAAAATACTTCAACCTTCCAAGATTTCGGATACTTTTCAGGATTACAAATTGCGGGTGCGATTTTATTTTGGACAAAAAATGCTTTCATTTTCCTACGCCACATTACGAAATCAGATTTGTCATCAAATTTGTCAGTTTCAATTTTTTGAACAGACATGATTAAAATAGCAAATAAGAGTAATCAATGGCTAGAAAAATAAAAGATTTGAAAAAGAAGTTTGTTCACACAAACAAAACAACCCAGATTTTGCTTTGAAAAACGACACGGAAAAATTCGTGAAACGCACTAGTATCTCACAACCAAAACAGCGAAGAAGCACAAAATTAACCGAGACAGAAATAGGCAAAATAAAGTGCTGAAAAATAGCCACACAACACACAAAAAGTCACGAATAATACAGTTGTTTTGTAAGCAAGTAACGAAATTCACCCAAGGCCCAGATACTTGAAGTCTCTTGGACTCAAACCAGGTTTGGGTTTTAGATTTCGAAGAAAAAAAAATTCCAGAATGACAAAACAAGTTCGAAGCCGAAACAGTGTAGAAATTCGTATGACCAAGACAGTAAACAAAAACTAGAGAGTGCAGATAATAAAAAACAACAGATATAATCCCAACCGCAGTTTATAATAAAAAGAGCAGATCTATGAAATCATCAAGAGAACAGAAAAAAAAATAGCAGACCTAACCCAAGAACAGATTTAACAGAAATGAGCAACAAAGGTAATAGATCTAACAGGCATAAACACAAACAGATCTGATAAAAAAAAAAAAAGAAGGTTCAAGAGAGGGTTAAGAAGCTTCCCTGAGCCAGATTCCGCACGGATCTGGAAAACCAAATGGTCACCGAACGGTTGCAGACAACCGCAGCTCTAATACCACTGTTAAGCCGATCAAGCAACCGAACCTATTTACTATTACAAATTCCTAACTTACTATTACAAACCGTTTAATAATGAACAAGAAGAAGAAAACAAAAAGGGACCTATCTATTACAACAAGGTAGTCTCGGTCTTCGATCTTCACGTTCCGAGAGGGTTGTCGGAGGGACAAAAGAAGGCAAAACAGTTAGCAATAAACGAAATGAGTAATGGCAGTAAATCTTACCAAGAGACCTGCACGGTCTCGGGCAGAATGGTGGAAAGAAACCGAACGACCTTGGCGAGTTCGGTTTCCGCGCATGCAGTGACAGACTGTCACCGAACATCCTTCTGAGAGGAGGAGGAGAATCCCTCAGATTTAAACGGGTGAGCCTCAAAGTAAGTACAAACTGTCTATCTCTCAACTAAGACAAGCCATTTCCTCTCTTAGCCGAGCCATACGCACAGTGTCAAGAATGACAGTCGGCACAGGCTACCGGTGGTAGAGTCACAAAGGGCAACAAACAAGACGAACCGTGAATCGGTTCAAAGAAAAGAGAGAGAAGATAGAAGGTCAGAGAGAGAGTGTATAAGGCAGCGGCGGTTTCAACAGAGAAAAGAGGAGATTAGGGCAAGCTGTGGAGAAAAGAACATTATATAGCCAAGTCGCCTGGTTGAAACCGACCCGCCCGGCATCAAGGTTCAGCCGGCCCAACTTCACTCCAATGAGGCCCAATCCGATTATTCATCTTAGGGATTAAACGGGCTTGGGAAAAAAATGAAAATTGTGAAAAATATGACCCAATAAGCCAACAATAACAATAAATTAAATATAATAAGAAATATTTACTTCTCACCATCAACACAATTAAAGAAAAGAAAGTAAATTTACATAGTATTTAATATTTCGATCCCTTATGTAAATTACGCTCCCATTCATGAAAATAAAGAATTAACAATGTTTGTTTAATGTGGTTCAGTATGTTCCCTGGGTTATCTCCACTCATTCAGTGGAATCAGTTCCATAATACTCCAAGATGGCTATGGCATATCACTCTTCCGGTCCAAGATGGCTATGGCAAGTCCCAATCCCAAAAGGGAGGGACAATGCAGCTAGGACCATACCAGTATAATTTTGGCATTTAATAGGACGTGGACCCAAATCATTCTGCCCCGTCTTACCTGCATTTCTTGACTTTTAATGGCATAGGTTTCCATTCTCATTCTGCTGTCCTCTAACATCAATTACTTTCCTCATCTTATATTATTCCAGGGTATAGTAGAAGTTCATCATGATATAGATAGTAAAAAAGGCTTCTTGAAGAAGTTGAAGAGAGTTTTACCCCCATGTTGATTCTCAAGCTTATACTTGTCCTTTCTGTTCTGATCAGTTCTGCTGTATGCTCAGAGGGTAGCTTTGGCTTCACCTACAATGGATTTCGACTCTCCAATCTAAGTCTTGATGGCATAGCCGAATTCACCCCAAATGGCCTCTTGAAACTAACCAATTCCACCAGGCAAGAAAAAGGTCATGCCTTTTATCCTAATCAGATCCAGTTCAAGACTTCATCCAACGGTTCTGCTTTCTCCTTTTCCACAACCTTTGTTTTCGCCATAGTTTCAGAATATCCAACTTTGAGTGGACATGGAATTGCTTTTGTGATTTCACCAACAATTGGCCTTCCTGGAGCTCTCCCAAGCCAATTTCTTGGTCTATTTAATGAGTCAAATAATGGAAATTGGACTAATCATGTTGTAGCGGTGGAACTCGATACAATCCAAAGCCGGGAATTTGGTGATATTAATGATAACCATGTTGGTATTGATATCAATGGATTGAAATCGGAAGGCCCAGAACCAGCAGGGTACTTTGATGATAAAGACGGTCAATTTCGCAATTTAAGTCTGATAAGTGGTCAGAGAATGCAAGTTTGGATGGATTATAACGGTGAGGCTAAGGAAATTTATGCCACATTAGCTCCAATTACTGTTGGAAAACCCAAAAAGCCTCTCATAACTTTGTCTTATGATCTTTCCCCAATCTTGAAGGAAACTATGTATATTGGATTTTCATCCTCAACTGGTTCTGTCCTAACATCTCATTATGTTCTTGGCTGGAGTTTCAAGATGAATGGGATGGCTCAAGATCTTGATCTCTCTCGACTGCCCAAGCTCCCTCGTGTTGGTCCCAAGAAAAAATCTAAATTTTTAACAGTTGGGTTACCCGTGATTTTAATTTTTGCACTTTCAATTGTCATCTTTGGAGTAATTTATAGCGTGGCAAGAAAAAGAAAGTTTGCAGAAGAGCTTGAAGATTGGGAATTGGAATACGGGCCTCATAGATTCAAGTACAAGGATTTGTATATGGCCACCAAAGGATTTAAGGACAAAGAATTATTGGGAAGTGGAGGTTTTGGAAGGGTATATCGCGGGGTCTTGCCTAATTCGGACTTTGAAATTGCAGTCAAGAGGGTTTCACATGAATCCAGGCAAGGAATGAAAGAATTTGTGGCGGAAATTGTTAGTATTGGACGCTTACGGCACAGGAATTTGGTTTCCCTCTTGGGATATTGTCGTAGGAAAGGGGAATTGCTTTTGGTATATGAATATATGCCTAACGGAAGTTTGGATAAATTGTTGTATGATGAACCGGCATATATACTTAATTGGAACCAAAGATTTCGGATCATTAAAGGTGTAGCTAGGGGACTTTTTTATCTACACGAAGAATGGGAACAAATTGTTGTTCATAGAGATGTAAAAGCAAGTAATGTTTTATTAGATGGTGAATTAAATGGAAGATTAGGTGATTTTGGATTAGCAAGATTATATGATCATGGAACAGATCCTCAAACTACTCATGTTGTTGGGACATTAGGATATCTTGCACCAGAACATACTAGGACAGGAAAAGCCACAACAAGTACTGATGTTTATGCATTTGGGGCATTCTTGCTGGAGGTTGTTTGTGGAAGAAGGCCAATTGAACAGCGAATGCCGGTGGAAGATCAAATATTGGTTGATTGGGTTTTTTCTTATTGGAACAAAGGGGAGATTCTTGAAGTTGTTGACCGAAAATTGGGACAAGATTATGTGAAAGAGGAAGTGGAATTGGCGTTGAAACTTGGGTTGTTGTGTTCTCATTCGGAACCTACGGCAAGGCCTAATATGAGACAAGTTGTTCTTTACTTGGATGGAGCATTGGCTTTGCCAGAGGAATTGTCACTTGGGATTTCTGCCACTGGTCTTACGTTTGGGAACCGAGAAGGGTTTAGTGATTTTGCCTTATCGTATCCGTCGTCTATGGAGAAAGCTTATTCACATTCTTCTACGGTTGCTGAATCTCTTTTGTCTGGAGGACGATGATTGTTAATGTCTATATGATAGATAGGTTTTGTCTGGTAATCAAACAAATGCAGTGACATTCTTGTGGAACAAGAATCATGATAGAAAATCGCTTAATCAAAACGATACTAGAATTTAGCAGTGCTATTTTTGTAGATGGAATTCTATTGTATATTATTTTTGTCACATAAATGTCAATTTGGTATGTGAAGGAAGATAAGAAATTGCCTCAAGTAAGTACCTTAATTTTGAAAAAATCTCAAAAGAATCCTTACAAATCATCCTTTTGTCTTAGTTAAGTCCTTCTCTGAGGATTCAAACGGAATATTATTTTTCTAATTTAATTTGGGGCTAAAATGAATATATAATTGGAGCCTAAATAAATATCCAAATAGATTAGGACCTAAAAGAAAAACTAAACCCTTTTGTCCTCTGATCATTTTCTTCCTCTATCAGGAAGGGGAAAAAAACTTGTTCCAGACCTCTCTTCTGCCCTCCCCTTTTCTCCTAATTCATGATCTAAGTGCAAAACAAGAACATTAATCTCATATTTCTGAGGAATTCTTTTTGAATTTCATTGTATATTTATCCGTCTGTGTTCTTGAATTGAAGCTCTCTGCTTCCAAACTTAAGATTAAGAGAGGGAAAGAAGATAAAAATAAGAATTTGGCAGCTTAGAATTTTTCTAAATACGAAACAAGAAAGCAATTGATGATAAGCATTGAAACTCTAATAATTGTTATTATGTGAAATTTGAGTTAAAATTCGAAATTGTATCTTCATCTCCATATAAAGGATTTCATTTTTCATTCAGGTCCTAATATATTTGAACATTCATTTAGGCCCCAATTTAAACTAGAAATACAGCTTTCCATTTGAATCTGAATAGATCTTAACCGAGACAAATGGGTAATTTGTAAGGATTATTTAGAGATTTTCAAAATTAAGATACTTACTTGAGGCAAACTCTTATTTTCAGATACCAAATTGACATTTATCCTATTTTTGTCTTATTTTGGGTAGATGATGCATACAGTTCCTCAATATCTTGTAATGATTCTTTTAGGGATAATAATGACGCAGTATTCAATTAACAATATTGATGTACCTAAAGCAAAAAAAAAAAAAAAAAATTATACTTCTTCATACATTTCTCAAGTCTCCATAATTGGCTCAACTTTAGAGGTGCGATTCTTAGCATTCAATCCTGTCAAAGGCAATTCGACCGACCCATGTTCTTTGAGTCAGTTTTGTCCCAACTGCTATGCTTCAAGCCTTATATCTTAGGATTTTGACTTGTGTTTACCACTATTATTGTAAAATTAGGCCGGTCAAAAACTGAGCTCAGACTAGATGGGACTATTTTGAATGCAGCTTTTGCAAGCCTGTCCAGTCCGGTATATGGGCTGACCCTTTTTTTTTAAGATTTAAGACCTGATTTGAATTAATAATTTCTTGAGGTCCTAAATAAAAATTTTCAAAAACTCACTCAAAACCTACCTAACTGCTGCTTTCAAAACCTACCTAACTGCTGCTTTGTTCTCCACTCCTCACTTGCAAAAACTCTCTCGACCCTCACCTCACCCACGCCGTCACCACATCGCGCCGCCGCCCCCCTTCTTCTCTTCTTCTTCCTCCTTTTCCGAAAGCCTACGACTGTTCCTCAGCACTCAGAAGACGCAAACCAAAGTACAAACCAAGTCCAAATCTTCTTTTGTTCTGTTCGTCTAGTTCGAGTAATTTTCTGGAACTCGTCGGTAGATTTGTTTGCTATCTCCAGAACCCAATTCAATTCAAGAAGGTAAAGTTAATTGCTTGTACGAGAGAGAATTCCTTGAGTTTTTTTGTGTTGAATTTCTGTGTTTGAAATTTCTGTACATTTTGAGTTTGAGTAGACTTTGAGTCTGTAGAATTTTTCTGTAGAATTTGAGTTTGCAGAATTTTTCTAGAATTTGAGTTTGTAGAATTTTTCTGTAGAATACTTTGTAGAATTTTTTTGTTGAATTTTTCTGTAAAATTTCTGGTTTTGAAATTTCTGTAGAATTTGAGTTTGACTAGAATTTGAGTCTATAGAATTTTTCTGTACAATTTTGAGGTTGTGTAGAATTGGATTTGAGTTTGTTTTTAAATTTTTTTAATATTTCTTGGCAAAGTCCATAGCCTGGCCCGTTTATCCGCGGACGGACGGATATGAATTTTTAGATTTTGGCCTGTGAAAAATGAACATGGACCGGAGCAGACCATTTTGATACAAGCTTGACGCGGGCCGGGCCAGTCCTGTCCGGTCCAGCCCGTATGACAGTGCTACTTGTGTTCCCTTATTTGTTAAAAGTAATGCTATATGACTCTACATTTAGCTATTTTTATGACTAAATTTGGTAAAAGGGTCATCTCAAGCGAGTTACACTTATACGAATATAGAAAAAAAATACTTTTTTCCGTGTATTTTTAATTTATCTCCCGTATCAAATCACCCTAAAAAAACTACTGATTTTCTGGATGGAATAAGTCACATCTTCAGCCCCTTTTTTCTCTATTACTTATAATTTTTATAAACAATTGAAAAAAATACTTATAAAAAACTTGTTATAAAATAATAAATATAAAACTTTTATTTTTAACAATATTAATAGAAAAAGTAATTTTTAAAAAGCACATTTGTAATAACTTTTTAAGAATAATTTTTCAACTTTTTTTTTTAAATTAAAAGTAAATCTAACAAATAGTCAAACAATTCAAAAATAACTTAGAGGTTAAAATTGCCATCTAGCTAATTACTAATCGCTCCATATTAATGGAATTATTCCTAATCAAACGTTAATCATAAATTTATAAAATAAGATATACGAGCAATAACAATCGCCTAATATATGGGTTATCTCCATCATGTTTCATTTTTTTATTTTCTTTATAAAAAAATTCTTTTTTCAGGAAAAAACTTTATTTTCTTTTTCTCTTATTTCATCTTGAATCCTATCTTTTACCTAGACCGGACCAGACTATTTTGAGTGTGAACTTTGACGGTCTGGTCCAATTAGGTCGTAGATTAGCCTCTTTTTTTAATTTTTTTAAATTTATACATTAATTTTAATGCATTATACATTAATTTTAGTATATATTATTTAGGTTTATTTATGTGTATTTATTTTGCTTCTGATTTAGATGTTATTCTAATTTTCAGTTGAATATTTTTTAAAATAAATTATTTTAGATATTTTAGAAGTTAAAAAATAATTTATTATAAAAACAAGTGGCCAGCCCGCAGGCTAGCTCGTTTATTTGCGGATAGTTTATAAAAATTTGGACTCGATAAATTTGATTCAAATCGAATCAGACTGTTTTGAATGTGGGCTAAACGCAGTTCGGTCCGACCTGAACTGTTTGATAGTGCTACTTTTATGTCGTTAACAATCTTTTATTTTGCTTTAAAAGTGAGCTTTTGTTATAACCATAAAGATAACATGTTTGCACAAATTGATCAATCAATAAATCATGTATCTTGTAAGAAATCTTCTCCTGTAACCTACGAAAATTTATCACTAAATCTAAAATGATGTCGACTTTACTTTCAAGAGTCAATGGACAAAAACCAGGATCCTAACACTCCTTATTTCTCCACAACTATACAAAATAGCTAATAGCTCGAAACAGAAGAAGCCACAAAATCCTTTTTAAAAAATCCAAGTGCACTACGATTGGTTTTTAAACTCAGAAATTTCATTTTATTTTTTATTTTATATCTCATTATATAAATACAAGTCTAAAAGCCCGTGCTATCTATGGGATAAGTTTTTTATCAAAAAATTATTGTAATTATTTAAAAATACTTAAACAATTATAGAAAATAATATTTATAAAAGCTCTTCAAAGAAATTTATTTTAATTGTGATATTAATATACTAAAAATGATCAAGTACCACTAAATTACTATCTACATAAGGCATAAATAAACTTATATTACCAAAAAATATGAACTTATATAAATAAAAATAAAAATAAATTAATATTAAGATAAAAAAATATCTTCTTCTTAAGTGAACCTTCCCTTTCCCCATCTCTCTTTTACCCACACCCCCGCCCCTTCTCCCCACCTCTACCCCAAATAAAGACCCTGCCAAAACACCCCACCCCCTCCCTTCCCCGTGTTGTCCACTCACCAAAAGAAAAAAAAACACTGTCTTCCTCCCACCCCCACTCGCTCTCCCTTCCCCACCTCCCCTCCCCTCCCCAACCCACCCAACCCCCTAAAAAGAACCCTCTTTTCTAAATTCCTCCGCACCACCCCCTCCCTCAAAAGAAAACATTTTTTTCTAAAACCTCCCTCTCCCCCCCAAGAAAGACCTCTTTGGCCCATGCCCCGCCTCCCCCCTTTCCCCTCTTTTCCCTCACACTCCACCGTCCCCCCATCCCCTTCCCCAAAAAGAAAACCCCCCTTTTCCCAAACACCCTCGCCCCCTCTCCGAACCCCTAGTTTCCCCCATATATTTATAAAAGTTAAAAAATTTGAAATATTTTTGAATTAGATTTTTTATTGACATTTTTATAATATATTGATTATGTACAATTATTCTTTTAGAAACTTCAAAAAGAAAAGAAATAAACAAATACAAATATATTAATATGTGATGTATACAATTATAGGTTTACGTAAAGTTTTTTGTACTTGCATTAAATTGGAAAAATATTGCATGGAAAAAAAGTAAGTTTTTTTACCACTTAACTTTTAAAAGTTATTTTATTATAAAAGGAATGCTTCTTCAACGATGTGTTAGATTTTATATGATTGAGTAAAAAAAATAACAACTCTTGAATTTCTTTTCTTTTTTAGACAGCACTTTTCGAGTTTTAATCAAATTCTATGAAATTATAAGTATGAATTGTCTGTTCCCAAAATTTTGATTAGATTTCACTATTAATGCATATGGAATTAGTAAATCATACACAAAAATTTTGACCCTAACAAAAATTTTTTTTAAAAAAAAAAAAAGTACGTAAGGAAGAAGAATAAGGTTGGAACCAAGATTTAGGCTCAGTTTTGATAGGAATTTAGTTTGATTTTTGTACGTATTTTTTCTTGGAGTTCATGGGTAAATTGATTGTGCGGGAAAATGTGGGAACCAAAACTATAAATTGAAAAAAAAAACTTAAATTGAGCTTTAATCTCTATTTTTACATTAAAAAATTGGAGAATACTTAATGCAATACCTAATTCAATGCTGCAACACCCAAAAAGTTCAAAAGATTCAATTTAATTTTAATCAAACTATTGGAACTCTCCTCATTCCTTCAAAACACTAAGAATATAAAACTCATAATTTTGTGATAATTTGATCTATTTTTAATTTGATAGGACTGAAGATATAGATGTAAGTGATGTATGGGTCTTGGAAAACATTAATTTTGAGGTAAGATTTCATACAAAAAAAAAAAAAAATTATCATTTTTCTTTAAATTCTGGACGTTGGTCCTAGCAGCCCCTTGTAACCAACTAGAGGTACTGTGAACAAGGCCCTTGTGATTCACAAGGGCCAATTTTTTTAAAAATGTTTATTTATTTATTTATTAATTTTGAAAAGTTATTTTTTTATTTTATTAATTATAAAAATTCTTTATTTATTTATTTTTATGTTGAGGAATTAATTTATTACTTAGTTTATTTAAGAATTGGATATTATTGGAGAAATTAGATAAGTAGAAACTTTATAATTAAACATATAAAGTTAAATATAATTATATAAATTGGAAATTAGGAAGATAAAATATTAGAGATTAAGATAAATTACAAGTTAGGTAGTTTTATGGTTAGCGGTTTACGGTTAGCGATATTATTTAAATATAATTAATTTTTTTCACTTGTGATTGTTATATATTTTTAGATAAATTATAAATTATAGAATTAAAGAAATGATATATTACTAGAGAAATTATAAACTATGTGGCTTTAGGAATTATATATTATAGAGAAATAATAAAATAGATAGGTTAAAATTATGAAGGCTTATCTAATAATGTTATTAATATTTATATGTTATATTCTTTATTTGTCATAAAATATAATAAACATGTGTTATTTAAATTACAGTACGGTGATAGTGTTCCAATTGAACAATATCCTGTTGATGACGATGACGATGATAGTGCCGATAATCATTTTGAAGAATTCCCTGAAGAATACGTTGATTACAATGAATTTTTTCAAACAGTCATAAAATTTAATTTTAGAAATGAAATGATTGAATGGGCTAAAGAGCAAGCCTTGAAACATAATATGTATTTGGTTATCATTCGGCCGAAAGGAAGTAATAATGGTTCTCGTGCATACGTATAATTACAATGTGAACATGGAGGGAAATCTAGGAAGAAACGATCAACTATAGAGGGGAATATTGAAAAAGGCGAGAGAAGGAAACGTAAATGCAGGGGATCAAAGAGGTGTCGATGTCCCTTCAAGTTGAAAGGGGAACGCATTTTTCGTGTGATGAGCAAAGCGAAATGGAGATTATTCGTTAAGGATGGTAGGCATAACCATATGATGGGTATTTACATTGACGAGCGCACTCAACCTTCTAAGTTGACGGATGACCAGATAACTATGACTGAGGAGCTAACCAGGTGTCATGTTGCTCTGCGAAAAATAGTGACTCACTTAACTACGATTAATCCCGAGTCTATGGTCAGATATATTTTTCTTCATGTATTGAATTAATACATATTTTTTAATATTTTATGATTATATATTTTTATTAATTTTGTTTATCATTATGTTATTTTTCTGTTATATTGCATTTGTTTAATATGAATTATGTAAATTTTTAGTTTGTTATTATTTAATTTCTTTTTGCATTGAATAATATTTTATTAATTTGATATTTTATTAATTTTTTTATAAAAAGTGAAGCATGTATATAGTGCGAGAAGTAAATTGAAGGCAAAAAACAGGGAGGGCCTTACTCCAGTACAACACGTCTTCAGATTATTTAAGATAAAGGTTACATACATAACACGAGAAATTTGGACGAGAACAACAATATGTTGGGAGATATCTTATTTTCTTATTCTGTGTCCGTTGACATGGTTCAAACGTGGCCTTAGTACTTGTTATAGACACTACTTCAAGACAAACGAGTAAGATAATATGCTTTTATTTATTTATTTATTTATATATTTATCTATTTATCTATTCATTTATTTATTTAATAGGTACAACATGCCATTGTTGGAGGTTGTAGGGATGACTCCTACGTGGAGGAATTTCTTGATAGCTATTGTGTTTATAATGAATGAGCAGTCTGAGACATATAGATGGGTATTTGAGCAAATTAAGAAGTTATATGAAGGTGTAGACCAGCCGAATTTAGTTGTAATAGATCGCGAGGTTGGTCTGATGCTTGTAATACATGAAGTCTTCAACAATAGTTATCACATACTTTGTAGGACACATATTCAAACTAATGTTCAAGCAAAGTTAGTAAAAGTGGTGGGGCCTGACATTGCGACTCTTTTCTCACTGGGATCTTAGTAGTCTTGCTGATTCTATGACTGTGGAGGAATATAATCAGAAATTGGATGAAATCAAGACTAATTGGGCAACTAACTTTTTTGAGGTACCTAATAGATATTTTGTTAAATCCGTGTTGATTCAAATTTGTCCGGGTATAGACTGCATGTAGGATGCATTTTGGGACAGAGACCACTAATTGTACTGAGAGCTCACATTCACTCCTGAAGACGTAGCTAGGAACTGTATGAGTTGATTTTGGCACAGTGTTTGAGCGGATACACTAGATGATTGAGCTACAGATCAGGGAGATCAGAGCTGAGTTGGATTGAAAGATCCATGCAACTTCAAAAAAATCCGTTGTTGTATCCTCTTCATGTAAAGTAAGTACTAAGGCTTTGAATATAATTTTGGACGAAATTAGACGAGCTAAGGAAACAAGGGACGACAAAGATAAGTGCAAATGTTGTTTAAGGCTATCACATGGACTTCCTTGCGCACATGAGATGTATTTACCGGCTAGGAAGAGAGAAAAAGGTAGATTTAAATGCCATACAAGCATTCTGGTCGACACTTGTCATTAGAGCCAAACCCAGACATGATTATAGGCCGAACCCAGAGGAAACTGTTGAAGCGAATATGGCATCAATTCATGACCATTTGAAGGCATCGTTGAATTTATTATAAATTATGTATGTACAGTTTTTATAATTATTTTGTACATTTTTTTTTATAATTATTCATACATTATTTACTTTTTTATACATTATACACTATATTTATTAAGGGAAACTTATAGGAGTGATGAGACAAGCAAGACTAAGTCTCTATGAAATATTACAACCTGATCTGGATGAAAGGTCAGTAACCTCTATAGTTGTTACTAAGGGATGAAGGAAAACTGACTCAACTAAACAAGATAAGACATATTTAGAATGGGTGTCATAAACATCAACTATAGCTTGGAAAGGACTAGCTCTTCTAGTAGTTCCCGAGGTCGAGGAGGGTGGTTATCAAGTGGTTTACAGGGATGAGGAGGTTCGACATCTGTTCTATTTCTGGTTCTCGAGGGAAGGGACAACCTTCTACAGTGCCATCTTATTCTAGATCAGTGGCAAAACCAGGATTGGTTTTTGAAGGATTCCCACACGAAGTCGAGTTTCAAGATTTTATTTTTCCGTTTATTCAAACTTGGGAGGATGTTAGAGCAGATGGAAATTGTGATTTTAGAGTGGTTTCATTTTACTTAAATAGTGACCAAAACAAGTGGTATGACATACGTGCCACACTTTAGCGAGAGTTGACAGACAAAGCTGACATGTATATGCACTTTTAGAGATTGACTATGATGACACTATGCATACATTGGAGCAATGGAAAGCCGGCCCTTGTTCACATGACCATTGGATAACGGTACCTCACTATTGTTAGCTTATCGCTAATTGTTACAATTTCATTGTGGTAGTCTTTTCAAAAAGGAATCTGGTCACTGTTTTGCCTCTATATTCAGAGAAAAGAAAGCCTGACAGAATCATTGTTATCGGTCTCTTAGAGTCAATGAGGTATTTCATAGCGATACCGTATCTATCGACCTATTGTATGACGTTTTATTTTAGTTTCTTATTTAAATTTTTTCCCTAACTTATTTGAATTTTGTTGTTACAGTTACACATGTCGAATAACTTCCCGATACTCCCGGTGCATCTGTTGTTGTCATCTTTTTGAAAGCCATCCGTTGCTGACTGGCCAATGCATATAGAGCAAATTTAGGCCGATTCAACACTCTAGCAAAATACATAACATACTAGGTCCAACTACCAATGTTGACTGAAGTTGTACCGTTCATTTATTGAACACATTAATTATATAACTATCTATTCTTACTAATTTGCTTGATTCCTATATTACATATTCTTGTTCATTAACACAAATTCTTGTATCAAACCAATAAAAAAAAAACATAAAATATGTCATGGAAAATAGGAAACATAAAAATTTCCTAACATAATATTAAGCATACTTCAACAGAAAACATTAAAATACGTCGTAAGAAAACGGGAACATAATCATAAAAAAGTACTAACATATATATAAAAGATATGGCTCAACATCTCTGTCCCTTGTATCTACGAATAAGATGATCTATCTTAATTAAACGCGCATGTACCACCTTATGTGATAGTAACTCAGGGTCAATGCATAATCCATCAATCTCATCTACTAACACCTCTGCTGACTTTGGAGTGGGTATAGGCAAATTGTTACCATCTAGCAATTTCTCAGGATTTTGTAGTATAATATGCGTTCGACTCACATACCAATCTATGTGATCATCATAAACAGCCCAAGGAGGAACAACACCTTCACAATTTACAAATGCATGGCTTGCTATATTGTTCCAAAATTTATTAACATGCGTATAGCGAATACGATAGGATGTAGGGTTCGATCCTCTAGTAGGCTTGCGATTGCGTCTCAGGTACTAAGATGGAATTCTCTAGCGTTGGCTGAATTGTCTCATTACTCTGTCGGCCATGTACGGCTCGACATATTCACAATACCATAATATATAGCTTAGATATGAATATCTCCATGTACGGCTCAACACATTTATACATATTTAAAACTAATGATTATTTAACATAGAAATAATAATTACTCCTACCCATTATACATATATATTATGAATATATATAAGTATATATACTATATATGCATTGAGTATTTATTTTAAATTTATTTAATTATTAGTATTGAATTATGAATCAGTGAATAGATCTAGTCTACATACTTCGTTCATTTTCGAAAACAATAACAAGATACTATTTATTTACCCTTTTCACATGGCACATCTTAAATACTGTTTTTTATTCAATATTGAAAACATTCACTTAAAAATATCAATATATGCATATTTGTTATTTTTTGGGAAAAAAGTAGAAATTATATGCATATTTTGTTATTTTTATTTTTTAAGAAGGTGGTGCTTCAATTTTCATCTTTATTGTTTTTATTTTGCCTACTAATTTATCATGGCCTTCTTGTACTTAAATGAGTTTTAGAAAATAATTGAAGCTTGAAAGGTAGTAATGGATGTTTCACAATTTTACACGGAGAAATTTTCTGTATATATTGAAGGTATTCATAAGTGAATTAAGCATATTGAATGATGAAATATATATTCAATACTATCTCCAAATCCCATACCAACTATTTACACTATTTTTCTTTTTATCATAAGGAAGAAAATATTATATTTACCGTCTTTAGCCTTCATATTAAACTTTAATCCTTAAAATACTACGGAATAATATATATTAAAATATTAAAATATATAAGAATTCAAAGTACTATTATATAAATGAAGTAAGATCATTAACAAAGTAAAGGTCTCCTTAGACTTAATCCATACAACAAATGTGGATTCGGATCCTACATGTAAAGATGACATTCTAAATTGAAGCAAATAATAAATGAGAAAAGCAATTAATAGTGAAGACAGGAAAAAAATCGAATCAGATACTATCATTCTCTTTCAATAGTATGGCCTCATTATCTCCAAGAACACAAAAAGAACTAATCAATTGGCATCATGGTGATGAAACCTAAATAATGTATTCTAAATCTTGTGCATAACCCACAAATCAAACATAAATAATTTCCATAACAAAAATAGGTTTATAAGAAAAGAAACATTCATTGATTTGCTTAACAAAAAATACAGCAGATAAAATGAATAAGGCAGATAAAACAAAGAAGCATAAATATATATTTAAATGATAGGAAAAAACTGTATTTTTGTAAGAATTATGTGAATTTATTAATAGAATAAGAATTATGTGATACCCCCAACCCTGCCACTAGGTCAACTGCAGCTGACTAGAGTATTTGCATGCCTCTCGGTACTAAACTATAAGTCCCAAAATACAAACACAATCCTAGAATAACCCTTATAGCTATAAACACAAAGTACGCAGTGGAAAAGTTCGGTAAACTAGATACTACTAGTGCACTCAAATACAAGTTTAAGAAAAATTTCATGAAATCACTTTAATTCAAAACTAAAAGTATCTTAGATCATCAAAACCTCACGAAAAAATAAAAGAACTTTACAACTGGCTCGAGTTTAAGAAAAACAGAACATAAATACATATCCTTCCAGGGAAAAATGGATCTAAAACTCCAAGCCCAAAACTTCAACGGCGTATCGTGCCTTTGTCTATCCTAAGTTAATCTGAGGAGAAAACATGATATGGAAAAACGTGACCGCAAACGCTCATTGAGTCCACGTGTGTGTGCGCATTAGTGATTTCATTGAAACAATGATGATGAAGTTTCACAAAAACAGTTCATACAAGTTATAGGAAAACACTTTCCTTTATTATTTTAACAATACTGATGCTTGAACCGATATGAAGGTTTCAAGCGCACCTGGGGAAGTCTGAGCGAATCAAGAAACATCAATGCAGCATCTACACCCGAATTCAAGAAACATGTAATGCAGTTGGGCTAAACGGACAAAGTCCGGATCCCAAAACGAGGTCATCGGAATCAAGTTCCGGCATCTCGTAGTCAGTACCAGCCAAACATCATACGAACGCTCGATTACCAAACAACCGCATTCCCATATAACTGGTCAAAACAGGCTACAGATTCTTGGAGCACCTACCAAGTTTGCCCTGGGACCAACTTCGATTTTGAGCTCCTCCTGACTCTCAACTAGGCAGTCGAACCCCACCGCAAAGTATGATGCGGTGTCCACGTAGATCGATTGGGCCACACCCTCCAGGGTCTACGTCCCCTCTTCAAGTGGATCCAATGTCCCGAGAATCTAAAACGTCCACGCCATCGGAAGAGGCTCTCTTACGGGGGACTAGCCACGTATAGTGTAATCCTCTGACGCTTCCGAACACATGATCACAACAAGAACTATAACCCTGGTCAAAATAGGGTTTTCATATGTGTTTATAACAGGGAGAGGTCATTTACCTGGACATCAGGACAGAATCAGGTCATGAATATTTCCAAAAAAAAATCCCCATCCGTTAGTTCACCACATGCTTATGCAAATTTCACATAATTATGCTAGATTTATACTCATGCATATTAAAATGGTGTAGCTTTTCAAGATTAGAACATTTTCCAACGTATAAATATTCTAAAAAAAAACCCGTGTATAACCAAATCTTGCATCACGGCAATTAGAAACCGTTTTGAAAAGGCCACACCTAAATGGAGCACGGCTCCTATGCATTGTCTAAGAAACAGTTAACACATTGTGGAGAACATTTCCAAAAAATATGCTAAAATGTATCACGCTGAACGTAGTAAATACTGGTAACAAATTTAAGAAACACATTTTTTAAGGCCCATAATATTTGAAAAATAATATTGGAAAACAAGGTTTGTGGACTCATCTGGATCCAGAGCTGGTGCTATAATCCTACAGGCAGGGTACCAATAAAATACTTAATTATAAATCCCAATATTTCTATTTGTTGCCGAAAATAAATAAAAGGAACACATCTCCCTATCAACCTGTGATGTTTCTATACATATACTAATCCTAAGAGCCTAAACTTCTTAACTCATCTATACCAAAAATTATAGAAACCCACAGGTGATACTAAAATTATATATATATATATATATATATGCTATCTTTACATGCTGAAATTATTTATATCAAGATTAGTCACAAAAGTTAAATATACCAAAGTTATATATATGTATATAAAACCATAAATGTTAAAATCATTTTCAAGAATCGTTTATACTAAAAATACGTACAAAATTTATAAATGCCAAAATTATTTATAGAAGTTATGTACTAAAATATATATACAAAACCTTACTTATTAAAATTATTTATATTAAAAAATTCCATATATACTAAAAATATATATATACCAACTATATATACAAAAACTATTCAATATACAAAAACTATTCACAACAATTATGTATACCACAAACATATATATAAACTATATATACAAAAGTTATGTTTACTAGATATATATATATATATATAAAATGCACTAAAATCAGTTACCCAAGAATTATGTATACTAAAATTATTTTAGTTAAGAGAATCACACCAAAGAAATTAAATAAATAAATAAATTTATATAGTATTAAATAAGAGAATCCCAAAACAAAAATTAGCTAAGTTTTAACAAGATTATACCCTAAATACTTCATCTCAAATCTCTAAAATCAAACTCTACAACTCATCATCAAAGAGGAGAAAAATACATTAAAACATAACTAACCCAAATAAATAAATAAAGCTAACTCAAACTTCTAAAAAAAAAAAAAAAAACCTTATATAAAAAAAAATATCTATATGTATTAGCTAACATACATAATTATTAGAACTTCAAGAAATCTCTACACTACACCATACCAAAATTATACCATTACTAAAATGTCTAATAAAAAGGAAAAGGGAGCAAGAAAAAAATACAAAATAGCAAAAAAAAAAAAAAAAAAGAAAAAAGAAACAGCAGCAAGAACAAAAGAAAGAGAAAGCAAGAAAAGAAGAGGAAAATAAATAAAATAAATAAAAAACCAAAAGAAAACCAAGACCCTTATCTGTTGGAAGCTAGAGTAGGGAGGAGAGCAATTTTTCCCTCCTCAAATCTTTTATATATATATGTATATATATATACCATCAATAGTCATGCAATAGCTATACAAAGTGTCACATGGCATACTCCTCTGGACAAGTGTCTTTTCTTTTTTTTTTTTAACCAATCATAATCATCTTATAAAAATAAAATAGTGATAATAATAATATTAAAATTAATAAAAGATAATATTCTTGCATAAAAAGAAAATACCACTTTAAACCTATTTGAGACTAATGAGTATTTTAAATTGCTAAAAATGACGCACTATAAATACGTTAGATCCCGACTTTTATGTTCACGAAAATCGCTGAGATCATCTGAAATGCCTACCGAGTGGGGCGTTCCAAATTAAATATACAAAATATTATATAAAAGCATTTATACATGAATTTGATAGACTAAAAAGGACACAAAATCAAGAGATGATACATTGACATCCAAAAGAGAGAAACGCAATGAGTAAAGTAAAATTCAACTAAAAGTACCTCCATTTTAAAAAAAATCGGTATATATAGGAAATGAAGAAAAAAGAATGGATTAGTAGAGAAAAAATATCATAAAGAAATTATATATGAAACATAACAAAATAGAATAAATTACCCATGAAAATAAGGAGAAAATCATAGGTGTGCCTTCTTCAATTGTGGCGCTTCTTGGACTCAAAGGAAGAATCTTTCCGGAATCATGTTAGTCCATTTTTTTTTTTTTTTTGCTAGGTGAGAAATTCCTAGGCTATAATTTTCATGAAAGTTGGAAACATAAATCTTTAACTATAGAAACATCATGTGATCAAAAGATGAACATTCATTTGATGAAACCTATTTGAGAGGAAGTTTCGATGAAAAAAAGGGGAGGAATCGGCACAATATAAAAAGATAGAGACAGAGATAATTTTGATAATGGATGAGTGGGTGAAAATGTGTAAAAGTAGTAGAAGAAGTTGAATTTAATTAAGAAACTAACCTAGTTAAAAGTTGAATGTTTAAAATATTTGACTCTACTTACATGGAAGATGGCTAGAAGTTAGGGATTTCAAAAATTTTTGACACAATTTTTAGTTATTGAGACTTTTAATAGTTAAAATTGGGAGGTTAATTTTTTTTTTGAAACTCTACTTATGTGGGAAAATGGCTAGAATTTAAGAAAGGAGTTGATAATATGGATCTGATAACTGGGATTTTTCAAGCATTCTTATCAGGTAAAATCGATTGAAATTCAAAATAAATTTAGAATTTTTTAATTAACTTAATAGATTAAAAATATTTCTAACTAATCAATGATTTATAAAATAATTAAAAATTTATAAATTTCAAAAAATTAGATTGAAATTTTAAAAGTATAAAAGAAGCTCTCACTTGAAAACTACCTCTCCATTATATATATATATATATATATAATTTTATAAAATTTAAACTAAATTTTAATTTCGGTACTAGTTCAGAGCCCATCAAGCATGTTTTTCTTTCGTGTCTCCGTACTAGTTAAGAATTGTTCTTCAAATCAAGAAATGGTGTTTGGGATTCGGTAATTCCTATGGTAACGAAATGGACTCTTAAAGATTATAAATTAAAATAATTGGACCCAATCAATTGGTAACCAGGCCCAAAGAAGAAAGCCTAGAAATTCCGGAAAAAGTTCTATTTCACCTTCTTATCCTACTGTATATTGGATAGCCCTAGCCCAAGTCCTCGTCTCCAAACATTGCACGTTACAGTTATAAATGGTTACAATTTTTTATAGGTAAATTTTCTCAAAATATCCTCCAAATATTTGTACAAATTGAAAATCACTTTTTTCTTAGAGGAAATTGAAAAATACTTAATGAGTGAAATTTAATTTTTATTATTCAGCAAAAAATTTTTAATTTTAATACACATTAATTAAAAAATCTTGTGCCTTTCAAAAAAAAAAAAAAATTTGTTATTAAAATTGATAAGCCATCACCAGAAACTGTGTCAAGTGGTAAGATAGTGGTTTACTAAATTTCTTTCTCTGTTAAATGGTATTTTAGAAATTATGATTTATTTCAATATCAATTTTGTAAAGTTAAAAAAAGATTGTGGGCTAGTTGTCAAATAATAAAATTTAATAAAACCTCATGATTTTTTTAACTTAACTCTTTAAGAAAGAAATTTCAGAATAGTCATTAAATTAAATTTTAAATAGTATTTTAATTTAATTTTTCAAAATTTTAAAATCTTATTTATTAAGTGGCCACTTAGGCCAAGTAGAGTCTTCATGTTTTTACTTTCATATATATTAAAAGATTGGCTTGAGAGTTGGTAAAAGATAAAAATATAAAATGTTTATAATGGGGAGGTGGATTCAGAGTGAAAATAAATAAAAAATTATAAAATCCTAAACTAAACCCTATCTATATACATTCCTTTATTTTTTTTTATTATTTTAGGTCCCATATATTTTTCACAACTAATTTATAATTCACGAAGTAAAAACTCTTTTATCTAATTCAAGAGATAGTCCAAGAAAAAGTAAAGAAAAAAAATTTGTCATTCTTATTCGATTGGCATATCAAAAGTTTGGAATGCTAGATAGTAAAAAATATTAGAACCATTGCAACTTTCTTTTCCTTTATTAGTAGTATTTTTAAAAAGGACTACAATTCTTCAAACATGTAGATGATAGAATTGAACTTATAGATGCATAAAATCAATGCATCCCATATCTCAACTCATATAACAAAAATTATTATTCACCCACACAAAAAGAAATATTTAACTAAAAGTAAAGAAATTAATATTTGTATGTCTATAGCATATTCACAAAATTAATAATAATAAATATTTGACTAATAAAAGTCAATACAAAAATACAATAACAGGAGAAGTCTTTATTAATATAATATCACCAAGTCCTTATGTCTATTACGAGGGAGAGCCTTAATTAAGATCATTGTAATACACCTCCATATTCTTGTCAAAATATGCACAAAAAATGTCACTAAATAAGAAATCAACAATAAAAAGAGACATTGAGGAAAAAATATTAATTGGGAAAAGATAAATAAAAAGACTAAAATGGTAGGAAATATGTAAAAACCAAACTTGTAGTGGTAGATTCAAGCAATGAGAAAATATATAAATTGACAGAATTAATACAAAAATAAATAATTCATCTATAAAACATGCACAAAAAATTAATAAGAACATACAATAACAAAATTAATAGTGTTGAAAATAATGGAAATAAAATATGCTCATCATAATAAGAGAGAAAATAAATAGGAAAAGAAAAAACGCATTGATGGTTGTTGTGCACATTAGAGAAAGATTAACTGAGTATTGCTTTGCTATTGCATTCTTTCTTTCTTTTTTTTTTTTTTTTGGATGAATTGGTGGAATCAAGAACGAAGAAATTGGGTGTTCTTTGAACCTTTTCAGAGAAGTTGAGATTAGCCTTTGAATCTGGGAGCATAAAAGTTATTTAATATTTACGGATAAAAATGTATAAAGGATATGAATCTGTTCTAAGGAACTCTTCACTATCTTCTTATTTGAATTAATCATTATCTTAAATTTATAATTATCATATTTTTACTAATAAATAAGGAAGAAATAGATCATTAACTTCTTTAAAAAAAATCCAAGAAATCTTGAGAAATTAACATAAGATTTTACTCTATCAAATGATAAACTTATTCTTTTATTCAAGTAATTATTTTCTAAATTTATAGGAACAAAGTTGATAAACAACCTTTAAAAAAAAATTCCGTAAACGTGGGAAATTCTTTTGTGGTTTTTAAAACTTTGAATAAGTGATATAAAAGATTTTTACTAAGCCCCTTCATTATTGAATTTTGAATTTTGATAAAGATATTCCAAATAATTATTTTATGTAGATATATGATAAAGTTAAAAAAATTTGTTATTAATTATCTTTTATATTATCTATTTTTATATTAGAATAGAAAATTAAAGCTTGTTATTAACTTTTCAAAACTTAAAGTTTTCGAATTTATTTTATTAGATTAACTTGCCCATTCCAAGTACAAATATTAGCAGTAGTAGTATTCAATTTCGAATTTTTCAAATGAGTAGTAGCGTCCCCACTTTTACATTTTTTTTCTAAATTTTGGAAATTAAATTTTTTAGATTTTATTTTAGCATTTTCTTTTTTTTTTTGAATTTTAGAAATTAAGTTTTTCGCATTTATTTTCTTAATATATTTAAAAAATATTTTAGTTTTTGGCTACAAATTAAAGTTTTCAAAAATTAAAGTTTTCGAATTTATTTTATTAGAATAATTTCTTTATTAAATAAACTTACTTCTTATAAGATTCTCAAATTTTCAACAAATAAAGGTTTATTATCAAATTAAATTAAAATTTGTAATTTTGAGTGATTAGATAATTATTCTAAATTCAAATTATAAAATAATTAAAGTATAAAGTTTGTTATTATCTATTTTTATAAAGTTAATAAAAAAAAAAGAGAATGCCACGTAGTTCTCTTATGACACTCAGTATGGCTTTGTTCTATTTTATATATATATATATATATATTAAAACAAAGTCTTAAATAAGACTGCCATGTGGGCACCTTCTCAACTTTTCTTTCCCATGCAAAAAAAAAAAAAAAAGAGATAATTAATAATAAATAACTATCTTCCTTTATTTAAGGTGGACTATGTCAAAATTAATATAAAACACTATTAATCAAGTTAATATTCGGACAAGAACAAATTATTAAGAAGAAAAAAATGAACTCGTTCTTCTTTTTTCTCCCCATACAAAAGTTAAAAAAAAATAATGTAAGAGATAATAATTAATAAGAATAGAATATCTTTAATGATATTGAGATAATAACAATTTATTCCAATTAAACTCCTGTAAATTTATACATTTATACATTCAAAATCAACTTTTTTGTTTCATCTCATCATTTATCAAATCTTTTCAGATACGTCTCTTACTGTCTATAAATATTCAAATAATACTTCCCACCCATTCATCCATTTCTTTTAATTTTTCTGATCATAATTTTCTAGCAACTGTAGTTTTTTGTTTTTCATTTTTATTAGAATTTGGGCTTGGCCTAACTCACTCCAAAAGGTACCTCAAGAGGGGAGGACTGTCCAAGTCTTTATAAGGAGTAATTATTTTCTTTAATTAGTCGATGTGCGATTCTTAACGCACCCCCTCACGCCCAGGAATGAACATTTGGAGCGTGAAGTTTTTTTTTGCAGGACTGGACATCTGCACGGGTGGTTCAACTCAGGCAGCTCAACAACTGACTCTGATACCATATTAGAATTTGAGTTTGGGACTAACTCACCCTAAGACAGTTCTGGGCATGCTGCTGGTTTGTTGCTGCTGGTGATGGGCCAGCGGCTAGGAAGGTTGGAGCTGCTGGGGATGGGCTCTTTTTAGGTGGGTCTTGGTGCAAATAACTTAAAGTTTGTGCCCCAAAATTTTAAGAATGAGAAAAATCGGGAGAAGTTGCTGCAGTATCCGAATAGTCTTTTTAAGGGAACTTGGTTTCATAAAAAACCACATCTCTGGACAGAATAAATTTCTTGCTTTGTAAATCATAAAATCGCCAACCTTTCTTGTTGTAGGGATAGCCAAGAAAAACACAAACTCGACTATGAGCGCGAAATCTGTCTTTGGGTAGATCATGATCATGGACATAAGCAAGACACCCGAAACTTTTGATGTGAGAATAAGATGGCTTCTCATTATATAACAATTCATAAGACATCTTTCCTTGTAACAAAGAGGAAGGGGTGCGATTGATAAGATATCCTTCCATTAAGACGCATTCCCCCCAAAACTTTATGGGTAAGTTAGCTTGGAACCGCAAAACCCGAGCAACATTGAAAATATGATGATGCTTGCGTTCTACTCGACCATTTTGTTGAGGCGTACCAACAATCGTGGTTTGATGTATCATTCCATGTGTGAAAAAATATGATTTTAAGCAAAGAAATTTCGTGCCATTATCACTGCGAACTATTTTTACAGTTTTGTGAAACTGTGTTTTGACCATGGCAAAGTAGTCTTTTAAAACAGTGGCTACATGGCTTTTCTCAATAATTAAATAAATCCAAACTGCTCTAGAATAATCATCGAGGATAGTAAGAAAATATGAAGCACCAATAGTGGATCTGGTTTTGTAAGGCCCCCATAGATCACAGTGAATTAAATAAAAAATGGCAAATGCTTTATTATGACTTAAAGGAAAATAATCACGTGTTTGCTTGGCACATAAACAAATGTTGCAAGCAGTAGTAGAAGTAGTAGTTTTCTTAGAAAGTCCTAAAAAATTTTTCACGACAAAATTTGAAGGATGTCTTAATCGGATATGCCACAAAGTCCTTGAATAAAAAACAACACTAGAAAAAGCGAACAAATTCGGCAACGATAAAGGTTTGTAGAAGAATATCCCATTCCTCTGCTCACCCACTCCAATCGGTCTCATCGAGGCACGGTCCTGTATTACACAAAATTCATCAGAGACAGTAATAAAACACTTCGAATCTCGTGTTAGTTGTGCTAACGAAATTAAATTACACTTGAGCTCAGGAATTAAAAACACACTCAGTAATGTTAGTTTCAAGTTTAAAGAAACTATTCCTTCTTGCATAGAAAGTGCTTTAGTACCATTCGGCAGGCTAACTATATATGGATGTATGGTGTTTAAATGTTTAAAAAAATCTTTCCTACCAGTCATGTGATGAGAACAGCTTGAGTCTAAAATCCAAAAATTTTTTTCATACCAAAGAATGTATCAGTTTGTATAGGAGTGGGATTATTGAGCAGGGTCAACAATTTTGACCATTGGTTGGAATCCAAATTTGGAAAGCTTCCAAATCTGTTGCTGCCATTTATGGAAGAAGAAGAAGCTCCGCTGCTGCCGTCTCCATTCACTGTTGCCGCCCATCCCTGGCCGTCGCTCGCTGCTACCTTTTTGTGTCCAAAGCCCGCTGGTCTGACATAGGGACGCTGTCCGCGAACGTGCTCCCCCTACTGTGTGGTGTCCTGCCTGCTATGTGTCCTCTTGGTTCGCCGCGACGATGAGTTGCAACACCTCCATGGAAGCTGCCATAGAAGCTTCCAGTCGGCCTACTCCAGATCTGGGCCACCATTCGCGGAAACCTACTAGAAGGAAGCAGCTTGAGATGTCATGCCCTTCTCAGTGACAATAGCTGCAGAACAGCCTTAAAGAAGAAGAAGAAGACGGCAGCAGCCACGACGACACCGTCGTACCGCCTATTTTGGTGACAGCGAAGGCTGCTCCGTCGTCGCTGTTGTCTTCCATTTGGGCCAAAGTTTTGTGTTGTTCTTCTTTGCAAATTTGGGCAAGAATTGTTCTCATTTTTTGCATGGGTTCCTATTGAATCAGATGAGAGCGAACAGTTCCATAAATTATATCATTTAATCCCATTAAGAATTGAAATATTTTTTCTTCCTCTCTTTCATTTATAATAACTGCTAACAAATTTGTGTCTGCAGAAGTTGGGAGTTAAGTGTAGTTGTCTAACTCATCCCATAATTTTTTCAAACGGGAACAATATGCCTGTATCGAGTCTCCTCCTTGTTTACAATTTGCTAATGCGGTTTTTAACTCATATTTTCGGGGTCCGTTCCCAACTAAAAATCTTTCCATCAAATATGTCCACAATTCATCAGCTCATTCAGAGTAGTTTATGGAAGAACGGGGAGAGGGCTCGATAGTGTTTATTTCCCACCATTCTTCTTCTTTGTCCAGGTCATCTTTTGGGATAGGGATTGTTCCATCTATAAATCCCAATTTTTTCTTCGAACATAAAGCCAAGCGTATGGCTTTTACCCATTCGGCATAGTTATTGTCTTTGTTGTTTCCTTTAATTAGATTGTCGTTATGATCAGCCTGAGACCATCAGAGAATGCCACAAAGTAGGCATCTTTTTTTATTCTACGAACATGGCTTTCTTATACCATGTCATTTTCAACATTGTCAGCATCTTCCTTGTCGTAACTCATTATGAGAATTTAGATAAGGCTAGCTCTGATACCATCAAAGTTTCCAGTGGGGAAAATAATCCAATGTTTTATGTTTCATTATTGCAAAAATGATTACATTATATAACGATTACAAACTAATCCTCGAATCTGTAGGAAATTATCACTATTAGGAAACTATAGAAAATTTAGGATACATACGTTATAGAAATATCCAAATAAAGAAAGTATGTAAATATGAAAACTATCTAAATATAATTTCCAACAATTTTTTATGCTTAACTGGTACGTAATTTCTTCTTTTAGTTTTTAATTATTCATAAACTTTTTTTTATATACTCTACATATTATTTCTTGATAAATGAATTTGATATATTTTGTATATACTAAAAGTTGTTATAAATATATGTAGGTACTTTTTCTGAAAAGTTGCTTCAATTGAATCATACAAGATACAAGCACTTCAAAAGTTTCTTCCTCTGCTATTATCAACCATGAGATCCACTCCTGAAATGCAGAGAAGAGTGCAGAGGCTGAGATTATTGATGGCCTGAAATCTAACAGTTTAATATGTACAGAAAAAGAAGACTAAGAATATGTGTAGAAAACAGATGTCTTCTTCTTGCAGAGGTGTATTTCTATTGATACTTCAATAAGGCCTATCTGAAAATGTAAGATCGCGGGTTTTTAGAACATATGTAACTGCTTCGGGTGTTGAAATTACCGAATCGAAGAAACATTATTGGACCATATTCTTGAGCTAAGGTACGAAGGGAATGGTGTGGTCATGATTTTAATTTATGGAGATTTCCTAATGGAAGTCCTCTTGGTGTTAGTGTTGGTGATGGTGGTGATAAATTCCTTTTTGGGGTTAGTTTGAAAAACTATCTGTAGAAAACCCATTTATAACTCATTTCTCACCTGCATACAATGTTGCATAGATTTATATGCAAGATCCCTTTATACCAAAAAAAATGTTACATAGATTTGATTTTTGTGGATTGTATGTGCAATGTGTGATAATCTAAGTAACTTGGAAAATCTAGTGCAGGCATCAGCTGAAAAGAATGTAATATTCATGGAAAAATACATGAATTATGATGAGTGTTTTATAATAGGTTTTCAACGGTTGATTATCATCTTTAGTTAAAGTTCAAAGAAAAGCTGTTTCTCAAAAAAAAAAAAAAAAAAATTAAAGAAAAGCTTCCATGTCTCTTGATGATTGAGTTCTTCTTAAGTAATAATTACTTTTCAAGAGGAAGAAGCAATCAAGATTAATTCCTTTTGAATAACCTCTCCTTTCATTTAGAATTTATTCCCAAAAAAATAGAAAAATAAAAAGACAACTAAAAAAATTGAATATAAACACAATTAATAAGTCAACATCTCCATGTCTATTATATGCCTAAGACAAGTGCAACATATGAAATCATTAATTAAATGTCATATTCACGTGTATATATAAAATAGTAAGTGTTCTATATTCAACTTTTTTTTCTTTCTTTTTATTTTATTTGAAATTAAGCTTTTATTGCTATTTTTTAACCATTTTTCCTTAAATTAGTAATATTAAAGATTTTATCAAGAAAACAATTACAATTTTTTTTTAAAACATTTAAGTTCTATCAAAAATAAATTTTATTTAAGATTCTAATAATTATATATTTTCTTAGTTATACATAGGTCTGAAAAATACCAAAGTTACCTAAACCTATCATGAATTTAAAAAAAAAATGAAAAAAGGAGAAGAGTAGTTAGAGGGGTAAGCAATGATTAAATATAATATTGTATATACATTAAAAAAAAGTCTTTGTATTTATCAATTATCTATTTCTATTTGTTATAAAATAAGCAAGTGTATCTTATATTGTAAATATAATTTGGTTCATAACGTTGTGCACCATATATCTTAAAGAATTTGATATACGTTGAAGAGATTGAGAGAGGGAAAAAAATTCAATGAGGGAAGTTGAGTTTCATAAGCATTTGCGGCAGTTTGTTGTAGCTCAGCCACTACAATTCTTCCCTCCGGAGTTTATTAAGAAGAGATGTAATAAGGACATCCCCCTCTTAAATGCAAAGCAAAGAGATGTAATAAGGACATCCCCCTCTTAAATGCAAAGCAATTTTTTCTTTTTTATTTTTGGGGGATATACAATCAATTAATGACCTTTTTGATAATTCCGTTTTACTTTAAAATATAATTTAGTCATCTTAAAAAAGTCAAAGACTTAAATACTCTTTATTGGGTACATGTTAATCGAATTAGTATTTTAATCAAATAAATTATTTACAACATTAACGTTTAAAATGAATAATAACAAATTTTAATTTTTTAATTTAAATTTAGAATAATTAGCATATATAAAAAATAAAATAATAAAAAATATCAAAAATTTTTTTTGTTAAATTCGAGTATGAAAGCATCACAAGATCGACAATAACACAATATCTATTAAAATTAAATCAATAAAAGTTTTTATATTAGAAATAACTTCTAAAGTTCTCTACTCATTAATCTTATTAATGAGAAATTCAAATAGTTATATTAGCATTTATCAATCTAAAAAAAAAGAAACAAAATATCTCAGTAGATAATTATTTTTTATCAAATTTTATCAATGTTAATTAAACCCAAACTTCATTGATATTCATTCTTAATATACTAAGAAAATAGTGTATTTGGTTCCTAAAATTTAGATGTTGACATAATATGCTCCTCAAATATTATTTTCCTTGATTCTTAAATAATTTACAAATTCAATAAACAATTTTTACGTTAGGTAAAATTAGTATTACATGTTATTTCTTCTAAACGATACACACCTAAGGCTCGTGTCACACCGAGGATTCGAGAGTACCACTCATCAGCGTTGCCATAAAATATTCTAATATATTAAAATTTATTAAGAAATATACATTTTTCATTAATAAGAAAGAATAATTAGAAAAGTAATGAAAATTTTGAGTTAGAACATTTGTGTAAAAATGTATAAATATATATATATATAAATTCGAATGTTTTTTATAAATATTTCATCATATAAAAATTTATTATTTTTAATTATTTTTCTTTGACAGAGGGTTCATCATTTGTTAACAAACATTGGAGCAGTGGAGGATTATCAAATCAAACATATTAAAAGAATAAATTTATATGTATTTTTTTGACATTATAATATAATATGTATATTTATAAAAGGATTTATATTATTGATCATCCTTAATAATCTAAAAGCTAAAAGGATTTATATTTTTTACTGGGTATTATTATTATTTTTTCTTTTTGGAAAGAAAATTGGTACTACTGAAATCAATAAAATATAGATCTTAATAACATAAAACTTCTTTATGGTAGAATGTAGAGCAGCAAATGTCTTGAATACGCAGAAAACGCAGATTCTCAGTCACCGCCCGCCGGAAAGTAGAGAATCTGCGATAAAGGAAGAATGTGAAGAACCAGCTTCTTTAGCAAATGGAAATGAAGAAGAAGGAAAATTCGTAGGTGTGGCAAAAGCAATCCCCACCGCGGAAATACCGAACGAAGATAACTCCGGTAACGGTACAGATCCCTCCAAGTAAAGCATAATTTGGCGCACACTCGGCCTAACCGTGGGTTCTGAATGACTACATAATAGTCCAAGCTTCAACACTAACTCTGCCTCCTCTTTAACAAAATCATAACCCAATTTTTGATCAATTGCCCCAAGAATTTCACCTTTTTTCCAGCAAGAAAAAACCCAATGAATCAAAATCATCTCCTCCTCTGATGATGGTCGTGGCTCTATTGGCCTTCTCCCACAGGCTACTTCTAATAAAAAAGCCCCAAATGCAAATACATCCGTGCTCGTTGTTGCCTTCCCTGTTATGTTATGTTCTGGAGCAAGGTAGCCTAAAGTTCCAACTACACGAGTACTTTGAGGGGCACTTCCATGATCATATAATCTTGCTAGCCCAAAATCACCTAATCTTCCATTTAATTCTCCATCTAATAACACATTACTGGCTTTTACATCTCTGTGAATCACTATTTGTTCCCATTCTTCATGAAGATATAGTAATGCCGAAGCTACCCCTTTAATGATTTTGATTCTTTGGTTCCAATTTAAGGTAAAAGCAGGCTGTGGATGGAGGAATTTGTCCAGGCTTCCATTAGGCATGTACTCATAAACCAAAAGTAATTCTCCTTTACGCCGGCAATAACCCAAAAGTGGGACTAAATTCCGGTGGCGTAAACGACCCATACTAACAATTTCCGCAACGAATTCTCTCATTCCCTGCCTTGATTCATGGGATATTTTCTTGATTGCAACTTCAATTTTATTGTTAGGCAGTATCCCTTTGTAAACTCTTCCAAATCCCCCTGAGCCCAGAAGTTGTTTTTCCTTAAATCCCTTTGTAGCAGAGTACAAATCTTTGTACTTAAATCGTTGAGTTCCATAGTCAATTTCCCATTCCTCAAGCACTTCTGCAAATCTTCTTTTCCTTATAATATACCATGATATTCCTCCAATTGCAACTAATAAAGAAACTATACAAATTTGGGGCAACCCAATTTTTAAAAAATCAGAGACCTTCTTTGCCCCAATTCGAGGAAGCTTTGGAAGCTTAGAGAAATCAAGCTCTTGGGCTATTCCATTCATCTTAAAACTCCAACCCAAAACATAGTGAGATGTCGGAGCTGAACCAGTAGCGGATGAAAATCCCACATACATAATTTCCTTCAAAATCTTGGAGAGATCATATGGCAAAGATAAAAGAGGAATATGCGGTTTTCTATAACCCAAAGGGGCTAATGTCACATTAATTTGCATTTCTGCAGAATTATATTCTATCCACAGCTGAATCGGCTGGCCGCTGATAAGGGTTGAGTTATGAAATATTCCGTCCTTATCATCATAATATCCTGCCGGGAACGAAGATACAGATCTTAAATCATTAATATCAATCCCAACGTGGTTGTCATTGATATCTCTAAATAAGTTGTTAGAAATCGTGTCGAGTTCAACAGCAACAATACGGTTAGTTTCGTTGCCGTTGTTTGTTTCATTGAATAGGCCGAGATACGGTGCTCCAACGGCTCCTGGAAGTCCTCTTGTGGGTGCCATAACGAAGGCTAAGCCATGACCGCTTAATTTGGGATATTGAGGAACAATGGCGAAGACAAAACAAGTGGAAAAGGAAGAAACTGAACCATTTTTTGAGGAGTTTTTGAAGTTTATTGGGATAGGATAAAAGCAATGGCCGATTTGTGATTGTACACTGTTATTGGTTAGTTGTAAGAGCCCATTGGAAGTGACTTTGGCTACCCCGTCCAGGGTCAAGTTTGCAGATTGAAATCCGTGAAATGTGAACTCAATGTCGTCTGAAGAGATGGCTAAGCTGATAAGAAGAACATAATTAGCTACCATTGTTATGAGTTTCGAAGACATGCCTGCTAAACCTCCGAAACTCAAGGGAAGGAAATGACTTTCAAGTCTCTATGTTGCTTTCACGACAGGACTATAGTATATATAATGCATTAGAAGTTAGAACATACCGCTCCTTGTGGCCACTTATCCTCATTTGTTTGTGTCTGTCTATATTTATCAGGATTTTGATATCAATACTTATGGAGTGTTTTGCTGTATCAGGACTTCTGGAATGTTTTGTGTTTTGCTGTCTCTCTTTATATCAGGACATCTAGAGTTTATTTTAGATAACAGTGTCTTGAGTTAGTTCTGTTATTAGCATCTTGCAGTTAGTTATAGTGGTTAAAGTTAGCCTCAGTATTTCAGTGCTAATTCTCAAAGGGGATTAATAAAATCAATTTGAGAATCTAAAAGTTCAGTGCGAAATATTCATTTTTTTCCACAAACTTTGTCTCTCTGATCCAATCAAAATGAAACCAAAAAATGAATTTTTCGCCCAACCTAGCGAAATCTTTGGAACAATTTCACCCAGGTTGGCAAAATTCCTTAGAGAATTTCTCCCATCTGGGAGAAACTCATTCAGTGGCGTTTTTTTATAAAAATTTTATTTTTATGCTTTTTAAATTTTTTTTTTAATTATATAAGATGAATTATTAATTTGTTTCATATTATATTTTAATTAATGGACTAATGTAGATCTGAGCACATTCGAAAAATTTTTAGAACCGGAAGAATGTAGATCATGGGCATTTATTCGCAATTGATCAGTTATTTAATTTGAAAATAGAATTGGTGGAATGGGCCAAAGAAACGACGATAAAAGTGCATACATATTTGGGTATCACTCGATATTTGGCATCAAGAACTTCCGACCATCAACCATATGTTACATTGGCTTACGAGCGTGGAGGTGTAAAGGAAACGAAAACGAAGCCGAGAGTTGATGAAGAAGAAGAATCTCCTATAAAAAGATGGGGTCCTTATGGAACTAAAAAGTATGGTTACCCCTTTAAATTAAAAAGCAAGCAAATGGCCACTAGTGAAAAGTGGCAATTATTCGTACACGATAGAAGGCATAACTATACAATAGATGTCTATTATCATAGTCACGCTTAGGTTGCAAGACTGACGGATGAGCAACTAAAGCAGACCGAGCAATTTAGAAACAATCATATGCCACCTCATAATATATTGTGATTTTTCCGAGAACAAAATCTGAATTGTGCTGTGAGGTATGTTGCATTACATTTACTAGGTTATTATAATACTTTAAAATTGTGTTTATGGTTTAATAATATAATTTATATGATTTATGTAGTGCACAAACTATATACAATGTTCTTGCCAAAATGAAGAAGAATAGGATGCAGGGGTGCAACATCGTAGAGGAAGTGCTTTGTTAAGTACTCAACGAGATTATACGGTCTTTTACAGAAACTGCGACGGGAATGACGTGCTCAGTGATATTGGTGTTGCACACCTGACATCGATTCAAATGATGAGGACGTGGTCATACGTACTAATAATAGATATGACATATAAAGCAAACAAGTAAGCTGTATTAATATATTCTCTTAAGTGTAGATGTGAATATTAAATATATATTGTTTAAGTTAAAATATTAATATTATTTTAAAGGGAATCGTGATCGTTTAATTAATATTTATAATAAATTAATAAATATTTATATTGAATTAGTTAATTTTATTATTAAAGTTTTATTTTTTTTAGGGTTTATGATTGATTTCGTATATAAAACTATTTTAAAAATTGTTATTATTTAATTAATATTTAAATGGATTAGTTCATATTTATTACTTTAGTTTAAATTTAATAATTTAGTATGAAATTAAATTTAAATTTATTACATTTAGTTTGTAAGTATTAAATTTGTATTTTATTACATAGGTATAATATGTCATTGTTGGAGGTCGTCGGGATAACTCTGATCGGTAAGAACTTCACTGTAGCAACTGCATTCATGCAGAATTAACAAGCTACAACGTTTAGATGGGTGCTTGAACATATTAAGCACTTATATTTTATATCGGCAGTGTCAGAAGGGAATGAGGAAGATACTAATGCACATGAACCAGTAGTGAGTATTACGGATAGGGAAAGTGGTTTGATGCCTGTGATCAAGTAGGTGTTTAATAAATCCTACCACATGCTATGTAGAAGGCATATTGATCAAAATGTCTTGATAAAATTAACTGAGATGATTAAAAATGAAGAGGTAGCATCACGGTTCATAAATGACACATGGTACAAATTGCTTAATAAAATCGATGAGGCGGAGTACTATAAAAGATAGGATAATTTGAAGATGAAGTGCCAAAGGTCGGATTTCTTGCATTACTTGTTTAATACTAGGTTGAATCCTCTTACTCATAAGTTTGTTACAGTTTGGATAAGTAAAGTATTACATTTCGGGATAGAGACCACTGAGAGTGAACATTCAGTTTTGAAGCAGTGGCTTTCAATATGCCATGGTGATTTGGACACAATATTCCTTAATATTGATTCCATAATTAAAGGTCAAATTGTTGAGATTAAGAAGTCATTAGATATTCCAGGCTTAAAGAAAAGTGTAATGCCAAGAATAATCGAATATTGAAAAATATAAGTAACAACATTAGCCATGTGGCATTGAAGAAGATTTGGGTTGAGTTAAAGAGAGCTCCAGAGATCATTGATGATCCGAAGAATAAGTGCAAGCACATTTGAGGACATCACACAAACTCCAATGTTCATGCCAGTTGATTACACGGTAAGAACACCTTCTTCCTATTAATTTGTCGGATATTTACTGTTTTTGGACGGCACTAGAAATAGCAGAGATCCATCCATCTTTTCAAGAGAAGGACATGAATGCTGAGATGTGTGATCTTGCAATTTTTTTTAGATTAGATTAGTGCAAGATCCACATCCGCAGTAAGGGCATGTAATCAAGTGTGCATCGACTTAGGGGTGATGGCAGGCAAACTGGTCCAAGATTGTGTAAGTAGATGTTATCGTGCATCTGGCTACAAGGCCTCTATGAATATGTTTTCACTACGTACATCCTGTTATTAGCTGGTCTGTAAGTCTCCAATGGTCTAATAGGATGTGCTGGAATATACTACTGCTACCCGAACTGTCGGACAACTCTATTGGATATATATGGCTTAATTATTTGAAGTACGAAAGCATTTCATGCCAAGTAGAAATCTATAAATCCTGTATCTCCGAAGGCTTATATAGTGTCTAACATACCTCCTCCGGAGTTATCACATCTAACCAATGCAGATGTTTAACAACTTATGCTCAGATTTCATAGCCAACATTTTGTAACGCTGGATGTAGGGCTTACCCAACTTCGCTCCTTGTCTCACTCCTGGGACAAACATTGGAAAATACATGTATATCCAGAACTAATGAACACATAAAAACCATATGTAAATATTGAAATGAAATGAAAAGTATAACATATACATACAACCCTACAATGTTTTTTTCAAAGCTAATTATCAAATATAATATGAAGAAAGTGAATAATACCTCAAGCAATGACCAACACCTAGTTAACTCTTTCGCATCTACATGCGAGGTCTGACCAAGATTCCGATACAAGAATGTCATGGTCGCCTCACCCCATGTCAATCTCCCACATCCTCAAACATTCTTCGCAATCGGTCAAAGCTTGGCATGCACGATGTTCCCGCTCTTATCGGTAAAGAGAGAACTCCCAAATTTGTAGACAATGTAACATGCAGCCCTCAATCCCGGGGAAAATCCACTATCGAGATTCTCTGCAACGTATGAATGTTCCTGGGCATTTATACCACCACCAGCATAAGTAAAACCATAAATCACTCTGAAAAATCCTAATCAACTGCTCTCGAGAATACTGAACATCTAGACCCTAGTGCACTAGAATCATAATATTCCCAAGTGTAAGTGGGGCAGGAGTACTAGGGTTGTCAGATGTACTATGACAACCCCTCACACCACGGGATGAAGTAGTGACTGTACGCCCCTGAACCCAACCGGTCTTGCCTGCCATAGGACCTAGATTATCATCTCCCATACGTGCTTCGTCTTGAACCATCTAAATAAATTTTTAAACATAATCATAAACAATTATGTATATATTTGCCTAATTCATGTTTTATATTATTCAAATCTTTTTAGTACGACATGTACAAATTTTTAATATTGTATTATTTAACTTCGTTCTTTATAATTTTCTATTATTTAAATTATATTTCTTAATTATGTAATTTATATTATTTTATAATTTATTTTTTAAATAATTTTATTATTTTATTTATATTATTTTATTATTTTTTATTATTAATAATAGTTATTATGTGAATAATGTAATTATTTATTATTTAAATTACTATTTAAAAATGGTTGAACCTTATTCTTTAAATTATTATTATTCTTTACGTATTATTAATTATTATTAATTTAAATCACTATTAATTATTTCATTTATATTATTTTATTATTTTTTATTGTTAATAATAATAGTTATCATGTGAATAGTGTAATTATTATTTAAAAAGGGTTGCATGTATTCTTTAAATTTTTATTATTATTCTTTATGTATTATTAATTATTATTAATTTAAATCACTATTAAATTATTATGGTTTAAATATCATTATTTAAAATTATTCATTAATCATTTAAAATTAATTACTTTATAGTTTTGTATTAAATGATGTCTATTATTATATCGATTTGTTATTTACTACACAATGTACTTAATTAATCTAAACACTCAACCCTAAATCTACCATCACCATTTCTTCTCTAAACCATAAACTTAATAAATAAACTTAATCAACCTAAACATATAAATTAATATTAAAATATTAACATGAATAATTGTAACACTTATGCCAAGAAAATAATTAATGAGCATTTAAATTCAAATTATTCCCGTAAACATAATTCATAATTAATTAAATAAATAATTATAAACTAAACTATTTAAACAACTATTGCATGCATTAAAAATAAAAAAAAATTAAATAACATGCCAAAAAACATAAAATTAAATATTTTAAACAAAAAACTGAATAATATAAAAAAATAAACATAATTTTAAACATTTATAAACACAAAACTAAATAACATAAATAAATATACACAAATTTTTTTTTTTAAAAAAGGAGAATCGCCTAGGCTGGCAAAAAGTTAGCTTGAATTTCATCTAGCCTAGCAGAATTATTCATAGAATTCCACTTGACTTGGTGAAATTCTATGAATAATTTCGCCAGATTGGGCGAAATTCAGCCTAATTTCTACCCGTTTTTTCGATCCGGTGCATTTTTTAAAATTTTAAACTGATAATATTGTAAATAAATGAGTATAGATTGATGTACTGATCTTTTTTTTTTAACGGTCGAATCTTCATATATTTGAGATTGAATATAATGGGTTTCGAGAGAAGGTATTAAAGAAAAAAATTTTAGAGAAAAAAATTTTTGGTAAAAAATGAAATATTTGAGTTTTTTCGCACTGAAGTTTTAGATTGTCAAGTTAATTTTACTGTCCCCATTCTCTAATTGTTTTCAATGTTGAAGTTGATATTGAAATATTAATTAGATATAGTTTGCTAAGCTTGTATTTAAATAGCCTTGATTCAAACACATCCCTTCTGTAATGTAAGTAAAAATTTAAAAAAAAGATTAATTACTTTTTTAAAAAAATTTTGTCTAAACTATAATTTTATCCATCTATTTTGTATAAATTATAAATATATCATTATCATCTATATTTTCGTAAATAATTAATTCGTTTTAGTAATTTCTAATAAAAATTATCAAAAAACAATGATTATGCTGTAAAAATGTTTGAAATCTTTGTAAAATATCATTTTGCGAATTTACATTCTTATTTATTATTATATATTAAGATAATAATATCCCTTATTACAGAAATTAGACTAATAAAAAAAATTTTAGCAACAGTTTATGATTTTAATATATGTATGATAGTAAATAAGAATTAGATATTTGAAATGATATTTTAAAAAAAAAAATTTACTATCAAATCGTTACTTTTTTATAATTTTTTACTAAAATTAATAATAAAATTTAATTAATTATGAATCTGTAAACAACCAGAGTTGTTTATAATATATATAGAATAGAAGAATAAAATAATAATTTGGACTAATGTGGCGCTGAAAAATCTAATTAACCTACAAAAAAAAGTGGGTACATAGTTTCCCAGTGGGCCTGTAACCTAGCGGGTCATTGAGGTACTCCCTTCCCTTCTAACACCGGCTGTAGAATGTGACGGAGGAAGGATCCCGACCGCTTTACAAGTGACTGATCCATTATTTTAAAATTTTATATTTTATAAATAAGGTTTCAGGTTTTTTTTTATAAACTATTTATGATAAGATAATTTATATTAGAGATTAGTTTTAATGAAAAAAAATATAAAAGATTTTAAAGATTTCAACATGAATATTAACTATTTCTAAAATCCTTAATTTTTTTTAAAAAAAATCTATCCTAAAATCTTATGATTTTCTCATATATATATATATATATTTAAAATTCATCGGCTCCATTAGTTATTAATTAAGCTATTTGGTTAAATCTAAAGACACACTGACGTAGAGTCCAAAGCCCAAATTATAAGTGTGGAGAGTACATACGTATTTAAAAAGAAAAATCATGAGAGCATGAGTTTTGATTCAGAAAGAGGGATTAAGTGGAGGGTATCACTACTGAGGGTAGTATGGCGATTAAAAGAAAAATTTATCTTGGATATATCAACTCCCCTGGACTTATTGTTTGATAAGAAATACTTTTGATCAATGAAGTTAATATGTCTAATACATATGTATACTAATTTAATTTATAAAATACAAAAAGTAAAATGAAAAATATTGATTGTGATTAGCTTGCACTTGGAATTTAAATATCAATAATTACTAAATAGATATTCATATTTAGAAGTGTTCTTTGCATTAGGGCAGTAATAGATATCTCTAAGATATTTATTTTTTCTGTTTTATAAAATCAAAGGAAACCAAATAAACCTAAAAATCGAATTTCTCCACATCAAAATTATTTTGGTTTGAAAAAAGATGAAAATATAAAAAATAATACTTTTAAATTTTAAAATAATTTTAATATTTTATAGCTTGGTTAAATTTATTTACCTTTATAAATTATAAAGACAAATTTAAGTTTATGTCAAATAAGTCGCTACAAGTCATTAATTCAAATAAATGAAAAAATGCATAATTTTTTCAAATTTAATTATTAACCAAGCTAAACCTTAATATTGCCGGAAGAAGCAAAAAGGTGCAGATATAATTGAAAAAGCTATTGCTAGGAACAAATCCTTTAATACTCTTGAAGCATCAAAGGAGAATGTGGTATTTTTTAATCTTCTTCACGTAGAAGAAGAACAAAAGGAGAAGATGAAGAGAAAACGATAAAAGGGTGTTGGAGAAGATGGCTCAATCTTGGCCTCATATACAAATTTATTTTTCTTCTTTTAATAATGTAATTTATTTGTCGTGTTGTAGTTTAAAGCAAATTCATAAGATCAAGAGCACTTCGTGTGCGCACATTTAAAATAGGATATACTTAGAGAGACATTAATTTAAAAAAAAAAAAAAAACTTATTCAAAAGAGTTTGAGGGATTGATTCAAGTCTTCACATAGTTCTTTTTCAAAAGATATGCTATTTGCATTTTGTTTTTTAGCTCTCTTGCAACTCTTGAAATCTCTATTTAATTTTTTGGAATTTTGAATCTCTTAATCAATTTTAAAAGTTTCGATTGGATGGAGAAAATTTTGACCATTAAATTAATACGTAATTCTAATATGAATGTCAAATTTGATTTATAATATAAAAAATGACAAGTTGATTAATGGACAATTTCTTTGCATTTATATATATTTGTTTGAAATACATCGAATTTATTGATTGACGGAGTGGCTTTGTTGTATAATGTTTCGTTGCTGCTCTTCTCTTATAGTTTCAAATTTTTTTTTTTAAATAATACTGAAACTTCAATATATATATATATATATATATAATAATAATAATAATAACTAACGTATTATTTAAAAAATTTGCACTGAGTTATATATCCTAAAAAATAAAAGTAATTAATTCAAGTTTATATTTACATGTAAATATGTCATGATTTTAGTTTTGGCATATGTGCTTATTTCATTGTTAATTTACTTTTAAAAATTAATACATATATTTGTTATCATTAATTAAATATTTTTTTATTACTCCTATAAAGCCAATTATTTTTTTAAATCCTCTTAACATACCCAAGTAATTCGACAATATATTTGATATCTTTGATCATGAAATATATATTTGATATATTTGATACAAAAACTTACTCCTATTCTATGTAAAATAATTTATGATTATGACTTTTATTTTAGAAATAATTAACTATTAGAATACCTTCAGTTTAAACTTCATAAGACTCGCTCCTATTAGGAAGATTTTTTTAATAATTCAAAACTTTTAAGAAATCCATCAAAATTTTAAAATTTAGGAATTAGATTAAAAATAAAGTACAATATATTATCAAATCAAACTCATCACATTCAATATTAAATTAATTACAAAATTCAATACTTATTTTGAATTTTAAAAATTTATTACTGTCACATAAAAATTACAATTCTCGTATCCTTTTTGCCAAATATGTTTAATAAGACTCAAACTATATTAGTTCTTCGGTGAATCACTATTCTGTTGGTTATACTCTGTTGAAGTTAGAGATCAAATTCCTTAGACAATATTCTTACAATTTAGACATTTAATTTATTGGTCAAAATTCATTGGCTAGAATTTATAAGAGAATTAGTCATGTCTTTTTTTTTTTTTATTTAATATTCATCATTTTTATTTACATAAATTAATTTGAGCACCTTATGTATATAGTAATTCAGTGGTAGAAAAAACTCTTATAAGGTAAAAGTTTTGGATTCAAACCATATCTTTCTCCCCAAATGTATATAGAACATAAAAATTTTGAAGTTAGTTAGATTAAAAAAAAAACAAGAGAGAAAGAGAGAAAAACAAGTATAAGTATATTAATTCTTTTAAAGGGAGTATAAGTATATTAATTATGCATTCTATAAGAAAAAAAAAACTAATGGACTAGATGTTCTAATTTAGTCTCCCAAGATAATGAATTCTTAGAGAAAAACTTGATCATTTTGAGGAATTCAAAAGTGGGAAAGAAGAATTGTTAGTCTTTATTTTTCAATAATATATAGTATTTTTAATTAAGTAAAAAAAAATTCCTCTATGTATTTAAACAACCCAACTACAATACTTAGAATGCTTCAATCCCACGCAAAAATTACATATGTATGTTAATTTCTACAACGGAGAGCAGTAGGTAGGATGCATGAAATGAACTCAAATGTCAAAAGTATCTTTTGAAGGCAAATTAAATTTATCTTAGTTGAAAGCTAATGAAATGCTTTACAAATTACAAGTAAACATCTGCCAGGTTTTATTATTAACATTAGATATTTTAATTATATAATCTTTTCATTACTCACTCTTCCTTTTTCTTGATGAATATGAAATAATATTTTTTCAATTTTCTTAAAAATTAAGTTCCTAATGTTTTTGGATGCTCTTTTAATTAGTCTTTTTTACGAATTGACAAAAATACAAAAACTTATTTTATATACAATATTTTAAGGTTCAATAGTCACATTCATTGCATATAATATTATAAATTTTATTTTAACATAATTTTAATAATTTACAATTATTAATATCTTGCTCAATTACGGGACAGTACTGCCCCATTTGCAATTTCTTGAGGGGGGAGAGGGGGGGGGGGGGGGGGGGTGTTAAGATAAATATAAGAGACTGGAAGGCTTGAACAACCTTTGTCAGCCGAAGAAATTAGGAGGATTAGGGTTCCGGGAAATATAAGAGACTGGAAGGCTTGAACGACCTTTGTCAGCCGAAGAAATTAGGAGGATTAGGGTTCCGGGACCTGGAATCTTTTAACATAGCTTTACTCTACAAGAAAGGTTGAAGAATCCTTTCTCTTACTTTCAAGGGTCTTACAAGCTAAGTATTTCCCTTTAGCCAGTTTTTCAATGGCAACTCCAGGTTGCTCCCCTTCTTAAGCATAGAGAGAAGTATCCTTGCTGCACGGTCTCACCTTTTGAAAGGGATAAGACAACAAATCGGCCATAGACATGTAGTTAGAATCTGGGAAGATAATGGCTCATTACGCCACATACTTTTAAGCTATCCACTCCACCTCATATGTCTACTTTTGACCTATTAGCTCGAAAGTTAAGGTCTTATTGAGTTTGATAGAGTTCTGGGAAACGAGATCTCATCCGGCTCCACTTTAATCTCTATGAAGCTGAGGAAATTCTTAAGGTGTCTTTATGTGATTATTGGCTTAGGGATGAACAAATATGGGCCTATGATAAGTCGGAACAATTCACTATGCGCTCAATTTACTGTCTAATTTTCAAGCCAAGAACAATCCTACTGGAAGCTAAATCTCCTCTACTTCTTCTACCTCGCATTTCTGGACCCATCTGTGGGGACTACATATCGCTCCAAAAGTAAACTTTGGAGAATGTACAATAACATCCTCTCCACACAGAAAAATCTAGATGATCACTTTGATTTCACCGTGTTGTGCCATATGCCGGAAAAGGGAGGAAGATGTTCTACACCTCTTTCCGATATTGGATTGTGATAGAAACTTGGTTGAACTTTGAGTTTTCATGCTTGGTGAACATTTTCCTAAGTCAGGTCTCTCATCAAGCTATTCTTGGGCAAATGATAGGTTGGTCAGCTTATGGCAGTTCTCGATTTGCATACTTTTTATGGTGTATTTGGAATAGTAGGAACAATATGCTTTTTCAAAATATGTCTCTAGTTCACTCGCAAATTATTTCTCAAGCTACGGGATTCTGGGAAAAATACTTACGAGTACACCACATAACAGCTGATATGACTATTACCTAGTTTTACCCTCCAGGTATGCCAGTAGGCCCTAGTCTTCCAATAGGAGGAATTTTGTGTAAAAGAAAAGAAATCTTGGAACATCCTCAGGAAAACTCAGAGCCTATAGGACCTACCAAACCCAATATGCGATAACTTGTAGCGCCAACACAAGATGGCTGCCACTAGAGACAGCCGGACACAGATCGATTTAAGCTGAATGTTGGTGCTTTTTGGACAGCTGGCGGCACAAGTATTGGGAGACTCATTCGGAATCACTTGGGAAGAGTAAGAATTTCGTTCACAGTTGCCTTAACACATTCACACTCTCCAAAACAAGTGGAGACATTTGCTATCCGTGAGGGTCTTCGTCTGGCTGAAAGATTTGGCTACACTAATTACACTCTTGAACGCGGCTACAAAGTGATTATTTATCAGCTTCTAGCTTAATCAGGGATTCTTAGTTCTCTAGGACATATCCATCAGCAAATTCTTTCCCTTGTTGATAGGCAGTCTGTTGTTTTATCTTTTGCTCGTTGCGATGCTAACATCCTGGGGCATTTATTTGCCACTCAGGCCGTTTTTACCTACCCCTCCAATGTTTGGATTGACTTGGTTCCCCTTTTTATCTCCACTACTGTTCAAGCATATTTAATATAATTTTATTTTTCCTCCAAAAAAAAAAAATACGGGACAATAAGAACTTTTATGCATTTTTCTTTAATAGGGAATAACAATTAGGAAAGTGATAAAAATTTCAAGTTACATCGAAACAAAATTTGTATTAAAGGGTTACTAATAAATGTTTATGAATATAAAAGTTATAAATATTTCATCATCTAAATATTTATGAATTTGATATAGATAATAATTAAAGAGTTTTAATTCGATAATGATAATTAAAGAGTTTTAATTTGATAATAAAACTTTATTACTTGATGATTTGAGAATCTGCAAATAGCAAGTTGATCTAATAAAAAAATTATTTAATAAAATAAATTTGAAAATTTTAATTTCCCTAAAAATTTAATTTGCAATCGAAAAATTACAATATTTTTTAAAATATATTTAAAAAATAAATTTGAAAATTTAATTTTCAAAATTTAGAAAAAGATAAATAAATCCAAAAAATTGAATTTAAAAAATATAATATTGAATTTTATATACGTAATAATTAAAGAGTTTAATTTCGTAATGATAATGCAAGAGTTTTAATTTGATAATAAAAATTTATTTGTTGATTATTAGAGAATCCTGCAAGAATTAAGTTAATCTACTAAAATAAATTTGAAAGCTTTAATTTCTGAAAAATTTAATTTGCAGCCGAAAACTACAAATAATTTTTTTAAATTTATTAAAAATAAATCCAAAAATATTGGCAAGAAAATGTGTATATATTTATATACATACATATACATATATATATATATATAAACAAAGCCATAATAGCTTACCACGTGGGACACCATCTCTTTTTTTTTTCCATGCAAAAATAAAAATATAATATATGAGATAATAATAAATGAAAATATCTAATGCTTATTTAGGGGTAAAATATTTTTAAAATTTTGAAAAATAATATAAGAGATATAATAAATAAATTAAAGGGATTTAATTTTGGTTGACAACTGATATATCCCTATTATTTAGGGGGGGTTAGGGCATTTTTTAACATTTTAAAATATTTGGAAGTATCTCCTTGATTAGTATTTATAAGTTGATGTTAAACATATATAAATATATATATTTAAACTGACTTCTCTTCTGATACCAAACTCCCACCACCATCGACATTTTTCATCAGCAAAACATTTTCAATATGGCTTCTCTATTTTATCATCCTTTAATCTTTCAATTCGTGAGTGATAATTCTGTATATCACGCCATCATATATTAAAGTGTGAAAGATGCACAAGTTTCAGTTCTTCAGAGTGATACAAGGTGTTTACAAATTGATTTTTTTTTTCGTTCGCAATTTTTTTTCTTGGGCTATCCTTTTTTTTGTGTTTAAATATGATTTCATAAAGAACTAATATAATTCTTTTTTTTTCCTCTTTTTTATGTGTTTCTATTTTGTTAAAAGATTGGATATTTGTGACCTGCTATCAATTTAATGATCAAGTACTTTTTTGTGTATTTTGGGTTAAGTTATAGTATACCTAATTATGGCTATTGGAATTGAAACTAATGAATGAATCAAAATATATTTTGGTATATCTAATATTATATGGCCTTTTTTTAAAAGTATTATCTGACTTTCTTTTTTAAATGAAACATTTTTGAATTTTACATTTAAGTTTATGGGTTTAAGAAGTCCTTTATGAATTTATTTATTTCCTTTTAACATGTGATGGGGATAAGATGTATTTGTACATGTCAAGTACTTTTTGTGTATTTCTTTGCTATAGTAGTTTATTTTTGTTTTGTTTTCTTATGAGATTATTATTGTTGAACTTTTAGGTTGCAATCCTTCTTTAAATATTATTAACTCTTATATTTAATGTTTATAAGTATGATGAGAATTCGTTTATGAATGTATTTTTTTACTTTTAACATCTGATAAAAAGAAATGTATTTTTAACTTTTTTTTGAATAAATATACAGTTATTGCTCATCATCTCTATTTATAGGTAAATTTGTCACTTCAAATAATGCCTAGATGCTAGCAAAGATTTTCTATGAATGCTAAACGACACTACAATTCAACCTAATTTTAGGCTTTGCATAAGAAGTAACTTTCTTTTTTTTGGCAATTATATTCAATTTCTTATTAGGAAAAATATGTATATCGTTGCAAGTTGTTCGAATATGCCATTTTTTTATTTTTCTTTCCAATTTAATAGTAATTGTAATCTTTTTTTTTCACAGAATAATGATTGTAATCTTGCTACAACAATTAATTTCCTTTGAAGACCACTTTTTTTCCAATTTTTCTTAGAATCTCAATACATTTCATTTTTTACTCTTTTCATTTATAAACTTGATATAAATAAAATTTCTTATTATTTTTTAAAATGCGTGTCTTAATGGCTTTATGACCATATTTTTTAAATGAGTTTGTTTGGGGTTCAATTTGAATAATTACTTATTACTATTCGTTGACAGTCATAAATTTTAATTTTTTATTTATATATGTTTCAATTTATTGGTATCTATTTTTTTATACTTAAGACATGATTTTAAAAATAAAGCAACAATCTTAGTGAGACTAATTACGTAATTTTCTTTATTTTTTATGGGTAATGTTTTTTATGTATAAAATTATACAATGGTCGAAGAAGTTCTCTATTTTTCTTTTGTGAGAAATGTTTTAGCAAAGTATAAAATAGTTGAATAAGTAATATAAATATGTACATTTTCAATATATATATATATATCATGTTTACTTTGATGTAAGCCAATTAGATAATTATCTAACCTTTGTACTCCATTACATTCTTATTTAATAGAACATTACAGTTTTTTTGTTTGTTCTTCTTTTTGGGTGGAAGAAGATGAGTTAATGGAGGGTGGGTTACAAGTGGGAAGGAATATTAGTTATGAATTATTACATAATTTCTAAGAGTATGAAAAGAGTTTGGGGGAGATAGAAATGAGTTTTTCTTTTTTGGGGGAGGGGTGGGGGAGCGAGGAATATTAGTTACAAATTTTAGCTTTATTTTTTAAATAGGAAATGAGAAGCATTAATGAATTCTATCCAAATTTTTATTTAGCAAATAAAAGGTCTATTCAAATTTTTTTCATTTTTTCTTATACCTTTTTTCTTTAATATTCCTTTTTCTATTCTTTTTATTTACATGAGTTTATATGAATAAAATCATAAGTATATTAATTATGAGCAGTAAAAAAGAAAAAAAAAAAAAACTAATGTACTACGTATGTATTTTTAGTCTCCTTCCTTGGATCATTTTTGAAGAAATTTTTTAAAGGTGAGAAAGAAGAGTATTAGTCTTTGTTTTAAAATAATATTTATTATTTTTAATTAAAAAACATTTTTCTTTTTCAAAAAATGAAATATTATGTGTTTCTAAAAAACATTAACAGTTATTCCCTTACTTCATATTCATATCTTTATTGTTATATATTATTTACTATAAATTAATAATATTATACGTTAAATATGAATAGTAGATTGTTATATGAAGTAAAAAGTAAATTCATCAAAATTCTCTCAAACTACCTCTGAAGTTATAGATGTTGATAAATAAAAACCATTAAATAAGGAAATCAATGAAATGTTCGAGTTAGATCCCAAGAAAATTTATGTCAAAAGGTATAAATTTAACTTTTGAATGTTATTTATAAAATACTTCAGTATATTGAACTTTATGTATTCTTATGCATTTTTGTTTAATAAGAGAGAGTAATTTGGAAAGTGGTGAAAATTTCGAGTTACATCTAAAGAAAATTTGTATAAGAATATATAAATATAGAATTTGACTGTTATTGCATATAAATATTTCATTATATAAAAATTTATTATTCTTACATACTTTTCTTTAATTGGGGAGATCAATCATTTGTGTTGAAAGGAACAAATATTGAAGCAAAGGAGAATCTTCCCATGAAATAAATTAAAGGAATAAATTTATATATTTTTGCATGATGATATATATATATATTTATTAAAATTTCTCATATTTGAATCATAAATGCTATAACAGTTTGATATTTTTAATAAGTTAGCGGCATGTATTATATCTATTTTGCTATATTATGGACGTTTATAGATATAACATTTCAACTTTATTAATTTAATATTTATAACTTATAAATATACGCCCGTGCTTGAAGCACAGGGTCATAGCTAGTATATATATATATATATTAAAACAAAGCCATATTAAGTGTTATAAGAGCGCCACGTAGCATCCTCTCCTTTTTTTCTCCCCATGCAAAAATGAAAACAAGAAAGAATTAATACTGATACCTATCTTTATCCTCCTTCATTTAGGATTGTCTATATTAAAATTAATATAAAACAATATCAATCAAATTAATGTTTTGATAAGAACAAATTATTAACAAGATTAATTTTTCTAAGAAATGGAAAATAAAAAACTTTAAATTTTAATTTTTTTATAATTTAAAATTTAAAATAATTATCTAATCACTAATACTAAATTAATTTGATAATGTAAATATTTTTTAAAATTATAATTATAGTTATATATATGCACGATTCATTTTCCATTAATAGTTTTGGGGGGTCGATAAGGATAACTCAGAAATCTATAAGGATAATTCGAAAAAAATTTCATTTTAACTTAAACACTTTCTCTCTCTACAAACTTTCTCTCTAACATTTCTCTAAAAAAACTCCAACATCAAAATGAGATTTGAAGAAAATATGGATTCCTTTGAAGAATCTTTGGAAGAAATGTTGGTTTTGAGGTAAGAAATCGATTGAAATTTTTTTTTTTAACTTCTGCACCATTTTCGCCCAGATTAATTTTTTTTGGTTTTGGTAATATTTTCATTTTACATTAACATGCTGATGAAGATCCAAATACCTTTGAAGAATTTTTATATTCGGAAGAATATATTGATCTTGGACATTTATTCACAACTGACCAAATATTTTGTTCAAAAGATGCGTTGGTGCACTGGGCAAAACAAACTGCATATCTAATCATAACTCGGTATCAGAGATCAAAAACAACTGACCGGCAACCGCATGTCACATTGGCTTGCGAGCGCGGAGGTTCAGTTACAAAAATATAAAAAAGCAATAATTGACGATGAGGAAGAAGAAGTTAAAAAAAAAAAAAAGGCCGGGACCCTATGGGACGAAAAAATGTGGTTGTCCATTTAAGCTAAAGGGATAGCAAATGGCAACAAGCGAAAGTTGGGAATTGTTCGTACACAACGGGAGGCACAACCATAAATTAGCTGTTTACAATCACGGTCATGCTTAGGCTGCAAGACTTACGGAGGAGCAGTTGCAACAGATAGCAGTTCAGGAAGAGTCATGTGTTGCCTCGCAATATATTACGATTTCTCCAAGAACAAAACGTTAGCTGTGCAGTTAGGTAAGTTAAAAGGGAATTATTTTTAATACTTTATTTAAATATTAAATATTTTAGATTTTTTTTTTCCGTTAATAATTAGAAATTTATGATGTATGTAGTGCCCAAAAAATTTACAATGTTGTTGCCAAGATTAAGAGGAACCGGATGCAGGGAAGAAACATGGTAGACGAAGTTCTCTGCCTAAGTGCAGAAAGAGGCTACATCGTTTTCTATAGAAACCGTGAGGAGAGTAACGTACTTAGTGATATTGTCGTTCCACACGCAACATCATTAGAACGTGGCCATATATACTGATAATGGATACCACGTATAAAACGAACAAGTAAGTACTATAGTGGATTAATTGTATTATTAGATATCTTTATTAATTTATCCACGTAAAAAATTTAAATTTATTATGTATTTGTGGATATTTGATATTTTATAATATATTTTTTAAGAAATAGTTAATAATATTTTGAAGTCCGTCTGAAATAGTTGTCAATGTTAATCATTAATTTTTCGTTTAATTTTTAATTAAAGTATAACATGCCACTATTAGAAGCTGTAGGGATGACTCTGATAGGAAAGAACTTCACAGTGGCAGCAACTTTTATGTTCAATGAACAGGCAACGACATACAGATGGGTTCTTCAACAAATCAAGCATTTATATTTTACATCTGCTATGTCAAATAGCCAGGGTTCAATTATCAATAAAGGAGAGCCACTAGTCATTCTTACCGATAGGGAAAGCGGACTAATGCTGGTGATTGATGATGTGTTCAGAAATTCATACCATATGTTATGTAGAAGACACATCGATCAGAATGTGTTGGCGAAGTTGACTGAGATGGTGAAAGATGAAGAGGTGGCTCAATGGTTCGTGAATGGTTCGTGGAAAAAATTAATAAATGAAATTGATGAGGTTGAATATCAGAGAAAGTTGGAGGTGTTGAAGACTAGGTGGAAAAGCAGGCCGGACTTTCTGCATTACCTGTTCAGCACATGGCTGAATCCATTTGCCCATAAATTTTTCCGGGTTTAAACATCTCAAGTGTTGCATTTTAGGGTAGAGACAACAAACCGTGTTGAGAGCGAACATTCTGTGTTGAAGGTGTGGCTATCAACGTGTCACAGTGATTTGGACACTGTGTTTCTGAATATCGACTCTCTAATTCAAGGTCAAATTGCTGAAATTAAATACACATTAGAAATTTCTAAACTTAAGGAGAAGTATGGAGCTAAGAGTAATACCATATTGAAGAATTTAAGTAATAAAGTTAGTCATTTGGCTTTGAAGAAGATAATGGATGAGTTAAAGAAAGCACGTGCGATGGTTGAAGAACCGGGAAGCAATTGCCTGCATTACTTAAGGAAGTCGCACGGTCTACTATGTGCATATGAACTTGTTCATTGGTGCCAATATTTAATTCCAATCTGAGAGAAAGATGTTGATATTTTCGGGAGAAGACTAGAAATCGTTTATGATATTCCTGAACAACATGAAAGAGACATGGATTCCGAAATGCGTGATCTCACCTCACTGATACATGAGATTAGTATGGTTCCAATTTCGAAGGTACGGGAAGTGGGACCCCTCATCAAAGATGTTATATCTCCTGTATTTGTTAGAATCCGTAGGCAAAAACAAAATAAAATAAAACTACGGAAATCCACCAACAGGATCTGCACATACTAGAAAAACCGATTGGATAGAAATTACCTCAATGTTTTGATTGTTCGTTGTGGAGGCGCTGCTTTGTACGGTTTGCCCTCTACCGGTATCCATGCGACGAACTCCTCTGCAAGCGATCGGGATGCTAGCCCCTTCTGTGTTCTGAAAACTGTTCAGAACTGATACTGACTATCTGGTAATCGGTCGTATTTCGGAGAGAGGAGGCTAGATACTATATCGCCGTTCTAGGGTTTAGGGTTTTATTTTTCTTTAATCAGATAAAGGACGGCCACCAAGAAAAGGTTAACATAACCTTTTATAGCTGTCAATATCAAAACCCTAACTGTCATCTAATGACAGTTTAATCTCGTCCGTCTATTCCTATAATCATCCAACGGTTGGATGAGTAATATTAAGTAATTAATTTCTTTTATTCGATTAAATAAAATTAATTACTTATTAACTTACCAGCAAATACAATATGGAATCTAATTCCCCTTTTGTATACGTTTAACGAATCTGGACACAATCTAAATTCATTAAATGTGGACATTATGCTCACAAGATCGTCTATGCGTGTGACCCTGTAGGTTCACTTAACGTTGGCAGTGAATGAAAAATGTCCTAGACATTTATTCACAAAACATAAGCGGCCTCTAGCAAGACATTATGCTTACCCAAATTAAGTAAATGTAATAATAACCTAGCATTAGATTTAATATTTAGTCCTTTTGTCACACGATATCCTAATTACGTATAAGGCATGGATCAAGTCATTCTTATAAAACTTAATTAACCATTTACTTGATCACCAGGCAGACTGTTCCAACAAATAATATTAATAACACCTTATTAATACTTATTTGAGCATGACCATGCATATTTTCCAGTCTTCCTTATCAAGGGGCCCATGGATATCTCTCTCTAAAAAGAGAGGGACAAATCCCTTTCACTATCTCTAATATTCAAGCCATGACGAGAAAATAAGCCAACCAATAGTCATAATGATTACCTAATTAAAAGTGATGTTTGACTATGTCAAAACATATTTTCTCCCCATGCAAGAAACATTAGAAACATTAGGTCAAAGGACACCAAATATAAAACTGAGAAGAAATACTTATAACTTAAACCCATGCAATATTTCTTCTTCACTTTGGGTCATGTCCAATACAATATTCTCAATATGTATTTATGAATTGATTTTATATCTCATATTCATGATCAGTAAAACTTGACGATCAATCAACTTCACACTAGTTTACAAGATGTAATAAACTAAGGACAAACAAGAATAGTATTTTATTAGCTATAAGGGTTTTACTATCAAGTCACATACTTGATGACCAAGAGCATAAAATACAATTCAAAAATTACATGCTTCATAAATCATAAATATGAGTCAATTGGTCTTAGGGCATATACTAACAATCTCCCAGTTGCCCTACCACCAATTTGACATGACTCTCAAACCCATTGACCCAGTATGACTCTCATGCTTAAGTTGTGGGAGTAGCTTTGTCAATGGATCTGCGACATTGTCATTGGTGTCTACTTTGTAAATTTTAACCTCTCCACGCTCAATAATTTCTCGAATGAGATGGAAACGCCTGAGAATATGTTTGGATCGTTGATGAGATCTAGGTTCCTTAGCTTGTGCAATGGCTCCTGTATTATCACAATATAGGTCCACTGGGTTCACAATGCTAGGAATTACACCTAGTTCTATTATGAACTTTCTGATCCAAACTGCCTCCTTGGCTGCATCAGAAGCAGCCACATACTCAGCCTCTGTAGTAGTATCGGCCACGGTATCTTGTTTTAAACTCTTCTAGCTCACAGCACCTCCATTCAAACAAAACACAAATCCAGATTGCGTTCTAAAATCATCCACATCAGTCTGAAATCTAGCATCCGTGTAACCATTTACAACAAGAGCTCCTTCCTGACCTCCGTAGATCAAAAACATCTCTTTAGTCCTTCTTAAGTATTTGAGAATGTTTTTTACTGCAGTCCAATGCGGTTCACCAGGATTTGACTGGAATTTGCTAGTTATGCTCAATGCATACGAGACATCTGGGCGAGTGCATAACGTGGCGTACATGATAGATCCAATTGCGGAAGCGTAAGGAATCTTACTCATGCGTTCTGTATCCTCCCTTGTGGTAGGAATTTGAGACTTACTGAGTTTAACGCCATGTGACATTGGCAAGAATCCTCTCTTAGAATCTTGCATACTGAACATTTTCAGTACCTTGTTAATATATCCACTCTGACTTAAGCCAATAAGGTTTTTAGATCTATCTCGATAGATCCTAATGCCTAGAATATAGGCTGCTTTGCCTAAATCTTTCATTGAAAAACACTTTCCCAACCAAGTTTTTACACTTTGCAAAGTGGGGATGTCATTCCCAATTAACAAGATGTCATCGACATAGAGTACTAAGAAGACTACTGCATTTTCTGTAACCCTTTTGTAGGCACAAGGTTCATCATCATTCTTGATGAAATTGAATTCTTTAATTTCTTCATCAAAACGAAGATTCAAACTTCGAGATGCTTGCTTCAAGCCATAAATGGATCTTTGAAGTTTACACACTTTACTAGAATTCGAAGGATGAATAAAACCTTCAGGTTGTGTCATATACGCATCCTCCAGTAGATTTCCATTTAGAAAACCAGTTTTAACATCCATTTGCCATATTTCATAATCATAATATGCTGCAATGGCAAGTAGAATTCTAATTGACTTAAGCATTACAACTGGAGAAAAGGTTTCATCATAGTCTATACCATGAGTTTGTCTATACCCTTTTGCTACCAATCGTGCTTTTAAGTGTGCACATTGCCATCCATGTCAGTTTTCTTTTTGAAAACCTACTTTCACCCTATGGTCTTGCAACCTTCAGGTGGATCAATCAAAGTCCAAACTTGATTATCATGCATGGATTGCATTTCTGATTTCATAGCCTCTAGCCATTTGCTAGATTCAGGACTATGAATAGCATCTTGGTAGGAATTAGGTTCACATTGATCAATAAGATCAATGTTATGATCCTCAATCACAAGAAATCCATATCTCTGTGGTATCTGAGAAATCCTACCAGACCTTCTTGGTCCTTGTGTCAAAGGTTCAGGCTCAGTATGAATACGTGAGTCCAACTGAGTATCCATACTCGGTTCAAAAATGGTCTGCTGTCCTTGAGCTTCTTCAAGATGGATTTCACTCCCACTAACTCTTTTGGAAACGAATTCCCTTTCAAGGAAAATTCCGTTCCGAGCAACAAACACTTTGTTTTCAGATGGAAGATAAAAGTAGTATCCTTTAGTTTCCTTAGGATATCCCACAAACAGACACTTATCAGATTTGTGTGCTAGTTTTTCAGATAATGATCGCTTCACATAAGCATCACATCCCCAAATTTTGAGAAATGCTAAACTAGGTAGTTTCTCGGTCCATATCTCATATGGTGTCTTCTGAACAGCTTTAGATGGAACTCTATTTAATATGAATGCAGCAGTTTCTAGAGCATAACCCCAAAAAGAAATTGGAAGATCTGTTTGACTCATCATAGATCGAACCATATCCAATAGAGTTCAATTTCTGCGTTCAGACACACCATTCCATTGTGGTGTTTCTGGTGGAGTTAATTGTGATAATATCCCACAATTTTTTAGATGTTCATCAAACTCTTGGCCTAAGTATTCACCACCTCGATCTGATCGAAGTAATTTGATACTCCTTCCAAGTTGATTCTGTACTTCATTTTGAAATTCCTTAAACTTTTGAAAGGAATCAGATTTATGTTTCATTAGATAGACATAACCATATCTACTGAAATCATCTATGAATGTAATGAAATACTAAAAACCTCCTCTGGCTTGTGTGTTCATTGGCCCACATACATTAGTATGTATAAGTTCCAATAAATCGGTAGCCCTTTCACTTTGCCCTGTAAATGGACTTTTAGTCATTTTGCCCAATAAACAAGAATCACATTTTTCATAAGACTCAAGGTCGAATGAAGATAAAAGTCCCTCTTGATAGAGTTTGGATATGCGTTTCTCATTTATATGACCCAAACGACAATGCCAGAAGTAAGTTTGATTTAAATCATTAGATTTAAATTTCTTTATATTTATGTTATAGATGGGCTTACTAATGGAATCATGTAGGTTAATAATGTAAAGTCCATTACATAAAGAGGCATCCCCATAGAAAATACCACTTTTATAAATAGAACTTTTACCATTCTTAGTATTAAACTCAAAACTATCAATATCCAAATAAGAAACTGAAATGATGTTCCTACTCATAGCAGGAACATAATAACAGTCTTTAAGTTCAATTATAAGCCTAGTAGGTAAAAGTAAATCAAATGTCCCTACAGCTATAACATCAACTTTTGCTCCATTTGCAACTCGTAGGTCCACCTCTCCCTTTGCCAAAGATCTACTCCTTTTGAGTCCCTGCACATTTACACAAATGTGAGCTCCACATCCGGTATCTAATACCCATGAAGTAGGAGTAGACATATTAATTTCTATAACGAAAATACGTGAAGCGGCAGTCTCACTGGCCTTTTGCTTCTTCTTTTCTTCCAAGTAGAGCTTGCAATTCCTCTTCCAATGACCAAGTTCATTGCAGTGGAAGCAAGTCCCTTCCTTTGGTGGTTTAACCTTGGGCTTGGGTTTCTGCTTGCCTTTACCCTTTTTGGTCATATCCTTTCCCTTTCCCTTTCCCTTGTTCTTCTTAAACTGCCCCTTCTGAACCATCAGAACATTAGGAGTAGACTTCCTAATGTTTTGTTCAGCCTGCTTGAGCATCTCGTGCAATTCATTCATGGACTTTTCCATAGTTCATGACAAACTGATCATAGTCAGAGGTCAATGAGGCCAAGATCATATCAGTAGCCAAGTCATGACTTACAGGTGCTCCAAGTTTTTCAAGCTGATCAAAATAGCCTTTCATCTTAAGGACATGAGCACTAACTGAAGTGCCAGGGGTCATTTTGCAACTATTCAACGCCTTAGTGGTAAGATATCTCTCTTGACGTGCCTGCTCTTGGAACATTTCCTTGAGCTGTTTTATCATCTCATAAGCCTCAACTTCCTCGAATTGCTTTTGCAACTCAGATTCCATTGTAGCCAACATAAGATATGTCACATCGTTAGAATCATCCTTGTGCTTACTATAAGCATCCTTTTCGACTCTAGGGGTGTTGTTAGCTGGTTGATTAGGGATAGGGTTCTCAAGTACATATAGCTTTTTTTCTTGTTTAAGGACAATCCTTAAATTTCGTGCCCAATCAAGAAAGTTAGTCCCACTAAGCTTATTCTTTTCAAGCACGGATCGCAACGAGGTGTTTGAATTGTTTGAGGCCATTATCTACATAGAATTTGCAAAGTAAAATTAAATAAATGAAGCATTAAATTTTACCTAAAATATTCAACACTTGACATAAATCATGGGTATAAAAATTCATTTTATTCTAATCATAAGTAAGCTTTGGCTTAACACCCATAATTACAGAAAAATGTATTAATGGGATTTACATCTATATGTACCGGCAAAATCCCATATGATGTCCTAGGCTCAAAACCGTTTTGATAGCCTAGTTAAGCCAAACCATTCCAAGCATATGGAAATCACCATTTTCCATCTTCCCCTACTTAGGTAACCATTTTTCTCTTGCTTTGGCAATGAGACAAAATGATGATCCAAGCATGGAGAAGTGCTTATGATCAAGGAAGGCATTTTACGACTTAATTTTTACAAGGTTTCAAAAACCTTCTTCCTTTTATTTGTCTATTATTTCAGAAAACATATATCCAAAAATAAAAGGAAATAAACTAAACATCACATTTATAATATATACATCAAATAAAAGTGTCATAGCATGGCCCCAATCCTATATTGACTTCCACGAGCCTCATGGAAGTCAAAGGTCAATCTAAGTAATTCTTCGTCTCCATGAGCTTGCCTCCAATGTCTTGGCCTTCTAATCTTGTTACGTAGGACAGAAAAAATACATAGGAATAGGAAATAGAATTAACCTATTCTAGTAAAGCTTGATAATATTACATGAACGAAAACAACGACACGCAGGCCGTATTTAAAAACATACGACCCATTAACAAAATAAGCCAATCAATCACAAGAGGTAAAGGGCCATACTATGCACCATGCATCTAAAGATAGGAGGAAACATGCCAAAAACAACAACGGGGTTCTGGGGGCGAAGCCCCCGGAAGAAAACGACTGTCCCGGAAAGAAAATTGATTTTTCCTTTCTAACTCATTGAATGAGTTACTGCCGTCATAAACCCTAAAATCATGCTGCCAGAAATTTTGTTTAACAGTTAAACATTAAATTATGTGATTCTGCATATTAGTTTAACAATTAAATTGCACAAATTACAAACTGTACGCCAAACAATTTGGCAGTAACAACATTCTGTTTAATTAATTGCATTAATAAGTAAAACAAAATATGATATATGCGAATCCTATAATTCAATTTACTCTGATTATTACACTAATCAGAAACCTTACTATAAGGCCGATTGAAAACAACACATGTAATCAAAGCAGTAACAGATAAAATCAGTAAAACTAGTATGTACGAGGCTCTAATACCACTGTTAGAATCCGTAGGAAAAAATAAAATAAGATAAAACTACGGAAATCCACCAACAGGATCTAAACATACTAGAAAAACCGATTGGATAGATATTACCTCAATGTTTTGATTGTTCGTTGTGGAGGCGCTGCTTTGTACGCTTCGCCCTCTACTGGTATCCACGCGACGAACTCCTTTGCAAGCGATCGGGATGCTAGCCCCTTCTGTGTTCTGAAAACTGTTCAGAACTGATCCTGACTCTCTGGTAATCGGTCGTATTTCGGAGAGAGGAGGCTAGATACTATATCGCCGTTCTAGGGTTTAGGGTTTTGTTTTTCTTTTATTAGATAAAGGACGGCCACCAAGAAAAGGTTAACATAACTTTTTATAGCTGTCAATATCAAAACCCTAACTGTCATCTAATGACAGTTTAATCTCGTCCGTCTATTCCTATAATCATCCAATAACGGTTGGATGAGTAATATTAAGTAATTAATTTCATTTATTCGATTAAATAAAATTAATTACTTGTTAACTTACCAGCAAATACAATATGGAATCTAATTCCCCTTTTGTATAGGTTTAACGAATCTGGACACAATCTAGATTCATTGAGCGTGGACATTATGCTCACAAGATCGTCTATGCGTGTGACCCTGTAGGTTCACTTAACGTTGGCAGTGAATGAAAAATGTCCTAGACATTTATTCACAAAATATAAGCGGCCTCTAGCAAAACATTATGCTTACCCAAGTTAAGTAAATGTAATAATAACCTAGCATCAGATTTAATATTTAGTCCTTTTGTCACACAATATCCTAATTACGTATAAGGCATGGATCAAGTCATCCTTATAAAGCTTAATTAACCATTTACTTGATCACCAGGCAGAATGTTCCAACAAATAATATTAATAACACCTTATTAATACTTATTTGAGCATGGCCATGCATATTTTCCAGTCTTCCTTATCAAGGGGCCCATGGATATCTCTCTCTAAAAAGAGAGGGACAAATCCCTTTCACTATCTCTAATATTCAAGCCATGACGAGAAAATAAGCCAACTAATAGTCATAATGATCACCTAATTAAAAGTGATGTTTGACTATGTCAAAACATATTTTCTCCCCATGCAAGAAACATTAGAAACATTAGGTCAAAGGACACCAAATATAAAACTGAGAAGAAATACTTATAACTTAAACCCATGCAATATTTCTTCTTCACTTTGGGTCATGTCCAATACAATATTCTCAATATGTATTTATGAATTGATTTTATATCTCATATTCATGATCAGTAAAACTTGACCATCAATCAACTTCACACTAGTTTACAAGATGTAATAAACTAGGGACAAATAAAAATAGTATTTTATTAGCTATAAGGGTTTTACTATCAAGTCACATACTTGATGACCAAGAGTATAAAATACAATTAAAAAATTACATGCTTCATAAATCATAAATGTGAGTCAATTTGTCTTAGGGCATATATGAATAGTATTGCCTGAAGATCCCTGTCAGTCATTGACCACACCCCCAGAGACCGCAATCACGAAGGACGATGGAAGACGAATTCTACCGAAAGGGATAAGTCTCATTTGGAATACGTCTCCATCGCACATAGGAAGATTGGAAAGTCTATCGGATTAGGTTCTGGATCGGGAAGCGGTTCAGGTTCAGGTTCTGGTCCTAGTCCACGTGGACGAGGTAGGCCGCCTCTTAGTGGTAGGAGTAGAGGCAAGGGACGTAACAGTGGTAGTCAGTCTATCATCCATTGTAAATCCGGATGCTCCATCAATGCCATTCCCCTTCAACAATGCATTTCCCGGGTCCATCTACGAATTCATACTAAACTGGAAGAATGTGGTTGGTGATGGTAATTGTGGATTCAGGGTTGTATCTAATTTTTTGTTCGGGGATGAAAATCATTGGGTTGAAATTCATAGAAGAATGTGCTTTGATTTACACCACCGTATGAACGTATATGTGCAACTATTCGGATCAGTAGAACGTGTTACTGAGTTGATAAGGCGAACCAATTGGGAAGAGGGTTCGACGCTTGCTGACTATGGATGGATACACTTGATCATCTTTATGTCATCGCAAATACATTCAATTTGTGTGTTGTTTTTCTTGCACGGTTAGGGTCGACCACTGTCCTACCTCTTGTTTCTAACATGGATGGTAATGCTGGAACAATATTCATCGGATTCATAGAGGAACAACAGCATTTCATACATGTATTTATTATTGTGGTTTAGTTTAAACTATTGTAATTCTTATTCTCATTCATTACATTTTTAGCCGAAGCTTATATTTAATTCGTAATAATTTATTCTGCAGCTACACTTGCGAGATGGATGCCCTTTGCCTCCACTACAGGTGCAATAGGAATATCATCGAGACGTACGAGTTAGTGGCTGGGCCGTCCCATACCGTGATTGGATGTTTGATTGGGTTGCGAGGTACCGTGAAATGTATCCGCCTCAGAGTCATTCACATGTTATTGTTAACTAGGAAGTTTAGCATTTAAATGTACAATTTATAACGTGTACAATTTATAACGTGTATGTGGTTAGTTTGTTCATACATTATAGTTTTTTAGATATTATTTTATAAGTATTTATTTTTTAAATAATGCACAAGTACGTGATGAAATAAAAATAATGAACAGAACAAAATTCACTAATACTACATAAACAAGCAATGTAAAAAAATATGTAAGGACATAACAAAATACATAAAGTTTTACTAAGGAGCGCGGTAATGCTTCCTTAGCAAATCTCGAACCGTACATCCTATCTCACTATCCTGAAGATCCTCTCGGTTAACCTCACGTGCAATCAAATCCAACAGAGCCTGGGGTGGCATAATGGGAACTACCGGTAAGTGAAAGCCATTGGGAATATTCCCGGGATTCTGTATCCTCAGGTGACTGTGAGGGAGGTACCAACCCATGTAATCATCCGTGCAGGAACTCGATGGAATGGCCGGAACACTTGTCCAAGTCTCTATCAATAAGTGTGAAGGTGCCTTGAGCCATAGTGCCTCCACAAAAGTATTCCTCAATACGTACATCCTGTTGTTTGGCGGCCTGCGTGCCACCTGAGGGTGGATAGGGTGGGCGGGAATACACTGCCTATACCCAAACTATCTCAAAATACAGTCAGATATGTACGGCTCGACGCAGTCAAAATATGCAATAAACCCGTGCCTCGTGGAAACCCAGCAAGCCTGAATCTCCTGCATCCTGTATGGCACCCACTAACCTCATCAGCTGTCATCACATCCAGTCTTAGGCGAATATCCAGTAGTTTATTCTCATTTTTATATTCCAACATTGGAAATTGTTGGACGTATGGCTTGCAGGCTTCAGTACCTGGTCTTATCCGGGGTGCAAATATCGGAAAGTATAGATATATCCTCGCCTAAAATATAAAATATGAACGTAAAAAATAAAAATAAGTAGTATAAATGTGAAAACTATTAAAATATGTATTAATAAGAGTTATAAAATAAATATAAATTATCTAAACCCTAAAATCTAAAACATAACATAATTCACGTAATATTTAAAACACATACCTCTAATAGTGACCAGCATCCAGCAAGCTCCTTTGCATCAACCCTGGACGTCTGACCCAGACTCCTGTATAGATACGCAAGATAGGCAGCACCCCAAGCGAACCTCCCAACAGAACTCGCATCCTGCAGCAATGACCATAGTCTAGTAGGAACAATGTTGCCACTCTTATCACTGAAGAGTAAGCTACACAAGATGTACTGTAGATAGCAGGCAGCCCTGACACGAGGCCACAGTGAAGTCTGTCAACTAATGGCAACAGCGTGAAGCTCCGCTGCATTAAACCCTAAACCGCCGATGAGAGCTAAACCCAGATCATCCTGAACCAGCCGTAACAACTCCTCCCTAGATACTCTCGAATAGACTACCGAACCATACGCAGTCCGAGAATAAGCTCCACATCGTGTAGCATGTGGTAGCTGTTCGTATTGGGCTGCCACCTCCTCAACAAAGGCCGACAACAATGCAACATTGGGGTGTTGAAACATGCACGATTGTAGGTGTGTAAGACCGGACCTGGAAGCCAAGGGCCGAACAAGTGCATCAGTAAGTTCCCAACCTGTGAGTTCCATGTAACGCAATCGGAACTTCAATGAACCACGATCCTGAATATAAAACAAATAAATTAATACAATTTCATTACATTATTATACTCTATTTATAACAATAAAAATATTTTACAAATTCAAGAATAATAGAAATAATAATAATATGTAACTTTAACATAAAGAAATGTACCTGTCCACGCCATATCGGACCCGCAACATATCCACCGTATGATGGGATGAGCTCCGGGTTAACAGGACCTCCCTCTGCTGGCTCTGTCTGCTCCCAATCCGAAGGCTTCACTTTCTTCCCCTTCTGTGTAGGAGCCGGAACTTCACGAGCCACTTCGGGTCTTTTGTTACGAGACCCTGCAATCTTACTCATCACCGACATAAAGCTGCCAGTAAACCCTTTTCCTTTCCCATGACGAGGACGCCCGTCGGATCCACTAGCATGTGCCATAGGCGCCACAGGCACGGTTGCTCCTCATTTCTAGCATATCACCCTCATCCTGATCATCACCACCACTATCACCATCATCGTCACCTCTCTCATCCGCCTCTCCCTCAATATGTAGGGATCCGACTCTTTCTTGCTCCTCTCCAACCTCCCTATCACCCTCAAAGCCAATATCACCCTCACATACCCTATCTGCAGGACTCGGTACATAAGGAACAGAAGATGAAACACCATACTCAGCATGAGAATACCCATGTGTGCTGCATGAAAAATCTGAGGGGCAGCGCCAGACATCTGATCAAAAAAGTCAGCCCCTATCTGCCTCGCTGACCAATAAACTCTAGTATAGGCTTTTGAGTGGCAGATCTATATGGTATGCGAGGTCGTATAATCAGAGCATGTAAGTATGGATCATATACTGTGTCTGTGGGGTATGATGATGGCTGTGCAGATCCATATGGCTCATAGGGCACAGGGGTGTGAGACAGATGGAGTTGGAGGGGAGGTCGAGATCTAAAAGGTATGGCCGGTGGTTGGGCAGAAGACCTTGGTTCACCTGTACCATGATGGAAACCAGGTGCAAGATGGGTAGGAGTAGCGGGGAGGTCGGAGGAACTATATCGTCCCCTCACACCTCCAGATGAAGCTGTGACAATTCGCCCCTCAACTCGACCTGTCATATCCGTGACAGGACCAACATCATCATTTCCTCTGCGGCCGCTAGGTCGAACCATCTATTATTTATTCAAACTCGTTAATTGCTGTTTATCACATATATACTTTAACATCTATTATTTTATTATTTATTATTATCGAGATCTATTATTTCATTTCTACTATTTCTTTCGTACTATTATTATTCATCACTAATATTCTTTAGTAATATTCTTTAGTAATAATTATTAATTTATATATTATTCAATCTTACCTACTAAACCCTAAACCTAAGGCCATTCATCACTAATATTCTTTAGTAATATTCTTATGTAATATTTATTAATTTATATATTATTCAATTTTACCTACTAAACCCTAAACCTAAGGCCAAGAATAACAATCAATTCAAATTAAAATTCAAGTAGTTCGGCAGTTACCTAACATGTTTCCTTATTAAACACATAATTATAAGCAAACAATTTTAAACTAGTTACATTTACTTTACATACACAAAATTCATTTCATATTATTCACAAAAACATATTCATTCATACTCATAATAACAATTAAATATTATCGTGTTAAAAAAAATTAAACAACTAGTCACAGTCATTCTACATATACAAAATTAATTAACAATTCAAATAATCATTTATGAAAAAAATAATTCTAAAAAAAAGCACTTTTGCTAGGGTTGGACGAAAGTGCATTCACTTTCGCTCCAACAGGGCGAAAGTGCAAGATTTCAGCAAAAAAAAAAAAATTTAAAGCTCCCATTTTTTTAATATTAAAGAGATATTTTCATGATCTAACCCGATAATATTGTAGATAAATGAGAATAGATTGAAGAACTAACATTTTTTTTTTTCAATTTTGACGGTCGGATCTTCCAAGATTTGAGATTGAATTTAGAAGTCCTAGAGAGAGTTTAGAGAAGAGAGAGGAAGTGTTTAGGTGAAAATGAAAATTATTAAATTTTTTCGAGTTATTTTTATATTTTTTCGAGTTGACTTTATCGATGCTGCATAGTTTTGAGGGGCATTGTGGTTCTCCGGCATTAAACCAATAATGTCGACATTGTCGCTTATTTTTATAACCCAAAATTCTTGTTTTGCCATGTTTATTCCATGGGATTTCCTTACCCATTTTATGCATTTTTTGTCGATATTTTATGCATTTTCTGTCGATAAATATGTTGTAGGATAATGCTGGGTCTGTGTTAAGAATTCTACAGAAATCAAGGATAATTTTACAGATACTTCTGATCAATATTCAATTTAGGTAACATAATCGTTTCTTTTATAATTAATTTATTCGTTCTTCAATTATTTCCTTTCTTTTATAGTATTCAATTTTGCAGCCACCCGCAGATGTCCACTCGTACAGAATGCCACGCTCCAGGTTCAAATAATCAGTTTAGGCGTGAGGGAGTGTGATGAGAATCCTACACCGGCTAATTAAAGAAAATAATTATTCTTTATAAAGATTTGGACAGTCCTCTTTTCTTGAGGTACCTTTTGAGGTGAGTTAGACCCAATACCAAAAATTCTAACATGGTATCAGAGCCAGTGATTGGGCTGCCCATGTTGGGCCACCCTCGCAGATGTCCAATCCTGTGTCCTGGGCGTAAAGGGACCTTTTGGGGTGAATTAGACCCAAACTCAAATTCTAACATAATTTTTCATGGTTTAAAGTTTTGATTTGTCTTTATATTTAGAAGATCTTAGATGCTTATATAATGAATTTCATGGATATTAGTCTCACAAATTGTTATAAATTACGACCTGAAGGTGTTGGTCCACTAAAAGATACAATTACTATTGCTTTTGTCTGAAGTTATAGTATCCTACTTAGGAGTTGATTTTGTCTTTGATTTCAAGAACAAGTTGATCATCATTGATGAGTCACACTGACACCTTGAAATAGTATTTTTGAAAAACCATATTATGATATTGTTTTGAAAAAAAAGAAGAAATTGTATGGATGATTTTGGACATGATTTACACGTCTTTTCCTAATGAACTCATAATTTTATTACGGATGTTTGGTAGACTACTTTACACCATATAATATTAGTGATGACAGAATTGTTACCAATAAAATTAACAAAATTAACAAATGTGAATTTGTTTAAAGATGTTGTGCATATAAAAGTTTTATGTTTAAACTAATTCTTAATGCTTTTAAAAAAAACTAATTTTAGTGATTAAATAAATTTCTTTCTTTTTCTATATATAAATATTTTAATATTCGATCTGGACTATTTTATTATGTTTTCGTTTAACCATTTCATCATTTTTCCCCTTCACTAAGAGTTTGGTAGGAAATGAAGTAACACGAAGTGCCTGTAGATTATTAATTATTTAAGCGCATTCTTTGTTGTGTATAATTTTATATCCCTAAGTACTTTAAGATTTAGAGTTTAAGTCTATTTGAATTGTGCTTAAAACGTAGAATTTTTTTTTTTTTTTTTAAATTGGGTTCAGCCTATTGTCTCCAAATAATTTATTTTTTAGTACATTTTAATTCAAAACTTTGGGAAAAAATAGCTTACAAATTAAAGTATTATATTTTTCATTTTGTATTACATTCTTTCACTTTAAGGTGTTGCCCTAAGTATTTTCTTTTTCCTTTTTGACCCCAACCTTTAGGTATAATTCATATTTCTATCTTATTAGTATTTTAGACGAATTCTTTTCTAGATCAGGACATCAAAGACAAATATTCTTCAATAAATATGATGCAGTCTATGCACATGTAAATTGTTATAGCTTTCTATTGAAAAGAAAAAAAGTAAACCACCTAAGTAAGTCAATTTGCTTTAAGGAGCTTTTAGAATAAATTTTAACTTACAAAGCTGCATAAGTGCATGTTTAGGAGAGTTTTTATAAGCGTCAAAAGTATTTTTGTAACACTCTTTTGTGGATCTGGAAACTGAACAATCCAAACAACACTGTTTGGAATAATGATTTCTTCACGATTGGAAAAAATTCGGTACCTTGATTACAAATATGGTATTAAGTATGAACTTCCCAAAATAACATTGATTACAAGTAAATTACTCATTTTTTTAGAATATACATATTTTGTAAATATGAACTGAATTATTAAGTATCAATATGCATATATTTCCACGGGTTAGAAATACCTTTGCGCACATATTAATATTATTAAAGACAAGATATTTTTTAATGTCAAATACCCAAAATATCCTCTCTTTTTCCTCAACAAGTCCATTTAAAGAGTTCATTTAAATTAAAGAGTTCAAGACTTTATGTATAATTCTAACACTTCAATGAGATAGGGAAATGAGGGTATATTTGAAAAAAAAATATTAATTTATATAGAAAAATGTGAAAGCCTTTATAATTTTACGTCTAAAACCATTTATGTTTTTGAAAGAAGTAGTAAAATTAATATTTTCTTTTTCTATGGACAAATTTGAATTAATATTTATTCTCATATAAATATTTTTTATGTAATATTCAAATAAATATGAAAGAAACGTGTAAAGTAGATCGTCCACTTACCGTGTGACTTGTTAGTCAAGACTCCTTCACCCTTCTCAACTACGAAAAAGATTGATCGAGGTCTAAAAGCCCCTTGATATCCTTCCAACGTGGATTCGCATAGAGCATCATGCCACCACACGAACATGACTCTTTAATAGAACAAATCGAACATGGTGTACGAATGGAAGCACATACCTTGAGAGCACATAGGTGTGAAAATAAAATATACAATATATTCACTAATACACAAATTCAAATAAATTATCAAGGAAATATAAAATTAATATAAAGTAGTATATATGATGAATATATTGAACAATTTATTATAGAAAATCACTTTTAGAATAAAAATTTATATATATACAAATTTGACAATACACTATGCCAAACTGGCCATTAGTCATTTTATATACTAGGTTTTCTTAATAAAATTCAAGTTCTATTTCCCAATCTAATTCAATTCAACTCCACTTCCAAATACTTCCTGCACACATTCATCCCCTTAGTCTTCATTATTCACTAGAAACCAGGAAATTACTGACCGAAAAATCGGTCGGTAATCAACCCGTAACTGTCCAATACCGATCGATCTTGTTAGTCGGAGATTTTTAATCGATAACTGCCTGAGATGTAATAGAATGTTGATCGGTAACTTTTACTGACCTAAGTTCAAGAATTACCGACCGAAATATCAGTCGGTAACTTTAATTTTCTTATGTAAAATAATCAATTTGAAAAATAAGTTACCGACCTATTTTAATACTTACTGGCCGATTTTTCCGTCCGTATATTTTATTTTCTGAGCGAATTTCGGTCGATAATAGTATTTATTTTTAATTTTTAATAAATAGTTACCGACTGATTTTCAGTAAGTATCGGTCAATAATTTTTGAATTTTTTTAATATTTTATTTATAATTATAATAATCCACCTGAAATGGAACCGACAACAACAACAAACAATATAAAATGAATACATTCAATATATATAATATTCTTCCAATGCAATAATAATAAAAACATTTAGAAATACATAATATATAAATATCAAATACAAATTGAAACAAGTCTTGAATACATAATGTATAAATATAAAAAACAAAATGAATAAGTAATAAAATTAATATTCTAAGTATGTGAAATACAGAACCATATAATATACGAAACACATAAGTACCGAAGTACAAAACACATAAGTATCAAAGTACTACATAGATGGAGGTGGGCTGGAGCAGGAGGAGGACCGGCCGGGGGATGAAGAACTTTGGGTCATCTGTCGGAGGGAAATAAGGGAATAGAGTGGGTTCCGAAATCTAGCTACATACCATATTGAGAGGCAAACGAGGTTATGAAGCCGGCGAACTTGTCCTGTTCTTGTTGTATGTATCCCCACAACCTCTTCTCCCTCTTGATGTAGGCATCATGGGTAGCCGTAAAAGATACCGATAGAATTGATAACGAGTTTCTCCAGCCTCCCCACTGCTTGGCAGTAATGGCTACAAACTATGAGCCAAAAGCATAGACATGGCCCTTGTTATTGCCACTGATAGCCTCGAACATCAACTGCTCGTCAGTCGACTTGGGCGAGCCAGTCTCAGTGTGAAGGCGTTCCGTGTTTGCCTTTAGCTCATGATATTTCACCTACATGAAAGACATTAATAAGTTATTATTAAGTAATATACAAAAGAGTAATAAACGATAATATAATATTTAACTAAAACTTTTAAATTCGCCGGATCGTATATTGACCTACTGTCCCTTTTCTTGATGCAGTAGGACATACAACCATGATTGTACAAATGCCATGCTAGTTTCTCTCGCTACAAATAAAAAAAGGATAAATGAGATTTCGAATATCAAGAAAGTTAAAAAGAACTATAAGTTATAAAAAACTATCATTGTGAGTTAAAAAAATAGAATAATTAAATAAGAAAAAGATGTAATTGACTTACCCACTCAATGAATGACCTAGACTCACCGCGCTGGGCCCCTGGCCATGATGCCTCTACAGACAGTTCCTCTATGCCGCCTTCCGCTTTTTCTTGAAAGCATCTAAGCTCTATACATCACAGAGATTCGTGTACTGTGCTGTAGTCATCTATTCGGGCTAATACTCGTCCGCTTAAACCTCGTATATCAAGTCTTTGTAACATAATGAGGCCCGTTTTTCCAAAGCATCCCATATGGCAAGCTCATGCAACGGGTCCTATCAATACCTTTTCTGCAATAACATATACTTTGTTAGTAAATATAAGCTTATATATATTTAAAAGTTCTTATAATGGAAGTTATTTAAACACTTACCCCGAACTCTATATACCCATGTTCTTTATTTTGTCCAGGATCTTCCCAAAACTTACAGGAGCCACAACAAAGTGCTCCTTGATGATTTCAGTAATCGAATTTTCACAAGCTGATTGCTTGTTGAAGCTGTGCAAATATACCAAAAAAAAAAAAAAATAGTGACATTGAATTAACCAAATCTCAAAAAGAAACTTAAGAGTCTAACATCCAAATAGCGGCATTTAAGTTTTGAAAATATTTTGACGGAGTTTCCCCGATAAAATAAACAATTCATAGGCAAAAAAATAAAAATAAATAACAACATAGAGCAATTTAATATATAACAAAGTTTTAAGAGTTTGGGCTCCCCCATAAAGTTTGAAGACAACAATTTCATAAGCAATTCCATACTCATAAAGGAACATCTAACATCCACTCATACTATAAATGATCTATTTGAACTCTTGTTTTTATACAGGTTATATAATAATCTATTTTGGCTATGTCATGTATCTATCAGCGTTCGGTAAGATTAGAATATGAGAGTTAACAAAACCCTGAATAGGTGGTGCCGGTGGATATTTTGATGATGAAGGGGTAGGCCTCGATGACGTCCCCGTAGCAGATGACGAAGAAGTAGTAGAAATGGGCGCTGGACGCAAGCACGAAAACTATGGAAATAGAGTCAAAGTAACTGGAAGTATACACGCCGTAGCCGGAGAAGCAGACGTGCTCGGAGGAATAGAAGCCGGTGTCGAAGTAACCGTCCCCGGAAGAATAGAAGCCAATGTCAGAGTAGACGTCTCTGGGTGAGCCCTCTTCTTTTTACTCCATGTACCATCTGTAATATAAAAGGTAAAACAATTTTAAAAAGTTTCTTAAAAAGAAAGTTATTTAAAATTACATAACATTAAAAAGAAACAAACAAGTCATTTAGAAATAAAGTAACTTCAACTCACGTAAAAGAAAAAGAAACAAACAAGGCTATTTAGAAATAATGTTACTTAAACAAAACTTAAGAGGAAAAGAAACGAACAAGTTACTTTAACAATTTAGTTTTAAATAATAAAAAAAAGCTATCAATTAAACATTCTACGTTTCGGAATCAGACTCCGATTGAAACTCTTCCTCTTCTTCTTCCTCTTCATCATTGGACTCTCATTCAAGCTCTTCTTCATTTTCATTATTGTCATCTTCATCTCCAATGCTATTCCTCCAGCGAATCTCTACCGATTCTAACTCGTCCAACTCGTGAATGAGAGTTCCAACATCTTGAACATCAACATCCATCCTTGAAGTCTCATCAATATCAACATCATCTCGAAATGGAATGTCTACTAGAGGTACCTCTAAAATACGAGGTCTTGATTTTATTATAGCCCACCAATCACTTTTTTGTCGTTTAGTAGTAGAGTACGGGATATAAGTAACTTGTTCAGCCTGTTGGGATAAAATGAAAGGATCATACCCCTTGCATATTTTCTTTTAATGTGCATCTTCAGAAGTTTATATTTATCATGAATCTTGAAACCTCGATGTAAAGACGAATCAAACCAATCAAACTTAAAAAGTACAGCCTTTTGACTTGGTATTCCTAGGAATTCGACCTCAAGGATCTCATTTGAAATCCCATGATAATCACTTGGTACCTTTACACCACAGTTATATGTAAACTACCGGAACCCCATCATACACTACAGTCGCTTTTGATACACTGTGTTTAGATTACTTCTAAAAGAAGAAGTAATAGTTAACTATTCTCTAAGATTTTAAAAATTTTTAGCACAGTCTCCTTTGTAAAATAGACATTTTTCTACCATAATGGCCACTGAAAAGGCAACATTCAAAAAAATTTAAAGAGTCCTAGCTCTCCAATAAACAATTTAAATTAAAGAGTCCGGCTCCGCATAGACAATTTAAATTATAGAGTCCGGGCTCCCCCATAAATAATTTAAATTTTATTTTCAATACTTGGATTACTTTATAAACCTTAATAATATAATATGAGCTCATAAACCCAAAAGAACATGTTTTACAAGTTTAGAAAACTTCAAGTTTAAGATTTTAAGAGTTTTACGTTTAAACTTATATATTAAGAGTTTAAAGAATTCTATAATCATTTGAGCATTACACAAACTTTCATCAAAATACTCTTCCCAGGACTATCTTGTAATAACATTCGAAAATTAACTAACAAAAGTTTTAAGAGTTTAAGAATCAAAGCTTCAAAATTTAATTTTTAAAAATTTTTTGACAGAGTTTCTCCCATAAAATGAACAAATTCAAGGCACAATAGCCACACAAAACACCAACTAAACACAAAAAAAAAAAAAAAAAAAAAAAACAAATGTAACAATTATTAAGCTTAAGAGTCCGGACTCCCCATAAAAATAACAAATAATTGTATTTTTAAGAGTCCGGGCTCCCCCATAATATAAATAAATATTCATTCTTTTAAGAGTCTAGGCTCCCCCATGGTAAAGACAAAGAAAAAATGAAATTGTATAATATATACCTCTATCAAAAGTACTAAAGTGCACTAAGTCTTCAAAATGTGTCTGAAACAAAGATACAAAATCATTATTATTTAAGTAAAAGAAAACTAAAGAAGGATTGTTTAAGTTAATTATTAGTGAAAAAAAAAAGAAAAACATATTTAATATTTTCTAAAAATTTTCTCCTTTTCCTAGAATGAGTATTAATGACTTCTCTAATAAATTCCATTTTAGCTCTTGTTTCATGAAGATGCAAAAGTGGCGAATACATATCAAAATCTTCGCAAAACTACAATGGCCTATCTTTTAAGAATTTTTAACAAATATTCAATCTTTCACCAATAAGAAATATCAAAGCAGAAAGAAACAACTATATATATCATAAAAATTAATTGGTCTAAGAAACCAAAAATAGAAATAGAAAAAAAGCCTCTTAGGATATCTCTCTTATTTAAAGAACAACCATTTATTCATACTTATCAAACAACACATATGATGATTTGGATATGGAGGCACTCAATACTAAATTTAGCGATCTTGACAATAATCTTTATTTTAATCAAGAGATAAGTGACTTCTTTTAGGCAAATATTTCACCAAAAATATTTAATATATATGAAAAATATAAATAGTTGGAAAGTTACAATAGATGAAACCAAATCTTAATAAAAAATTATAGGTTTGATTTATATTTCTTTTTCGTAATAGAATGTTTATTTGTATTTCTAAGTATTTATTTTTTTACACATACCTCTATCGAAAGAATAAGAGATGCTCTAAGTTTTGAAAAGCTTAAAGATTAAAAGACTGTTAACAAACGCTAGATTATAAGAATGAACCAAAAGCTTAAAGATTACTAGATGAACCAATTATCAAATACTTAGATTACAAGAATGTTAACAAAACGTTAAAGATTTCCAAATTTCCCTTGGTAGTATTGGCACAATATATATATTACACTTTTACATGTCTATCTTCTTAAATTTACAAATTTATTGATCCAAAATATACAATTGGAAGTAGTCATTGTACCAAGTCATTTAGTATAAAATTTTCAAGGTTTCATTTTTAACAAAAATCATATTAAAATTCAAGTACAAACCCTCAAGCTTGATCTTTAACCAAGTTTAACTTCTCTCAAATCACAACCTCTATAAAATTACTAATGTCTATGAATTAATCATCAGATCTCATCTCATAATTACTCCACTAAAAGGAAAAATATACCAAGAAATTTAAAAAGAATTTTGAACAAAGAAAATGTGTGTGCTTCAGCAATTTCTTACATCACTTTATTGTTAAGGAAACAAATTTAAATAGAATAATAGAACAAAAGGATAACTTTCTAAGCAAATTATGATTGCTCACAACAGTATACATTCATGATTCCGGGAATTAGAAGCACTCTAAATTTCTTGTGTGTGTGTATGTGTGTATATATATATCTTTAACTTCACAAAGTACTAAAAAATGTAAAATTAGAATTATCATTAATTATTTATTCTATTTTACAAGGTTTTAGTTACTGCAAGTACAACACAAACAAGATTAGCAACTAAAAAATTATTTAAAAGAAAGACCATTCCTCTTTCTTTGAACCAATATTAAAATAGGTTAAGCCAAAATAAAAAACAAAAAACTTAACCATTAAATTAACAACCCCAAAAATTCATAATTACAAGATTGATAATTGATTGCTGAAATAGACAAAACGTTAATAGTAAGCAACATTAACAGTGAGCAACGGACACCTGAGCAGCAGCAACTCCTTCAGTGCTGTAGAGGTAGGGTGGTCATCAGAGGAGCTGGGTAACGGAGACATATAATATTGAAGAGAGATGAGAGGGAGAGAGAGAGAGAGAGAGAGAGAGAGAGAGAGAGAGAGAGAGAGAGAGAGAGAGAGAGAGAGACCCATAACTTCTTTGCAACAACAAGGTGGGTAGTGGTGAGGGTCGCCAGCAACAGTTACTATGGGAGACAGCAAGGGGGAGGTCGTCGACATCGAGGGAAAAGGAGAGGGGGAGGGTTTCAGAAAGGGATTGAGGGAATGGGGGAGGGGTTGGGTTTTCACGTTTTGGTTGAACAGAAATTAAAAAAAATTATGTACATTACCGACCGATTACTGACAGCCAAATTAGCCGTTAACTTGTTCGAATAGAATTGCCGATTGAATTAGTCGAAATTGGTCGGTACTTTATCTAGTGAACAACTGATTACCTGTCGGTCGAGAATCGGTCGTTAACTAGAAAAAGTTATCGACCGATATGAATCGGTCGGTAGTTCCGATCGCTAATACGTAATTTTCTGGTAGTGGTTACTACTCCACTTTATAAATAGAAAAAATCCCTTTATAGTTACTCAACTAAATCAAATTAATTAATTGGTTGGTGCTCTTCATATTCGGACAAAAATGACAAAACAGTCTCTTTATGGTTAAATTAAAGTAATTAACACTTTTTATTTAATAAGATAATAAAAACAAATTAGAGGGGAAAAAATTAGAGGGGAGAAGATTACTGGGATTAGACTTTTTTTTCCAAGTAAATATCATCTTATGTAGATCTTATGTTTTTATTTCTAACTCCAAAACATTATTTTCACACTAAAAAACTATTTGAGGGTTTTTTTTGTCATTCAAATATATTTAGTTATGAATAATTAATAGAACTTGATCATAAAGATATTTTTGTAGTATTTTAAAGGAAGAGGTCTGTTTTGTAGTTTGAGAGATATTTAAATAATTATCCCAAAAAAAGGAAAAAAGAACTTTTCACAAATACTTTTAGCCTACTCTAATCCATAAATTGATTATTTATGAAAAAAAATCCTATTCAAGCGTTCAACACAAAAACATAGATAAAGTTAATTGATATATTAGACATAATGCAATGATTTCTTTTTGGGGTTCTTTCATCAAGTAGTAATAAAAGAAAAAAGAGATAATAATCACCAATAATTAGTTTTTTTCAGTCTTTTTACAGGTTTGTAATAAAGAAAAGAATCCATTAAATAAATAAGATATAAAAAATAAGATAAAAAGATGAATTAGTTTCCGATAACGGCATCCATCTTTAAAATAAGGGTTTTGTACCTTTTTGCACAAATATTAAGGCCCTGTTTGGTTCAAAGATTTTGGTGTGTAAAAGAAAAAGGGAGAAAAAGAATATAAAATTCTTAGAAAACTAAAATCCATATGTTGTTTGGTTAGATAAAGAAATATTGAGGAAATAGAATTTCTCTTGCTTAGTTTACAGATTTCAAGATGAAAATGGAAAGAGAAAAATTAAAAAGAAAGATAACAATACAAAAGATAAATTTATAATTATTTCTAATCTTAACAAAGCATTATTAGCGCTTTGCCATATTAATTTTAGAAAGATAATTTGTCATGAATTCTAGAGAGAGGAAGTGAGTGTGAATTTTAAAGTGGAGAAAGTATCATGCATTTTAAGGAGAGAAAGTATCGTGAATTCTAGAGAAATAAAGTAAAATGTGAATTTAGAGAAAGAGTGTGTGTGTGTGTCATGAATTCTAGAGAGAGAAAGTATCGTGAATTCTAGAGAGAGAAAGTGTCGGGAAATCTAGAGAGAGAAAGTGTCGTGAGTTCTAGAAAGAGAAGTGAACTTGAGTTCTAGAGAGATAAATTATCGTGAAATCTAGAGAGAGAGAGAGAGAGTTGTGAATTCTAAAGAGAGAAAGTGAACGTGAGTTTTTTAGAGAGAAAAAGTGTCATGAAATCTAGAAAGACAAAGTGAACGTGAGTTGTGGAGAGATAAATTGTCATGAAATCTAGAGAGAGAAAGTTTCGTGAATTCTAGAGAGGAAAAGAGAACGTGAGTTTTAGATAGAGAAATTGTCGTGAATTTTAGAAAGAGAAAATGTTGTAAATTTTAAAAAGAAAAAATGAATATGAATTTTAGAGAGAGAAAGTGAACCTATATTTTAGAAAGTGTGAATGTTATGAAAAGAAGGTTCACATTTTCCTTTTCCCTTACACTTTTATGAGGAAAATAATTTTCCACATTTAGTAAGTTATTTTCCTTACCATTTACCTCATTAAGTTTTCTTTACTGTTTTCTCTCATTACTAGACAGAGAAAAACATTTTTTGAAGAAAAAAGTGTTTTCTTTTCCAAACTAAAATTCTTAAACCAAACAGTCCATAAAGGTTTTAAAATCAAGGAAGTATTATACAATGTGACTTTTATACTCTCATAAATATAGAGAAGAAATATAAAAAAATATAGATAAGAGAAATAAGTAAGGAGGAAGAGGCGAATAAAATTAGAAAAAGTGTAATAAATGATTTTTTAAAATTGCAAATGGCTTTTAGAATTGGAGGTAGAGGTAAAGTAAGAGTTCCCATGGCTAAATGTTACAACCCCGTGAGAGATTCACCAATGAAGAATAGATCCACCATAAGCACGAATAGTCTTCATTGTGGTGTTCGGTATTTTTTTTTTACTCTTATGCATTTTTCTTTAATAAGAAATATCAATTAGAAAAGTGATAAAATTTTGAGTTATATTCAAAGAAAATTTGTGCTATAAGATATAAATATAAGATTGAATGTTATTATAGATATTCATCATATAAAAATTTTAGTACTCTTATATATATATATATATATATTTTTTTTTTTAACAACAAGAGATCCACAATTTATTTTGAAAAGAACAAATATCAAAGTGGAGCTTATATTTGAATTCCACATGCTATGACAATTCGATTTACTTAATAAGTTAATGTATTATATGAATTTTGTCATATTACGACTATTTATAGATATAATATTCTAATTATTAATATTTATATACAATTAATAATATATAAATGATCACCCGTACTTCAAGCACGAACAACGTAGTTAGTATATATATTAAAAAAAAGCCATAATGAGTGTCATGAGAGTGCCATTCTCTCCTTTTTTCTTCCTATGCAAAAAGAATATAAGAAATAATTAAAAATGACAACTATCTTCCTCAATTCAAGGTGTGCTACATTAAAATTAAATAAATTAATATTCTCATACGAACAAATTATTGACAAGAAAAAAAGATAATAATATATGAGATAATTAATAATGATAACTATCTTTCTATATTTAAGGTGGATTACATTAAAATTAAATAAATTAATATTATGATAAGAACAAATTATTGACAAGAAAAAAAAAGATATAATATAGCATATAATTAATATATATATATATATATATTAAAACAAAGCGCAGTCTCCCCCTTTTTTCTCCTCATGCAAAAATAATAATAATACTTACAAGCTTTTTACAAGATTTTTTCAAGTTTCTGATAAGCGTTTTGTTATGATCTTTATTAGAAAAGCTTTAAATTGGTTAAGTTTAATCCTCTTATTACTCTAATGAATAACGATTATCAAATTTTAATTTTTTTGGATTTATGATAAGGATAAACTGACTTTATTACGAATTCTCCACATGTTAATCTCTACCGCTTCTATTAAAACTCTTTTAAGGATATCTCATAAACAAAATCTAGGTTCTCTAATCCTATCTTTTAATAATATCTCAATAAAACTCTTTCAGTTTCTTGGTTGCATCGGCCATGGAGAGAGGCTGATTTTCTCATTGAGAAAGCTAGGCATGAACATGAAGAAGTTGCAGTAGCGGCTCCTTAAATATGTTGCACTGGTTTGTTTTCTTGATCCCAAAGCATAAATTGAAAAATTTAATGCCTGATATTTTGTTGCCATTATATTAAAAACATTAACAATTGATCCATTGATGTAGGCTATACAAGTAGATTATGATACGATAAACTAATTTCTTTTAACATTAAACAATATGATGATAGTAAAAAATCAGAAGTTAGTTGGAAAATGGCTTGTAGAAGAAAATTTTGAATAAATTTTTTGCCTAGATCCCGAAAACTATAGATGCTCCTAGGTGGTACTGTTAGTATATGCCCTAAGACCAATTGACTCACATTTATGATTTATGAAGCATGTATTTTTTGAATTGTATTTTATGCTCTTGGTCATCAAGTATGTGACTTGATAGTAAAACCCTTATAGCTAATAAAATACTATTCTTATTTGTCCCTAGTTTATTACATCTTGTAAACTAGTGTGAAGTTGATTGATGGTCAAGTTTTACTGATCATGAATATGAGATATAAAATCAATTCATAAATACATATTGAGAATATTGTATTGGACATGACCCAAAGTGAAGAAGAAATATTGCATGGGTTTAAGTTATAAGTATTTCTTCTCAGTTTTATATTTGGTGTCCTTTGACCTAATGTTTCTTGCATGGGGAGAAAATATGTTTTGACATAGTCAAACATCACTTTTAATTAGGTGATCATTATGACTATTGGTTGGCTTATTTTCTCGTCATGGCTTGAATATTGGAGATAGTGAAAGGAATTTGTCCCTCTCTTTTTAGAGAGAGATATCCATGGGCCCCTTGATAAGGAAGACTGGAAAATATGCATGGCCATGCTCAAATAAGTATTAATAAGGTGTTATTAATATTATTTGTTGGAACAGTCTGCCTGGTGATTAAGTAAATGGTTAATTAAGTTTTATAAGGATGACTTGATCCATGCCTTATACTTAATTAGGATATCGTGTGACAAAAGGACTAAATATTAAATCTGATGCTAGGTTATTATTACATTTACTTAACTTGGGTAAGCATAATGTCTTGTTAGAGGCCACTTATGTTTTGTGAATAAATGTCTAGGACATTTTTCATTCACTGCCAACGTTAAGTGAACCTATAGGGTCACACGCATAGACGATCTTGTGAGCATAATGTCCACGTTCAATGAATCTAAATTGTGTCCAGATTCGTTGAACGTATACAAAAGGGGAATTAGATTCCATATTGTATTTTCTGGTAAGTTAATAAGTAATTAATTTTATTTAATCGAATAAATAAAATTAATTACTTAATATTACTCATCCAACCGTTGGATGATTATAGGAAAAGACGGACGAGATTAAACTATCATTAGATGACAGTTAGGGTTTTGAAATTGACAGCTATAAAAGGTTATGTTAACCTTTTTTTGGTGGCCGTCCTTTATCTGATAAAAGAAAAACAAAACCCTAAACCCTAGAACGGCGATATAGTATCTAGCCTCCTCTCTCCGAAATACGACCGATTACCATATAGTCAGGATCAGTTCTGAACAGTTTTCAAAACACGGAAGGGGCTAGCATCCGGATCGCTTGCAGAGGAGTTCGTCGCGTGGATACCAGTAGAGAGCGAAGCGTACAAAGCAGCGCCTCCACAACGAACAATCAGAACATTGAGGTAATTTCTATCCAATCGATTTTTCTAGTATGCGCAGATCCTGTTGGTGGATTTCCGTAGTTTTATTTTACTTTATTTTTGCCTACGGATTCCAACAGGTAGATGAGCATACCACTGTAGAGTTTTTCCCACCAAGGAACTAGGAAACATGGGGCAACAAGTGCTATCAGATGCATTGTAAACATACATCTGAGAAACAAATCTCATGATGTACTCTTTTGGATCGCTAGATCCATCATATGTGGTGAGTTTTAAATGAGAAAACTCATTAGGCACTTTGGCTCAAGCATAAGATTCACATAATGGATTATGTTGCAAAAAATCCTAAGTATCGGACATAGGGGCTGGTGAAGAGGTCATTTGAGCTAATGTTTGGTTGACCGGGTTATGTATAGTCTGGGTTGGTAGGGTTGGGATCGGGTCTATGAGTAGTGCCGTCCCCAAAAGTAAAGGTGGAAGGAAAAAAAAAAAGGTAATGGGAATTGAGATGTAGTAAAGGAATTAGAGGCTATGATTGGTACAGATGTAGAGGATACATAAGCATTAGAAGCCTGAGATGCCAATACAGTTTAGAAAGATGCCAAAAAGGCTTGCATCTGTGTGATTTGATCTTGTGGCAACTGCATAAGCATGGGTGCGATTATTGTAGGAGGAAGAGAAAAAGTATCAATGCCTCCCGTTTGGGGGTATAGGGAGAGTAGTTACTACTGTCGATAAAAATTGAGGAGGATTCAGAGGAATATCCTTTACTTGGGAATGACTAAATGCCACAAAGATAATGTGTGGATAAATAAGAAAAAGAATATAAGAAAAAGAACATGGTGGGCGTCAAATAATAACTCTCGTCTTTTCAATCCTCCTAACTGTAACCAGTGACGGAACTACATTGGGGCTCGGGTGCCCGAGCGCCCCCAAAAAAAAAAACTTTAGGAATTTTGATGTTTTTACAATTAAACCCCTCCAATTTTGAATATTTTTATACTTGGAATGCATCTATTTTATAGACGAAATTTTAGTAAAATTTTTAATGTTAATCAGCCCCTCCAAGTTTTCTGTCCTGGTTCTGCCACTGACTGTAACCTACAGATAAACAAGAAATCACTGAAGCGGGGATCCCCAGTTTCACCTCTAATGCTTAAGTTAGTCTCAGATTTGACAGAGTAATAATAGGGGGTCAATAAACATAATTCAGGAATCTATATGTATAGCGCGAAAAAATTTATTTTTTTCCGCCAAAATCTCTCTCTAACTCAAACTCAAATCTTTCACATTCAACACAAATGCAAGATAGATATGGATAATTTTGAATATTTTTTACAAGAAAATATCAATTTTGAGGTAAAAAACCTAATGAAAAGTCAAGTAAATATACATAACATAACATGATTTTTTGAAATTAATGGAGAAGTCAAGTTTCTAAGGAAAGTCAAGTAAATTTATGGCGGCAAACTATACATACTTTATGCAATATTCTTTTATGAAGAAAATTTGTTTTTATTTTGGATAGATAAAATTATGAAGAAACTTGCAATATTTTTTTATGTATTTGTCAAATCTGGTGGTGGTACTCTATCATACCATGTCAAAATATTAAAGATGGTCTATTAGTGATCGATAAGCTCTTGTACTTAACACAATAGTTCATGAGATGGAATATAATAGTTCATGGGATGAAATATTCAAATAGAAGCTTCAACATGCTCGGAATTTTTCATGGTCTCAGTTCCTTATTACATGATAAATTAATGTAATAGTACATTAGATAGGTGAATTTGGTCAATCTTTTGTATTATATATAATTTTGTATACTTTTTTCTTTTTTTTCCGATATTTTTTTGGTTGTCAGCATTGCAAGTCTTTGATTTATCTTTAATATTCAAATTCAAGGACTTTATGAGAAAATGAGTACTTCATGAAGCAATCACAACCGCCATACTCCTTTGATTTCGTTTTTGTTCTTAACCTACTTATACATTGAATCTCGAAGGGATGGCATGTTGGGTGGGGTTTAAAAAGCGTAGAGTTTCTTATAAATCTTAGATCTTTCAATCATGACATTTTTCTTTTTCTTTGGGAGGAGAGGAGGAATGGGATTTTTTTATAAAAAGAAGAGAAGTGGATTAAAAAAAGGGGAATAATCTTTCAAAGATGAAAACACATAATTTTACAATAAGGGGAGACTAAATAAATATTTTATATTCTCTAATTCTAGTCTTTGTAGATCTTTTTAGTTTGCTAAAGCATTATTTACAAGGTTTACTTTCCATATAGCATGATTATCTTTTAAATTAATGCAAGTAAAGTTATTTCTCATCAATAATTCGAGTAACCCCTCAAGATATATACATATTAGCTTCATGATGTTGGCAACTTTTTTCCTAAGTAATAATAAGATATCAACGCAGAAACGTACACCTGATCACATTGACCGAAACTTTACAATGCACTTTGGAGAGGGCTATCTTCACCTCATAATATAAAGTTAAAGCTGTTTTTTCATCTAGATTAAGAAAATATAAAATTAATGTACTTTTTTATAATAAAATACCTAATATTCTTTCACTAATTTTATAAATTTCTTATTTCAAAATTTTATCTCCTCTTCCTTCTCTTTTCTCTCTATATTTCAAGGCTTTAATAAATGTAAATGGGTTTAAGATTTGAGAATTATTAAGTAATGATATATTAAGTGAATAGGGATATTCTTAAAAAAAAAAATTTATAAAGAAAAATCAGCTTATAATATGAAATTCTAAATATAATAAGTTAACATTATTATAAAACAGAAGTGGTAATTATTTATCTAAATACAACATATACCATATCTACAATCCGTTTCAATGAAAACTATAATAAAGAAAAACTTGAACATAAAATTTTTAAATTAAAATTTTTTAATGTCAAACTCGAGTTCGATCTCGAAAAAACTCCTGCTGAAGTCAAACATTCTTAAAAGTTTGTCAAACAAAATTCGAGTCTTAACAAATTTTAAACAAACTTGAACTTGATAGGTTAAAACTCATTCAACTTGTTTCATTTCTACCCTATCCTATGAGTAGTAGCGTCATAAATAGGGCGGGTCTTACCTATACACGTACGAGTTTATACCCATTTATAGTGGATAAGTTTAAAATTTTATACTCGTGAACTCATACTTATACTCATATCCATATAGATTCTATTAAATAGGTCTGGGTACCCAGACCCATATACTCGTTATAATAAAATAATATATATTTATATATTATATTATTTTTATCTTTTTTTATTAATACATAATTTATACATTTATGCTATTGAGTAGTTTATTTTCTTAGTTTAGAAAAGAGAAAAGAGAAAATTTTCTTCAAAATTTCTTCTTCTTCGAGACATCAGTACGACTGTTTTATCCATTCTATGTTTTCTTGTGGACTTGTTTCTCTCATTTAAAATTTTATATTAGTGGGTGTTTGTTCCAAAGGCGAATAACAGAGGCATGATTTTTAAAGTTAGATTTTTTGAAAATTTTTTTATCTATATTTTTGTTTAACAGGAAAAAAAAGAAAAATGTCATACAGGTACGAGTATACTCAAACCCTACCTTAGACCCTGAAGGATCGGATCTGGATCCATAAATTTTATACCCAGAGGATGTGGGTCTAAGTTTGAATCTGAATCCATATTTCATTATAAGAGTATGAATCTGGGTCTAGGAATACCCAAAGGGTCTGAACCCATTTACTACCCTACCTATACCTATACCTATACCTATACCTATGGGTATAATTTTAACAAAAACAAAATAAAGATTCAATTTCAGATTCCAATCAACTGCAGCTGGGAACATTTATAAAAACAAAAAACTCTCTGGCGTCTTCATAAGTGAATCTAATGAACATGGTTCACATCGTGCATATTATGTCCTCTCAAGTCTCATTGGCAGACTGGGATTGGATGAGAGGCTTTTGTGGCTATGAACATCTGATCCTACTACTAATGTAGACTGGAGAAGACTTTATAGTTGACTATGCGTTGACTAACAAATTTGAAAGAAAAATATTTAAATTCACCAAATACACTTGTTAGTCATAAATGAATGACCGACTCATTGAGGAAGAATTGAATTTGATAGTACAATCTATCATTATTGTTCAATTGATGACCTTTAACTCCGGGCATAGGAGGACCGACTCGCTGAAGAGGAATTGAATTGGATAGTGCGATCAATCATTATTGTCCAACTGATGACATTTAACTCGAGTTACAAAAGAAGGAAGATAATAGAGATAACTTGAAAATAATTAAAAAAGATAGCGTGAAAAAATTTTATTTATGATCAATCATTTTTCTTTTTAATAGAAAATTTCCTGTCTTCTCTTTAAAGGTTAAGGATTCAATCTTATATGTAGGAAGATTCGATTGTATACCTGCTCGATCTATGCTTATTTATTTACAATGTTATCACTTTAAAATTCAAAAATATGTACCGGATCGAAAAAATTGGCCCAATTTGTGCTGCATTTTGTCCAAACTGGCAAAATTTTCAAGAGAAGTTCGCCCAGTCAAACGGAACTTCTCAGTCAACTTCGCCAGGCTGGGCGAAATCTAACTCCTAGTTCCGCCAGCCTGGGCAAAATCCAACTCCGAGTTCCGCCAGCCTGCGCGAAAATACATGTTATTTTTTTTAATTTTTATATAATTGTTTATGTTATTTAGTTTTGTGTTTATAAATGTTTAACATTATGATTATATATATTTTTTTATGTTATTCAATTTAGTGTTTACAAATGTTTAATTTCATATTTATTTGGCATGTTATTTAATTTTTTTATTTAGAATACATACAATTAGTTGATTAAATGGTTTATTTTATAATTATTTGTTTAATATAATTATGAATTATGTTTACGTGAATAATTCGAGTTTTAATGTGCATTAATTATTTTATTTAGCATAAGTGTTACAATTGTTCATGTTATATTTTGAATAAATTTATATGTTTAGGTGGATTAAGTTTATTTATTAAGTTCATGTTTTAGAAAAGAATTGGTAATGGTAGATTAGTATTTTGGTTAATTCAGTGCATTATGTAGTAAATAATAAATTGATATAATAATAAACATTATTTAATACAAAAGTATGAAGTAAATCATTTTAAAAGATTAATGAATAATTTAAATAATGATATTTAAATAATATTGTGGATAGTAATAATTTAAAATAATTTTAATTAATAATAATTAATAATACATAAAGAATAATGGTAATAATTTAAAGAATAGGATTTCAACCATTTTTAAATAGTAATTTTAATAATAAATAATTACACTATTGATATAATAACTATTATTTTCATTATTAATAATAAAAAGTAATAAAATAATATAATATAATTAAAGGAGTATGGCCTCCTCAACAACCTTTTCTTTTAGAAAAGGAAAATAATATTGCTAGTTTTGCAGCATTTTCAAAACTCTTTGAGAATGATACGTTAAACATTACTGTTAAACAAATCAATAAAATTATAGAACAACAGAATTATACAAACATTTATTTGAATGTTTTAGGAGAACAAATTCTCTCTCTTCATAAGAGAATTGATTTATTATTACAGAAGTTAGATAAATCTTCTTCGATAGAATCTTCAGGGAATAAGGCAGTAATCTCTACTCCACCTTTACAGCCTCTACCTGAAATTAAAGATTATAAATTAAAAAAGATGTCAGATCTAGAAACAATGCTAGATCAGAAATTTAAAAAATTAAACATTAATACCTTGGAAAATGAATTCTCATAAATTATCAGACACAAAGGATTATAAGCCAGTCATTAGAGATGAACTTAATAAGTTACATAGGTTTGCTGATAGGCCAACCCAACGAGTTCAATATTATAGTCGTCCCTCTCCTGTAGATATTCTACATGAGGAACAAGAATATATAGGAAATAATAGTTATAATGGTAAAAGTATATATGAATGGAATTTAGATGGTTATACTGAAAAACAGATTTATAATCTGGCTCATAGAATGCTTATGTATAGCACAGTCAGTAAACTGATTGGTAATAGTGACAGTAATATTGCAAAAATGAGAGTTGCAGGATTTACTGGCCAACTTAAAGGTTGGTGGGATCATTATCTTTCCCTTCAGGATAAAGAAGAAATTTATAATTGCCTTAAACAGGAAGAAGATGGTCGCACTAGCGATCAGGCAGTTTATACACTGGTTGTTACTATATTAGAACATTTTACCCGAAAAATTTCGGATGATAATGAAACTATTAGAACGTTATTACAAAATACTAGGTGTAAAAACACTTACAGACTTTAGATGGTATAAAGACCAATTCCTTAATAGAGTTATGGAATTACCCGAGAGTAATAGCTCTCATTGGAAATCTAAGTTTATAGATGGATTACCCCCATTATTTGCGGAAAAAGTTAGAAAAGCTCTTAGGAAAGTTAAAATCTCCATTCCTTATGAAAGTTATATTTATGGAAGTCTTATAGCGACTTGTAAAACCGAAGGTATAGCCTTATGTAATGAAATTAAGTTAAATCAACAGCTTAAGAGGCAAATGCTGACTGAAAGGGCTCAGTTAGGCCAATTTTGTAGTCAATTTGGGATGGATATTCCATCACAAAGAAAAGTAGTTCATAACTACAGAAAAGATGATCAATATATTAAAAGGAAAAAGAGAAGATATTCTCAAGCTAAGCTAGAGAAAAAAGCTAAGAGAAAATCTGATAGATTAGAGCGTAAGAAAGACAAAAGGAACATTGTCTGTTATAAGTGTAAACGTATAGGTCACTACGCTAATAAGTGTAGGATGAAGAAAAAGATTAATAATCTTAATATTAGTGAAGAATTAAAAGATTCTTTAGAAAAATTACTTTTAGAATCTGATGACTCTGAAGATATTACTTCAGCATCAGAAATAGACCATATCTCTGATTCTTCTGATGAGTCAGAAGAAAAAATGTATCCTTGTAAACAAGGAGTTAGTGAATCTGAAAAAGAAAATTCAGAAAATGATTACTATAAATTAATATCTCAATTTAAAGATTCAGATATTAGTGTTTTAACTAATAATCATATTTTAGAATTCTTAAAGTCAATTAAAGAACAAGAATTAAGGTCTAGAATTATAGAAAATCTAGATGATATTCCATCTACTAGTACTCATAGTACTAAAGTAGAAGAAAAATTTATACCAAATAATAATCCTTATTCTATGACAGAAGTTTATAAACTAATGAAACAAAGATATAATAATCTTCATAAATCTCCTACCACATTAAATGATTTGTATGGAGAAATTAATAATCTTAAAGAAGAAATTAAGATGTTAAAACAAATAAATAAAAATCTTGATGTCAGAGTTTCTAATTTAGAAACGAAAAAAGATTATACTTTGGTAACACCAAATTTATTTGACAATCTTACTAAGATTGGTGACGATCAGTTTTTAACTGTTTTAGACATGATTACATCATTCAAATTTTATGTTAAAATTACTTTATTAATAAATCATGATGAAATTAAAGAATTTATTGCACTAATTGATACTGGTGCAGATATCAGTGTTATACAGGAAGGGTTAATCCCTACCAAATATTTTCAAAAAACAACTCATAGTTTACGACATGCAGGTGGTGAAAGATTGCAAATCAATTTTAAACTACCACGTGCATATATTTGCAATAATAAAGTTTGCATTCCTGAAAGCTTTTTATTGGCTAAAAATATAACTAACCAAGTTATACTTGGTACTCCTTTTATAAAAAAGATTTTTCCTATTACACATATAGGAACGGATTGCCTTATAGGTACTTTTGAAAATACACCTGTTTCTTTTCAGTTTATAACTGAATCAAATACAAGATTTGTAAATGAAATTAAAGATTTTATTTTAAGAAAACAAAATCAAATAAATTTTATAAATTTTGAAATTAACTCTTCTACAATAGAAGAAGTTTTACAAAATCCTAAATTACAGGATAAGATTAAAAGATTACAGAATCATATTTCTGTAGAAATTTGCAATGATCACCCTAATGCTTTCTGGAGCAGGAAAAAACATGAAGTTAAACTTCCTTACATAGATGACTTTGATGAAAGTCAGATACCTACAAGGGCACGCCCTTGCCAAATGAATTCTAAATATTTAGAATTATGTAAAGAAGAAATAGCTTCTTTATTAAACAAAAAATTGATAAAAGAGTCAAACTCACCCTGGTCATGTACAGGATTTTATGTTAATAAACATAGTGAAATAGAAAGAGGGGTACCAAGATTGGTTATTAATTATAAACCTCTCAATAAAGTATTAAAATGGATTAGACATCCTATTCCTAATAAAAAGGATTTATTAGACCGATTATATGAGGCTTTAATATTTCTAAATTTGATTTAAAATCAGGATATTGGCAAATTCAGATAGCTAAAGCTGACTAATATAAAATAGCTTTTAATGTTCCCATAGGCCACTTTGAGTGGAAAGTGATGCCCTTTGGATTAAAAAATGCCCCTTCTGAATTTCAGAAGATTATGAATGACAATATTCATTCCATACAGTGACTTTATATTAGTCTATATAGATGATATCTTAGTATTTTCTAAAACCATTCAACAACATTTTGAACATTTAGATATTTTTAAAAAATTATTTATACAAAATGGTTTAGTTATATCCAAACCCAAGATGGTTTTATTTCAAACCAATATTAGATATTTAGGTCATAATATTGAAAAAGGAAACATAATTCCTATTAATAGAAGTATAGATTTTGCTTCAAAATTTCCAGATGAAATTCTGGATAAGACTCAATTACAGAGATTTTTAGGAAGCTTGAATTATATTCTACCTTATTATAAAAATTTAGCTTCAGACACAGCCATCTTATATGATAGGTTAAAAAAAACTCCTAAACCTTGGACTTCTCAACATACTGAGACAGTTAAAAGGATTAAAGAAAAGATTAAATCTTTGCCTTGTTTAATTTTAGCCAATCCTACTTGGCAGAAAATAATAGAAACTGATGCCTCTGATATAGGCTATGGCAGTATTCTAACCCAAATCTGTCCTGTTAATAACAGAGCACATTTAGTCAGGTATCATTCTGGCAAATGGACTGATAGTCAGAAAAACTATGCAACTGTGGCTAAAGAAATCTTAGCTATTGTTAAATGTATTTTAAAATTCCAAGATGTTTACATAATCAGAAATTTATTGTTACAACAGACTGCCAAGCAGAAAATTTATGTTTAAAAAAGATTTTAAACATGATGTCTCTAAGCAGATGTTTGCGAGGTGGCAAGCTCATTTAGCCCCTTTTGATTTTGATATTGTTTATAAAAAGGGTGAAGAAAATAATCTTCCCGATTTTCTCACGCGTGAATTTTTTTAGCATGCAGGGCAGGGGAAATAATTTCCGAGGTCGTGGCAGAGGTAATACCTCGCAAGCCAAAGGAAAAAATGTTGTTATACAACAAGGCAATAAGCAGCTTATAGCTAAAAATATTGCTAATCTTAAAGATGATGAAGCCCTCTTATATGAGGAGTTTAAAAAGCAATATCTTGCTAAAAAGGAAGGCCAAACCTCCTCTTCGAGTTCATATGCTCAGATTATAGCTGATGAAGATAATACTACCTCATATTATACACATTCTCATAAAGAAATTATATTTCTTTTAGAGACTAAAGATTTACAGTGGAAACATGATCCATGGTTATTAATGCAACGATACCTGGATACCTCGGCATATGCCTCAATCTCGTATAAACACAGGTTATTTTATGAGCAGATACTTAAAGTAAGCTCATGCGATATAACTCATTTCCACCCTAGTGGATACAATGATGCTAAAGTTTATAATTTTAGCAAAATTATTATTAAAAGGATTATATCCATTGAAGAATGGGGTATTTCCCCTCTCAAAGAACGGGAGTTTATAATTCCTGATACAAAGATTCCTTTAAAATATAATTATTGGGATTATAAGGATGCATTTTATAAAGCATTTTTATATGAAAATCCTATGCACAAGCATACTTGGCTGATTAAGATCTGTGACAATGTTTATAACAGTCCCATACCAAATTGGTTGATACACTGGTGGTCCATATATGGAACATCTAGGAAAATACTCCCTGAAAAATTTAAAGCATTATATGCTGATTGGGTAAATTTATCCCCAAAATTGGCTAATTATATCAGCATGGAATTATATTCTGAGTATATAGCCTCAATGATATTTTTTATTGAATTCTCCATACCATGGGTGTGGAAATGGTCTCCTGAAGTGAGTTATACTCCTCAACATATTCCATGTTTAAAACGAACTACTTATAGTAGATTCTGGGATCGATTGATTAAAACAGATCCAGAAACAAAAACCATATATGGGAAAAATATTTTGGATAATATCCAAAGTCATAATGAGTCTTATAGACGTTCTAAAGAACAAGGAGAGATTAAATCTCTCAGCCCCTTCCATCATATTACTACCAGGTTAAAGTTACAAAATGATGTTATATCCAAAGAAGAATTGATTAAATCTTATTTAGAAGAAGTTAAAAGGGAGCTGGTTAAAAATTTGCTTCCTACAGAAGATAAAGCAGATATATCTATGACAGGCTCTTCAAATGAAGAATATTTAGCCGGGGAATCCCAAGATCCAGATATGGATGAAGAGCTGTCTCAGACAGCAATTGACCAAATGGTCCAAGAAATTGAAGATGGAGCCAAACAAAAATTAAAGTGATATGGCCGACAACATTATTGTTATACACAATGATTGTCCTTTAAATGGGACCCACCAATAATGCATAGCATTATTACGGATTTAAAATCCTTTTGTAAATTGTACTGTTCCGGATTTAAAATCCGATTGTAAAATTTGTAATAGATAGGATTTGAAGTCCGCCTTTCTCAATTGTCTATAAAAGGAGGCATTCTCCTTCTCCTAAGGCAGGACCTCATAGTTAGAATTCACTACTTCTCCCTCTCCTCTCATTGTAAAGTTTTCATATTTTAATACAAGAGTTTTCAAGTTTTCTCTCCAACCCTGGTAAGCTTCTCTTTTCTTTTCTTTATTTTGTTTAAATAAATTTATATATTTTGAAGGATTAGCCTCATGAAAGGCTAAGTCCTTTCATGTTAAACTATGTTATCATATATATCATGATGATTATGTTGTGAAGATCCTTATTTTGTCTGGTTGGTTAGTAGTCTTATGTGAGGATCAGGAGTGGGTTATGCACTCTGGAACTGGCCATACTTATTAAAAGAATAAGGGGTAGCCTGTTGAAAGCCGTTGAGTGAAGCCGTGTTAAGGCGTTGATCCCGGTTTTATTATTTGATAATTATGCTGACGGATCTAGAGTTTGTGTAAAATTTGTTCCTTAACCCTGAGTTCTTGCATGGAAGACTACCACCGGACCTCATATGGTATGTAGTAAATAATAAATTGATATAATAATAAACATTATTTAATACAAAAGTATGAAGTAAATCATTTTAAAAGATTAATGAATAATTTAAATAATGATATTTAAATAATATTGTGGATAGTAATAATTTAAAATAATTTTAATTAATAATAATTAATAATACATAAAGAATAATGGTAATAATTTAAAGAATAGGATTTCAACCATTTTTAAATAGTAATTTTAATAATAAATAATTACACTATTGATATAATAACTATTATTTTCATTATTAATAATAAAAAGTAATAAAATAATATAAATAGAATAATAAACTTATTTAAAAATAAATAATAAAATAATATAAATTAGAGAAGTAATTATTGTTTTAAATTTAATAATAATTAATAATAAATGAAGAAGAATAAAAATAATTTAAAGTCCATTTAAAGAATAAGGTTTATCCCTTTTAAATAGTAATTTAATTAATAAATAATTACACTAGAACATAATAACTATTATTATTAATAATAACAAATAATAAAATAATATAAACGAAATAATATAATTATTTAAAAATAAATAAAAATAATATAAATTACATAATTAAAAAATATAATTTAAATAATAAAAAATTATAAAGAACGAAGTTAAATAATATAATATAGACAAATTGTTACATACACCATATAAAAAGTTTTAAATAATATTAAACATGAATTAAAAAATATATGTTAATTATTTATGATTATGTTTGGAAATTTGTTTAGATAGTTTGGTCTAGAGCACACATGGGAGATGATGATCTAAGTCTTGTAGTAGACATGATCGGTCGAGTTGAGGAGCATACAGTCACTACCTTATCTCGTGGTGTGAGGGGTCGTCAGAGTACTTCTGACATCCTTAGTACTCCTTCCCCACTTGAAGCTGAGATATATTATGACCCTGGTGTATGATCGAATTTTTATACCAAAGTTTTCACCCAATACTTGCAAGTGTACAAGATCAATGTAATACGGAAGTATCAGGGTATCGAACCATAGAGAAAGGCTCAACTACTCAAATTATTATCTATCTAAATTAATTTTATGAAAAGAAGAATGAAATTTTATTATCTAAGAAAATTACACCTAAATTTAATTAATACTAATGAATAAAATAACTAAATTAAAACTAACAAGATATTAACCAAAGAAGATGATTTAGAACTTTGAATCTACCACTAACCTATATAACAATGATTTACTTTTATTTAGGAGAAAAGATTAGACCTTTATGTGGTGATCTAAGTTACAAGCTTCGATTCACTAAAGAAATATATTGTGCTTAAATGCATGACATAACCATCTAACTATTAGCATGACTTATTCAATTCCATGACATAAATCATCTAAAATTAACATGAACTATTCAATTCTAAAACCTACAATATACTTGCAAAAATCACATATCTCTCATACTCAAGACTACAAGAATTAAGCATTGATAGAAATATCAACTAACCCAAATAATTATTTTACAAGAACAATCACAAAGAATTAATTGCATCCAACCTAGAAACATCCCAAGATATGTAATCATATAAATATCATAATAAATCTCCCAAAATAAAATAAATCAAAGTCACATAATTAGGGTTTCATCAAGATTCTAAGAAAAAAATTAGTTCATGGCTAAAGGGAAAGAAGGAACCAATTTCTTAAAAACAATCATCGCTTTCTTCTTCACTGGAGCTAGCTGCGTCCGATTTCTTAGCTTGGCATCCATTTTTTTCCACAACAGCTACTCAGCTGCATCGGTTTTCTGCTTCTGCTGCTAATTTTTGTGCAGCTGCTTTTGCGTTTTCTTTTTCTTCCAACAGCTGCTATCTTTCTTTCCAAATTGCGGCTCCCAGCAGTTGCTTACTTCTTCTCTTTCTGCAGCTCCCTCTCTCTTTTTCGGACCCCAGCAGCTCTCCTTTTAAATCTGCTGGGCAAGCAGCTTCCCTTTTCCAATTGTAACTATAACTCCTTTTCCTTTTTCTATTGACTCCCCTTCCTCTTTCCTCTTTTTTCAGCTGATTTCTGCTGCTTGCCTTTCCTCCCAATTTTTTTTTCGGTTTTCGGCTGCTTCTCTAGTGGGCCGTCTTTCTTTTTTCAATTTCTTCATGGGCCGTATTTCTTCTTTTCTCTTTTATTGGGCTTGTCCCTTTCTATTTATTGTGGGCTTCTTTTTTCTTATCATCAAAATAAACTAAATTAGATAATTATATTTAATAAATAAATAAAATATTTTTAAAGGTTAAAATTAGAACTTAAGGTGTTTATTTGTACTAAAAATCAACTCTATCAGTTTTCTACCCAGCCACCTCATATACCAACTAAGACTCGTAATATTTTCCCATCATACGATCCATACACTCCGATACCTTATGAGTTATATGGATCTTCTCAGCCATCACCTACATCATATGACCCGTATACATTGAGTTCTTCTATACCTCTCCATATGTCCGGTCAAGATCTTGTATTGTTTAGAACCAAATTTCAAGCACTATTAAATGAGGCTTAGGGGTCTAGGGTAGGGCTGTAATCGAGTTCAGACCTTCAGGGCACTCCTAAACCCAGACCTGTACCCTTATAGTGAAAGTTAGACCAGACCCAGTCCCATACCCTCCAGGTATAAAATTTCTGGATCCAGACCCAACCCTCCAGGGTCCAGGGTAGGGTCTGGGTATACACATACCCGTATGATATTTTTCTATTTTTTTTCCTGTTAAACAAAAATATATAAAACAATGTATAATCCTAAAATAAAAATTTTAACATTATTAACATAATCTCCTAAATATTTCTTTCAACAAATACAATCATCTAACATCTCTAATTCAAATGATTAAAAGTTTAAATACACACAAAATCTTCACAGTACACTAATCCAATAAGAACAAAAGAAATATAGAAGTGAGTATATATTACAAATGTATGTAAAATAAAAATAATTATGAAATTGTAGTTAAAGATTAAAAAAACTCACATCAATTTCAAAAAATGTGAGATTCTCAAGAAGGCATCGAGACAGGATTTAAATGAAAATTTTCTTTAAAAAACATAAAGAATTATATAGTTTTACCAACCGGGGTTGACGCTTTTTAGTTCAATCTTTGTCTGCAATTACTCTGAAGATTTGGTTCATTCCATCTTATTCCTCACATTTTGGGAGAACTCATTTTAGTCTTAATAGTAAGTAGAGAATCATCAACAATCCCAATTCTTTTCTTCTTCTAGTGGGTAATGTGTAACAGTATCATCAGCCATTAGACTCTCTTCCTTCCTGTTTCTTTTGATCTGACCTGAAAATTTTTGTGTATTTATGAAGGAAAGGTGGGTATATTCAGTGTAACAGTATATTAATATAATCTAATATATATAAATATAAATAATATAATATATATAAATATATATTATTATTTTATTAATACGAGTATACGGGTATACGGGTCTGGGCATCATCATACCCTGCCCAGACCCATATAACAGAATAAATATGGGTACAGGTACGAGTACGGGTCTGCGGGTATAAAATTTAAACCTTACCTGTTAAAACTGGGTATAGACCCATGTGGGTATGGGTAAGACCCGCTCCCTTTATAGCCCTAGTCTAGGGACGCAGTTGGGTGCTTCTTTTTCGAGCAGCTTATTTCAGGAGTTCCATCCGACTCATCTTATAGCATTATTGATTATACAACCACTGATTACGATATTCCATCATATTCACCTTGTTTAGGAAGGGATACTGGTGATATAGGGTTAGAAGGAGACAGAGGGCAATTTGAAGTGCATGACAAGGCTGAACCCCTCCACATTGGCAGGGAAGATATTGAGGTTAGGGGAGAGGATGATGATGTTGACATCACTGAGGGCGATTGTGATGGTGATGAGGACGAGCCTATATCTGGGGTTCCTACGTCGTCATCCAGTGTCAGGCCAGGGTCGGAAAAAGGTAAAGGGTTGACCGACAGTTTCAAATCTGTGATGAGTAAGTGCACTAGGTCTCGACAGAAAAGACCCAAGAAGTCCATTCCTCCTATGATGCCTTCACAGAAGAAAAAGGCGATGCATGCAAGCTGGGAGCAGACAGGACTAGCTGAGAGGAGGTCACAAGATCCAAAGCTTATTCCTCCATACAATGGGAATATTGCTGTTCTATATGCGTGGACAGGTAAATTTATGAATTAATTATTGCAAATTTGCATTTATTTTTAATATTACTATTTATTACTTATAATCAATTATTATTTTAATTTGCAAGAGCGAGGTATATTGAGGTCGGGGTCGCCCTTTGTCTCACTAACAGGCTGGACCTTAGTTTACAAGATGTGACGGAGTTAGCAGAGGGGACAAGACTCGTACATTTGAGGTCTTACATGTCCCAGCACCCCCGTTCAACACTATTATCTGCTTGTGTTGAGAGGTGGTAGCGAGAAACCAATACCTTCTACATTCCCTGGGGAGAGATGACGATCACTTTACATGATGTGGAGTTGCTACTGGGTATACCTGTTATGGTCGTTTTGTGGATGTTCAGTATTCTCGAGAGTAGATGTCTGGGATTGTTCAGAGCGATTTGGGTTTCACCTACTCGGGAGGTGGTATAAATACTCAGAAGCTTGCTTACGTTGCAGAGGATGCTGATAGTGGACTTTTCTTGGAGTTTGTATATATATTTGAGAGTTCTCTCTTCACCGATAAGAGCAGGAGCATCGTGCATGCGAAGCTTTGGCCAATTGTGAAGAATATTCGAGGAAGTAGGAGGTTGGATGGGATGTCGCGACCCTTGCGTTATTGTATCGGAATCTAAGTCAGGCCTCACTTGTGGATATGAAGGATTTGTCTGGGTGTTAGTTATTGCTTGAGGTATTATTTACTTTCTTATGAGTTTATTTACTTTCATTGTGTTTAAATATGTTTCAATTTATTATAACTATTCAGCCTTTCTGTTATGCTATTTGTTTTTTAAGTTTTTATTTACACTTTAAAGTAAGTTATTATTCTGTAAATATTTACACTTTAGGGCAGTGTTTATTTACACTTTAAAATAATTCATATGATCTTTATGTGTTTATTAGGCATGGATATGCACGTATTTTCTTATGTTTGCCCGAGCAGTGAGACCAAGAGCGAAGTCTGGTAAGCCCTATATCTAGCATTATGAAATGTTGGGTATGAAATCTTAGCATAAGCTGTTAGACATCCACCTACAGTTAGATGTGATGACTGCGGAGGAGGTACTTTTGACTTCGTATAAGCCTTCTAAGATACAATATGTATGAGTTTCTACTTGTCATGGGATGCTTGTATACTGTGAGTGTATTGAGCCATACATGCCAGATAAAGTTGTTCGACAGTTTGGGTGGCGGCAGCACATTCCAACACATCCTATTCGACTATTGCAGGCTCACAGGCAAGTAAATAACTAGATGTACATCGTCAAGAACATATTTATAGAGGCTTTGCGACTAGAGGCACCATTACATCTACTTACAGAGTCTTGGACCAGTATACCTGCCATACACCCCAGTCAATGTACACATGATTACATGTTGTGGTTTATCCGTGGCACTTATCCCATGATACAGAATCCTGACAAACTTCCACGTGGCGTACAATACCTGACACCTAGTAGGCCATCACCCTTAGTTGTTCTCGACATCAATACTCCTTTCATAGATCCCGATAACACTGATTCGGCAGAGATGTACAGACAGATATGTTGTATCATGAAAGCCTTTTATCTGCATAGTGATTAGATATCATATGATGAAAATTTTATATTCTGTATTTTTATCCGAATATTTGGACCTTTCTTTTAGTATGTAATCGTAGTTGTATCGGACTTTTTTTTAATTCATATTATTATATGCAATTATTTACTTTCTTATGAGTTTTCATGTGATTATTCATGAAGACTACGATTTATACTTTTGGTGCTATTCTTTGAAGTAAATATACTTATAAACGCTTATAACATAAAGTCAATAAATATGATGATGTGAAAAAATACAATTAGAGGAAGGTAGTAATAAAGTTTATTACAATAACCACTAAAGGTTAATGTTAATGGGATCTCCTGCTGGATATTTTCTAGCTTATCTCGTATTCCAATCTACAATCTTGTACAAATAAGGAGCTGGCCAGTCACTGACTCGAATATTACAATGATATTGTCATTGCACGTGTAAAGGGGGTAAAGGGCACTTATCTTGCATGTGCAGCTGTAAAACACAATAGAAAGATAATATTAATTTTCATTCAATTATAGATTTTAAACTTAAAAATTATTTGAGAAAACACTGTTTCACTAACTGTAATAAAATGATAGTGCTCTGCCATGTGACCGATAACTATCACACCTCCAGTCTGATCCATCTACGAGTATAAAGGCAATACAATCGTGGATTCTAGCCGTACAATTAAGACCACACATAAATTGAATACATTTGCAATGACATAAAGAGAATAAGGTATACCCAACAAATGTGATGAAGACACATATCCTTCCATCCACTGACATTTGTGTATGAGTTCATAATACCATTCCACTTATCCAAATAGTGAAACGTACATGTTCAAATTTATTCCAACTCAAACCACATTCGCCTACGAACTTCAGGCCATTGATGTTCATCTCCATACACAAAGTACGCAACCACCCTATATCCACAATTTCCATCCCCTTCCACATTCTTTTAATTCTCAATGAAAGGATAAACGAAACATGGGAAATCATCGGGGAAAGGGAATGTAGAACCAGTAGATGGATTTATAACAGAGCCTGCTAATGATAAACTACTTTGTCCACTATTACACCTTCTACCTCTACCCCTAGGGGCCCATGGCGGTCTGCCTCTCCCATGGGATTCTAAACAAGATCTCGAACCATATCCTGATCCGAACCCCGAATCAGATCTGCTTGACTTTTATATCTTTTTATGAGTAATAGATATGTGCTCTCAATATGACTTGTCCCTTTTCGTTGAGTCAATCTTGCATCGTCCTATGGTAACTGTAACGTTAGGGGCACATGTCAATGCCATACCAGGATCTGAATGCAAAAATGGAGTTAAAACCCCTTTTGCAAGACAACACATCTCCCTAACTTTGGATATGGTGTTGTACTTATCTAATCTAAGAGAAAGGCAAGATCACGTATCTCCAACATCCATGTCCTACTATTGAGATATAGGATGGGCACCCCCAATTTCTAGTGCCGTCCAAAAAGAGTAAATATCGGACAAATTCATAGTGAGAAGGTATTCGTACCGTGTAATCAACTCGCATGAATATGGAAGGCCGTGTGATGTCCTTAAATAGTGTCCGCACTTATTCTTTGGATCATAAATGATCTCAGCAGCTCTATTTAACTTAACCCAAATGTTCTTCAATGCCAGATGACTAATGTTATTACTTATATTTTTCAATAGCATATTACTCTTGGCATTATACTTTTCTTTAAGCCTTGAATACTCCAATGACTTCTTAATCTCAGCGATTTGACCTTCAATAACGGAATCAATATTAAGGAACATTATGTCCAAATCACCATGGCATGTTGAAAGTCATAGCTTCAAAACTGAATGTTCACTCTCAACTCGGTTAGTGGTCTCTACCCCGAAATGCAGTATTTTACTTGTCCAATCTCTGACGAATTTATGAGCAAGAGGATTCAACCAAGTATTAAACAAATAATATAAGAAATCCGACCTTTTATGCCACTTCATCTTAAAATTATCCAATCTTTTATAGTACTCCACCTCATCGATTTCATTGAACTATTTGTGCCATGTACCATTTATGAACCGTGATGTCACTTCTTCATCTTTACTTTCCATTTCCGTAGTAATCACAACCGGGTCATGTGCATTAACATCTTCCTCATTCCCTATTGACACAGCTGATGCAAAATATAAGTGCTTAATCTGTTCAAGAACCCATCTATAAGTTATAGCTTATTCATTCCGCATAAATCCAGTTGCTACAGTGAAGTTCTTGTCGGTCGGAGTCATCCCGATAGCCTCTAACAATGACATATTGTATTTAAGAAATAAAATACAAAGGACAAATAGGATATTTACAAACTGTACATCATAAATTTAAATTTAAACCCTAAACCATAAATTATTAACTTAAAAAAAATAATAAATATGGACTAATTCATTTAAATATTAATCAAATACTAACCATTTTTAAAATAGTTTTATATATGAAGAAAAACCCTAAACCCTAAAAAACTAAACTAAACATAAATTAAAGTATAAAGTAAGATATTTTATACTAAAATATTAAAATCACCCCATATAAATTAATAAAAAAATTAACTAATTCAACAAAAATGTTTATTACAAATATTAATTAAAGATAATCCTATTAATATTATAACTTAAACAATCAATATACATTTAATGCCCACATCTATACTTAACAGAATATATACAAAAAATTTACTTGTTTGTTTTATACGTCGTATCCATTATCAGTAAATATGGCCACGTTCTCATCATTTGAATCGATGTCGGGTGTGCAACAACAATATCACTAAGTACGTTGCTCCCGTCACAGATTCTCTAGAAGATTGTATAACCCCCTTGAGCACTTAAATAAAGAACTTCTTCTACTGTGTTGCGCCCTGCATTCTTTTCTTCTTCATCTTAGCAAGGACGTTGTATAATTTCTATACACTACATAAATTATACAAAACATATTATTAAAGTATAAACAAAAATTTAAAATATTGTAATAACTTAGAAAATGTAATGCGACGTACCTCACAGCACAATCCACATTTTGTTCTCAGAAGAATCGTAACATATTACGTGGTGGCATAAGGCTCTTCCTAAATTGGTCGGTCTGTGTTAGTTGCTCCTATGTTAGTTTTGCAGCCTAAGCATGACCATGATGATAGATACCTATTGCATGGTTGTGCCTCCCATCGTGTACAAATAATTGCCAGTTTTCATTCATGGTCATTTACTCATTTTAATTTAAAGAGGCAACCACACTTTTTTGTTCCATAAGGACCCCGCCTTTTTATGGGAACTTCTTCTTCTTCATCATCAACTCTCGACTTCGTTCTTGATTTCTTTGCACCTCTACACTCGGAAACCAATATAACTTATGATTGACGGCCGGAAGTTCTTGATCTCAAATAACGAGTGACAATCAAATATGTATTCACTTTTATTGTCGTTTCTTTTGCCCAATCCACCAATTCTGTTTTCGAATTAAAAATTCGATCAATTGCGAATAAATACCTGTGATCCACGTATTCTTCTGGTTCTAAAAATTCTTCAAATGTATTCGAATCTACTTCAGTTTGTTACATTAAAATATAATACGAAACAAATTAATAATATATCTTATATAATTAAAAAAATTATAACAAGCATAAAAATAACATTTTAAAAAAAATTTAAAAAGCACTGACATTAATTTCTCCCAGGTGGGCGAAATTCTCTAAGAAATTTCGCCAACCTAGGCGAAATTGCTTCAAAAATTTCCCTAGGTCATCTGGGAGAAACTTAGGACAGTTAAAAAAAATTAAATTTTGGGGGTTTCTTTACTTAAAAATCGATATTTTTTTACCAAAAAATCTTCAAAACCATCTATATCTATCTTCAATTTGTATTAAATGCGAAAGATTTGAGTTTCGAGTTAGAGAGAAGTTAGAGAGAATTGGGTTAGAGAGAGAAACTTCGTGGGAAAAAATGATTTTTTTCGGACTGCCTTTTAGATTCCCGAGTTATCTTTATTAGCACCTAGAAGAAAAGCACGTTGTCACTTTTTTTTTTAATTTCAAATAAGTATTCTTAAGTATAAATAATTATCAATTAAAGGATCACTCTTCTCTAATTGTCAGTTATAAGACAATTTGAGACAAATGTATAATTTTTAAAAGGGTTTGTTTGATATGTGCCTTATGTCATACGTTAATACGAATAAACTCACACTTATTTGGTAAAAAGAAATAGAAATATTAGTTTAAAATTTTATATACAACTTGAACCTAGTATAAATATGAGACATTTGAATTGAAATATAAATTAATATTTTACTACAATACACAAATTCAAATAACAAACCACATTGTCAAAATTAAACAACCATATTCACATATCCATATTACTTGTTAACCTCACCATATTCAGCTGAATCAGGTGAGGACCTAATTACTGAGACAGCTCCAGCTTGTTCTAATTTCCAAGCAGCAGCGTCTAAAGTGTGATTAGAAGAAAAGATGTCATGTTTTGTCTGAATATTAATAAATGGATCATCATATACAAAATAGATGAAACAACAATAAGAGAGGAATCTGAATCCCTAGCCTCAAATAATATTATTATAGTTCTATGGTTAATTTTTAAACACAAAAGAACGTATCCTGAAGCACAAAACTAGAATTGCTACTCCTACAACCTATATCTAAAATAATACAGCAAATGTGAGTATCAAAATAATTAATCTCCTTCAAATTTATGATAATCAAAATAGTCTTTCAATTATATTCTATACTGCTTTCAACACCAAAATAAGAAAACAACGGTTCAAGTAGGAAGTGATTGTGCTCTTTCGTATTATTTATTTCTAGCACAAATAGAAAGGACCTGACAACCACCTTATTTTACTATCAAAATCCCAAGTACAAGTCATTTTACTACGTGAAATCTGACTCTGCCCCACTTAAATACAAAAAGTGCCATCTATTTGTCAAGTTGATCATTATTCATTTTATCTACACCTTCCTCCATAGGAGAAGCTCCATCTAATCAATTTAGGATCCTACAAAAGTTCTGCACTTATAAAGTGATTTGGAACAAAAATTATATTTCTCTTGCAACTGGTCTTATTTTTGCAACGATTCTCCTCTTTTTGGTACTTAACAAGTAACTCTACCCCATATCCAAGAACTAGAAAAATTTTTTGATGAAAAGATCAAGAAGAGTTTTCCTTTCTTCTACCAGGCAAATCAAATCAGGTGGCTACATTTAGTTTCTGAGATGCATATTACAAATGGCACAACTAATGAGAAAGGAAATGCATTCTACAGTGTTCAGTAGAAAAAGCATGCTTCTAAAATGCCTTCATGACAGCTCAGAGTTATCATATAACAATAGCTAGAGAATGGATGGGAGTAGCAGACTGTGTGCTCACTTGTAAGTCCAAATCAACATAGAAACATAGCAACATTGGCACCAAAAATTTGTAAGTTTTCCTGTATGACTGATTTTCCGAACAACAGAATCCTTTACATGTCTAGCAATAAACAATTAGAGAAATTACAAATGACATAACTTTCTAACCTAATTTTGAGATATGTCTAGCAATGACCAGTTAGAGAAATTACAGATAACACCAACTTTCTAAACTGATTTTGAGATGTCCTCAAGTGTCCTCAAAGCTTCCTTCCATGTACAAATCTTTAGCAGTTTACAACATGTCAGAAGCTCTTGAATTGCACCCATTTCAATAATCTTCATCCTCCTTTCATCTGATTATTAAAAGGAAGAAAAGCTAGAAGGTTTTATTAGGTGTCACAAAGCTAAATTCTTTTTTCACCCGACCTCAGTGTGAGTTTAAAGAACAAGTGGGGAAAAAGTAGAAGTCCGTAATTCTAATTGTAGCCAACTTATAGGCACTTACACTACGCAATTAGAAATTATTAGTTAAACAAACCATTTATGAATTTATAGAATGAAGTCATGGAAAAATATAAAGGCATCTAGGTCATTACCAATAGAACTATCAAGATCCTGATGTTGGAAATGAATGGAATCACCATTACAAATATATATTACATGGTGCAGAATCTCAACAGTTATGGATTGGAAAACTTCATTGATTGTCACAGTTGGAATGGATGATCCAAGATATTTATACAGAAATTCTTGTTATAGGAAGACTAGCTATGGCACACACAAAGTGCTGAGCTAATCATCAAGAAGTTGGTCATTAGCAACAAGTTTGCAGTAGGTTGAGCTTACCACCTACTACAAAGTGGGCTAATCTGGAAGCTCCCGTTCTTTAAATGGGGGATGCTTAACTTATAAAAGTGAAACTGTCTGCCGCATTACATTACCACCGGCGAAAATTGGCTACCAGAAAATCAAAACCTTACTACAAACATACAAGGAGTTCATCTCAGCATTATTTATTTAGTTATATACATACCGATATATGGCATGAACTGGAACGCCACAATTATTGCAGTCCCAATAAAGAAAAACTTCGACAGCCATTCAATTTTCCTTTCTGCTTCCTCTTCAATTGATCTCTCATCTGGGATCCATAGAATGCATATGTACATAAAGAAGTGAGAAAATACAAAGCTAATAAGTAATCTAGACAGGAAAGAATACGCAAGTCCAAAAGAGGGAGAACCATTTGGTAGAAATTAATATCTACAATAACGAAACTGATTGACAGGAACTGAAAGAGAATAGGAATCTGCTTCCTGTTCATGACAAAAGACATTTACTTAACATTTAATTCATAGACAAGCTTACTATCTATAGTGATAAATCAAAGTTGTAAGAACAAGATAAATGCAATCACAACGCTCATGAGCATAGCATATAAGCTGCGTATCATAACCATACTTTTAATTTTGTCAAGTCATGCATATTCGGTGTTCACAAGAGCATTGCTTTGGGACTTTGAATGTGAGCTTTCAACTTCACTCCATCTTTGACATTTTGATGCGTATCAAAGTTAAGACAATTCCCCAATTAGAAACTTCCCCATACTTATGTGCGAAAGATCTCCTTAATTTAAAACCAAGTGTGAAAGATGCAAGTGCTTTATATTGAAACAAATAATTTTAATCAGAAGACGCTGCTGCTCAGGTCACTGTCAACATTTAAATGCTCAAACAAATGACATTCCAAAATTAATCGATTAAAAGTAGCTTAAACATATATTTCAACCCTTTTTATACATCTTAGAATTACTTTGAGAAACAGACTTTACAACTTCTTGCATAACAGAAAATTTCCGAAACAAATTGGGGAAAACAGAGCTCTGTGACTTTTCGTAGAACGGACACTTCCAAATTATATTTTTGGGGGAAAACAGAGCTATAAGACATCTTGTAGGACAGAAAATTAAAAAATAAAATAAAAAGTGCCAAACCAAATGATGGGATAGAACCTCATCGTCCAGCCCACCAATGTATCAAGACCCGACTCAAATCCTAAGACAGAGCTATTAGGCCCAAGATCAGCATGGCCCAAATCGCAAACATAAGAAGTTAAAAGCCCAACCAGATGCCTATAAAAAGTCCTCTCTCTTATCATTAATGCTTGATCTGAATTTTAGCTATTAAACGCTCTTTACCTCTTCAGCAACCTCTCCTTGAGAACGTTACTAACTTAGACATTGGAGTACCCTTGGAGAGATAGTCCCTTGGTCTCTAACTGTCATCTGTCTTGCAAAGGTTAGAGCATCTTGTAGCTAGAGGTTCATCAATTGACGCCCACCGTACATGATTGAACTCGTCTTCCGAGGACCACAATAACTTCAATTTTATGGACGACGATATGACAAATACACCCAACCCCAATATGTCTGCAGCTTTAGACCAACAACCCGCTAACACGCAAACAGAGAGCCGTACATCCGATATCCCCTTTACACCACAGCAGAAAGCCTATCTTATGACAATATTGGGGATAAGGGATAGCCAGTCCATACCGGGGGGGGCACGTCATCGCTCCCGAAGAGACCACTCCTATAACTATACAGACCCGCGTTCAAAGCATCATGAACAAATTGCACACGGTCCAACTCACGCGATAGTAATTGGAATTACATAGCCTCCAATCTCTTTTCAGAATTTATCAACAAATACCCATCTCGAAAAAATTCAGCACCCTATGTTTCGAATGGTACAATAGAACTCGATAAAACCTTCAGCACTTTCTTTCACTAATGATGATTCACAACGTTTCAGATGTAGAACTATGGCATTTATTTTCTAGCTCCCTTCGGGATACAGCTCTTTGTTGGCTCGCCTCCCTACCCATGCGATTGATATCAAGTTTCCAAGACCTAGGATAAAAATTTTGCCACCATTTCACGGCACAAAGGAATATCATCCAAGCTTCAAACCATTTACTTACTGTCCGACAATATCAATTTGAATATGTTTGAGCATACACGGAACCATTCAATAAAGAAGCTATGAAAGTGCCTAACCTTAGTGATCGAGAGCACATACAAGCCTATATACACGGTCTCCGATCAATATCGCTCACAAAGGTACTAGCCACAAAAACACTACTTACTATTGATCACTTGCTCGACACAGTTCATGAGTTCATCAAAGGAGAAATCATTGTCCAAAGCAAATGAGAATAGCATGATAATGTATTTTTTGAAAGAAAGGGCAAAAAGTTGTATCGTTCACCGGAAAACACTCGACAGCTTGTATGACAATGACTATCTTACTTGTATAATCAGGACTAACAAAAAAATCGTCTCCGTGCACCGGCCAATAAGCTCGACACTATACACCTCTCAAAAAATTGCACACAGAAATCTTACAACCCATTGAATCGATGGGGATCCTCAAAGCACCAGCTAAAATGACTTCCCTACCCGAGAGACATAGTAATACAAAGTATTGCGATTTTCATTCAAACCACGGTCATGACACCGAATAATGCATCGAGTTATAGAAGGAAATTGAAAATGCTATCCGCTAAGGCTTGCTGAAAGATTTCATCGCTTTATGGGCAGATTACAGACAAGAAAATAGGGGAAAAGGTGATAGGGAATACCGCATCAAAAGACTGGTCAACAATCACAATTGAATGCGAGTGAGCATAAAGTGATCAACGTCATTTTTTACCAATAATGGAAAGCACACCCAGAAGAGGCAAAGGAATGAAGAGAATGATGCCACCTGGTCGTCATTCTCGATATCAGCCATTGCACCATAAAACGAATCCTCGTCGACACGGAGAATGCAGTTAACGTCCTTTTTAAGGACGTTTTTTACCAGATGGGCATCCTACCTAAAGGGATAATGCGCATTGTCAAATTTACTGGCTGGAGCATCAGTTTTATTGGTAGTATCACCCTACCCTTAACCATTGAAAGATACACCCTACACCTAGATTTTCTAACTGTTGATACTCCTTCCTCATAAAACGAGATTCTGGGACATCCGACAATAATCATACTTAAGGCTTCCGTCTCCATATACTCTACTACCGTTGAGGTGCAAATCAGAAGTACGCAACACACTATCATGGGTGATAAACTTATCGGCCATAAGTGCTTCATAGCCTCCAAAGAAGAAGTCGAAAGTTCGGCCATAGAGCACAATTTAAACCAGGAAGCAACAAAAGATTTCCAACCACAAGGGAAATTTGAACTGTTAAACATCAGCAACACGTATCCAAGACGACAAATCAACATCGGCACTACACTTTCGCCTCCCATTCTTCAAGAAGTGCAAGATATTTTCTTTGAATACAAAGACATTTTTTCATGGGCCCTACACGACTTGGGCACCATCTCTCACGAAATTGCAGAGCATCATCTAGGCAACCAATCCGATTCCCCGCTGGTGACTCAAAAGAAAAGAACATTTGCCAGAAAACGATAGCTAGTCATTAGAGAAAATGTTAAGGAATTATTAAATGCATGCATTATCAAACACGTCGAATACCTAACATGGCTAGCAAACCTAGTTATGGTCCTGAAACATAACGAGGAATGGAAAATATGCATTGACTACACAGATCTAAACAAGGCCATCCCGAAAAACCTTTCCCCTTGTTGCGGATTGACCAATTGTTGACATAATTGTAGGCCATGCAATCCTCTACTTTCTGGACACTTATAATGGGTACCATCAGATTTAAATGGTCGCCGAAGACATAGAAAAAACTACATTTGTCACCAATGACGATATCTTTCACTATACTCGAATGCCTTTTGGACTCAAGAACGCCAGGAAAGAGTTCCAACAAATGGTAAACAACCTCTTTGCCACCGAGATCAACTGCAATACGGAATTTTATGTTGATGATCTCATTGTTAAATCCAATGAAATCAGTGATCTCCCTATTTATATGAACGAGACATTCCAAAGGATACGGACAACAGGGATGAGATTAAACCCAAAGAAGTGTGTCTTTGGGGCACCATCTGGTAAATTCTTAGGTTTCATCATTTCCGAACGAGGGATAGAAGTTTACCCCGCCAAGGTCAAAGCCATCTAAGAAATACAAATCCCAAGGAGTGTAAAAGACATGCAAAAGTTATTTGGATGTGTCGTTTACCTCAATAGATTCTCGTTAAAAATGGGAGAAAAGAACTTAACCCTTTACAAACTCTTGAAAGGAAACAACACCTTTGTCTCGACTAATGACTGTGAAAAGGCTTTCGACAAATTGAAGATGGCTCTTAGCCAAGCCCCCCTTTTAGTTGCTCCAACAGAAGGAGAAACACTATTCATGTATTTAGCTATTACAGAAACTATTGTTAGCTGTAATCTGCTCTTCCCAAAATGAAGAAATATCGCATGTTTATTACGTGAGTCATGTACTTATAGGTGCTGAAACACGTTATACCCTGCTCGAAAACACATCTTTTGCTTAGTCGTATCGGCTCAAAAACTCCAACCATACTTTCAAGCAGATCCTGTCACCGTACTTACATATGCACCATTGAGGCAAATCTTGCATAAACTAGACTTAACAGGCTGTATGACCAAATTGGTACTCGAGTTAAGTGAGTATCACATCGATTTTTTGCCAAGAAAGACAACGCAAGTACAAGTCCTAGCTAATTTCATTGCAGAAAACACGCTCCTCACCTCGACATTCGATAAACAGCAACAAGAAAAACCAGACCTTGAAGTGATGTGGAGTTTATATGTTGACGGGTCTGCAGGAAAAGAGCATCAAGGAGAAGGTTTCGTACTCAAAAGCCTTACCGAAACTGAATTTGCATATACTTTAAAGCACATTTTCCACACTAGCAATAAGAAATCAGAATACGAAGTGCTCCTCGCGGGTCTTCGCATAGCTTTAGCAATGAACGTGGACAACCTCATCGTATATGAAGATTCACAAACCGTACATGGGCATATCACGGGAATGTTTGAAGCAAAAGAAGACATCATGAAAAAATATTCCGAGTTAGCAAAAGCACTCCTTTCTCGATTCAAATGCGCACAGTTCGAAAAAGTAAGCAGAAGAAATAACCAAAAAATCGATGAATTGTCTATGGCACCATCCAGGTATCAAATCCCCAGAATATGATTAGAACCCCTTACTTAGAAAGAGCATCAACAAAGAAATCCTATGTATGACCCCCTAAAGTAATTGGATGATCCCAATCAAAGATTATATTTTGAATGGTTCATTGCCAGACGAGGTCGACCAAGCGTGGAAGGTCAAAACCATAGTAGCATGTTACATTATTCACGGCGACCAACTATACCGAACAATGGGATATTGGTCGCTACTGAAATATGTCACCTGCGAAGAAGGTAACTACATCCTGAGAGAAGTGCATGAACAAATCAGCGGGGCATACATCGGAGACCAAACACACTTTTTCAAAAGATCATGCACTACGGAGACCTCTGGCCAACAATCAGGGAAGATTCCAAGGAAGTAGTAGGGAATTGCCATCAATGCTTAATTCATTCCAATGATCATCACGTTCTGTAAAACGAATACCATTCCATCACTTCCCCCATACTATTTGCTCAATGAGGAATGGACTTCTAGGTCCTTTCCTGAAGGTCTGGGAGGGCGGGCGCGTAGAGGGAATACCTTGTCGCGGTAGTTGATTATTTTACTCGATGGACCGAAGCGAAAGCCTTAAATTCAATCACTTCCAAGCAAGTTCAAGATTTCTTCTTGGAAGATGTCATTTGCAAATTCGGAATATCAAAGATTCTCATAACTGACAACAACAAACAATTCGATGCGACTTCATTTAAGAAATTTTGCGAACAGTTGGGCGTTGAACAACAGTTCATATTGGTCGCGCACTCGCAAACAAACAGACTTGCAAAAGTTTCCAACAAAATAATACTACAAAGATTGAAAAAGCGGCTAAATAATGCAAAGACTAATTGCATTGAAGAATTTCCAGGTATCCTTTAGTCTCGACAGAAGTCGGTTCCCCAACCACTCGAAATGACTACTTCAACCCACAGCAAAATGAACAACTCCTATGTGAAAATTTGCTCCTTATAGAGGATCTCCTCAAAGCTTCCAGGAAAGATGAACATTTCTAGCGAGCAACAGCCCAATATCACAACTCTCGAGTGTGACCCTTAGGGATAAAAGTCGGAGACTTTATTCTCAGGAAAAACGAAGTTGGAAGAATCATACAAAGTTATTAAGGTTTATTGGAACGCGCTTATATCCTTGAAGATGCAAAGGGAAGATAACTAGCTAAAACGTGGAATGATACAAATCTAAAAAAATATCACTTGTGACAAGGTCATCATCAAATTGTCTGATTGTCTTCCCAAGCATTGAAACTAAGACATTTATAGAGCCGAAACCTTTTCATTGATTGAGAAAAATGAGGTTTTACTCCTTTACATTACAATGAAAAAAAAACAAAACAACAACAATAAACTAACGGGAATCAGTACCATCCCTGTGACCTTCCTTCAATATTCAATCATTCTTTTTAATCCTCCTCATCAGATTACTCCTCCGAATCTTCGGTATCCAAGAGAAAGGCTGGCAACACTATGAACCCGTCAAACTGAGGGGTAGAATATACAATCCCAAAGCCTTGGTATCGCAAACCAGTCTCAGTGTCTGGGGCCACAAGATGAAAGTCCACCTCCTAAGGGAATACCAGCGCCGTATGAAAGAAACATCAGAACACGCGTAATTGAAAGAATGATGCATACATGCGATAAGTCCTCACCATTGGCTCCCCCACAATAACCCGAGAGAAATGTACCCAGAATTTTGGAGAATAAAATTACTCCATAGGGCCGTCCATCGCGCTCAAACAAATCCTTAGCACCTTAATAAACCATCCAATATTTTGGCCTTCTCGGTTGCACATTTCAAAAGCACGTCCAAACTTTACGATGATCCTCCTTAGATAATTGTTACAAGGACGTCTAACGATCAAACACTGCCCGAGACAATTGTGCAAACCAATTGCCAAAGGACCAATAGCACCATATGGAAAAGGGCAAGGAGAAACCATCGTCACAGAGGTAATGATGTGTTTATAAGTGGGGTATAACTAAAACGGATGCAACAGGAAAGTGTACCATCATTGTAATATCAGAGACACACCCGAGTTGTCAAACTCAGGGAACGGTAAAGGCTCAAATGGTCACCGTTTTATCTAATATTTAGTCTAACAAGTTGGGTTTTAAGAAATTAATTAAGAAATTGGGAAAACAATTAAATGGAAGCAACAATTAAAGGAATGAAGTTTTAGGAAAAGAGTTTGAATGAAGGATTCCCCGAGTGTTGTCAACTATTCCAATTGAAAAACTCATAAAATGATGTTTGCAAACGAATATTGGGTTATCACATGAAATTCGGGCAAACCTTATCTCTAGGTGAAGGTCGCTCTACTTACTTAACATTTAAAGGAGAATCTCTCTCTCCCTAACCGATTATAAATACAATAAACAACTTAGGTAATCTAATAACCTAAAAGTGCCAAGAATATCTCTATTCAATTACCAACTCTTATTACCCAATTAGTTGCCTTAAATTGATCTTCCTTTTTCAATTTCAATCAATATTGCAAAATAATCGATTCTACACAAATCAATTATCAAGAAAACGTAATTAAACAACAACACTCATATAAACAAACATCAATTTTGAAAGACCTTAGGGGGGGAGGGGGGGGGGGTGAATAAGGTTTTTGGCTAATTTTAAAAAAAAAATCTTTCGTGTGATTAGAAAGATAAACCTCCAATTTGTTTGTGAAAGAATTCTAAAACTCTTTTTGATAAGAATCCACACCAAACAAAATCTTTTAGTTTTGGCAATCAAGAAATGAGCATAGAATTAAATTTTAAAGAACATGCACAACAATTTATAGTGGTTCATTCTCTCAAAGAGCTACATCCACTACCTTGCGACTCAACCCGAGGATTTCACAAATCCACTATCTTCAAAGTTGGTTACACAACAACACAATGAGGATCACCCTCCAAGGGTTTTACACAAAAAACCTCTGAGTTTACGCAACAAAACAATACAATGAATTTATCAAAGGATCACCCAAAGGGTTTTCCACAAACCTTTGATCACAATAAAAGAATAAGAAGAGTAAGGAACAATGTTACCAAATGAGCTTGAGAAGAGAAAGATACAACTCAATGGAATACTTCTACAAGCACCTCGTTACTTCTTCTTTGATGGATGATCAACAATGAAGCTCCAAGAAGATTTTTCTATTTGTACGTATGAGATGAAGATCTTTGAAAGAATGTACTTTTAAAGCTCTTTAAATGTTCTAAAAAAATCTCAATCAATTTTCAATCCAACCTCTATCTATTTTGCAGCTGATCAAAGTCAATATATATATATATATATATGAAGGAGAAGAAAGTAGCCATTACACTGTGTAACGGTAATATTTTTGCAGTAAAAGACTAAAACCGGACGACCTATTTTTGAAACAGAAAGATTCGGACTCATCCTACAAAAATCGGATGATCCCTCTTAAAAATCGGACGACCTATTTTTCTAAACCTAGAAAAATCGGACGACCGATTTTAAAATAGGACGACCGATTTTAAAAATCGGATGACCTGTTTTTAAAATCGGATGACAAAATCGGATGACCAGTTTAAAAATCGGATGACCCTTTTTTTCAGAATGACTTAAAAGCCAGTTTTCCTTAAACAAAAAGAACTTTCCTTCACATTTCAAAATATGTATTCTTGATACTCTTTTAGAGATAAGAAAACTTTTGAAGGCATCAAAAACTCTATCAAGAATACTTGGATTTTTCAAGAATAGTTTATAAAAAGAAATTCATCCAAGAAGCTTCACACTTGATCAACAAACAAAGATGAGAATTAGGGAGTTTTACAAAATACCTTGCATATCCCTAACTAAGACATAAGTCTTCAAGGTCTTCAATGCCTTGATCTTGGAATGGCTTGATCTTTCCTTCTTCATTATGCTTTAATTCCAAGATCTTTTACTTCTTATGTAGTGTAGCATTGAGCCTCCAAAAATGCTTCTTTTGTTCTATAGAGACTAAACTATACTCATCACACAAACATATGTTAATCATAATAAAAAACATATACAATAATGCCCTTAGGGCTAACAAATTTAATGAAATGCAAAAAAAAATCATATCATCCAATGCTAGGGTTCAACTCTCAATTCAACCAATAAAAGTTCAGCTAGTAAACATCCTAACAATATTCAATTCAATAATAGAAATCAAAATTAAAAAAAGAAAAGAAACCTCGGGCTGAAAAAAAAAAAAGTGTTGAATCCACGATTCATAAAGCCACCCGAGCTCGTCTCTCGATTTGGCTAGTGAAATCTGAAATTGCTCCGTAGAATCTTTTCAATATAAGTTGATAGTTAATTATAGAGAATCTGCCTAATTGAAGAGGAATTGAGAGGGTTTCTTGCCTCAAATTTACCCCTAATTCCTCCTCTCTAAACCCAAAATTATTCTCTAAAAAAAGGGGAAAAACTGATATAAATACACATAAAAATGCATTACTCCACTGCCAACGGGACCTATCACATCTGGTAGGTCGAGCCTTACCATCCTTGGTAGGGTTCTATTCTGGATTGGCTGGAATGCTCACGATCGACCGCGTACAGTAGGTCCAACCTACCGTTCACAGTAGGCTTCTGTTGGAAACCTTTTTTTGGCCCTTGGACCTACCGCGTACGGTAGGTTGGCCTACCGTTGGCGGTAGATCTCCTTGCTTTGTGCCGGTGGCTTTGTTTTCTCTGTTTTCGCTTTTATTCTTCGTTTTCTTCATCTGGAAGCATCTAAGATAAGAATAGAGGTAAATTGTGTAAATAATACATTTTATCTATTAAAAACATCGTAAAACGACGAAAATAACACGTAAATGTAGTACAATATGGCACATATAGGTAAGTACCCTTTTTTCTGAAACTCTAATATTTAAACCAAAGAAGTTTTGCTTCTAAAAATTCAGGTACATGATATACATATTGCCTCCTAGTATTTATAGATGGAAAAAGCAAAGATGAACCTTCCAGCTGCTCAACAATTAATATCGAACTAATCTAAGTACCTTGAAGATCTCAAACGGTGCATTCATGTAGGAAAATTATGAATAGACGGATGCTCCAAGTACACTGGCGCTGCACCATTTAATAGAAATGACTTGGAGCGTCACTCACACTTAACTCATGTAAAGAGTGTTTTTGAAGGGACTATAAGCCCACATCACCAAGCAACGGTCAAATCACCGTTAAAATTAGGGTCAAGCGAGCACATGCAAACGGGGTTGCTACCCACAATGCTAACTCCAATACCCACAATCTCAAGATGACGAACCATTTTTTTTAAGGACAAGCCCCGGTATAGGCATCCCTAACAAAAAAGGAGACCGTTATGTCTCCCTCACGGCTAGCCTAACATGGTTTCTCTCTTTGACCACACAAATAAGCAACAAATTGATAATTCAATAAAAGAAAGAAATGTCATCAAAACAAATAATTGTTACAAAAAATTTTCCTCTTGGGAAAACATAACAACAATTCCTCCCACAAAAAGCACTCAAGGGGATGACTATCGCCATCAATATCCACCAAAGAAACCCTGGATGGAAGGCAACACTACTAGCATCTACATTTACGGACTGCAGTTTGGTTCCAAAGCCAAGAGAGGTGCAAAAATAGAAGCGTCAGTGTCCTTAGGAAGACATGCCACCAACTCGAATTAAAAAAGACCTCTATCAAACAAGATACCTCTGTCGAAGACCAGGAGCAAACAAAAAGCGCCTCACTCTCAGGGTTATCCATAAAATTAAGCCACAGGTGCTTAAACGAAGGAGCAGGAGCCCACACCACTAGATCCGTGCCCGCATCAACTTGGTACCCTGCAGCGGCCTTTTGAACATTACCCACAAGGTCTTGAACGAACTTCAGAACTACCATTAACATCCATCGATAAAATAGGGGCTGCATATGGGTGTTCCGCAACGAACCTCTCACATATGCCCCTCAGCAGCTTCCCAAGCCAGCAAATTCCAACAATACCTTCTATAGGTCTCGCTCCTTCTCATCCATGGCCGCCTCCAAAGAAGGTACCTTGCTGGCTATATCGGCCAACTCACGCTCCTTTGTATCACGAGCTGACATCGCTTGCCCAGTGATATGAAATTAGACTTCAGTTCCTTCAACTCTACCTCTAGCTCGTAAACGCGCTGCTGGTTCGCATTATGTTCTCGTTGTATCGCGTTCTTTAAGTTCATTAACTCCCCTTTTAACAGCTTTAAATCGTGAACCTCCCCTTCCAGTTTCTTGATCTTCCAATCAGCAACGACCGACACACCCAGCATTGCTATTTGTGACCAAAAAAGCAGCTCACGACTAAATATCATCGTCTATCAAAGGACAAGCATCTGACGTTATTAGACAAAAATATAACCCTAAAAAGAAACGGCATATATATACTCACCGGCATCAGCACGGCTAGAAAGTATTCATTAATTCCAAAGATGAAATTTGGGACCAAACATTATGTCCCAAGGAAGCACTATATGATCCAATATCTATGTGCAAACCCTAGGATCAATGGAGCAGCCGTTCATGTTCAAATTCTAATAAAGCCGGAACAAGATCTCCTCACCATCCATTTCCAATTCGAATACAGGATACTTGTCAAAAAACATGTCATCAACCCGAGGGGTTAGACCGTCCTTGAACGGAAGAATGACATATTTCCCCTTATTCGTATGACGAACGATGTAACAATCAGATTTTAACCCGTAGGATCTCTTCGATGAGTTCGACTAAGTATCCCTCTGTGCCGCAGTAGTATCAGTTGCAGCATGAGGATTGGCAGATTGGGGCATCACAAATACCCGCAAATAGGTATGTTCAAGGTCTGGGTCAGATCCCGATCGTCGCTCATCGCGAATCGGTGACATCTCTCGCTCTTCCTTAGCCTTTTCATCTGATTGCGCAAAAGGGTCTTCCCCTAACAAATTGCAAATATCATCAGAACCCGCACCCACTTGCATGGACTGCTCTAGCAATCCTTTTAAAGGTTTAACTAGGATTGTAAGACCAATACTTAGTAACGGAAGGGAATGAAAACAATACAAGACAATGTTAGCATAACACAACATACCGGATGCAACTACATTTATGCACTTCCTCTTGAAGTGGGAAGGCGTTGCCCCCATCTTGTAGGGACCTCATCAGTAGCAGTACCCTGAACACCCTTCTTTGGTCTTCCTACATCCCCGATAGCAACATCAATGCGAGTGAACAAGTCACTACTGATAGTTTAGCACGCCATCTGTCTCGGAGGCCAGAGTAGTAGCAGCTAAGTAAAACATGTATTTGTTACCTGCTAAAGCCATACCCAAACACAAAAAATCCACATTAAGTATATCACAAAACAAAAGAACGAACATGATCCATAAAGGAACCACGAGAATGCCGATAAAGACTATACAGATACTGACGTAAAACGGTTTTATCGAACACTCTATAAAAACCACAGCTTTCCAGTACAGACCATAACCAGCTCTCCCTAATTTAAAGTTTGACTGGGTATCGGTGAATAATCTCTCTGTAATGCTGCAACTTAGCATCCAACTTCACAGAAGGACTGGGCAATCACTTGTGGGTGCTCCAAGATGACTTTAATGAGGCATGAGGGTCCCGCACAAACAAGAACTAATCTTTCTAATCCTTTATTTTAGACGGTTTCGACTGGACCAAAGGCTTTTTTGATGTACAAGTATACCACCCATCTTTGCCATACAAGACGCCATGATACTTTCAAAATACATCACAGTTTGTAGGGACACCGAGTACTCGGCAGATAATGATGAAGCCCACAAGATACCTTGCAAATAGAGGATAAACTTAGCTAAGGGGGAGATTCCAGGATCTCAAAACCTTAGTAACCAATAGGTGAGGAGGAAAACATACCCCAAATTTCTGATGCTCCTCATATACGGGGTAGTGCCTACGAAGGGAAGAACATGTTCTCGCATCCAGGCTTGGACGTAAAAGGACATACTCATCAGGAATCGAATATTTTTCCTACAAACCCGCCAAAGCTGTATCCATCACTGTAATACTGCAACTAGTGGCCTGACCATCAAAACTTTCTAGTTCAACCCGTTTACTAAAATAGCTGCTATTGTTTTGGGAGAGATGTGTCCATCATAAACCCATGGTTCATCCAGGGAGGGACAACAATCTGACAGGGTAAAGCCTACACCTTAGACAAGAAGAAAATGCAAAAATGTGAACATTACCTGAAGGAGTGTTTAGAACCTCAGTTCCTTCAGTATGACCGGTATTATGACTGCTGGAAGAAGCCATCTGTACGATACGGGAAACGGATACTAGAAAAAAAAGAGAAACAAAAGACATAAGAATTAAATGTGATAGATATAGCAACTCAAAAGCATGTAAAGAAGAAAGAAGAAAATCAAACTGCCAACCGTCATAATTTAAGAGGCGCAGGAAATAAAGTGACGAGACAGGAAGCGTCTTCAGAAGCCAAATGTTGTTCAGAAACAAAGGGCACGTTACATCAATGAAACGCCTTTTAAAGGAGGGGCAAATAATTGGATAAAACTCCATCGTCCAACCCACCAATGTATTAAGGCCCAACTCGAATACTAAGACAAAGAGCTATTAGGCCCAAGATCCTCCTGGCCCAAATTGTAAACATAAGAAGCTAAAGGCCCAGCCAAATGCCTATAAAAAGGTCCTCTCTCCTCTCATTAATGCTTGATCTGAATTCTAGCTATTAAATATTGTTTACTTCTCCATCAACCTCTCCTTGAGAACATCACTGATTTAGGGATCGAAGTGCCCTTGGGGAGATTGTCCCCTTGGTCTCTAACTGTCATCTGTCTTGTAGGGGTTAGAGCATCTGGTAGCTGGAGATTCATCAACGAATAAACAGGTGTATATATATAATTCCTTTCTTACGATACAAAATGCAGTGTAAATTTCGGAGACAAAGAAATAGAGCTCTGCGACCTGTCCTTGAGTCGGTGGCTTGATTAGGATAAGAGGAGAAAAGTCTTCCATCTACTTGCGTTGGCGGCATGATTGAGATAAAAGGAGCCTTGCGCACTGCTGTCTGCCACACAGAGAATAGGGAAAGAAGGTCTATGAAATTTTTGGACAGTTTGGTGGATTTTGACAGCTACTCAAGAAGGATTTGGGGGGAGAATTTTTTATCTGCATGCTAAAGGGTTGTGGCGCTCTCAAAACATCATAAAATAGGGGTTTGTGATGCTTTGTATTAAAATAAAAATTTTATTTTTAAATAAATGGTTAGAACTACGTTATTCCATATAATGTTATAATGACGACTTTAAAAAGCATCGTTATAGATCCATTTATTACTATACGTTTATAAAAGTGTAGCTAAAACAGTGTCACCATAACCATATTTTCTAGTAGTACCTATTCCGGGTACTTTCTTTTTTGGAGTGAGGGTGAGAGATAATATTAAAGATTCTAATTAATTCAATTAAGTAAATAAATGTAGGTGACTATTATGAGTGTAAAATTTCCATAGATGATTTAATAAGATTTTCGTTATATTTGAATTACAAAATATAGAGTGAATTTATTTGTATTGACATGTGCCATAAAGGCACACGTTAGACAAACCCATTTTAAAACTCATGATTTAACTTTCATATTCATCCCCCAATATTTTAATTTTTTAAAAATTTTCTAATCTATTTCACCCTCCAACCTTTTCATATTTCTTCCTTATATTTAAAGCCAACTCAACTCATATATTTTGGTGACTAGTAAATGCCACAGCCATTTTTATTACTCCCTCCGTCCCACAAAGATTCTTCTATTTCAATTTTTACAAAGATTAAGAAAGTTAGTTAAAATAGTAAATTTTGTTTTGATTTCTCTTTTATACCTTTCCTTAATATTTAATGAATTTGATTTTTTGTCTTGAAACTTGTATAAAGTTTTTAGAATGGTGTGTATTTTATTAATATTTCTTAGGAAGTGGAGATTTTTATTAGTTAAGATGTAGAATAATGAGGGGTATATAAGGTAATTAACATGTTAACTAATATATATATATATATATAGAAATATGACCATAGTTTGGGACGAAAGAAAGAGGAAACTAGGACCATCTTTGTAAGATGGAGGAAGTAATATACAACAACATCTTTTGAGTATACAATGAACTCAACATAGATAATTTACATACACTTTTTCTGTCTAAATTTTTTTATTTCTCTCTAAAAAATTCAACATAACTTTTCAAGATTTGACTAAAAGAAAAATGTTAAAATAATTGTATTGTTATGAATTAAATAATATTTATGGATGTCCATAAGAGATAATAATATCTTATATAAAGTATATCTCATGAAGAGATAGATATTCTGAAGATGTAGAAATCCTGAAGAGATAAATATTCTGCAGAGACAGATATTGTAAAGAGAGGTTACAGAATTTTAATTATATCTTAGTTATAATAGAATCTATCCTTCTATTCCATCTCTATCTCTTGTATCTCCTAAGCACTATAAATAGTGCCCTTGGCATTCAATTGTAAACACCTCAAAGAGAAATCAATAAAAGTTCTCTACTTTTCTCTCTTGTCTTCTCTGTCTTCTTTTCTTCTCTATATATTCTTCTAGTTATTCTTTCTCTTTATATTCTCTCTTTCTTTATACTTTATATTTGATATTGATTATTCTATTATGCTGACAATGCTGCACCAACAAATTTCACAACACGTTATCAGTACGAGACTCTAGCATGAGTTGTTCCCTCCTCCGAAACCAAAAAAAAAATTTGTAGCAATGCTATCATGCTGCAAAATTTTGAGGTATTTAATCAAGGTATAGAGGTACTTGTTTTTACTTAGATCCTGTTGATTATAAAACTTGAGTTTTTGACTCATGATATTAAGAAAAAATATACTTCTTTTGACAATTATTTATGCAAATTCAACTAGATATATGGTGGGTTAGTAAGAAACCATCATATGTATATACATGTGGAGGTAAGTGTCTTGAATACATGATTAATAGAACTATAAAGTATCAAAACCACCCGCAGTAGAAAATTTTAGATGAATTATGAAACTACTAGAAGTTGGTTATTATACAATTTTAGATCAACCATGCAATCATCAGAAGCTGGTCATTATACAAACACGGACTATGTTTGGTTATACTTGTGGCTAAAAGCTTTATATTTATTAGTAGCATATTTCTATCTACGGAGAAAATATTTGTAGTGGTAGAAAAAACATTCTACCTTTATCATATCTCAAACATGCTCCTGAAGCAATATTGAGAGAGATGTTTAAGAAATTTTTATTAAGTTAGTCTTGCATCTTCTTGAGACTAAATGGAAATTGAGTCATTGATGGAAATGGTATTGGCCGACCAATTGATTTTATGTCATTCCCTGAAGTGACTTCATTAAACCTATAATTTTATTTATAAAATAGATTTTAGTCATGAGCATAAATATAGTATAAATATTACTTATAATTATCACGATGACTTAATAAACTCTCAATACATGGATTTTCACCGAACTGGAAATAGTGAGAGTACATATTACAACACTTTGTAAAATAATTATCAATGAGAATCGTTCGTACTTGAAGTACGACATTTGAATTGTTACTAAGCATCGTATAAAAATGAAGATAAAGGTATTGTTACTCAAGAAATTATGCTACTGACACTAATGATGCTATTACTAATGACATCAAAATGGAACATGCAAATGATGTCAAATCATTCAAAAATATCCAGATGATTTTTCTTGATATATTTATAGTATTTAAAGTATCAAATTATTCTCTTTTTTTTTTGTGTTCCATGGTTTAAAGTTTATTAGTCGTATTTTTATATTATAATGGTGAGATGGAATATCTCTAATTAAGAATGGTGCATGAGGACATACTTTGAATAAATATCCAAAACTTTATGGTAGTAAAAAATTTCAAAGAACTGATTGTTTAAAACTTCAGAAGAGTTAGGAAATTAAAAGGCTCTAGAAGAATTAGTGTATCTACAAACAAAATGTCAAATTTGTAATGCATTCTTCTCGACAAAGTGTTGCAGAATCTTATTGTTAGTCTCGATAATATTTTCCATCATCTTGAGACAATTGATAAGAAATATTCATTACTATTAGTGTTCTTTAAAACACATATTACCATTCATATTTTATTGCACCAAATAAATAAATTTGAGATACAATTGTTTAATAAACCAGAAGTTTATTGAATTAAATAATTTATTATCAGCATGGCTGGGTTGACCATCCAGGATCACTAAAGTACGAATAATATATATTAATTCTTATGGAACGGGAAGTTGCATAAATTTCATGTGCTACTTGTTTCAAATACAAATTATGTATAAATATTATCAATAATATTTTAGTGTTGAATGTGCTACTTTGGGATGAATATAAAAATATTAATCGATGCGTCGATAATATAGTAGTGTGAATATTATTGACTTGCAACCTGTATCTTACAAAGTCTTAATGAGCTTATACTTTAAATTTTCTCAAAGGCACAATTTGTCCTTGTGATACTCCCAACCTCTCCACTAGGTTAACTGCGGCTAAGTAGGGTATCAGCATGCCTCTCGATACTAAACTACATGTCCCAAAACTAAAGCAAACGCTGGGTAAAACTTAGAAGCCTGTACATAGAATACACAGCGGAAAAACAAATAAGTAAACTGAATACTAATAGAACGCTCAAAACATAAGGTTCAAAAAAACTTCTTATGATCATTCTAATATAGGGTTGAAAATACTTTACATAAACAAATCCACACGAAGAAGTAAAAAGAAGAACTTTACAAACGGCTTGAGCATAAGAAAAATAAAAACAAAAACACATGTACTTTCCAGAATGACTCGATGTCAAAAACTCCATGCATACTACTTCAGCGGCTTATTGCGCCTTTGTTCGTCCTGATTCAACTGAAAACAAAACATGATATGGAAAGACGTGAGCGCGAACGCTCAGTAAGTCCACGTGTATGTGCTTTGGTGATATTCTTAGGACAATAAAGAGATAGTTTTATGAAAACAGTTCATGCAAGATTATAAGAGACATTTTCCTTTATTATCTTAAGATATAGACATTTGAACCTATATGAGGGGTTTGAACGCAACTGGAAAGTCTGAGCGAATCAAGACACATCAGTGCAGCTTCTACACCCGAATTCGAAAGATCATGTAATGCGAAAGCTGGGCTCCATAGGCAGAGTCCAAAACCTGTAACGAGGTCATCAAAAACAAGTTCTGGTATCTCGTAGTTAATATCAGCCAAACATCTTACGAGCGCTGATTCCATAACTACCGCACTCTCCATTCACATAAAACCAAGCTACAGATCCTGCAACTACCAGGTCCGTTCTGAGACCAACCTTAATTTCAAGTCCCTCCTGACTCTCCTCAAGGTGGTCATCCCATCACAGAGCATGGTGTGATGTCTGGCATAATACCGATTGGTCCAAACCCTCCACGGTACTACGGCCCCTCTCTCAAGTGGATCACCTTCCAGAGTTTGAAAACCGCCCACGTCATCAGAAGAGGCCCCAGTATGGGGGACTAGTCACGTACAGTGCAATCCTCTAACGCTTTCAAACACATGATCATAACCAGAACTTTATCCCTAGTCGGAATGGGGTTTCATATATATATATATATATATATTTTTACAAACTAAAAGGCCACTTGTTCGGCCGTCAAAACAAATTCAAGTCATAAACATTTTAGAATAGCTAAATCCCCATCCGCCAGTCAACTCATACTTATGTAGATTTTACAAATATGCCAGGTCTACATTTATGTATGTCAAACCATGCAACTCTTCAAGACTAGAGCATTTTCCAACTCATAAATATTTTCAAAAAACCGTGTATGAGACTACTTCTTTTCCAAACATTAATAATTTATTTTAAAAAGAAAACACCTATGCGGAGTACTGCTCCTATGCATTTCTAAGGAACATGGTAACATGTTGTGGAGAACATCTCCAATTAAGGGAAAAAACACGCTAAGTTATATCATTCCAAAAGCAGTAAACATCTTATGATAGGCTTAGAGGTCATATATATATATATATCGCCAACAACATTTGAAACAAAATAATAAAACGGGGTCTGTGGACTCACCTGAATGGAGATCTGGTACTATGATCCTACAAATAAGATAACAAAAATACTTAATTTAAAAATAACATGTATCCATTCGCTAATGGAATTATCTCCTTATGATCTTAGGATATATATATATATATACATATTGTCCCATTAAGAAGATCCAAAATCTTATAATCTCAAGAATCTTTAATTTGAACACTTACTTGAAGTGCCTATATTGCTTTACAAAACTAGAAATTAATCTCACTATTAACTACATATTAAAACCCACTTAAAACATTTAAATCCTAAAAAAAATAACAAACCAAAACTATATATATAATCTAGCTAAAAATGTAACAAAAGAAAAGAATGGAAAAAAGAGAAATGACAAACACTGACCTGATTATGGCTACTGATTATTATTGCCAAACAAAGCTAAAAAAAAAATGACTTCATGGCATACATATAAAGAGGTAGAAGGCGGTGGAGTACAAAGGAAATAAAACAAAGTGTGACTGGTGGGGAGTTGAGGTGGCAAAGATCCTTAATTATTAAGTTTTTTTTTTTGTCTTAGGTTCAATATCTTATTATTAAACTCACTACTTTAAACCTTATATGGGAATGTCAAGTATTTAAATTTCTAAAATGCACATGCTAGGTATTCTAGAAAAACATCCCACTTAAAGACACTTATAAGCTCTATTAATAAAAGCTTAACGCAATAAAGTTTTACTCTCATTTCTAAATGTCTACAAAAATATCATTAAGTGTCAAAAACACTTTACTCCACTATATCAAACCCCAAACTCTACTTTCATAATGCTCGCAAGTTTTGGAGTCATACAAGGTGCTTACTGGTTAGGGCATTACAGTCCTAATTATGCTGGTTGTGATATGAATCTATTGATATTAGTGTTGAACATCCTACAAAATATGTTCATGCATTAAATAATCCTGTAGACCAAATACATTAATATGAGTTCTTATAAATGTAGTAGGATTCACTCATATCATACAATCCAAAGAAAGACTTTAGGTAAGGCACCAAGCGTGTGTAATGAAATGGATTTTTGCCAATAAATTAGACATGTACTCTTCTTTGTTATTTGTTTATGGTAAGAAACCAAGTATTGCAATCTACGAATTAAATGTGCATTATTCATTGCTCTACCAAAAGGTAGATTCTTAAATACGTTTGGTAAAGAATATCAAAAGAGATGTTCATAATTGGTTGATTTTGAATATCCCAGCATTCAGAGGAGAAAATATGTAATCGGATGAAAATATTAAATACTTTGTGTCTCTAATAAGTTTTGGACTAGAAGTTTAAATGCATATAGCCAGGCATGTTTTCTGACCAACATGGTAGATAAGTCGATTCTATGAATATGAACACATCGCATATGAAAAGAGCAAATGTTTAGATAGTCATACTAAAAGTCAAGGAAATCAAATTACAGAAGAATTTTCCAAACATGACCCATTTATTATTTCTAGAAGAAATTCAGGTACCTAAAAATGGCAATATTATGAGACCTCATCAGAATAGGTCATGATAGATGAATGAAATTGTAGAAGTACAAAAATATTTATTCGCATAGTGGCATTGAATTAGAATAATTCAAAGTCTGCAGACTGATAATAATGTAGAGTTTGAATGAGAATTATAAAAGTTAGTCTAGACGATTAACAAGTACACATGAAGAGTACATAATTCCTAGAATGAATTTTACACCTGAAGTGTTAATCCTAAAAGGATAATTATAAATATTTATGATATGCGGACTATAAAATAAGTATTGATTATTACTCTTCGTAAAGGCATGACATTATTTACGAAAAAATATTTTTGGTGGAGAATATGATTAGCTTTCATTATAGCGCCCAAGACAATTAATATACATTTGTCTATGTTATTATTTGATAACGCATTTATATGAAGCCCCTGATGGACTTAATATGCCTGAAGCATATAAGTAAATTGTTTTAGAAGAATATAATGTAACTAAGTCTTAGTGAATCATCATTGTAAATTATGATGAAAAGATTGAGTATGTCCATGTATAAGGACGCATTTACCCGTGTTGGTTAATTATACTTGCCATATATATTATTTTGTAAGAAAATATTTTTATTGTGCAATTTCTTGATTAACACTTTGATGAACTAGTTGCCCCATATTAGAAAGAGAAAATCAGAAATAGAAGAAATATCATCTACCCATAAGAATAAATGAACTAAAAGTTCAAAAGATTTGGTCATTTGCAAATAATTCCGAATCAAGTACTTTATATAATTTTACCAAATTTATAAGAGTTTCTAATATATACTCTTATTTAGCTAGATGTCCTAGAAGGACCATAAATCTCATAATACTTGAAAGTTTGAATAACGCTCGAAACAGTGTGATGATCAAGGGTTTTAAGTCAAACTTTTGTCTTGGTCCATAAATTGAACATTATGAAAATGTTTTACATGGACATGGCACATGATTTCTATGCCAAGTCATTGAGTCATTAGATATTGATAAAGATCTTTAATAAAAGATGAAAACAATTTGGTCCTGGAGTAACACAATTTTGCACATCTATAGTTGATGAATATACTTGTTTCAAACAAGTTGATCGTAATTATAGTTCTTGTCTATCCAATGACTTTGGAATATATATCAAACTTATCATTTGATATCTCCTTCCAATAATTATTTGAAAATTTGAAAAAATCAAACTTCGATAGATATATATATATATATATATATGATATTGATTATTTACATGATCCACACAAATCAAATCATGTATTGGCATACACTATGCTAGTGTCTAGACATATATCAGCCACTTCTTTAACTTGTGTTTACGAAATAATTAATTCTGATGGCCGACTACAAATGTGTGTGATCAAGATGAATACATTATGATATTCGAGATATTTATATATCCTCATAGATGAAATTCCAATTACATTGTTGGAGATAATTATAAAGTTTGAGGACATACAAAGGGAGATAAGACAAATATATCTACTTATGAGCTCCAGAAGAGATACATCAATGGCGTGCAAACAAGTTCGATCACTTAAATGTGGAAGATTTAGCCATTAAGACATTACCGATAACAACATTTGAGATCATCCCTAAATTCATATGTTTTAGAAATCTCAAGTGATTATCTCATTACGGGGAGTAATGTTTAACATAGAGAATAGTATACTCTTTTTTCTTCACTAGAGTTTTTTGTCCACTGGGTTTTTATCTAGTAAGGTTTTAATGAGACATGTTTTCCATGTAATAGACATCCTAGAGGGAGTGTTATGAATTAAATAATATTTGTGCATGTCCATAAGAGATAATAATATCTTATATAAACTCTATCTCTTGAAGAGATAGATATTTTGAAGAGATAAAAATCTTGAAGAGATAAATATTCTACAGAGATAGATATTATGAAGAGATAGGTGATAGAATTTTAACTACATCTTAGTTATGATAGAATATACCCTCCTGTTCTATCTCTATCTCTTGTATTTTCTAGACAATTCGATCTCAAATTCTTTTTCAAAAGTCTAGTATATCTATATAATTAAAATGGTATAAAAATATATGGGTTGAGTTGATAAAATAAAAATATATGGGTTAGTTTGTGTGAAATATAATGAAAAAATATGGAAAAGTTAGAAGGTGTATAGATTAGGAAATTTAAAAAGATTTAAAAAAGAGGTGAATTTAATAAGAAAATTAAATTATTAATATTAACAATTATATACTTGTTCCAAATTAAATTGTTTCTCACTTGACAATTAAAAAAATGATTTCTTAATTTTTTTTTTGGAAGAAACGATCTCTTAATTGACCGTATTATATTTGGAATTAACTTTATATTTGTTTAAAGAAGAAAGTAAAGGGGATAGAATTTTTTTTTTTTTTAAAGGGTAAAGGCAATAGAATTGAGTAACAATTCTAATTCTGGTTAGCTTAATTGGAACTAAAGCCAATTCGAACTGGGGTCTCTTTTTAGGCCCAAATTTCCTTAGTGCGAGCTTCTTAAACGAATGCGAGTTTAACTTTAAGTGATTTCGACTCGTCACATAAACTCGCTTTGAATACATTGATATATATATATAATATTGATTTTTTGTGCACTGTATTAAAGTTTTTAGATTATTTTATATTATATTGTTATTATAAAATTCCCATATTACATTTTACAGTATGTTTTGATCTTGAAATTTCATTATATGCATTCATTAATTTCTTATTTTTAATTTTGTATTTTAATATTAACTTTTTCTATTTTATCAGGCTCTACTTGGATAGTTGGATTATTATTATTATTTTTTCTTGGATAAAGTGTCTTTCTTTTTCTCTAAATTTGTGAAAGTTTAAAAAATAAGAGAATATATGAGACTCAAAGTAAAAATGAGTAAAAATGAGTAAAGATTCAAAAAAAAAAAAAAAAAAACAATAACTATCCAAGTATAATTTAAATTTTTTTTTTAATTATCATTCTTCTTTAATATACAAGTACTTAGTTAAAAATATGTGCGCTTAGCATCGAGATAAAAATTTTATAATATACATAAAATATTTGATTTTTTAAATAAAAATACTATTTAATTAAAAATGCTCACATAATATTTTATTTTTATTTATTTTTTAGATATAATTTAAATCAAAATCTCTATGAGTGATTTTTACTACTGAATTAATGCATATATAAAGTTATATTATTCCATAGAAATGAAGTTATATAAATAAAATAAGGAAACTAATATTGAATAAAAGAGATGATTAAAAATATAGTAAAAAAAATGAATATTAAAACAAAAGTCATAAGTATTCCTTGACCCTCCTCTTCAAGAAAAATTCCTCTTTTCCCCTACGCCTCTATTCCCCTCCCACCAAAAAAAAAAAAAAGAAAAAAAAAATGTCTACTTTCTAACCCCTCCTTCAAGAAAAAAATCCTTCTTCCCACACACAAATTCCCCTCTCCAAATAAGTAAAACCTCTTTCCCGCACCACTGCCTCTTCCCCTAAAATATGATTTGGATATGATATAAAATATTCTCATTTTATGTAAGTTAGTATATTTTACTATTTTGATCCCAAATAAAAAAAACTAAGTTATAAATTATAAAAATAAAAAATTTAAATTAAAAAGTATTGCTTCACCCTTAATTTCCGTACTTATCAATATGGTTTATGAACCCCCTCCTCCCTCTAAAAAAAATGCATCTTTTTTCCTACACCCCACCAAAAAAAAAAAAAAAAAATCTCTTTCCCGCAACGCGCACCTCTTCTGTTGGAGAGGCCAGGCTCTAACTGTACCTCGGACCTCAGGCTTCATACTGGCTGAGTTTTCGACCCCAAACCTATAGGCATACCCCTTCTTCATCACCATCTTGACCTCAAGTATCAGCTCTGCGTCTGTAGGCATGGGGGTGCCAGTCTGAGAATATTCTCCTCCTTCTGCAGGTCCATGTACTTTTGCTGAAAATTAATAAAACATGTTAAAGTGATATTTTTTAAGTAAACGACAAGTTTATTTATGATATTCCTAATAATTGAAATTAAAAACTCATCCAAAACTCAGTAAAGCGCTCGTCAACGAACTAGCCAGCATTCTTGTGGTCGTCACGATGTGTTTAAAGCTTTTAGTAAACCTTATCTTTCGAATAAGCATCAACAAGCTTCTTTCGCTGCAACATTATATAAAGTTAATTGAAAATTTTATAATTCATAAAAAAGACATAAAATACATAAATATGTTAATTCATATTCCCTCGTGAGCATCCCACTAAATAACCGCCTGTATGCTTCTCGGGACCTCGACTGCCTCACCCCTCTTTCCTATTCTTTTGTGTTTTCTTTCTCTTCTCTTTATACTCAACCTTCTCCTAATTGCTCATCCAGGCCTCGTAAATGGGAACCGGTATCCAAGATCATCTCCTAGGGGCATTGCGAACTCGGTACAATATATCGTTATATTGTTTAATGCTTGTCTTCTCAAACCCCTCTCTCAGCAACTGATTGAGGGCTGGGTCCAATTGGAAATATCTCTACGTCTTCATACATACAAGTTAACTGAAAATACAAAAATGAAAATGTTAGATTTATAAATGTTAAAATATTACGCTTATCGAGAACTCCTCGAAGCACCCGAATACGCTGCCAGATCGTACTTCAGCTCTTTTGTGGCACGTCAATACGAGACTATACAATAAATGTCCATCTAACCGATGTCTCTGACGACTCACTAAAACTGAGAGTTAAAGTTATATTAAACTTAAAGTTATTAAAGTTAAAGTTATGAAAGTTAGAGTTAAAGTTTTGAAAGTTATAAAAGTTATGAAAGTTAGAGTTATGAAAGTTACTTACCCTCCAGGAACAGGATGTAGGCGTATGAGGAGATCTCTAGGCTACTGTCATGGCTAGAGTATTTCTACTAAAGATGGACGTAACGGGCAAGCCTGTGAATTGCCAGGCCCACGTCGAAGGGCCGGTCGGAGGAGAGATGAAGAGGGGATGTGTCATGGGTATGGGCGGCAGCAATGGTTGCACCTTTATCTTCGCATCAGGGTGGGTAGATGGCGTCAGTATAAAAACAGAACAGGTTGGAGGAGGGATTACCTCAACATCTTTAGGACCCGCTCATCTGATGCCAAGGCCCTCTTAGAATCATCAAGTACATCCTTCTTACCTCGCACCATATCTGTAATTATAAAGAATTATGAAAGTTAGCAATGCATTCCAAAACTTTAACTTTAATAAGATTTAACTTTAACAAACATAACTTTAAGATGACTAAACTTTAACTTTAAAAATTTTAACTTTAATAACTTTAAGTTTCAAAACTTTCACTTTTATTAACTTTCATAAAAGTTAGCAATGAACTAAATGCAATTACATACACAAATAATGGAAAACACGACATACGATTAACATAATATTAACTACGATTTGGAATCTTTTTCTTCTTCTTTACTATCTTCATCTTCAGACTACCATTCTATCTCGTTGTTCACAAAGTTATCATTATTTGCATCATCTTTAGGTTCTCCAAGAATACCTACTTCATCGATCCAGCCTATCTTATGAGCGAGAGTTCCGATATCTTCAATTCGGCAATCTATAATCAATGTCTCATGAGAAGAATTAATTATATATAATACGAGAAGAAGAAGAAGAAGAAGAAGAAGAAGAAGAAGAAGAAGAAGAAGAAAAAGAGGAGAGGCGACTAAGCCTCACTTTACTTCTAAAAATAAACTCCTATTTTTCGTTTATGTTTACTTCTACAAGAAGAAGTTGCTTTTGATATATTAGAAATGAAGTAATAGTTGGAAATAAAGGAAAAGAATATATAGGATAAAAAACTCCTAACATTTGTTTAAGTTCACTTCTAAAAGAAGAAGTCTCTTTTGAAAGATTGGAAATAAAGAAGTAATAGAAGTACAAAAAATTCTATCATTTTGAGAATAGTTTACTTCTAAAAGAAGAAGTAATAGAAGTACAAAAACTTTAAAAGTTTTTTTAAGTTCACTTCTAGAAAAAAAAAAAAAAAAAGAAGTAATAGAATTTGTTTTAAATTATGGACTAAGATTTTAAAAAAATTTGACAGAGTCTCCTTTATAAAATGGATATTTTCTAGGCACAAGGGCCACTCAAAATGCAACATTCAAACAATAATTTAAATAGTGCGGCTCCTCCAAAAACAATTTAAATTAAAGAGTTCGAGCTCCCCCATAAACAATTCAAATTCAATCATACATTAGAACATTCAAAAAACAAAAGACAGAAAATCTTTTGACATTTAAAATCTACTTATCATTGTAAAATCTAAATAGAATATTTTTAAACAAGACAATAATTTGTGTAATCGTATGTATTCCTTTAAAAGAAAAAAATCTCTTACCGAAGATAATGGCAGTCGTCGGGCGTCAGAGAAATTTCCAAAAAAGAGAGACCTTTAAAAAATGGGAGAAATATGTGATGGTTACATTATATACCCACTAGAAAACAAAGAGAAAGAAAGTTATGAATATAAAACGATATCATGCACAAAAATTAATCTTTTTTCATTTTTCCTTTTTTCTTTCACTTTACTTATCTAGGAGAATAAAATTGATAACATGACAAAACAAAAAAGAGACATTTAAAAAATGGGAGAAACATGCAAAAATTACATTATTATTATACATATATATACATATATATAAATATATATACATATATACATATATATATATATATATGCCCATTAGAAAATTTTATAGTACTAAGTATGCTTCTCTCCTTCCTCTCCTCACTTTATGAAACTTAGAAGTACTAGTACTACTTAGTAAAAATAAGAAAGAGTTAGTACTTTGGTACTACTATGGCGTTCTTGCTCTTAAAACTCTCTTAAAAACAATACAATTAATGTACTAATGTTTCACATTCATATGGCGTCTAGGATTATTTCCAACAAAATGCAAAGCATCTCTTATTAACGGAACAAATTCTTAAAATTGTTTGAACTCTATTAAACTATTACATGTACTAATATATCCTAGACTATTATATGATTTTGATTTAGGTCTTAACTCTTTTTCGTATATACCAAAAGCAACTTTGGTAATCTTGAAGAAACACACCACTATCACGTTTCATTATAAGAAAAGGGTCCTTATTTGTAGCGTGTTTTTTCTTTACATTGAAAAACTCTTGATACTAAAAGACAAACTAATATGCAACTTTTTTATTTGAAATGATAATACTATCTTAAAAGGCGCACCCCATTATTTATTTGAAATGATTTTTATAGAATGCCTTTAAGAAATTAAAAATAATTCAGATAATAGTAAAAAAGTAAAACTAAAACCATTAGTTAACATGCATATCCATCAAATAATTTCACAAAAAATCATTTTAAACCAAATATTACAAGCTATTGAAAACTAAAAAGATAATATAGAAGTGATAGATAGTATATATTATGGAGAATCATCTAGTCCCTAATTTTAGAGAATTGGCACCAAATGTTGAGAAATAAAGAGGGAGCTCCATTAATAATCAAATTCACATAATCTTGTACCTATCATTCTCAAGTATAATTAAACACAAATTTCACTTCATTAACTTTTGTTTTAGTAACCTGATCTTCGAGAGTCATTAACTAATTCGTGAAGGAATCGGAGGGTACAAGACCCCCAAACAGCAGCACTAGGCTGACATGCAATATTAAATTACTCCTTAGGTGACTCGAACTCAGAACCTCTCACTTGACATGTCAGGTGAAGGATCCTAAGTGAGGCGGTCATTGATTTTACTCAATGTTATCAAAATCAATTACTAGGAAACTTGCACTTCATTAACTTTACTCCATGTGCATCCTATCCTCATTTGAACTTTCTAGTAATGTTGAAAAATTTGACTAGACCAATTGGTTCGATCGATTGAACCAGAAACCGGTGGCTTGTCCGATCTAGTTTAAATAAAAAACTACTGCAGTATTGAACCGGTCAAACTTGGTCAAATCGGCCAGATTGATCGAACTGAAAAAATTCGGTTCTTGTGTTTTTTATTTTTTTTACTTCTGCTGCGGCTCAGCTGTTGTTCTTGTCTCTTTCTGTCTTTTTTTTTTTTTTTTACTTCTATAACACTTCAGCTACTATCTTTTTTCCTTTTTTTCACTTTTGCTGCGCTTCGGTTTTTTTTATTTTAAAAAAACCCAAAATCATGTTCTTCTGCTGCGGTTCAATTGCTATCTTTTTTTCTTTTTAAGAAAAACGTAAAATCACTGTTCTTAAATTGCTATCTCTTTTTTTTTTTTTTTTTTGGGATGGCTAAGCTAAGTAATTTATTAATGTTTCCTTCTGCTTGCTTCTGCGGGGCATTTTTTAGGATGGCTGGGTTGTTAACTTGAATTACATCTATCTGACACAACTTAGAATTAGAAGTGTCGTCCAATCCCAGAAAACAGACTAACAATAACAAGAAACTTGTGTTCTTTTACACCAACCACTATTTCTATTTGCCCAAACAAAAATAATCCCAAAATATTCATGAAATTCATCATCCAATAACATTAGATCAATTCATTAGATTTAGAAAGAAAAAAGGTATATTGCTTTGAACTTGTTAATTTTTTTTTTTTACTTTTAAATTTTTAGTTTTTAGTTTTTACTTGTTATTTTAAACTTGACAAATGAAGGCGGCAAAAGTTTTGAAAGATAAAATTATACATATTTCATGAGATTTTAACTTCTATGTTCTTTGTGTTTTTAATTTTTTTTTATAAGTATAGGTTTCTCTATACGTTACTTGTATTTTTTTTAATTTTTTTGAGAAAGTAGAAGTTTTTTTATTTATGTAGAATAATTGTTATAAATAATTAATGTATTTATAATATTTCTAATTATTATATACTTATGATGTCATACCGCTTCAACAACTGGTTCGACCGGTTAAATCAATAAACCAGTGAACCCGTAACCTGACCGGTTCAATTTCCAGTCCAATTTTCTCAACATTTCTTTCCAAGCAATGATCCTCATTTTTTAACTAGCAAAGATAAGATGAAAATGATTATATTAACAATTGAAATTAATATCCAAGAATAAATTCTTTCTTTACTAAAAAAAACCCACGTTCCAATGCAGTGAAACTTCACCAAAAAAAATAAACCAAAATTTTAAGCAATGCACAAAAACATTCCATGGAAAAAATGAAATATGGGGCACTCAAAATTTTACTCCCCTAATGCATGTATTCTCTCTCTCTCTCTCTCTCTCTCTCTCTCTCTCTCTCTAGACTAAGAGACAATCTGTAAGGAAGAATATATATATACACTATTCTTCCCATTCTCTATTTTGCAAACGTTTTGCAAAAAAGTTCAAGTTGTTAAGATGTCTAATAATAAACAGCTTCAAAGCTTCTCATCACTTGAAAAGAATTCAACTTCCTTTTTCCACAACTGAAGGATCATCAAACTCATTTCAAGTCAAATTTACACCAACTATTATCATTCTTAATCTTCAACCTTTTTCTCATTTTTACTTTCAATCTTAAACTGTTCTTTTACTTTTTTTTTTTTTTTTTTTTTTTTTTTTTTTTCTATCCTTTTAGTTTTTTCTTTAAAAAAAATGGTCATGATCTTCCCCAAACAATTAAGCAAAATTTTTTGAGGAATTAGACAACTAATCAGCTTAGAAAGCATTAGAATGAACAAAAATAGTACTTTAAATGATTTTTGTAAGAGAGAGAGAGAGAGAGAGAGAGAGAGAAAGATAATTTACCTGGGATTTGTGGTTGCAGTTGACAGCTGCTGGGTTGCCGATCGTTGGCCAATCGAAGAAATGGCGCTTGGTCATAGGTAGAACACAGAAATGTGAGGGAAAATTTAGAGTGGAGGGAATGAGAGAAGGGGTCATAATAACCTAATTTAAGGTCAGATTGCGATCGTTGGGTGAATGACATGTGATCGCAATTCTATATAATGTGTGATCAATAAAATTCAATCGCTAAGTTCTAAAATATTCTGATCGATGTCAATGTAATGTGCGAACTTGGTAACTAAGCCTGTGATAGCCACGTGTAGTTGCAAATCAGTTGCCAGTGATTGGATTGAATTTTTCGATAGCAAATTTCATGTTTCTATTTTCGATTTTTCTTGTAATGATAAAGCTTGGGAAAGGTGGAAGGAAATTCTCACAAAATGTCCACATCATGGCCTCAATCCAGTATACAAGTTCAAGCCTTCCACAATAAAGTTAATATGGGGGCGAGGCAACTCATAAATGCCTCTGCTGGTGGATCTACTGATATAAAACACCCCAAGAAGTCTTTGATTTGATTGAACAAAGAGCAGTAACCAGCTATACATGGAGTAGTTCAATGCATAGAGCAAAACCAGCAAGTGTGCACAATGGGGATATATAATCACTACTATGGAGTCTAGACTAGTATCTGATAGAGGTAATTTTTGGTGCAAATAAACATATTATTTTTAATTTTTAGTCCTTGAAAATAATAGCTATTTATTTATTATGATTACTAGCAAAACAACCTGTGCTATGCATGGGAACTCAATATTCAATAAATAAATCAAATTAATACTTAAAACAATAAAAGTTAATAAAAATGTTAAAACAATTAAATATCTATGAAAATATAACATAAATATTTAGAAATAAATACAAAAAATGTTTATAAGAATAAAAGAATGTTGTAGAGTCTATAGTTATTAATGTTAGAATAACATAACAATCAGAAATAATTTATGAAATATGTTGTTTATAAAATTGATGGTAATATTATAAAACCTCAACCACCTTCTGGATTTTACCCTCCATGGTAAACAATTAAATAAGATACAATTATTTTAGTGGATAAAATACAAAATATAAGATGGTAGTATTTTGTATTAAAGTTTCATAACTTCAAATTATATTATTATGTCATTGTTCAGCAAAGTGCCTTCCTTAAGGAATAAATAAATGCACATAAAAAATGAACAAATCTTAACACAAATATTATGGAAAAAAAAACCCTCAAAAAAAGAAAAAAATTACTTGAATGTTTCAATAAGGCAAGAAGCCTTTTTATGTACAAATAAAATAATTTATGGATTAAAGTGGACTACATGTGTGCAGCTATTGTTGTGTTGAATGTTTTAATAAGCAATTATATTCTTAAGTACTTCTATTTTTTCTTCTATAGGATTTTAATTTATTAAGTCTGTTTAAAGAGAAAGAGCAAATTTTCTTTACCTTTTAAATAGAAATTTCGCCTTTGAAGATTTGTAAGGAAAAAATCTATAAAGACTAATTTCAACCTCAAGAAAAGTGATAAAATTAGCCTCAAGAAGCCTTTTATGTCGAAATAAAATAGTTTATAAATTAAAGTGGACTATTTTGCATGGTAAACAATAATGTTGTAACATAAACATGGCCTTTCTATATAAAAATAAAACCGTTTATGGATTAATCTGATCTCCTTGTGTGGTGAGATTCTGAGGGGAAAAGGCTAAACAATTATATGAGTGATGTAATTGCATTGGCATTGGCTTTTAGTATTGTTTTGGTACTAAAAACTTTTAACTTTGCCATAGCTATAATATGTTAAGAACTGCAATTTAATTTCCAATTGTGAAACGAAAGATAAAAATCTAGTTCCTCATTTAACATGTATTTTTTCCCAAAAGAAGAAGAAAACCAAAAAGCGAAAGTAGCATCCATATTCAGTTTTGGAATGAAGAGCAGAAAAGAACAACAAAGCAAATCTCAAGTTCATATATTTCATTAGAAAATTCATTGATGGATGAAAATAAAAAAAAAAATTCAATTTGTGTCGCAAAAGAAAAATTAATTCGGTATTGGTTTGGTGGTGCAGCTACATAAATCAGAAGATGCAATTGACGTGTACGTAGGAGTAAAAGAAAAATAAGAATTTCTATAGTTAAAATTTAACAAAAAAATAACTAAAATCAAAACGCAGGTACTTCGAGGTCATAATATTGTTAAAGCATCAAATTTCATCTTCAAGAAGAAAAAGGACTTATAAATCATAACAACAAATGATAATGCGGATAGAAGATTTAAATAGCTAATTTCTTCTCTTTATTGTAAAAAAGAAACCTCATGTTAATTGCTTATTGATCTTCTTGAAAGTCGCAAATCTACCGTTTTCCAAAATATTAAATAATATATTGGTTTTAAATATCAATTTCTATGTAAATTTAAACTTTTTATACAATATACAGTATATATGGGATAGAACAATGAAAAAATTGGAGTAAGAATCCAATAGGTAAATAAGTGAAGTCTTAAAATTTTATTAAAGTCCAATCACTCAAACTAAAATAAATCCAGTCATAATGAAATTCTTTCTTCATACCCATAAAACTCTCTATTTAGTAGGTCAATAAAATTAATATTTTTGGCATATTAAATAAAAATGTTAGGATGATGCATATTAAAGAAAAAAATGATAGAATAGAATTGCGAAGCTAAAAAATTGCCTTTTTTTTTTCTTTTTGTCCAAGAAAAATTTTTGTTTCATTCCTCTACAAAAATTGAATGAACTCTAGTTGTATGTATTCCGAAGGGAGGATCAATGCCTATTACTTAATTTTTGTAGTGTGAATAATTCTTTATTGATACCCATGGTTACTATGAAAGTTTTAAAACATATCTATGAGAATCCATTAATGAATTTTTTATACACTGGTATAGAATGGAGAGAAAGCCTAATAGAGAGAACAATAATAGATGCAGTAATTTTCTTATAAAGGTAAATTTATCCTTAAAAAGTTGGTTTAGAGATAGTTTTAAACATGAGAAAATGACAGAAGATCCGGGGGAGTTGGGGAGTGGTTAAGGAAGGTATTTTTCAATGTTTGAATATGAGAGAAACAGTGTGTGTAGGTGATGAATGAGTTTAATTCCTAAAAAAGAGGATCTTTTAATTTGTTTTTAATTTTAAAAATTAGATCTAAGTTAATTAGAACCAATCAATGTGCTATATTATTTTTAATTTGTTAAAAAATAAAAAATCTAAAAAAAGTATTCAATTTTTAAGGATGTAGGAGAGGAGAGAGAATATTATTTAAATAAAGATAGTAAAGATAGATTAGAGTTATAAGAGGTAGAGATTTAGTACTTAGCCAAAGAAAAAACAAGGTAGAAATTCAACTGATTTAGGATTAACCTACAAGGAAAAAAAATACTAAAAGCCAACCAAAGTGAGGGAGAATATTGTGGAGAGGGGGGGAGGGGTTTGAAGAAAGAATGTGGGAGTTATAGTTAGTGGTAATAAGTTAGCATTAAAATTAACCAATAAAATTTTTGCCTGATAAAATAAATAAAAAATCTAAGAAAATAGAATGAAAGGTTAGACACATTTAGGAGAAGAGAGAGAAGAAAAAGTATATTTCAATATAATACAGTATAGATTATATTAAGTTTAGTTGGCAAAGCCCACTACGCATTAAGTTCTAAGTAAGCAACCATGTCATATGCAAGAAGAAATTAAAGATTCCTAATGTGGTGTAGTTTGGTCATGTGGCTGAGGGAAATGGATTTGTATGTCAATTATTTGAAGATTTGTTCTCAATTCTAACTCATATAGAGCAAGTTACATCTATTTATATATCACTGTTATTAAAACTGGACTGGACCGGTCAGTCGAACCGACTGGACTGGGAATCAGTCTCTTGTCCGATCTAGTTATGTTTGAAAATTGGATGAGAAATGAACCGATCAAACTCGATCAAACCCGATCAGTTCGACCGAAAACCTGACAAACGATTGACCCCCGTTTTTGTTTTTTATAATTATGAAAATTTTTTAAGTGTTTTTGTGTAATTAAGTTGAAAACCCTTTTTAAAAAAAGAAAAACAAAAAAACATCCCCCTCATCTGAGATGTAATCCAGGAGGGAGAAGGCCAAAGAAAAAGAAGAAAGACATATCTGAGTTTTAAGGGGATAGTAAAACCAGTTCGGGAATCTAAAAGCTCAGCGCGAAAAAATTCATCTTTTCCCACCAACTTTCTCTCTTTAAGCCAATTCTTTCTAACTTCTCTCTAAACCTCAAACTCAAATCTTTCACTTTCGACACAAATTGAAGATAGATAATGATGATCTTGAAAATTTCTTTCTAGAAAATATCGATTATAAGGTAAAAAATAACAAAAATTTAATTTTTCGTAACTGACATGAGTTTCTCCTAGATGATTTCGCCCAACCTGGCAAAATATTTTGACCAATTTTGCACAGATTGGCAAAATTCCTTAGAAAATTTTGCCCATCTGAGAGAAACTCATATCAGTTGATTTTTTAAAAAATCTTTTTTAAATGTTATTTTTATGCTTTTTATAATTTTTTTAATTATATAAGATATATAATTTGTTTCATATTATATATTTTTTTTTGTTAGTTAAGTAGCCTTCTTGTGATTTAGCAAAAAAAAAAAAAAATAGTCTGTGGGAGATTTAAACCACTGACCTTACGAAAAGTAAAATAGAAGAGTTACAAAAAGATCAACATAAAACTTTATAATAATAAGTGCATGAATTTTATTTAATAATAAAGTATTTACGTATTTCAATATTTGCTAACTTTAATCATTTAAAATTTTAATTAGAGCATATTTAATTTTAAAATTGGTGTCGTAATGTTTTTGTTAATAAAAGAAAAAGGTATTAAAAATTGTAAAAATTAAAATTAAAATGAAAATAGAGCATTTTTGTGGAAACGGTTGATGGAAACCGGCGTAAATCTAAAAAAAATACACGAAATACCCACAATAATCACCTCGATCGGACGTCCGAGCGCAAAGTTATGCCCCGTCAAAGTTTTTTACTTTAGGAGATAAATTTTTTTTTGTCTCGAAACGCATTTGGATCACTTTTTCAGCGATGCTATTGCGTTTATCTTTATGAGAACCATCAAAACGAGTGGTCACACGTGTTAAACGGATCTCCGACTGTAGAGTTATTCATGTTTCAAGTTTTTTAAATACCTATACAAATTTTGTAACTTTTAAACTTATGTTATAGTCAAAGAATCATTTTTGTCACGGGGTAGTCTTTCTTTCTTTCTAATTAACATTAACAGAATAAACATAATTTATAAACACAAAACTAAATAATATAACTAATAAAAATTTTTTAAAAATTTTGAATTTCACCCAAGCTGACGAAATTCTTTGCTGAATTTCGACCAACCTAGAACTGGGCGAAATTTCTTGAATAATTTCGCTAGGTTGGGCGAAATTCAGCAAAGAATTTCGGCCAAATTTTTTTCAATCTGGTGCGTTTTTTGAAATTTAAACCGATAAAATTGTAAATAAATGAGTATAGGTCGATGTACTTCTTTTTTTGAATTTTCAACGGTCAGATTTCTGTAAATCAAGTTTGTTTTATTGAACCCCAATTTTAATGTATTGAAAATGTTTATCCAACAACAGACAAAAAGGAAGAAGATTCATAAAAATAAAAATTAAAAAAAAAGAAAAGAAGAAGAAGAAGAAGGAAGTCGGTGACGGCAGTTGCACCCACTCAACTGAGCAAGGAAGAAAGAAGAGCAAGAGAGGTTGGTGTGGCAAGAAGGACATTCCTTCGGAGAGAATTAAAAAAAGGAAAAAAAAAAGAAAAAATAAAGAATGAGGAAGAGGAACGTCTGTGGTTGTGAGGGGAAAAGAAAGAGGGAAGAATAAAAAGAAAAATGAAGACAAATGTGATCTTTATGTGTTGGCTAGGGCAGCATCCCGAAGGCTTGGCTTCTCCCTTTTTTTTCTCTTTTTTTTTTTTAATTCAAGGCTTGGGCCTATGTTTTCTATTTTCTTTTTTTTTTTTAAGATGGGCTTTGACGTTTAATCTTAATTGGAAAATCTCTTCTTTATGCCCACAAAATGAGTATTTAAGCAAATTTAGAGGAGTTATGTATATATAAAATTATTTTACAGGTCATTTAATAGATAATTAATATATATTATAATTTTATATATCTATAATATTTTCAATTAGATCATTAATTTAACCTGTTGATTTCTGTGAACTAGTGAACCACTACCTTGATCAGTTTGATTTTCGGTACGATTTTTTCTATGTTGGTATATATAGCACGCAAATTAGCAAATTAGGGGCGTTTCTCCTCCCTTTTTGGGAGTTGCGAGAGGACGCAAACTTCATCTTAGGAAGGCATTAGTTCGGCAGCAACAAAGAGAAGAGAAGAATGTTAGTATATGCCCTAAGACCAATTGACTCACATTTACGATTTATGAAGCATGTATTTTTTAATTGTATTTTATGCTCTTGGTCATTAAGTATGTGACTTGATAGTAAAACCCTTATAGCTAATAAAATACTATTCTTATTTGTCCCTAGTTTATTACATCTTGTAAACTAGTGTGAAGTTGATTGATGGTCAAGTTTTACTGATCATGAATATGAGATATAAAATCAATTCATAAATACATATTGAGAATATTGTATTGGACATGGCCCAAAGTGAAGAAGAAATATTGCATGGGTTTAAGTTATAAGTATTTCTTCTCAGTTTTATATTTGGTGTCCTTTGACCTAATGTTTCTTGCATTGGGAGAAAATACGTTTTGACATAGTCAAACATCACTTTTAATTAGATGATTATTATGACTATTGGTTGGCTTATTTTCTTGTCATGGTTTGAATATTGGAGATAGTGAAAGGCATTTGTCCCTCTCTTTTTAGAGAGAGATATCCATGGGCCCCTTGATAAGGAAGACTGGAAAATATGCATGGACATGCTCAAATAAGTATTAATAAGGTATTATTAATATTATTTGTTGGAACAGTCTGCCTGGTGATCAAGTAAATGGTTAATTAAGTTTTATAAGGATGACTTGACCCATACCTTATACTTAATTAGGATATCGTGTGACAAAAGGACTAAATATTAAATCTGATGCTAGGTTATTATTACATTTACTTAACTTGGGTAAGCATAATGTCTTGCTAGAGGCCGCTTATGTTTTGTGAATAAATGTCTAGGACATTTTTCATTCTTCGTAGTTTTATTTTATTTTGTTTTTTTGCTTACGGTTTCCAACAAAGAAACCATATTCAAGAATTTGGTTATTTCTTTTCCTATAACCATGAGCTAATGTTTTTTTAGAATCCTGATGAAACCCTAGCCTTGTAATTGATTTATTTTAGTTTGGAACATTTAATATATTATTTTATGTGATTATATATCTTCGGATGTTTATTGGTTTGATTCAATTTATTCTTGGTGATTATTCTTGTAGAATAATTCTTCGAGTTAATTGGTACTTTTATCCATGCTTAATTCTTGTAGTCTTGAATACGAGAGATATGTGATTTTTGCAAGTGTTTACAGATTTTAGAATTGAATAGTTCATGATAATTTTAGATGATTTATGTCATAGAATTGAACAAGTCATGCTAATAGTTAAATAGGTTATGCCATGCATTTAAACGCAATATATTCCTTTAGCGAATCAAAGCTTGTAGCCTAGATCACCACTTTAAGGTCTAATCTTTTATCCTAAATAAAATTAAATCATTGTTATATAGGTTAGTGGTGGATTCAAGGTTCTAAATCCTCTCTATTGGTTAAGCTCCATTGGTTTTTAATTGGTTAATTTTATTTATTCATCATAATTAATTTAGGATGATTTCTAGATAACAAAATTCGATTCTTTTATTAAAATTAATTTAGGAAGATAAGAATTTATGTGTTAAGACTTTCTTCCGTGGTTTGATAATCTTTTACTCGTTGTTTTATATTAGTCTTGTGCATTTACAAGTATTTGATTTAAAGCTTAGTTAGAAAAATCCCGACCAGTAGCCATGATCAAGAGGAAGATGGGGAATTTAAACTTGGTACCTTCACAACCAAGTAATTAGCAGATCATGTATTGCAATTTTTGCAGCGGAGAGTATCCTAATCATGAGTGCCCTAGCATGCGTACTACAATAGAGCACATAGATTTCATAAAAGGGAATACGTAGGGGAACAACCCCTCCAATACATACAACCCTAGTTGGAGGAATCACCCCAACTTTTCTTGGAGAGTTCAGGGGCAGCAACAACCACAACAACCTCCAAGATTTCAAAATCGAGGTCCCACTCAGCCCCTACCTTATAATGCTTAGCCAGGAAAATCCAATCCGGAGGACTTAATTAGCAAGTATATCACTTCTGTCGATGCCAGAATGCAGAATATGGAATCTTTTCAAAGAAATCAAGAAGCTTTTATACATAATTTGGAAAATCAGATTGATCAATTGGCTAAGATGATTTCAGAGAGGACCCTTGGTGCATTGCCAAGCAACACAAAAGAATCCAAGGGAGCATGTTAAGGTAGTAACCTTAAGGAGTAGGGAGAAGTTAACTATTCCAACTCCTATGATTATGGAAAAAGAGAAGGAACCTGAGAAAATTCCTGAGGATGCTACTTCTTCAAAAGAAGAGAAAACAAAGCAAGATGACAAGGAAGTGAAGAAGCCATCTCCTCCACCTTACAGAGCATCTATTCCGTGTCCTCAGAGAGTAATGAAGGGCAAGCAGGATGAGCAATGCAGTAAATTTTTGGAAATTTAAAACAATTACATATTAACTTACGTGGTTAATGTTTTGATGCAGATGCCGAAGTATGCAAAATTCTTGAAGGAAGAAATTTATAGCAAGAAGAAACTGGAGAACATCTCTTCGGTGTTAATGAATGAAGAATGCTCAGCCATTATGAATATCAAAGAGAAGCTCCCTCAGAAGCTTAAGGATGCAACAGTTTCACACTTTTGTACTTTATGAGAACTATCTAGTTCTAAGGCCTTAGCTTATTTAGGAGCTAGTGTCAATCTCATACCATATGACTTGTTTAAGAAATTGGGTGTTGGTGACTCAAGCCTACTAGGATGAGTATACATCTACCGGATAGATATGTAAAGTATCCTAGGGGTATTATTGAGGATGTACTTGTCCAAGCTGAGAATTTCATTTTTCCTATTGATTTTGTTATAATGGACATGAGTGAGAATGTGGAGGTTTCTCTTATCCTTGGTCGTGCTTTCCTTGCCACTGCTAAGGCTATAATTGATGTTAGCGATGGAAAGCTGACCTTGAGGTTAGAAGATGAGAGGGTACTTCTTAGTATTCCTGATGCTATGCGTAAGTCTTTAGATCATGATGATACCTATTTCATTATTAATCCTTATATTTATGATCATGTGCAAGAGTTCGTGCAGAAAGATGCCCTTGTTGCTCTCCAATAAGATGACCATGAAAAGGTTGATTCTGAAGATATTCAAGCTATAGTGGCCAAGATGGATGAGGCAGAGGTTGAGAAAAAGTATCTGAAGAAGGAGGACATATAGGGAATTCCTTATCCCTTTATTAAATCCTCACTTGAGAAACCCTCAAAATTGGAATTGAAGCTATTGCCCGATCACTTAGAGTATGCTTTTTTGGGGAAGAACTTAACACTCTGATAATAATTTCTTCCAAGTTAAGTCGGCCGTAGAAAAGAGCTTTACTAAGAACACTAGAGAACATAAGAGAGCTATCACTCGGAAGATACCTGATATCCAAGGTATTAGCCCGTCATTCTGTACTCACAAGATCCTCTTGGAAGAAGATTTCAAGTCAGTGGTTCAACCTCCGAGGAGGTTAAAACCCAAATATGCAAAAGGTTGTGAAGAAAGAAGTTATCAATCTCCTAGTATGGAATAATTTATCTTATCTCAGACAATAACTGGGTAAGTCCAGTACAAGTTGTACCAAAGAAATGAGGTATAATGGTGGTCCCAAATGAAAATATTGAGCTAATTCCAACAAAGGTGATCACTAGATGAAGGGTTTGCATTTATTACAGAACACTAAATGAAGCCACCTGCAAAGATCATCGCCCTTTGCCGTTCATTGATCATATGTTGGAGCGATTAGCAGGCCACTGCTACTATTGCTTCCTGGACAAATTCTCAAGCTATTTTCAAGTTCCTATCTCCCCCGAGGACCAAGAGAAAACCACCTTCACCTAGCCATAATGTAAATTTGCTTATAGGCATATGCCTTTTGGTTTATGCAATACTCCTTCTACTTTTTAGCGTTGTATGATTGCTATATTTGAGGGTTTGATGGGGGAAATTATGGAGGTTTATATGAATGATTTTTTTGTCTTTGGGGATTCTTTTGATGTGTGCTTGTCTAATATGGAAAAGAAGTTGAAAAGATGTGAGGAAACTCACTTAAGTTTGAATTGGGAAAAATGCCATTTTATAGTCTGGGAAAGGATAGTGTTAGGGTACAAAAATTCTGAAAATGGCATTGAGGTAGATAGGGCTAAACTAGAGACAATTGACCCCCTTTTTCTATGAAGACGGTGAGGAGTTTTTTGGGACATGATGGGTTTCATAGCACCTTACTAAGGATTTTTCAAAAATTACAAAAACCCTTACTGCATTGCTTGAGAAAGATGTTCCTTTCAATTTTGATAATACTTATGTGCATGCCTTTACATTGCTTAAAGAAAAGATGATGAACTTTTCAATCTTAGTTGTTCCAGATTGATCACTTTCTTTTGAACTGATGTGTGATACTAGTGATTTTGCAATAAGCGTTATCTTAGGACAGAGAAAGGGTAAGTAATTTCCTATATACTATAAAGCAAGAATCTTACGAATGCTCAGGAAAACTACACAACTACAGAGGAGTTTCTTGCAATAGTATTTGCGTTTGATAAATTCCGCGCTTATCAAATATTATCTAAAGTCATAGTTTACACTGACCATTCTGCTTATGAATGATGCAAAGCCTAGATTGATTAGGTGGGTACTTTTATTGCAAGAGTTTGATTTGGACATAAAGGACAAGAAAGGAGCAGAGAATCTGGCAGCTGATCATCTTTCACGACTGGAGAATCTGAGCTTAGAGCCTTTGGAAGAAGAAAGCATTAATGATACTTTTTGTACAAGGAACTCCTTTTCTGTCATGTTGTTATTGATAAGTCACCTTGGTTTGCTGACATTGCTAACTATCTTGTTTCCAATGTTATGCCTGCAGGTACCCTTCACTAGAAGAAATTCTTTGCAGAGATGAAGTACTACTTTTGGGAAGACTCTTGCTTCTTCCGTCAATGTGCTAACCAAATCATCCAGAGATGTGTAACTTACCCTGACACGGAGGACATATTGAGCCATTGTCATAAGTGTCCGGGAGGTGGGCATTTCAAAGAAAATGGGACGGCCAAAAGGTAATTGAGTCGGGCTTTTATTAGCTGACTCTTTTTAAAGATGCAAAGAGGTATGTATTAGGTTCTGACAATTTCCAGCTCATAGGTAACATCTCCAAACGCAATGAAATTTCCTTAACTACTTTTCAAACTTGTGAGGTGTTTGAATTAGATTTTGTGGACCTTTTTCCTAAATCCTGTGGCAATCAATATATCTCGGTGGCTGTTGAGTATGTGTCTAGATGGGTGGAGGCTCAAGCCTTACCTACAAATGATTCTAGAGTCGTAATTAAATTTTTGGAAAAGTTATTCTTACATTTTGGCATCCCTAAGGCTATAATAAGTGATAAGAGCACCTATTTTTTTAACCAACAACTGGAAAAAGTGCTTAAACTCTTAGGGGTTACTCACAAAATGGGTACACCCTACCATCCGAAGAATATTGGCCAAGTAGAGGTAGTAAATAGAGAAATAAAGAGGATTTTAGAAAAAGTGGTAGATCACACCCGAAAAAATTGGAGTCTAAAGCTTGATGATGCTATGGACATATAGAACGGCCTACAAGACCCCCATAGGTTCTACACTATTTAGACTTTTGTATGGGAATTATTGTCATCTATCCGTAAAAGTTGAGTAGAAGGCGCATCGAGTGATTCAACTTGTTAACTTTGATCCTCTTCGTGCAGGTAAACAAAAGGTTGCTCCAATTGAATGAGGTTGATGAGTGGCGTTTACAAGCTTACGAGAATTCGAGCATCTACAAGGAAAAGATAAAAAAGTGGCATGACAAGCACACGGTTAGGAAAGAATTCAAGAAAGGCAACTCATCCTCCTCTACAACTCCCGTCTTCTTCTCTTCCCTGGGAAGCTTAAGTTTCGATGGTCGGACTGTTTACCATCAGTAAGGTCTTTAGGTCTTTTCATACGGTGCAATATAGGAACACACCTTACAAAGAGTACTTTCAAGGGAAATGGGCACCGATTGAAGCCCTACATTGGTGAGAATATTGGAAACCTTCAAGTGGTTTCTCTAATTCTCCATTTTGAAGGAGAATTGCTTCATTTTGATTGTTGTATCATGTATTTGTATCGCTATACTGTTGCTTTATTCCTTTTATGTTTGATCTTTTTAGTTGCTTTGTTGGTGTTAGAGGTGTTTTTGGGAGCTTAACTTCATGATCGTATGATATTGGAAAGTAAAAGAGCATCCAAGGGTTATCCAGGCACGAAAAGGGCTGAAATCGTACGAAAAAAGAAACGAGACAAAACTTGGACAGACCCCTATCATTGACGGTAGTGTGAAGCTATAATTTGACAATACGAGCAGAAACCTACTGGCAGCAGTAGGGGTAGCCTATTGTGTGCAGTAGGTTTGCTCCTATAGTAGCGGGTCGAGTCTTCAGGTATTCAAGTGAGTTTGAAATTGGGTTTCTCTCAAAATTTCCTCCCCCTAAATCCCTAATGTCCAATATGACCAATTCCTCTCCTCCCCTTCTCAATTTTCAGCAATTGAAGAAACCAGCCCTCCCGTCACTCTGCCCTCTCGGTTGTCCCTCTCAACTCTGGCTAACTTTACTCTGCTCTGGCACACACCAACTCACAACTGACACCACTACTCTGCTCTCTCCTTCTCACCCCTTTTTTCTTCCCTTTTCTTTCATTTTCCTCCTCTCTTCTCCTCTCCTCTTTTTCATCCACCTACTTCCTACCATCTTCTCTCCACCACCACTCTCCTTCCTTTTTTCTTTTCTTTCCCTCCTCTACTTTCTTCTATCCTTCCCGCTCGTACTCCTCACTAGTCACCAACTACCACCACCTTGCCACTGCCACCACTATTCCAACCCCAACAACCATGCATAAGGAATATATACATTATTTTCTTCCCCCTCCCTTTGTACTCTTCTCTTCTTCTTTTTTATTTTATTTTTTTCTTTCAATTTTTCATCTTCTTGTTCCTTGTTCTTTTTGTTTCTCTATGTACTACTAGCGAGGATTCCGGTAGCTTTCTGGCGACATTGATTTGGCCAGTCGTAGCTTCATAGACATAGCAGAGGGGGTTCGTTCAAATTGATGATAACTCTTTAAACTCTTCTCTGTTTTGTTTTGGTTGATTTTCATAATTGTGATTTTGCCACCTTTGTTTTTTATACTTGCTTTGCTGTTGTTGAACTGTGAGTGTTGGGTGTTACTGTTCGTTGTTCTTTTTGTCGCACAATATCATACATGGGCTACATTTTATTGCTTTTTATTTGTTACTTTTTAATGTCCGTATCGTCTTGTTGACTTGTGTTCATATTTTAGCTTTTGTGATTTTACTGTTTTGGTCATTTTGATTGGTTTATTGGTATTGTTTTTGTCACCTTTTTGGCCTTCGTATTTGCTTTTGTGTTTGTGTTAGTTATCTTGTTGTCTCGTGAATTTTTTTTTATTGAGTTTGTGGGTGTGGCCATTATTTGTTTTTCTTGGTTGTTGGTAGTTGCCGTTGTGAGGTTTTTGTTGTTGTAAGTTTCCTTTTGGTCTTACCTTCCCTTTATCTCCCTTTCACCATGCCTCCTAGACAGCCAACGACTAAAGACACTACCACTTCCTCTAAACACCCCGCCACATCTAAAAGGGCTTGAATCACTTATTCCCGCCACACCCTTTTAATAAGCTCGAACAAGAGCTCGAGCTCGATCGAGCTCACTAGTTTTGGCTCGAGCTTGAGCTCGAGATAGGCTTGGGAGCTCGTGGTTTTATGAGCTCGAGCTTTAATTTTCTATTTTTTAATTAATTTTTTCCTTTTTTTGCTAGTTTATTTTTTTCAATTAAAACTATAGTTTTCAAATTTACAAATTCACTTCAAAATTCAAAACTAACCTTACAAAATTATTGAATTCACAAAATTCAGATGTCTTTTGCCATTAACATTTGTCCAAAATCAAATAAAACAAACATAGAGCAACTACAAAGACAACAAATTGCTGAGTTAGTCTCTTTTCCTTACTGCAAAAGATGTGATTCAGAGATTGCCTACTAACCTTGCTAATGCTTTAGCTGCTTCCATTACCTAGCGTTAGAAATATTTCCACATTGAAAGGACAAACAACATAAATCTATGGTGGCGTGAATTTGAAAATATATCATCAGCCACTTCATTCTCTAGCTATACTAAAGAAATAATGGCCAGAAACTGCACTATATCACTACATCTGCTGCAAATTAACTTGCGACAATATGTTTAAAATTTCTCCCAAAAAATAGTTATCATAAAAGAATTTCTCAACATATCCATTCATTTCTTCTCATTTTTAAACTTAAGCATTAATAGGATGATGAGACTGTTCATCATAAAAGAAGTAAGAAAATGACAACATATTTAAGTATTTTAAAAAACAATCAAGACTGCTGCTGCAAATGGAACTATAGCATATTAGGCTAATAAACTAGAAAGAGACACCCTTTTCAAGGTTTAATCATTTATGCAGTAACATAAAAAAACAAAGGGGAGGGAAAGAACATTATGCATAAACCTACTTTTCACAAAGCATCAACTGCTGAAAAGTCACAATCTTAATCCCAACAAGATAAAAAGTTAAAGGACAATTAGCAGACCTTGGGATGAAATTTTAGTGACCTACTTCAAAGAATATATCAACAGGCGCTTCAATTTCCGAAATGCGTTCATTATCAAATGTAAAAATGTTAAAGGACAATTAAGAAATCGAAAATGTAAACGAAGTATAGTTCCTGATGCTACAAATATCACAGTAATTAGCAACAATGTGTACAAGAACTCAAGTAAGTGGATCAGAAGTGTTTTCTCTTGAAAAGGAGATGCAAGTGAATTAAACAATGGCCGCCACTGGAAAAAAAAGGATAATCAAACAAGCAAAGCATAATACTATAGTTTCACAACAGCAGCAAATGCACATATTAAAAAAATCATATTAAATCCATAATATTACAGATTCACAACAGCAACAAATCCACTAACAAAAACACCAAAAGAAACACATTAAAAAACCAAAAAGTTAACAAGAAATGAAATTTAACTTACTTTTATGAGGTAGCCTTAGATACTTGAATATAAATTTCTTGGTATGTTTTCTCTTTCTGCCAAAAAAAAAAAAAAACATAAAATAATAAGTGATTAAATTGATTTTAATTTGTATATATAAAATACAACTTACTTTCATCTTTTTTCTCACTCCATACAAATGTCGAAGCCAATCTCTTCCACAAAGTAACGTTTGTATAATATCCGGGTAGAGTGACGAGCAATAAGCATTAATTACTCTCATCTTAGCACTAAATGTTGCTTCAGAAGCCACTGTACTCATAGGAAGGGCTAGAGTATCAAATGCCATTCTTGATGATATTGGATAATCCATCCCAATCATCTTCGACTAATCTAAACAAGAGAAATCGTTAGGAATCTTACTCTTCTTTACGACCCTTTTCTCGATAATCTACCAATTCAAAATTTTTAGGCTCTGAAGTTCAACTTGTGCACAATTAGTGTCAAAAGCATCCCAATTGTACGCAGAACTTTGTTGGCTCTCATTATTGTTAGAAGAAGAACCGAAGCTCTTAGAATGTGATGAATGAGAAATTCCTTTCTTAGCTTCTTTAGCAACATACTCCTCATAAAGGCTAGTGATTTTTTCCTTCACCATAGAGATATTTCTTTGAGCTTCAGTATAAGAATAAAGTTTAGGGAAACAAAATTCAAGTGCTAGCATTTTTTTGGTTGGATCAAGTATAGTAGCTATAGCCATCGACATATTACCCTCACCCCATTTTGTCAAATTTTGTTTTCATTTTCCTAACCAAATCCCTAGTATAATGATTTGGATCCTCCACATGATTATCCAATCTCGATTTAATTTTTGAACTTCTTGGAGAAACAGATTTGAAGTAGGATATTCACTACCTGAAATGATGTATGTAGTTGTCCAAAAAGCTTCCAACACTGAGCAAATCTTGTGAGCCTTATTCCAATCTTCTTCAAGAGGACAACAATCATAAAACAAATCACACTCTTTATATAAAAAAAAATCATATGTTTACTATGTCGCCTCATTACATTATAGGAAGTTTTCTTTGAAGAATTCCACATGAGGTTCTATTAATTTAAAAGCTTTTAAGAAAGGTAATGCGTTGGTTAATGAATTCATCAGGTACATTCTTGGAGATGGCAACAATTCATGTTTGGTTGGACAATTGGATTGGCCTTGCCCTCTTCGTATTCTTGTTGCTGGCTCCTCTCCCAACAAGACAAAGAACTAATCTTATCTCATCTATTTGGTCCGCACGGGAGCTAGAATTTTCGACCTTTCTTCTTTTGGCTACCTGCAGATATTTTCTCCATATCATAGCTATTCCTAGATCTAAATTTGCTCATTTTCCTTATTCTTTCCATTGGCAAAGTTCTCCCTCGGGTGAATTCAATAGTAAAATAGCCCACCTCTCCCTTTGTTCCTTCGAACAGACTGGTGCTTTAAGTACACAATGGCAGTGGGTTTGAAAGACAGTGTAATAATAGGATTAAACTTTTCTTTTGGCTGTGCAAACATGAGCAACTTCCTACTAAATCCTTTTTGCATTCTTGCCATATTTCGGCAGATGCCAATTGCTATCATGGTCATGGGGTTGAAGAAACTATCCTTTATACTTTGCACAATTGTCCTATTGCTTCTTCCTCTGGAACCAATTTTGCCTATATGATCTCTTTCCAAATATTCAGCAAGGTTCCTTATCTCAATGGCTCAAGTTGTGATGCATGAAAGATCAATCTTGTCATCCCTCTCTTGGTATTCTATGGGTAATCTCTCTGCCTTTGGTTGTTGGATCCTTTGGACAAACTGGAATCAAACTTTATTCCAAACTCATGATAGACAATTTTCGCCCACTCAAACTTGCATTGCTAGGCAGTGGAATTTCACTACCTTGGTCCTATGGCAAAGAGGACTGTAAACAAAGTGCCAACTTCTATTTGATGGATTCCACCACTAGAAGGCTGGTGTAAACTCAACTACAATGGCTCCTCTCTTGGGAATCCAGGGCATATAGGGCTAGGGTTTTTTTTTGAGAAATCACAAAGGGGAGTGGATTCATAGTCTTAGCAGATATATTGGCCATGCTAATGTTATAATGGCTAAGTTATGGACTTTGCGTAATGAGTTGCAACAAGCTTTGTTTAGAAACATAGAGTTTATTGAAGTTGAAGTCGATTCCAAAGCTGTGGTTGACATGATTAATAATGACTCTAACAATAGTGTTTATTCTCCTTTTGTACATGACTGCAAACAGTAGACTCCATTAGTCTCCAATTGGCCACATTCAAGGAGATTAGACTCCAGTATGTGTATCGAGAAGCATATTTTCTTGCTCGATTTGGTGCAGCTGCAACTGCCTCCTCTCTATGTTTGTTCCTCGATACCCTTTTTTGTAAGCTACTTATTGGGAAATGATGGCCGTGAGGCAACTACTATTATATTCATTTGTAATATTTTTTATTGATTTATCTATTTACTTCGTTTTTCTACCAAAAAAAAATTTTGGTAGTTTTTTTTTTCAAAATTTACCCACAAAGTGCCATGTACCAGTTATTAATTAAAATAAAAGGTTAAGTCTATATAGGTACCCTAAACTGTTAGGCCCATGACAATTGAGTATCCAAACTTATTACGATGGCAATTGAGTACTTAATTTAGATGGAAAAAATTTAAGTTGGATGGAAAAAAAAAATATAGAGACTGCTTATCAATTTTTAAAAAGTAGTTGTTCTCAATTTATCGAGTGTCTTTGGAAATAAATTTCTAAAAATGCCCTATCGAGTGACTTTGGAATAAATTTTTAAAAATGTCTCCAAGTTAATTGTTAATATTATAGACAAATTTTCACATTTTTCCTGGATTTTCGCAATATTCTCTCTCTCTCTCTCTCTCTCTCTCTCTCTCTCTCTCTCTCTCTCTCTCTCTCTCTCTCTCTCTTCTACCCTTAGTTTTTTGTTCTTACTCAACCCTACCAGTTTGACTTATACTATTAAAGCTCTTTTGATGACTTAATTTGAGGATCTCATTGCACACCATAAAAAAATAAATAGAAAAAAAAGAGAACGTTTTTTTTTTTTTTTTTGAAAGAGAGAGTAGATTTAGTAAGGAAAAAAAAGAAGAAAAGTAGAAAAAAGAGAGAGGAGTCAATAGAAAAGAGATAAAAAATTGTTTATAATAATCATTCAATAAATTGATAAGTAGTTTTTAAAACTGATAAGTGGTCTTTGTATATTTTTTCCAGCCAATTCAGGTACTTAATCGTAATGGTGCAAGTTTGGGTACTCAATTGTCGGCGACCAATAAGTTTAGAGTACTAATATGGACTTAACCTTAACCCTAATAAATTTAACAAAAGAAGGCGATGTATCAGGTCAATTGCGTCGGACTGGTATATTTGGATTATTTGGCTTCAATTTTCTGTTCATACTAGTGTTATATTTCTTGCGCCAAAGGGAAATTTATGCCATGTTTTCAGTTACACTTGACATGGTATAATCATTATTAAAACTACGTCGTTGATTATTTAATTATAAGCAAATAATCTTTGATTTCACAAATCCATGCGCCTCAGTGTCCGAAAAAAATCAAAATTTTCTCTCCTTTCTTTTCGGGATCTCTTCCACTCTCTGTTGCGCAGCCTCATCAATTCACCAGATTTTTTATTTTTCTGTGATTTTCCTTCAATTGATCATAGTTAATCATCTGCAATTTTTATTTTTCAATGGAGAATTGTGAAGAAACCAATATTGTGTCGTTTGTTCATGTGGAGGATTTGAATTGTGGTGTTTTTAATCATTCCATTTGTGAAGATAGCGTTTTGGTACTATCAGAATCATTTGAGGAAGGAATTTTACGTAAATATATATATATATATATTCAATTTGGTTGTTGTTTTGGAGATGTTGTGCTGCTGGACATATATGTGCCTGGTTTTATAACTAGGTATACCTAACTTGTTAATTGAGTATGCCCAGTTTTTCAACTAAGTGTGCCTATGTTTTATAACCAGCTGAATTTTTGAATTTTTATTTTGTTCCTATGTTTAGACTTTTTTGTTGGTTTTATTATAATGTTATTGTGTTTACAAGTTTATTTTAGTTTTAATATGGTTGGGAATCATTTCATTTTATTTGTATTATGTATTTAAACTTTAGTAGTTAGTGTGCCTATTTTTATAACGAAATATGCCTATTTTTTTGACTAAGTGTGCCTACTTTTGAAACGGAATGTGCCTATGTTTATATATAAGTGGAATATTAAAATTCTGGTATGTTTTATATGTTTTTTTTTTTTTTTTAATGTAAAGTTATGTTATGTGTTTTAAACTTATATTGATTTTATTACTTATTTTTTAAGTTCAATGGTTAAATACAGAGTGTGCATACTTTTATAACTATGTGTAGCTACTTTTATAATAGAATGTGCCTACTTTATTGACTATGTGTACCTATCTTTATTAGCAATTGCTACATTTCCAAAGGTAAATATGACACCAAAGATGAAAAATAGTCAATTGAAGGTACATGTATCTACTTTGTACACCTGTGTACCTAATTCTACAGTTGATTGTGCATACTTTTTAAACTATTTGTGCTTACATTATATCAAACTCAAGTTGAATTATTTTATGCATTTGTGTCATTTTTTTAACATTTGTACCTAATTTTATAGCTGTGTGCCTATTTTGTAAATTATTTGTGCCTACATTACATCAAACTCAAGTTAAATTACTTTATGCATTTGTACTCTTTTTAGCAACTGTTGTGCTCATTTTTATGAGCTGGGGTACAATTGTTACATATCCAAATGTGAATATGGCATCAAATATGCAAAATGGTTCACTGAAGATAATGTGCCTATTATTGTACACATGTGTGCCTAATTCTACAGTTGATTGTGCATATTTTTAAAACTATTTGTGCCTACATTATATTAGGCTCAGGTTGAATTACTTCATGCATTTGTGCCCTTTTTGACAATAATAGTACCTAATCTCATAGTTGTATGTGCCTATTTTGTAAACTATTTGTGTCTATATTACATCAGACTCGGGTTGAATTAATTTATACATTTGTACCCTTTTTACAATCCTTTGTGCTCATTTATGTGTATGGGGTACAATTGTTGTATATCCAAGGGTGAATATAGCATCAAACATGCAAAATGGTTCATTGAAGATAATGTGCCCCCTTTACACCTGTGTGATTGATTTTATGGTTTATTGTACTTACTTTTTAAACTATTTAAGCCTACATTATATTAGACTCATGTTAAATTACTTTATACATTTGTGCCCCTTTTGACAATATTTTGTGCCTAATTTTATAGTTGTGTGTACTAATTTTGTAACTATTTGTGTCTACATTACATTAACTCAGATTGAATTACTTTATGGATTTGTGTCATTTTTTACAACTGTTTGTGCTCATTTTATGTGTAGGGGAAAAATTATTGCATATCCAACTGTGAATATAGTATCAAACATGCAAAATGGTCCACTGAAGATAATGTCCCTACTTTTGCACACGTGTGCCTAATTCTACAGTTGATTGTGCATACTTTTTAAACTATTTGCGCCTACATTATACAGATTCAGGTTGAATTATTTTATGCATTTGTGCCATTTTTTGACAACAAGGTGTGCTTAATTTTATAGTTATGTGTCTATTTTATAAACTATTTGTGCCTACATTACATCAGATTTAGGTTGAATTACTTATGCATTTGTGCGTTTTTTGACAATTGTTTGTGCTTACTTTTATGTGCAGTGGTACAATTGTTGCATATCCAAAGATGAGTATGGCATCAAACATGCATAATGGTCCACTGAAGATAATGTGCCTACTTTTATGCACTTGTGCACCTAATTCTACAGTAACAGAAGTTAAATTACATTATCCTTTTGTATCCTTTTTTACAATGGTTTGTGTTAATTTTATGTGCAGGGTATAGAATGACTGCATATACAAAGTAGAATATGGTATCAAATATGAGAAATAATGCAAAGAAAGTAATGTGCCTATTTGTTTATACTCGTTTGTCTAATTTACAGTTAGGTGTGCTTAATTTCTAAACTATTTGTACCTATTTTATATCACACAAATTACAAAAGAAAATGCCATAAAACAACTTTTTATATTGATGTGAAGTTATTGGAAAATAATGTCAGAAAATATATGAAAATTGCAAAAGTAAAACCTTTATTTACACAAAAACTTCCATTTCAAAATACTAAACACATAAATTATGCATAAAAAATTTAATAATCTATCAATACTTATCAAATAACAAAACATATAAATCAGGTATAAAAAACATAAATTGATGACCTTTTTTGTGAATTCGTAGAATCTTCTATGAAATTGAAGCATGGAACAACAAAGAAACTGAAGAATTTATTAATTTGAGATGTAAATTTTTCTAGAATTTTACTTTGAAAATTGCCTATATTTTGTTCCACTTGAGTGCATAAGAATATGGAAGGAAATAGATCATTTTGCCTCGGTTAGTGCGTGTAGTTTAAACACGGTTAATAAATATGAGACAGCTGTAAGCTTATTTTTTAGACAAGATACACCTTACCTGGTGTACTCGATTACCTAGGATAACAACTGGCACTGAAGCAAAGCGAGCAAAGGGGAAAGGGGAACTCGCTGCTGTTTCTTTTTCTCCTATCGACATATCCCGGTTATTGTAATTTCTTGCAAAAATTTGAAGAAACTGCAAAAACAATGCCAGTGAGGTTGGCCGAATCTTCTATACCTTCCGATGTTTCAGGTAGCGTATATTACTACTTCGCGTTCTTTTTGCTTAATTCTAAGAGCTTTATCACACCCCGAAACCAAAACCTAAATCCATGTACTCAAAATCCCAATTTCAAACTGTTTTGGAGGATTTTCCTTTCTACTCTCAGCAGATGGATACTAATTTCCTCTTTTCCCTATATTAAATTTCTAGGGGTATACCTTAGTTTTTACCTTGGCAAGAAATCAAAAGTTGAATGAAAGAGAAACTGAAAAATCTGTGAACGTTTGTTTTTTGATCTTTCTGGAATTACATTAATTGGAGTCTTCTGCTATTAGCCTTGTCATTCTACTACTGATTTATTCTGAAACAACAGATGATGAACCGGAAAATGCTCCACTTCCAACTTGTACTCTTTTAAGTGTGGGACAGGTAAATTCGAAACTTCCTTTGTTACCTGAAGTTTTTTTTTGTGCATGGGACTTCATAGTTCATCAGTGTTGCTATGGAAAATAGACTAAATGGTTATGGGCGTCATGCGGTTAAATGGTTATCTTTCTATCTCCTGCATGATTTTGGGGGTATTAGGATCAGATTAGAAGATTGGATGCTGCAGGATTTGCATTTATGCAATTGTTATTCTTTCTAACAGTTTATCAATTTTTTTCCTTTTCTCTACCTGTCTGCACGTGTGTGTGCGCGCGTCTGTAGCCGGTACAGCGTGTGCACCTTATTCCACTCGTCATTATCAGTTAAATCTTTGAGTGCCTGCCCATTTGGTTGGCACATGGATTTTCTTGCTTGATCTCGAAGATAACATCATTTACTATGAGATTTTTGGGAGATCAATATTATAAATAGAACACTTGTTTAGAATGTATGTCAGTGAGAGAGGAACTCTGGTAACATAACTTGTTTAGAATGTATCTGCAATTTCTTTCAGATAAACTTATTGAAAGGATTGAAAGTGGTAACAATAACTTCAGTAAGAAGCTCATTGATCTAGAAGAGTACTAGTTTTGGGTAGAACTTGTTTCAGCGAATCTGGGAGGAAGATTGAAGTGGTCTACTCATTACATGTTAATATGGTTTTGATGTTACACAAACTTTCTAACTAGAGAGATTTACCATCTCGAATAACTTGCTCAGTGTCTTGGCCAGAGCGTATTGCTTTTAGTATGGAAGAGATGATTTAAATCTATATTTATAACACTGCACAATGTTAGCCAATCCACTAGGTGATCAAGACCACGTAATCTTCCAAGCACTAAATAGAGAGATCATGGTGTTGCCTTACATGGCATAAGAATCCATAAGTTTTCAGACTGCTGAATTGGGTAAGGTACTTACTGAAGTTGGAATGCTAGGGTTAGACTTCTTCGATGGCTATTAATTATTCAATAAGATCACTGAAATATGCTTAGAAGCAACAGAAATGAAGGCCATCAATTATAGCCTGTTACAGATGCAATTTTATTTGTTTCCGCATGTTAAATGGCAAAAATGATGAATATTTATCTAATTTGGCTGTCATATAATCATTTCACTGATATCCTTTAATGGAAATCCCTTCTTTTGCACAACTCGGACAACATTACATCACAAAGTTTGCTAGTGTAGGGAATATGCAAAGACATTCTGAGAAGAATGATCAATTATTTTCTGTGCCTTAAAGATAATATCTGATAGAGCTGTTTGGTACTTGTTAAATTGCAATTTAATGGCTATGCCTCAGTTTTCCAAATGAAAATTATAAGAGTAACTTTTTCTATAAAGATGATTTATGTTTCTTTTGGTGCCTTTCTGAAGCAATATAAGAGTTCGTGGCATAAGGATCTCCATAGAATGATAGTTAAACAGATTTTATTTGACTATGAGTATGAAGTTATTCAGTTTATGTGCTTTGATAAGTTTTTAATCATTGGGACTCTTGATTTACAGGCTTTCTTTGGGACACAAAATGTTTCAAGTCTACAGAAGGATGAAGCATGGAGGGTAAATGTGAGAATTCAAGGTTGTGATCTGGATCATGGGTATTTATGTGGCACTATGGAAGCCCTAAATGTTCCAATGGCAGACACACCAGTGAGAAACTTTCATTTTCACTAACTTCAATGATAGGGTTTCTTAATGTGATTCTTTTGTTCTATTGCTATGTTTATGATATTATATGCAATAAGCCATTTATTGATAAAAAAGGAAAGATATTATATGCAATAAGAAGCAACACATCTCTAGCATATAAAAGTCCTCATTAGTTTTTAGTATAATTTTGAATTTTAATCTGTGAATTGCCCTAATGCCAGAAGTCTTTGCTGCTTTCTCTTTAACTTGAATCCTAATTTCAGTTTTAGTTTTCTGTGGGGGCTTTTGATCTCTTGGTGATCTTTTAGACTTAACCACTAATACCATGCAGGAAGAGCATGTTTTCTTTTACCTTTATTTTTATTGGGGGATATTTGTTCACCCTTGGTGGGTAAATCTTGGGATATTCACATAGAAGTTAGATTTATATTTTGTGTGAATCTACTATGTCCTAGTGTTGAGCTATCTATATATTGTTACTGCTGTAATTTGTCCTAGTACTTCACCATATATCCCCTTAATTTTCTCCTAGGATATTCGAAAGCATGTTATCTTTTCATCAATGGCAGCGTCTGTTATGTTTTATCCTTTAGATATCCCTGTAGATGTATGTATGCTGCAAAATTGAGACATGGGTGTTTGTTTTCTGTTGTGCCTCAGGTAATTACGTTCTGGGAAGGAGAGATTGTTGACACCAATAACTTCACATTTTTCACTGGCAAGTGGGGAGCAACGTATGTTTTTGTGCCATTGAGCATATTTCAATAATTATTTATCTCTTCGTTTGTTGGAAAAGAGTCACTAGCGACATGGAGCATTTGAAGTGTAATTAAAGGGTTAAATTCATTAACCACCTTAAACTGATTGTTGAATGTCTGTTGCTTCCTTGATCTCTTAATTGTATCAATCTTGCCCTTCATGTTTTGACTTTTCTGAGATTCTGTATTTTTATCTTGCTTCCTGCTTTTTGGGTGGGTTAGAGAGAGGGGAAAGGGAAGTGGTTGGAAGCAGTCCCACTGTAGGTGAGAGCAGATGGGAAAGATGGTAGGGAACAAGAAGAAATAAATAAAGCATCAAGTTAGTGGTCATAAGGGGTAGAACCACACTGTTCACTAACACAGTGATTCTAGTAAAATTATAAAATTATAATAGAGAATGGGAAGATTGAGGAGGCTATATGATATAGCGTGTAAGTTGAAGGGGGTATGATGTATTTGACTATTTATATCATTCTTGCTTGATGGTATTTAAAATCTTTTGCAGGTCAGAAGATGACATAAAACACTGGACAAAATTTTCATCTTTTTCTCCACTTCTTGTAAGTATCCTAATTCTCTTCAGGTTTGCTTAGTTGCTTGCGTAGCATTTTCTTGACTTACTTAGCCGTTTCCAGAGCCAAGTGGAAAAGGATGGTGGTAAAATGTTGGACTTGACTAACTATCCGTATATCTTTATGGTATGATTGACCTTTCACCACTTGTATTCATTGCTGAGAGAAGCTCATATTATTTCTTCCTCCAATTTCAATTTTTGGACTTTGCTTTGCAGAGATGGAAAGAGCAGTACTTTGTGAATGTGGGAACTGATTGTGGGCTTACCATTGCTGGTTTTTATTATGTCTGTTTCTCTTGTGGTGATGGCTCCATCAACGGCTACTATTACGACCCTAATAGCAGGTACCTATTTTCTATTCCGTAGTAGTTCATGCATCATGACCTTACAGGCAATTACAAGGAGAATAATGTATTATTATATCTCTTATAGTAGTTCCAACAGATTAATGATCGTGGAATTGCCTTGTTGCGACAGCCCTTTCCAGAAGTTGGAGTTAAAATCAACAAAAGAAGGGAGATCAGGTTTCAGTTTTGGCTTGTATGAGTTGAAGTGAACTTAACCTGGGTTGCGAAAATGCCTGAAAGGTCACTCTGTTTTAATGATTCGGTATACATGTATCTACTATGAAGTTGGTTTCCATTTGCAGCCCCCCAGAGCCAGAAAGATGAACAGGAGCAAAAAGCTCCTTGTACTATAGTTCATATTTACATCAGATTATTTACAGTATCCTTGCCCCCGGTCATTAATGGTGATGTATAATGTATCAAGCTGGGAATCATGAGGATTTAAAACAAAGTCCTTGGTACTCTTGATATGTAAGACAAGTCGTCTTGGATAATATTTCTTGGGAAATATTCATTCCCTTTTTGTATACTCTTTGAGTGAGGGCCAGGCCTCATCTGTCAGAAATGGTTTGTAGTAGTTTGTGTTGTAACTTTGGCATGAGTGGTTATAGTTGGGGGGTTGGGTTTGTGTTTTGAAGAAATGAGGAACAGAAGTGATGTTGCATGGTTGTCATGATGTGGTAATTAAGTGCATGGATAAACAGATGATCTTTTTACATATAATAGGCTGGCTACGTATGGAACAGTTTAAAGAATAGAAAGTTGCAGATATGAAAATATCGGAAATGGGTTGGTTAATTTGCACTTTGCTTAAAAATAATGCAAAACATACTCCCAACGATTAGTTATAAATAATAAGGAAAGGAATGCATTTGTTTCGTGTGATATTAAATTCAGTCGGTCTAGCAAGGTAAATATAGCGTCATACTATTTCATTACTCGATTAGAAATTAGATATTTTATTTGGTTTAAGTAGAATAGAAGGTGGAGTAAGCATTAACTTTTATTTCATATTAAATTGAAAATATATTAAATCAATACTACATTTGGTATAAATTCCATCTATTTTTATTAGAAGAACAAGTTGTGACTCAAATGAGTTGATAAATTCATTCAAAATGAGAATAAAATTATTAACAAAAGGGTTGACTTGCAGCTTTTAGGAAATGTTTTTTTTGTATTAAATGACATACTTTAAGGTAATTAATCATTTCGTCATTTAATATTATTCTTTCATTTATTATCACTTTTAAAATGTTATAATACACTTTATTACTACCTTCAAGATGTTATAATACACTTTTTTTTTCTTTCTATAATGCTGCATTTAAATTGATAAAACATGATTTTTATAAAAGGTAAATATTTAATGAGGGGGAAGGGCATTGGTGGGTGTATCAAGAAGTGGGCGCAGAAGCAAGTCTGATTTCATTTCATTACCATAACAAAAGATGCAATAAATAGAAAGAGAAGAGGGACTATACTCGTGTACTCACGAAATAGTTTACTGCATGCCGTCAAAAAAAATAATAATAATAAAAAAAACAAAATATCTAAAAATAAACAGCTACATTTACCCCTATTCATGTGGGACGTGTCCTATTTTTTATAACTCATGATCGCGAACCCCCATGGCCATCACTCCCTAACTACCCATGCACGAGGCCGCCCCAAACTCCCCGAGATAAATTCTCTATATAGACAGACGCCTCCTTTCAACTTTCGTCGTTTGCATGTACGTCTGACTCACTCTGACCAGAATGGATAGTCTGCTTTGCAATGAGGAATGGCTTATGATCAGTCCCGGCGGCGGCTCAGAGCCTCCCCATAAGTTACCTTCAAATGATGAATCGTTTGATCGATCAAACAGTAGTTTCAATACTACTTGTGAACCTAATTTCATCATGAGCATGAGCGTGAGCGTGGAAGATTGGGAGGAAGCTTTCAGAAGGTTTGTGGAGAAGGAGGTTTCTTACATGCCGGAACCAGCTGGATCCGACAGTAGTTTGATTGAAGAAAATGTGAGGTTTAAAGGAATTCATTGGCTTATTAGATCACAAAGGCGGTTGAATCTCTCCCTTCAAACTCTATTCTCCGCTGCTAATTACTTTGATCGCTTCATGTCTCTCAACCACCACTCTTCTCAAGTAAGACCAGTACTACCTAATTTATTAATTAATTAATTATGCCCAGTCCTTTTTTTTTTTTTTTTTTTTTGCCAATGTATATGTAACGTGCGATTTATTTAATTTGAACTTTAACATGGCAGAGTTGGAAGGATTGGATGTTCGAATTATTGGGTGTTGCATGTCTTTCTGTTGCATCTAAGTACAATGAAACCATCATCCCTTCCTTTCATCATATCCAGGCATGTTTCACTTCATATATATTTCCTCTAATTTACCTTTTTTAAGGTAAATTTTTTTCCTTATGATAGTTTGGTACTGAATTTTTTTAAGGTGATGATTAATGTAGATGGAGGATGTTGAGTGTTCATTCGAATCAAATAAGGTACAAAGGATGGAATTGACATTATTAAAGGCATTAAAATGGCGACTTGGTCCTGTAACATCATATTCTTACATGGAATTGCTGACTCAACAGAGTATTGACCTTTCTGAGGAGTTCATCACCACTCTTACCAATCTTCTTCTTTATTCTCTTTTAGGTGAAGTACCCAAATATACTACAAAATCCCTTTTTCATATCTCTCTCATTATTCTACTCTATGCTGCAAGTATTAATCTAGAAATGTACATTCAATTACTGATGGTACAATAATTGTGATGTATTTATATGTCATATAAGTATGGGGTTTAAGATTTAGAAAAAAAAAAAGCAGAATGGGTTTAAATATCAATATGTTTACCTTGAAAACTTATCTTGGCATAAAAAAAACGGGTGCTAAATAGGGTCTTATATGAATTTTGTCAATCTTATTAGTTGTGGTTGGATGACAGTTGGTGATATTGAATTTTAACGTGGCTAATGATTCAGATTGTAGGTTTGTGGAGTTCCGGCCATGTGTTATTACAATGTCTGCACTAGAATACATGATTTCCAAGGACATGCTTTTCCCATTGTCAAATGATAATAATAATGCATTTCTCAACAGTGTCATGAGCGCCTTGATTCCTAAAGAACTAAAGGTAAAGGAGATCTCAACTTCTTTTGGTAATTATCATGAAAGAAAGAACATCTTCTGGTCAGCTAACTATTTTGAATTCTCAATTAATTAGGATGATCTGAGAAAGTGCTACAAGATGATGGAGGAATGTAATTTGGGCAGAGGTTCAGTTGGGAGAATTTACAGATGTCCTTCAAGTCCTGTGACTGTTTTGCCAACTCATAAGCAGCACTATGAATATTTAAGCGAGAATTTCCAAATAGATCATCTTTCTGGCCTATTGAAGGCCAGAAATAATAAGGTTGTAGACTTGGGTTTATGGTCTGGAAGAAAGAGGAAGAGGCCTGAAGAACATGATGATGATGATGATGATGATGAATGCCGCCTCTGAAAATGAAATCATCAGTCGGAGGAAGAATTTGTTTTGTAGCCAATGCTTGGTTGCCTGGTTGATTTAATCAATTCAGCCGAATGGTTAATGATCATTGAAGAACTTGCCTTGTTGATTTAATTAATTATTCTTCATTGGAAAGCCATTAATGCTTTAAATATAAAATGTCATTTGAATTTGTAATGCAGCAAGAAGGATAAAATTAGTTTACATTCTCTGTAACCTAAATTGCAATTGTATTAAATTGATAAAATTATTTTCAACTCATGGAATTCGATTTCATCCTTTCTTCTTCTTGCTCTAGCATGCACATTTTAGGATAGAATGTGTTAGAATTTTTTCTACGGCATATTCAGCTAGGTTAATTGACCTTTTAATTTTAATAGTAGTAACAATTAACGAATTGTATTACTATTTATTTTTTCTGTTCGCTGTGTCTAGGATTGCTCCTCCCGTCAGCCTTTATCGATTTTATGCCGTTATATCTTTAATTTATTATTTCAATTGTTTGACACTGCCTCTTGTAAAGCGGTGTCTCTTATAAACACTTGTGGAATAATTGTAGTTTTTATTTTAGTTTTACTAATTTAGATTTCACTAGTGGTTAAATATCAGCCTTTTAAATTCATAGAAGTTAATTTGATTATGTCAAACTTTCAAGTTTGAATATAAGTATATTTCATTATTTTAATTAGACAATTGTATTAAAAGACTTTATAGGGATGTTGTACCATAGGCTCGGTAACACAATGCGAAAGGTAACCAATTGAAAAAACGACGACGTTTTAGTAAAGCTTAGAAATTTGGCAAATATCAAAACTCAATCTCATCACGGGAGACTGTACATCACGGGTCTTCCCATACAAACTCATGTTTGCCTCCCAAAACTATTCAGCTTTTAAAAATTAATCGTGCTTGTAGTTTTTTGTGAGATTTTAAAGCGATTTTCAACCTTCCACAACGTATTTCTTCTTTTATATTACAATTTTTTCATCGCTTCAATATCTTTTAATTCTCTTCAATTTCGCAACAAAAAACGTGAGAATAATGAGTTCTTCAAGCTATAGCCCTTCAACGAGTTCTTCAGGCCATTCTTCAAGCACTAATAGGTAATAATGCTAGTTGCAAATTGTATATTAGTTTGTTTTATCATATGTTTTCTATGTTTTAAATATATAGAATTATGAAAATTACTTGAATTATGAACTATTAGCTAACAAAACTTTCAAATGCCTATTTTACACACTAAGAATACCGAGTTTTTTAACTAGGAAACTTTGGAATGCCAAATTTTAAGTTAGGAATGGCTAGTTTTAAAGATTGGGATATCTAGTTTTAAAATTGGGAATGCCTAGTTTTTATTTCTAATAATGTCGAGTTTTAAAACAGAGAATGCCTACTTTTAATTGAAGAATGACAAGTTTTAAAATTAGGAATGCCTAGATTATAATCTAGGAATGCCTACTTTTTAATTGAAGAATACCAAGTTTTAAGGCTAGGAATGCCTAGTTTTAAAGTTAATGATGCCTAATTTTAATTATAAGAATGCCTAGTTTTAATATTAGAAATGCCGAGTTCTAAAAACTAGGCATTTCTAGTTTTTGAACTTTGCAATGTCAAAGTTTAAAAACTGGGAATGCCTAATTTTAATTCTAATAGTGCTAGGTTTTACAACTAAAAAAGTATACTGTTAAATTGAATAATGCCAAGTTTTAAAGCGAGGAATACATAGTTTTAATACCAAGAATGTCTAATTTTAATATTAAGAATGCCTAGTTTTTCATCTAGAAATGCCTAGTTTTATAACTCATAATGCCTAGTTCTAAAAACTAGTCATTTTTAGTTTAAAAACTTTGGAATGTCAAAGATTGAAAATTGAATATAAATTTTTAAATCTAATAATACCAATTTTTAAAACTAAGAATGCCTAGTTTTAAATCTAAGAAGGACAAGTTTTCAAACTGAGAATGTCTAGATTTAAAGGTAGAAATGCCTAGTTTTAAAGTTTAGAATGCCTACTTTTAACAATAGGAATGTACACTAGGAAAATGCCTAGTTCTTTAGTTTTAAAACTTTGCAATGCCTAAGTTTAAAACTGGAAATGCCTAGTTTTAAATATAAGAATGCCAAATTTTAGAACTATGAATGCCTAGTTTTTAAGAGTGGGCACGCATAGTTTTTATAATATTGCAATGCCAAAGTTTAAAAGCTAGAATGCCTAGTTTAAATTCTAATAATGCCTAGTTTTAAATATAAGACTGCTAAGCTTTAAAACTATGAATGCCTAGGTTTTAAGAATGAGCATGGCTAATTTTTAAAACTTTGTAATGCCAAAGTTTAAAAACTATATACTAGTTTAAATTCTAATAATGCCTAGTTTTAAGTATAAGAATGCCTGTTTTAAATATAAGAATGCCAAGTTTAGAATTATGATTGCCTAGTTTTTAAAAATTTGCAATTCCAAAGTTTAAAAATTGGGAATGCCTAGTTTTAATTCTAATAATGCCAAGTTTATAAAATGAGAATCCCTAGTTTTAAATTGAACAATCTCAAGTTTTAAAGCTAGGAATGCCTAGTTTTAACACTAAGAAATGCCTAGTTCCAAAAATTAGGCATTTCTAGTTTTAAAACTTTGCAATGCCTAAGTTTAAAACTAGAAATGCCTAGTTTTAAATATAAGAATGGTAAGTTTCAAAACTATGAATGCCTAGTTTTTTAAGAATGGGCATGCCTAGTTTTTAAAACATTGCAATGCCAAAGTTTAAAAACTGGGAGTGTCTAGTTTAAATTCTAATAATGTAATGTTTTAAACCACCAAGTTTTAAAACTTTGCAATATCTAGCTTTAATGCTAAGAATGCCTAGTTTTTTAGCTATAAATGCCTAGTCTTAAAACTCAAAAGCCTAGTTTTTAATCTATTAATGCATTAAAGTGATAAATGAGACAAAACAAGAAACAAAAATGAAGATTATGAGCCAGCTGATGATGACACAATTGCCACTATCATTACGAGGTAAATATATGAACAAACAGAAATTCAATTTCCTTTCTAAATTACATTGCTACTTACTTTTTATTTCAATTATTCTTATTTATTTCAATGTTATATAATTCAGGATAAGCCCTAAAAAACCACACAATCACAGAAAACTGAACCTGTCGACGTCATAAGTAAGCTTAAAAGACCAAGACAAACAGAAGAAGGAAATATGACATTATCAAAACACTCATGACAAACACTAAAAAGCAAGGCAATAAGGATGGGAAATAATACCTACCACTGAATACAAACATGACAACATCAGGCATCAATGTTGTTGAATAAAGTTTGACAGAGGGACAAAAAAATGCAGTGAGAGATATATGTTTTGGATCATTACTCATTGTCTGTTTCACAAGGCTGCCTAAAAAAACTTGCATTTTATCTTGTACAAAGATTTAATGTCCATGAGATGAGTATAAAGCTTGAAAATTCCACAATAAATATTAATGAGGCTGATGTAAACTTGGTATTGGGAATACCATATAGAATAATAGAGGTGGAGGAGTCTACCAAAAAAAAGCATTTAAATAGAAGAGCACAAGGTCTTCATAAAGGAGAAGTTCCCCCCTGCAGTATTGGCTGTACGAAAGAGGCTAATTGACAGGAAAGATGATGAGGAGTACTTCAAGAAAGAATTTGTCCATTTTCGCATACCAAGCTTGATACATCAAACTTCATTGAAGACTCTGCGTACCAACCTCCTGAGAACAGCAACAAGTAGCAATCAAATTCGCAACTACAACTGGTGCAAGTACACACTTGCAATATTGACAGACAAATGTGAAACATTCCACAAAAACCCCTCAACCAAGAGCTACTTTACTGGACATATCACATTCTTGGTGGTAAGCATTTATTCTAACATCTTGCATTGATAATTTAATAAAACCGTTACTCCTCTATAAACTTGCATTGTGCAGCTCTTTTTTCTTGATAAGATGAAGTACAAGCTTGGGGAGAAACAAGCGATCCCACTGGGATGATACTATTTGAAAAAGGCAAAAGAAAGAGATAGCAACAGGAGGCTTTGGGCTAAGAAGGGTGCTTGAACAGCTAAAGAAAGAAATTAATCAAGAAGAGAGTTCACCAAAGCCCTAGCATTAGCTCTATTACCTCAATTGCGTCAAACCATTCATAGTGACAAAAAGAAGGTACAATATAGAAAATTCTATTTTTTCTCCTTAAAAATAAGCACTTTTACTGATAAAACTAGGCACTTCTGTTCATAAAATTTGGCACTCTTACTGTTAAAACTAGGCATTTCTGTCCATAAAACTTGGCATTGTTAATTCTAAAAGTAGGCACTTCTATTTAAAATTTAGGCACTTCCAGTTGTAAAAGTAGGTCTTGTTATTGTTAAAATTAGGCACATTTAGTTGTAAAACTATGCACTTCTATTTACAAAAATTAGGCACTTCTACTTATATAAATTGATACTCTTACTAATAAAACTTAGCACTCTTACTATTAAAATTAGGCACTTCTGTCCATAAAACTTGGCATTGTTAATTCTAAACGTAGGCACTTCTATTTAAAAAATTAGGCACTTCCAGTTGTAAAAGTAGGTATTGTTATTGTTAAAACTAGGCACTAGTAGTTGTAAAACTATGCACTTCTATTTACAAACATTAGGCACTTCTACTTATCCAAACTGGGCATTCTTACTGATAAAACTAGGCACTTCTATCTATGAAGCTTAGCATTCTTACTGTTAAATCTAGGCATTTCTGTCCATAAAACTTGGCATTATTAATTCTAAAAGTAGGCACTTATATTTAAAAATGAGGCACTTCCAATTGTAAAAGTAGGTATTGTTATTGTTAAAACTAGGCACTGTTCGTTGTAAAACTATGCACTTCTATTTACAAAATAGGCACTTATGTTCATAAAACTTGGCACTGTTACTGTTAAAACTAGGCACTTCTATCCATAAAACCTAGCATTGTTAATTCTAAAAGTAGGCACTTCCATTCATAAAACTTGGCACTCATATACATAAAACTTGGCCTTGTTAGTTTTAAAAGTAGGCACTTCTCCTAAAATTTTAGTCACTTCCAATTATAAACGTGGGCATTATTATTGTTAAAACTAGGCACTATTAGTTATAAAAGTATGCACTTCTAGTTATAAAAAGTAGGCATTATTAATGTTAAAACTAGGTATTACTTGCTTAAAATAACCCTTTGTATGTTACATATAATTGGCACTAACAGTCAGATACATTCTTTTATGAATGTCAAGTTCTAATTGAAAAGGTAGCAACAACAATGACTGTATTTGGTAACAGTGTTGTCAACCTTTTTGAGACTTGTGAAGAGTTAAAAGCTGATAACATAGACATCACAAGCATATTCAAAAAGTTATGCTCTGGAATGCTTCCCATCTTACAAACAGAGAAAGAATTGCAATGCTCACAACATGCTCCTGATTCATCCTCTAGCCAACCCTCTTGACAGCCAAGATGACAAATTCTTTGAAGGCCCCGAATTCTTAAATGCATATGAAGAATTTGAAAAGAACATGCTGAGGCAAACAATTTAAGAGACAAAACAATACCTAGTTTTGATCTGGGGTTGGACGATAATACACAGACACAATGGTCCATTACTCAACAACAACAACAACAACAAAAGATACATTGTATGCTGACTTGGAGATGGAGGACATTGTTAATGTAGCAGTGAACATTGTAAATCTGCACACAACTATTGAAAAAGAGAAAATAGAAAAACAGTAGAAACAAGAAGGAGACCAAAAAAACAAAAAGAATAGTAAGACAGAAACAAGAAGAAGAAAAGCAACAAAAAGAATAGCAAGGACAAAAAGAACAACAAGAAGAGGTCTATGATGATGTTCAACAAGAAGAAGGGGTCCACAATGATGTTGACAGGTTTGTACACCAAACCCCAATATAAAAAAATTAAATGTTTAATACACCTATAATTGACATTTCCCTCCTCCTTGCAATGCCATTAAAGAGACTGATGGGGAATTAGATGAGAAAATAACAGTTGTACCAAGTCCACTACACAGGATTAGGAAAGTCCCCAGTAAATTGAAGTCGCCTTTTTGGGCAGCACAACATAAAGATGAATTTCAGCTGTCTACAAAAGAGATGATACTAACTGACTTTGCATTTCTTGATAAAATGTAAGAACATAACATTTTGAGCAAGTATATATTTTTCTTCTATAATTAATCTCATATCATATAATATGATTCCACTGCAACTCACAAAACTAGGCACCGTGAGTTTTGAAACTAGGCACAGTTGTAGGACTCAGAATCCCTAGTTTTAAACCAAGCAATACCTAGTTTTAAAACTCAAAATGACTAGTTCTAAAACTAGACATTTCTATTTTAAAATTTTGGAATGCCAGCGTTTGAAAATTTGGATTACCTAATTTTAAAGTTAAGAATGCTAAGTTTTAGAAATAGGAATGCCTAGTTTTAAAGCTAGGAATGCCTAGTTTTATAAGTCAGAATCCCTAGTATTAAAAAACTAGGCATTTCTAGTTTTTAAACTTTGGAATGCCAAGGTTTGAAAACTGGGAAAGCCTAGTTTTAAAACTAAGAAACCTAGTTTTAAAACTCAAAATGCCTAGTTTTTTAAATGTGGGAATCACTAGTTTTAAGACTAGGCACTACTAGTCATAAAACTATAATTCTTAGTTATAAAACTAGGCACTATTTCCTATGAAAGTAGGCACTCCAAGTATAAAATTAGGCATCACCAATTAGCACTGTGAAACAAGCTGAATCAGATCGGACCGGCCTGCATCAAGCCCATGCCCAAATGGTCCGGTCCAATGCAGACTCATTTTTTATGGGCCTAAATTGTATAAATCCATATCCGTAGGTAGCCAACCTGCAGGCTTGGCCAAAAAAAGAAAAAAAAACCTTATTCTTCAAATTTAGCCCCTAATCATTTTATATTTATATTGCACACCTAAATTAAAAAAAAAAATCAAGTCCAATACTCAAAACAAATCCAGGTCAACATTGTATTGGCTTATTTGAATCTGCAGACTGCATTAAAAAAAAAAAAAAAATCCAAAGGAGTCGAAAAATCCAGTTCAACACCCTGAGCATTAGAAGGAGTAAATTGTACACCTAAATCAGATGAAGATTGAAGATTAACAAAAAATCAGAGAATCAAATTTTTTTTAAAAAAAAATCCAATTTCCAATGTCCAATTTCCATTCCATCTCTACATCAAGAAAAGGAAAAAGAGCAAGAAAGAGGAAAGATGAAGAAGAAGAGAAGGGGGCAGCGCAGTGGCTACCTAGTGAGGTGAGGCTCGAAATAGCAAGATTTTTGGAAGCTCCCCAACAAATTGTAGCTGTTGGCAACTACCATTCGAAGCACTGGAAGGAGAGAGAGGCAGAGTAGAAGAGGAATAAGAAGAGTCTGGTTCCGGCTGCGGCTGCAAGGGACGAAAGAAGAAGAGTCGTTGCGGCAGTGACTTCGAGACTCTCTCTCTCTCTTTCTCTCTCTCTCTCTCTCTCTCTCTCTCTCTCTCTCTCTCTCTCTCTCTCGGGTTGCGAGGGAAGGTGAGTGAGACGGCTTAGAGGCAAGGAGTGAGGAGGAAGAGGATGAATGAGAAGAGAAGAGACAGTTAGGTAGGTAAAGGTTTAGGGTTTTTGAAAATTTTTATTTAGTACCTCAAGAAATTATTAATTCAAATAAGGTCTTAAATCCCAAAAAAAAAAAAAAAAAAGGCCAGCTCGCGAACCGGACCGGATCGGACCACAATAGCCAGCACTCAAAATGGGCCAGTCCGGTCTGGACTAATTTTTAACGAGCCTAATTTTGAAAATCCATATCCGTCCATCCGTCCATTTTACATACGGTCCGGGCCAACCCGCGGGCCTAGGCCCGGATTAACAATGCTATCACCAATTTACTTTGTTTTAGTTATCAAACCTTTTAGATATTTATTATATTTATTTCTTTTTCCGTTCTTTTTCCAGTGACATTATATTCGAACACACTTCACCTGATAGAATCCGCAGCATCTCAAGGGCATATGCAAGGTCTATGATTAGTAATCATTAAATAGAACACAATCTTATTAAAAAGACCAAGCATAACAAGCCAAGAAGAATTATTTTTTCATAGAATGTGTTTGTAACTTCCTTTAAATTAATCATTTACACTCTAATATATTTCCAGGACAACCACCAAAATCTTTTTCTTTTTTTTTTCTTGCAACGGGTTGTTACAATTCCTTAAGATAAACCATTGGAAGAACAAGAACGACATGAAAACTTTATAGACATAATCAACTTGGAGCTTATAATTTCTGGAATTAGTGATGATTATTGCCGAGATACTGTCCTTGTAAGCAATTTTAATAATTACACAATGATTTCTTGCTATATAACTTAGTATTTTTATACTGATTTGGATGTGTGCAAACTATAGCTACTCTTCCCTGTGATACTTCCAGAAAACTTCTACCTTGTTGTCCTAAACTCAATTGATACAAGCATAGAAATAATTAACAACAGGCCAGTGCCAAAAGGAATAAAGGCTGCAAACAAGTACCCAGGCATCACAATGTTCCTCGTAAGTAATTATACATCATAAACAGCTATATACAATCATCTTTTAACAAAAAAAAAAAAACTAACATATGTGCATCCTTGTGATTGAGAGAAAAAGGCCATGAAACAATATTATCAAAGCATGAGGGGTCATTTGTCAAACACAAACATGTCTAAATACAAAGCAGAGGTGAAGGAACTGACATGGTAAAATAAAGACAACTTTGTAGACTGTGGCGTCTATTGCATGAGACACATGGAGATGTATAAGAGCCAACGAAGTTTAACTTGGGATCCACTACTGGCCCAATCAAAAAAAGACGCAAGCGTCCACTCAAGACTTAGAGTGAAATATATGTACACAATCATAATGTCTAACATTAATGATCAAAGGGAGAATGTACAAAAAACAGCAACAAACTTCTACGAAAACTATCATCCCTGAAGATATTTGTGGTTGTATGATACAATATTTGAAATGAAAATCAAATACGTTTATATATGTCAATCTTTATGCTAATTATGTTTTAGATATTTGCATTTGTAGTTACAAAACTAGGCACTGTAAGATATATAACTAAGCATTCCTAGTGTTAAAAGTAGCCTATATAACTAGGCATTCCTATAGTTAATACTAGGCACTATCAGTTAAAAAACTCGACACTTCTAATTCTAAAACTAGGCACTGTCATTTGAAAAATTAGGCACTTCTAATTACTAACTGTAAAATAGGTCATTCCAAAGCTCTTAAACAAGGATGATGATAAAAAATTACTTAATAAAACTTTAAAATCAAGAATGATGAATAAGAAATTAGTTAATGAAGTAAGCACCCTTACTTGTAAAAAGCCAATACTGTCACTTATAAAACTAAGCACTGTCATTTATATAACTAGGCACTCCTAGTGTTAAAACTAAGAATCCCTAGTTTTATTATTAAACAATATTAGGATTATCATGAATTTACACATGTTAAACAATACACTAGGAACTTCAGTTCTAACAACAAAGAAAGACCACTTAATAAAACTAAGCACTCTGACTTACAAAACTAGGCACGATCAGTTCAAAAACTAGGCATTGTCATCTTTAAAACTAGGCACTCTTAATTCTAAAACAAAGCATTCCAAAAGCTAAAGCTAGGGATCCATATATTTAAAACTTGGCACTTCTAGTTTTAAAACTAGGCACTATCAATTCAAAAACTAGGTACTATCACTTATAAAAGTTGGCACTTATAACTATAAAAGTATGTACACACATATATACATAAACATTTGTTATACAAATAACATCACTAAAAATTAAAAAATAGAATATAATTAAAGTAATAAAATTAGAAATTCTACATGAAATTTATGAATTGTTGCAAACCATTTAAAAGTTCTACATTGTCACAGCTTGATGTTCCTAAACTAATATCACGTTTACTACTTGTAAAATTCAAATCCCTCACAAAAACTTTATTGTCCATAGACAATTGGACAGTTGTTTTAATTCTTGAAGCATGTGTGAAAGCACTCTTTCTCTTACCCCTTGTTTGATTGCACTTTATCTCCACAATGTTCCTCTTCCTTATATTACGTTCCCCTTTTGCACGCCTTCCAACTGGATCTTTAATTTTGGAAGAACCAACTTCATTGTTTGAATCATTGATATAATGATATCCAACTTCAAAAGCAATCTTGTCCTTCAACATCCTAAACCCTTCTTCTTTGCATTCCCTAGAATTTATGTTCAATTTGCTAGTGGATATCAAATCTGAAAACTTCCTTAATATTTCTCTCCTCTAAGCACTATAACCAGCAATATCATTCTTTCCTTACATTACCAACACTGCTATTGCCCAAACTTAAATCAATATCCTTTGTCCATTTCCTCAAAACATACTTATTTGGAATAGCTTGATACAAAGAATTTGAAGATACACAAGCAACGAGAGCAAAGAATCCCAACATTATTGAACATTTTACATGTGCATGAAATGTTTAATGTGCTCTCATTATAGACTACTGTATGTCTAAAAGCAGTTATATCAGGACGCCAAACTTCGTACACATGCTCGCCTCATTACATACCACAAGCTCTTGGCAGTACTCTAAAATTTTCATGAACTATTCTTCAAAAAGCCTATATGCCCTAATAGTATATTCTTCATTAGCATCCTTAAGCAAATTTGATTCAGTCACCATCATCTCAACAAATCCTTCCTTACAATGAAAATCTTACATGTTTGCATTGCTCCATTCATAAACAATTTCATCAAATATTCGATAAAAATCACATACGTAGTTGTTTTCTAAAGTCTCTTGGAACGAGCATGGTTAGTTGCCTCACTCCTTTGAGATGATAGAACACCCCCAGAAAAGAAATCCTTACTAAAAGTTGGCTTTTCCCTCAAATTGTACAACCTATTCAACCAACTGTCATTGTGACAACCAAACTTATCCAACAAACTGCAAAATCAAAAAGTAACAACATATCAATTTCATAAAATAAAGTTAGTGCACATATACTAGGCACTGTCACATATAAAACTAGGCACTGTCAAAATCAAAAGGTAACAACATATCAATTTCATATAATAAAGTTAATGCACATATACTTGTAAGAACTAGGAACTGTCATACATAAAACTAGGCACTGTCAAAATCAAAAGGTAACAACATATCAATTTCATATAATAAAGTTAATGCACATATATTTGTAAAAACTAGGTACTATCATGCATAAAACTAAGCATTGTCATACATAAAACTAGGCATTTTCATGTGTAAAATTAGGCACTGTCATATATAAAGCTAGGCATTGTCAGTTATACAAATAAGATACTCTTAATTATAAAAGTATACACACATATTTGAGCAAAAAAAAATTAAATAACAAGAACATACATGTAAAACAAGTATGTCCGTTTGAGGATGCCTACTTTTAAAGCTAAAAATGCCAAGTTTTAAAATTGATAATACATAATTTTATTTTTAGTTTTAAAACTTTGGAGTGCCAAAGTGTGAAAACTGGGATTACCTAGTTTTAAGTTTAACAATGCCAAGTCTTAGAGCTATGAATACCTAGTTATAAAAATAGGCATTTCTAATAATAAAACTAGGAATGCCCAGTTTTTAAAGCTAAGAATGCCAAGTTTTAGAACCGGAAAGCCCTAGGTTTAAACATAAGAATACCAAGAGTGAAAACTGTGAATGCCTAGTTTTTAAGCTATCAAGCCCTAGTTTTAAAATTAGGCACTAACCCACAAAAAAAAAAAAAGGTAATCTCATGTCTAAAACTAAGCACTACTACATACTAAAACTATCACGCCCACTTGGTAAGCACCTCGGGCGACCTTAAGAGTACGGTTATCATGAACGTAGAGGTTGAGGTCTAACTTAGTGAAATTTACGAATATATATATATATAGTATACACATTTTGGCGATTTAAATACTTGGTAGTCTCATATAAGGTTTAAAGTGGTGAATTTAATAGAATGGTATTAGGATCTAGAAAAGATGTTTTGAAGAAAATACCATTAGGATTTCATATATAATTAATTTTTTTAATGGGACAATATTAGTTATATTAGACATTTTTTTGGGACTAAGTTAATGTCATTTTCTTTATTATTATTATTGTTATTATTATTACTATTATTATTATTATTATGGTTTTTTATTAAAAAAAAAAAAAAAAAGAGTATAGAGGTCACTTTTCAAGGACACCTTGACACTTATAAGCTTGTATGCTTACCAACCCCTTTACACCCAAACATAGCTGAAAATTTTCCTCTCCTTCTCTCGATTCACCACATTGCTGCATAAGGTATTGATGTATTATTTATTTATTTTTTATTTTTTCTTTCCTTCTCTTCTCTTGCTCTTGCAGCATATTGCATGATGAGAGTAGTTGATTTTTTTTTCTATTCTATTCTTTTCGTAACATTTATATTGACAACAGTGTATCGAATAAATATAATCCATTGTGATAAATGAAGTTTGATTTTGTTATTTGGTTTGTTTGGTTTTGTACTTTACTTCATTCAAACGACGGGTTCTTTGATACGCGAGCTTTTTCTGATTGATTGAAAAAAGCAGGGATATGTCTATAAATTATCTATATTTTAATTTTCTTTTTGTTTTCCTTTTCTAATTTTATCTGAAAATTGAAAAAATTCGCATCCGATCTATTCATTGCCTCTCTACCCGACCTATGCACACACCCACACAACCCCCCCCCCCCCCCTCCACACACACACATATATATATATATAATAGTTAAATTCTTGTTTTTTGTTAGTTTCTTGGATTTATTTTATGTTCCTTTGATTAAAGATAGGGTTTGATTATGGGTTCTTAAGATGAGATATTTAGGGTTTAAGTTGGTTTAAGATTTAGTTAGTTTTAGTCTCCTGAGTTCATTTTATTTAATTCTAGTTATTTATTTTTTTATTTTTTATTTATTTTTCCCCTTGGTATGATTCTCTATATCTAAATGATTTAAGGGGATTTTAGCATGTGGTGTAATTGTGAGCTTAATTCCTAACTAGTAACTAATTATTTTTGTATATTATGTATTTTTAGAATGTATGTGGGTTTAATCCCTACTGAGTATGTTCTTACAAGGTTTTAGTACATATGATTTTTGATACATAGTTTTAGTATTTATGATTTGGTATATGTGATTTTAGTGTGTATGGTTTTAGTGTATATGGTTTTAGTACCCCTATTTGGTTTATACTATTTTTTTTAGTATATATGGAGTAAGAAGGTTAGGCGCCTTGGGGTTAGTATCGGTGTAAATGTATCCTAGGTTCATAGGTTTTCTTATAATGATTTTCGATAGTGAATAGAACTTTTGGGATTCATAATTAATTGATGTCCTTTTTTTTGTTGTTTTACAAACCATAGGACCAAGTCTTCACTCAGATGAGTCCACAAACCCCGTCTAATTATTTTTCAAATGTTGCTGGTAATATATATATATATAATTTCTAAACCTGTCATAAAATATTTAATACTTTTGGGACGATATTACTTGCATGCTTTTAAATTGGAGATGTTCTCTACCACGTGTTAATATGTCCTTTAGAAATGCATAAGAGCGGTGTTCCGTATAATGTAAGGATATTGTGATTCACACATTTTCACGTACACATAATGGAAATAAATTGATTGTAGGAAATATGTACCTCTTAGGTTTAAAGTACAAATGTTTAAAAAAAATATTTTTGATATACAAGTTTTGTTATTAAAAGGAAAAATAATTATCTCAAAATATAAATTGTTTTATTATAGTCATGTTCTCAATTACTTAAAGATGACTACTTACTTTAAAAGAAAATAGTCGCGGGATTTTATTTTCTAAGGAAAAGTTATTATTGCTACAAGTTGAGTATTGTTCAGAAGTCGTTTAACTACATGGTTGAACCTGATAGATTAGACTTGACATATTTCTAAAAACTGCATATGCATGTCTTGACTGGCAGATGGGAATTTTATTATTCTAAAACGGCTAAAATCTAAATTTATGTAAATGGCTGAGTGGGTGACCCTTTTGATTTGTAAATGGTTATGAAAATCCCATCCGACTAGGGACGAAGTTTTGGTAGGACTATATGCATCCGGAAGCGTCAGAGGATTGCTCTGTACGTGGCTAGTGTCCCATACTAGGACCTCTTCTAATAACATGAACAATTAGAAAATTCTGGAGGGTGGATCCACTTGAGAGAGGGTATAATACTGTAGAGGATTTGGCCCGATTAGTATTACGTCATACATCACATCATACTCTGCGATGGGACAAAGAGGGTCAGGAGCTACTTGAAATTAACGTTGGTCTCAGGATGGACCTGGTAGGTGTCCCAGAATCTGTAGCCTAGTTTTATGTAAATGGAGAATGCAGTGGATATGGAACTGAGCGCTCGTAAGATGTTTAGCTGGTACTGACTACGAGATGCCTTTCGATGACTCGTTCTGGGTTCCGGACTCTGTCCGTGGAGCTCGACTTTTGCATTATATGTTTTTTTTGAATTCGGGTGTAGAAGCCGTACTGATGTGTCTTGATTTGCTCAGACTTTCCAATTGCGTTCGAACTCCTCACATAGGATCAAGTGTCGGTACCTTTAAAACAGCTAAGGAAAATGCTTTCTTGTAACATTGTATGAACTGTTCCATAAAACTACATTATTATTTTTAAGTATATCACAGAAGCACATACACACACACATACATGTGGACTCACTGAGCGTTCGCGCTCAAGTCTTTACATGTCATTTTATTTCCAATTGACTCGGGACAAATAGTGGCGCAATAAGCCGTTAAAGTCTATGCATGGAGTTTTGAGATTGGGTCATTTTCGGAAGGACATTTGGATTTTTTTTTTATGCTCGAACCGTTTGTAATATTTTTCTTTGGGGTGGAGTTGGTTTTGTAAAATATTTCTTCCTATATTAGAGATATCATTAGAAGCTTCCCTGAACCTTATGTAATGAGCGCTCTTTCTGTATTCAATTTTCTTGTTTTTTTTTTTTCTGTTATGTAATATATGTATATACTTCTAAGTATTGTCCCGGGTACTGCTTTGGTTTTGGACTTGTAGTTTAGTGCTGAGAGGCACGCTGATACCCTACTCAGCCGCAGTTAACCTACCGGAGGAGTTGGGGTATCATAAAAATATAAATTACCTCTTCCAATAAAATTCAAATTTAGAAACTATATCTGGGTCTTCAATACATGATTAAACTACTTAACAAGGTCTTGTTTGGACCTTAACCCTATAATATGCTTCTTTCAATTTTTCCCAATATGCTAAATACACAAATGATGCCGTGTATTTGGAAAAACTATACGAATAGCAGCAGACATAGTAGCAGACTGGTCAGTCATCAATGTAATAAGATGCGTATTTCCCATAGACTTCAGGAAGGTGTTGAGCAACTATGTGAACCGTGTTGTTTTCTCATTATTAAAGAATCCACAACCAAACATAACATTTCTATAGTGGTTGTCCATCTCTACAAACGAGCCGCAAATCATCTCATATTTGTTCGTACGATATGTTGTATCATGTACCACACCAAAAAGATCATACTCATGCCTCATCCAACTATCCCTCCAAATGAAAAATAACATAATGAACAATCATTGTCAATCTCAAAATCAAAGTAGAAATCATCTTCAGTTACTTTCCTCCGTCTATAAATTTGTATAAGTGAATTCGCTCCCCCGATCCAAATTCTTTGATCGTAGAATATTATACGCATCCCTTGACGTAAATCCAATAAACAGTGAACCCCCAACCTGCTTCTTCAAAACCCTCAACCCAACAGTATTGGACACCCCACTATCCTTCAACTCTTGTTAATTAGCATTATTCTTCGTAACTCGCCTCTGAGAATGCATATAGTGTCTCTGATTCAGATAACAAAAACCATGATTGTGATTCACATCATGTCTGCTAACTGTCCAGCCATCCTGATCATTCAACTGAAACTCAATCATCGTCTTGCAACCCGTATGAAAATCAACTTTAGTATATGCATTTTCCATCTTCCCCTTATCAAACTTCATCCCTTGTTTATAGCGATAAAACAACTTCAAGTATTTCGTCTTATATCCTGCCTTGAACTTTCGATTTCCCTTGCGAACACTAAACCCCAACCTGAATGCATGATCATTGTACAATTTGAATGCATCTTCTTCGGATGAAAAAACACTTCCAACCAACGAATCTTCAATTGATGTTTTAACAACAACTACATTCAAAAGTAGGCACTTCTCTTAATAAATCTTGGCATTGTTAATGTTAAAAGTAGGCATTGTAATGTATAAAAGTCAGCACTGTTAACCAGAATTGTTCAACTACATTATAATAAACTATACTGAAATCATTAGCAGCTTTATTATAGTAAAAAATAATGATGAAAATATAAAAATTTAAAAATAAAATAAACTATTAAACCATCTAAATACACAAACAAAATTAAAAATTTGAAGTTTAATTGTTCATAGTTATAGGCACTGGTAGTTGAAAAATCTAGCACTCTTATTTGAGAACTAAGCATTGTTAGATGAGAAAATCGGCACACATACATTCAGACGCATGCAAATACCGAATAATAAAACAAAATCGAAAAATGACATTGTTACCTATAACTTATTCTTCCAAGCATTCAAGAAGCTTAGAATCAACACCAATGCACTCGGAATGATTGATAACATCACAATTGAACTCTTCAAGATCATAATTCTCTATTGATTTCACGCTATTGCACAGGATAATCGATTATCAATTGAATGAAATAAGAAATCGTGAGTTCATGAAATATTTGTTTAGAGTAGAAGAACAAATTGCGTAAAGCAATCGTAAATTCATGAAAGACAATCTTGAGAGTAGAAGAAATTGCACAAAGTAAGGAGAAAAAGATCTTATTTTCCTGAAATATTTGTTTGAATTGACTTTTCAGGCACGTGAGTTTGTAAAAACTATAATCAACTGTATACAACAAAACGATATCGTTTTCATATGTGATTATACTATGCAAGGTGTAATCGATACATGAAATAATTTGCTGACTTTATATCTTTATATTAATAAAATTATGAATAATTAAAATAAAAAAAAGAGTATGTAAACAGAAATTTTTAGAATTGAAAAATTACTCATTAGCCATAAATTTGAAGTATGTCCCCCTAATTAGTACTCAAACACTCAGACCGACCATAACTACCATTTTCCTTAACATCTTTTTATAATATTTTAACTTTACTTTTTATTTAAACTCAAGTATAAAAAATGCTAGAAAAAATAAGAATACCCTAAAAAGATTTAAAATGAAAAAGAAAAAATCGAATTAGTTGGATTATTTGTAATAGTTTTTACAGTAATATTATTAATAGTATTTAGTTAATAAAATTTATTACATAAAAGATAAATAATAAATTTTAAAAATATTATAAAAACATTATTATAAACGAAAAGCAAAATAGCTTTGAAGATGATTTAAAGAAACGGAAAACAAGTTCTCAAGAAAAAAAGGAAAAAACCCAGCAAAACGGTAAACGTGAGGCAGCTAGCAAGACGCCTAGCGCATGATATGGCCAACAATAGCAGCATAGATAGGACCCAGCTAAGATATGCTGAGGCGTAACTCCCACGGTCGAGAGTTAAGATGAGACTAGATAAGGTTGAAGAACAATCCCAAGTCTGAGCTCAGACTGGCATACCGATGGCTTCATTACCGGCGTTTACGTCTTCTTTCCTTCCTGCCGCAACTGTCACTCAAGATCAGTCACTTTTCTTTCTCCACCATCGCAATTCAAGCATCCCTACCTCCAAGAAACGGGTCGGTTTCACTGTTCAGGCTGCAAAGCTTCCGGCTGGAGTACGTATTTATTACTGACTGCAATTCTTGTTTTGTACCAAAATTGAATTTTATTTTAAATTTATGCATTATCTCCCAATCTCAGGTGGAACTTCCAAAGCAACAGCCCAAATTTGAGGCCCCATTTCTGGGATTTACAAGAACGGCTGAAATATGGAATTCCAGAGCTTGTATGATCGGTCTCATTGGAACTTTCATTGTAGAACTGGTTAGCATTTTGACTATCCTTTTCTCGGAGTCCAACTTTCTTGTATGATTTTATATTTCTGACTTATTTTTTTGGGGTGGGGGTTGAATTTTCAGATTCTAAACAAAGGAATTCTTCAAATAATTGGTGTTGATGTTGGGAAAGGTCTTGATCTGCCCCTCTGAACACCCTACAAACTTCTCCTTGATTGTTGGAAGGCTCAATGGCATAGCTACTGTTGTAGAGGAATTAGTTTTCAAGGAGAAAGGCACACCTTTTTGCCAATTGTATCAATTTTCTAATAGTATCAATTTTTCTTCTGTGCATTCTTTTCTTTTACTTCCATTTCATACAATGGAAACAAACCATTTGTAAAAATGTTCATTTTCTGCCATGGTTCTATGAATCCACGGCAAGTGATAAAAGGATTATCAAATTCTTCAAATATCTTAATATCACTGAAAGATTACAAGAAAACCTACAGATTCTTACAGAAGGATTATTTTGTAGGGAAATGTCTAACCTTGTGTCTTGCTGTTCCATTTTATCTAATGTATGAAAAAGGTAATAGGTGCGGTAAGGTCATACTTCATATGTTGGTGGAAAATTTATCTACTTTTACAAACAGGATATCAACAAGAGCACCCTTTTAACAAATGCATTCAAGAATCAGCTCCAAAGTGAAAGATGGGAAGGAGATCACAGAGCTCTGCATATTCTAGCATCAATGACTGGCACTTTAGGCGAAGTCTCGGATAATTCTAGTGCCTCGGCTAGGGAAAAGCGGCGGTTTTTCCACACGGATTCTGCCCACTGTTTCATTCTTTCACCTTCTGCTTTTCTATTCTGTTGCACACACAGTGTTTCTGCATATCCACCTAAACAAACAAACAATTCAAGTGTCATTCCAAGAGTAACAATGGCGATAGATCTAGCGTCTACCTATATATCCAGTACATTTGTGCAATCCTATTTGCAGCATTTATGTGTTAAATCATACCTCTTGCAAGGGCAACTATATCACTTCCAAAGATTTTTGCTTCTGTAGCTTCGAGGAAGCAAAAGATAAAACACTAGATTAAAACGGATCCAGATTCTCAAAAGGCAAAAGCAAGGATTAACTATATTAAGCTAAGGAACAACCACTGGACATCTTGATGGACATACTTTTAGTTTCTAATGCTGGAGCCTTAAGCAGTTCTATTGCCCTCCTATAAAGCCCCTACATATATGATAGAGAATATACCATTAGGAAAGAGTGGATCCAGACAGAAACAGAAACAAGAAAATAAATGTATCTTATCCATGTATTTCTAACAACATCAATAGTTAATCAATCAACTGGAGATCGCCTTTGGAGTAGGAGCTTAAGGTAGAACCACTGTGAATGCAATAACCAGAATGTTGTTTCTGTCAGCAGAAACTTATTAAGGGGAAACCAGGATGAAAACTGAATCTAGTTTTTCCACCTTAATTTGATTCACAAAATCATTTCATAGAGCTCTCTCCATTAAGCAAATGTTGGCTCAAATACAGGAGTATGTGTGTATACTCCTGCTGCAAGACATCAGCTAAATTAACAAATGTAATGTCCTCAATTTATTTGAGTCTTGAAACATATTTTTTAGAGAGATCATTTATACTGATGAATGAGGGCAACGATTCAGAATTTTGTGAGTGTAACAATCATTAATTGCAATTTCTAACCTCTTGAATCAAAAGAGAACTCGAGCGCTCTATTGTTGCTTTCTGACGAAACATGAGGGCTATGCAGGTCAAAATAACACCAACCTTGGGATGACGGGAGCCTACGGCAAAGAGTACTCTTTCAATTTTTCATACTTAAAGCTGGACCAAATTCTCATTTAGTAAGCATCAGTACCATACCAAAATGATCCTCCGCCTTCTTTAGAGCTCCAGTAAGAGTCTCCTCAGCGTCACCAAAATTTCTAGAACAAAACATTAAAAGAAAGGAAAGTCATTGCATTTTGTGGATGATATCCAACAGCCAACCAAAGAGGTAATCTTAATTGTACCCGGAATGAGCTTCCAGCTGCCCTAAGCCACAGGTCGCAGCTAACAGAACTTCATCCTTAGCCATGTTACAAGCTGCATAAGTGTCCAGATTGCTGAAATATTGATTCTGTGACATCCCCTGAATCACCTTCTGGTACAATTCCTTTGCAATTGGAAGTTTCCGCAAGCCATGAAGATATTCAGCATATGATAGTGCAACATTGCCTATATATGACAAAATTAATAAAATGTATGATAAACAATACCAGGATGTCTTCGAAGACAAAACTTTACCAGTGCAAGCATTATTATCATCCTGAAGCCCTAGAAAGAACGGCTCAGCTGCAAAAGTACAACGAAGTTAGAAACCTGAGTAATGTACATAGTAGAACCAACAAAAAAAAGAATTACATAAGCACTAGTTACAACATACCTGATTCAATGTCTCCCCGCGCAATCTTCACTAGACCTTTTATAGCCTTGGCACGTGCTTCTAAAGCATTCAAGCCATTTGCATCTGCAAGTTCAAGTTTGATTGTTTCCATAAGTTGAAAGCATATCTCAGCAAGCACTGATGCAGAATCATCCTAAACAAATTAATAGCCCATTTAGAAAGATGAACTCAAGTGAACAGCCCTTCCTAAACATGATAAAATGAACCCAAAACGCAAGAAATTAAAAGGCTTTCAGAGACATACCTGATCCAATTCTAAGTCCAATCCTACTAACGCTTCTGTAGCAGCAACTGCAGCAAACATCACGGACAAAAGACGTTCAACTAACCATTCTATAAATCATAAAAACCAATTAAGCAAAATAGAGTATCCAATTTCTGAAAATGTCAATTACCTCTGACAACTACAGATGACAAGCTTAAATCTTGAATTGACTGGAGCTTCTCAATGGCTTCTATAAAATTTCCTCTGATGTGGGATAAAGGGAGGTAAAAAAAATAATACTTCATAGTTCTATGATAATTTGTTAGCTCAACAGGAAGTAAAATCGGGAAAATACCTCTCGTATAATAAGGTTGACATGGCCAATAGAACCATCCCTTTTGAATTGTCATCTGATTGAGTGGAGTGACACTGTTCCAAGACTAACAAACCTTGCGCATAGGACTCATCTGCATATCGATATAGCAGAGAGGTGCAGATTATTCACAAGACAGAGTAACTCAATTTTGAAAGGGGAACTAGAAATTAGAAATACAAATTATCCATAGATGATAACGAAAAGAAGCTTCGAGAAGGAAAGACCTGATTTTTGGGAACGAGCAAGATTAAGAGCATAATTTATCATCTGATGGGCAACTGGGTTCGACGGAACAAAGCTTTCTGTTTTATTGTTTCCAGTGAAAAATCTGAAATGTAGTGGCGGAACCGGCAGTGGACACGGTGGTCTGAGAAGAGAGAATGACTGGGTGACCCGTGCAGCTGCCGGAAGTTTCGCTGATAAACGCATCATTTTAGTGTAGTCTGCCTGATTTATTTCAACAATTAACGGCAGAGCCACAGAAACCTTTGAATTTGATCGGTGAGAGCGTTTTAGTAGCTATAGTGCGAGGAAAAAAAAAAAAAAAAACCGGTGTTATCTCTCGCCTCTCGGTGTCTCTCCGGCGCATTCTCAGACCCTTTAAATTTGGGCTTATTACAACATGGTCCAACCAAAAGTAGCTTAGATGTCAATTTGCACCAATCTCCTTTTCTCCCATGTGGTTTGATAAAGCGAGTTCACTTGGTCGGTGCTGTCGGATTTTAAAATTATATTTGTCTTTCAGTGGTACTTTTTAGATGGGACCAATGTTTGTACTGCTTGTTTAGTTGGTCTGATATATTCGCTGATAAACACAAGAGTATGAGCATGGAGTAGCGGGAGGTATATTAATTGCCCTCACTAGTACATTTTTTTGTTAAGAAAAAATTGATAGTACTTAATATTCTCTCTAATTTTTTACTTGTTATATTATACCAATTCTCGTATTTTTTTATATTTTTTATGTTGTGAAACAATGCAAGATTTAATGTTTTTTTCCGTTATACCTCCATAATTCTAACATGAAAACTTGGAGAGATAATGATGATGAGAGAGAAAAGTTGGAAGGGCGTTATAGTCTACACAAGAAAATAAACATTTAAAATTTCATATTTTCTTAAATAATGTGATGTCTAAAATGTGACAACTAATAAAAAATGAAAGAAGTATATTTTAAACGTAAAACGAGACATCTTTTTCTTAAATCATTTGTACATTGGTTTTTCTTTTTCATAACTAATCCATATTTTTATTACTACCTTCAGTCAGAAATATAAATCCTTTTAGACCTAAGTTAGATGGTCAAAATTATAAGTTCTTTTACACATTTTAATGTGTATTTATTAACTATTTTCCAATTCTACCCTCCATTTATTTATCTTTGTCCCTCTCTTTCTCTCTCTTTATTTATTAAGCATATAATAGATATCTTTATCTCAAAAGTTTCATTGTTTCTTAATCCTTAATTGTGTTCATAAATTCAGAAGGAGTTATAAAATGAAATTCAATCAAAATACAAGTCTCATTGCCTTTATTTTTTAACCTTCAAATACATGGAAATATCAAATAAATTAGAATATGGTTACAATAAAAATTTTAAAAAATATGAATCATGTTATAATATTATATATTATGGATGTCAATTTAATCTTATAATTATCTTTATCCATACTAGAGGATAGGGTGACTTTGTCACTATCTACCTGATCTAAGATAGGATTTATCTACCTTAGGGCCCGTTTGATAAAAGTGAAAATGAAGTCTGATGTTTGAATTGTTTAAGTTTTAAATTTTGAATCTTAAGTCTGAACGCTGAATCTGAAAACTGAAGTCTGAATCTGAATGCTGAATTAATTAAACAACATATATATATATATATATTCATACTTCAGATTTCAGAGTTAAATAAAAAAATTTCACTTAGAATTTATAACGACAATTACGTTATTTCTAAAAACTTAAATATTCAGCCTTTAATAATATGTATTATCAAACACACTTAATTTAGTAAGCTCTTAATTAATTAATTAATTTTAAAAGGTAAATTAATTTAACAAACAAGGCCTTACTTATCCTTTCTTATCTTTATCCAAGAGCCCTCCTGTAGGTTCCGTTTAGGTCCAAGAAAAGGGTGAATTGGACTTAATAAAAAATTTAGTTCTTTCAAAATACATTTTCTAAATTTAAAGAAGACAATTTAATACAAAATAGCTTGATAGATAACAACTAAAGCTAACAAACTCAGAGATTATTACTTAAGCCATTAGATTGAAGTAGTGATATAAAGCTAATCAGCACAATATAACCAAAATTAATTAGCTCGGAAATTGTCACTTAAGCCATTAGTTAATGGTATGAAACTATTTGCAAAATACAATTTAACCAAACCATTTTGAAAATTAGCAAGACATCAAAATCAGCTTTGTTGAAGTAAAGTGAGTTTTTAGAGAATAAAACTAATGTATAGTTTGAAACTCAAAAACAACTCAAGAAAAAAGAAACTAGTCAGGATAGAGTCTATATCACTAAAGATATTAGCTCAGCTCAAGATACGAATCTGAAAACAAATTGAAGGCAAAATCTTATGATCATTCTTGCAACTTGAAAACCCATAAAAAAACAAATAAGATAAGCAAGGAAAAATAGAATAGACAAAAGATAAAGGAGACACAAAGAGTTTATAGTGGTTCAGTAATACACCTACATTCACTTCCCCAAGAACTCTCATCTCAAGGTTTCCACTAAACAATCTCTTCCAAGGCGAGACTAAACCATTAAAAGTCGTTTAGATAGATCAGCAAACTATACTAGTTTTAAATAGACCTAGCAAACTAGCTTCACTAGTTTTTACAATAGATTCTAGCAACTATGTACCACTCTCATGATAGGAATTCAAGATGCTTTATAAGAATGATCAAGTTTGGAATTAAGAGGAAGGAAGAAATAGAACTTGGAGAGATTGGAGGGAAGATAAGAAGATGTTTAATCTTGGCAAAATGGTTGAAGATGGGATACAAGAGCTTAAAGTTTTCAAGGGGAATTAAAAAGGGACCAAATCATAAGATTATACAATTGGAAGGGTCAACCAAAAACCCAACATCCAAGGAACCTGAGCGCCCCACATATAATAGATTCAAAATAGGAGCTACAGACACTCAACATATAAGGAAACTGGGTGGCTAACAAACTCTCTATTTTCTATTTCTTTCATTCTGACCCTGAAACTTCCCTAGTTCGTTCCTTTTCATTTTAAGACTCTTTTATGATGTTTTTAGTTGTATTTGATGGGAATCTAATATCCTAAACATTCGGTTGCCTAATGATTTTAGGGTAGAAACTCTATAAATACCCCATTATAGAATGTAATTGGGGTTTTAGGCATTTTGAATGAAAAACTTAGGAGTGGGGAGGTTTCTCCTTTTCATCTTGAAAGACACTTATATGCGTTTAGTCTACCCTTGAATGTTGTCTAAAAACTCCAATTGGCATTAGAGCTATTGGTGAAATCAAGTGTGATTTTTTAATTGAGCTTCAAATTCATTCAAGAAAGTCTTTACACAAAAAGTACCAAAACAGGGGAAATGTGAGTGATTCCTATGGCTGTTTTTCTTGTGAAAAATTGTTCGTACTTGTAAGTATATTATTTTGGGAAAGTTTTACATTGAAATTCCTCATAAATCTTGAGATATGATGTCTCTAGTTTGCAAAACTCTCTTCTACCTGAGATGCGTCTCAAGTGTTTGATGAAATGTCAAAACTAATGTTTCTGCTGTATTTTGAACTCAATCAAATGTGCTTTTGATTTCTAGTCGACATCTTTCTTTTCTTAGTGTAATTGTTTAGTGGGAGTGACCATATAGTTAGCTTTGAACTCTTTTTTTTTTTTTTGTTGAATTGTTTGTTGGAAGCTTGAGCTTTGATGTTCTTGGTTCCAATATATCCTAGTTTAATCAATTCTTAGTTCTTATGTGTTTTCCTTGTTTCCTTAGCTTTGTTATTTCTTAATTGTGCTATTGTGATTGTTGTTAAGTCTTGTAGTAGTGCTTTATCTTTATTGTTGGTGTCTTGTTATTATTTCCTATCGATTGTTCGTTCTTATTGCTCAAGGACCCCTTCCTTCTTGTTTTCTGGCTTTCGAGACATCGTTCTAGTTGGACTAGTTCCGTAGAAGGGGGAGAAAGTTGAAAGGGAGATAGAGTGGTTAAAGGCAAGAGGGTAAGCCTAACTTGTTAAAAAGCCAAAGGAGAGTGTACATGAGGGAAGAGTGAACATAAAAAGAAAAAGAGCAAACACTTAAGGAAGTGTGGTGAGACCTTGTTTTCTTTCCTATCTTTGCTTTTCTAGGTTTTACATCCATAAAAATGTTTTTGAAAAGAGGTGAGATCAATAAGAAACCAGTTGAAGAGAATGATGAGTTGGAATTGGGACAAGATAAAACCATTCTTAACCAACCAAAAGAGGAACAGGGAACTTATGATGTGAACAATGAAACTGAAAACCAAGAGAGCTCAAAGGAAAAACAAGAGGATGTTGACAAGAATAAGGAAACAAAGAGTGAAAATGAGTGACTTGAGAGGAAATGAGGGGATAAAAGGAGCATTGAGCATTACAAAATTTGACTTTTACTGCCTAACTTCACTGCGAGCTTACAAGAGCCATTAGGTGACCATCTTGCCTATGCTCGATAGTCGGTCGTTCGTTTAGAAGCTCATCGTTCAGGAAATGGTTGACCAACACCGTTGCCCATACTTTTGTAAAAGCAACATTAGATCTGTACTAGCCCTATCTCACACAAGATGCCATTCACTTGAGAGGCAAAGGCAAAAGCGAGACCTTACCTTTTTTTTCCAGGCCTGTTCGAAAATACAGTTACTGCAGAAGATCAAGTTGGTGAGCCATGTGATAGGAAACCTTCCCACACAGTTCGGAGAGCACTGAATTAGAATAAGGGGTTCACCACCACATCATTGCATGCAAGGGATCGCTCGATTCGCAAATTCGTCTGATTCGTAATTCACTTTTGACCGGAAATGTAACATCCCGAATAAGCATCTCAAAGTTAGCTTAGGCCGCGATAAGTTTGAACAAAAGTTTTGGGGTTAGTTTATAAAGAATAGTAAGTAGTGGAGTCATTTGGTAATTATTAGAAAAATTAAGGGAAGAATTTTTCGGTGGAAAACTTTTCGGACATGTTTTAGAATTATTTGGGTCTAACACTTTAAAGTAGAAATAGAAATTTTAAGTTTAAGATGAATTTTTAGTCATTTTTAAGATTTATGTCCAATGTAGAAGTTTTAGAAAGTTGAGGGATTACTTACTTGGAGAAGTGGTAATGACATGGCTGGCAAGGACATGTGGGCTGAAGATTGAGGGACACTAGGAAGACATGAACATATGGACAAGGGAATGGGTGACACATTGCTAGTTAGTGCTATGTGTTTCATGCATGAAAAGTCAAACCATGCATGCATGGCTATTTAAAGGAGCCCAAATTGTTGAAAAAAAAAAATACTACCCCTCTCTTTCCCCATTTTCCCACACTTTTTCTCTCTTATTTTTTCTCTAACTCTCTCTCCTCCCCTTCTCGGTCAATTCCAGCTTTTTTCCCCGCTCCCCCTCTCCCTCCTCTCTCTCTCTCTCTCTCTCTCTCTCTCTCTCTCTCTCTCTCTCTCCACTTTCTCTCTTTTCTTTCTTTTTTCTTTTTTACCACTCTTTCTCTCGGATCTCTCTCCCTCATTTTTTTTTCTCAAGGTATATATATATATATATGTTGTTTCTGTAAGTTAAATATAGTTATATGTAGAGTTTTATTTTTTATTATGAGATCATATTTTCTAAGATAAGTAATATTAAGATTTAATAATTATATATTTATTTTAAAAACACATGATTTTTAAGGAATTATTATGAAATTATTTTGAAGTTATTTTCTAGAATTCCTTTGGGTTTAGAATAAATCTCGGTACACCCTAGAGTCATCTTGGGGTCAAAGTTATATTTTTTGTTATGGTATTATTTAATTAAGTTTGGAATTGTTATTTGTAGGCTTAACTTATATCGCGACTCTAGGTGAGTTCACCAATCTTTTTTTCTGTTAAAAGAAATTTAAATATTATTCTTATGAAGCATGTTTCTTTGTTATTGGTTCTTGACATAATGCACAAAATATTTACAGGTATTATATTATGGGTTATGCTAAAAAAATTTTTTTTGGTAAGGTATTAAAATATTTATGTTTTAAAGAAGCACTAAAATATGTTTTAAGTTAGTGCTATATTTTCATGATGCTTTTACTAGAATATTTCTACAATCCTTTTATTTTGAATTTTGAGGTTTAAAATTATTATGAGAAACTATTTTTAAAATATGTATTATTCCTTTTTGGAGATAATGTCTTTAAATATTTTAAATTCTCATAAGGTTTTGAGTTTTAAAATGATTTTCAAAAATTATTTTCAAAATGTTTATTATTTCTTTTTGGAAATAATATTTTTAAATATTTTATATTCTTTTAAAGGTTTTGAGTTTTAAGATTATTTTGAGAAATTATTTTTAAGAATATTTATCATTTCTTTTTGGTGATAATATTTTTTATATTTCTTTTTTGAAAAGGTTTTGAGTTTTAAAATTATTTTTAGAGATTAATTTTAAAATATTTATTATTTCTTTTTGGAATAATATTTTTCAATACTTTAAGTTTTCTTAAAAAAGATTTTGAGATATATTATTTATTTGGAATAATATTTTTAAAATATTTATTATTTCCTTTGGAAATAATATTTTGAATATTTTTTAAATATTCTTAGAAGGTTTTGAGATGTAAAATTATCTTTAAAATATTTATTATTTCTTTTTGAAAATAATACTTTACATATTTTCTAAATATTTTTATAAAAGCTTTTGAATTATTAAAATATTTTCATAATACTTTTATTTTAAATATTCTTATATTTTTATTTCGAAAATGTGTACTATTTAAAAAGAATATTTCTCTATGGTTTATTCATATATTACTTTAAATTTTTTGATGTATTTAATAATTTCCTTTTGAGAAATATTTGTCATGATTTTGGAAAGCGTATTGGCATAACCTATTTTATGCCCGGTAATATATTTTAAAGCTTATATTTCAAAGTCACATTAGTATACTTTCATGGTGAGCATGATTTTGAAAGACAAATGTTTTGAGAAAAACAAATGTTTTCATGAGTTTTACAAAATTGCATTCATGATACATTTGTCATGACTATGAGTTTTGCCCAGCGGATAGAGATTTTTTGATATCTGAAGAGTTTTATGTGGCGAGTGATGGCCTATAATTTTATAAACGTAAATTAAAACCCTAATCCGGCAAAAAGGGGCTTGGTATACATTTTTAATCAACATGTCCAGAGAACTTGCACTGTGCGTGGCTAATCCCCCATATGAGGGCATCTTCCGAACGACATGCTTAGTAGTATTACTTTTGATCTGGATCCAGTTGATAGAGGGGCGTAGTACCATTGGAGGGTTAGACCCAAGGCAGTTTTGCGTTAGATTCTGTATCATGCTCTGTGGTAGTGGCTATTTCCTAGAAGATTGAGTCAGGAGGGGCCCACCGGCTAGGGTGCCGCAGGTCGACCTGGTAGGTACGCCAAGACTCATTACCTATTTGTGTATATGTTGTGTGAGGTTGAAAAATCGAATGTTTGTACAGTGTACTTTGGAGTTCAGGCTGGTATTGACTACGGGATGCCGGAAGTTGTTCCGATCACCCCGTTTAAGGTTCCGGACCCTTTCCGTAGAGCCTATCATGGTGCATGCATATTTTTTTTAAAAAAAAATTCCAGTGTCGTGGCAGCACCGATGTGTCTTGATTTGCTCAGACTTTCCGGCTGCGCCCGAACTTGTTAGAAAAATTTATATTTTGCATAAAAAGATTTGTTTTAAAGACACTTATTTTCTGGGATGACAAACCATTCTATAAAAAAAAAATAGAAATAATATATATTTTGTCCATACGGAATATTCACGAATAGCACACGTGCACGTGAGCTCACTAGACGTCTATCGCTCATGTTTTCCAAATGTTTCTCCCCTCTTTCAGATGACCTGGTAACCAGATCTAGCTAGTGGAGCCATGGGAAGCCATTGGAGTCGGCATCTTTGAAGTCTTCCACCTCTAGTCAAAAGATTTTGATTATGTAGACTAAAGCCTTAGTGGCCTTAAACCTATGTATAAGTTTGAGAAGCTTTTGTTATAAAGTTATATTTAAACCTTTCTTTCTTCTCACATTATTTAATATAGAAATGCTCATTACAGCTCTTCCTGGTTGATCCTTAGTCTTGTATCTTTGTAAGTTCAGTGCCGAGAGGGATACAGGTACCTTACTCTGTCGTAGTTGACCTAGCGGAGGGGTACGTGGTATCACATGTGGTATCAGAGCTCTAGGTTCGACACTAGGTTCTGTAGATCCTAGATGAGTTTTAAAGATATGACTGCTTTGACTCTATATTTTGGGATTTAGTAGTTTACTTATCCTGTCTCATTAGACAATTAGAGACTCCAGGGTTGAGTGAAAGCTAAGATAACACAGATGAGAGGAACCCTTGAGGCTTAAAAATAGGTTATGACTCGATGACGTTAGGGTAGGATCGGTGAGCAGGTCAGTAAAGGAGACGCCAGCCGAGGCCGAAGCTCGCCGGAGAAGCTTTAGTAGACGTTTTTCCCATCAAAGTTAGAATCTTGATAGGTTATCTTGTGATTTTGATATTTGAAGTAGTAGGTATTAAAAAAGTTTGATGTTTTCATGTATTTGGAGCAACTGTTAGTCACACTTGTATTTAACTTTCTTTATTAGCTTGTGTCTTTTGTTTCCGCAAGGCTTAATTAAGTATGATTTCTTTCCAATTATATTGTGTTTTAAGTTTGATATTTCCTTTAAGTATGGGATGTTATATGTAAGCTATAACTACAAACTGAAGGATAGCATTCCTAAGTTTTCTCGAGAGTTCGAACTTATCTTTGGTTTAGAAAAATATCAAGACCACACTCTCCAGTTCACGAAACTGAAGCTATGCCAGAAAGTTCATCGCACGGACAAACAAATACTATAAGTCATGAAATAATAGGAAATTTCATGACAAAGATGATGGAATTACTGGAAACCACGTTGGCAAACCAAAGATGAGAATGGGCGCAGAATACTGGCAATGACGAGGCTTTGAAAAGATTTCTCTGATTTCGGCCCCCAGAGTTCTATGGTGAAGTGGAACAAGAAGCTAGGGCCAAGCTGTTTTTAGAACAGCTAACGATATTTATAATACACTGCAATATGAGGGTGCCAGGAGGGTAACCTTCACCACTTTTCGATTGAGGGGAGCAGCGAAAGACTGGTGGTTAAGAATTTCCAAAGCTCGGGTATTAAGAAATCAATTATAGACATGGAAAGACTTTCAAGAGGAATTTAAACAAGAATACATACCCCGCATGCTAAGGGAATGTCGTGAGAATGAGTTCTAAAAACTGAAGCAGGAAGGGATGACAATAGCACAATATACTACAAAGTTCAATCATCTAGCCAAGTATTGTTTGCATCTTATAGACACAGAAGAGCATAAAACCCATCAGTTTGTAAAGGGGTTGCGAGTGGATCTGCAACGTGCCCTAGCCCCTTATCACTAACAAGCTTCGCTGCTACGGTTGAAGCTGCTACCAGGACTGAAATAACGGACCAAATGGCAAAACAGAGAACGGTGGCAATAAATACTTTATTCCATCCCCACAAACAACCAGGACAAGGATGTTGGAGACCCCAATATCCAAAGAAGCCACGAAACAGTAATCAAACGGGGAATGGGAACCGTCAAAATCCTATGATAAGGAACCCTCGTCCGAGTTGTACTTATTGCGGACGTGATGGACATATGGCAGAAACATGCTATAAAAAGACAGGAATGTGTTTTCTTTGTGGAAAGGTAGGCCACTTTGTGAAATAGTGCCCTGCAACACAACCAACAACCTAAAAAATGCCCAGAGGAGTGGGACGGCCACCAAATATGGTAGGGGCGTCAGTAGGCCGAAATAATAAGCTGCAGGTCAAAGCCAAGGTCTATACTCTAGATGGGTAACCCGTGAACAGAGAAACCGAAGTAGTTAAAGGTACTATTCCTGTCTTCTCTCGCCTTGCTAAAGTATTAATTGAGCCAGGAGCCACACAATCATTTCTGAGCATGCATTTCATAAAGCATATCCTAAAACTTCCGTTAGCATGTCCTACCAATTGATTATTTGCACACCTATGGGAGTAAGTCAGGTCACAGAGGAGAAGTACCCAATTGTGAGATTTATATAGGAAGCGAGGTACTACTTGAGGATTTGATTACCTTATTCTTTGAGGGTTACGATGTGATACTAGGAATGGATTGGTTGTCTAAGCATTATACTAAAGTAGATTGTCGGAAGAAAATCATTAAGTTTATCAGTCTGGATATGCCTACCCTAGAGTTTCAAAGAGTAAAACCAAGAAGGAAAACCAATTGATCTCTGGTATAAAAGCAAGAAATTTGATCAAGAAAGGATGCCAAGGGTATTTGGCAACTTGCTCAACAAAACAGAAGAAGAAGAACAAATGGAGACTATCCCGGTGGTGAAGAAATTCTTGGATATTTTTCCTGCCAAATTAAAAACTTTACCACCACAGCGAGAGGTACACTTCAGCATAGAACTAGTACCTGGTGCTGCACCAATATCTCGAACACTGTACCGAATGGCTTAGGAGGAGTTGAAGGAGCTAAAAGAACAACTACAAGAATTATTACGACAAGGCTACATTCGACCTAGCACATCACCATGGGGTGCACCGGTATTGTTTGTCAAAAAGAAAGATGTAATCCTTAGAATGTGCATCGACTACCGAGGGTTGAACAGTGCCACTATAAAGAATAAATACCCTCTTCCCTTGATCGATGAATTGTTTGACCAACTTCGCGGAGCAGGTTGTTACTCAAAGTTGGATTTAAGACAAGGGTATTAACAAGTGCGGATAAAAGAAAAAGGCATTCTAATAACCGCTTTTAACACTCGGTACGGACATTATGAGTTCGTGGTGATGCCTTTTGGTTTAACCAATACACCAACAACATTCATGGATTTAATGCAAATAACTTTCCGCCGATACTTATACCAGTTTTTGGTCATTTTCATCGATGACATCCTGGTTTACTCACCAGACGCGGTGACACATGAGCAACATCTTCGAAGTGTGCTACAAACTCTACGAGAACACAAATTATACGCCAAGTCCAGTAAATGTAAGTTCTGGATAGAGAAAGTGAAATTTCTGGGACGTGATCACACGTGAGGGCATAACCGTGGATCCAGCCAAGGTGGAAGTCGTGACTCGCTGGGCACCACCAAGAACCCCTATGGAAGTACGGAGTTTTTTAGGGCTAGCTGGATACTAGCGACAATTTATTAAGGATTTTGCTAAAATTACCGGACCTCTAACATAGTTAACTTTAAAGGGTATTGAGTTCAAATGGTTGGAGAAATATGAGAAAAGTTTTCAGGAGTTGAAGCATCGATTAACGTCGGCACTAGTTCTGACTTTGGCTGATCCGCAGAAGGAGTTTACCTTGTATACTGATGCATCTGGAGAAGGATTAGGGGCAGTGCTGATGCAAGACAGGAAAGTGGTTGCCTATATCTCCCAAAAGTTGTAAAACCACGAGAAGAACTACCCAACACATGACTTGGAGTTAGCAACCATAGTGTTCGCACTCAAGAAGTGGCGGCATTACCTCTATGGGGCCAAGCACGGGATCTTTACCGACCACAAGAGTTTAAAGTATCTGTTCTCCGAAAAGGATCTAAACATGAGACAACGATGATGGATGGAACTGCTTGAGGAATACCGATGCTCAATCAACTATCATTCTAGGAAAGCAAACATGGTAGCTGATGCTTTAAGTAGGAGTGCCAAGTTAACAAGCCTCACTTTAACATCAACCTTGCAACAGGAGTTTAAGGAAGCACAAAGGAGTAATGAGGAATTTCAAAGGTTTAAAGCTCAAGTAGAGGCAAAGAAATTAGACGATTTTCAGATCTTGGGTACTGAAGGAAGCTTGTATTTTTGAAATCGGTTATGTGTATTGAATGAGCTGGAGACTAAACGAAGGATATTGGAGGAAGTACATAAAAGCAAGTATTCCATATACCCTGGTGAGAACAAGATGTATCAGGACCTCAAGCGAAGGTTTTGGTGGAACGGAATAAAGAGATATGGCAGAACATGTGGCTGCTTGTCTCAGCTACCAAAGGGTGAAGAGAGAGCACAAGAAGTCTGCAGGACTTTTACAGCCATTACCCATTCCCGAATGGAAATGGGATTGTGTCACGATGGACTTTGTCACGGGGTTGCCACGGACAAAAGGTTACAAGGACGCCATTTGGATCATAGTTGATCGTTTAACGAAGGTGGCACACTTTATTACCATCAACATGACGTATTCCTTGGAAAGGCTAGCTCAACTATATGTGGAAGAGATTGTAAGATTTCATGGGGTACCAGTAAACATTGTGTCAGACCGAGATCCGAGATTTACTTTGAGATTTTAGCCTAAGTTCCAAACCGCATTGGGAACTAATTTAAGTTATAGCACCGCTGCATATCCCCAGAATGGTGGGCAATCAGAAAGACCAATTCAAACATTGGAAGATATGTTGCGAGCATGTGCTTTAGAGTTTGGAAACAAATGGATTGATAACTTGGTCTAAGTAGAGTTCGCTTACAACAATAGCTACCATTCTTCAATAGGAATGGCGCCGTTTGAAGCTCTATATGGGAAGAAATGTAGAACGCCTTTGGAGGCAGAAAAATTAGATGCCAGAGTTGGAAGAGGCACAGAAACGTGTAAAGGTAATTCAGGAATGACTCCGAGCTGCTAAAAGCAGACAAAAGAGCTACACCGACAATCGACGATGAGACTTGGAATTTAAGGTAGGAGATCAAGTTTTTCTAAAACTCACACCACACTGAGGAAATCCCAGACACCCAAGAAAAGGAAAATTAAGCCCTCGATACATTGGACCATTTGAGATAAGCAACAGTACTGGTGAGGTAGCTTACCGGCTGATATTAACAGAAGAATTATCGGGCATTCATGATGCCTTCCACATCTCCCAATTAAAGAAATATCAACCGTCACCCGAGCATGTTCTAAATAACGATCCATTAGAATTGCAAACTAACCTGTCATACAAGGAAAAGTCTACTGGGATTGTGGAATGAAGCGTAAAGTAGTTACGTGGAAAGAAAATTCCGATGTGCAAAGTATTATAGAGGCACCATGGCATCGAAGAAGCAACATGGGAAACCGAAAAGTTTCTACGTAGAAAACATCCGGAGATTCTAGGTACGTGAACCTTAAAATTTCGAGGACAAAATTTTCTAAGAAGGGTAGAATGTAACATCCCGAATAAGCAACTCAAAGTTAGCTTAGGTCGCGTTAAGTTCAAACAAAAGTTTCGGGGTTAGTTTATAAAGAATAATAAGTAGTGGAGTCATTTGTTAATTATTAGAAAATTTAAGGTAAGAATTTTTCAGTGGAAAACTTTTCGGACATGTTTTACAATTATTTAGGTCTAATACTTTAAAGTAGAAATGGAAATTTTAAGTTTAAGATGAATTTTTAGTCATTTTTATGATTTGGGGCCAACGTAGAAGTTTTAGAAAGTTGAGGGATTACTTACTTGTGAGAAGTGATAATGACATGGCTGGCAATGACATGTAGGCCGAAGATTGAGGGACACTTGGAAGACATGAACATGTGGACAGGGGAATGGATGACACATGGCGGTTAGTGCCATGTGTCTCATGCATGGAAAGCCAAACCATGCATGCATGACTATTTAAAGGAGTCCAAATTACTGGAAAAAAAGTACAGCCCCTCTCTTTCCCCATTTTCCCACCCTTTTCTCTCTCCTATTTTTTCTCTAACTCTCTCTCCTCCCATTCTCTGTCAACTCCAGCTTCCCCCCCCCCCCCCCCCTCTCTCTCTCTCTCCACTTTCTCTCTTTTCTTTCTTTTTTTCTTTTGCACCACTCTTTTTTTTATGTCAAGGTATATATATTGTTTCTTTAAGTTAAATATAGTAATATGTAGAGTTTTATTTTTTATTATGAGATTATATTTTCTAAGATAAATAATATTAAGATTTAATAATTATATATTTATTTTAAGAACCCATGATTTTTAAGGAATTATTATGAAATTATTTTGGAGTTGTTTTCTAGAATTTCTTTGGGTTTAGAATAAATTAAGGTACACCCTAGAGTCATCTTGGCGACAAAGTTATATCTTTTGTTATGGTATTATTTAATTAAGTTTGGAATTGTTATTTGTAGGTTTAACTTGTATTGCGACTCTAGGTGAGTTCACCAACTTTTTTTTCTGTTAAAAGAAATTTAAATATTGTTCTTGTGAAGCATGTTTCTTTATTATTGGTTTTTAACATAATGCACAAAATATTTACCGGTGTTATATTACGGGTTATGCTAAAAAAAATTTGGTAAGTTATTAAAATATTTATATTTTAAATATTCTTTTATAGCACTAAAGTATGTTATAAGTTAGTGCCATATTTTCATGATGCTTTTACTAGAAATATTTCTACAATCCTTTTATTTTGGATTTTGAGTTTTAAAATTATTATGAGAAACTACTTTTAAAACATGTATTATTTCTTTTTGGAGATAATATCTTTAAATATTTTAAATTCTCTTAAGGTTTTGAGTTTTAAAATGATTTTGAGAAATTATTTTCAAAATGTTTATTATTTCTTTTTGGAAATAATATTTTTAAATATTTTAAATTCTTTTAAAGGTTTTGAGTTTTAAGATTATTTTGAGAAATTATTTTTAAGAATATTTATTATTTCTTTTTGGAGATAATATTTTTTTTAATATTTTATATTTTTCGAACTGGTTTTGAGTTTTAAAATTATTATTAGAGATTATTTTTAAAATATTTATTATTTCTTTTTGGAAATAATATTTTTAAATACTTTAAGTTTTCTTAAAAAGATCTTGAGATATATTATTTATTTCGAAATTAAAATATTTATTATTTCCTTTGGAAATAATATTTTAAATATTTTTTAAATATTCTTAGAAGGTTTTGAGATTTAAAATTATCGTTAAAATATTTATAATTTCTTTTTGGAACTAATACTTTACATATTTTCTAAATATTCTTATAAAGGCTTTTGAATTATTAAAATATTTTCATAATACTTTTATTTTAAATATTCTTGTATTATGATTTAAAAAATGTGTACTATTTAAAAAGAATATTTCTCTATTGTTTTATTCATATATTACTTTAAATTTTTTGAAGTAATAATTTCCTTTTGAGAAATATTTGTCATGATTTTGGAAAGCATATTGACATAATCTATTTTATACCCGGTAATATGCTTTAAAGCTTATATTTCGAAGTCACATGAGTATACTTTCATGGTGAATATGATTTTGAAAGACAAATGTTTTGAGAAAAACAAATATTTTCATGAGCTTTACAAAATTGCATTCATGATACATTTGTCATGGCTATGAGTTTTGCCCAGCAGATAGGGATTTTTCGATATCTGAAGAGTTTTATGTGGCCGAGAGATGGCCTATAATTTTATAAAAGGAAACTAAAACCCTAATCTGGCAAAAAAGGGCTTGGTATACATTTTTTATCCACATGTCGAGAGGACTTGCACTGTGCATGGCTAGTCCCCCTTACGAGGGCATCTTCTGAACGACATGGTTGGTAGTATTACTCTTGATCTAGATTCAGTTGATAGAGGACGTAGTCCTGTTGGAGGGTTAGGCCTAAGGCGGTATTGCATTTGACTCCTTATCATGTTCTGCGGTAGTGGCTATTTCCTAAAAGGTTGGGTCAGGAGGAGACCACCGGCTAGGGTAGCACAGGGTGGCCTGGTAGTTACGCCAGGTTTCGTTACCTGTTTGTGTATATGTTATGTGAGGTTGAAAAATCGAACGTTCGTATAGTGTACTTTAGAGTTCAGGTTGATATTGACTACGGGATGCCGGAATTTGTTCTGATGACCACGTTTAAGGTTTCGGACCCTGTCCGTAGAGCCTATCATAGTGCATGCATATTTTTTTTAAAAAGTTCGGGTATCGTGGTAGCGCCGATGTGTCTTGATTTGCTCAGACTTTCCGACTGCGCCCGAACCCTTCATAAAAATTTATACTTTGCATAAAAAGATTTTTTTTAAAGACACTTACTTTCTGGGATGACAAACCATTCTATAAAAAAATAGAAATAATATATATTTTGTCCATACGGAATATTCACGAATAGCACACATGCACGTGAACTAATTGGGCGTCCATCGCTCATGTTTTCCAAATGTTTCTCCCCTCCTTCAGATGACCTGGTAACCAGATCTGGCTAGTGGAGCCATGGTAAGCCATTGGAGTCGGCATCTTTGAAGTCTTCCACCTCTAGTCAAAAGATTTTGATTATGTAGACTGCAGCCTTGAACCTATGTATAAGTTTGAGAAGCTTTTGTTATAAAGTTATATTCAAACTTTTCTTTCTTCTCACATTATTTAATATAGAAATACTTATTACAACTCCTCCCAGTTGTACCTTAGTTTTGTATCTTTGTAAGTTCAGTGCCGAGAGGCATGCAGATACCTTACTCTGCCATAATTGGCCTAGCGGAAGGGTACGGGGTATCACACGAAATATGAGGAAAGAGTCCATATATTATGGAGCCACTAATGAACTTACTATCAAGTAAAGAGGTGTGCTTGATTCTAACTAAACTGATCACTTTCCTTCTAGTATTTTCTCCTTTGTGCAGCAAATTGGGGCAAAGGGCATGGAAAATGAAGAGAGGCATCATCGATTCCTTGCCAAACCAATAAGCTTCTTCACTTATTCTTTTTCCGTATGTTTTGAAATTTTCTTTAAGGAGATTAAGTTGTTTCCTTTTGCTTTCATCTCTGATGAAGATGCTCTTGTTTGCTTTAACTCTTTATGGAACATGTTTGGTAAAAAGCATTTTAATTTTCTTAGTTCTCTATATCATGATCCTTTTGACTATGCTGCTAGATTTATGGATCCCTTGTTATTTATGAGACATCTTTGAAAAGGCTTCATGATTGATTATGTTTAAATGTTAATGATGATATTCATGAGAAGACTAAGGGAAATATTCTTGAAGTTTTTCAATCCTTGTCTTGGTTGCATAATTCCTTTGCAGCAAATGTTATTGCTATATCTCAACCTTTTGAAGAATCTTTCAAGTGTTGATACTTTGAATATAAAAACTCCCTTGTGTGAATTTTCATCCATGATATCTTTGAAACATGAATTTTGTGGTACTTTGTTTTATTATCTACTTTTCAAGGAATTTTTCGAAATGTTAATCTTTGAGGGAAACTATCATTAACATCCTTTATTGAACAAATATTTTTTCACCTTTAAAGGATTTGGATGAAAATGATTTTTCTTACCATTGTCCTTTCAAAGAGTTTTTGTCGAATTGTGGCTTTACCAAGAGAGATTTATCACTTCTAATGATCTTTATGTTTCATATTTGTTAAACAGAAATGTTGATCATTTTGGAGTTTGCTTACTTTATGCAAATATATAACATATTTGAGGCTTCATTGAATGAGAAAATGGAAGGCTTTTGGAAATTTCATTTGCTATCTAGAGATTTATTACAGAAAAATGATGTTTCGAAGGGAACTCTAGATGACTTCAAAACCTTTATTTTATTCCTTTCATATTTCAAAAAAAATTTTCTTGCTATCTATGATTGGTTCTTAAGTTGAATTCAAATTGCATGCCCCATGAGTTAAATCATGCACATTTTCTCGGCAAAAGTTTTGAATATCACTTACCTTTCCGTGAACTTGTTTGCAAATGGTTATTCTTGGTTCTAATAGAGTTGTGCTTGCTTGTGCTTGGGTTTATAGTGAAAACTTCCATTTGCCCATGAGATTATATGCTCGAAATGTTGCTTATTGCTTGAATTCAACAAAAATCATGGAAATGATATTGTCTTTTGACTCCAAATCTTTGGGTACAATTCCTTTGCATTTTCTTGAACTTACTTTATCAAAGTTTTACACTTTATCTTCGTTCAATCTTTCAAATGCTTGCTTGAATATAAGATGTCTTCTTTGCCATAAATTTATTGTATTTCATGTTACTTGGCATACCTATATTTAAGTTGAACTCATTGCTTGTCTTGTAATTGAAGGCGAAGACTTGAAGACAAATCAACTTTAAGAAGGGGGAAATGATAGGAATCCAAGGTGCTCTAAGAGGATGATCAAATTTTGGATTAAGAAAAAGAGAAGAAATCAAACTTGGAGAGATTGGAGGAAATATAAGAAGATGTTTAATCTTGGCTGAATAGTTGAAGATGGGATACAAGAGCTTAAAATGTTCAAGGGAAGTAAAACAGGGGCCAAATTACAAGATTATACAATTGGAGAGGTTATACTAGGCACCGAACATCCAAGGAACCCAAGTGCCTGACATAACTAGATTTTAACCAAGCCGTACCAGGCACCCATCATACAAGAAAACCAGGCGCCCAACAAATGTTCTATTTTACATTTCTTATTTTCCGCTTCTTTCATTTTGACCCAAAATTTCCCTAATTCGTTTATTATGATTTTAAGACTCTTTTTAAAATGTTTTTAGTTGTACTTGATGGGAACTAATGTCCTAAAAATCTAGCTTAAGTTCCCTAATGATTTAAGGTAGAAACACTATAAATACCTCACTATAGAATGTAATTGGGGGATTTGGCATTTTTAATGAAAAACTTGAGAGTGGAGAGGTTTCTCCTTTTCTTCTTGCAAGACTCTTCTACGGGTTTAGTCTACCTTGAATGTTGTCTCTAAACTATTGGATAATCCATGCCATTCTCATCTAGGGATTCTAATTCCTTTGTTGTTTTAGGGTTCTAATTTTGAGTATGGAGTGAGTGCCTTCATTTTCTAATTCTTGGGTACAAGTTCCTTTGCTGTTCTTAGGTTGATGTTTGGGGAAGAAATTAGCTTCTACTTAAAGGGTTCTAACAGCTAGCTCTATTTGGTTTCTTGGGTGAGGTTTAATTTTCAACTTGGTTCTTCTAGGGTTCTCTTCTGTTCTCTACAAATTCCTACTTGTTCTTTGAATTTTTTGGCTTCTAATTCCTGTCTTGAGTGATTCTTATCATTGGCTATGAAAAAAACTTCACAAGTTTTTGTAATGGAACTTGTAAACCCGATTGAAATACACTTTTCAGGTCACAATATCTCTCTACTACAAAACAACTCTCTCACACATATTGGAAATTTTTACTCGAGATCCGAGAGGGAAGAAGACTTCTCTTTCTCTTCTTGCTCTATCTTTTCTGCAGTTTTTCTTATCTTCTTCAAGTTTTTGAGATATCATGTCTTACATATGTATAAGATCATTGAATAGTTGTCACAAGGGCATGTTTGTTAAATAGCAAAAGGAATATGCCTCTTTCTTATCTTCTTGCTTTATCTTTTTTTGCACTTTTCCTTATCTTCTTCAAGTTTTGAGAGATCATGTCTTCACACACACACACACACATATATATATATATATAATCATTGAATAGTTGTCACAAGGCCGTGCTTGTCAAATAGCGAAAGGAATATGCCTCTTCATGTCTGGCATTAATTTCCTTAATCATAAAAGATATGCCAACTCACATATTCTTTATTTGATTTTAAGATGTTTATTCAAAAATACTTCTCCAATTGCAGCCCATTTATCTCTCTTAGAATGCACAATTCTTGATTCCTTCTTTATTTTCTTAATTAAAAGTATTGCCACCTTATCTTTGCCCCACATGTTGGTAAGTAATAGGAACCTTCATTCCTCTTAAGTAATAGGAACCTTCAATCCTCTTGAGATCCCAACCTTTTTCTGTAAAAAGTAAACACTTTTTGTGAGTATTTTTCTGTTTAGCCAAAAGAGGAAAAATTCATTGGACCACAAACAAAAAAGTGACAAGTGGATGATTCTTGGGCATAAAGCAATTCAACTAGCCCTCTTATGTTTCAACACGTTTAGAGTCATTATCAAAGATAGCTCTCAAGAATATCATTGGTCCTCACAAATCTTTTTATAATAAACATTTTTTTTGCTCGTCTTATTAGCTTTACTGTTCTTCCACTCATATTAGCTTCACTGCTGATGCTCAACAAAAGACACCTTGTTAAGTTAACTTGAGTTGTTACTCATCAAAATATGACCAGCCCTTGAGTGAACATTCTCCGGCTTTTTTGATGAGTGACAAAACTAGTTTTCCCTTTATATCCAAATAGCTGCGACAAAGCAAAATCATGCACAAAAAGGTTTTAAAATCTCCCCACGAGCTAAAAGCCTCAATTTTTCAAACCTGAATGATTTTGAACTAAGTTTCAAACTTCTTTTACTAGCTCCACTTTCACAGCAAGTGCACTTAGGAAAATATTAAACTAAGTGTGCCTATATAGCTAAAAAACAAGGGTAGATTAATTAAAAAAGAAAGAGTATAGGATAGATAAAAGAATAGATTAGGAAGCCATAAGCTGAAGTATTTATCCAATGTTAAAAGCAATATAACATAGGAAACACTGAATCATTCATCCCCTTTTTTTCACACACATAAAAGGGGTATGGAAGACAAGCTAATAAATGCAAATTAACTATTCTTAGATCAGATTGATATAAAAGCTAAGTAAAATAAATGATCAAGCAAGCAACAACATAGAAGTAGCCTAGGCATGACTAGTGCTATGACTAATAGCTCTGCAACTCTATAGAACAAATAGCTTAGAAACATGAATAGTTTTAGAAGAAGACTTTAAAGAAATAACTTGATTGACTAAATCTAGAATAAGAAGCTGAAGTTGCATCAAATTAAGTTGGTGTAGTAAAAAAAAGACTTGAATGAGAAAGATTTAAGTTAAGATCTACCATCCAGATATTTTCTTGCCTCTTAAGTCAAATTTGGTTCCATTGCCTACTTTGACACCCTTTGCTGTAGCACTTCTTTGTACTTGTTGAGCTACTTCTGATTTTCCAATTTGTTGCATTATGTCCATGAAGATTGTGCAATCAAACCCAAAAATATTCGGCATGCTCTCAGTCACAACTCCTTGGTAAATCTCCAGAAAACATCAATTGAGACTGACTTATCAATCTTTTCGTAGCATGACCAACCTTTTTCTTTCTTTTCCTTCTTTCTTTTAGTAGCCTGACTAGTTTTTTTTTTTTTTTTTTTCTTTCGATCAACTTGTTTTCACCTTTTCTTTGAGGTTCAACAATCACCTCCTCTTTTCCTTCAACAAATTTTTCTTTCAATAGAGCATCCCTCTTTTCATTTTTTTTCATGCCTACTCTCTTTCAAGATCAACACTCATCTCATCTTCCCCTTCAACCAATTCTTCGCTTATCAACATATTTTGTTTAGCTTTTTCTGTTTTCATGCCTTCTTTATTTTCCACTTCCTTCACATCCTCTCTTTTCTTTTTCTCTTCATCACTCGTATTCTTAGCTTGAGCAACTCTTGCTGAAGCTATTTTGGTAGCTTCAGTTATCACTGAATTTTCTACAAGTTGTTGCTCCCCATCAATTCTTCATTTTTTCATAGTTTCAACTTTCTCTACTTCCTTCTCAATTTTCTTCAAAATATGTGTCTCTCCTATTTGCATACTTTCTTTTCTTCTTGCATCGCTCTTTCAATTTTTTGTTCAATTGTTCTTTTCCAAGACTTCCTTCTTCCTCATTTTTCAAAAATTTCCACTCCCTCAATTTCTTCTCTTTAGAAATAAGCTCATCCTTTTGTTCAATTAGGCTTTCATTTTAGATAGCTTCATCAAATTTCCTTGAGAGTCATGGTTTCTATCAAGACTTTCAGAAGAAAGAATTCCAAAATTAACAAAAGGACATCTAAGACAGCTTGCAAGGGCAATGAAAGAGATCCTCTTTCTTGTCAAGGATTTGAAACACTACTGCCTTGCAAGTGAAACTATCATGCTAATTTTTTTTAAGAGAGAAGAAAACAAAATTCAAGAATTGATTCGACAAGCAAGGACTCTAAAAGAACAAACTTATCAAAAGTAGAGCCAATCGATCATTTTCTTATTTACCATCAATGCCAAGTAGTATCACAAAAACAATTAACCTACTTTATTTATTCAAGAAGCATGAGAGAAAAAAATAAAAGATAACTTCAATGGATAAACACTTTGTTAAGAGAGAGAGAGAGAGAGAGAGAGAGAGAGAGAGAGAGAGAGAGAGAGAGAGAGAGAGAGAAGATCATAGAAGATCACAAAATCTTGTGCAAGCTTTACTCATCTCAGAATCATTAAAAACAGGTTCAAAACCAATCAAATCCCTTTAAATGAAGACATAAACTTAGAGAGAAACTTAAAAACAGTTTTAAAAAAAGCACATAGAGAGAAGCTAATTAGATAGAACCATTAGGACAAGTTCCAAACAAGTCATCCAAATGAATTCTTTACACAAGGGCTTAGTGAAGATATCAACTGGTTGTTTTCAATTCGAACAAAGATTAGCCCAACTGTACCTGCCTCCGTATGCACTCGAATGAAATGAGGTCATACTTCAATGTGCTCGATCCACAAGTGTTGCATTGGATTCTTTGCCAAGTTTATCGCACTTGTTGCGGCAGTCAATTGGAATATTTGAATAGCTTAACCCAATATCGTTTAGCTGATGCTTAATCCAGCGCAATCAAGCTAAGCAACTTTCCATAGCTATGTACTTAGTGCTTCTTCTGTCGACAAGCTAATCGAGGCTTTCTTCTTACTAGACCATAAGATCAACGACTCATTTAACAAAATTGACATGTCCTCAAAAGGCTTTTTCTATCAGCTCAGCTTTTACAAAGTCTCGATCATCATATCCCTTTAGCTCAAGTATCCTATTTCTCAGATATCATAGACTTAACTCTTGTGAACCTACAAGATATCTAAAAATCTTCTTAACCATAGTGAGATTCCTAAAGGTCAGATTAAGATCTTCCATTGAACACATACTAAAGAGAATGTCTAGCTTTACTGTGATACTCATTGATATTCTGCTTCACTTAGCTCCAGTCATTTGAAACCTTTTCAGTAGCTCCTTCACATGATTAGTTCAACAGATGGCTGGCTATCCCTTCTTTTGCTCTACTTGTCTCTAGTCTGAGGAAAAATTTAACTCCCTCATCATTCTCATCTCATCAAACTCTCATTGTATTTAAGCTATCAAACTCTTTGCACAAAGATGATTAGTAGCTCCAAAGTTCATATTATCAATATACACTTATAATCAGCAGAAAATCGTTGACAGGGAGTTTGGAAAAAATAGTTTTATCATCATTACCTTAGTAAAACTATTTTCAAGAAGAAATTTTCTCAATTTTTTAAATCTTTCAAAATGGGGAGATTGCTTAACATTAAACTTCCTCCTTTTAAAAGACATTCAAAAAGACACTTTTTACATCGATTTGAAAGAACAAAAAACTTCTAATCAAGTAAAGGCAAACAACATTCAAATACCTTAAAGTTGAGCTACTGGTGCAAAAGATTTATCGAAGTCAATACATTTTGTCCAACTGTACCCTTGAGCTACAACTCTAGCCTGGTGCCAAACCATGTTTCTAAGCTCATCCACCTTGTTTCTAAAACTCCCATTTGGTTCCAAACCTTGTACAAGCTTCAAAACACATTCAGCTCCTCTTACTTGGCTAGCATTCCATTCTCATAACCTTGTGCTCATTCATATTTCTTTGGCTCAAGTTGTAATACAAAAGCCATATTCCCCATCACTTTCCTTAACTCACTTTTAGTGACTACCTTTTCACATGGGTTTGTGAGAAGGTTTTCGTTTGAGTGATGTTGTTGATATCTCCATGCCTTCGATAAATTTTCAGTTATTCTTGGACCCTCTATAATAGCTTCATTGTCACTTGGTAAATCATTAGTTGCATTCATTGAATTGCTTTGTTCCTTAGAACTTTTTTTTCTACTTGAGCTAATGTTACTGCATCAATATTCTCTCAAGAGCTATACTTTTAGATGGTGCAAGAAAGTCAGCTTCACTGAAATCAACATGAACAGACTCTTCAACAATTTGACTCTACACAATAAACCTTACTATTTTTAGAGTAACCTAGAATGATAGCTTCATAAGCCTTACCATCACAATTTTTCAAAGTGAACTTTGACACTCAATATAAAACTCTTGCATCTAAACACCTTGAAATACCCTATTTTTTATTTCCTTTATTTCCAGAGTTCATAAGGTGTCATCTTCAAGATAGATCTTACAACAGCTTACATTAAGATACAATGTTCAACATTGATAGCTTCATCGCAAAGATGCTTAGATAGCTTTCCTCTTGCTATCATTGTTCTTTCCATTTCATTCCCAATAGACTTGACATTGTCCATTCTTGAACTCTTTTCAATGATTACTTAAGATAACTTCAAGTAATTAGTAGCCTTTCTGGTTTTTAGCCTTCTTACAAAAATCTTGGAACTTTTCAAAAGCTTCAACCATATGAGCTCCCAAATTTGCTGGAGTGACTAGACCAAACAAACTAGAAAGAATTGGCTCTAAAGGTTTATTCTTAGATACAACTCCCTTAGCTTTCAAAGAAGTCCTTGTTTACTTTCCAATTTCACATTCACCAAAAACCACGTTCTTTTCAAACTTGAAGTTTGATAGCCCATCAACCAACTTTTTGCTTAACAGCTATATCATAACACTCATGCTAGTTTGTCCTAATATTTGATCTCACAACTAGCTTGTATAAGAAATTCAAGCTAAGAAGACTGAATTAGCTCCAGAGAGTTTGCTTATTTCCATTATGTAGACATTCTCTACTCTTCTTGCCAACAATACTAGCTCATCATCCTTTGTTCCTTTCCCTCTTCTTTTCCAAAAGCAACTCTCATACCTTCATCACAAGGTTGGCTCACACTAAAGAGATTAAACTTAAGACCTTACAAGAAACACATTCTCATTTTTCAAATTAGTTCCAACATTTACCTTTCCAACTATTCTTCCTGTGATATAATCTCCAAAACTCTTATCCTGACAAACATCATCAATTAGCTTGGTGAATAGGCTTATGTCACCAGTTATATGCTTAGAGCAACTTTTTCCAGTGTACCACCATATTTCCATTAGCTTGGTCTCCGTGCACATCTACGAAACAGATTATTTTTTTTTGGGGTACCCAAACTAAGTTGGGTCCTCGATGGCGAGTTCTCCAGTTAGCCTAACTACAATTAAATCTTCTCTTAGCTCCATCTCTTTCAGAAAATTTTTTATTACATTTTCTTGCAATGTTCCTAAAGTGAGAACATATGTAGCATCGTTTTTTAGTCTTGCGATAAGAGTCTCTTTTTCCAAAGTATGTGCTTCCAATAGTTTTGAAAATGAGGATTTGAAAACTATTGAACATAATAGCCTCTCTAAAAGTAGGGTTGGTAATACCCTTGATTGAAATAAGGTCTTAAGCTTTTCTGAGGATTTTGATGAAAAACCTTCTTTCTAGATTTTGCAAAATGTAAATAAGGTCTCAAGTTTTTCTAAGCATTTTTTATGAAAAAACTTCTTTCCAAATTTTGCAAAATTTGAGCTGAAGAACTAGCAAATCCCAACCCAGCTCGATGGCTATTTTGAAAAGTGCTTTGCAAAGAAGGTTTCATGAACTGACAATAGCTTTATCTTAATTAAAAGTTTTCATAAATTGAGTACTTGCTTCAGTTTGACCATAATTTGTTTTCACAAACTAAGTACTTGCCTTAGCTTTACTAGGAGATTTTTACTCAAAATTTTATTAATAGTTTGAATAGAAAATTTAGCTTTACTAGAAGATTTTTAGTCAAAATTTTATTGATAGTTTGAATAAAAAATTCATTAGAACACAAACCAGCATTATGATTAGCTGGATGCTAATTTCCAAGAAGTTTGTCCAAAGTTTCCTTTCATTTTGTAAGCTTTGCTAAATCTTTGGTAAGCTTTTCAATCTCATTTTTCAAACTCACATTTTCCTTCATCAGCACAATGTTCTTTTCTTCACAAGATTTTAATGTGGTTTTTGAAACAGGAAGATCATAATCAACTTCACTGGAATTTGAAAAATAAAGAATTTAACACATGCTCTTCAAATTTTTATGATTTCAAAACTTTAACTTCACAAATCATGTTTTCAAGCTCCTTTTTCTGAACAATATATTTATCCAAGAGTTTTATATTCCAGAAAAAAGTTCATCAAAAGCATCATGTAGCTTCTTATACTCAGAAGGTTTTAAGGAGACTACCTCATTTTTTTCTTCTTTCTCATTAGCTATCAAACACTTCATTGCCTTTCCAGTTGACTCCTCATCTATTCTACCTTCCTCTTATTCTCTTTCACTTGAGGTTGGTTCATTACCACTCCATGTTTCTTCCCTAAGAATTATCTCTTCTTCAATACTCGGTTTCTCTTCCTTAAAAGTAGCCTCAAGTTTGTCCCATATTTCTTTAGCTAACTTGCAAGCTGATACCTTATATATTCATTCACCTCAAGTGAACAACGAAGTATATTAGTATTTTGGCATTAATTTGCACATTTTTCCAATTAGCCTCAGAATACTCAACTTTAGCTTTGATAATTTCAACACTATTCATATTGTGCCTACGAACATGTGGTCCATAATTGATAACTTCCACACTCAAAATCTGTTGACAGAATAACAACTATCATTCTTGTCTTCCAGTAAGAGCAATTTGTTCCACTAGAAAGTGGTCGAAGAGATACATAATAACCTTTAGGAAAAACAATTTCACTTGAGCTAGTCATGGATTCTCTTTCAAGCTGTTAAACTCTTTCCTTCCGAGAGATTACTCTAATACCAAATGTAGGTCCCTTTTAAGTCCTAGAGGGGGGTGAGTTAGATTTAATAAAAAATATAGCTTTCTTTCAAAGAAAATTTTCTAAATTTAAAGAAGACAAGTCAATATAGAGTAGCCTAACAGAAAATAACTACAGCTAACCAACTCAGAGATTATCACTTAAGCCATTAGCTTGACGTAGTGATATAAAGCTAATCAGCACATATTACCAAAACCAATAAGCTCAGAAACTATCACTTAAGACAATAACTTGACTCAATGATATAAAGCTATTTGCAAAATACACTTGACAAAAAATTTTCTGGAAATTAGCAAGACATCAAAAAATCAGCTCCATTGAAGTAAATTTAGTTTTCAGAGAATAAAACTAATGTATAGTTTGAAACTAAAAAACAACTTAAGAAAGAAGAAACTAGTCCAGGCAGAATCTATATCGACTCAATGATATGAAACTGAAAACAAATTGAAGGAAAAATCAATTATTACCATTCTTGCGAACTGAAACCCATAAAAAACAAAATAAGGTATGCAAGGAAAAATAGAATAAACAAAAGATAAGGAGACACAAAGATTTTACAGTGGTTCGGTAATCCACTTACATCCACTTTCCCCGAGACTTCCAATCTCAAGGTTGACTTCCAATCTCAAGGTTTCCACTAAATAATCTTTTCCAAGGCGAGACTAAACCATTACAAGCCATTTTCAATAGCTCAGCAAACTATACTAGTTTTAAATAGATCTAGCAAACTATCACCACTAGTTTTAAATAGACCTAGTGAACTATCACCACTAGTTTTATAATAGATCTAGCAACTGTATACCACTCTCACCATGAGAAAAAATTCACAAGTTTTCATAATGGAACTTGTAAATCTAGAAGAAGAAGATTTGAAATACACTGTTTAGCTCATATTATCTCTCTATTACAAAATAACTCTCTCTCACATATTGGAAATTTTTGCTCAATTTCCAAGAGGGAGAAGACTTCTCTTTCTCTTCTTGCTCTACATTTTCTAACTTTTCTTCTCTTCTTCAAGTTTTGAGAGATGATGTCATCTTATATATATATAAGATCATTGAATAGTTGTCACAAGGCATGTTTGTCAAATAACAAAAGGACTATGCCTCTTCATCTCTAGTATTAATTTCTCTAACCATAAAAGATATGCCAACTCAAATCTTCATTTAGTTTTAAGATTTTTATTCAAAAAGACAAATTACAGCCCATTTCTCTCTCCTATAATGCACGACTCTTGATTCCTTCTTTATTTACTTAATTGAGATTGCCACCTCATCTTTGCCCCTACATGTTGCTAAGTAATAGGAACCTTCGTCCCTCTTGCGATCCCAACCTTTCTTCTGTAAGAAGACAGTTTATGTGAGAATTTTTCTGTTTAGTCAAAAGAGGAAAAATTCATTGGACCACAAGGGACTACAAACAAAAAAGTAACAATTTGATGATTCTTGTGTATAAAGCAATCAAGCTGGCCCTCTTATGTTTCAACATCTGTAGAGTCATCATCAAATACAGCTATCAAGAATATGCTTTGTCCCCTAAAACCTTTTCATGATAAATATCTTTTCTGCTTGTCTTATTAGCTTGACTGTTCTTCCACTCACATTAGCTGCACTGCTGACTTTCAAGAAAAACGCTTTGTTAAATTAACCTGATTTGTTACTCATCAAAACATGACTAGACCTTGAGTTAATACCCCCTAACTTCTATAAATAGGGCACTTAGTATTGTAAATTTATAGTAGTGAAAAGTGAATAATATTATATAGTTTTCTCCCTTCTCTTGTTTTCTCTACTTTTAGTCATTTTATAAGTTCTTTTATATAAGTTTCTCACAAATGATTTTTACTTTCATACCATCGCCATAATATTTATAATACCTTATTAGCACAAGAATCTACCAATAGATTTTTGAAAGTTTATATTCCAGTCAAAGAAGTAATCTTTTACTTGTCTTCTATTTTTCATGGCGAATCTCACTAAACTCGAATTTCCGACTCTTGATATTTCTGGTAAGTATTACCTAGCACGGATACTTGATGCCCAAATTCACCTTGATGCAATGAGTTCGGGAGAACCCATTGTTGAAGAAAATGCATCTTCATCACAAATAGAACTGTCAAACGGGCTGAACCGGACCAGACCGGATCGGCTCGCGTCAAGCCTGCGCCCAACGGTCCAGTCCGAGTTCATTTTTTACGGGCCTAAATTGTATAAATCCATATCCGTCCGTAGCCAGCCCGCGGACTTGGCCAAAAAAAAAACCTTATTCTTCAAATTTAGTCCCTAATTTATATTTATATTGCACAACTAAATAAAAAAAATCAAGTTCAATACTCAAAATCTATCCAGTTCAACATTGTACTGGCTTCTTTGAATCTACAGACTCTAGTAAAAACTAAAAATTAAAAAAAAAATCTAAAAGAGCCAAAAATCCAGTTCAACACTCTGAGCATTAGAAGGAGACAAATTGTATACCTAAATCAGATGAAGATTAAAGATTAACAAAAACACAGGTCGAGGCTTACCCCCCAATCCTACTATTACGGCTAGTGCGTTATTGGTGTCTGGGTAGAGTAAGATTCGATAGCATCTTCTCTTATGATCTTTATAGTTAGCACGTAGTGGGAATAGTCCCTCATCGACACGGGAAGAGAGCTTCAAGCAAAAAGGGCTCGATCGATTTGATCGAATTTAAAAAACTATTTCTCACTATTCAGAACAGTGGAGCTTTCGATCAAGATCTTCTCGCCTCCCCATTGGAGGGTAACACAATATCTTTAGGAACCATAAAATCCCTGAGATATTGAATCACTCCACCAATGACTTCAGGAGGTATCCATTTCCTAAAGACTTTTGCCGATGCTATAGCCGCCCTAGCCACCCATATTCGGGATCGGGCAGAGGCCTTAAATCTAGTATGGCCGATATGGCAGATCGAAGACTTCCTACTCCGGAGGGAACAACAACTAAATATCGCTTCAAGTACGAGGGCAGAGAACCAAATTATAAAAAAAAATCCAATTTCCAATTTCCATTCCATCTCTACATCTGCACATCAAGAAAAGGAAGAAGAGCAAGAAAGATGAAAAAGGAAAAAGAAGAGAAGGGGGCAGCACAGTGATTGCCTGGTGAGGTGACGGTCAAAATAGCAAGATTTTTGGAGTCTTCCCAATAATGCATTAGACCTTTGCGCTATCTAGATTAACACTCTTTGTGTTAATTGGATAATAGACACAGCACAAGCTCCCCAACAAATTATAGTGGCCAGCAGCTACCATTTGAAGTACTGGAAAGAGAGAAAGGCAGCGCGGAAGTGGAGGAGGAAGAGTCTAGTTCCGGCTGTGGCTGTGAGAGAAGGAAGAAGAAGAGTCGCCACAGCAGTGACTTAGACACTCTCTCTCTCTCTCTCTCTCTCTCTCTCGATATCTCTCGACTGCGTGAAAAGGTGAGTGAGACAGCTTAGAGACAAAGAGTGAGGAGGAAGAGGATGAATGAGAAGAGAAGAGAGAGTTAGGTAGGTAAAGGTTTAGGGTTTTCGAAAATTTTTACTTAGGACCTCAAGAAATTATTAATTGAAAATCAGCTCCTAAATCCTATTAAAAAAAAAACGGGCCAACCGGCAAACCGAAACGGATCGGACCGCAAAAGCCCACATTCAAAATGTGCTCGTCCGGTCCAAGCTGATTTTTAACGGGCCTAATTTTGAAAATCCATATCCATCCATTTTACGGACGGTCCGGGCCAGCCCCTCGGGCCTAGGCCCGGATTGATAGTGCTAATCACAAAATCACGCTAAAGATGTGATTTTTTTCCGCCATCATATTCGTGAAGATTTAAAAGCGGAATATTGAACTATGAAAGATCAACTTGTTTTGTGGAATAATTTAAAAGATGGGTTTGACCACCAGAAGATGGTTTTTTACCTAAAGCATGATATAATTGGATGCATTTACGATCACAAAAGTTTAAATCCGTCAATGAATATAATTCAGGTATGTTTAAAATTACATCTCAATTAAAATTATGTGTAGAAAATATCATTGATGTTGATATGTTGGAGAAAATTTTTTCCACTTTTCATGCCTCGAATAATTTCAAGAAAAAGGTTTTAAAAGACACTATAAATTAATTTTCTTGCTTTCTTGTGGATGAACAAAGTAATGAATTATGAATGAAAAATTATGAAGCCCGACCAACGAGTTCCAATGTATTCCCATAAGTGAATGTTGTTAGAGCCCAAATTTTGTACCCGAAAGAGGTCATAGATGAGGTCGTGTGCCTAGACGTACTTATGATGTAAATAGTCCATATTGTCATGGTAGTCAAAATAAATCATCAGGCGCGAAAAAATAATTGTAACCACCAAAAATGGGCCAAAAATAATGAGAAATGAAAAGAAAATGTAGAAGTTCCCGTAAACTTTGAAGATAAATGTTACCGTTGATGAACGAAAGGTCAATGGTCCCGTACTTGTCGTACGACAAAGCACCTGGTTGATCTTTACCAGGCATCACTTAAAAAGAATGACAAAGATTGAAGCTAATTTTACTGCTCAATATTCAACTCACGTTGATATGACTCATGTGGAGATTGTTGATCTCTTCGACAATACAGAAGGAAAGATATACAATTTTATTGGTGATGTCATTGTCCAAAATGATTAGAAGTTTTACTTTAATGTTTTTAGTTTTATATCTTGTAAATATAAGTTTTATTTTTATGTTTTAGTTATATCATGTAATTTGTTTTTCTGGTATTCTAATAGCTTAGTATATTATTTCAAGCTTTCTTGTAAATAAGTTATAACAGTTTAGTATTTTATTTTGGAGTTTTTTTTTATGAAATATTTTTTATGTCCAGGTAGCTCTTGTTCCCTGTCCTAAGTTCAAAAATAGCGAGGACTTGTGTCTCATAGATTGCGGGACAACGCCCACCATTTTGAAATACAAGAAATATTTTTCTTGCCCGAATATAGGAGAACCAAATGTAAACACCATAAATGGTAGTGCAAAGTTGAAGAAAGCCTCTAGAAGAACTAGTATATTATTACTCGGAGGAAAAATTATTAATGTAAATAAAGCACTATTTTCCTATAAATCTAGAAGAAATGTGTAAAGTTTTAAGGATATTCGTCAAAATGGATATCATGCTGAGACAATGGAGGAAAATAATTTTGAGTATTTATGGATTACTCAAATTATCTCAGGTAAAAAGTCTATAATTGAGAAACTAACATCTTTATTATCTTGCTTGTATTACACAAAAATTAGTGCTATTGAAGCACATCATTTAGTAAACCATAAGTTTACAGGTCCTTCTATATTTATAATTTGGCATGATCGTTTAGGTCATCCAGGAGCTATTACGATGAGAAGAATAATTGGAAATAAACATGGTCAACCCTTAAAAATAAAAAAGGGTTTTGACTTCAGATAAATTATCATTTGCTACTTTTTCTCAGGGAAAATTAGTTATTAAACCATCTCCATGAAAAGTAGGAGCTAAATCTCTTGCATTTCTAGAACAGACACATGGTGATATTTGTGAACCTATTTATCCACCATGTGGACCTTTTAGATATTTTGTGGTTTTAATAGTGATAGAGTTGATTTTTGGTACAAATAAACACCTTAAGTTTTAATTATTAGCCTTTAAAAATATTTTATTTATTAAACATAATTATTATATTTAATTTATTTTATTCATAAAGGAAAGGAGGGTTGCCAAGAAGAATTAAGAAAGGGGAAATCCAAGAAAGAATAGAAGAATGAGGACTACAAGGTGAATCACAATAGAAAAAGGAAAAGAAATTGAAGAAGAATAGGAAAGTGGAAGCCAAGAAAAAGAAGGAAATCTGAAGCAGCTTTAAAAGAGAGAGCTTGGGGCGGCTGTAGTTGGGGGGAGCCAAAGAGAAAAAAAATACGGCCACAGTAGCACAAAACAGCAGCTGTGGCTGAAATAACAGAAGCAGGAGAAATTCCAGCAAATGACAGAAAAATTTTCAGCAAGCAGAAGCTGTAGAATTTCAGCTTCAGTTGAAGGAAAAAGCCATGATTTTCTCAGATAAATTGGTTTCTTCTTTCCCTTTAGCCATGAACTAAATCTATTTTTAGAATCTTGATGAAACCCTAGCCATGTGACTTTGGTTTATTTTATTTTTGGGAGATTTATTTTATTATTTATGTGATTGCATATCTTTGGAAATTTCTTGGTTTGATGTAATTAAATCTTTATGATTGTTCATGTAGAATAATTATTTAGATTAATTGATATTTTTATCCATGCTTAATTCTTGTGGTCTTGAGTATGAGAGATATGTGATTTTTGCAAGTATATTGTGGGTTTTAGAATTGAATAGTTCATGCTAATTTTAGATGATTTATGTCATAGGAATGAATAAGTCACGCTAATGCTTAGATGGATTATGTCATGCATTTAAACACAATATATTTCTTTAGTGAATCGAAGCTTGTAGCCTATATCACCTCATAAAGTTTAATCTTTTCTCCTAAATAGAATTAAATCATTGTTATATAGGTTAGTGGTGGATTCAAGGTTCTAAATCATCTCCTTGGTTAATCTCCCGTTAGTTTTAGTTTATTTACATTATTCATTAGCTTTATTTTACTTTAGGAATAATTCTTAGCTAACAGAATTTGATTCTTCTTCTTTTTATAAAATTAATTTAGGAAGATAATAATTTAGGTAGTTAAATCTTTCTCTGTGGTTCAATACCCTAATACTTTTGTATTACATTGATCTTGTGCATTTGCAAGTATTGGGTTAAAACTTTGGTATAAAAATCCCGATCAAATAGATGCATCAACAAGATGATCTCATGTTTCTAAATTGTCAACTCGCAACTTGACATTTGCAAGATTACTTGCTCAAATTATTCGCTTAAGAGCGAAGTTCTAGACCATCCTATTAAAAACATCCGTCTAGATAATACATGCAGCTAAATATTCTTCTCATGCTTTTAATGCATATTGCATGTCGATTGGTATCATGGTTGAACATCCTGTAGCACATGGTCATACCTAAAATGGTCTGGCATAATCATTTAGTAAAAGGTTACAGTTAATTGCTAGACCTCTTTTATGAGAATAAAACTTCCAACATTAGCTTGGGGACATGCAATATTGTGTGCTACAACAATCGTGCATATCAGGCCAACAAGTTATTATAAATTCTCTCCTTTGTAGTTAGCTTTTGGTTTTGAACTAAATATATCTCATTTAAGAATTTTCGGTTGTGCAATTTATGTTCCTAGCACCAAATCAGGGAAGTAAAATGGGCCCTCAAAGTTGGGTAAATATGTTGTATATGATTCTCTCTCAATGGTAAGGTATCTTTAGCCTTTGACGGGAGATATATTCACGGCTCATTTTGCTGACTGTCACTTGATGAAACATTGTTCCCTAAATTAGGGGGGAGAAGATAAACCACAAAGGAAAGAGCTTGTCCAGACAACATCGTTAAATCATCTTGATCCGCGCACCATCATAAGTGAACTAGAAGTTCAAAAGACATTCATTTGCAAAGACTAGCTAATCGATTGCCAGATGTATTTGCAGATTCGACAAGAGTAACAAAATCACATAATTCGGCCATTGATACTCTTACTCAGGTTGAAGTCTGGAAAGATTAAAATGCAATTCTTATAGCTACTGAATCCAAAATATGCCAGAAGCGTGGCCAACTTTTTTATTCTAAAGATAGAAAATCTTAGAAAGAAAAGAGGATCAAATGATCAAGAAGATCATATTGAACAAATTTCAAAAGAAACAAGAGATAGGAGATGGCAAGATCCTGATTTCTACTAATGATAGAATAATATGGAGATTTCCATCAATTATATCACTTTTGGTAGAAGATTGAATCGGATGGAAAAAATTGTCGATGATACATTTGCATACAATGTAATTGTTGATGTTTTAACTGAAAATGGGGATCTTGAACCTACATTAGTTGAAGAATGTCAACGTAGAAACAATTGGCCGAAATGAGATGCGGTTCAATCGGAACTAAACTTACTTACAAAACGTGAACTTCTTGGACCTACTATTCAAACACCAGAAGGTGTAAAAACCAATTGGTTACAAAGGGTACTTGTACGAAAGAGAAATGAGAACAATGAGGTTGGGAGATATAAGGCACATCTTATGGCACTAGGCTTTTCATAGAGACCAAGTGTTGATTTTGATGACACATATTCACCTGTTGTTGATGCCATTTCATTCCAATAACTTATAAGTGTGGTAGTTCATGAAAAGGTTCGTATGTGTCAAATGGATGTTGTTATGCCTTATCTATATGGATATCTCGAGAATGATATTTATATGAACGTCCTAGAAGGATTTATTACGCCTATAGCATAGTTTTGTTCTCATGGAGAATATTCCATTAAATTACAGAAATCCTTATCTGGTTTAAAGCATTCAGGATGCATGTGGCATAAACGTCTTAGTGAATACATATTAAAAGCATTGTACAATAATAATCCAATATGTCCATGTATCTATATCAAGAAATCTATGTCTAGATTTCTAATACTTTCAATATATCTTGATAATATCTATTTGAAAAACCTTAGAGGGGGGGTGAATAAGGTTTTTCGCTAATTTTAAAAAATCTTTTGTGTGATTAGAAAGATAAACCTCCAATTTGTTTGTGAAAGAATTCTAAAACTCTTTTTGATAAGAATCCACACCAAACAAAATCTTATAGTTTTGGAAATCAAGAAATGAGCATAGAATTAAACTTTAAAGAACACGCACAACAATTTATAGTGGTTCACTCTCTCAAAGAACTACATCCACTACCTTGAGACTCAACCCAAGGATTTCACAAATCCACTATCTTCAAAATTGGTTACACAACAACACAATGCAACAAATTTATCAAAGGAACACCCAAAGGGTTTTCCACAAACCTTTGATCACAATAAAAGAATAAGAAGAGTAAGGAACAATGTTACCAAATAAGCTTGAGAAGAGGAAGATACAACTCAATGGAATACTTCTACAAGCACCTCTTTACTTCTTCTTTGATGGATGATCAACAATGAAGCTCCAAGAAGATTTTTCTATTTGTATGTATGAGATGAAAATCTTTGAAAGAATGTACTTTTAAAGCTCTTTAAATGTTCTAAAATAATCTCAATCAATTTTCAATCCAACCTCCATCCTTTTTGCAGCTGATCAAAGTCAATATATATATGAAGGAGAAGAAAGTAGCCGTTACACTGTGTAACGGTAATATTTTTGCAATAAAAGACTAAAACCGGACGACCGGTTTTAGAAATGGACGACCTATTTTTGAAACAAAAAGATTCGAACGCATCCTACAAAAATCGGATGATCCCTCTTAAAAATCGGACGACCTATTTTTCTAAAGCTAGAAAAATCGGACGACCGATTTTAAAATAGGACGTCCGATTTTAAAAATCGGATGACCTATTTTAAAAATCAGATGACTAGTTTAAAAATCGGATGACCATTTTTTTTCAGAATGACTTAAAAGCCAGTTTTCCTTAAACAAGCCAGTTTTCCTTAAACAAAAAGAACTTTCTTTCACATTTCAAAATATGTATTCTTGATACTCTTTTAGAGATAAGAAAACTTTTGAAGGCATCAAAAACTCTATCAAGAATACTTGGATTTTTCAAGAATAGTTTATAAAAAAAAATTCATCCAAGGAGCTCACACTGATCAACAAACAAAGATGAGAGTTAGGGAGTTTTACAAAATACCTTAGCATATCCCTAACTAAGACATAAGTCTTCAAGGTCTTCAATGCCTTGGTCTTGGAATGGCTTGATCTCTCCTTCTTCATTATACTTTAATTCCAAGATCGTTTACTTCTTATGTAGTGTAGCCTTGAGACTCCAAAAATGAGTCTTTTGTTCTATAGAGACTAAGCTATACTTATCACACAAACAAATGTTAATCCTAATAAAAAACATATACAATAATGCCCTTAGGGCCAACACTATTTTATTGGAACTCCAAAAGATCTTCAAGAAACAATTAATTATCTGAAAAAAGAATGTGAAATTAAAGATATTGGAAAAACAAATTTTGCCTTGGTTTACAAATTGAGCATCTGGAAGATGGAATTTTCGTTCATCAATTAATATTGTTGACCCGAGGGTATAACATTTCTAAATTTTGAAGACTAACAAAACTTCATACTTGTGTGTTTGATATCATAGACTAAGTGTGCAGTAGACTTGAGCTAAATATCTATAAAGCTCATCTAGTGAAACTAAAGCTAAGAACCAGCGAGTTCAGCTATTAGGAAGACAGTAACAGCCTATTCATAAATCTAAGCGTGATCAAGGAGTAAAAAACTGACATAAGCGGCTAAGGTGGACAACCTTAATACATGCTGTCATATGTCAGCTCACCTTGGACAATCCAAAAGAGACGATTGAGACTTTCCTAAACTCTTGCACTCTTTTAGCTATTGTACAAATGTCCTTTTACCTTTTACCCAATGGTTAATAGCTAAACTTCACTCTTTTGTCTATATGTACTTCAAGAAAGTTTATCAACATTTAACGAGGGCTAGAGTTTAAGCCCTATGAAAATGTTTTTGAGCAGATTTCTCTCTCATGTTGGCGCACCATGTCATTTGATTGAATAAAATTGGAGGGAAAATATTGGATAAAGATATATTACAAATTTACCCTCCTTTTAACTCTTCTCGTTTCAGATATAAAAGTAGTAGTACTTCATGATTAGGAGAAAAGAAGATAAAGGTGCATTTAAAAGGATTAAGTGCAACAAAGCAACGTCTTCAAGCAAGAAAACTTGAAGATTCTTGAGCAAGTGACGAAGTCACCACTAAATCCTTGAGAATGTCATGTGAGATAGATTAGGGGTTATGTCCTGAGATCGTATTTGTAACCTTCTTCTTTTTTCTGGTTGACAAGAACCGATAAAATCTTGTGAGTGAAATTACAAAAGGATTGCATAGTAAGTTTGCTAGAACTTAGGAAAAAACAGTGCGATATAGTTAACTAGATCTATTGAAAATCTAGTACCTGTAATATAGTTTCTGGATTCTATTGAAAATTAGGTGTGTATAGGTATTGACCTCTGCCCTAAATTGAAGGTTACTTAGTGGAACCCTTTGGAGAACATACTTAGGGAAGTGAATGTAGGCAGTTAGCCGAACCATTATAAATCTTGGTGTTACCTCTTTTATGTTTTGTTGTTTACTGTTTTTTCATAAGTTTGTTTAGAAGGAACTTTCAACATGTTTGCTTAAGTTTTTTATGTTTATTCTTAAAAGCTAAGTTTTTGGTTAAAGCTGGAACTCAATAAATCGATTGAAGCAGAATTTAACCAGGTTCTTGAAGAAAATGAAGTTGTACTGACACTCAAGCTATAATTTCCGTTAAGTTAATTTCCTTGTCCTGAACCAAATCTTTTTATTTTATTTGAAGTCAAGAAAAATTTTGTAAAGCACCAATTCACCCCTCTCTTAGTGCCTTTTGGGACTTACAAACATATACAACAAAAGTTCTAAAAAGGTTTTACAGGGACAAGGCACATCCACTGAGTATCCTAATAGTCGTTCGATCACTAGATGTGAATACAGATCCTTTTGTCCTTGTGAAGATGATGAAAAATTACATGGTCTTGAAGTACAATATCTTAGTACAATCGAAGAACTTATGTATCTTACTTATAACACTCGTCTTGATAAAACATTTTCTGTTAACTTATTAGCAAGATTTAGTTCTTCTCCTAGACGATGATATTAGAATCTTGTTAAAAATATCCTTAGATATCTTCAGGAAAGATATATGTAATGCCCTACCCTGTAAGCACTGCACACATGACTCAAAAGTGTGAAATTCACGAATGTAAAATCTGGGGTTTTACTTAGTGGAATAAAGTATTTAGGGCATAACGGTAATTTTGGGGATGCTTAGGAGAGCGAGATAAATTTTATTAAGATAAATATTTGAGGGAGTTTACAAATATCTTTAAATAGATTAGTTTTATTTTTACTATGCTTAGCGTGCACATTTTAGGTATCTAAATACTTGACATATTCGTATAAGTTTTAAAATGGCGAACTTAATAAAAAGATATTGGTTTTTAGAAAAGAAAGTTTTGAAGAATATCATTAAGATCCAAACATAATTTTTGTGGAGACAATATAAATATTCTATAGATTTTTTATTGGACTAAGTTTAAGAATACATAAATATCATTACTCTTATCCTTACTATTGATATTATTGTAATTGTTGGAAATTCCTTAAGTGACTATAGTTTTCAATCCTTAAAGATCAAAACAGAAGAAAAAAGGGATAGCTGAAGGTAATAAAGATAATTTATCTCCAAGATTAACCATCCGCTACCACATCATCCCCACTTATCACTATCTTAACCTCTCTCTCTCTCTTTTCCACCGCATACTCCCTCTATATATAATAGAGATACACTTCATTTTTTTGCTTTGTTTTTCTCATTTTTCCTTTTGGCTTGCGTGGGATCTCGCTCTCTATATAATATATGATCAGACACCATTTCCTTATTATTCTCTTTGGCATTGACTCTATCCTTGCCCTTTCACTTATTTATGATACCCCAGTGAGAATGGCAACATTGACTACTGAGTAAGAAAGACGCTTTTTGGCTTCGTTTCAGGCGTTTGTTCTTCATCAAATCAGAGACGTCCTACACGCCTAATGTCAAGTTAAAGTGTCTGGTTTGATAGAACCAGGTACAGGTAGTAGTTGGTCGGAAAGGAAGAGAAAGAGATTCATTTTCCTTTTGATTCCCACGAAATCAGTAGGTGAGTTTTCTTTGAGTTTTTCTTTCTTAGTTATTTGATTTTCTTTATCTAAAAGTTAGGTTTGGTCTTGAGGTTCTTAGTTGGATTTCTTTAGGATCTTAATTGGTTTAGAATTTTTATTTGGTTAATGTTAGGGCATATCGAGGAAGGTTCCATATTCGATAATTCGAGTTGTTTCCAAGTCTTGCTTCATTTCGAGGTAAGTGAAGAATGAACATCAACTCTGTAATTGTTTATTAATTATGAAAAATGTGAATATGCTTCACTTAAATATAATCATTGGGTTGAACAAGTGACGTGTTTTGGTATAAATATTGATGATCAATTTTTTGTGTATAATTTAATTTTGGAGTTTCTAATTTTATTTTAAGCAATTTCGGTGCTTTGGATAAGTGTCCCATATTAAAGATTCTTAAGGGTATAAAACTTTGAGTCTTCTTTAGGAGCTAAAATATGTGTAAACATCTTAAGATCGTTTAAGGAGATATTTATATTTGATAGAAAGTAGAAATGTTAGGGTTCTAAATTAAGTATGTTTATTGCTCAATTTGTAGGATCATAGCACCAGTTCTGCACGATGTGAGTCCACAAGCCCAACATAATTATTTTAACGGTGTTATTGGTGTACCTTTAAATGACTATATTTTTATGTTATCTAGTAAGATTTATATAAATGTTTACTGTTCTTAGGATGATATAATTATTGATTCTTTGAAATTAGAGATATTCTCAACAACATGTTTAACTGGTGCATTAGAAATGCATAGGAGCGGTGCTCCATATAGATGTTTCTGTTTTGAAAAGAATTACTATTATTTTGAAAAGAGCTATTATTGTTTTGAAAAGAATTATTATTGCACACAGGTTTTGCTATGGAATTGGATATTCAATGGATCAATTCTTCCATTCATCACCCAAGGACCTTTACCTCCAAAAAATTACTTAATTAATTTCATCCTCAAGCAACATAGCTAAATTAAAGCTAAGACCTCTTGAACTCAAAACTAATCTTTCCCTTACAATCTAATACAACAATGGGTATATTAAACCCAATACCTAATTAGCTTGTGTAGAGAAGACCTAATCTAAGACAAATACAAGATTGTAAATATCATAGAAGAGGAATTTAGATGATCAATTAGATTTCTATATCTTCAATCTATGAACATCAATTGATCACTCATTAAGGAAGAGAACCATAGAGAACTTAGATAAAGAAGGTTGAAGAACCCTAGAACACTAAAGAGAATCCTCTCTATTCAAATTATTATTTCATCAAAATCTAAATAGAAAGGAGGCATAATGGGATATTTATAGGAGAACCCTAGCTTCTCTCCTAGACCTAATTAGTGTTTAAAAGACCTAATTAACCTTTAATAAAGTTAATTACTCTCCTAACCATAGTAAGTGTTTAAAAAGCCTAATTAATCCTTAATGAAGTTAATTACAAGACTATGAAATAAGGAAACCAAAATTTAGACTAAAAATAACAAAATGGACCAATTTATACTGCTGTTGTAAATTTTCGGCAGAGAGGTAGCGGGGATGGTAGGTCACCCTGCCTTCCAAACGGTAGGCTCTGTTTTAGTAGCCTACACTTGTGTGATTTTGCATCTTCTTAGTTATCGACTTTGTTTGACCTTCAAAACGTCCAAACTGGCTCTTGGTGTCTTAACAAAGTTGTAAGGATTTCTCTTAGCCCAATACGTCTTAACTCATATCAATTGGACTTCTATAACTCAAGTTATGGCATTTTACCGAAGTATGTCATCTTTGCAATCGAAGGTAGAATGTCCAGATTAAGACTTGTCTAGGATACATAAATGAACTCATATAGGAGTAAGCTATACCATTCTGAAAACCTCAAGAAGTCTTCTACAATCTTCATGAAAGTCACTTGTTCATTTGAAATCTTTTAAAGCTCCAAAATGGAGTTCTTCCAAAACTGATTCAGAAATTCTAGAAATTCCAATTTCACTCTATTTCGACCATCTTTCTATCTCTAATTCTTAGACTTGAATCTTCCAAAAATTCATGCACATCCATGGTCATATCATACCCCCTCTCTTATAAGGAATTTGTCCTCGAATTTGCACCTTCATTTAAGAGAAAAAGCCAGGTAACATTGGAGATGCAATTTTTAAATGAACAATGCTACAAACACTATTGCTAAAGCACTCATGAACTAGACAAGTAAATCTATTGGTCATGTAAAGAACAAGGATATTAAGGTCTTTTAGAACTTCTTTGAAGGGTTTATGATAAGCAAAGGAGGTGTAAGCAAAGAAGTTCAAACTAAAGAAAGGTTTAATACCAACATCTTCAAAAGGCAAATGAAAGTAGAACTTTTCATTTTTTTCAAACTCTAAAAGTAAATCAAGAAGGTTATGAGTTTGGAATATCTTTAAAAGATGATGACATGTGGGGCTCAAGTTGTGTAATAACTTGAAATATTGAAACAAGAAGTTGTAAGGATTTTCAATGCTCCAAACACAAGGTGTTTTCTCAAGGATTCTAAGAAGGAAATTTAAAACACAAGTGTTAAGAAACAACTTTTTTGTCAATTTTTCAAAGAAAAGTTCAAAATCATCCTTGAAAGGTAAATGATACTGAAAGCTCTCATTTCTTTTCAAAATAGTCATGAAAACCAGATATTTGAGATCTTTTTTCTTTGAAAGGGTAATGATAATTGAAATGCACTTTCCAAATGAAAACAAAAACATTTAGAATGAAAGAATAGCCTTGATGAGTCTCAAATTTCATCATTTCACAAAATGTGGTGAGAAAATGTAGACATAAAATTTCCAAAATCCCAAGATGATCTACATTCCTCTTTGAAAACCATTTTATCAAAGAATTCTTTAAAAATTAAATGATTAAATAATATAGCTTCAAGTTCATGTTTCAAAGTTAATGCACAAGAGTTGTTCCAAAACAATTCAAGTGAGAAGATGTTCTTCAAAAACTACTCCTTAAAAGGTTTATGTTAGTAAAGATGTCCAACAACAAAATCTTTGTAAACTTGTTCAAATGTTTCTTTCCTCAAGATAGACTTTACAAATGCCAAAGGATTCACTTTCAACATCTCAAATTATGTTCCCATTTGATTTTCAAAATACTTCAACAAGAGTTCCATGAAATGCAATGATAAAATTGAAAACCAAATGTGTTTTCAAATAAAGTATACAAGGACTCAATAACATTTGAAAGCTTTTGTTCATGGCAAAGAAATTCCACTTGGTTGCTCAAGAAGGGAAAGGATAGGTTTAAATAAACAGCTTCAACAAAGTCCTTCATGAAAGTCTCAAAGAACTATAAAATAGGATCACAATTTTCAACATACTTTTTTTTTAACTTTTCATGAAAAACATCAAATGAAGCACAATTAAACTCCAAGAAGCCACTGACTTTAGCATCAAAGAAAGAATCATCATGGACCACCTCACAATCAAAACAAGATGGTTCACCACTAACATCTTTAATCACAAGTTAGTTTTTCAAGGAATCATGAGAAGAAACACTGTTAGCCCTAAGGGCATTATTGTGTATGTTTTTTATTATGATTAACATATGTTTGTGTAATGAGTATAGCTTAGTCTCTATAGAACAAAAGAAGCATTTTTGGAGGCTCAAGGCTATACTATATAAGAAGTAAAAGATCTTGGAATTAAAACATAATGAAGAAGGAAAGATCAAGCCATTCCAAGATCAAGGCAATGAAGACCTTGAAGACTTATGTCTTAGTTAGGGATATGCTAAGGTATTTTGTAAAACTCCCTAACTCTCATCTTTGTTTGTTGATCAAGTGTGAAGCTTCTTGGATGAATTTTTTTTTATAAACTATTCTTGAAATCCAAGTATTCTTGATAGAGTTTTTTATGCCTTCAAAAGTTTTCTTATCTCTAAAAGAGTATCAAGAATACATATTTTGAAATGTGAAGGAAAGTTCTTTTTGTTTAAGGAAAACTGGCTTGTTTAAGGAAAACTGGCTTTTAAGTCATGCTGAAAAAAAAGGGTCATCCGATTTTCAAACTGGTCATCCGATTTTGTCATCCGATTTTTAAAACAGGTCATCCGATTTTTAAAATCGGACGTCCTATTCTAAAATCGGTCGTCCGATTTTTCTAGCTTTAGAAAAATAGGTCGTCCGATTTTTAAGAGGGATCATCCGATTTTTGTAGGATGCGTCCGAATCTTTCTGTTTCAAAAATAGGTCGTCTATTTTCTAAAACCGGTCGTCCGATTTTAGTCTTTTACTGCAAAAATATTACCGTTACACAGTGTAACGGCTACTTTCTTCTCCTTCATATATATTGACTTTGATCAGCTGCAAAAAGGATAGAGGTTGGTTGAAAAATTTATTGAGATCATTTTAGAACACTTAAAGAGCTTTAAAAGTACATTCTTTAAAATATCTTCATCTCATAAAAACAAATAGAAAATTCTTCTTGGAGCTTCATTGTTGATCTTCATCAAAGAAGAAGTAAAGAGGAGCTTGTAGAAGTATTCCATTGAGTGGTATCTTTCTCTCCTCAAGCTCATTTGGTAACATTGTTCCTTACTCTTCTTATTATTTTATTGTGATCAAAGGTTTGTGGAAAACCCTTTGGGTGATCCTTTGATAAATTCGTTGTATTGTTTTGTTGTGTAAACTTTGAGGTTTTTGTGTAAAACCCTTGGAGGGTGATCCTCATTGTGTTGTTGTGTAACCAACTTTGAAGATAGTGGATTTGTGAAATCCTTGGGTTGAGTCTCAAGGTAGTGGATGTAGCTCTTTGAGAGAGTGAACCACTATAAATTGTTGTGCATGTTCTTTAAAGTTTAATTCTATTCTCATTGCTTGATTGCCAAAACTATAAGATTTTGTTTGGTGTGGATTCTTATCAAAAAGAGTTTTAGAATTCTTTCATAAACAAATTGGAGGTTCATCATTCTAATAACACAAAAGATTTTTTAAAATTAGCCAAAAACCTTATTCACCCCTCCCCCCTCTAAGGTTTTTCAAACACACTTAGATGTAGAAGGCACAACTAGAAAGAGACCACGACCAAAAGAGATAGTACAAGCATCTCCAATTATCCTCACATGAGAAGTGTAAGATGCTGAAAACAACTTTAAATCCTTATAACCAGCTTCATGAGATAAAAGAGAAGAGTTAAGAAAAGGGCTTATTGCTGAATCTTCATGGCATAGTGCTAATTTTTTTCCAACGATCTATTCTTCAAAATCCATGGTGTGGTTCCTTCCAACCATTGATGTCAAAGTGAAAGGATGTTCATGAGAAATCCTATCAAAATTAAGTGCAAAAGGATACAATTTAGTTTCCTTGGGAAAGTGTCGAAAAATAAGTAAGAAGTACGAGTAAAGAAGCTTGTTGTCTTGTAGATCTTGTAATCTAAGCTCCCTTCATTCCTCATGTTTTGTAACAAAAATTTCTGCACATATGAAGAATCACTAAAAAGAATAGAGTTAGTTTGGTTAGTAAAAATACTTACTACCTCACTCTTGTGAAGTGCAACTACCTGTTTTTCTTTTTGTTCTTTTTCTATACTCTTGTTTTTCAATGTAGCAATCATTCTCTTTTGTACTCTCATTTTGCTCAAGCTCATGCTCTTTCTCTTTTGTTATTCATCTTTTCATTCTCTTTTGTTAAAGTAGAAGTGGAATCAAAGATACGTAATCCCTCAACTAATCTCTCTTTTTCCACTCTATCTTTTTCATTAGTCTCAATACACTTCTCTGTTTCAATGCTCTTCTCACTCATACATTTGCAAGAATCCTTATCGAATGCCTTCTTCTCAACACGTGTTTCAATAACCTCTTCAACTTCAATTGTAGCATGTGAAAGCTCTTTTTCTCTTGGAAATTCATCAACCATTGATGGTGTCAAGTATTCTACCTTTGCAACTCCTTGACATTGCATGGAAAGTTGTTTATCCTCACATCCTTTAGCTTTTATGAAGCTCTTTTCCTTTTTCTTATTCTCAAACATTCTTACCCTTTCTCTCAACTTCTTTTGCTCTTCATAAGGTTGGTGAGATGCCAAAGAATTAAGAGTGAATCTCTTGCCATTCTTAGAGAAGTTGAAAGTATTCTTGTCCCCATTACATATAGTTTTCCTATCATTAGCCAAGGACTTCCAAACAACAAATGACCCACTTGCATGGGTGCTGAATCACATAACCCATCATCTTTATAAGATCCCATAGAAATAGACATCCATACTTGCTTGGTAACTTTGATTTCAATACCACCATTTGACCAATGGCATATATAAGGGCTAGGATATTCAAGAAAAGGCAAATTCAACTTTTTAACAAGGGAATACTAGCCCCATTAACAAAACTAATTCCATCAACAACAAGATTAGCAAGCCTATCTTGCACTTTGCATTTAGTATGGACAACACGCTCACTTTTGATTCACCCTCCCATAGACATTTTCATCAAACAAGATCTCATTGTAAACTTCTCTACCATAATTATCATCACCAATCATAACTATCATCACCATAGGCATAACTATCATAATACACTTCATAGCAATCATAAGGACTGTTCTCATAATAATCATATTTATCTTTATCTCTTACATAACCCCCATAATTATCATAAGAAGTATGCCCAAAAGATTTAGCATAAGAAGAGAAGTTTCCAACTCTATTATGTCTTTTAGGGTTACGTTTCCATGTCCATAGTTGCTCCCATCATAAGCATTTACTTTATAACCACCACTATGATAGAAATTATGCTTATCCCTTGCAAACTTGGTATGAAAATCCTCTTTCATGGCTTCTATCATTTGCCTAGAAGATGTAATCTCCATATACTCCTTTGTCATGTAATCCTTTGGGATATGATACATTTTTATCTTGTTAAACCTGCACAAAAACTATTAGAAATAAAGAATAGGACACCCAATCACTCCTTTAGAGTTTACTCTCTTTATATGATCACTCATTTCGCTCTTGTATGCACTCTTTGTGGCTTTTATAATAACGAGCTAACCCTCTTGCCTCTTTCCAAACTCTCAACTAACAAGGTCCTATAGATTCTTTAAACTCTTTTGCCAAATCAACAAAGAGAACCAACCCAAAGCAAGTATCACAATCAATGCATTTAGTTGGAAATAAAAGAGTTCAAAGAGTAACTCTATCAAATACTTGTAGTATAAAGAGTTTCAAAACATTTATCTATAAAAAATGAGCCAATAAAATCATTGATCATCAAATAAAGAATAAGAACACACAAAGAATCAATTAGAAATCAAATTCAAAGCAATTCAAAACACAAAGCAATTCAAAACACAACTAAGCTATACCATACAAAGAAAGAGTACTAGAACCATTTCCGGAAAACAAGGGATAATTACACCCCGTCACTATAAATGCAATAACTCAGAAGGTATAACTCCAAATCGAGTAAAAAATTATATATATTCCTCACTCATGTAAGATAAATTTAAGTACAAATTTTGATTGAATTGGATCAGTATAACACAAGATATGATCAAATTAATTCATACTTTTTCTGTAACCGAGATCTCAAAACACTTTTAAGTTTTCAATCGAATTGATCAATCTAATTAACTCCAAATCGAGTCAAATTAGTTAAGATAGAAGAAAAACTCGATTAGGATGAGATTAGGCAGGAATTTGTCCAATTGGAACCAGTGTAACCTGAGATATGATCAAATTAATTCACAATTTCACAACAGATCCAATTTCTGGACAGATCAAAAGTTTTGATCTAATTGACCAACCAAAACAGATCTAAATTAAAAGAAATTGATCTCAAACAATCACCAAATCAAATTAGATAAGATCTATAAAAACTTTTTGAACAAAAGAAAAATATTATGCTTCTAATTCAAGCCACTTTTCTTGCATCAATTTTCTATACGAATTTTGCATGATCTTCATGTATTTTATTAGATCATCACATATCTTTTTTTTTTTTAATTTTGCAGCAATTGAAACAAAATTGAGATTACTTGACGGTAGCTCTGATACTAACTAATATAGAATTGGATCTTCAATGGATCAATTCTTCAATTCATCACCCCAAGGACCTTTGCCTACTAGAAGGAGTTAACTAATTTTATCCTCAAGAAACCATAGCCATATTAAAGCTAAGACCTCTCAAAGTCATGAAATTAATCTTTCCCCTACAATCTAATTCAACATTGGGTGTATTAAACCTAACACCTAATTAGCTTGTGTAGAGAAGACCTAATCTAAGACAAATATAAGATTGTAAATATCATAGAAGAGGAATTTAAATGATCAATTGAGCACTCACTAAGGAAGAGAACCCTTAGAGAACTTAGCTAAAGAAGTTTGAAGAACTCTAGAATATTACGAGAATCCTCTATATTCAAATTATCATTTTATCAAAATCTAATTACAAAGGAGGCATAAAAGGATATTTATAGGAGAACCCTAACTCCTCTCTTAAACCTAATTAGTGCTTAAAAGACCTAATTAACCTTTAATAAAGTTAATTACCTCCTAACCCTAGTGAATGTTTAAAAGGCCTAATTAATCCTTAATGAAGTGAATTACAAGACTAGGAAATAAGGAAACCAAAATTTAGACTAAAAATAACAAAATGGAACAATTGATATTGTTGTTGTAAATTTTGGACATAGAGCTACCATGGATGGTACGTCACCCTACCTTCCAAATGGCAGGCTCTGTTTTAGTAGCCCACACTAGTGTAATTTTGCATCTCCTCAATTATCGGCTTTGATTGACCTTCAAAATATTTAAACTAGCTCTTGGTGTCTTTAGCAAAGTTGTAGAGATTTATCTTATCTTACATCACATAATTGGTCTCCTAAATCTCGTGTTATTGCCATTTTACAAAAATATGTCATCTTTGCAATTGAATGTGGAATGTCTGGATTAAGACTGGTCATAGGATACTCAAATGAACTCATCTAGGAATTATCTATAATGTTCTAGAAACCTTAAGAGTCTTCTACAATATTCATGAGGTCACTTGTTTATTTGAAATTTTTTAAAGCTCCTAAATGGAGTTCTTCCAAAACTGGTCCACAAATTCTAGAAATTCCATTTTTGCTTCCATTTTGACCATCTTTCTATCACTAATTCTTGGACTTGAATCTTCCAAGCATGCATGCACATCCATGGTCATATCAGGTTTTCTTAGAATATTATAAGTTGGAAATGCTCTAGTGTTGCCAAGTTGCATGGTTTGACGTACATGAACGTAAACTTGGCATATTTGTAAAACATACATACGCATGACTTGACTGGCAGATGAGAATTTTGTTATTCTAAAATTTTATGACCGGAATCTTTTTAAATGGCTAAGTAAGTGGCCTTTTAGTTTGTATATATACATATATATACATATATACATATATACATACAAATATATACATATATACATGCATATAATATATATATATATATATGAAAACCCCATTCCAACCAGCGATAAAGTTCTAGAAGTGATCATGTTCTCGAAAGCATTAGAGGATTATACTGTTCGTGGCTAGTCCCCTATACTAAGGCCTCTTCCGCTGACATGGACAGTTATAGACTTTGAAGGATGGATCCACTTGAAAAGGGGTGTAATACTATTGAGGATTTGGCCCAACTAGTTCTACGTTGGATATTGCATCATGCCCTATTGTGGGACAGCTACGTAGTGGAGAGTCTGGCAAGGCTCAAAACTAAGATTGGTCTCAAGGCGGACATTGTAAGTGTCGCAGGATATGTAGCCTTGTTTTATATGCTTGGAGAGTGCGGTTGATGTGGAAACCAAGCGGTCGTATGGTATTTTTGGTTGGTAGTGACTATGGGATGCCATAACTCATTTTTTATGACCCCGTTATGGGCTCAGGACCCTGTTTGTGAAGTCTACTTCTGTATAACATGACTTTAAAACTCAAGTGTTGAGGCAGAGTTGATGTGTCTTGATTTGCACAAACTTCCCAGTTGCGGTCGAACTCCTCATATAGGTTTATGTATCTATACTTTTAATATAATCTAGAAAATGTCTTCTTTTGAAATTGCATGAATTGTTTTAAAAAATTCCATCATTATTTTAGAAAAGCACAGAAGTATGCACTCACATGGACTCACTGGGTTTTTTTGCTTATGTCTTTAAATGTCATGTTTTTCAGATGACTAGGAACAAGAGGTGGCGCAATAAGCTAAGATATTTTACATGGAGTTTTTGGGATCAGGGCATGTTGTGTATAGTTCTTTTGGGAAAAGTATTTTGTATTTCTTATCTGCAAATAATTTGGCACGATAATGGGTTGTAAAATATTTTATGTTAGCTTTGTTATAGAAAGACTTCTTGGAACTTATATTAATGTTACACTATCTGTATACATGTTTTCGGTGCTATGTATATGTATGTATTTATAAGTGTATCTTCAGGTTTTGAGTTGGATTGGATATTTGTAGTTTAGTTTCAAGAGGAATGTTAGTACCTTACTTAGCTGCAGTTGACCTAGCAAAGGAGTTGGGGGTATAACAGTTAGTATCAGAGCTCTAGGTTCAATTCTTTGTTAGAATAAGTATATTCTAGACGAGTAGTAGGAGCCAACTATGTAGTTTTACGGTGGTCGAAGACTTTTAAGTTCCCTTTTCTCTTTCATTTTTGCTCATTATGGGAAATTTCTTGTGGAACAATACTCCTGTGTGCACATGATGCCATATCTTGGTTCATAGCCACAGCGAGAGCATATATTGATACATTATGCTATTGGAATTGATGATGTTCAAGTGACAGAGTACCAAGATTATTTTAGTCAGCAAGAGAGATTATTTTTTAGTGACTTGTAGTTCCATCTAGGGATCTGCTAACCTGTAGGACACGAGGTATTGGGAAAACTCTTATGAGTGCACAAAGAGTGTGTCTGAAATTCTTATTAGGCACAAAAAGCCTTTCATATCTATTCATGTCGTTACTATTTTAGTGACACCAACAGATTTCGCACCTTGTAAAGTCAACCTTTTCATTGCTGTCGTCACAATTGAAAGAGCTCTCCGGTGCTTATTTCTGTGTTCAATATATATATATATATGTAAGCAACATTCCACGCTATCAACTGGTGAATGTAGAGATGGAGCTGACCCTATTGGGATAGAACCAATGATGTGTTGAGCTTCATAAGGAGAACAACAAGTGACGACGAGGATGGGTAGACTAGAAGCTAAGTTTCTTAGGATTTAAAATGTGAGTATGTCTTGTGAATGAGAGATCGGCAAACTAATATGAGAGTGGGGAACGATTGACATAGTCTTTGAGATCTTTCCATATTTCCCCTATGAATTTCATCCAAAGTACTTGTGATAAGCTTGGTGTTAGACCATAATCTTTAAGAAAAAGATATACCTAAAATGGGGCTAGTATATTTGCATTTTGCTAGGATTGTTTAGTGTACTCTGTACACATGTGTCAAGTATAAATCTAGTCGTGTGAGCATGATTCTTTAACACCCGCATATAGCCTGGAAGAGCTTAGGATTGTGTTGATCACAAATTTTGTTATGTACGGCAAATCAATGGCTTATTTTGTGTAGATGCTCTATCCCATGTACCAAAAACTATTTTAGTTAATTTTCAAAATGTTCCACTCTTTGTTTGATATATAGTTCAAGTTAGCAATATTCTGCATGTAAGTTTTAACATATAAAGGTTTAGGTATTTAGCAGTGAGTATGATGCTTTTGGGAAGGATTGTAGAAGTGCGAGGAGATAGTAACTGTCTTATCATTTGAGGGCTAGGGTATGATAGTAAGAATGGATTGGTTGACTAAACATATGAAATACATGAATTATCTGTGAAAGTTAGTTAAGTTTAGTCAGTCAAGATTTTCTAATCTTTAGAGTTAGGAAAATCAAAATAGAGAATCCCTTCATACTCAAGAGTAATGCTAGAAACTCCCACAGAAGAATGCTAAGGATATCTAACGTACTTGTATAACTAGTCTGGTGAGAAGTTAAAGTTGGAGTCTATATAAGTAATAAGGAAGTTACTAGATACTTTCAAGAAATTGATGACCTCACTTCCAGAATGGGAAGTAGGTCATATGATAGAATCAAAACCAGAGGATGAGTCGATATCTCGAACCCCGTGTTAAATGGCATATGAAGAATTAAGGATATTAAAGAAGCAGCTGCAGGGTTTGTTGCAACAATGATATATTCATCCGAGTACATCTCCTTAGGGTGTGGCAGTTTTGTTTGTAAAGAAGAAAAATTAGAACCTTAGGTTGTGTATAGACTATAGAGGACTGAATAGTGTAACAATTAAGAACAAGTAGCCACTTCTACTTATTGATGAGCTGTTTGATCAACTTCGACGAGCAGGATGCTATTCCAAACTAGATTTAAGACAAGGATACTATCAGATGCAGATAAAAGAAAGAGATATTCTGATGACATCTTTCAACATAGGATATGGGCATTATGAGTTTGTCGTTACACCATTTGGACTGAGAAATACACCACGACATTTATGGAATTGATGCATAGAACTTTTTGTCCTTCCTTGGATAAGCTTGTGTTGAACATTGATGATATTCTTGTATATTCACCTGACCTCAAAGCACATGAACAACATCTTCAAAATGTGTTGTAAACCCTACGGGAGTATAAGATATACGCCAAGCAAATGTGAGTTTTGGATGGGGACAAGTGACTTTCTTAGGGCATGTGAATACCCAGGAAGGAATATTAGTAGATCTAACAAAGGTGGAGACAGTGATCCATTGGTCGCAACCCAAAACACCAATAGAGGTACGTATCTTCTTGGTTATGGCAATGTATTATCGGAGATTCATAAAAGACTTTGATAGGACCTGCTGGACCTTTAACATAACTAACCAGAAATGCAATCAAGTTTAAATGGCGGAAAAGTGTGAGGAAGTAAAGCAGTAAACCATTGACTAACTTCGACACCATTTTTGCGATTACCCAATCCGAGTGAGGAATTCACCCTATACATAAATGCCTCAAGGAAAGGCCTAGAAGCAGTATTGATGTTAGATAGAAAGGTTGTGGTTTATATTTCAAGAAAATTGAAGGATTATGAGTGTAATTATCCAACACATGGTTTGGAACTAGAAGTTAGTATTTGTGTAAAAGAATGGCGACTTATCTTATATGGGGCACAATATGAGATCTTTACTGGCCATGAAAGTTTAACACACTTGTTTTCTTAGAAAGACCTAAATATGAGGCAACATTCATGGATGGATCGGCTAGAAGAATACCAATGCCCAAGTAACTATCATTCTGGAAAAGCTAATGTGGTGGCAGATGCTTTGAGTGGAAAGAAGATATCAAATCTCACCTAACATCTACCTTGTCACAAGATATTAAAAGTGCCCAAAGGAATAGCACCAGATTCTAGGAATTTAAGAATTAAGGTGAAGCTAAGAAGTTGACAGATTTTTGGACATTAAAAATCGGTGGGAGCTTGTACTTTTGGAATCAACTGTGCGTACCTGATGACACCGAACTTAAGCGTGACATACTAAAGAGGCGCACAAGAGTAATTATACTATGCATTCCGGTCAGAATATGATATAAGGACTTAAAGTAAAAATTTTGGTGGAATGGAAAGAAGAGAAATATTATTGAGAATGCGATAAATTGTGTAACATGTCAAAGGGTTAAATTGGGGTATCAGAAGCCAGCAGAAATACTGCAACTGATATATAAATGTGATCATGTTACTATGGACTCTGTCATTGGATTGCCCTGAACAAAGGGATGCAAGGATGCTATTTGGGTAATAGTTTATCAATTAACGAAGGTTGCACGCTTCATCGCCATTAATATGACATATCTCTTGGATAAGTTAGCATAGATCTATAGGTAAGAGATTGTACAACTTAATGAGGTACCTGTTGATATCGTATCAGAATGAGACTAAGGTTCACTTCAAGGTTTTGGCCCAAGTTTAAATCGGCTATAGGGACAAATTTAAGTTATAGTACCACAACATACCTCAGACTGATGTGCAGTCTAAAAGAATGATTCAAACCCTAGAGCATATACTGCAACTTTGTTGATATGTGCTTAATTATCTATATTTCTATATGTTATTTTGATCATTTTACGGTGTTTTTAATATGTAAAAGTGCATATTTTGGAATAGTACCTTTTATTCTTTTCTTAGGTGCTTTTGAAATGAGAAAACGATGAAATAAAATGAAAACGGAGCCGACAGCATTAACAAAGTTGACCTACCGCTAGTGATAGGCCAACCTAACACCAATAGTAGGTCCCAGAACCAAAAGTGGTTTCAGGACAGAAACCTGCCAGTGACAGTAGGCTATCCCTACCGTCGATTGTAGGTCTCAATGGCAAAGATGGATTTTTTAGGCAGAACCCCTACCGTGGACGATAGGGTCGACCTACCGTGTGTGGTAGGTCCCGACTTGAGCTATTTTAATCCAATTTTAACTTTATTTTGATGTACTTTTTCCCTATTAATAGGTTTTTCTGCTATTAGGGCAAGAGGGCAGCAGTTAAGAGTAGTTAATAGACAATTTATGGTAGATTTAAGTTAGTCAATTCTTCAATTTTTACATTTAATTAGTTATGTAAACATTAGATTTTTAGTACTTTAGTTCATGGAGATTAAGATTTGAAGATCCATTATCAAGATTTCGATCTTCGGTTAGGTGATTTGAGAGACGAGCTTGGGAGACGTTCAGGACTTCGATTACGGCTTCAATTTTTCTCCTAAGCTTTCTTTTCTTTACTTTTTATTGAATTTAATGTTTAATTTTAGTTTTATGACAATGAATAGTGAGTAGTTCTTTATGTTTGGATTATGGTTGAACCCTGAGGCTTGTTTACAATAATTTTGGTTTAATTTTGTGAATTCAATGTTTTTTTTTTAATTAAGTTGTTCTCCAATTGTGTTTGTTCGCAATTTAATTATCGCGAGATTAGATTTATCACAAGAATTCTTAGAATTGAAAAAAGAAGAATGTTCTAGTGCAACCAACTGGGGGTTAATTGGGGCGATTGATTAGAGATATTATATTGTATTTTTAGGTCCGTTAAATTGCCTAAATTTACCGTGCTTATAATTTGTTAGGGAGAAAAGAGATTTTCCTCTAAGGGTTAAAGAGTAGGGTAGCTTTCACCTAGAGATAGAGATTGCCAGATTTATATTGATGACCCAACTTAATTAATTCAACATTGTTTTTTAAAGTTTTGCAATTGAATTAGTAACAAGGATTAACCGAAGATTCCTTGGGGAGGTTATACGCAATATTTATCATACAATTATACTCCACTGGTACATCCATCATCCCCTCAACCTAATCTAGAAGATCTCGTTGCAAAATATATCAATTCGGCAGATGCCGGGGTGAAGAGCATGGAAGCTGTCCAGAGAAGCCAAACAGCTTCCATCTGTAACATGGAGAGTCAAATCGAGCTATTAGTAAAGATGATCACTGAAAGGTCGCTTGGTAGTTTACTAAGTAATGCGAAGCATATTCTAATGGAGCAGGCAAAGGCGACCACCTTGCAGAGTGTACAAGATCTAGGGATGTCATCTTCCATGATTGTGGACGAAGAGGAGAAAACTGCTCAAACACTAGAAGAGTCCACTTTTCCTGAGGAAGAGGAGTGCTCAATAGAAAATAAGAGTTAGTTTGAGAAAGTTGAGTAGGAAAAGGAAAATGAGAGTCTCATTGAAAGTAAAAGGAGTCATACAAAAGAGTGATAAGAAACAGAAATCAATGACAATGAACAGAGTGAGGGAGTGAACTTCCTTACTAATGAAACTCACTCTTATCTTGACAAGGAGAGGAGATATCTCATGAAGTTCGAAGGCGACTGGGAGAGCGTTGGAAGAAAATGACCTTATTCTGTGGAAAATCACGAATGGTTTTTCTTCAAACTTAGCCCTTGTTAACTTTGTGTTTTCCTTTAAAGAGTTAAGGTTGTTCGTAATTTGTAAACTCTTCCTTGAGCTTCGTCTTAAGTTTTTTACCTCTCTTCTTGCATTAGGTTTCAAATTCTTTCATTTTCATTATAAGAAGGTCATAAATGGGCATCACTTTAAGCTGTACTTTGGAGAGGACTTGGGAAACCTTCAGAAGGAGACCCTCGTTCTCCAAAAAGGTTAAGAATAGCTTTTCCTAACATGTTTTATGTAATTGTATCCTTACATCCTATTATGTCCTCATTCCTTCTAGTTTGTTTTGTTCTTCTTGTTGTTACAAGGTGTTCTTGGAGAGATGAGTGCTTACTTAAGACCCACTTTAAGTGTAAAACGAATAAAAAAGGTTCAAAGTAGCAGACAAGAGGAAAAAATCGGAGCTCAGACAGAACCCTACTGTTGACGGTAGGGTATACTACTACACGTTGTAGGGCCACTTTTGGAGAATATCCGCCAGGCAGAAGCCTACCGCAACTGCACACGATAGGGTCCCCTAGCAGTTGCATTTTGAAATTTTTTCTAGAGGTCCGACCAACTTGTTTGCTCAAGCAACCACAGGATAACCTCCCTAAACCCTTCAACTCCATTCTTCTTAAAGTCTCTTATGTTCTATCTTTTTAGATACTTTCTTTGTATTTCATTTATAGTTCTTGTTTTTTTCTTTTCCTTATTTTGTTTTTATGTGGGGATGGCTTCTCGATTTGCTAACTCGCTTTATACCTGCGAGATTGCTTTCCATGTATATGTTGTTTGTTTTTTTTGTTATTCTGACCCCCACATTAAGGACAATGTGATTTAAGTGGGGGGGAGGGGGTGTATTTATGTCTTTTTATTCTTTTTCTTTCTTTTTCTTGTTTACTTTAACTTTTAGTCTCTTATTTGAAAAATTCCAAAAATCAAAAAATTTAAAATTAAAAATTTTTTACTTCTTTTCCTTTCCTTACAATTAGGAATAATTCAAAAATATTTTTTTTTGCTACTTTTTGTAGAGTACGTAACTACAAAACCCCTTTCTGTTTTTCAAAAAGATGTATTACTTGATCACTTTGAAAACCACAACTAATTTTTTTATATAATCGATGGTTTTCATGCACTTATAAATGTCGATTAGTAATGGGAGTTTAGGAATCTTAGGGAATAATCATAATGATAATCATTTTTTGGGTCTTTGCCTGATTGTTTATGTTTTTTTCTATCCTTAGAAGCGAAGAGTTCTAGTCTAGGGTGGTCCCGAAAATGATGGTCTTAGGCCATCTTTGTACTGTTTGTGTCTTTCTTGTCATATCCGATATGAAATCTATCCCTAGTTCCCTTTTCATGCATTCATGCCAAGGGTTTTAATCCTTCTCTTAACCTCATAATACAAATAACCCTCAATTCATGGAGCTAATGGTTGGTATACCTTTTTAGCCATTTGGAGTGAGGAAAATAGATAAGTGTGGGGCTAAAGGAGTGAAGAAAGAAATTCTGTTATGAAAAAGGGTATTTTGGAAAATTTTAGTTGTTCGATGCATATGGCTATTGAAAAGAGAGAAAAAGGAAAAGAAATTGATGCTTGAAAAAAGAAAAAATGAAAAAGAAAAAGAAAAACATGAAAGAATTTTCAAAAAAATGAAGAAAAAAATATGAGTGTTTATTTTATTGTTATAGTGAAATTCTTCAAAATAATATTAAGCATCTCTCTCATTCTTGGCGTTTCATGTGAATCTTGAGAAAAACATTGTTAGGTGGAGTGTGCACTAAAAAGAACGAAGTAGGATGTTCAAGGGTGAGTGAGAAAAGTGAAAAAGACGGCTAGAAAGGGGTTATTTAATTTTGTTATCTATTCTTTCGTTTGCGTTAGCTCTATCTCAATCGTTTTTTGTTCTCTTTTTACCTTCATTTGTTACCCTATACATGTCCCAAGCCTAACATTACAAGTTGAAAAGTCCTACCTAATTTGGAAATGACCTAGAATGAGGCTTAAAGTGGATAAGCGATGGAAAATATGAGTTTGTAGTGCATTATCCCTTAAAGTATTTCATTGTGTTAGTTACTTGACGTTCCTTCTCTCTTGTGAAAAACGGCATAAGCAAAACACACATACACACCTTTGATCTGCAACAATTATTAGTGACTTGTTGCGGACTCGGTGATTTTTGTCATTCGTTTGTTTCGTTTGGTATTTGGAATTAATAGCGAAGTATTCTTTTGAAGTGGCCTTATCTTTAGTTTTTCTTAGTTATGACTGTTATAGTTTTTATTTTTTTGTTTGTTTATGTGATTATCTCTGCTACCGTTGTTTGTAGTTGTTCTATGATCTTAATTGTTTTAAGTCGACTTCTTTCACTTTCATTATATTTTCTATTTAGTTTATATTGCTTGAGAGCAAGCAATGGATAAGTATGATGGTATTTGATATGTGCTTAATTGTCTATATTTCTATATATTATTTTCATCGTTTTACGGTGTTTTTAATATGTAAAAATGCAAATTTTGGACTAATACCCTTTATTCTTGTCTTAGGTGCTTTTGAAAAGAGAAAACAATGAAAGAGAACGAAAACGACATCAACGAAGCCGACCTACCGCTAGAGGTAGGCCAATCTACCACCGACGTAGCTCCCGGAGCCATAATGATTTCAGGACAGAAACCTACCGACGACGGTAGGCTAATCCTACTGTCGATGGTAGGTCCCGGCGGTAAAGATGGATTTTTTTAGGTAGAACCCTATTACAGATAATAGGGCTTGACCTACTATGTAAAGTAGGCCCCAACTGGAACAGTTTTAATCCAATTTTAACTTTATTTTGATGTAATTTTCCCTATTAATAGGTTCTTCTGCCATTAAGGCAAAAGGGCGGCAGTTAAGAGTAGTTAATAGACAATTAGGGGTAGATTTAGGTTAGCCAATTCTTCAATGTTTACATTCAATTAGTTAGGTAAACATTAGATTTTTAGTAATTTAGTTCTTGGAGATCAAGATTTGAATATCCCTTATCAAGTTAGGCAATTCGAGAGACAAGTTCAGGAGACATTCTGGACTTTGATTGTGGCTTCAATTTTTCTCCTAAGCTTTCTTTTCATTACTCTTTATTGAATTTAATATTTAATTTCAGTTTTATGAGAATGAATAGTGAGAAGCTCTTTATGTTTGGATGAGGTTTGAACCCTAAGACTTGTTTACAATGATTTTGGTTTAATTTTATGAATTCGATGTTTGTTTTTAATTAAATTGTTCTCTAATTGTGCTTGTTTGTAGTTTAATTGTCGCGAGATTAGATTTATCGCAAAAATGTTTGGAATTGAAAAAGGAAGAGCGTTCTAGAGCAACCAATTGGGGTTAACTGAGGCAATTGATTAGAGATATGATATTGCACTTTTAGGTCCTTTAAATCACCTAAATTTACTGCGCTCATAATTTGTTAGGGGGAAAAGAGATTTTCCTCTAAGGGTTAGTGAATAGGGTTTTCGCCTAGAGATACAGATTACCCAATTTATAATGATGACCCAACTTAATTAATTCAACATCGTTTTCTTTAAAGTTTTCCAATTGAATTAGTAACAAGGATTAGGGGGATTCCACCATCCAAACTCTTGCTTTTATAAGTTTTTAAATCTTAATTTTATTTCTTTGCTTTCTGTAATTGTTAAACCGTTTTCATCTTTTTAATTTAATTATTCTTTAAAACCAATTTTTCTTCAGACTAAACATTAGAGACGCAATTAGTACTTAACCATTTATCGTTCCTCGAGATTCAACACTCGGGTGTGACTCTTTTACTGCAGCGATAGGTCCACTTGCCTGTTGCTTAGTTTAGCGGTTCATTCCCTTGTTTTTAAAACGTATACAACACTTGTGCTTTGGATTTTAGGAACAAGTGGATTGACAGTCTTTCTTGTGCAGAGTTTGCTTATAATAACAAATATCACTCCTCTATAAGGAAGACACTATTAGAAGCATTGTATGGTAGAAGGTGCAAAATACCTTGTATTAGGATGAAATTGGAGTTTGATCTCATTGGAAACAGAGAAACTTGATGCCAGAATTAGAAGAGATGCAAAAACAAGTGAAGATAATTCAAGATCAGCTTCGAGCAGCTAAGAGCGGACAGAAAATCTACGATGATAATCGGAGGAGGGATTTGGCAGTTTAGTGTGGGAGATAAAGTTTTACTGAAACTCACACCTCACTGTAGGAAGCCTATATAATCAAGAGGAAGAAAGTTAAGTCCCAGATATGTCACCGTTTGAAGTCCCTGATAAGATTAGTAAGGTGGAGTATCGGTTAGCTATATAAAGAAAGCTGGTGGGTATACATGACGTGTTTCATTTGTCCCAATTAAAGAAGTATCATCCAATACCTAATAATAATCTAAATGGTGACACGTTGGAATTAAAAACCGACCTGAAATACGAAGAAAAACTAACCGAGATCGTAGAACAAAGCGTGAAAGAGTTAGGCGAGAAGCAAACCTCAATATATAAAGTTGTATGGAGATATCATGAAATTAAAGGGGTAATTTGGGAGACTAAAGAATACATGAAAAAGAAGTACCTGGAACATATCGGTACATGATTTTGAATTCAAGGACGAAATTTTTTTTGAAGGAGAGTAGAATGTAACGTCCAACCACGTAAGCACCTCGCGTATGACCCAAAAGTGTAAAAGTCACGAACATAGAATACGAGGTCTAACTTAGTGGAATAAAGTATTTGGGGCATAACATTAATTTTTGAGATGTTTAGAAGAAAGAGTTAAATTTTATTAAGATAAGTATTTGTGGGGGGAGTTTACGAATATCTTAAGCAGATTAATTTTGTTTTTACTATGCTTAGCATGCATATTTTAGGGATCCAAATACATGACATATTCACATAAAGTTTAAAGTGGCGAAAATAATAAAAAGATATTGGGTTTAGAAAATAATGCTTTGGAGAATACCATTAGGATACAAACGTAATTTTTATGGGAGAATATAAATATTCTAGACAGTTTTTATCGAACTAAGTTTAAGATAAGATAAAGATCATTACTCTTATCCTTAATACTAATATTATTGTGGTTGTTGGCAATTCCTTAAGTGACTATATTTTTAAATCCTTAAGGAACAAAAAAAAAAAAGAAAAAAAGAAAAAAAAAGGATAACTGGAGATAGTAAAGATACTTGATCTCCAAGTGTTAACCACCCCACTGCCACATCACACCCTGCCACTACCTAAACCTCTCCCTCACTTTTCCACTGCCATACTCCCTCTATATATACTAGAGATTCACTTCATTTTTGGCTTTGTTTTTCTCCTTTGTCCTTTTGGCTTGCGTGGGATCCCCTTCTCTATATAACATATGATCAAACACCATTTTCTTATTATTCTCTTAGGCATCATGTGGGGGAAAATTTTAACATGGAAATAGTTGTTTTGTTTCCATAAAAGCATTTGTGGATGAATGTCATGTGTCCATTTCCCAATCTCAAGGCAACATGTGCAAGGGCTATAGTGGGTGTCAATTGTAATGTATCTAGTTGCCTTTTCTTTTTCTTTTTTTTTTTTTTTTTTGGGAGGGTGGGTTGAATTGCGGTACACGATTTTTTAGCCGTTTATTTTCTTTAAAAATGCAATAAAACTGAAGTCAACAATTAATTTTTTTTAAAAAAATATTATAATTAATGTTGTTGGTGAAAAGTAGATATTGCACAATATATGTCCCCTAAAATATAAGGAACCCCAAAGGTAAAAAAAAAGACTTGTTCTTACGAGAGTTTCCCAAATACCCTAAAGAAGAAGAAGAGGTGAAAAATCTTGGGGAAAAAGGCAAGAAGAGGGGAAGAGTTTTAAAAAAAAAGCTTGGAGAAAAAGGCAATTTTCAGTAAAAAGTAAAAAATTTAATATTGTGGTGAAATAATATTTTCTATGTAATATATTTTTTATACATGGAATAAAATGCAAATTTTTAATATATATATATAGAATTTCGTATGGAATAATAATGGCATGAAAAATCAAGTATAAAGAAATTTCGAGAGAACTAGAAGAAGTGTCTTTTGCGTGCTTTTTTAGTATGAATGCAAGAGAAAAGAGAAACATATGCACCTAGTTGTAGGAAATGGTAGAAAGTGTGAATGGTGTTAAAACAAATATTTATTTGTTGAAAAAGTGTTAGTCCAAAAACAAAAAAGTGGTTTCAAATAAATATTTTGGTTTCGTTTGGAAAACAAAGCAGGTAAAAGTGAAAACACATGAGAAATTGGCTAAAAATCATGTAAATCGAAGAACACTATATTAAGCTATGAAACGCACATTTCACTAGCTTTCTGTGAGTTAAACAGAAAACACATGATAAATATGGAATACAAGTGTTATGGTTTAGATGATTGACATATTGATAATTAGTATGTTTAATCGAGGTATTTACGTTTAATAAATAGTTTTAAGGCATATTTTACCGATGGAGAATTTTAAGTATATTATTATATGGAATAATAGAAAATAATACATAAAACACGAAAAGAACAAGTAAAACACTTAAGCCACCAGAAATGCTTGAATTCTGCGGTACCGTACATGTACTTAGTTTTTATACACATTATGGCATATAATAAATGTATTTCATAAATATTATGTCAATTTTTTATTTATTAAATTTGAATGGCTAGACAATGTGAATATGAGTATCGAAAGAAGTAATAGGACGGGTAAGGAGGTGGTGTTTGAGGATTTGAATGACCCGTTTGATCATATAATAAAAGACTATGAAGATGGTCAAGAAGGTGATGGTGTAGACAATGTTGAAGTTGTAAATGAAAATAAAGGTGGATTAAATTTGAAAGATCCTATCTTTGATTATATAATTGTTGAGGACGTGTTTAAGATGACATTTGATTCTCTGGATAGTGCAGATGTATTCTATATTATATATACATATATATAGTTAGTGTTTAAGGTTCTCGGTTCCTAGGGAAGATTGGAGAATAGACAAGCAAGGAATAACAAGATATAGAAAATGGATGTGTAGCAAAGTGAGTTTAAGGGAGGAAAAGTGGTTAAAGAACGAAGGTAGACATCGAGATCACAAGAAAGTTTCACATTGTAATTATAAGCAGTATTCGAAATTGATTATGGTCCTAAATCACATAAGTATGTAGTCAGGGAATTTGATAAAGAACACAATCATTCTCTTTCTTCTAAAGACGAAGTGCAATTTTTGAGATCACACAAAAACATTTCAAAGGGAGATATTGCACAAGCAAGGACAATGGACAAGATATTATAATAAGTCAGATAATAGAGATGTTTGTTTATAGTCGGGAGGTTATGAGAATATGAGTTTCACATCCAAGGACTTGTTAACAAGTTGGACATGAGAAAGAGAGAAGAAATTATTGACGGGGATGCACAAAGCGCCATTGGATACCAAGTAGTGAAGCAAGCATGGATCCGTTGTTTTTTCACAAATATGGTATGGACGATGAAGGTCAAATGAGAAGGTTGTTTTGGGCTGATTCACAGAGCATAATTGATTATGAGAAATTTGGAAATGTCTCGGTATTTGATACAATATATCAAACCAACGTTTACAAGAAGCCGCTAGCAGTATTGGTCGGAATATATAACCATTTCATCATATGCATATTCCCGTGTGCTATGCTGTTCGATGAAATTGTTGAGACATATGAATGGGTTTTCTTTCTTGTACGTAAGCAATTAGGGAGACAAGTGTTGTATTTACGAGATTGACAATGTAGACGTTGGTGGTCCTATTTTTGAAATATTACCTTTTAAAGTATCACGAACCACATAGGACTTCGTCCGTCGAGTGTAATAGGGACTCTGGAATGTATAACTGTTGGTGTATGAAATTAGAATTGAAAGGGATTAGTTGTTGCCACATTATGAGGGTGCATGTTATACAACATCAGAAATCAATTCCAAAGGCTTGTATAAACAAGCAATGGTCCAGGAAAGCATATGAATTAAAGGACAAACAAAGTTACCCATTCAACCCAAGTAGCAGGTTCGGAAATGCTATATGCCAATCGATGTGTTACTATACTTCATTCGACGAAGAGGGGTATGTACGTATTGTTCAACTAATAGAACAAGAGATTGAAGGTTTAAAGTTACTTCGGTTGCATAAAAATGGAGCGTCAGGATCAAGTAAGTCAAATGTCTTGTACCTTGGCGATGCAATTGGGGATGGTGAAATGCTAACATAAGGGCAACAAGTAGTAGAAAAAGAATCCTGAGTAGAAAAATCCAATTAAATGCAACATATGCACATAAATTTTTTCTGTAATATGAAACATATATTAATTTGTATTTATGTGAACTTTATATACAAATAAATTAAATTTTACAGGTCTGTTGATCAAAATAAAAGGACATGCCCAAATGCATTTCAAAATAAAAAATACAAGATCAATTTCATCTTAACTATCAATAAATTAAATTTTACAGGTCTATTAATCACAATAAAAGGACGTGGCCTAATGCGTTTCAAAATCAAGGAATGCAAGATCAATTTATCTTAACTATCCTCAAGGTGTATTTCCTTTTGATTTGAATGAGATGCCGAACGAGAATGATGGGTTATTTTTTGTTCAAATAGCAAACTATTAGCTTTAAAAAGGTTGTGATTTTGATGTTAAAAATTCTAAACTTCATTTCTAATTTAAGACTGATTAACTAAAAAAAAGATAAGTAATACTTATTAATTTTTGTTTCATAAAAATTTTGAAGTTCTGGATCAAAATAGTTGGACAACGAAGTAGTCTATTAGTCGACAAAGTTCCAAATAGTCTATAAAAGAGAGTCCAAAAATTTGCAGATGGAAAAAAAATAAAAATCACCGAATTTTCCATTCAAAATGAATTGGAGAATATGAGCGCCAAAATGAAATTGGAAATGGATTGTGCTCTCATTTTTCCCAAAAGCTTTGGGACCAATAAAGTACGTGCGGGAATATAAAATATACGCGCCAAAAATTCAAAAAAATATTTCCCACTCTCTCTCTCTCTCTCTCTCCTACCTATGTGCTCTCCATCTTCCCTGTACGACGTCCCTTTCTCGCGTCCCCCTCTTTCCTCTCTCTGTTTCACCTCTCACTCTCCGTGACAACTTCAAGAACATGGTTTAGAGCGGGGAGAGGGAAAAAAATCGAGTTAGAGAGAGAAACACTTGGTAGTACGATTTGGTACGATTTGCACATATTAATGTTACTGTTTGGCTTCACCACCTTGGCTCTTTTATTCACACCTCCATGTTGTTTCTTTAGTGTTGTTACTTACTAATTCCTATCTATCTACTTGAGATTGTTGGTTTTAATTTTTATTTCATTGAATTTGGTGAAAATTTCAGTTCGCGACTTCAAACAAGCTCCGACGTGTGTCCAGCATCTTTTCGCCATCTCCGGCGACCATGGAGGGCTGGGTTCTATTCCTTGAAGTCTGGGGAGCAAGTTTCAGGCCACCAGCGTAGCTTATTCTTTGGCGGGGCAGTGGCAGTTTGCAAGATTTCCGAAGAACATATCATTTGCTTCTCTCAATCCATGCATCTTCTTCCCCTTTTCACATCGCTAAAGAAAAAAATCTTTCCCTAACTTCAAATTCCAGACGTTCAACGGTCAGTCTGGAATCCTTTATTGGTTCTCTTATTCTATTTTTTTCTTTTGAAAGTTTTCTTTTGTTGATTTTCTCTGGTTTTTGGGTCCACTTCAACTTTTGGTTTGTGAATTTGTGCATAAATGTCAATTTCGTCCCCAAATTTATGAGTTTTTCTCAATCAAGTTCCTAATTTTAAAAAGAAATCATGAAGAGTCCCATAATTTAAGGGTTTAATCTCAATGTTGTACTTTTGTAACATTCCGTCCAGAAAGAAACGGTCAGACCATGTGGAGCTGAAATTTTGGATAAAAATAAAACAATTTAAATTGTTAAGGCTTACCATAAATTAGGTAAAAATTCATCTGGGTAAATTCGACACCCTAAACCTTTGGCGCCAAAACCCAACCCCATTTCCTTAACTATTCTGGTTAGCAAATTAGAACTCGAAGTTAAGCCAACCTGAGTGAGTACAACAGGAGATGAAAAGCCATTCTTCATAGGAAAAGGTGGAAGGACACTCTACAAAGTCTTGAGGGGGAATGTCGTGGGTGGTTTCTGGGTATCAGAACAAAAACATTTGCCTTCATCTGAAGCATTTGGGTAGCTATCACACTACATTTGGAGACGGATGTGAAGAGTTCATCATGGCTTGGTTCCTTCGTGAAAAGACACTCCATGTCAAGCCAAGCAATGAGTCCATACGCAGTATGATCTTTAAACCCAGTTGTCCTTGACCGATTTTTTGTGGTTTTGTTTGTAAAAAAGTCTTCATCTACATAAATATTTTTTGTTTGCGTTGGATTTTTCTGTCTGGCTATTTAATTGTTAGAAAAGAAGAGATCTTTATAGCTTAATGTGGCAACAAAAGCTTGATTCTTCTACTTATAGCTTAATATGTCTCTATTCTTCTTCTTCTTTTTGTTTTTTTGTTTTTTTTGTTTTTTTTTTTTTTGAGGTCAAAGTTTCTATTCTGCTATTGCACTAGAACTATATCTGTTTGTATTTTAGAGGACATAAACCAATTATTTTGCCTTGTAACAGTCTCATATGGGTCCTGTTATGTATAGTTTTTGTTAAGCCTTGAAGAACTATATATGTTATTCCTTATAACTTCTTTTCAAAGATATAGTGATCAAGTTTAATTTGCTAGAATTATAGCTAGCTTCAGTATTTATGTTTCTAAGTCCTTATGCAGTTTTCACAAAACAGTAAAAATTTTATGAACCAATATTGTTTTATAAATGAGTAAAAATTTCAAAATATATACAATTCCTTAAGTGGGTTTCATATTTGTTTTAAACAGAATTGTAATGTCTGCATCAGTATTTCTTTAGTATAATTAGTTTTAGTTTGTCAAGAACAAGGATCCTATGTAATCCTATAGGTAATTTCAAGAGTACTATAGCATTGATAAATTTATTTTGATTGTAAAATATGTTTTGAGGGAATAAAGAAATTGATTGGATGACCTTTTTTTTTTTTTTTTTTTGGTGACACAATAGGCTTGAGAAATGAATATCTAAAGTCTGAGTTTTTCTTTTTAATTAACCAATTGAGGAACTAGCTTACCTGAATTACATAATTCTTGAACTAGCTTCCTTTTTTAATCAATAAAATCTCATTATATCATGTTTTCTCTGCTTCCCAATGTGTTTAATTATATATGTGTCTTGTTGCTTTCAATTTTTACAGCTCGTGGTAGCAAAGTTTATACTATTCGGATGAACTATTCTGGACATTTCCTTGGTAATGAATTTAAGAGTTATGTTGGGAGAAAAGTGAGTCATTTTGACTGTTGTGAGGCTGTAAGATGTCACTAATAGAGTTAAACAACATGACAAAAGAGTTAGGACTTGACAGGGATTTATGAATTATCACTGTTTTATACCTAAGGTGGGATAAAAGCTTATTGAAAGTGATAATGATGTTGTTGATACTGTGAAAGGATGAATAAAAAGAGGGTTTGTGACATATATGTTGAGCAATTAGAAATATATGTCCTTCCATTCAAAAAAAAAATTAAATGAGATTAAGAAGGAATCAGTTGCTTACATTCCCAAGCGGAATGGTGGCCATCCCTTTGAGATTTCTGATGAAGGTAGTAGAGTTGTGAACTTGGAGTCTAAAAGCTGCAGTTGTAGGAGTTGGGATTTGACAGTAATACCATGTTGTCATGCTGTTGCAGCATGTTCTTACATGGGAGCTACTCCTGAAGAATTTGTAAATAAAAATGCTATATCATATCTACCTTTATGAAGATTTACAAAAACCTTTTAATCCCAAATTCATGACAAGGACATGTGGCCTAGAACCCCCTTCAATGAATTGTTACACCAGAAGTTTCAAAAATGCCAGGAAGGCCTAAAGTGAAGAGAAGAAAGGATGCAGCAGAAATCCAAGAACAAATAGAGCGTGGAAGAGTGAAGCTCAATTTATTTTGGAACATTTGTAAACTGGTGGTGTTGCAATGCATAGATGGTTTAGTCCATGTTCAGTACCAAAGTTAGATTTGGTTTCTGGCTATGGTTAGAGTTACTATTATACAAGTACAATGCTTGATGATTTTGTGAACAGCAGGAGAAGTCATATCTATATTCTGGGGTTCATCTTGGTTTGTTTTGTCACTTACTACTTGGCATAATTTTCAAATTCTTTTGCATTCTTCTGGCTTGTTATTGGCATATTAGGGAGTATCCTTTGAGCATATATAGAATTGGTTAAAGTTACTTTTATTTTGACAAATGCAATGATGGATAATTTTGTGAACAGAAACAGAATTATATGTGCATTTTGGGGTTCATCTTGATTTTATTTCAGTTACTACTTGGTTAAATTTTTAGATTATTTTGCATTCATCTGCCTTGTTATCGTTAAATTTTCAGATTCTTTGTTATTGTATTAAGTTGTAACAAATGTAGTTTTAAAAATAGATATGATTTTTCTATTAAAAACAATGGACACAAGTTATAGTATTTCATGTAGATGAATTTCTATTGTTGTTGTGTTTCATCTTTAGGAAAAAGGTTTAAATATTATGTAGGTAGTCTTGCACTATGTAATAATATTTTCAATAATATTCGGATGAAATCCATTTTGAAACTTCTCTATCTTGAAGAAGGCTCATGTAACTTACATGTTTTTTAATATCTGTCCAGCTTTTTAGGAATGAACTTTTGTACGGTGAGGAATAGTTTGATTCAGTAAGCACATTGTTCAGTTAAACTTAATAACTAAGCAATAATCAATTAAAAACTTGCAGGTTGTCTTGGAATTACTTATTGATATTTCTAGTAATTAGATTTTCTTTTATTTTATCATGTTGTTACCGATGATTTTTCTAATATTGGTCATATACTTGGGAATCATATTGAGATTTGATGAAAGAATACTTTTGGTTGAAAGTTTATACTCACAGGAGAACTGCCCATGATACTAAAATAGCTTGAAAAATGTGAAGTTTTTTCACTGAAACATCTGTGCTTATTAGATTGGTTTTTGAACTGAAAAATGCAGAAAGCAATCTGATTTGCAAAGTCAAAAATGCTATAAGCCATGAAGGACATCATCTTACTAATTCAAATGCTTTTACATCATTGTTAGCTCAAAACAGCTCAAAACAACATCTTACTAACTGATAACTTAAAACAACTGCAGAACCATTACCCCCCATTAATTTTGTTAGCTAGAACACAGAGAACAAAATTCCTCCATCTTCTATATACCATACCTCCACTGTTCTAGAAAATTTCATGGCCACATAAACCATATGAAGACGAGCCAATAAATAATAAACTCACAGTACAACTTCAACAATCTCCTCCCAACAGCAACTCCAGATTCTCAAGTTTCTTAATCTTTCGCAATAACTCAAGAACTATTCTTGGACACGTCTGTGGATCCACCCAACAAAAATACCAGCAGCCATTTCACTTCTTCCATTTTCAAGACATCAGGAGCAATAAACATAAATTTCAAGGAGTAGGAATTAGGTCCACTTTTTACCAAAATTTTAGAGCAATGTAGGAGAGTTTAGAGACTTACCAAATATCTTGAGTAAGATTAAATCTCTTTCCGGGATGAAATCCTAATATATATGGGCAACTTACAATGACACATCTCCATTTTGTTCTTCCTCTGCACAACAAGAGTGTGAACCAAATAAGAGGGAGGAAGAAGAGGGGAAATAAAGGAAATGGGTTTGGGTTTTGACACCAGGGTTAAGGTAATTGCCCAATTTACCTCATGAATTTGAAGCTAATTCATGGTTAGCGCTAACAATTTTAATTGTTTCGTTTTGACCCCAAAATGACAGGTCCACATGGTCTGATCATTCCTTTTTGGATGGAATGTTACAAAACGATGAGATTGAGACTAAATCCTTAAATCATGGGACTCTATGGATTTTGTTAAATTTAGGGACTTGATTGAGAAAATCTTGTAAATTTAGGGACGAAATTGACATTTAATTTGAATTTGTGGAAAGGAATTTGCTTTTTTGGGGTTCAGTTTTAATGGACTGTCTCTGACCCTTGAATCGGAAATATTATTACTATTTCCTCTTACTGGCACCAGCCTAAGAATCTCCTAGAAAATATTCAGTCTTCTTTTCTTCTGCTTCCTAGTTGTGATCTTAGAATGTATACTCTATTCTTTTACTTCATAGAATAAGATTCTAGAAAATGGTTAATGATATTGTTTTAAGCTACGTGTTTTGGTTGACATTAACTTATTAATTTGCCTTAGTTTGCTAATAATTGTTGTTGTTCTTTTTGTATTAGTTTCTTGTTATTTGCTGTTTATTCTTGCTGTATAGACTTGTTAATGTTACGACTTATTAGTATGGAGACCTTTTAGTGTCTGGTTCTTGAATTTGTGGGCACTGCTTGGTTCTTTATTAAAATCTCCCATTGTATAGCAGGATTTAAATTGTTCATGTAATTTATACATGTTATAATTTGGTTTTGTTGTATTAAATACTTTATATAAGCTATAATTTCCTTATTAAATGGTTTTATTAGCAATAAGTTCTGAGACTACAGGTTGGTAAGTATTTAAAATACTAATGGCATTGATGATCATAAGAATCATAGTGATTTGCTCAAGCTCATGTGCTACATTTTCATATTCACTGTTCAACTAAAAATGGATAGAGGTATATTTAGCGTTCCAACTAAAACTTGTTATGCATACTTGATGTGTATGATATTTGGTGAATAAATTTGATATGGATAGCAGAACCTTTCATTTCTTTTTGCTGTTTATTGGGCAAGGACTTGCATTTTCCTCTTCCCTTCAGAACCTTCTTCTTTTAACTGATTGAAGCTTTTGATACTTCTAGGGGCAGAGCAGGAGGGTGGAACATACAAGCAACCGTTGATCTACCAAAGGCAGTTCTTCATGATGGACTTCCTTATGCAAAAGGTGATTTGCACATCGGGCATGCTCTTAATAAGATTTTAAAGGACGTCATTAACTGTTACACGGAAATTGTTTTGGTGCTCATCCTACTGGTGCTTTCCTTTAACTACCATGTCAAAGGGCCTTCAAAAGATTCAGTTCATCTCTTGCTACCACCAAATCACTGAGTACTCGCTCTTCCATACAACCTATTTATGTCTGAGCATCCCTTACCTTTCATAGTATACTGTTAGAACTCTTCTGTAGCATTTATGAGAAAGTAAATGAAATATGTTGATAGAAAACAAGCTTTTGAATTAGAGATAGTGAGAAAGTGGCAAGAAATTACGGAAAAGGAACTAATGTGGGTTCAGTTTTATTTAGGTGTATAATTCTCATTTGTTTCTCAATGCTACTAGGACATTAGATAGTCTCTTATAGTGACAGGTCTTTTAAGAGAATGAAAGAGTGTAAATTACTATATATTGAATCTTTAAACTAAAGAAATCTGCGAATTTTTTTTACCACAATTCTTGCTGAAAATTGTATCTTTGCGATGTAGCATTTGCCATTCTCACCCCTTTGTAGTTGTAGAAGGGAATTTTTGACCAATTTGATCAACTAAGTCAAGAACTTGTAGTCATATGCGTTGAGCTATCCAAATCTTTCTAAATAAACGGAGCATTTCTCATTGATTTGTTTGCCAAGATTTTTTTTTAACTTTGAATGTGACCATTATAATTTGGGGTGTGCATTATTCGGTGGTGTGTTTGGCTTGTTGTGCCGGTGCAAAGGTTAAAACCTTCCGAGCTAACCAGAGTACTGTTGATGAGTTTCGTAAACAAATCATTGCATGTTCTTCTGATAATTGTCATCTGATCTCATCTTACCATAGAGGGGCCTTCAAGCAGGTACCAAAGGAATCCTGTTATTATGTGTTTATTATCTATCATTTTAACGCAAAAATTTTTTCTCTCTTTTTTAATGTTTCTATGAAAGAGTTGCTATTTATATCAAAACTTTTTTTGTAATATTCTCCATAATTCCATATCCCTCCCTTTCACATAAACCTTTATTTGAACTCTAGTGACTCATTTATGTCGTAGCACTCTTGTGTAGAAGGTAATTGACTCAGATACTTCTGTTAAAGGCTTTTTATGGTGGTATATCTAGCTCCTCTAGTGAGAAAATCCATAGCTACTGCTTTATGGGATGAGTTACTTATGCATGATATTCGGTGGATTGTGCTTATGAGTTTGTGTATTATTTAACTAAGAACAATTTCAGTTACGTCACAAGTTCTTCTCTTGTTATATGTGTACTTGGATGTATTTCTGAGCATGTAGACTAAAGTTGCTCATCTTTTCCAGTGTCAGCATCTAAAAGTCTACAGTTTTAGTGATTTGTTTGATTGGATTAAATTCCTGTCAAAGTATCATCCTTTTATGTGAATGAATTTAGTTTTAGTATTTTATGATTTTCTGTTGCTTTGTGATTATCATTTGGCTACAAAAACAAAAATTAGGGCCATTTACTTGAAAGAATAGTGTATCAAGTAATCCCAACAAACTCATTTTGAACTATGGAATGCAACCATGGCATATTTATTATGATGGGGCTTTGTGGTTTTTGTTTCAAGAGGTGTTTTCTTGCTTCCTTTTTCAGGTACTTTATAATTGCTTGATTTATTTATTTGATCTTTTTTGTGGTAGACTGGAATAGGTCATTTCTCACCTATCGGTGGCTATCATGCCGGAAGAAATGTGGTGCTGATTCTAGATGTTGCATGGTTTAAATATCCTCCTCATTGGGTTCCACTTCCTCTTCTTTGGGAAGCCATGGATACCGTTGGTGAAGCAAACGGACTACACAGGGGGTAGATACCATTCATTCAAACTCTCTCTCTCTCTCTCTCTCTCTCTCTCTCTCTCTCTCTCTCTCTCTCTCATTCAAAAATAAAATTTTCTCTGGGGATGAATGCATTATTTTTAAGATAAACATGCATTTGAAGTTTGGCCTGGCTAGGTGAAAGAATGAACAGGAGGAATTGTTTACAAGATTTAAGTTCTCAAAATATGATTTTATGCTGTCTTAAGTATTTCAATATCAAGATCCTCTGTAATCTTATACTTGGAAAGATGTTTTTATAAAAGGATGCAAACCTCTTGTTGCATGGACTTTATGACTACAATCCCAATCCCTCTCCATTTCCATATCTGGTGTTATATATCTTAAAAGAGTGGTTATATTCTTCGTCAATTGTACCTTCTTCCTTTTTATGCTTTCTTGTGCTGATGTGCTACCCTGTTTGCCTATACTTAGATACTAATTATACTTCTTATGGTAAGTTTACTTCCGTATGTTCAATTGGCTATCAGTTACCTATCTTACTATCTATAACATTTATTTAAATAAATGTTATTAACATACTGAGTTTACAGGTTCATCATGCTAATATCTAGACTTCACAGAGCGCCAGCATTGCTTTATACTCTAGTAAGTTGAAATGGATGCCATTTAATTGCTAAGCTGATGGATCTGCTGATGTTGATCTGTCAATTTTGCATTCTTTCTGTATCAATTTTTGTTATCTTGATGTATGTCCTTTTACTGGTTGGCCTAGCTTATGTACTACATACTAACTGTGCAGAGTTGTAAACATGGATGGTTGGCCTAGCTTGGGTCGGTATTGCAAAGTTGTTAATAGAAGATGTTCTGATGAGTGCTGAGTTCAGATAACGTGAAGGATGTAAAAGATGTTCTTCTACCAACTGTTTTCCTGTCCCTGTTGTCTAATTTTTCTGAGTTCATTAAGTGGGTAGCACAAGTTCGTCGACAAAAGGATGGTACTCGAGCATTGAGTGAAGAAGAGAGAGGTCTTTCAGTATCTCATTCCTTTATATCCACTGTCTATTTTTACCTCTTTGATTGTGGGGTTCGCCTACGGTTGGATGTCTCTAGTTTTTTCTTTTTGTTCAGTATCTGTTGTTTGTTGACCCTTTGAATTTGTCTTTGACAAGCATTTGAGTTCATCTGTTGATTCTACTGATTTCTTATCTTGCCGGAACAAGTGTTGAAACAAGTGCAGGAGACTCATCTTTAAAAGCATGTTAGTGACATTTTATCTTCAGAAAGAACACTCTACAGAAAAAAAAAAAAAAAAAACTCTTACATGAATATTTCTGTCAAATTATCCATCTGCTACTGATATTGAAAATTGCTAAAATTTTATTTCTTGATACAAAATGGCTAGTGGTGTGACAGTATGAACTTTGCTTCCCTTCCTATGATCAAAAGCATTTCTCAACAGCAGTCGCTAAAAAGTACTAAAATGTCTACATTATCATCATCAACATCAAGCAAAACTGCATTCAAATGTCTGCAAGATTTCCAAAACTTTTAGAACTTGATCTCATTTTTTATTCAGCAAAAAGTTTAGCGAATGAAGAAGACTTGTCTTCCAGCAATTTTGCTGAAGAATCATATTCGTCCATAAGAGAAACACTCGCAAAACAGAACTTTTCAGATGAAAAGAGTATAAGACAGACAAATTTAAAGATTGATGATACAATACCATGATCAAGAAGTAGAACCATATCTCTGTCTGGAATGGATGTTATCCCATGCGCGATTGTGATAATTGTAGAAGAGTCCGAAAAATGTTGCCCCAAGAGTTTGCTGAATCAAATTATCGGTCGCTGTATCAACTGATGTTGTAGCTTCACAAATCAAAGTTCAAAACAATGAAAGTACATCATGTATCGGGCATATCCGCAGGCCTCACAAGTGAAAGATCAAGACAGATTAGATACATCATCACACGGGCCTACCCTGCGGCTACACAAAATCAAGACAATGGGATACAAGGCAAAATCGACATAATAACAGGATATAAAAATCAATCGCTCACATTTTCTTTAGCCATTTTCCAAAGAACAGCAGGAACTCTGAAAGCATTAACCAACATTAATCTCAATGAGCATACAAAGAAAAACAGAACAGTAGAAATCCCAACAGCACAAACAGAGGTCACAGCCCAGTATCACCAAAACAAAGGGTCACAGCCCCAAAATTTGCAAGCAAAACCAACCTTTAATAGGGAATAAAGCAAGAAGAAATTAAAGGGTAAAGGAAGAAATTAAATAAAGAGAAATTCTCCACTTTAATCCAGTGATTTCACTTGCCTGCAACCAGTGGCAAGAGCACAACACAGTAGCAACAAAAGGGACACAACCCCAACAAATTCAAGAACAGAACAATGGTCACAAACCAAAAATATCACCACACAGCAACAACCAGAAAGATTAAACCAGCAATGGAAGAAATAGATAAGTATCTACGTAGCACTAAGTTGCATACCTAAGCACAAAAAGATAAAACAATTCAAGCAGATTAATAAACATCAAGATCAAACAATGTCTAGGGAAATGTTTAAGTTTATCCCAATAATTCCAATCATGCATAATACATCTTATTGCGAATCGCATGCTTTTATGACAAAAGTTATATTCAAATATGCAGAAATTTGAAAATTGATCAAAGTTATTTTCCACCCTGAACATATCATTCAACAGGTTTAAACCCATTACAGCCACAAGACCGCCAATATTCTCACAACATGCAGCATGCATAAATTGTTGGATTTCGAAGCCAAGAACAAACGAAATAAAAACAACTTACAAAACCGTACAACAAGATCTGCATACTCAAGAACGGAACCAAGGGTTGGGGTGGGCTTGAGCCCCCGGGATATTTTGACAACTGTACAACTTTACAACTTTTAGGTATTTTAAGCCCCTTAATTTTTTTTTTTAATATAATCCAAAACTTAGTTGTTGACTTTCAAAAACAAAAATTTTGAAAATGCATAGCGCAACAGCAGAAAAACTCTCTACTCTCTCTCTCTCTCATTCCACAAGTCAAGACCCTCTGTCTTTCTTCCTTCCTCCTCAGTCCCTCTCAATTCGGCAGCGCTCAACTAGGGCTATAAACGGGGCGGGTCTTACCTGTACCTGTATGAGTCTATACCCGTTTATAGTGGGTAAAATTAAAATTTTATACCTGCGGACCCGTACATGTATCCATATCCTTATAGATTCTATTAAATGGGTTTGGGCAAGTTATGATGATACCCAGACCTGTACACCCGCATACTCGTTATAATAAAATAATATATATTTATATATATTATATTATTTTTATATTTTTTTATTAATACATAATTTATATATTTATGATATTTAGTGGTTTATTTTCTTAGTTTAAATATGAGAAGAGAAACTTTCTTCATAGTATAGAAAAGAGAAATTTTCTTCAACATTTCTTAGAGCCTCATAGTTTAAAAAAGAGAAATTCTCTTAAGGCCTCATAGTTTAGAGAGAGAAATTTTCTTCAAGATTTCTTTTTCTTCGAGACATCAGTACTACTATTTTCTCCATTGGATGTTTCTTGTAAACTTGTTTCTCTCATTTAAAATTTTATACCAATGGTTGTTTGTTCCAAAGGCGAATAAAAGAGGCATAATTTTTTAAGGTTAGATTTTCTGAAAAATTTTTTATATATATTTTTGTTTAACAGGGAAAAAAATAGAAAAATGTCATACGGGTATGGGTATACCCAGACCCTATCCTAGACCCTGGATGGTCGGGTCTGGGTCCATAAATTTTATACCCAAAGGGTATGGGTCTAGATCTAGTTCAATGTTTCACTATAAGAGTTTGGGTATGAGTTTGGGAGTACCTAGAGGGTCTGGACACATTTACACCCCTATGCGCAATGATGGTGAGTCGATGTTGGCGACCCGCGACAGATGACAGGCGACGGTGGTGACCAGCAGCAGACTTCTAATTCCAAGTTCCAGGCTTCCAAGTTCAAGCTATTCTTCCAACTTTGAAGAAGAAAAAAGTAAGCTTTCTAATTAAATTTTATAGATTAATCTAGTATGTAGTAACATTTTTTATTTTTTATTTTGGTAAATAGATTTTTTACTGCTAAAATTTTGATTTTGGTAGTGAAAAAATTTCTAGAGTTTTTTAGTAAAAATATGATTATATGTAATTTATGTTCTAATTAATTATTATGACATAAGTGAAATGTGTTGATTTATGAATTTAAAATATTTGAATATTATACCGGATTTTACTATAGAGAAATATTTTGGAAGTGTTTTCTGATCGTGCTCATCGGCTATCTCAAGATTCTTATCAAGATTCTCAGCTTTGATAGAGGTATTTATCTCGTGAGTAATGGATAATCATTCCTCGTGAGTGATGGGTGATTACTCCTCATTGGTAATGGACGATTACTTATTTTTAGCTATTTTATTTGTAAATTAGAATTGTAATGCTTGTCCCGTGAGTTATGGTAATCATTCATCGTGAATGATGGATGATCACTCCTCATTACCAATGACGCGATTACTTATTTTTTTGCTATTTTATTTGTAAATTTGGAATTGTTTAAATAGTTTTGTACTTGGAATGCATCTATAAAATAGACGAAATTCTAGTAAAATTTTTATTATTCTTAAGCCCTCCCCAATCTTTTTGTCCTGGTTTCGTCCCTGCACATACTGGTAAAACCGATTGGATAGAAAACTACCTTATGAGGTTTTCGGTGACGTGGAGGTATGGAGGCGCTACTGTTTCTAGGCTTCGCCATCACCGGCATCTACACGACGAACTCCTTTACAAGTGATTAGGATGCTAGTCCCTAGATGTCTCAGAACTCTTCAATCTAATTTTCCTAGTATTCGAAATTTTGGAGTGAGACGAGACCAGAAGGTCCGACCGCTTTAGGGTTTTCTTATCATAAGAAATCCAACCAAAATATGTTAACATAACCTTTTATAGTTGTTTATATCAGAATCCTAATTGTCATCTAATAACAATTTTAATCTCGTCCGTCAATTCCTATAATCATCCAATAGTTAGATGAAAAACACTAAGTAATTAACTTTATTTATTTGATAAATAAATTAGTAATTTATTAACTTAAAAAATAGCTAGACAAAGAACCTGGATACCTCCGCAGATCCTATTGTATATGTTCAACAAACCTGGACACATTCTAGGTACATTGGCGTGGACATAGTGCTCAAGTTCACTTAACATTGACAGTGAATGAAGATATAATGATATAACCTAAAATCAATTTTTATATTTAGTCCTTATGTCACACAATATATTAATTAAGCATAAGGCATGAACCGAGTCATCCTTATATAACTTAATTAACCATTTAATTGATCACCAAACAAATTGCTTTGACAAATAATATTAATAACGTCTTATTAATATATATTTAAGCATGGTCATGTGTAATTCTACAATCTTTCTTATCAAGAGGTCTAATAAGAGAGGGACAAATCCCTTTCACTATCTCTAATATTCAAGTCATTACAAGAAAAATACCCAACCAAATAGTCATAATGATCACCCAGTTAAAAAGTTAAAAGTGATATTTGTTTATGTCAAAACATAGTTCTCCTCATGCAAGAATTAAAATATTAGGTCAAAAGATACAAAACATAAAACTTAGAAGGAATACTTATAACTAAAGCCCAAGCAATATTTCTTCTTCTTTTTGGGTCATGGCCAATATATTATTCTCAATATATATTTATGAATTGATTTTATATTTCATATTCATGATCAGTAAAACTTGATCATCAATAAACTCCATACCAATTTAATAATACAAGATATGATAAAATTAAGGGATTACAAGAAGAGTATTTTAATAGAAAAAGAATTTTATTATCAAGTCGCATACTTAATGATAAAAACATAAAATACGATTCAAAATACATGCCTCATAAAATCTAATACAATATAAGGCAATTAGTTTGGACATATAACTAACATGCCTCTTTGAAGATTATCCTGTAAACCCATATCCTTAGAACTTTTGTAAATTTCATCCAATGTAGTAAGAAGTCCACTCCATCAAGCCTACAGTAAAGAAATAATATATTATACCAGAATATTAGATGACACTCGCCATCAAAGCTACTAAAACAAGTAGGCACAAAGAAAAATAGAAACTTACAACTCAGTGATCCTAGAGTCATATCAAAGACTAACAAATCCATCTTCTCCTGCCATGATTGCAACTTGCTTCACAAAAAAATCATATATATTTGCTTAGGAGCATTAACTATTTTCTTAAACCAACAAGATAATCAAGACAAACTTTTGCAATTCTCGACACTGCTTTCCAACAACTTGAAGCTGGTAAACTACTAGAAAGTGCTTTTTTCTATGGTTTATCCGAATAAAGAAGAAATCAACCCATGGACGTTGGGAGATAACCAGATTCACCAAAGAACACATATGCATTGTTCAAGTTATTCAAAACAAGCATCGAAATATGACTTCAAAGTTTATTTCAAAACTAACATTGCATCTTGTTGCCAACGATCTTGAAATCCTTGTCTCAAACGTGATCCAAGAAGTTCAATTAATACGTCAGATGGGTTGTACGTACAAGAGAGAATGGTATGCTCGGAAATTTGCAGTAGAAAGGGTGTTCGGTAGCTAGGAGACAACTTTTTCAATTCTACCCAAATATCTCCAAGCAATAGAAGATTCTAACTCGGGAATTGTATACGAGTGGTTGCATCACAGGACGAGCATTCCCTCGGACTATGTTTTCAAATTTCTTTTTTGGTATTTCGAGCCCTGTATAAATGGATATCAAAACTATCGGCCAATGATTTCTGTGGATGACACTCATTTTTGGAAACCATATAAAGGCGTACTATTAATTGCAAGCATACGGGATGCGGATAACCATTTGTTCTCCATGGCATTTGTAATTATTGATAAAGAGTCGTCCGAAAGTTGGAACTGGTTTCTCAAACTTCTACGAGAAAATGCTGCCAAGGATCGGCATATTTGTTTAATATCTGATCGCCACAAAGGGATTTTATCTGCTATGCAAAATCAAGTTCTGTAGCAACCTCTATAAGCATAGGTTTTATCTACGCCATATTCGAGTAAATTTCACCAAGACCTTTAAGAACATTGAATTAAAAAGTTTAATATGGCAAGCCATAACTGAAATTAAGCGATGGAAATTTGAAGGTACCATGAAAGAATTAAAAGCAGAAATGTAGAAGTTTGTTAAGTACTTCAACCATCATCGTTAGGAAGCCCAAAACTATGTGCATCTATTTCCAACAAGAGTTTTTGGCAAGTTTCTTCGAATTGAATTAAAATTAAAAGACCACATAGTTACACTATATAACTCACGAGCTAATATTTACATGGTTAAATCTTTGATACGACTTGATGGTCACGGCAACAACATTTACACTTTAAAAATGAATGAAAAATCATGCAATTGTGGCAAATGGCGAGAATATACATTGCCTTGTTCTCATGCTCTTACAGTTTGTAATGATAATGGTACAAGACCATATGCTTACGCACCAGAGATATATTCACAGGAAACGTACAGACGAACGTACCAATCCAATTTTTATCTGGTTGTTCATGAAGAATTTTGGAGAGATGCCCCTTACAATTTAACATTCTATCCTCTAAATATGAACAATCAACGAGGTTGAAAACAGGATATGAGGTTTCAGGGAAAAATGGGTTCGAAATCCTAATTTTCCCCAAGATGCAGTAGATGCCGAAATCCTAGTATTATGTACTTGAGAGTGCGGTTGATATGGAAATTGAGTGCTCATATAATGTGTTTGGCTTGTACTGACTATGAGATATCAGAACTTATTTCTAATAACCACGCTATGGATTCCAAACCCTGTCCGCGGAGCCCAACTTTTGTATGATATGACATTTAAATTCGGGTGTAGAGGCGACAATATGTCTTGATTAATTTGCTCAGACTTCCCAGTTGTGCTCGAACCCCCTACATAGGTTTATGTATATGCATTTTCAAAGTAATCGAAAAAATATTTTCTTTTGACATTGCATGAATTGTTTCACAAAAAATCACATCAATATTTTAGAAAAGCATATAACCACACGCTCACGTGGACTCACTGAGCGTTTCCGCTCACGTATTTGAAGTTTCATATTTTTCGGAAGACTAGCGACAAGAGGTAGCGCAGTAAACTATGATAGTATTTTTGCATGGAGTTTTTTGGGCTCGGGCATAGTGTGTATAATTGTTTTAAGAAAAGTGTTTTGTATTTCTTATTTTCAAATAGTTTGGTACGATAATAGATTGTAAAATATTTTATACTAGCTTTGTTATAGAAATACTTCTTGGAACTTATATAATAGTTGCACAATCTATATACATGTTTCTGCTGCTTAGTACGCCCTCCATTTTTTTACATGTCACATTTCGGAAATTACATAGATTAAGAAAATAGGAAATTAAAGAAATTCTTTGTGTATATAGACTAAACTCCCCTTAACAACAATCTATCACCTAATTTATTGACATTGAAAAAAATTAAAATTTAACTTGAAACTTGTGTGAAATAATGAATGATGACTAGAATGGATATTAGAAAATGGTAAAAATTATTGGGAAGGAGTGATTACAGTTTTCCATGACATATGGATTGAGAGAGATGTTGACATGTTGAAAGGGTATACTCAGAAGATTTTGGTTAAAATTGCATTATTTTTCATAATGTGACAAGTAGAAAAAAAAATACAGGAATTCATATAATGTGACAAGTAAATAAATGGAGGGAGTATATGTATATATTTATAAGTAAGTGTAGCTTAAGGGTTTTAGTTGAGTTGGATATTTGTAGTTTAGTATCGAGAGACACGCTAGTACTTACACGGCCGCAATTGACCTAGCGGAGGGGTTGAGGGTATAACAATAACTCTGATTATTTTATTCAAATAAAACTAGCTCAAACTTAATTAGTTACGTAGATGCTAGTCATTTGTCTGACTCACATAGAGCACGTTCTCAGACAAACTATATATATACATATGGTGATATTGCTATATCTTGGAGAACTTCAAAACAATTTATAGCAACACTTCTAATCGTGCTGAAATTATAACCATTCAATAAGCAAGTAGAGAATGTGTTTAGTTGAGATCTTTGATACATTACATTCGAGAAAACGGTAGTTTATCCTCTAAGAAGAAAACTCCAACGCCTTTTCATAATGTTAGCTCAGTTAAAAGAAGGATATACAAAAGAAGATAGGACAAAGTATATTTCATCAAAGTTTTTTTTTTTACTTATGAACTTTAGAAAAGAAGTGCTAGTGATGTGCGACAAATCTTATTATCCGATAATCTTGCTGATCTACTTACTAAGACGTTATCGACGTTAGCATTTGAGAAGTTGGTGAATAAAATTGGAACGTGTCAGTGAAGAAATTTTAAAGAATTGTCATATCAAGGGGAGTAATGGGACATAAAGAATAGTGTACTCTTTTTCCTTCACTAAAATTTTTTCGCACTAGATTTTTATATAGTAAAGTTTTAACGAGACATATTCTTTATGTAATGGACATGCAGTGGGAGCGTACAAAAAGTTCTAACCTCTCCCTCTTCTTTATATACATATATGGATATCATAGGGTGACCTGGTCACCATTTACCTTATCTAAGATAGAATTTACCTATCTTACTTATCGTCTCCTATCTTTATCCAAGGCCTCCCTAACCTCTTTAAATAGGGTACTTAATCTTGTAAATTTATAGCAGTAAAAGTAGATAATATTCTATAGTTTTCTTTCTTCTCTTGTGTTCTCTACTTTTGGTAACTTTATATTAGTTATTTTATAAGTTTCTCTCAAATAGTTTTTACTTTCATATCGTCGTGATAATATTTATAACAAATAATATGTTTAAAAAAAAAGAGGAACATTGTTTTTTTTTTTTGAATACATAAGAGGAAGATTAGTAGTGAGTACAAAGTGAAAGCTTCTATTCGGATCGTATCCTTTTTCTCATGTTTTTCTTTAAAAAATAATAAGAATGTAAGAGAAAGATATAATAAAAAAATTTCTTTACCAAAATTTACCGTTCTTCTGTTTTAAATAATAGTAATGATAAGATTCTTTCTGGTTCATACTATAAGTCATTTCGTCATTATAAAAAGTCAGAGATGGAACTAAACTATGGCAAGGGAGTCAACTGTTCCCTCCCCCATCCCATTCACCAAAAAAATGCCTCTATGGTACTATCGGAAGGGGCAAACTCTTCAAACAAGAGCAAATACCGCAGCAACAAGGAGTTGCAGAGAGGGCAAAAATCGGCTGGAGTCTTGAGGTAGAAGAAGATGTTAGAGTTTTTAAGGTTTTTCTTTTTTTAAATAATTATATCAAAACAAAGTAATTTTGTTAAATGAACTTTTTTAATTAAAAAGTCATTAATGAAACTTTTATTTTTTGTTTAAACTCTTTTAACTTTTGTTTCAAAGTTAAGGGATTTAAATGTAAAAAATAAAAAATCAATTTTATAATTCTATCTCCAAATTTCCAAATTTAATCCTATCCCTAATCTTATTCCTCTCATCCTCTCTCTCGACTACTCTGCCTCTTACCCGCCAAACACGACCAGTCCCCCACTGCCATACCAGCCTCCCTCCACAAGCCACCTCCCTCTGCTGCCTACCGCCTTTTGCTGCCCCTGCCACCCACGGTCACCAACGATAATCTTTTTTTCTTAATAAAGTGTAATTATTATTTTGATTTAAGTTAGATATTTACATTTATGATAGAAAGTAATCTTCCTTTTTTTATAATTAAAATAATACAAAGTGGTTTAAACTTATAAAAAATTTAAAATATTTTGAGAAAAATTATGACTTTATATTTTTTTAAAAAAATTATAGCTTTCCTTTTTAAGAAAATTGTAAAGAGGATGATATATAATTAAAATTAAAACCAATCTAACCTAAGTGCATTATCTGTGAACCAAATTTCATATCATTACCTAAAAAAGAAAATATTAAAATATTATTCTTTATAACGATGTCACTAATGGCACTTATGTATAGTGTATCATAAATTTTAGTTGTACGTAACTTTTGAATATTTATATAAAAGTTGGATTTTATTTTTTTATAGATAGTTCCTTTCTATTTATATGTTCGATCGGTCTTTATATTTGAAAAGTGTCTATTATATAATCGAAATCCTGATAAAAAGACATAAAATTTGTTCTGATTGGTGTTACCCAAAAAATACAGAGAAATTATGAAGTACAAGAGTAAAGAGTAAGAAAGTAGACAGACAGAAATTGTATCATTCTCCTTTGATCCCTTGCATGATTATGAAGATTGCTTTCTCTATGAAAACGGTTTGGTTTAGGCTTTGGCTGCCTTGTTTGCCAATTGCCTAGTCTTGGAGCAGCCACCAGCAACCCAAAGATAACCCCAATGAACCAGTCTACCTAGATGCTTTTAGACACAAGTGAAACGTCCAAATGCAGTAACTTGTGTCTGTTATTGAGTGAAATGCTAATATAAATTAAGTTAAATAATCGATTTTTTTTTTTAAAAATTTGGTTATACCTTTTTTGTATAAAAGTAAAATTTTATGGGCATAAACTCAAGCGAGTTTAAATTAGTCTCACCTATAAGAATATTAAATATTTGATAAAAAAAAAGAAGAAGAAGAAAATGTAAAATCCAAAATGATGCATGCTCCTTAACCATATGAACATGATTAATGGATACACCAATATGTTAAGAAAACAGAGATGATTATGTATCATCATGAATGCTTGGCGCTCGAGGACCTGAACGAGAGATAAGGAGATAAGTCCCAAAAATACCTCCTATAATTAAGACCATGACCTGAGGTCATATATAAAGCCGATAATTCCTTATTTTTGTTAAAGAGTTAAACATAGTATAAACTTTAGCAGGCAAATAATAGGGGAGGACTACAAATCCCCCCATAGAAGTAATGCATATATGCCCCCTTTCCTATTTAAATAAAAAAGTACTAAAGTACATGGAGCAGCACAACAGGGGACTTTTCCTCCTTTAAATCAGCCATGGGAAACCTACCAAAATCCATCATCTTCATTGTTGTGTCTTAAATTAGCAGATATACAATGTTAATTTCCTCGTATTTCTTATCCATTCTACTGTTCTGCACATCAGTCTTTCTGGCACAGACAAGTAAGTATACTTCTATTTTTCCTTTTTTCTTTTTCTTGTTTGCAAATGTTTCCAGTAATAGAATAACAAACTCGTGCTTTATTGCAGATGGATCACAACTAATACTAGTGAATAATTGTCAAGAAATCATATGGCCTGGAATACTAGGAAGTGCTGGTCAAATTACGCCAAAAAATGGTGGATTCCAACTAAGTAGTGCAGAGGAAGTGGTAATAGATGTTCCTGAAAAATGGTCAGGCAGAATATGGGCCAGGCAGAATTGCCACTTTGATCAGCAAGGAAAAGGGTCCTGTGACACCGGAGACTGTGGCGGCCAACTGCATTGCCAGGGCTTAGGAGGTGAACCGCCAGCAACCGTGGTGGAAATGACATTAGGATCATCAACTTCACCATTACATTTCTATGATGTAAGCTTAGTAGATGGATTTAATTTGCCAGTTTCCATGAAACCGGTTGGAGGAGGAATTGGATGTGGAATAGCAGAATGCCAAGTTGATCTTAACATATGTTGTCCATCAGCTTTGGAAGTAAGGATTGGGGGCAAAGTGATGGGATGTAAAAGTGCTTGCTTGGCTATGCAATCAGCCAAGTATTGTTGCACCGGAGAATATGCAGATCCTAAAACTTGTAAACCAACATTGTTTGCTCATCTTTTTAAGGCCATTTGTCCGAGAGCATATAGTTATGCTTTTGATGATTCTTCTAGCCTTAATAAGTGCAGGGCTTCGCGGTATGTCATCACTTTCTGCCCTCCAAAATGATACAAGTTCAAAACAAGAAATTCAGGTTACTGATAGATTAAGTTTATGGACGGACAAGTGTATGAGAAGGTAAATGAATAGTATGTATCTAGCAATCTAATGAAGAATCTAGATGTTGTTTTGGGTTATAAGAGCTATTTTTACTTGTGATTTATGCAGATTAAAAGAAAAGAACAGATCTTGCTAGAATCAGAGAACCTAGCTTGTGAATCTTTTGTTCCTAAATGTCCCCGATTTCAAAGATCTTTCCTTTCTGATGTGCTTAAATGATGATCTGCAATTCTTCATAGAGGTCGTAACATATTCTATCTTCCTGAACACCACATTCTATCTTCCTGAACACCACGGAGTCCAGATTAATTAGAACCGGATATCCCTAAATATCAGGGATCTCTAAGAGGTATTAAAAACAAAAAAGAAAAATGTCAAGAAAGCATATCAAAGTCCCCAGACTAAATGGGTAACACAGACCCTTAACCCAGTTAACATATATATTCTATCGTGTACAATTTCCAGTGATACTCCTCCAAGGATTAAACAAAGTAGTAACATGTTTAGATAGAATGGACGACCGCACTGCAGCATCAGAGATACAAGAAAGCTAGTGTTCTAAGTTCAATAACCAACATAAAATTCATATTTGCGCATTTCTACAGATGTACAGAATTGGATCCCAACAAACAACTTTTCAGAGTGGCATCTCATAAGAAACTAGTTCATGAAAACTCAGAAGCAACAACTCAATTTACCAAAATCTCAATGAGTTGGATTCTATCAGGGACGTCACCAACTAAAAAACGAAAATACAGATAAACAAGGTCGGACAAGTATAGATGTGACCCCACTAGAAATTTGAATACATACTAAACGAACTTTAAAACAAAACATTCCCTTTTCTTTTGGTGTTTCCGAATGATCTTATGCAATCTTCATCCAGAAGTATTGTTTGTGTTATTCTGAGAATTAGCATTATCAGCTGGAGGTACTCCACCCAGTAATAAGGGTGCGGCTTTCTTTTCTTCACTGGCTTTTACTTCAGGATTCCTGTTGGCAGCCCAAGCTCTAAGAGGTGGCTCAAAATGCTTGCTAGCTACATCAGGTGGGGGTGCATCTTCGCCAGGAAGGTAAAGAAGTCCCTTCTCTTGGAGAGAAGAAGGTTCATTGTATTTGGCCTTCCAAAGGGCATCTACAAGTTGCCTCTCTTCCCTGGCAGCCCCAAGGTCCTCGGGTGACATTATGCTGATACCCTTAATCCGGTCCTGAAGAATTTCTTTAAGTTTCCCATCATCTTCGCTTGAGCAACCACCATCAGTCTGATCTACCCTGTCGAATGCAAGCTCAAGAAGCCCACGGAGTGCAGCCTCTCTTACTTCTGCATCTTCACTAGAGGCAAGATGCATCATAATACGAGGGAATCCTAACTCAGTTACAATATTGCAGTCTGAGCGATTCTCATTCAATAGGTACTGCACCAAATTAAGAGCCCTCCTGAAACATAAAATGATTATTAAGAACAGGATTGGAAAAGTGATCTTAAGCATAAATGCACCAACAATGAAGTAAGCAATCAGACCTTGGACAAAAATAGCTATACCTTACAGAATAGAAAATCAAAGTCGGGGGAGAAAAGTGAGTGTAAATTACCTTTGAAATCTCACACTCTCAGAGCTTAAAGCATCTCTCAAACCTGCATAACCGTTTGCAAGACGAAAAGCAGTAATCCCAGGCCTGTTATGTCTGATCAAAGCTACAATATGCCAAGAGAAAGAACATAAATCATTACAAAGCAAAACCACAATACTGAAAGCAAAAATATGGTCATTAAGAATAACAGGGATGAAAAAAATAAACCAAAAACAAAACCACTGAGCTAATCCAACAACTATCAGGCACTCACATGAGATGGCACCAAGTGCTTTTGTGCGAACAGTAACATCAGGATCTGAAGTGAAATTATTGAAGAGTGGTTCCAACCCATTAGCTTCCATAACCAGTTGCTGACTTTTTGGGTTATTCTGAACAATTGTGCTCACTACTTCTGCAGCCTTTGCTCTGATATTAGGATGGGAATTCTTTAGATAACCAAGGAGAGGAACCAAACCACCAATTGAATGAAGATCTGCCATTAAAGAAAAGGAAGAAAATGGATTCAGGACTAACTTCTTATAAATAACAGCAGACTGGATATCCAATCTGCGGCAGGAAGAATGCTCAATAACAGATTTCCCAATCTCAGGAGCAAAAGATCATATAACCAAAAAGATTCTCCAAGAACCAGATTACAAAATCTTAAAACATAAAGGTAAGCACCTTTTAAGTAAAATTTAATTTCAATTCAAAGAGCTTACTAGTGTTGATTACAATGTCCTATCCACTTTCCAACACTCCTAAAGCATAAAACTTCCATGAGGTCAATATAATACAAATCATTCCAGGAAGCCTCTATGCCAACAAAGGAGATAGAATATTATTTTGGCTTCCATTATGGAACAAACTGGTTCTGCTGATGTGTTACATGAAAACAGATTATACAAAAAGGAGCACAGAGCTGACTGGAAAAACTAATACATGCCTTATAGAAATACAAGATGAGAAGATATTAGATGCAGTACAAATCATAAGTACAAAATAAAAACCAAGATTTGCTTTATCCCAGTATCAGAGTTTGATATCTACGAGCAAATAGAATACCTTTAAGAAGTATCAATAAAGAAACATGAATCCTAAATGCTTAGACGTACCAAATGATCCGCCGTTCCTAATGGAATACGTAACAAAGCTACCTAATAAGGAAACTCACCATTGGCCATGTCAACTGCCTCGACATGCTCTTGTAATTCATCCAACATATCTGCAAGAACAGAGGAACAGTCTAAATCTAATCCAATAACAGAAAATTTACAAACATAAACATTCTGATATAGTAATCTAAGCTAAAAATACCCTCAAGATCTTGAGGAGTAACCCCTTGAGATTCGAGAACTTGCTCAGGAGTCTGCATAACCATAGTTATCTCCTTCATTCTCTTGACGACATCTACAGTCTGTGCCTGCATAGCTTCCATAAACCATCTTCGATCCTCCTCACTGAAAACAACACAGAAAAATTAAGCATTCAGCAGAATTATCCACTTAATTTATGATAATCAATTTCCAAAACCAATAAAGCTAATACCTTTATCAAATTAATGAAATCGCAAGAGAAAACCACAAAAGTGAAAAAGGGGTACCTTAAATTACGAGCAGGGCGAGTACCATCCGCATGAGAAAGACTCCATTTGAGCAAACCATCCCAGTTAGGTCCTTCTTTTGCCATTATCTTTGATAGTAATAATATGAGAAATTAATCAACTTTGCAAAAAACAAATGGAAAGAATTGTTGTTAGAGATAAAGGGAAAAAACCCTTCAGACTGAAAGAATAGATATATGTGTAGAAATATTTCCCAGAAGAGGTAATGAGGAAAGCAGCCGGAACAAATTCGAAAGCTTCAAGAACTAACTTGAACCATCGAGATGTCACCAGAATTCTCCGACACCTTCCTCTACTATGTTGTGTGAACATATAGATAGACCCATCAACACAGCCACAAATTCCATCTTGAGAGCCTCTCTCTTGGGTTCTAGTTCCACATTGCATCGGCCCGACCCACTGTCTAGATCAAGCCCACATAATTGAGCTTTTAGTTTCTCAAAGCCCTATTTGAGATATCAGAAAACAAGAGTGTGGTGATAGCCCAACCCAGTCTTGATTTATGAGGGTATTTCCCAGCTTCGGCCAATGTTTTAAAAAATTTCCCTAAAGAGGTTAATATTTTTTTAATCCTTAAATTGTGCATTATTCTTAATGTATATGCGTTATCCGTAATTAACAATTAAATTCGGAGAATAATCTTGTTTAGCAACATGACGATGGCGTGGTAGCGCCAGATGCTGACATGGACAATAACGCACAGCACGTGTGTTATCATCATTAATAATGCACAACACAAATATGTTATTATGATAGATAACGCACATTGTTAATAAAAAGCTTATACCCTAACCGCAATTGCAAAATTTCTGGAATTGTTTTTCTTTCTTCCTCACCGTCGTTGCTCTTTTTTTTTTTTTTTTTTTCTTCTGCAGAAGCACCGCATCGGTCAACCCCCTTCCCTCCTTCTCTTGTTCTCTTCCTCTTCTTCTCCTTCCTTCAATTTCCAAAATTATTCTCAAACTTTTCTTCTTCTCCTCCGTTCCATTTTTGAAATTTCAGTTTGGGTCGTCGGCACCTCTATTGGAGTACGAAAGTTTTTAGAGTTTTGGAGTGGAGACGGCGGAGAAAGCTTCACCGAATAACCTTGATTTCAATTTATTCAAAATTTCGGTAAATTTCTTATGTCTATAATTGTTTTAAATTTTTTGTACACTATGTGTTAATTTCTATTATTGTTTATATGACAATTGTTGTTTATTATAGTTTGTGGATTAATTTTATGAATTTTATTTGGATTATTTCTCAATCTTTTGTAATTTATTTTTGTAGATGTGGATTTTATGATTATGTTTAAATTTGTTGTCATTGATAAATTTGTGCATGTTTGATCATTTTATTAATCTATTTTAATAGAAATGTGATTTGATGAAATAGGTGATTTGATATAAGTTATATAGTTTATTTTGTTTTTGGCATAAACCGTGATTGTTTATTTTTTGCGAAATTTTTTAGCATGTTTATATTGTTCCATTAATTATATATAATTTTGAAATTGTTAACATTTATATAATTTTATGTTTTTAGCATATTAAATTTGTTTCCGCTTTTCTTTTTACAAAAAAAGAGAATATAATCTTCTCCAAACCCTAACTTTGAAACATAAATCTTAAAACGTGAATATCTAAAACCCTAAAACCCTTATATTTCACTCGTAAACCGTAAATCCTCACTTTATCTATTAAACAATAAACCCTAGAAGTCTAAAACCCTAAACTTTTTTTTTAGCCTAAATCCTAAACCATAAACCTTAGAAAGTGTATAATAATACTTTACTTTAAATATTATCTTTGAAGTTCTAAACCCGTGAGGATTTAGATTTAGAAAGTGTATAACCCTAAACTGTGAAACCTTAAAACCCTAACATAGAAAACCTAAAACCCTAACATTGAAACCCTAAACTATAAACCTTACTAAGTGGATAATAATAATTCACTCTAAATATTTTACTTTAAATTCTAAACTTGTAAAGTTTAAATTTAAAAAGTGTGTACTAAACCTAAAACCCTAACTTGGAATCATAAAACGTGAACCCTTAACCATAACCTTGATCTATTATAACTAAACCGTGTATGATGAATCCCTAAAACAGTAAACCCTAAAATTCTAAAACCATAAACAATAAACCTTAGAAAGTTTGGAATAATACTTTACTAAAAATTGAAAATCCTAAATCCTAAACTCGTAAGCATTTAAAGTTAGAAAGTGTATAAGTGAAAACCCTAAACCTTGAAACTGTAACATTGAACCTTCAAAACCCTAAACCTTAAGATGTGTGTAATAATACTTTACTGTAAATATTATACTTTTAATTATAAACCCTTATTGATAAATATAAAAGGTGTATATCATTATACATAAGAAACATTAAAACCTTGTGATATAATATAGATGGAAGAAATTCCAGCACATATGTATCCAAGTCCCATTGTCCCTGATGTATTGATGAGGCAACATGAACATAGGTCTAGGTTGATATGGAGTGGGGATCATGAGATGTGTATTACTGATCTTCAGTATAGACGTTTTGGTCGCAATCTATTTCAGGCCTACTGTACAGCTTCCCGTAGGTTGGTTGATATTATTGACAGGACAGGTTTAGGAGGAATTTTTAGATGTGGTTACATTGGCCTCAACCACGCACTTATTACTGCATTAGTGGAGCGTTGAAGGCCTGAGAGTCACACATTTCACATGATTATGGTAAGGTGATAGTTACTCTACAAGATGTGCACGTGTTATGGGGTTTATGGATAGAGGGGTTGCCTGTAACAGGTCCCAGTTGGAGTGTACATCAAAAGCAGTATTGGATTGAGATGATTGAGAGACTTATTGGAGTACAGTTGTCCCTTACTCACTTTTTCGGACACAAAGTTAAGAAGGAACCTCTAGAGGCTTAGATCTTGAGAGAGTTCACAGGATCAGAGAGTGATGATGACCTTATCTTGCATACCCGTGGATTTATTTTCTTACTTCTTGGAGGGTATATGCTCCATAATTTCTCAGGCAGCTTGATTCACGTTTGTTACATCGGTTTGTTGGAGGATTTTGATGCCATCGGTACTTAAAGTTGGGGTAGTTGTGTACTAGGTTTTTTATATAGGCATTTGTGCGCGATAGCTTTAGGAGGTGTACGACAGATAGAGGGAGCCGTAGTTCTACTTCAGATTTGGGTTTGGTCGCGTATTCCTGTATTACATCCTCAGCTACATCGGCATGTTCAGCCAGACCCTCTTACTCCACTTGGTGCTATACGGTGCACATCATTTGATCTCAGTCAGCTACTTACGCACGTCCTACTTATGTATCGAGATTAGTTAGATTTTACGTCATCCAATCAGGTTTGACTTTAAAATAATTTGGTTTACTTTCTTATTATATTTTTTATATGATTGTTATTTAAATATTTTAATTTGCTGAATAGTTTGTATGACTATCCTATCTTGACCATGGTCTAGTTCCATCTGACTTGTGGCGGACAGAGGTGCTACTTATATATTACGAGATAGTGGAGTATCACCATCCCGGTCGCGTGATGCGACAGTTTGGACATGCTCAGTCTATACCGGCTCCATGTGATACCTGGCTTGATCTACATCGACTACAACTAAGAGGAAATGATCACACATATTGGGTGACGCAGCATGCTAGTCATGTGGAGGTCTGACATTAGTTGGAGACAGCATATTAGGGATGGCCTTGTTTTGCTTGTTGAGGATTTGTCATCATCACGAGATGATTACATTAGATGGTATCGAGATATCATGCGAGTCTACTTACGCAATTCAGCACGTCGTGATACTCGGAGGATACCAGCAAGGACAGAACTAGGGGTGACTCTGGTGGGCTCGAGTCCCCCCAAAAAATTTTAAAAACTTTAGAAATTATGGATTTTTTACATTCATGCCCCCCAGAATTTTTTTTCAATAGAGCCCCAAAAATCTAGCAAAATTTTTATTGTTCTTCAGCCCCCCAACCTTTTTATCCTGGTTCCGCCACTGGATACCAGCCTACTGGGGTCGACAGATGGATGATAGTAAAAAAATGTTTATTTGTTTTTTATGCATTTCATTGCTTTATAATTGATATCTAACTAATTTTTTTTTAGACATCCATGCTGCAGGAGGTAGATAACATGGCTACAAGAGTGTTGGAGGGACCACCATCATCTCCAACACAGTATGCTAGTTTTGCAAAGAAAGTCAATACCATGAACTGTAGGTGCATGGTTTCTATTGGAGGTACCTTGGGTTGAACCCCCTCTCAACATGATATTCAGCAGACATTTCCCGTGCAGCCATTGCGTCGTCGTACTTGAGAGCCTTTATTGGAGCATGGTACTTGTGGAATTAAGAGGGGCGCTTGTAGATTGCCCGGTAATGGGGCCCGTGCAGGACGCGCTCCTGCCTCTCCATAGGCGGATGAAGATATGCAGACCCCGGACGTGGAGGAGAGAGAGGTGGAGGATCTGAAGACGGGGACATGGAGATGTCGAGTCTAATATTCCCAGTGACCCTTTCGATAGCCCAGACCTAGATGTTTAGACTTTCAGTTTGGGTTTGACGCCACCTGCTCAGTCACATCCGAGTAGATCGGGCACATCGACAGTCCCACCTCCGAGTATAGGAGGTACATCATATACACCTCCATTGTAATGGGTTCTTCATTTCATGCAGCTTCCCCTCTAGGCACAGAAGGTTCATCTATGTCGCATATGCCTATATCTTATGCATCCTCATCCGATTCAGATGATTATGATGATGAGCAGACAAATGACGTTACACCAGCACAACAACTTGGGTTTGGTCATCATGTTGGTAAAAAGACTACTAGATTTACGCCATTTGATTGGTGCTAAGGTTTAGAGTTTAATATATCATTATATCACTTTATTGTATTTTGTAAATTATTTCTTTAACATATTTATTCATATATGATGTTTCTTACTTCTTTATATTATGATGTAAATTATTTCTTTACATTATGATGCAAGTTATTTTTTTAATAATGATATAAAGTATTTCTTCAATTTATTTCCAACTAGTCATGTCATCACATAGACTTGTCAGAAATAATTCAAAATGGGTGAAATTATTTCTGACTTGTCATGTCATCACATGGACTTGTTGGAAATAATTTCATTCGTTTTGAATTATTTCCAACAAGCCCATGTGATGACATGACAAGTCGGAAATAAATTTCATCATTTTCGACTTGTTATGTCATCACATGGCTTGTCGGAAATAATTCAAAAAGGATGAAATTTATTTCCGACTTGTCATGTCATCACATGGGCTTGTCGGAAATAATTTCATCTGTTTTGAATTATTTTTGACAAACCCATACGATGACACGGTAAGTTAGAAATAATTTCATCCATTTCGACTTGTCATGTCATCACATGGGCATGTCAGAGATAATTTGAAGAAGTAATTTCACCCGTTTCTAAAGGGTCCTAAAACCCCTATATATACCCTATTTTTTTAATATCACAACAACTTTCACAAAATTTTCTTCCTATTCTATTTCCAAAAGCTTTTTAACCCTATTGTTCATATCCGCTACACACACCGAACATGGATGCAACTCACCCTGTCAGAATTGTTCTATTTTGGGATTCAGAGCATGCCTGATATGCGTATGGTCCTTATTTCACTGGATCAGCAAAGAAAAGTTGGACTTTTAACGGAATGGTAACACATAGTGAACTTGTTAGAAAAATATTGAAGCCCCAAGGAATGGATCCAAATCTTTGGAGAGTTTGAATGACGATTAGGGTGCCTTCATTTTATGCAGAGTATCAAATGTTTAATTTTACTCTGGACAGCATGAACAACGATGACGAGATGCGTTATCTTTGGACTATTAGACCTAATATAGCAAATGAAGGGATTTACGTACTCATTGAATTCGAACGGATCTAATCATAAACATTACTAGAACGCCATGACATAAATACAGCAAATATCCGGAGCATGTCACGGCAATAACATAGATAATTTTCGATGAACCGTCAATGTTATACCCAAGCATTAATGAAGATGATGATGAGAATCACCAATCCGACGAAGATTATGCCATATCAAGTGAATCTGACGACGACGATAACCCTGATGACGAGGAAGAAGACATAAGCATTCTCGTAAACCCTATTATTTCAACTACAATGAATTAATAGCAGAATAGTTAATGGTTCAGTAGCACTCCATATGATTATACATAGTTTGGAACATTTCTAGATATGGGCTCGGGAGAGAAAATAGATAACCTCATTGAATCAGGCACTATAAGATTGTTGGATTGGAATGATGCGATGATTGATATTCAGTTAGGCATGAGGTTTGTTGACAAGATCCAAGCAATTAGTATGGTTCAGAAGTGGTCTATTCGGATGGGACGAGAATATAGAGTTGTTATATAGAGTGATCAATAGACAGCGAAATGTTACCATCACACCGACACTAATTGTTGTTCATGGTACATCCGAATAAAGAAGAAAGTAACTCATGGTCGTTGAGAAATAACCAGATTCACCAAGGAACACTCAAGCCTTGTACAGGTTAATCAAAACAAGCACCAAAATATGTCTTCAAAATTTATTTCAAGACTAATATTACACCTTGTTGCCAATAATCCCGATATCCCTATCTCGAACTTCATCCAAGAAGTGCAAGTATTACTTCAAATGAGTTGTACGTACAAGCGAGCATGGTATGCTCAGAAATTTACAATAGAGATGGTTTTCGGCAACTGAGAGACAACTTTTAATATTCTACAAAAATATCTACAAACAATAAAATATTGAAACCCGAGGATTGTGTACGAGTCCTTGCATCACAGAACGAGCAGTCCCCTAGACTATGTTTTCAAATTCTTTTTTGGTGTTTCTCGCCTTGTATAAACAGTTTTCAAAATTGTCAACCGGTATTTCTGTAGATGTCACTCATCTTCGGGGACCATATAAGGGCGTACTATTAATTGCAAGTACATGGGATGCGAATAACCATTTGTTCGTACTTGTATTTGTAATCGTTGATAAAGAGTTTCTGAAGTTGGAATTGGTTACTCAAACTTCTACAGGAACATGTTATCAAAGATCGGCATATTTGTCTTATTTTTTATCACCACAAAAGAATTTTATCTACTACATAAAATCAAGCTTCGTGGCAACCTCCATTCACGGTTCATAGGTTTTGTCTATGCCACATTCGGGCAAATTTCACAAAGACATTCAAGAACAGCGAATTAAAAAGCTTAATATGATAGGGCGGAACGGCAGCTAAGCATAGAAATTTGAACGTGTGATGAGTAAAATCCAAAAAAGAAATGTTGATGCTTACATTTATTTAGCAAAGATAGAACTGGAAAAATGGATACTCTTGCACGATGGTGGGCAAATGCACGGAATGATGACAACTAATATTTCAGAAGCACTTAACAATGTGTTGAAAAAAGCTAGGGTCTTACCTTTAAAAGCCCTAGTTGAATTCATTTTTAACAAACTTGTTAAGTACTTCAACCAACACCGTGAAGAGGCCCAAAACTGTGTGCATCCGTTCCCAACAAGAGTTTTTGACAAGTTCCTTCGCATTGAATTAAAATCAAGAAAATACACAGTTACAACCTTCAATCCACGAGAAGGAATTTACATGGTCAGATCACCGATACGCCTTGATGGTACCGGCAGCAACGTTTATACTTTAAGAATGAATGAAAAGTCATGCGGTTGTGGTAAATGGCGAGAATATACATTGCCTTGCTCTTATGCTCTTGCAGTATGTAAAGAATACAGTACAAGATCAGATGCTTATGTGCCGGATATATATTGGCGGGAAACTTACAGATGAACATATGAATCTAATTTTCATCCGGTGAGCATGAGGACTTTTGGAGAGATGCTTCTTATAATTAAACATTCTATCCTCCAAATATGAACAATCAATGGGGTAGAAAACAGGGCACAAGGTTTCGGTGGGAAATAGATTATCGAAATCCAGATTCTCCCCCAAGATGTAGCAGATGCTGAATACCAGGACATAATAGAAAAAAATTTATAATAACCCCAGCAATGTACAAGTTTCATTTTTTCAAAATGTTGTAATATTTTAAGGTTTCTATTAATGATATTTCTCTTTGAATTTCTTCTAAGTACTTCTTCATAACTCTCTTACTTAAATCGATTATAAATTATTATAGTAAAATTTACAACAAGTAATAAAAATTTAAAATACTTTAAACTACTTCTTCATAATTTTTTTAATAAAATGGTTGTAAGTTAAACATATTTTCTTTTAAAATAGTTATAATTATTATCATAAAATATACATAAAATAAGTTAAATAAAAGAAACAGTCTTTTTCAAAAAATGACATCTAATAAATTTTGAAAAAAAATTCAGTTTTGCAAAAGAAATAAATAAAAAATTAATGTGGCAAATAACGCACACATCACATGCGTTATCACATAGTATAACATATAGTATAACGAACAAACTATATCGTTATCTGCCAATTAGCTTTATTAGCCACTAAACTTCTAATTATGTAATAACGCACATGTTATGTGCGTTAGGATGACGCACAAACAACGTGCATTATGACCAAAATATGAATGAAAAAAAATTTGATCATTTTAATAGTCTTTAAAAAAATTAGCTATTTATATAAAAACCTTTTATGAGTTTGTTTCTGAGAGCGGGCCCATTCTTATCCACAAAAAATAATCATATCTGGAAGTCTGATGTGGCAATTTCTTATCCACTTCACACACAGATGCATGGAGCATAAAGTGAATCTTGAGTCTCATCTTCTTCTTCACAAAATTAAAGAGTTCATTTTCTGTGTCAGAAAAACTTTCTGCTCCGAGTTCTGAAAATGGCGTCGGTGCCTCGTACTCTTCTGTCAACAAAACCAACTGCAGGATATTTCTGCGATTCGAATAGGGAATCAGCGTCGTTTCTGGGTTCAAAAGTCTCGTTGAAGAACAAAAGTGAGAAAATTAAGAAACAAAAGCCGCTGACGGTGGTAGCAGCGGTGGGCGATGTATCATCGGACGGGACAATTTATCTAATTGCCGGTGCCGCTGCGGTAGCGTTGGTGGGAACAGCATTCCCTATACTCTTCTCGCGGAAGGACTTGTAAGTAATTTTATTTTGTTAATTTCTTTGGCATTAAATTAAAACAGAGTCCTAAATTCATCTAATTAATAAATATGGTTAATTTTGCAGGTGCCCTGAATGTGATGGAGCTGGTTTTGTGAGGAAATCAGGTGTTACACTGAGGGCAAATGCAGCTAGGAAGGACCAGCCTCAGATTGTGTGCGCTCGTTGCAATGGACTTGGCAAGCTCAACCAAATTGACAAATAATTTTAAACAAGTATTTACATTAGTGTTTTTGGGAAAATGGCCAATAAATTTAGGTCAATTTTATTTTTGATAATGGTCAAATAAAAATATTTGGTATCATGTGATACACTTGATTTTAGTTTTAGATACTAGATTGGTCATTTTCTTTTTATAAGATTTTACTGTTTATTCTGGATTAGTTTACATAATTATTGTTCAAATTCTGAACCATATATATAACAGTTGTATGCTAATAGCAGGGCCTCTTTGTCATGATTCATATCAAGATTTCAATGTATTTTGCTCCCGTATATTCAACAAGGGGATTGCCCAGCCAACAATTTCACGTTAGATTAATAATGAAGGGGCTAATTTGTTTAGTTTCAATATTTTGAAGGTTGCAGAATCTAACCATAGATTTAAAAATCTCCTATAGCACTTTTAAACCTTTTATTTTCTTTGTATTTATTTGAAAAGTCTTGTTAATGCGTGTCCTAAGTACATTAAATAAAACTGTCTAAGTAAATATTATTAATTTAGAATAAAGAAAAAACTCGAAAATAAAGAAAAAAAAGAATAAATGGAGGTTGAAATGCTCAATACGGAACCGTCACCAGTAAAGGGACTGATCAATTTTCCTGTAGCGCAAAGAAATGGAATAGTGCCATCGCTTACTGTCATTGCAGGTATCGAGGATCATACCACGGGAACTGCCGTGTTGCCTGTTCCACAGGTGGCTCCAGTGGTGCCTCTACGGGCTTCACCAAGGATACTCTGACGAAATCTTTGAAAGAAACTTTTTTCAAGTAAGAAATTACTTTTCTTATCTATGGGGAGGACACTTAGGATGCATATGTGATAGTTGATCTATCGGGGTTAGGAGGGGTTGCAGCTAAGCAGAATGGGGTACTGCCATGCATGCAGATGTATCTTGATGAATATAAACGACTACGCAAACCTTAAAAAAAACAATGATTATTAAGATTTTGGGACATAACATCTCATACAAGGTGTTTGTTCTCGCATCAACGAGCTATTGAAACTAGACTGGAGTGCGAGATAATCGATGTGGATGGTGACTACTACCTAGTCCATTCTCGTTCACAAAAGGATTATGACCGAGTCCACAATGACGGCCCATGGGTTGTACTCGGCCATTAGCTTATTATCGCGAAGTGGCAACCGAATTTTTGCCCATCACAAGATAAGACCACTTTGACACTTGTGTGGGTTCATTTTCCGGAAATACCCATTGAATTCTTCCAAGAGATGTTTCTTCTTCAAATGGGAGCTCCTGTAGGCCAGTTGGTGAAAGTTGCTCCGATTACGCTCTCAAATTCTAGGGGGAAGTTTGCTCGTGTTTGCGTAGAGGTGGACATTTGTTAGCCACTGGTGCCACTCATTTCAATCATAGGTCATGTTCAGACAGTGGAGTATGAGGGACTCCATTTGATATGTTTTACCTGTGGTGAGTACGGACATCGTGTTGCGACATGCCCTAAGCTTGGACATGAGATGGAGCAGATTCCTGTAGGTTTGAAGCACTAGGAGAACAGAGGGAAGAACACTAGGAGAACAATTTTGGCCCTTGGATGCAACCTAAGTGCCCAATTCATCGGAGGGCGGCAGATAGGGAACGTCCGGCGGTTGGAAAAGAGTACCACCAATCAAGCAATCCTGCCACTAATCCAGCAAAAAGGCAGAAGGCAAATGAGGCGGGGAAGAAATCGGTTATGAATGGCAAGTCAGGGCATGATGAACGAGATTCACGCCCACTGCAACCGCATGTAAAATAGAAGAAAGGAAAGGAGATCCCTAGAGGATTACAATTCGATGTGCTTGGTCAGTTAGATGAGGAATATGTGGAGAGAATGGATGTTGAAGAATTAAAGGAAAGATTAAAGTCAGTCCCCAGCCCTTTTGTGGCATCTAACTTTATGGGCTCGGCTCATGATGTGGGGGAATCCAGTGGAGCTAAAAAAGGGTTGAAAGTTCCTAAAAAATTAGCCATCCTAAGTAGAACGAAGCCTAGCAAGGAAAAAACAAATGGGAAGGACAGCAACTTAGGCCCAAAACTGAAAGGAGGCTTTCCTGACTGGCTAAAAACTAAAACCTAGAAGAAGGTGAGCCCACAACATAGATCTGGCATCTCACAACCTAAGAATGTAGATGGGCCAGCAGCAGGGATTTCTCCACCAATTAGCGGAACTGCGGCTATCACAGAAGGCACACTAATTGATGTGCAAACTATTCATGGAAACTACCTCTTGTATCTCTACACCTCTTGGGACTAGCGACCCAATGGAGACTGACAACCAGGTTCCATCTTAATTCTTTCCCTATGAATTGTCTATTTTGGAATTACCGTGGGACGGCTTCGTCAGATTTCCTTTCCTCTTTATTTGATTTATTGCGTGCCCATGTACCTAGTATCCTCATTTTAGTTGAAACTAAGGTCCAAGTTTGGCTGTGACTATCATATTTCAGAAATGTAACCTCACTAAATTAGTAGCAGCAGAGGCAGTAGGTTTTTTGGGATGCATTTGAGTCTTATAAAATGACACTAAATTAGATATTGAAGTTTTAATTGTTTGTATTAGATTATTACAATTGATAAGGAAAAACGGCTCTTTTAAGCCATTTACACTTCTCAAAAAGGCTTCATTTCGAATAATTTTGTGGGAGTATTTGGAAGGTTTGGATACTTGCATTAACATCCCTTGACTGCTCATGGGGGATCGGAATCAGATTTTATTTTCTTCAGATAAGTTTGTGGGTCTTGAGATGAACAGGAGTTAGTCATCAGCATTTTGGAATGATGTAAACTCTTGCAATCTTACTGACATGGGATTTCTGGACCGAAATTTACATGGTTGAATAAATGAAGTGGTGGTCGTCTAACTATGGAGAGATTGGACCGGTCCTTCTACAATCAGTAATGGCTCCATTTTTTTCCCATGGCAAAGGTTGTGCACCTCTCTCGGATTGCTAGTGACCATTGCCTGCTTCTATTGAAGCTCCATCCGGATCGCCACATACATCTATAGATAAAATCTTTCCATATGCTCTCTAGCTAGTTTGAGCATGCAGATTTCCTCACTCTTGTACAGTTCTCGAGTAAGGCCTAGTCTTGGAATAAATAAACGTTTGGCAATATGTCTTGGAAGAAATGGAATTTTTTGGTATACCTTTCTGGTATACAAAAAGCTTTTGAACGAGGACCTTCCTCCTTTCTTGAAAGTCTGGAAGAGGAGTTGGCCATAGAGTATGGAAATTTGCTGAAGTATGAGGAACTTTATTGGCACCAAAAGTCTAGGGCAATGTGGTTCGTTGAAGGGGAGAGAAACACTAAGTTTTTCCATGCTTCAGCATTGATTAAGCAATGGAAACGACTCGTCTCCTTCATATGTGATATTAATAGCAATTGGGTGATACGTCTATTTTTACCCTATTAAGAACTGTCATTTTTATCGTTTTTTGAGCATAATTGTTTATAAAATAGACTCATTTATATGTATCTTCAAATAAAGATATGTTGATAACAACTCAAAATGAAGGACTTTGGAGCAAAAAAAGAACAGATGGAGAAGAACCGGCAAAATCGAAAAATACTAAAGAATACTAATATCCGGATAGTAGCTATCTAGTTCCGGATAGTGTTTGCAGCAAAAAAAAAGAGAGATCTTCCAGACTTTCCAGATCCGGAAAGCTAGACTTTCCTAATCCAGAAAGTCGCGGCAAGGACTAAAACACAATTTTCAGAACTTTTTCTTTTTGTACCCAATTTTATTTCCCTTTTGTAATTTGATTTTAAATCTTTTTAGAAAGGATTTAGAGTAATTTTAGAGTATAATTTGGAGATTTTTCTCCTAGATATCCCATTAGATACATTACTTTCATCAACTTAGGTTTTAGTTCATAATTCTATGTATTGTAAAGAAAATTAGAAGATCCAATTCGGGTGCAATTTCGGAATTTCTTCAAGTGCTTCAAAAGACGAGCTTTGATAATTGCCGAGACTGTGGAGTCTTCGTTTTCCTTCCTAAGCTCCCTAAACTTATTCTATTTTATGAATTTTGTCTATGAGTTTATAGTTTAGAAAAATGTTTAGCGGCTAATTTTATTTTTGTTGAATGGGGATGAACCCTATAATACTTGGTTAATTTTTATGTGAATTTCTTTTTTTGATTATTTAATTTTTTTTTGTTATTCAATTGTTGTAATTATTTATCGTTTTTCTAGGAATTGGTAATTTTGTAAGGTTAATTGAAATTGGAAAAAAAGAAGGTTAACCTAGGGCATAAATTGAATAATAGGTTTGATAATTGAGTAGGAATAATAATTACGGTTCTTAGGTCACTAAAATCACTATAATCTATAATTCGTTCATAATCGGGTTAGGGTTAGAAGGAATTCTTCTCTAAACGGTTAAGTTGAATAGGAGGTGTTTTCGCCTAGGAATAGGGTTTATTTGATGTTTGAGTGAGATCCAACCAATTTTAATAATTAATTACAATGATTTTCTAAATAAAATTAATTTCAAGTTCTAAGGGGATTCTACTATTTAAATACTTATGTACGCAACAAAATCTTAAGTCTAAAAATCAAGGAATAAGAAAAATAGTGCAAAGAATTTTATTTAATATTTGAAGTGGTTACAGTAATCTCTGGAGAAGTTTCTGATTTGTAAGAGAATCCTCCGATTCTTCTCTTCAGCAAAACTTGACTTGAGGGCTTGGAAAAGCTTGATCTTGGATGGATCGAACTTAGATTGTGAACTCGAGGGTTTGAAAACTTAATTTCGAATTTCAAGAACTTTGGTTGCGAGTTCGAGGGCTTTAAAGAGATCGAATGAACTTTGTGGATCGAGGGTTTGAAAGTTTATCTGGAATCGGGATGAACTTCGTACTCGATGGCTTGGAAGCTTGATGTCGAGTCGAATGAACTTGGATTTTGAAATTGACGACTTGAAAGCTTGATGTCGAGTAAGATGAACTTTGTGAATCGAGGGCTTGAGAGCTTTATCTCAAATCAAATGAACTCTGATAATGAATGAGGGCTTGGGAGCTTGATCTCGGACTATAGAGACTTTGAATCTTTCTTCACTCTTTCGGACGAAGAACGTGAAGAACAATTAATGATTTGAAGAAGACTTTTGTTGAAGAGCCTTTGGGAGCTTTGCCTGAAGCTGGAGTCTCTTCTAAATCTCCTTCTGAATGCTTCTTAGGAATCTTCTTAATGATTCTGAATGCTTCTTCTGGATCCTTCTGAATGCTCCTTATGAATGCGTTTTTCTGAATGTCTTCTTCTAGATGACTCTGAATGATTTCTCAACCTTGGAGAAGATCCTTATTTATAGACAGAGATGGTGCTTTAGGTTACTTAGTGGCCAAGCAACCCATCACTGGTTTGGGTTAGTCCAATTCTTTATTTGGGGTAGCCCAATGGGTTCAACCCATTATGTAATGGATTTAATGTAAAATGGATTTGGACTCAATTTAATTGGGACTCAATTACATAAGTCTCATTATATTGGGCTTTATATAAAATGAACTTGGATAATATTTAAATAATTCAACCCAATTTAGATGGCCCAAAGACCTATTTTTCATCAATTTAATTTAAATAATTAAAACTAAAATATTTTTTTATTTAGTCTTTAATTAAATAAATTAATTGAAAATTTTATTATCTACAACTCTTTTTCGAAATTCATTTTAAAATCTTTTATTAGTTTCTTAGTTTAATTGTCTTTTTAATTGTTTTTTAGTTTAAAAAATATTTTCGAAAGTTTTATTTAATTAAGCAGTAGAGACATAGTTAATACTAGTGCTTGGCAGTCTCGAGGAGTTCGACAATCTGGGGACTTTCCTCAGCTTATTACACCGATAGGTACGCTTGTCTAAAAGTAGAATTTTGTTAGGATAAAAACTGCACATCAAGTTTTTGATGTCGTTGCCCAGGATGGTAACATTAGGAATGCTATTTATTTGCTAATTTAATTGCTTGTGTTTTGATTTGTTTTTTAGCCCTCTATTAGATTGTGGCTTTAGTTTTTATTCTTTGCTCTTCTCCTTTTATTCTCTTAAACTCACTATTTCGTGATTCCTCCGTTATAGGATCTTTTCGACTAGTTTATGCCTCGTCGCTAACGGGGTGAATTGGTTGAATTCGATTCGGAAATAGGGAAAACACTACAGAAAGCCCACCGCGCTATCAGTTTCAATACAGTGGACAAAACGGCATTAATAGTCATAGACAAGGCGAAATAGGAGGACTCAAGGGATCTACCACTGTGCCATCACCAATGGCGGAAAGTTCTGTAGCAAACTATGCTAAGCCGTCCATCACGTAGGACGCGGCTGAGCATAACAAGACTGGCGGTGGACGCTAACAATTTCGAGATTAAGCCCAACATCATACAGATAGTACAAACTAAAGTTCAATTTGATGGGCCACAAGACGAAGATTCCAACACACGTATCCCCAATTTCTTAGAGGCGTGTGATACTTTCAAGATCAACGGAGCATCGGAGGATCTAATTAAGCTTTACTTATTCCTATTCTCCTTAAGGGATAAAGCAAAGTCATGGCTCAAATCATTACCTCTGGGTTCCATCACAACTTTGGAGTCTTTAGCAAAGAAATTTCTTGGAAGGTACTTTCCCTCTAGACGTACTGCAAAATTGAGGAATAAAATCCTCTCATTCCAACAAGCCAATGGGGACAGTCTCTATGAAGCTTGGGTAAGGTGGAAAGAATTGATAAGGAAGTGCCCACATCATGGTTTGGACTTGGGAATCCAAATCCAATCTTTTATCAATGGTGTTAGCTTTGTAGCTAGGCAACTTATAAACACTTCCGCTAGCGGATCTATCGATAGAAAAACATCCCCAACAAGTATATGACTTAATTGAACAAATCACCTTGAATAGTTATACTTGGAGGGCCAAAGACTAAGGGCAAAAATGGCGGGAGTACATAGCGTAGATGCGCTAACATCTTTAAAGTCAAGGTTGGCTGCTATGATCGATAAGAAGTTCGAAAAATTAAATCTAGCATCGACAGACCCACAACAAGCAATGTTTTATGATTCTTTGTAATGGAGGGTATCCTAATCATGAATGCCCATGTATGGATGCTTTTATGTTGCAATTTGATTATATTCAAGGAAATATGCAAGGGAATAATCCTTATTCCAATACCTATAACCCTGGATAGTGCAATCACCCTAACTTCTCTTGTAGCAATCAAGGGAAACAAAGACCTCAAAATCCTCCGGGATTTAAAAATCGTGGACTAACACAATCGCTGCCCTACAATGCACCTTCTTCTAATCCACCATTGAAGTCCAATCTCAAAGACATCCTTATCAAGTTCATGAGTGCAACTAAGGCAAGAATGCAAATCAGGATGCCTCCATTCAGAATTTGGAAACCCAGATGGGTCAAATTGCTACGATAACTCTGAAAGACCTCAAGGAACTCTTCCAAGTAACACGGAGGTAAACTCAAAAGAATATGTAAATGCGATCTCGACAATCTAAAATGAAGAGGTTCTAATAAAGGAAACAATGGTGGTGAATCAAGAGAAAAGCTCCAAGAAAGAAGAGATAGCGACACTTAATATCTCCACCTCCCAAAAAGACCATAGATTACTAAGGGGCTGAAAATTGAAGCATACAAGCCTAAGATCTCTTATCTAGCGGCCTTTAATCGGGATAGAATCAAAATCAAGATGAAGAAGTTTGTAGATATTTTTAAACAGTTAAAAATTGACTTACCTCTTTGTGATTTTCTTTTACACCTAAATATACACAATATCTTAAGGAGATGCTTTTAAAGAAAAGGAGATTAGAAGTATTGACATACACTTTGGGTGAAGAATGTTCGGTAATATTAATCAACAAGGTAAAATGCCACGAAAATTAAATGAACAAGGGAGTTTTTCTAATTATTGATAAATCATTAGCTGACTTAGCAGCTAGCATAAACATTACATCTTATAATATGTGTAAAAATTTAGGTTTAGGACACCCAACACCACTAGAATATCAATAAGTCTGGCAGATAAATATACAAAACATCCTAGAGGGGTTATAGAAGACATTTTCGTGAAAGTTCATAAATATACAACGTTGTCTAAGTTCATATGAAGCTAAAATTACTACATTAATTTGCTAGTACATTGTATTGTACTCTATTTCTTTAGGATATGTTCAAATACGTATGTGTTACACTTGTTCTTGTAGGAAGAGACATTTTGACAAGAAAGTTAAACACTTCAAGCAGTTTTGGAGAAAGTATCTCTATATTTCTTGGAATATAATGCCTCGAGATCTTTGCCTAGAATAGAGCAAAGTAATGATACTTCTTAAATTTTTTTGTGTTCTAGGACCCTTTTACAAGTAGATAAATATTCATTACTAATTTTATTTATTAAAGTATTAATTTGATTTTAATGGACAATTGTTTCTCTCCCTCTCTCTCTCTCTCTCTCTCTCTCTCTCTCTCTCTCTCTCTCTCTCTATATATATATATATATATATATGTATGTATATATTTTGCACTTTAAAATGCCATGTATATGTAACTATTGTTGACATTTATATATGTCAGAATATATATATATATCTATGGTAGCATTTCAGTATAAAATAAACTATTCTAATGAGGAGGTTAAAATTTTTTCTTGACACAAACAAATGACTGTAAAGTGTTCAAGTGTATTATATAAATTTCCACAAATTCAAATATCGTGACATATGTTTATGACACTTATATGGACACCTATCCTGAAACTATCCAGACATCTTATAGGTGACACATTCTAAAATGTCAGATAAAACTTAAATTCACCATATATTCCTATTGTGTTAAAATTGTCATTAATTAGGTAAATTCTTGTAGTGACTATTTGAGCTTTTCTATTTCCTGAGTTCGACAATCCGGGTGTATTGATAGGTACACTTGCTTGTTGTATTCATTTTTTAGTTATACCCCATTTTATAAGACACCAAAAGTCCTCAACTTAATTTGATCATCTGTAATTCCTTAGGGCTTCATTGATGAATACACGACATGAAAGTCCTTCAAATGATTATGTGATCTTCACCTGCAAGATCATGAAAAGTTGGTGATAATTAAATAAAAGTGTATTTGAATTCAAATGTACCTTCGACATTGGGGAAATTAATGCAAAGGTTCGACTGATTGATGTTAGGAGTTGCCAATTTCTTAATGTTCTCTGTCCAACCATTTCTTAATGAAGGTCCCTCTTCTATTCTTAACTAACTACTTAGAATGTTTAAAGCCAAAAGGGTTTCTTGTTTTTTTTCTTTTCTGTTTGCCTTTGTGAACTTCTCAATTTTAGGAATATATACTAAATTTCCTATTTGAGAAGATCTTGGCATACATCAGTTTATGAAAAAGAAATTAAAAAAGAAAACTTCCATGGCAACAACACCGAATTTGACGAGTATCAAAATCACAAAAAATTTAGTATTAACTCAAAGATTTGTAGAATAACGATGAACGCCAGTCAAACCCAAAGGAAGCTTATTACTCCTTTACAATAAACTGAAATAAAAAGAAAGATTTTCAGAAAAAATATTTTGAAAATAATTAAATGGGGTAAAGTGTCTTCAACAAAATATCAAATTTCGATTCTTCACTTTTCAAGAATGTAAAAGCCTTTTCCTATTCTAATACGAATAAAAAAATTCGACTACCTTCAAAGTTGAAGGAATCAAACACTCAAAGACACGGATTATTAGAGAATCCAAATAATTCAAACTATCAAGCGAACTCGATTGAGAAGCAATTACCATTCACTTAATATTGTCCTTATGTGAGTGTACACCTATAACTTATCAATTGCTCATAAGTTGTAACAATTGACTTAGTCCTACTTCCTCCTAACAAATTAATCTTGTAGCAGAAGACTGTTTAGGCAAATTACTAGCAAACTTGCCTTATAGTAGAAGACTGTTTAAGTAGTTCACTTTACTTTTATACCAACCCCTCTTCACGATCAAGTGTGTGAAAGGAGTTAGAAAGCAAATGTAGAACTATTATTAATTCAACAAGCAAGAATAAAAATAGAAGATCATAGATGAAAATAGGAAAGAAGTATTTTATTGAAAGGAAATAACTTCTGCAAAACATTAAAATAGCAAGAATCTAATAAGTACTTTGTTCCTTAAACACTCCACACTTTAAATAAGGTCTAGTATCCTCTATTTATGAAGGAGGAAAAAGGTAGGAGAGGATCCTAATCAGCTGAACCAAATATCAAATCCAAACAAGTTTAACAAAATAATAAAAGCATATCCTAACTAAGTCAACTAAGAAAATCTTCCAACTTCGAATTCCTGATAATACGTGCCCAAGTTTAGCTCTTAAGTCCTTTTTTTAGAAATTCCAGCAATTTGTTCACAACTTTCGTCGTTTTCTTCCAAAGATAACTTTTTCTACACAAAATCCAAACAAGAACAAAAACTCACTAATTTAAAAAATTAAACCAAAATAAACATGTAAAAATGAGCTAAAATACTATACTAAACTAGGTCATATCAAAATGTATTGATGCATCGACGAGTAGGCAGAGGAATATACCCCTACCTTGTGGAGAAAGTCCGAAAGAAACCGAGTAATTGGAAGGGGTGTACACTATCCATGGCCTCTCGAACTTTGCTCATTCAGACATCTTCCTCCATCATAGCAAATTATGCCATGCAGACCACCCTCCTTCCTATACACAGTGTGAAGCTACTGGACAAGACCAATCGGCGGTTCTTATGGGCTGAAACGGAAGACAGAGGGAAGCTACACACCATTTCTTGGAACAAAATCTAACAACCAAAGGATAGAGGGGGGTTTAGGACTGAAGAAAATGCGAGTTTTGAACCAAATATCTCTTGCTCGATCGGCTTGGAGGCTGTAAAGTCTTCGAGATCAATTATGGGCCCTTGTCCTTTATGGAAAAAATGGTGATATAAGAGACCTTGATCTTGGGAGAAGTTTGGTCTGCTTCGCACTCTTTGCGCAGCTTGATCAAAGGATACAAAACACTCAGAGATGGCTTGGCTTGGGAAGTGATAGATGGAAAATCTATAAGGTTTTAGGTTGATTATTGGCTTAGAGAAGGTAAACTTATGGATGCCTGCTCTCTGCCAGTCCCTTTTGATGTGCAGGGAGTTTTTGTGAAAGATGTCCTAGGCCTAGATTTGAGAGGGAAGTTAGGGATTTAGTTCAACTCCTACCTCTTCCCATCTTGGAAAAGATTTCTCTTGTCCATGAGACGAGTTGGCAGGAGGGAATCGATGCTCCTAGATGGAGATTTGATGCTCGAGGTATCTTTACCTCAAAGTCGGCTTATTTGCTGCAGCTGCCCACTCCCGAAAGATCAGAAGTGTTGGAAGATAATTTGGAAATTTCATGGACCTCGAAGATTTGCTCTTCTTCCTAGTAGGTCCGATAGAAAGGCCTAAAAAAAAAAAAAACTTCTGCTATCTTCCAGAGGTATGCCAGTGACTCCATATTGTTTGAATTGCGATTATGTGCTTGAAACAACACTACATACTCTTCGTAATTGCCCGACAACAAGGGAATTTGGAATCTTATTTGCCATCTACCCATCGTCGCCAGTTTTTCCATCATATAGATGAGACTAGTTGGCTTGATGGGATCTTCAGCAAGCTCGGACTTCCCTTTTTACTCGTTATCAATTGGTCGATCATTTTTCATATTGCCTATCACTGGATTTGGAGATGGCGCCATGATCGGATATTTTTAGTCAACACTGAACCGCTTTATATATCTTGTAAACTTATGCTTATAAAAATGTATTTGCTAGATTCTCTTCAGCTGGGACCTTAGTCAAGCTGTCTTGTACATGATTTTTATTGGTTTTTTTCTTGGTTTAGCCTTTTTTTTTTTTTCCTAAAAAGGCAACTAAAATGGCCACAAAATTTTTTTATTCGTAATCTGGCCATGACGCACAATAATTGTGCGTTATTTATTAGGATAACACACAACTGTTGTGCGTTATCACTTAATTCCTCTTTACACCCTTAATTCGCCAATGTGACGGATAACGCATAATTTTTGTGCTTTATCCGCCACATCAGTTGTTTTTTGCCACATCAGTTTTTTTTTGTTTATGTTGATTAGAAAGAAAATTTTTTTGTAGGTATTTTGAAAATTTTGAAACATAAATAATTCTGTGATCGGATGTCCGTTTAATGCATATGACTACTCGTTTCAATGGTTCTCGTAAAGATAAACACAATGACATCGCCAAAAAAGTGATCCGTAAGCGTTTCGAGGCAAAAAAATTGTCCCGTATAGTCGAAAATTTTGACGGGACATAACTTTGTGCTCGGACGTCCGATTGAGGCGATTCTTGTGGGCATTTCGTGTATTTTTTCGAGATCTACGTGATGGAAACAGCCCATAGGTGGTTTCCATCCGCCCTTTCTACAAAAACGCTTTAGTTTCATTTTAATATACGTTTTTGCAATTTTCTAATACTTTCTCTATTATTAACTAAAAAATGACGGCACCAATTTGAAAATTAAACAGAAGAGCAGTCTTTTTTTTCTTCTAACTAAAAATTTAAATAATTGAAGTTGGTAAATATTAGAATACGTAAATACTTTATTATTAAATAAAATCTCATGAACTTATTGTAATAAAGTCTTATGTTGGTTTCTTGATAAGTCCTTTATGTTATTTTCATGTGGTCAAGGGTTCAAATCTCATACCTTAGTAAAAACGGACACTCGTTTTGCGTTATTCAGCCATGCTCCCTAAACAAGATTACCATCCAGATTAAATTTCTTATTACTCATAACGCACATACATTGTGCATTGTGCGTTATAACCGTTTAGGGATAAAAAATATATATTGACCATTTTAGTGGCTATTTTTTTAAAAATGACTATTTCTGTCAAAAAAAATCATTTTTACTCCTCCTTTTGATGAATTAATGCAAAGATCTCTTCCATTCAAAGAAAAAATATTAATTTAAAATTTTAATTTATATTAACTTGTCCCTTAATAAAATAATTTGTATAAAATATCCTTAAAAGGATTCAACAACACAGCTTTATATACTCTTAATGGACTTGAAGCACAATGGTCAAATACCTGGCACTCAGCAACATTATTAAATTTTTGGAGAAGTTAAGATGAAGGCAAAAAAATATATCCGGGTTGGTACATGGACTAAAACCAGTGATTTCTTTTCCTAAATAGGAATCTCCAGAAAAGGTAAAACAGAGAGTAGTGTTTAAAAACTGTAGCCGGTTCAATGAATAAATAATTGGAATTTTCGGCATGCAACACAAAATCAAGTTAAAGAATGTTCGTCCCCCATTATCGTTTTCTTTTCTTAACCAAAAAAAATTAAATACTAGTAGAGCACAAAAATAAGGAAAAAGAAAAAGCGTCCGACGAATATGCTACCGAGATCTTTCCGTCCGAATGTTTTTTTACCAACATTATTAGGGACGAATTGGCGAATTGCCGCATAACCCAGTTTTTCTTTTTTTTTTTTTTTTCCAACATATAGCTCGGAGAGGGAGGGAGTTTGAGACCAAGTGTTATAAGGAGACCTCCAGGCAGCACTCTTCTGTTTTTCTTCTGTTCTAGGATTAACATACTATCAAATTCCATTAATTTCTCCCTTATCTAAACTCTGGCTTATTATAAATCCTCATATAAGATGTTGTCTTTGATTTCCTTATAGATTTGTAATAGAGAACTTTTTCCTCCTTAATCTAAATTCACGTTGTTTGAGATTTTTTTTTTTCTGGTGGGTCTTTTGATTTACGTTTGATTCTAAATTATTGTTTATTGGGGCGCAAGAAGTTCATAAAGAAGTCCTGCCTCTATTTGGTGTTTTTTTTTATGCATGCATTGGATTTTACTGATCATCAAACCAAAAGAATGAAGCAGTTGGAAGAAGAATCACGATCCGACCGTGTTATTGAGGTTGAAACAGATGATGAAGAGTATGAGGCCGAAAGGCACTGTGACGAGGAGGAAGAGGACGACACCGAATCTGATTCGAGTAATCCATTGTTGAGAGTTAACTCTGATGATCAAATTGATTCAAATTCTATTACATGGCCTCAAAGTTACAGGTTAAAATTCCCAAATCCCCCCTGTTAATTTTTTTGTGATTTTTGTATTAGGTTACGTAAGAGTTCAATAGTTTCTCAGGGAAAGTTTTGTTCTGGAAAATTCTCAAGATTTTTTTTTTTGCTAAATTGCTTAAGATGGTTCCATGTTATGAGCAAAATAAAATGTAGAAACTGTGGTTTGATTGATTATCTTTGTTTTCTTGGCCCTTGTTGAGAATAATCTTCAACGTTGAAACTGTTTGGTATATTGTCTAGGCAATCAATTGACATGTATACAAGTGTTACTCCACCAGTGATGAGCTTCTTAAACAGAAGCTCCTCCTTAACTTCAGTAGTAACAAGGAGATCTCAGCTGAGTGGACTTGAAGGTTCCTTTAGTAAACCATTAATATCAGATGCAAGTTTAGAGAAAGAAGAGGTTCCCACCTCAACACTTCCTGTAAGGTTATCAATAACTTCTGGATCAATGTCATCATCTATATACGAATTACCACCGCCAAGGCTGTGTTCATACTCCCAAGCCCTGCTAAATGGTAACAACTCAAGTGCCTCATTCAGTGCATTGTCTGAATTTGTTTTCAAATTTCACCTCAAAAGCACCTAATCTGGTTTTTCTTGTTCTGCTGCAGCTATAAATGGTTTATGTGGTATAGGAATTCTTTCGACTCCATATGCAGTAAAAGAAGGAGGATGGTTGAGCCTCCTCCTTCTGTTAATCTTTGGAGTAATTACTTGTTATACTGGTATTTTGTTGAAGAGATGTTTAGAAAGCTCTCCTGGACTCCAAACTTATCCAGATATTGGACAGGCTGCATTTGGCATGGTTGGTCGAATATGCATAGCTGTAAGTGCTATAAAACTTTGCAACTATCTTGGTATATTATACGAATGAACATCACATCTCCTATCCTGTTTTTCATTTGAAAAAAAAAAGACAAAAGATATTTATTTAGTTCCCAATTCTCACTGAATGCAGGTAGTCTTGTACATGGAACTCTATGTAAGTGCAGATTTGTCCCTTTTCCTTTATTTATGTCATCCAAATGGCATCTGTTTTTCTGTTTTTACCAGAAAGTAATAGATGTGTTCTTGTGAAACTAGTCATCTTGTGTGGAGTTCTTGATCATGATGAGCGACAACTTGTCTTCAATGTTCCCAAATGCTCAAGTGGAATTTGCTGGAGTTCATCTTGATTCTTATCAAATTTGTGCTATTATATCCACCCTCGTCATACTTCCAACAGTTTGGCTTCGAAACCTTAGTCTTCTGTCGTACGTTTCAGGTTGTGAATTATATTTCTTTACCATCTAATTTCCCGTTTACCTTTCATTATGTCTGTGCTAATATCTACGACTCTTCTTGTCTGGACTTTCAGTTGGAGGAGTGATTATGTTAGTGGTGGTAGTATTTTGCATGTTATGGGTTGGAGTGGTTAATGTTGGATTTCATATGGGAGGAACCGTATTCAACTTTGCAAAACTCCCTGCTACAATTGGTTTATATAGTTTCTGCTATGGTAGCCATTCAGTCTTTCCAAATATCTACTCTTCCATGGAAGAACCTTCACGCTTTCCATCTATTCTTCTAATCAGGTAATATCTCAAGTAGATACAATCTGGTTGGCCAAATCCATCCATTTCATAGGTTCAATTCATTTCTGTTTATGTTCTGGAAGAATATGAAATGTGAGCACCAATTTTGATTCCACTGCAGCTTTTCTATTGCATGTGCTCTGTATATTGCTGTCGGTATATGTGGCTTTCTGATGTTTGGTAAGCTTACCGAAACTCAGTTCACTTTGAATATGCCCACAAAGTATGCTGCTTCAGGAGTTGCTGGTTGGACAGTGGTAAGATCATTAGAATCTAAATACACTCTTGTTGGAATTAGAATTTTTATAATGTTGTTATAAATGGTGAAAGAAAATGATCTTGTTCATTATCAAGAAATTCCGTTATTTCAATTCTTTTCCAGGTAGTTTGCTTACTATAACAAGTAACAAAACAGCTATAAATATAGAGAGTGAATGTGCCTTTTTCTCATACTGTAGGTTGTAACGCCTCTCACAAAGTATGCCTTGACATTAACCCCTATTGCATTTGGACTAGAAGAACTTTTGCCCTCAGCTTTGGTGGGATCTTATGGCATGTCCATACTCATCAGAACAATTTTGGTTGGCTCAACACTCACAATAGCATTAACAGTTCCTTATTTTGGTAAGAATCATTTACTTTGAAACATTTTTAGTACTTGTATTAGGTCTGCAGCTTCTATTTGCTCTACTTAAACTTGTTTTTATCGGCAGGATCTTTGATGGCTTTGATCGGGTCACTTCTTGTTATGCTTGTGGTGAGTTTCTGAGTTTTTTCTTCAATAACAAATTGATATGCGGATTGATGCAGTTAATTTTGTTCATATTCACTAACTTTACTATTCAATGACAGTCCCTGATCTTCCCATGCGCTTGTTATATCAAAATAGGCAGTAGAAATTTGAAAAGATCCCAGGTAAAACATAATTAATCCTTTCCTCTTCTCCTCGTACCATTTTAACAATAATTTTCAAAAACCAAAACATAATCCATATTTTGTCGCTCTTTTTTTTCTGATTCACTTTACAGATTGGAGTTTGCATTACCATAGTACTAGTAGGGCTATGGTGCGCGATTGTTGGTACATATTCTGCAATTAACAATGTAGCTCAGCAGCTAGGAAAATTGTAACGGAGGCAAAGAACATGTGTTAACAGATGAAGCCAGAAAAGGCAAGTGCCTTCAAAGTTTGTAATCAAGATTTTTTGTGTACATTTTACCAAAGATTTGAAGGGGAAAAGTCCCTGTAGTAGTCAAAACCATCTTAGAATATAGTTGAAGAAGAGGACCCCTTTCACCGTTTTATGCCCATACATTGTTCAGCATTGCATGTGCTAACACTTTGGAAGCCTTTGGGGTCCTTTCATTGTCACTTTCTTTTTGATCAATTCTTGCTGCTCTTTTTCAAAGTTATAGGATTTTATTACAGCAGAAGATATGATAGTATTAAACTATTGTAAAAGGTGAAAATTGATATTTTATAATTGACTTTACTGAAGATTTTGTACTAGGAAATGGAGTTTTCTTACATATTTTTCATGTTTGAAGGAAAATGATTTTCCAAGTACAAGTGTAAGAGTGTCTGTTTATGGAACCAGACAGGAGTGAGGTTATATTTACACATGGGCATGTGCGTGCAATTATGTTGTGTGGCCACTCTTATTCAGAGCCAAAGTCTGGCAAAGAAAAAGCAAAAAAGAAGAAAGGATATTCATTTTGCCTTGTAAAGGTAAAAAGAAGGGGGTGTGATGTGAGAGAGAATATTAACATTTTGATATTTTTGTTGACAGAAAAAATAATAATTTATAAATGTAAAAGATAAAATAAAAATTTATGTATATGATGGAAAAGAAAGTTAGAATAATTTAAAACAATGAAATTCCAAGTTCTCGATTTTGCTTTCCTTTTATTTTTTTATTTCTTATTTCAGTTTGAGTGCCAAATCTCCTCATTTCACATCTTTGATTTTTGTCACTCCAAATGTCAATTTTTTTCATTACAACATAATCCAACAATCTAAGTCATTAGGATTGTACGTCATTAGGATTGTACGAATTCTGATTTCTAAAGAAATTTTTACGTATTTTTAACATTATACAACATAAACACATAATTTGCACGAGTTAAATTTATTATATTTTTTAGTTAAATTTATTATATGCTACTTTGGATAAGAAGATTGATATGTATTGTGATTAAAAATGGTTCATGAATATAAAAAGATGAAATAAAAATTTATTAACAAAATAAAAAAAGTTAAAATAGTTTATAGATATTCATAATAATCAATTGTTCTTTTTTTTACAATAAAAAATAATTTCTTAAAACTAAGAAATTACTATTTTGTCACAAAAATGTGTATTCCTTACCGGTTAGAATGAGTCTAGTAAACAATATACTTTCTTTTAAATATAGCTTAGTTTAACAAAGAGGTGTGTGGTTTGAGTGAGAGGTCTTGATTTTGAGTCACTTAAGAAGGGTTGGCATGCCAGCCTATTGCAAATATATAGCTTATTTTCTTATAGAAAATAAATAGTTGCAAATATATATAGCTTATTTTCTTATAGAAAATAAATAGAAAGGTGAATATTTAATTTTAAACAAAAAACAAAGATATTGGAAACATGTTATGAAATTATTGTATACGTAGTGGATGTCCGAATACGTTCCCTAAAGAGAATTAGAACTCTCAAGGCTCAATCTTTAATAGATTCTGACTCCCTAATGGCAAGCTCATTCATTCTAGGGTTAACTCTTGTTCTTGGTGCCTATAAATAGGACATTATGTAAGACATTAATAATATACAATCAGTTTTTAAATTTTTAGAGCCTCCTATCTGTCTCTCTACTTCTCTCTATTATTGCTCTTTATATTTCTTCTTTATTCTTACTATATTGTACCTAAACTTAGTTAAATTTATAACACATTACCAACACAAATAGCTTAGATTAATATTAACCGAAGTTCGTCTGAGGCGTAAATTTTAAAGATATTATTGAAGGACAATTCTTTGAATGTTTATGGTAACATTTTTTATTTTTATTTTAATTATGTCAAATCTTACTAGCTTGAGTTTTTTGCTTTGGATATCATGAGAAAGAATTATATGTTATAGATTCTTGATGCTGAAATCCATCTTGAATCAATGGGTTTAAAAGACACCATTAACAACAATAATAAAGAATCGAATCAAAATCGTGCGAGGGCTATGATTTTCTTTCGTCACCATCTTCACGAAGCCCTGAAGGCTGAATATCTAACCGTGAAAGGTCTACTAATTTTATGGAATAGTTTAAAAGAAAAGTTTGATCACCTGAAATTGGTCGTTTTACCTAAAGCTCGTTATAAGTAGTTGCACTTGAGATTGCAAGATTATAAATCAATTAATGAATATAACTCTGCTATGTTCAGAATATCTTCACAAATGAAATTATATGGAGAAAAGATAACTAAGGAAGATATGTTAGAGAAAATGTTCTCTACCTTCCATGCCTTGAATATACTCCTCCAGCAGCAATATCGAGAGAAAGGTTTTAAAAAGTATTTAGAGTTAAATTTCATGCCTTTTAGTTGCTGAGCAGAATAATGAACTGCTCATGAAAAATCATGAGACCCGACCAACTAGTTCTGTTCCAATTCCTGAAGTGAATACGGCTAGAATTAATAATAATAACCATGAAAGAGGCCGAGGACGTGGTCGTAGATATGGTTGTGGTAGGTATATCCCTTATGATAACCACCAAAAGAATGCAAAATAATTAAAAAAGTAAATATATGACCTCAGTAAAGCATGAAGAAATATGCTATAGATGCGGTATAGAGGGCATTGGTGACGTACCTATCGTACGACCAAACATTTAGTTGAATTCTATAAAAATATAAATAAAGGGTCAATTTCGCTTCTCGTCTTGATGACAATGGTGGTGATTATCTTGATGATGCTAAAGTGGATGTGACGCAAACATCCTGAAGGGAAGATTGATCACTTGATTGATAATAGGCATGTTAGACAGAGTGACTTATTTATTTATTTAAATTTGATTACGTTATTTTATTCTTTTTTTTTTTTTGGATTCTAATTTCGTTATGTTTTTTGAGATGTAATTTTTATTTATGTTTATTTTCGATATAAAAATTATTTAATTTTATTCAGATATACCTACTGTACCATCTTCTAAATTGCAAAATTTTGAGGACATATTTATTATTGATAGTGGAACTACACACACAATATTAAAATGGAAAAATATTTTTGTCAATTAAAATTTGGGAGAAACAAATGTGCATACCATAAGTGGTAGTGCAAAGTTAATTGGAGGCTCTGGAAGAGCTAATATCCTTTTACTTGGGGTAGAATATTAACTATAAAGAATACGTTATTTTCATCAAAGTATCGAAGAAGTGTATTGAGTAATAAAGATATTCCTTTAAATGGATATCATATCGAGACTAGAAGAAAGTAGTAGTGAATACCTAAGTATCACTGCAAATGGTTCCAGCAAAAAACAAACATTAGAAAATTTTTCATCACTTTCTTCAAGCTTATATTATGCCAAAATTAACGCAATAGAAATACATCATTTAGTAAACCTGAAGTTTACAAATCCAAATAACTTTATTATTTGGCATGATTAATTATGTCATCCTGGATCTATAATGATACGAAAAATTATAGAAAATATGCATGGTCATTCATTGAAAAATGAGAAGGTTTTGAATTCAAATGAATTCACATGTGTTGCATGTTTTCAAGGGAAATTAATTATTAGACCCTCATAAACAAAAGTGGGAGTTGAATCTCCAGTATTTTTAGAAAGAATTCATGGTGATATATATGGACCTATTCATCTACAAAGTGGGCAATTTAGATATTTTAAGGCATTAATTGATGCATCGATTAGATGGTCACATGTATGTTTATTATCATCTCGCAACCTAGCGTTTGCGAGATTACTTGCCCAAATAATTTGCCTGTAGGAGCAATTTCTTGATTATCCAATTAAGAAAATTCGTCTTAATAATGCTGGAAAATACTCTTCTCATACTTTGAATGCCTATTGTATGTCTGTAAGCATTACTATTGAACATCCTATAGCTCATGTTCATACACAAAATGGACTAGCTGAGTCATTCATTAAAGACTCTAATTAATTGCTAAACCATTATGATGAGAACCAAACTCCTCACATTTGTTTGGGGACATGCTATTTCTCATGCTGCGGCACTCTGAATTAGACTAACTCACTATCATAAATCCTTTCAATTGCAATTAATGTTTAGGTCTGAACCCGACATCTCCCATTTGAGAATTTTTGGATGTGCTGTTTACGTTCTAATAGTGCGAAATCAACACACTAAAGTGGATCCTCAAAGAAGATTGGGATATATGTTGGTTATGAATCTCCCTCAATTATAAGGTATTTTAAACCTTTAACAGGAGATTTATGTAATGCAAGATTTACAGATTGTCAATTTGATGAGACAAAATTTTCCAAATAAGGGGAAAAAATAAATATCAAAGGTAAGAAATTACATGGACAACATCTTTATTATATCATTTTGATCCATGCACAAGCGCAAGTGAACCTGAAGTTTAAAAGATTATTCATCTGTAGAAAATTGCAAATCCATTGCCTGAAGCTTTTGCCGACTCCCGAAGAGTAACAAAATTGCATATTCTTACTATAAATACTCCTATTCGAGTTGAAGTCTCTGTAGGACAAAATGAAAATCCTATAACAAATGAGTCCAATACCCGCCAGAAGCATGGCCGACCTCTTGGATCCAAAGATAAAAATCTTTACACTACAAGAGAATTAAATGATCAGAGTGATCATCTTGAAGGATGGATAAAAAGGACCAAGAGACAACTGAGAAAGAAAATCCTACTATTGAAAATAATGAAAAGTTAGAGAACTCAATCAACTTTATTGCTACAAGAACATATTGGAATCGTAGAGAAACGATTCTAGACAATGCTTTTGCATATAACGTAGTAATTGATGTTCTAAGTAATGATGATGATCTTGAACCAAAATCCATTGAAGATGTCAAAATCGAAAAGATTGACTAAAATGGAAAGATGTGATTCAATTAGAATTAAACTCCCTTGAAAGTCATGAAGTTTTTGGACCTGTAATCCAAACTCCAGAAGGAGTGAAACCCATTATTAGATTTAAATAGGTATTTGTGCGAAAGTGCAATGAAAGTAATGAGATTGTTAGATATAAAACACGACTTATAGCACAAGGTTTTTCCCAAAGACCAGGAATTGATTATGAAGAAACATATTCCCCTGTGATCGATGCAATTACATTCTGTTATCTTGTGAGTTTAGATGTTCATGAAAAAGCAGATATGCATCTGCTAGACGTAGTAACTGCTTATTCGTATAGAGAATTGACAACGAAATTTACATGAAAGTCCCTGAAGGATTTAACATTGCTGAAGCATGTAAGTCAAGTATGCGCAAGTCTTTGTATAGATTGAAAAAAATTTGTCATATGTGGTACAATCTCTTTAGTAAATATTAATTGAAAAAGGGATATAAAAGTGATCCCATTTGTCCATGTGTTTTCATTGAGAAAACTGAAAAAGGTTTTATTGTTGCTATATATATAAATGATATTAACTTTATTGGAACTTCTGAAGAGCTTCTAGAAGCAAGTAATTGCTTAAAGCAAGAGTTTGAAATTAAAGATTTCAGAAAAACCAAGTTTTGCATTGGTTTACAAATTGAACATCTTAAGAATGGAATGTTTGTTCATCAATTTAAATATGTTGAAAAAATCTTAAAGAGATTTTATATGGACAAAGCACATCCTTTGACTAGTCCAATGATCATTCGATCTTTAGATACTAAGAAAGATCTTTTTAAACCACAAGAGGATAATAAAGAACTTCTTGGTCCTGAAGTACCATATCTTGTGCAATAGGAGTACTAATGTGTCTTAAAAATAATACACGACCAGATATTGTATTTTCTGCAAATCTGTTAGCAAGATATAGTTCTTCTCCAACTTGACGATATTGGAATGGAGTAAAACATGTCCTATGATATCTCTAAGGGACGATTGATCTTAGATTATTTTATTCAAATAAATTTACTCCAAAATTAATTGGATATGTTGATGCTAGATATCTATCGGATCCACATAAAGCTCGTTCTCAAACTGGATATTTGTTTACATATGATGATACTACCATATTTTTGCGTTCTAGAAAACAATCTCTAGCTGCTACTTCGTCTAATCATGCTGAGATATAACTATTCATGAAACAAGTAGAATGTGTGTGGCTAAAATCATTGGTCCATTATATACGAGATAATTGTAATTTATCCTCTGGAAAAGAAATTCAAACAATCATATATAAGGATAATGTTGCTTGCATAGCACAATTAAAGGGAGGATATATTAAAGGAGATATGACAAAGCATATTTCACTAAAATTTTCCTTTACTCATGAACTTCAAAGAAATGGTGACATTGATGTGCAACAAATTTGATCATGTGACAACTTAGCTGATTTATTTACTAAAGCATTGTCGATTGCAACATTTAAGAAATTGATCTATAAAATTGATATGTGTCGACTAAAAAATCTAAAGAGATCTTCTCAACAGGGGAGTAGATTTATACATAAAAGAACAGTGTACTCTAATTCCTTCACTAGACATTTTTCCCATAGGGTTTTTTTCTCTAGTAAGATTTTAACGAGGCATGTCCTTTATGTTATTGACATTTAAGGGGAGTGTTATGAAATGAATGTATACGTAGTAGATGTTCAAATACGTTCCCTAAAGAGAACTAGAACTCCCAAGATCTTATCATTAATAGACTCTGACTCACTAATGACAAACTTATTCATTCTAGGATTTAACTCTAGTTCTTGATACTTATAAATAAGACTTTATGTAAGATATTAATAATATCTAATCAGTTTTTAAATTTCTGAGTCTCATTTTTCTCTCTTTCCTTCTCTCTATCATTGCTCTTTATGTTTCTTCCTTATTCTTACTATATTGTGCCTAGACTTATTAAATTTGTAAGGAAACTTTTTTTTTTTTTTGTGGTGACAGTGACCAGGGATGGGAGGAGTAATATCCAGTTAACAACCTGCCTGCCTGCCATTTAATATCTTCCTTTCCGGTACAGGCATTAGAAGATTCAAAACTGCGTCGTTTACGATCAGCCTGCCCTCCACAACCCCCCCCCCGCCCCCCCCCCGCCGCCCCCCTCTCCCCAAAAGCTCGGTACACAGTAAATGGTGGATTAGCACACCTGACTTGTTTTTCCCACAAAACTTGAGATTTCTCAACAGTCCTCTGTCTCCCCCCAGAGAAACTCCTAACATAGATTCACTTGTCCAAATCTTCTCCTGCTTCGATTTTTTATATATTTATATTTCTTCACTATCGCCATTCTTTATTCTAATTCTTTCAGTAGTATCAATCGTTTCATTCTCGCCAAGAAGATGAGAGTCCATACTACTCTCTTGCTCACTCAGTGCTCTGTCTTTTTCTTGTTGATTCAGACTCAAATCTGGGCTGAAACTATGAACATTACAAGAAATTCCACGTCAATGCTTGTATTACCCTTAAAAACACAGAAAATCCCATCCGGGTCCATTCCAAGAACTTCAAACAAACTCCCTTTTACTCATAATGTCACTCTTACTGTGTCTCTAGCTGTCGGGACTCCGGCGCAGAACGTCGCCATGGTACTAGACACTGGAAGCGAGCTGTCTTGGCTACAATGTAACGCAACCCGAAGAGGAAGACCCGTTTTCCAACCCAACAGATCGTCTTCTTACAGACCCATTACTTGTTCTTCCCCAACTTGCACGATCCGGACCCAAGATTTCTCCATACCCGCTTCTTGTGACTCCAAGAATCTTTGTCACGCTATCTTATCCTATGCAGATGCAACTTCCTCCGAAGGAAATCTTGCATTGGATACTTTTAACATCGGAGGGTCCGATTTTAAGGATACTATTTTTGGGTGTATGGATTCGGGTTATAGTAGTAATTCAGCGGAAGATTCGAAGACAACCGGATTAATAGGTATGAATCGGGGAGCACTTTCTTTTATTTCTCAAATGGGTTTCAAGAAATTTTCATATTGCATTTCAAGTTCGGATTTTTCCGGGGTTTTACTCCTCGGAGACGCCAATTTTACGTGGCTAGTACCGCTAAACTACACTCCACTGGTTCAAATCTCCACCCCATTACCGTATTTTGATCGGGTCGCTTACACTGTTCAATTAGAAGGTATAAAAGTCTCGGATAAACTGCTCCAATTACCAAAATCCATATTCGAACCCGACCATACAGGTGCGGGTCAAACCATGGTAGACTCGGGTACTCAATTCACCTTCCTTCTTGGACCCGCTTACACTGCTTTGAGAAAGGAATTCATGAACCAAACAAGTCGCACTTTGCGGGTTCTAGATGATCCGAATTTTGTTTTTCAAGGTGCAATGGATTTGTGTTTCCGGGTTCCAATGAACCAGACGAGATTACCGGTGTTGCCTCCAGTAAGCATGGTATTTCGGGGCGCTGAAATAAAGGTGTCGGCGGATCGGTTGTTGTATCGGGTTCCGGGTGAAGTCCGGCAGAGAGATTCGATCCATTGTTTTACATTTGGGAATTCGGAGCTATTGGGGATTGAAGCGTATGTGATTGGAAATCATCATCAACAAAATGTTTGGGTTGAGTTTGATCTTGAAAAGTCTAGGATTGGTTTTGCGCAGTTAAGTTGTGACTTGGCTGGACAAAGATTTGGTGTCTAACCTTAAATTACTAATAGTATATATATATATATATATATTATGTAATATACTTGCGGCGAGATATGATCTTATTGATGGTTAGGAAATGCCATGGTAGAGACTTGTAAAATTGTAATTTCTTTTTTAGTGTACATTAGTGCATTTCTTTGTTCATCAAATCTTGTGAAAGTGTGAAACATATTAAGAGGTCTAAGATTCGAATTTTATTCAGGAGCGTTATAGTATATCTAGAGTCAAATGATTAAAAATCAAACTCTTAATGTTATGAAAAATTGAGTTTGAATTAGTCAAAATTTGTATTTTTAGATATCGAACACCTTTCATCTTATAAAAATTAAAATATCTAGTGAAACGCTTGTAATAAGGTGGAAAGTATATCTCAAGTTACTGTCTTTGGTCGACTAAGAAGGTAAAGTTTTGTTAAGGACAAGTTGTATCGTGACAGAAGAAAAGCAAAAGCAGTTGTTACTTGGTAGTGATTTTGTTGAAGGTCCATGACCCTAATGAATTGAAGTAAATGATGGGGATATTTCATAAAAATTTTAGGAAAAGAAAAAAGGTTATGCATCAATAAAAATCTACTACTAATGAAAGTCGAGTTGTTCAACTGGTCTTGTAGTTTGGTAAGATATTAAATTGTGTTTCGTAATTAAAATGCAGTTACTGAGATAGTCGAATTAAAGTCAGGCTCGATTCGAAAGAAAGTTGATATAATGAAGTGATATAGAGCTTGTTGATACTACTATAAGATGATAATGAGATGTTAATGTTTCCACGGTGAAGGTGTTGGGGATCAACAAAAAATGGCCGATACAACCAACTGCCTTCAATGGATATTATTACACTGAATGTTTTCTAAAATGTTAATTTTTTCAAAGGCAGCCGAGATGACCAAAGATGTCTTTGATAGCTGCATGTGTATAAATAAATTATAATTCCCCCTCAAATAACCAAAAATTTTTTTCCTAAATTCAACTGCTTGTACCTTGCTGCTATGGATAACGCATCGTAAATATCACGAGAAATTTAAAATTTAAACATTTTTAATAGTGTTATATTAAAATCTCTAGTTCTAAATATATATATATATATATTAAAATTTCTAGATTAAGCTGCACAAATACGAGTAATTAGGCTTTGCGAGTATTTAGTGAATCGAATCCACATTAATCCAAAGTGTTGTCAGTTATGTTCCTTAATAGTCGAAAGGTGGAGGCGGGTTTCACATAAAGTAAGGAAAGTTTGATTGAAAAATTTGTCTCGTGGAATTCGTACCATGGTGATCTAATATGAACAAGGGGAATTGACCCTCCTGGAAAGTTGGAAACCTTAACAATAGGTAAATGGGGGATTTCCTAACTTTAGACGCAAAAAGGTAATCCAACCTCATGGAGAAGGACATGATCAATAAGGTAGCAAATATGGCTGCGTGAAAAACTTTTTTTTTTTAATTCAATCCAATTTATTATTGGACTCGTAAGTCGAGCGAAAGGACTTGCCTTTTATTTTTCTAGTGGGACGTAAGATAGCAAATGTGGCTAAATGCAAGATGCGGGGATATATATATGACCATAATAGAATCTTTTCATAGATAATTATTTTTTTAGTAAAGCTTTCCTTGAATTATAACAAAATTGAGGGGAATGAATTAATTTGTGGGATATATATTTCATTTTTGTAAAAAAAGGAGTGTGATCCGAAAGTGAAAAAAGTGGAAATTGTTTTGCATTGGAAATCAATCCAAATTTTAGGGCTATAAACAAATTAAATTCGGTCAAAGTTCAATATCTACTCGACTTTGTCCGAACGTAAACTGAACTCGAACAGAGCATATTACTAAAAGAGTTAACATTTCTCATTGTACAAAAGTTTATTACATAAAATATACAAAACTTTCACTCTCTCATTATGTATACTGGGAGATTCATATAATTCCATATAATTAGATAGTTAATTTAAATAAGTATTGAGATTAAAAGTAATGTTAAAAATATTTAATCAATTTTAAATAACGTATTAATTTTTTTAGGGAAAAATAATCAAATTTCATTAAGAGACTAAATCTGCATTCATTGCAGAGAGAATACAGTCAGGGACAACACCCAATCAAAGATAAGCTTGCAACATTCAACAAGTATATTTTTAGTAAAACACCAGTAACCTCATTTTCATTCTTAGAAATAGCAAGAATCCTCGGGAGAGAACTTGAACTAGCTAAACCCCTAAAAGCATACGTGTAAACTCCTATAAAGGACAAATCATCACTCTCCAAATTAAACTCTATCACTATGGTAGCACAATCAATCATATTCTCTCTCATACCCGCCAATACCACATGTCTTGGCCTAGTGAAGGCCCAAAATTGCCGCTGTGAATTCTACTTCTTCCGCCCCACCCAAAAACCTCAACAGTTGCACTGCTGCTCTAACCACCACCCCTGCAGCATCCTTCACCACTGTAGTTGCTCCGCTCTCGGAAAGACCTATCACAATTCACCATGAAAACACACACCATCGATCTCTACCAACATTGTCCATAATTGGAGTTGGGACTGCCACCTGCATGTCAAATCCCCCCCGCACCTAAAAAGTCTTCCCAAAATTTCAAACACCCCTCAGCCATACTATCTGCAGCTAGGATTGTAAACGGGGCGGGTCTTACCAGTACTTGTTTGGGTCTGTACCCGTTTTTAGCAGGTAAGGTTTAAATTTTATACCTGCGGATCCCTACCCGTGCCCATATTTATACTACTATATGGGTTTGAGCAAGGTATGGTGATGCCCATACCCATATACCCGTATTAATAAAATAATAATATATATTATATATATTATAGTAGATGGAGGGTAATAAATATGTATAGGTAGGTTTGGCTAAGTGGTTAAGAAGGCAAACTTAAATACTTGTTGGACTTGGCAGTGCAAGTTCAAATCCTCCTGTTTTGAACATTTTCTTTTTTTCCTTTTCAGTCATTTTCTCTTTTTTTTCTCTTTTTCAGTACTAAATAGAGTCTCTTTCTTTGATGGATTTGCCCCAATTAACCTCTTTCAAATTATTTATTTATTTATTTTCAACATTATTTCAAATGCCATTTCACAAATAATTTATTTTTACTAAATATAAAAATATATTCGTTCATCCGTGTAAAAGCAATTTATGATAGTAATATTTTTGCCTTATTTTTTATTTCATAGAACTACTGAAAAGATGGATCATGACAAAAAGGACAATCTTTTTCTTTATTTTTCTTTGTCGTTCTCTATCTTATATGTTACTATTTTACTTATCTATTAAGCGACACCGCATTATTACATATACTCTTTGCTCAGAGGTTGTACAGGAATTTGGATTACAGACTGAAATTAATATAGTTAAAGGGGTCTATATCCCTATCATTTATGTATATGTTAAATGATTGTATTTAATTATATAATTTTATTTAATTTCAGAAATAATTAAAAAAACAAAACCACCTGCACCCCCAAAGAAATTGAACACACGTGCCACCACTCACTGACATGAAGCTTCGAATTCTCGTCTCATTCTTAATCGATTCGATAAGGGTTTCCTGTGGCGGTTTGAATTTGATTACTTTTAAATCATCATGTTTGTCCTGTTTAATAATCTCACTTTTTCTATCTATGACTCTATGAGCATGAAATGGAGGAACATATCGAATTTGCTGCATCTTCTTGTGAAGTAGCTTGAATTTCGATCTGGCTGTGTATTGTTGTTGCTTACTATCTCTGTTTTGCTTAATTTGCTGGGCGTTTTCCGTTTCTATGTAGCAACTGGAGGAGTATGAATTTTAATATGACTCAAATTTTAGTGAATTTTAATTTTGTTTCTCATTCTAATGAGTCCCATCTTTCCTTACCCTTTTTCGCATGGCAGTATTAAGCCCATGTCTAAATTGCTTTGACGACTATAATCAATCAAAGGTAACAACAGAAATAGCATCTTGTTGGAAGAGAAACTATAGGTTCAGTCAAAGCTTAAATCGGCTCATATCTTTTGGCACATCCAACCCTTACTAATGAAAGTAGACACTTTCAGTGATAATAATAAGAATTTCTAATTATAAAAGTAGGTATTTACAATTATAAAAATGGACAATTTTAATTATAAAAATAGGCACTTATAGGCTCAATTTGGATTGATCTTATTTTGGAAATTCTTTCCGTTTTTTACTTTGAGACTCATATCTTTTCTCACAAAAATATATTTATCACGAATTCTAAAATAAAAATGCTCCCTATTTTCAAAATAAAAACTGATTCAAGTTGAGCCTTAGTTATAAAACTATGCACTTTCAATTGTAAAAGTAGACACTCATAGTTATAAAAGTAGATACTCTTAGTTATAAAAATAGGTACTCCAAATTATAAAAGTTGGCACTCTCAGTAATAAAAGTAGGCTCTCAAAGTTATAAAAGTAGACACTCTTATTTATAAAAGTGAGTACACGTAGTTATAAAAGTAGGCACTCACAATTATAAAAGTAAGTACTCTTAATTATAAAACTAATCACTTTCGCGTTTGTAAAAGTAGACACTCACAATTATAAAAGTAGGCATTCTTAGTTATAAAAGTAGGCACTCACAGTTATAAGAGTAGGTACACTTAATTTTAAAAGTAGGCACTTACACTTCTAAAAGTAAGCACTCATAATTATAAATTAGGTATTTTAAGTTATAAAAGTATGCAGAATTAGTTATAAAAGTAGACACACTTAATTATAAAATTAGCTCCATTTAGTTCTAAAAGTAGGTATTCACGGTTATAAAAGTGGCACTTTCAGTTGTAAAAGTATGCATTCACAGTTATAAAAGTAGACACTCAAAGTTATAAAAGTAGTCACTCTTAATCATAAAAGTAGACACTCACAGTTTATAAAAGTAGGCATTCTTAGTTATAAAAATAGGCACTAACAGTTATAAAAGTAGGCACTCTTAATTATAAAAGTAGGCATTCACAATTGTAAAAGTAGGGACACTTAGTTTTAAAAGTATGCATACTTGATTCTTAAAGTAGGCAATCAAAGTTCCAAAAGTATGTACTCAGTTATAAAAGTAGGCACTTTCAGTTATAAATGTAGGCACTCATACTTATAAAAATAGGTACTCTTATTTATAAAACTAGGCACTCACAGTTATAAAAGTAGACACATTTAGTTCTAAAAATAGGCAGTCACAATTATAAAAGTAGGCACTTTCAGTTATAAAAGTAGGCACCCCTTCTTACAATAACTTATCTTGCATGTTATATAAAATAGGTACTCCTAATTACAAAAATGAGCACCTGTAATTATAAAAATATGCATCCATAATTGTAAAATTAGGCAATTATAGAAAGTAATTTTCATGTAATTAGAAACATTTTAATTTTTTGATTAACCTTATATTAGAATTGGACAAAGGTTAAAATAGTGTTTGAAGGAAAATAAAGCTAACACCTCCAATTGTGTGCTTTCCCCACTTCTATTTTGTTTTATTTAAGAAAGTCATAGTCCAAAGAGCACTTACTAAGAAAATTAAAAAAACAAAAAAACTAAGGATTGAAAGACAATTTCACATGAACTCCTGAGTCCACATCATATAGTTAATTCCACCTATCAAAAGAGAAAGCAGCACACGAGCAAATGAGTTGCTTGAAACCTAGCACAAACACCAACATTATAGGAAATGTCAGGTCTACTAGCAGTTAAATATAACAAACCTCCAATCATACTTCTGTAGGTTTGTTAATCAACATCTTCTCCATTGTCATCTTTAGTAAGTTTGGTGCTAACACTTATCGGTGTTGAAACCTATCTAGAACCATCCAAACAAAACTTTTTCACAAGGTTATAAGCATATTTTGATTGGGAAATAAAAATACTATCAGATAATTGTTTAATTTGAAGACCAAGAAAATAGGATAACTCGCAAACCATATTCGTCTCAAATTCATCTTTCATGAGGGTGATGAATTCATTTGTCAGCTTCCGGATGTTGACCCAAAAACTATGTCATCAATATAAATTTGTGCCAGCTTGACATGATCACCAGATTTTTTAACGAATAATGTCGTGTCATATCCTCTTTTGGAATTTTCTTTAACAAGAATCCTAACACACATCTAGTTGGATATTGTGATGCTGACCGGGCTGGCAATTGTGTTTGGTAGAAAGAGTACATCTGGAGGTTGTTTCTTTGTTGGTGGAAATATGGTTTCTTGGTTCAGCAAGAAGCAAAATTGTATCTCTTTGTCAACAGCTGAGGTAGAGTATATATCTGCAGGTAGTTGTTGTACTCAAATCTTATGGATGAAACAAATGTTAGATGACTATGGTCTAACATATAAAGAGCTATTGATTTTTGTGATACTCAAAGCACATTGATATATAAAAAAATCCAGCACAATACTCATGGAGAAAGCACATTGAAATTCAACACCATTTTATTTGTGACTTGGTTGAACACAAAATTATTAATCTGGATTATGTAACAACACATAAGCAATTGACAGATATATTCACAAAACCCTTGGATGCTACAAGGTTTGATGAGTTGAAAAAAAGGCTATAGGCCTTTGCACCTCGTTAAGACTATTCGAACAACTTTACACAACAGTGTATATATGTTGGTATTTTTTTTTGGTTTTTGGTTTTCTGGATTTTTTGTATTATTTTATTTTTTTATATAAAAAATACAAAAATATGTGTGGATTTTTGTTGAAGATTTAAAGAGTTATATCTTAAATGGATTTCCTATTTGATGTAGTATTCTACCAAAGTGCTTGAGTTTAAAGAGGAGTATCATCATCAGAGTTATTCTTTCAAGGAAACTTATTGGAGTGGGATTCTAACTCCTTTATACTAGCTGGACTAAAATCCTCTTAAATATTTGACTTCTCAACATTGGGGTTTTCATTCAATTTTTCCATCTCTTTGGTTGCCATAAGCTACAACATTTCATCTTTTATAACTTAATTCTTCAACCTTTAAGCACTTACAATGGTGAAACCAACAAGAAGCCTCACCATTGGCTCTGTTGAGACAACCTTTGTTGATACAACTCCAATAGATACCACACCTATTGTTGATGTTCCGGCAGAGACGCTGCCACCACCCACTGATCGAGCTCCGATGGAAAGACCTTCGACAACACCAAAAGGTACCTTAATATGTTGTCGATGACAGTCAATCCGGTAATGCTGATTTTCCCTTTCATATTCCCGTGATAAGTGTTTATTTATCTAGTACTGTTGCTGCGACTTGTGAGCCTTGGAATGTGAACCCTGTTTTTGTTGGTTAGGATTTTATAAATATTGGGAATGACCCATCTGTGTTGGTTAAAGCTTTAGATCTAATTAAAACACATGGTTCTGCCTTGTTGGGTCTGAGTAATGTTGCTGTTGGGTTGTTAGGTCAGAAGGCTATTTTTTCTGACACTCCTAGTAAGCTTGTTGTTAGCTCATCTAAGATTCTTGTTAAACACTTTGGAATGGTGAGCAGTGAAGGAATTGGTTCTAAAAATGAACTTGTGTTAAAATCATTTCAAGGATAGGGAAAAAGTAGACAATCAGCTATGCTTAGAATATTGATCAGAAGCTCTAAAAAGCCTAGGTTGTTAAAAGATGAGTTTGGTCCCATACTTGTTGAATATGCTAGAGTAATAGGTTTTATGACTCCTTTTGTGTTAAAAAATTTGATTTTCTGTAAAAGTAGAGGATTTGTTATCTAGACTACTTGAGTTATTGGTGAATTCTAAGCTGTTAAACTCCACCAGATTCGCAAAAAAATGTAATGAGTTTCTTGTGCATGAATTTTATGCAAACATGGATGAAAGTATTGTTGATGACAATTCAAGTTTCTTTGGAGTGGTTTATGTGAGAGGTAAAAGTCATTGATTTCAATGTTGAGGAGCTGTCTGCAGTTTTTATCCCAACACATAGTGATGTTGAGGGACTTGTTCTGAAAGATAACATGGACTTGGACATGGTCACTGCTGAATTGACACGAGCTACTAAGGCTAAATGGCCAGGAGAAGGGAAGTTGTCATCTGCTCGGTTAACACTAAAATATTTTGGTCTTTACAAAATTTCTTGTTCTAACTAGATGCCTTCTACTAATGATTTTGTTATGTTAAGAAACAAGGTTGTTCTGCTATATCTGCTGGGCACAAGCAAACCAATTAACATCGGACAAGTCATTTATGACAGCATAGTGCAACTCAATTTCACAAAAGAGGAACCTTTAAAAAAGTTGCTATTTCTATGTCTAATAACTGAGTGCCTTGAAAGTTGTCGAATTAAAATTCATGCTGTTGATATTGTTGTTAATGAGATTGGTGAAAAAGCTATTAGTAAGAAGCTGGATGTTGACACTAAAGAACGTGCTAAGACCAAGGCAAGGAAACCTCTTTCTCAAGCTAAAGAAACAAATGAGCAAAACTTCTAAGACAAGCAACCATTGCACCTATTGTTGAAGAGACATATTATGTTCACAGAAAACAATTTCAAGAACTTCAACAGAGCATCATTGGTCTCCAAGGTCATGTTCGACAACTGCAAGCTGAGGTTGCTGCTCTTAAAACCTCACAGAAGTGACTTTGTCATTGTTTGACAAAAAGGGAGTAAGAGTTGTAATGTTGAGGGGGAGCTTTTTCTTGGTTTGAGGAGGGGTTTTTGTGAAGTTTTTGTTTAATTATACTACTGAATATTTTTCTTCATATTTCCTTTGGATTTTCATGGTTTCCTTTTTACTATTTGAAGATTTGGATGTTATGTTAAAAGCCTTATTGTTGGTTCAACATATTTCTATTATTCTGTCTTAACAAAATATTTTTGTTAGTCTCTATACGCTACTTTTCTTGTTTTAACAAGTGTAAGTGCATTTTATTACTATCCTTGGTGTTATTGCTATGCACTAATCATGTGATACGACTTAGAGACTTTATGTTGTGTTGGAACTTCTGATGGATTTTGATGTGATGTCAAAACTGTAGCCAACACACAACCGAACTTTGCTACTGCTGTTTACTGAAGATATGTTTAGAATCAAACAATGCCAAAGGGGAAGATTGTTAGGGAAATAGATTCCTAATTAAATTAGAAAATGAGTTGGCATTATTTGAAGAAGCAAAGGTCTAGTTTATTAAAGAGTCCTTATCTCTTTAATATATATCCAAGATTTCTTGAAGATTATTTGAAGCTCATGCTAATTAGACTTGGAGTTTTACTTGAAGACTGCTTGAAGTAATCAGCTGAAGATTAGAAGAAGACTTCAAGTAGGAAACCTTCTTCAACAAGGTTTTCGTTTGCTTATTTATTTGAGCAACCTATAGACTTTTTTTCCCCAAAATTAAGAGAGTACATCATATACTCGAGAGATAGAAGTCTAGAAATTTTGGTGAGAAAATTCTGATGCGACTGGTGTCAACTCGTTTCAATTAAGAAGTACCACAGTCCTAATGTAGTTATATTTGTTTCATTTATATTGTAATAGATAGTTCAGTTGGAATGTTTCTTTCTGTATTAGACACTTTGTGTTAGCTGCCAAGGGTGTTAGATTGAGTGTGTCTAGTATAACACACAGCAAATTGGTGCAGCAAGTGTGTGTTGATTGTTGTGGTCAGATTGATCACTAGTTAGGATTGTACAAGTGCTCCTTTTTATTTTCCTCATATAGTGGATCGGATCAGTGACCATAATCTTGTAGAGGCAGGCATTGCTGGCCAAACTGCGTAAACAACTCTTGGTGTCTCTGTTAAGTGAATTATTTTCGTACTATGTTAAATTAATAGAGAACTCTTGACACAACACGAAAGTCAAACTTGACTATTTGTTAGTGTTAAGTTAAATAAGAGAATTTAACATTACTTTCAACCTTATATGATCAGTTGATAAGGTAGAGATAATCTAGGAAATGAGCGTAAGAACATGGGAGTATTAGTTTTAAACAGTTAGTCTCTTTTAAATTTTTATCAATGATAACTTTTTGACTCATTAAAAAAATCTAAAAATCTATAAATTAAGAACCAAGCTTTTAAGGCTTTAGGAGAGGAGATAGAGCAAAACATGTATTCAAATATATAAATAGATAGATAGAGATATATAGATAATAAGTGCCAGTAACTAAAATTGTCTGTAATTCAAAAAGAAAATTAAAAGAAAAATCTACAGAGCTATCTGAAATGTGAGTTTAAGCATATTTTGTACTTGCAACAAATTTAGGCTAGGCTTTGATTAAAACTTGCTCGCCCAACTAGACCGGGATACAGTTCGGTGCTTCCTAGAGCTCCATGAGAGTTGATTATCCACCTAAAAAAGAATATAACAAAACATAATAACTATTTAAAAGTCTATCATGATTAATTGTAAAAAAATATACTCATTAAGGCAGATATTTAAAGAAAAATAATAGAATATGTTAGAAATTTAGTTTTCTATTTATGTTAGAAGTGTACTGGCATAGTTTGGATTTGTGTTAGCAAATTTCAATTTGATTAAGGAGTTATATCTCCATATCTTTATCATCATATTTTTCTAAGATATCTTAGAGAAATTGAAGTTTACTTGGAGAACTTGATATGCTAGGTCTTGAAGATAACCATGCTGGAGCTGGTGTGAAGAATTCGATCACGAGTAAAAGACCTCTCTAAGTAAGTCTTTTTGGCTGCTAAAGAGTTTATTAACTATCTCAAGGTTTATCAAAAAGATTTGCGAGAAGCTTTGAGATATTCAAGAAGTTGTAGCTGAAGTTTTTGGCTAAAGATGAAGAGACCAATTGGGAGGTAGAAGACTTCTTTAAAACAAGTCATCTGCTACCACTATTTATATGAAGCATCTAGCGCTTTATTTTCTGAAGCAAATTAAGAGAGCATACACACAAGAGTGTTATGAGAGAGTTCAAGAATTTGCAAGGGAAATATTCTCGGGGAGCCTTCTCATCAAGTGGCCAGTGTTGTATCACTGTTGTTCACCTAACACCATACTATATTTATTATATCATGGTAATAGTTAGTGGAACTGGGGTGTGCTTTGCTTCTGGATATTTTATATTATTGTCGGGAGTATTAGACCGAGTGCGTTTAGTCTAATATGCCATATTTATAATTCAAGCAACCTTTGTCAGTTAATGGTATTGGTGTGTTCACTAGATAGGGTTGTAACCTCGTAACTTTGTATTTCTCCTGATTTAGTGGATTTGATCGACGACCATGGCCCAGTAGATGTAGGCTTTGTTGTCGAATAGCATTAACAACTTTTTATGTGTTACTGTTGTCTTCTTTTACACTATGTTGTTGACATGACTTTATCCTTTGACACGACTTTATCCTTTGACACAAGCCAGATTTTCCAAAAATTGTCTTAAGGTTCCTAACACTTGTTGAAGTTGTGCTAGCCTAATTTCAATCTTACAAGTGGTATCAAAGCTCAGTCACCATTGTTTTGATGGTATCAACAAGGTAAGATCCTGTGAAAAAGGTTGAACGGATTTTTGTCGACATGAGTTTGATGAAAGAAGGGGTTCATCAATTTGTCCACCTTTTTGTGAAGGAAATAACTATCCATACTTTAAAGTATGTTTAAGAATAGTTATTCAGACTCTTGATGATGATACATAGTATGTTATTGAATCTGGTTGGAAGACGCCTGTGAAAGTAAATGGTTAGAAAAAGGATAGTAATGCTTGGTCTCTTGAAGAAAAGAAGTACTCATAAGCCAATGCCAAAGCTCTCAACACTATCTTCACTGGTGTTGATTTAGAGCAGTTCAAGCTCATTTCACAGTATGAGACCACAAAAGAAGCATTGAATGCTTTGCAAACAATCCAGGAAGGAACGAATAAGGTAAAAATCACTAGATTTCAGATGTTGAATAGTTAGTTTGAGGAATTGCGTATGAAAGAACATGAGTTAATAGAAGTATTCATCGGCAAGTTGTGTGACATAACTAATCAAGCATATGAACTTGGTGAGAGTTTTGATCAAGAAAAACTTATCAGGAAGACTTTAAAGTCTCTTCCTGAAAGATTTAGAGCAAAAGTCATAATAATAGAGAAACCCAAGCATGTGTCAACTATAGAGCTTGATGAGTTGATTGGTTCGCTACAAGCCTATGAGATGACCATGCCTAACAAACTACAAGATAAAGGTATTGCTTTCAGAGTCAATAACTCGAATCCAATGAAGAAAAGGTTCAACAATGATAATCTAAAATGATTAGGTGCTTTGAATGTGGTGGTCGTGGACATATACAATCAAAGTGTACAAATATATTGAAGAGGAACAAATCACACAACACCACTTTGGATGAGGACAACATCTATGACTCACAACTTGAGAATGATTATGAAAGACAAGAGAACAATATGGCATTTCACTTGCAACACTTTAAGGGTAATGATTTCTTCGCTTCTGATAGTTCCCTTGATTATGCCAATAATGTTATTGATGAGTCCAATAAAAATGAGGTTACCTATGAGAAGCTTCAGGAGATGTTCCATTTTCTAAGTACTAGGTGGTTGATCCTAGATGAGGATTATGTTATATTGTTGACATAGAACAAACAAATGTAAGAAGAGAATACAAGAATCAATGCTTTCTGTTAGAAGCTAAAACAAGAATTACAACGAACAGGGACAAAAGCTAAGTTGAATATGAAAGAAAAAAACAGAGGATGAAGTTAGATGGAGTTTTGGAAACTGGAAAAAACTTTGGAGATTATACTAGATTGGGTTATGTTGACATAATAGTAAACACTTCACAACACAGAAGTATTAAACATAGTGAAATTGATAGAATAAAGTTAGGTTCATGAATGCTGAGAAGAAATGTTTCTACATGAGGATGAAATTGAGAAAATCACTTCCTGTTTGTGATTTTTATAGAATATCGACTAATTTTCTACTTTCTGCTAAAAAGTTAAGAAGGGAATGGATAGATGCTGCATAAATTTACAAAAGCCCAACATCCTTATTACTTATTCAAGACTTTTGGACAGATATTCAACATTATACCTAGATGCTTAAGAATAATACCTTGGAGCTGATTGCATCTCTATCATGGAATATTTGGAGAGCACGAAATGCATCCATGTTTAATAATAAAGGAAAAACTAGTAGATATTATCTCCTTGGTTAGATGCCTTCATGAGGTCCAGAAGACTTATTTCTTTCAATTTCTTTTACATCCATAATGTTTTGGATAGTTTGCGTAGGTGGTTAAACCTTCTAATCAATCAAGAGACACTAGACCCCTATGTATAGACGTCTATTTCAAAGTCAAGGTTGATCCTCTGCAATAGATTAGAATGGTAGATTTGTTATTGAAGTATTGATCAGGAACCACAATAGTGAGGTAGTGGCATAAATGTCCTAACAAATTCCCCATATGTCTCTAATACAAGCTCTATAAACACAAGCTACTATTTCAAGGATACACTCTAGCCACTCAGATCGACTTAACTAAGTTTCTCCTTGAATCTCATGATTTAGAGGTTGTGAAACAAGTCAATAAAAAGAGGACATACAGTCCTCTGGTGGAACATACGATTTGAGAAAATATGCCATCTTCACTGTTCATTTCCCCAAACCTTGATTCAGTATGTAAACACTGTCAAGCAAATATTGTTGTAGATAAGTTAGAAATATTTGGGTTGACATAAGTTTGGATGATACCTCAGCATTTATATTCTCACATTGTATATGTTGGAGAATAATGCTCCTAATTACTATTACAATATACTAATTACTATTACAAATTAAAGAAAAATCAGCGGAAGAATAAAAACAGAAACTGAAGATTCAATCTTCAAGAATAGAAAACAATAACTAAGCAATAAGGCAATCTGCAAAATCAACACCCAGTTAATATCAAAGCAAAACCAAAATGAACAAAGAGTAGTTCTGCTTACCACCACCGCGATGAAACCGACAGCAGAAAATCAAAGAGACGACCGAGGAGCGGAAATCGAACGGTCACCAGACCTGTAAATGGACGCTGAGCAGCGGCAAAGCCACGTCGAGGCGCCTAAGGTAAGCAAAGGGATGATCGGGTGTTAAACCCTCAGAAAAGGCCTCAGGCGTGATGGATATCACCGGCAACCTTCTTTCTCTATCTCTCTCTTTTCTTTTCCTCACAGCTCACTCTCTAACCACATCAACAGACAATTCAAAAGTGACAAAGAAGACCGATGAACCACAGAGAAGCATTGAACACCGGAACAAAGAGAGAAAAGCAACGACGGAACCACAGAATCAGGAGGAAACCAGAGAGTCCCGAAGACTCCAAAAGACAGAGAATGAAGAGACGGTTCAGATGAGGAGAGCAAGAGATTGCACAGAAAACAAAGCAGCAGCAGCAATAAAAAGAGGGAAGGGCGCGGGTCGGAAGGCCCGAGCGGCCAACCCGAACCGCCCGGGCATCCCTTGACCCGGTCAAGGAAAAAATAAAGAGAAGCCTATTCCAAAGGGGGCTGAGGCCCAATACATCATGGGGTTAAAAAAGAAAGGGGAGGAGAAATTGGGTTGAAAAATGCAGAAAATATTGGGAGAACATGGGCTTGAAAAGCCTACAGTATAAAAGACTTTATGTCTAATGATCAATGAAACGATTATTGATTTTGTTTAATTTTTAAGTTAAAGAAGGCAACACATATAAAAAGAGATTAAGTTAACATTTATTACGTATTATTTGAGATATATATATATATATATGTATGAAATCAAGAACTTCACGTTAAAATTTATTACGTATTATCTAATATGTACGGAACAAAATGCAAGAGTTACAACAAGAAATATATTACAAGAACTTAATTATAAGAACTAAAACTATCAAGGTGTTTGTATAGCCTTTCTTCATAAGAGAAAGGAACTAAGTTTATTGCTTATATTAATAATGAGTTACAACCATCTTGAATCATCAAGATGAATTGGCGTTGTTAGTAATTAAAATACAACAACAACCAAATCTCTATAATCTATAACGGATTCAATGTATGGCTTGTTTAGATTGTTTGATATATATATATATATACACTATTTGTTCTAGTTTCATGAAGTAACTAATAAACAAGATATAAAATCCTATTCATTATCATTAGCATTTTATTTTTGTAAAGAAATATGACAAATAGTTTCGATGTTATCTTGAATTACATTTTTGGTAATACTAAGGAGAAGTATTAAAACAGTATAGATATGAATCCAAAGAGATAAAGAATTTGCCAAGAACATAGATATGTATCTTTTTTAAGGAATAATATAGGTCAACGAACAAAATGAAGAAATCTATTAATATGGGGATCCTGACTCCTGCATTTAATGTTTCCTACATTGAATTCAAAAGTGATGTCCTTGTATTCATAGCTTTCTTTCTTTGGTTTGATGGATAATATATTATGATCATGACTATATAACTTATGAATTTAGTGAATTTTTTTTTTTGTGGCTAATTAAATTAGAGAGAAAATCACCCAAAATATCAATAAACAATTACACTGTTCTCTTTTTACCTATAAACTATTATTTATTTAATTTCTATACAAATACAATTTTTACTTTTCTTTTTTTTTCCCATAAACAATTATTTTTAATTTCTTCCGAAATACGATTTTTGATGTGTTTATAATACCAAATTATGATTTTTGGTGTGGTTTTGTTAATTGTGTGTTATTAGCAACTCAAAAATAGTATAATTATTTATGGATAAAAAGAGAAAAGTAAAATTGTATTTGGGTAAAAATTAAACAATTAATCATTTGTGGGTAAAAAGAGAAAAGTATAAATTGTTTATAGGTATTTTAGATGATTTTCTCTAAATTAGAATAACAAATTGGTTTCAGTGATAAATATTATGGTTACAGGGAATTAATGAAGGAAACTAACAAAAGAACAAAAAGTGATAAATACTGCTAGATGTTTTGATGGAATCTAGAAAAGGAGGAAACAACACATACAAAGAAAACTTTGAAGTTTTTACACTCATCGGATAAGAAAGAATAGAAGATAAAGCATGAGGATGAAGTAAATTGAGAAAGAAAGAGAAGAATATATATCTTAGCCATTTCAAAACCTATAAAGAAAGATTGTAGGCCTTTTAATTTGATAGGGGGAGGTTTCTACATGCATCATCATACATATGGTGATTAATTTTACAAATCACATTGACTTATAAAGAAAAGTTGCAGTTATGGTAGCTACTGCTTTAAGCTTGGACTCTTTTTTAAATTTCCTGCTAGGCTGTATCCTATCTATATCACTATGAAAACACACCAATGTTTGCAATCAATTTCATCTTATCACGCACTGGCTATTCTTATTTTTTCTCTACTCTTTGCTTTCCCCGCATAGTGGTTTTAGATTTGCTTTGAGTTCTTGAATTCAAGAGTTATTAGGAAACCTTTCTTGCTAGTTTAGTCTGGGAAAAATGATTCATTATTTTTTTTTGGGTAAAAAGTGCCAGACACATTTAAACTTTCTCGTTTTCTCCATTTTAGCACTAAAACAAAAAAATTATCGATTTTAGTACTTTAACTTAAAAAACTCTTTATTTGAACACCATCGTCAAATTTCAGCGTTAAATATTAACGGTACAGGGGTATTTTTGTCAAAATAAAAAACGAGAACTATTATTTTTGCTATTTCATATTTTTTCTTTCGCCTTCATTCTTCTCCCAAATCAAAACCCTAAATCCCACTTTTATCTTACATTCTTCCTTCTGCCGCCACTTATCTCCTCTCTCAATTTAAGCTTTTTGTTTTCTTCTCCCCTTTCCCTTTCTTTCTTCCCTTTGTCATGTCTGCCATTATTGTTGAAAAATTGAAGACTTGCTTCTTTTTTATTTTATTTTATTTATCTTCATTTGTGGTGGAGAAAGAAAGATATAGAGCAAGAAGCATGGTGCAAGAAATTGGTGAGATTGCTTAATGACTTTAAAGTAGAGATTGGTTTAGTTGTTAGTTGTCATATGTATCATATTTATAAACTAAACTTGAAGTAAATCTATTTTTCTAGTATAATTTTCATAGAACTTTGGACTTGTTTATAATATGATGGGTATAAGTTCAAGGGATGAGTTTCATTATTGTGACTATGTAAATTTATTGAAAGTTAAGCATCATGGCATCCATTTCTTATTTAATTTACATTTTAAAGTTCTTTTTTACGTTAAAAAAATTATTTTTTTAATTTTTCACAAACACATACACACACACACATATATAATTCATTATTGTTTAGATAACCATATACATTGCACAATGATGGACATTTCAATTTCTCTTTTTTTCCCCTTGATATATACCCATATGCCTAACTTGTTTTTATATGATCACAAGCTTTGCACAATGATGCACATTAAATTTTCTTTTCTTTTTTCCTTTGCTCGATGTATACGCATATGTCTTGCACAATAATGCATATTTAAATTCTTTTGTATATAAGATTATGATTTAATTTAGAGTATAAGTATGAGTATGTGCATGTAAAATAATATATCACCCTTTTTTTTTTTTAATAAGATTGTGTTTTTAAATAACGACAGGCTTTGCACAATGATGCACATTACAATTTCTTTTCTTTCTTTTTGCTCGATATATACGCACATATCTTGCACAACAATTCATATGTAAATTTTTTTGTATATAAGATTGTGATTTAATTTAGAGTATAAGTATGAGTATGTGCATGTACAATAACTCATCACTTTTTTATAGGTGCGTATTTTACTTTTATATTTTCAATCATAGTGAAGATTGTGTTGACTTTTGTGATGGATCCTCCAATAATGGAAGCTTTTCCAATGGGCGTAATAATTCATTCAACGTTATGGTTGGCGTATCATCTAATAAAGAAAGTGGTATAGCAAGCTACTTCGCTCAACTAGGGCCGATGATCTTATTCTCCAGCACATTGAGGAAGAAGCAAACATACTTTCTCCTAAGAAACATGTTTCTACGAGTTCCACTAAGTTGCCACCTTTTATTGTTGCTCCACAAGGTCTACCTATGGTCAGTAGATTGTAAGAGATAATAGATGTTTTAGTGTTCGAGACTATGTTGCAAGCCAGCGGCCTACTGAGTTTCAAGAATTAGATCGGAAAGCATCAGAACTAATAATTGCAGCATGTGTTTGGTTTACTGGTGAGCTGCCCTCTTAGTATTCCCACTACAACGGGAAAAATTTTAAAATGAACCCGATACATAAATGAGGACATGTACTGCTTTGACTTGTATTAAGCCACTTAAATCACCGTTATTCTTGATCTTGTCCATATTTACGAAGACAAGATCTCAAAGTTGTTAATAATAAAGATGATGTGATATAATACAAGTCAAGGGGTTCATGCCCTCACTTATATATCGGGTCTATAATAGAATTTTTCCAATAGAGCTGGCTTGTTCTCATATATATACATATATATATATATATATAGACACATACAGACGCTCGCACACTCACTCACACAAACATTAGAGCAAATATTTTACGATCTAAATATTGACTTCACTTACCTATTACTTGCTAGTTTCGATGGCTCGCCCAAATGCCATTGAACAACGGGATGATGGTTCTTCATCTAGAAATGTTTGTAATCAGAGTCTTACTGGATTGAATCATCAACCAGTTTCAATACTAGCAATAATAGTTTCTATTGGTATTGTCAATAAGGGCCATGGTGGTAGTTCCAGTTACAGTCAGTCAGATGTTAACATGCGAGATCCAAGGCTAATTGGTCAAAATTCTAATCAACTGCCCTCTGTGCATGTTTTGACATAGTATTGACACTTATAAGAACGAACCATCAGACTTTCTTCTACACTTGTAAGACTTTATAGGGCTATGGTTTGTGTTACTATTTTTCTCTCTCCACTTCTATTCAAATTATATTTTTATTAATCAACTCTTAGAATTGGAAATATATATCATTTTTTTATTAATTAAAAAAGTGCCTTTAGTAATAAGTTGCTTTCAAAATAAAAATTTATAATTATATTTCTCAATTCATCTCATTTCTCATGACCTATATCGCATGAATGACATACTAATAACTAATGAATCTATTGGGTATGTCATTACAAGTGGTTAACAATGTGTAGAAGAATATCTCCGAGAGTGATAGGATGCGTATGGACATAGATAATTTGAGCTATGAAGTAATAATATAATAATTTTGTGCTTTATATGTACAAAGTCATATATATGTTCAATATTCTTTAGCTACTTTAAAGAAAACAATTTTTTGGACTCAAGACCTACTAGCCCTTGAAGAGAATATCAGGAATGATATCCACGGCCTTAAATAAGAAAACAATTCGTAATCACTTAAAGTGCGGTAAATATGCATTAATAAATATGTAGGCACTCCAGAAAAACAAAAAATCTGTTGTATTTATCTTGTAAGAAACTTTTACTTTTTGCTTTTTTGTATATTTATACCCTCAATTGATTTGATTTGTGAGTTGTTTCTATTTGAACTTTTTCTCTTGTTAAGATGAATTTGTGAACCGTCAAGAGCTTGGAAGCTTGACTGCTATAGCTACCTCATGATGTGTATTGAAAAATGGCTCATGGAAAAGAATTAGTGTCCGCTATGCAAGAGAACTGCAATACTCGAATAAGAAGGAAAGCCTAAGTTCTTCGATTTACATTTTGGTCGTAGACATTTAATTTTGTTGAGTCTATTACTTTGTTCAACAAACTAAATAGTATATAATATACACTAGCTTGCGCAAACAAAATATAATGGAACCAATATTTTAAAGCGTTAAAATGTTTTTTGAAAAGATTCTTAATTAAGTATAGACAGAGATATAACCAAATAATTTTAATTTTGAGAGAACAAAAATTTATATAATTTTTTTCAGAGATAGCATTGTGGTTAGGATAGGAACATCCCGTGTTAAAGAAATCAAGACAACCCAACAAAGGCTTATTCCAAAATTTTTCCTTTTATTTTTTTCTTATATGTCCTTTAAAAGAGGAATCTCCATTCAATCATATAATCATAAAAAGTATCAAGAGTGATGATAGGAAACAAACATTGACCCAAAAAATATGATCAATAAGGAATAAGGGATAAAAGTAAGTGCATTTTCCTTGTATTGATAATTTTACTCTGTGGTGACTTAATTAATCGGATAAATGTTTATCACTAAAATCTTTTTTGAGACATAAAATCATATCATCCAGGTTGAGTGTCTTAAGTTTAGTTAAGAATTTGTTAAGTATACTTTTTAATACACATTTTTATATTATTGATTTAGGATTTTCTAATATACTTTAGAGAATATAGCAAAAAATACCCTTCAACTTTTTGTATTTTGCTAATTTGAGGCATATTTTTTGTCACCATTAATGCCACTCTGCCTTTACGAATGCCAAAATTATCAAAAGACGTTGGTTTCTAGTGTTTTTGGCAAAGATCATTGTGTGAATTACACGATTTTTTATGAAAGGGTAAAATAGACATAAAACACTTTCCTTATTTGCTAACCAATGATCCCCATCATGCATATAAATATATATCTTCCATATGTATAGTTTTTCTTCATATTTTGTTTGTATTATTCAATTTTAAGGGAAATATTATGCCTATTTTATCCTTTTATGAACAAATCATGTGTATTTACGTGATGATTTTGTACAAAAATACTGAAAACCTCCGTGTTTTTGCACTTTTTTTTATCATTCATAAAACATTGAATAGCATAAGTGGTGATACAGAAAAATTAGTCGAGTGGTACAAGTGGTGGCAAAGAAAGCATGAATCCCTGATTGGTAAAAAGTAAAAAGGCAAAGGGAATTTTTGGCTATATTCTCCACTTTTTAATTTAGATGTATTTATGGATCTTGATGACTTCCTTTCTTTGTAAAATCAAAAAGTTCAACTAAATAAATTCACTATTACATATAACATAATAGTAGAATCTGTGAGTAGATAAGGCTGGTCATCCGAAGGGAATTACCATAAAAGCATATTGCTTGACTTGAGAAAAAAGCTGAAATAGTCATCACTAAAGGCCTGTTTGGTTTATAAATTTTATTATAGAAAAGATTTAACACTTTTCCTCAGAAAATATTTTCTCCTGTTTGGTAACAAGAGAAAAGGCTAAGAACATTGAGGAAAACTTTAGGGAAAATTTCTATTCAAATGGAGGGAAAATACTTTCCTCACATTTTTGTGAGGAAAAGGAAAAGTGGAAGGAAAATGCTTGGAAGGAAAATGCTTATGAGCTATTTTGTGTTTTATTTTTAATATAGCAAATTACATTCCCTTAGTTTTTCATTAGTTGCTGCATACATAACATCACATTGTTTAAGTAAATACAAAATTCTAGATGTTCTTGTATGGACTAGAATGCATTTCAAGCTCTACTCTCTTCTCATTATTATTTCTACAAGTTTTTAGGTTAGAAGATTAAAAAGTGTTGAAATTCGTTATTAATGAGAGGGTATATTAGGAAAATTTTCATTAAATATTGCATTATTTTCATCATGTGACAAGTAAAAAACAGAAGATTATTACTTTGACAAATTGGAAGTATTAATTTAATGCGAATGACCACTCTTCTATCATAATATAAATTGAATTGAAAAATTATTAGGTTAGTTTGACAAATTGGAAATTAAATATTTTTCAAAAAATAATTAATAAATTTACTTTTAAATCCAAGTGGAAAAATTTTAGTTCGGTCTAATTTAAAAAAAAAAATCAATTTTTTATTGTATTTTTTCAAATTAAAAAAAATTCAAAATTGAACTGAAAAAGCAAATGCACTATACTACCCATCTGTAAATAATGTATATAACCATTCACATTATGATCTAAATCAAAGTCTAAAGATAAACTAAGTCAATGCAAATTGAATAGTTTTTAAACTAACCTATCAATTTCTATAAAATTAATGTTGGTGGAGTGCTAATATGTCCTTTTTTTAGATGATATCCTTCTTTTTCATTATTTTCATTTTCCATTTCCATCACAAAATATACTAATCAAACAAGAAAAATTGTATGTCCTTAGTATTTTCCTCAACTAGCCAAACAATTTATGGATTTTAGTTTTTTAAGAATTTCATTTTCCTTTTCTCTCTTCTCATTTTCATCACTGAAATCCTTGAACTACACAGGGCCTAAGATTAGAATGACCAGAAAATTTACTCGAGAAGGTTTGAGCCCAAATGTGAAAGAGCAAACAGATACACGGAGAGAATTCATGGTCATTATTACTATTAATGGCAACTTTTTTGAATTTGGGCCACTATCCTGCTAGACCATCATTCTATTCCTTCTCAAGGTTGGGAATCAAGTTTTCAATGGAAAGCTTTGATTTATGAATCATCCTTTTACATATTCTCATATCTTTTCGTTGCATTTTTTTCTTGAAAAATTGATAAAGTAGAGGGGAAAAAGAGCACATCATGTCTCTTCTATGCAGGTCCTTGTATATACGCTTATAAAATATTCACAAAAGAAAAGAATATGTAGACTTAACAACTCTTTTCTCACCAATTTTTCCCTTTTCCATCCCGATTCTCCCTTATTTATTGACCCAGTGATGCTTTGGGCCTCAACCGAGACTGATAGGCTTCTTGTGCTCTGCTTAGGTTGCCACTTGGGCCGTCATTCTTGCTGTCTGTTGTTTGGACCACCTCTTTGACCGAGTCCATCTTGCTGTTGCCTCTGGGCCGCCCCTTGACCGTGTCTTCCGCGAGATACCCGAGGCCTGGGTTGGCCACCCAGGATGCTTGCTGGTGACCCACGCGACCGTTCGGCTGGCTCCTTCTTAATGATGGTCTCCTCGGTTTTACTCACAGTCACTCTCGATCTTCTCTCTACCGTTTCACTCTCTTTGAGTCTTTTAGAGTCTTCAAGACCCCAACTTTTCTACTCCTCCTTCCCGGTTGGTTCTGCCATTGTTGTTCTCTCTGTCTATGCTGTTTTACAACTTTGTCTTCTGTCACCATTGTTATCTGTTGGTGAGTTTGAGAGAGATAGCCATGAGGAAAGAAAAGAGAGAGAATTAGAGATCGTTCGGTTGCCGGTGATTCTTCCCGGTTTGAGGCTCTTATCTGAAGGTTAGAAACCCAATCATTATCCTTTCTTACCACCATCGCCTCGACGTGGCTACGCCGCTGCTCGGCAACTGTTCTTGGTTGAATAACCCCTCGGTTCTGTGCTCCTTGGTTATCTCTTTGATTTTCTGTTGGACGGCTGTCCAACAGTGGTGAGCAAAAACCTTTCTTTGTTTTATTGGGTTATTTTTGTTGCTGATTTGGGTGTTGTTTTGCAGATTGTTCCTTGAGTGATTCTGTCCTGCAGAAAGATCTTTCTTTCCTTTTTCCGCTGTATTTTTATTACTAAATTTGTAATAGTAATAGATTTTGTAATAGTAATTAGAAGGTTTTCTCCAACAAATAAAATATTAGTTTTGGTTCAAGTTAACTTTTCGTGCTTTTTTTATACGTTCCAGGGACGGAGATTTGGTACAAATTCAAATTTAGTCTGATAGGCAGTGTTTAAAAACCAGTGGCGGAGGTTCAAGATTACTTTTTTAGGGGCCAAATTAAATATTCAAAAGTATACAAAATTTTTTGGGGGACAATCTTTACAATTACTATAGAGCTATTACCTTGTTAAACCTTTTCATTCTTGATTGTCTCATTTTTATATTAAGAATACTGCAGATAAATATAATTTCTAAAATTTGACCAAAATAAAATTTTAATTTTATATGGTTAATATGGGTACTCATCATAAGGTTAAGAAGGTTTTCTTTTTTTTTTTTTTTTTTTTGGGTTTTGGTAATAAGGTCAAGTAGTTCAACTTGTAAGGATATACACAATGTAACTACCTTGAGAATTCCTCTTGGATAATATGGTAATAAGGTAAAGTAGTGAAAATTTATTACATTAAGTCTTTTTTATAGTCTCCATGTGGTATACAAATTAATATATTAAATGCTATGAAATGAAACATGTATCAACCATAGCATGAAAGAATTTCATGTTAACATTTTTTATGAAATTAGAAGTCATGTTAACATTTTTTCTGAATAATTTTATGTTAACATTTATTACATCAAGATTTTGTTGTCACATAATACAATAACAATTAACATATGAAAACAGAAATCAAAACTTGTGTACAGAGTACATTATATAAAGGGAGATTCAACAATAGATTTTACATAGTTGATTCTATAATTCAATAAAAAGACTGTGACCCATAGGATTTAAAAGCTTTGAAACCTTTCCTTGGTTGCTATGAAATTCTGAAGAATCTTAACTGAACCTGAAGCATTAGGGGCCAAACATTTCAAAGCTAGGTATTTCCCGAACATTCCCATAATCCAAGTATCTACAAGGTTTTGCATGTGTTATAAAAGGAGTTAGATGGAAAGAACATAAATGTGTGATACCTTCGGTACCAAGACCTGACAGTTTCCAACCATTTCCATATAACAAGGTCACTATCTCAAACCTAAGAGTAGCAAATCTCATCTCTACCCAGCTACAACGATAAAATATCCCCTGATACGAAAAATTTTTTATGCAAAAGACATCCAACTGATCAAGGACATCCCTCTCTTTCAAGTGCCCTCTATTGATGTTTATGTATTGCACTACACTCTTTCAAGAGAATTTACAATTTCCTTGGCTGATTGAGTATCTATGAAATATAAATAATGGCCATCTACATCTTCTAGTAACACAAGTGTTTCTTGGAAAACTCTACAGAAACTGAATACTATGCTGAGTAAAAAAGAGTATGTGGAGATGGCTTACAAGCACACTTTCAAAAAATGTCATTTTCCTCCATAGAAAATCATCAAAGACCCAAAGGATTGGTAGTTGTTATTCCAAAAGAAATTGAAATAGACTCTCATTTGCGGCTTCACTGCTAGAAGGTTAAGACGGGTACAGATAGATGCTGAATAAATCTACACAAAGCCTATCATCCTTATCATCAATTGAAGACTTTGTGGCAGATATTCAACATAATCCCTAGATGATTAAGAAAAATGCCTTTGAGCTGATTGCATCTCTATCAAAGAGTGTTTAGAGAGCCTTCGAAAGGCATACATATCTGGTAACAGAAAAAAAGAGTATTCTAGCAATTATTATCTATTGGATGCCTTCACGAGGACCGACGAGAATTATTTCTTTTTATTTCTTATGCATCCATAATGCTTGGGAGAATCCATGCAGTTTGTTGAACCTTGCTAACCGACCAAACTAACACTGGACCCTTTGTATAGACGTCTAATTTAAAAGTCGAAGTTAATCCTCTTCAACAAAGAATGACAGATTGTTATTGGAGTAGAGATCATGAACTACAATGGTGAGGTATTGGTAGGAATGTCCCAACCAATTCCCCATATGTCTCCAATCCAAGCTCTATGAACACAAGCTACCATTCAAGGTTACACTCTAGCCACTCAGATGACTTAACTAAGTTTCTTGTTGATCTCATGATTTAGAGGTTAGCAAACAAGCTAGTGAAAAAAAAGGAAATATTGTTCTTTTTTGGACCATATGATTGAGAAGATGTGCCATCTTCACCATTTATTTTACCAAACCTAGATTTAGTATGTAAACCGTCAATCAAATATTGTTGTAGATAAGTGAGTAAAATTTGGGTTGGCATAAGTTCGGATCATACCTCATCATTTATAATCTCACATTGTATAAAAGACTTCATGTCTAACGATCAACGAAACAATTATTTTTTTATTTTTTATTTCAAGTTAAAGAAGGTAACACTTGTAAAAGGTGATTAAGTTAATATTTATTAGGTATCATCTGATATGTATATGAAATTGAGAGCTTCATGTTAACATATATTACGTATTATCTGATGCATACGAAATCAAAAAGCAAGAGTTACAACAAGCAATATGATATAAGAACTTAACTATAAAAATTAATGTATCAAGGTGTGTGTATAGTCTTTTTTAAGAAGATAAAGGAACTAAGTCTGTTGCTTATGCTAATAATGAGTTACAACCATCTTGAATAATTATGATGAACTGGCACTGTTAGTAATTAAAATACAACAATGGCCAAATCTTGATAATCTATAATGGATTTAATGTATGACTTCTTTAGTTTGACATATATGCACAATTTGTTCTAGTTTCATAAATTAACTAATTACTTAAACAAGATATAAAATCCTATTTATTATCATTACCATTTTATTTTTTATAGAACTATGACAAATAGTTTCCATGTCATCTTGCATACATTTATGGCAATCCTAACGAGTAGAATTAAGACATTATAGATGTGAATCAAAAGAGATAAAATGTTAGCCAAGAATATATATATATACACATATATAAAAATATATTTTTTTAAGGAATAATATAGGTCACCAAACTAAATAATGAAATCTATTAATATGAGTATACTGACTCTGCATTCAATGTTTCCTATATCCAATGCAAAAGTGAGTGTCCTCATATTCATAGCTTTCTTTCTTTGGTTTTATGAATTATATACTATGATCATGACTATATAAATTGTGAATTTAGCTTTTTTTTGTGGCTCATTAAATTAGAATAACAAATTTGTTTCAGTTATAAATTTTATTGTTAGAGGGAATTAATGAGCGAAATTGGCAAAACAACAAAAAGTGATGAATATTGCTAGATGTTTGAAAGGAATCTAGAAAAGGAGGAAAAGAAAAATACCAAGAAAACTTTGACGGTTTACACCCACAGGATTAGAAAGAATAGAAGATAAAGGGTGAGGATAAGTAGATTGAGAAAGAATGAGAAGAATATATATATATTTGAGCCATTTCAGAACCTTCAAAAAAAGATTGTAGGCCTTTTGATTTGACACGGGGAGGTCTCTACATGCCTCTTCATACATATAGAGATTAATTTTATAAACAACATTGACTTATAAGGAAAAGTTGCAATTATGGTAGCTACAACTCTGAGTTTGGATTCTTTTTTATGGGCTATATCCTTTCTATATCACTATTAAACCATCTCTAATGCTGCCAATAAATTTCAACTTATGACCCACTATCTACTCTTGCGTTTGCTTTACTTTTTGCTTTCTCACCAGAGTGGTTTTAGGTTTGTTCTGAGTTCTTAAGTTCAAGAGTTTTTTAGGTAAGCTTTCTCACTAGTTTATTCAGGAAAAAATCATTCATCATTCTTTTTTGGGTAAAAAGTGCCCCACACACTTGAACTTTCCCATTTTCTCTATTTTAGCTCTCAAACTAAAAATCATCAATTTTAGCACTTTAACTTCAAAAAACTGTCTACTTTAACACTTCCATCCAATTCAACGTTAAATGTTAATGTTACAGGGGTATTTTTGTCAAAATAAAGAAAGAGAACTACTGATTTGTTATTTCATATTTTTCCCCTTTATTTTTCTCCCAAATCAAAACCCTAAATCCCACTCTTATCTTTCATTCTTTCTTCTGCAGCCGCATATCCCCTCCTACAACTCAAGACTTTTTACTTCTCCCCCTTCCCTTTCTTTCTTCCCTTTATCTGTCTACCATTGTTGCTGAAAAATTGAAGATTTTCTTCTTTTTTATTTTATTGTTTTATCTTTATTTGTAGTGGAGAAGGAAAGACATACAGTGAGAAACAAGGTGTGAGAAATTGGTGGCATACCTTACAGACTTCAAATAAAAGGTTGGTTTATCTCAATCTCAATCTGTATCTCGTCCCCAACAACTGAGTGTTCAATATAATCCTCATTGACATACAACAATGCCACTTCTAAAGCTTGTGAGGTTTAATTTCCTTAGAATTATTATCATGTTTTCCAAATTTCTTTTTTGGAAAAGTTATCTTTTTGTGCACCTCCCAACTTTTCCTATAATTGCCAAAAAAATTAATAGCAAAGACTCAAAATTATGATAAGTTCCAAGTTTGAGGATTTAGATAATTATTTTCCTTCAACAACACAAGATCTGATTTTTTTTCCTTCCATAGCACCAGTGCCCAGCTTGGAGTGAATGAGCTCCTCTATAGAGCGTTGTTCTAGGGCTGGTTGTATTAGGGTGTGTTTGATATATTTTTTTTCTTCCTTTATCAAAGTGGGGTTTGATATAGCAGAAGGATAGAGATTGGGACATAGGGTTTGATTTCCCAAATGTAACTTCTTCACATTGGGAAGCATGAATGTTTAAATTTTTATTTATTTATTTTTTGTTAAAGATATCTCGATATGTTAGTATTTATCCTTTAAAATAGACAGGAGTATTAAAGCGGAGAATTCTTTTTATAGATAAAGTGATAAAATAGATATTTTTTAGTTTAAGTACTAAAATAGAGAAAACGAAAATGTTCAGATGTGTGTAGCACTTTTTACCCTTCTTTTATTTTCTGCAAAAGATCATTCATTTTTATATCTAATTTTTCTTGTTTTGTGGTGTTTGATTTTTTGGCTCCCAAATCATTCACTTAATTTTTTAAAATTTTTTTTATAAAATCATTTACTTTTAATCTATGATTTTTCTGCATGGTGGTTTTAGGTTTGTTCTGAGTTCTTGAGTTCAAGAGTTTCTAGGTAAGCTTTCTTGCTAGTTTAGTCTGGGAAAAATCATTCATTATTCTTTTTTTTTCTGCAAAAAATCATTAATTCTTTATCTATAATTTTTCTTGTTATGTGGAGTTTTATTTTTAGGTTCATTTAAATCATTCACATTTTTTTTTGGCAAAAAATCATTCACCTTTGATTGATTTTTCGGCAAAGTGGTTTTAAGTTTGCTCTGGGTTCTTGAGTTCAAGACTTTTTAGGTAAGATTTCTTGCTAGTTCAGCCTGGAAAAAATCATTCATTAATCCTTTTTTTTTTGTGGCAAAAAAACATTAATTTTTTATCTATGATCTTGTTATCTGTAGTTTGATTTTTTGGCTCGCTCAAGATTCACTTATTTTTTATTTTACTTTATTTGCAAAAAATCATTCACTTTTGATCTATAATTTTTCTGTAGAGTGGTTTTACGTTTGCTCTAAGTTCTTGAGTTGAAGAGTTTTCCGGTAAGATTTCTTTCTAGTTTAGTATTGGAAAAATCATATTAGTCTTTTTTTCTGCAGAAATCATTCATTTTTTATCTATGATTTTTCTTGTTCAATTGCAGTTTGATTTTTTGACTTTCTCATTACTTGTAAGATATGGCTTCCTTTTGCCAAAGTGAAGGCATTGAAAGAACAAAGCCTTGATCGTATTTAATGTCTTTTAGGTTTGTCAAGCAAAGTTTTTACACGATCTTTCTAGCTAATTTAGTCTTTAAAAAGTCATTCAGTTATTCTTTTCTTTTTTTATTGCAAAAAATGATTCACTTTTAATCTATGATTTTTTTGTTTTATGGAATTTTATTTTTATGCTCTCTTATTATTTGTAAGATATGGCTTTCTTTTGCGAAAGTGAAGGCATCAAAACAACGAAGCCTTGATTGTTTTAATGTTTTTCAGGGTTATCAGACAAAGTTTTGAACCATCTTCCTTTTATACCCCTCGTTCCCTTTTCAAGGAGCCCTAGAAGGGTAAAAAGAAAAGAGGGAACCCTGTTTTATGTTGTGATTTTTGCATTAATCTAATTTTGTTTTCCTTAAGATATATAACATTTTCTCTCTAGTGATTTTTTGTGAGCTTGACTCGGAAGATGCTGATTTGCATGTATGTGTCCTTGAAAAAGATTTATTTTCACTTTTCTATTTTAATTTCATTTTTTTTCAACCTCCCATCTTCTATTCGGATATATTCTAAGAAAGTGGTAGATTGTTATTGTAAACCATGCCAAATGGAAAATTCTATTTTTAAATTTAATTTTGATGTAGTACTATCTCAGTTATGATGTTTTCAAGCCATAATGTTAATTTTTTGCTGATCCCATCCTAGTTAATTTCCACAAAATAATAATTTTTTCTATTTAGTTTTCAAAGTTTTGACTTAACTTGTTTAGTTTTGATTTTGCAGCATTTGTGAGAGCAACCAAAAGTTATTAATTAATCTAAAAAAACTTAGATCAGAAACACTCTCAGAAAAACCCCACCCACCACAAGAAAAAAGGTACCTCTTTTATGTTTTATGTTCATTTTTTTATTAGATTTTTTTCCACAAAGTTTAAGTGATTAATTTTTTATTGTTCATGTGTGATTATATTTATGAACTAAACTTGAATTAAATTTACTTTTCTAGTATATATTTTCATAGATTTTTATAATTGTTTATCTGATGTGTATAAATTCTAGGGATGAGTATAGTTGTTGTGAATTTATAAATTTATTGAAAGTTTATTATCGTTGCACCAATCCTTCAATTAATTAACCTTTTAAAGCTCTTTTTACGTTAAAAGAAATTAAATTTTTTTCTTTTAAATTTTCTTGTTAAAATTATTATATATATTCAGATCCAATAAGTGTTGAAAATAATAGATTGGATAATCATTTCTTTTTTGGTGTAAAACATAGAATTTTATTCTAGAATTCATATATATGTATATATATATCAATCATGCATATTTATTCCAATTGTTTTTAAATAACCACATGCCTTGGACAATGATGAATATTTAAAATTTCAATTTTCAAAACAAAGGTTTTGTACGATCTTTCTTTATTAGCCCTAAATCCCTTTCCAACAAAACCCTAGAAAGGAACAAAGAAAGAGAAAACCCTATTTTTTTTGTTATGATTTAGATGTTTTCCTAATTTTATTTTCCTTAATAATGATAACCTTTTTTTTCTCTAGTAACTTTTTGTTTGCCTTGACCTGGTAGGTGCTGATTTGTAACTATGCATTCTTGAAAAAGTTTTAATTTTATTTTTCTGATATAATTCCATTTTTTGACCTCTACTCAACCATTGAATTTTTTTCTGATGTGCCTATTTTTCTTTTATATTTTCAATCATGGTGAAGATTGTATTGAAATTTGTGATGGATTCCTCCAACAATGAAAGGCTTTCCAATGGTCATAACAATTCATTAAATGTCATGGTTGCCGCATCATCTAATACTGAAAGTGGTATGGCAACCTACCTTGATGAACTAGCGCCCTTGACCTCTCCTTTCGAGCACATTGAGGAAGAAGCGAACTTGCTTTCTCCAGACCAACGTGTTTCTACAATATCCACTGAGTTGCCACCTTCTATTGTTGTTCCACAAGGTCCACCTCCTAGCAGTGGAAATATTGCAAGAGATCATAGACATTTCAGTATTCGAGACTATGTTGCAAGCAACAGGCCTACTGAGCTTCAAGGATTAAATGGGAGATCATCAGAACTAATAATCGCAGCATATGTGTTTGGTTTACCAGTGAGCTTGCTTCTTAGTATTCCAACAACAATGGAAAAATGCTATAATGAACCCGATCCATAAATGAGGACATATACTGCTTTGACTTGTTCTAGGCTACTTACATCACCCTTATTCTTGATCACGTCCCCATTTATTGGGACAAGAGCTCAAAGTTGCTAATAATAAAGGTGATGTACAAGAATAATACAAGTCAAGGGGTTCACGTCCTCACTTATAGATCGAGTTTATAATTGAATTGTCCTAACAATGGAGCTAGCTTGCTCTCATATATACACACACACACACACACACACACATATTAGAGCAAATATTTCTCAGATTAAGTACTAATTTTGCTTACTTATTACTTGCAGGTTCCAATGGTTCGGTCAAACACCAGTGAACAATCGGACGATGGTTCTTTATCTAGAAATGTTGATAATCAGAGTCTTACTGGATTGAATAATCAACAAGCATCAGTACCAACAACATTAGTTTCTATTGACAATGTCAATCAGGGCCAGGGTGGTAGTTCAAGTTCTAGTCAGTCCGATGTTAACATGAGAGATCCAAGACTAATTAGTCAAAGTTCTAATCAACTGCCATCTGTGAATGTCTTGACTAGCATTGATACTTCTCATGAACGAACCATTCGACCTTCTTCTATACATGGAGGACTTGATGGGCCTACGGTTTGTGTTGCCCTTTTTCTCACTCTCTCTCCATATCTACTAAAATTCCTTTTTTATTAATTAGCTCTTGGAATTATAAATATATTGTTTCTTTAATAATTATTAAGAAACTTAAGTAATAAGTTGCTTTGTCAAAATAAAAAGTTTGAATTATATTTCTCAATCCATCTCATTTCTTATGTGTTATATTGCATGAATGACATATTGATAAACTAATAAATCTATTGGATATGTCATTACAGGTGGTTAACAATGTTCAAAACAATAACTCCGAGCATGACGGGATGCGTATGGACATAGATAATTTGAGCTATGAGGTAATAATATAATTATTTTGTGGCTTTAATATGTACAAAGCCATATATATGTTCAATCTGCTTTAGCTAATTTCAACAAAAAATTTTTTTTGGACCTTAGGACCTACTAGCCCTTGGAGAGAATATCGGAAATGTATCCACGGCCTTAAATGAGGAAACAATTCGTAATCGCTTAAAACGTGGTAAATACCGCGTTAACAAATACGTAGGTACTCCAGAAAAACAAAAAGTTTGTTGCATTTGTCTGGTAAGAAACTTTTACCTTTTGCTTTTTTTCTATATTTATACCCTCAATTGATTTCATTTGTGAGCTGTTTCTATTTGAACTTTTTCTCTTGTTAGGATGAATTTGTGAACCGTCAAGAGCTTGGGAAGCTTGACTGCCGCCATAACTACCATGTGACGTGCATTGAGAAATGGCTTATGGAAAAGAATTGTTGTCCACTGTGCAAGAGAACTGCAATTTCCGAATAAGAAGAAAAGTCTAAGTTCTTCTATTTCTCTCTCATTCATGAGTACTAGCAGTTGAAGATGATGCTGTTGATATTTTTTTTTTTGTTGTTATATTATTTCGAATATTTCTTTAAGCAATTTATTTACGTTTTCTTCGTAGACATTTCAACTTGGTTGAGGTTTAATATTGCTTTGTATATTAAGACAATCTATTTTACATTGATATTGTGATTCAGTTCAAACATCTTAATATGAATTTTCTTATAGAAATGCAATGTCGTGCTTATTTAAATTTTATTTTATAATTGTTTTACAAGTTATGTAGCTCATAGTCACAATACATATCAATCTTTGGGGTAGTTAGGTGTCCACACCCTATAAATCTTAGAACAAAACTATATCAACAAGAGAAGTAACAAGGGATGAAATAAAAATTTTGAACATGAGCGAGATGGAGAAATAAAGATAGACTTTCATTCAAATAGATATATAAGTGTCTTCAACCCATCAAATCCTATATACTATGCACTAGATTGCACAAACAAAATGTAATATTACTATTTTAAAGAGTAAAAATGTATTTTGAAAAGATTCTTAATTAAGTATAGACATAGATATAACCAAATTCTTTTAATGTAGAGGGAATATATCTTTTTCAAAGATAGCATTGTAGTTATGATAGAAACATTTTGTCTTAAAGAAATGAAGACAACCCATTGATGGCTAATTTCAACAGTTTCCTTTTTTATTATTTATTTTATATTTTTTGAAAAGGGAATCTCCATTTTACCATATAACCATAACTATTAAGAATAATGATAGGAGACCAACATTGACCTAATTAATAGGATGATTAAAGGATAAGGGATAAAAGTAAGTATATTTTCCTTGTATTGATAATTTTACTCTGTGCTGACTTAATTAATTGGATAAATGTTAATCCTAAAATATTTTTTGAACCATAAAGTCATATCATCAAGGTTGAGTGGCTTGATTTTAGTTTAGAAATTTCGAATCTACATTTCAATGCACTTTTTTATACTATTGAATTAGGATTTTCTACGTTAGAGAATATAATAAAAAAATACCCTTCAAGTTTTTATATTTTTCTAATTTAAGGTATATTCTTTTTTTCTCACCATTTATACGACTCAACTTTTTACGAAAGCCAAACTGTCAAAAGACGTTGGTTTCTAGTGTTTTAAGTGGAGATCATTGTATGAATTACACATTGTTTGTTTATGAAAGGGTAAAATAGACATAAAACACTGATCTTATTTGCTAATTAATGGTCTCTATCATGGATAAAAATATATATCCTCCACATGTATAATTTTTCCTTACATTTTGTTGCTATAATTCAATTTTCACTCTATAAGGGTAGTATTATTTCTATATTACTCTTTTATTAACAAATTATGTGTATTTACGTGATGATTTTTGCATAAAGACACCGAAAACCTCTGCGGTTTTGCATTTTCTGTCATTCATAAAAGTTGAATGGCATAAGTGGCGGTACAAAAGAAATTAGTAGAGTGGCATATGTAATGACAAAAAAAGAATGAACTCCTGATCGGTAAAATGTAAAAAGGAAGAGAGCATTTTTGGCTATATTCTCTATATCTTAATTTAGATGTATTTAAGGATCTCGGTAACTTCTTTTCTTTGTAAAATCGACCAGTTCAACTAAATAAATTCACTATTACATATAATACAATAGTAGAATCTATTAATAGATAAGCTTTGTCATCTCAAGAGAATTAACATGAAGCATGTTGTTTGACTTGAAAAAAAGCTAAAAAACTCATCACTAAGGGTCTGTTTGGTTGTAGAATTTCACAATAGATTTTTTCATATTTGGTAACAAGAGAAAACGCTGAGAAAAATTAAGTGAGAAAAATGTTAAGGAAAAGTTCTCTTCAAATCGAGGGAAAATACCTTCCTCAGATTTTGGTGAGGAAAAGGAAAAGTGGTAGGAAAATGCTTATAAGCTATTTTGCTTTTATTTTTAATATGGCAAAATATACTTCCTCAATTTTTTATTAGTTGTCACATTTCCAACATCACTCTGTTTAAGGAAATACAACATTTATATGTTTTTTCTTGTGTGGACAAGAATACCCTTCAATCTCTTCTCTCTTCTCATTATTTATTTAGTAAAAGGTATTGAAATTTGTTTTTAATGGGAGGGTGTATTAGGAAAAAGTTCTTCAAATATTGCATTATTTTCATAATATGACAGGTAAAAGAAACACGAGAATTAGTACAATATGATAAGTAAAAGTACGGAGGGAGTATTATTTTGACAAACTGGAAGCATTTATTTAATGTGGATGACCATTCTTCTATCATAACAATAAATTTAATTGACAAATTTTTATTTTAGTTATATATTTTTCAAAAAAATAAATAATAAATTCACTTTGAAATCCAACTTAGGTAAGAAATTGAACTGAATTTTACTTCAGTTTGATTTTCCCAAAAATTGGTTTTATTGTTTTTTTTAAAAATGAAAAAAATCAATTTTGAACTGAAAAAGAAAATGCAATATACTACCAATTTGTATACATGTACATAATAGTTCTCATTTTGGTATAAATCAAACTTTTAAGATAAACTAAGTTAATGCAAATTTAATAGTTTTAAAACTAATTTATCATTTTCTATAAAATAAATGTCAGCAGAGTGCTTGTAAGACCTTCTTTTTAGATGATATCCTTTTTTTCATTATTTTCCTTTTCCATTTCAATAAGAAAAACTACTAATCAAACAGGAGAAATTTTATTTCCTTAGTATTTTCCTCAACTAACCAAACAATATATGGATTTTAGTTTTCTAAGAATTTCATTTTCCTTTTCTCCTTTTCTTTTCCTCACTAAAATCCTTGAACTACATAGGGATTTTACTAGAATCACTTGAAAATTTACTAGAGAAGGTTGGACCCCAAATGTGTGAGAGAAAACAGATACATGGAGAGAATTCATGGTCATTATTGCTATTTAAATGGAACCTTTTTTAAATTTGGGTAATTATGCTGCTAGACCATCATTCTATTCCTTCTTGAGGTTGGGAAGCAAGTTTTCTAAATTTATGAATCATAGTTTTTACTTATTCTCATCTTTTTTATCGCCTCTTTCCTTGAAAAACTGACAAAGTAAAGGAGAAAAAGAGCACGACATTTCTCTTCTTTGCAATCCTTGTATTTACACCATAAAATATATATTTGCGAAAGAAAGGAAATAAACATTAGTGTTTGTTCAAGTAAATTTTTCATGCCTTTTTTGATATGTTCTAGGATGGGAGATAGTGTTTGAACTTTGAACTTTTATTATAACAGGCAATGTTTAAATTAGTGGCAGAGCTTCAACATTATTTTCTATTGGGTCAAATTAAATATTTAAATTTTTTTGGAGGCCAATCTTTACAGTTACTATAGAGCTATTACCTTGTCACAACTTTTTGTGCTTAATTGTATAATTTTTTGCAGTAAGAAGAGTCGATCAAATATAGTTTCTAAAATTTGACCAAAAGAAAATTGTAATTTTCATACAGTAAAGATGGATACTCATCATAAGGTTAAGAAGTCTTTTTTTTTTTTTGGGTAATAAGATCAAGCAATTTAACTTGTAAGGATATACAAAATATAACTATCCTAAGAATTTCTCGTTGGTAATATGGTAATAAGGTTAACTAGTTAAAAATTTTTATATTAAGTCTCTTTTATAATATCCGTGTGGTATATAAATTCATATATTAAATGTTATGAAAAGAAACATGTATTTGTCACAACAAGAAAGAATTTAATATTAACATTTTTTCTGAATAATTTCATTGTAACATTTATTACATCTCACATAATACAAAAATAATTAACATATAAAAATTGAAATCAAAAGTTGTGTAAAGAGTACGTAATATGAAGGGAAATTCAACAATAGATTTTACACAGTTGATTCTATTATTCAATAAAAAGATTGTGACCCATAAGATTTAAAAACTTTGAAACCTTGCCTTGCTTGCTAAGAGATTCTGGAGAATCTTAACTAAACCTGAAGCATTAGGGGTAAACATTGAAAAGTCACGTATTTCTTGAACACTTCTATACTCCAAGTAAAGAGTCGGCTGAAACCAAACGTTTTCTTTCTATGGAAAAGCTACAAAGGTTTGCATGTGTTAAAAATGGGAGTTAGATGGAAAGAACATAAATGTGTGATACCTTGCGCTACCAAGACCCTACAATTTAAAAAATTTCCATTTAACAAGGTCATTATCTTGAACTTAAGAGTACAAATCTTAGCCCAACCCAGCCAAGACAATACAATATCCCCTCATTCAAGAAATTTTTTACGCATGAGATATCCAATTGACCAAGGACATCCCTCTCTGCCAAGTGCCCTCTCCAAATGTTTATATTTGGCACTACACTCTTTCAAGAGAATTTACAATTTTTTCGACTGGTCGAGTATCGATGAAACATAAACATGGGCCATCTACATCTTTTGGTAATACAAGTCTTTCATGGAAATATCTACAGAAACTGAATACTCTGCCGAGTAAAAATGAATATGTGAAGATGGCATACAAGAACACTTCCCACAAATGTTATTTTCCTCCATAGAAAAATCATAAAAGACCCATTAAGAATAATACCCTAGAGCTAATTGCATCTCTATCATGGAGTATCTAGACAGCTCAAAATGCATCTATATTTGATAACAAAAAAAATAGAAGCTAGCAAATACCGTCTCCTAGGTTAGATACATTCATGAGGACCGAAAGAGTTATTTCTTTCGATTTCTTTTGCATACATAGTGCTCTGGAGAATCCACACAGCTTGTTAAACCTTGTTAATCGACCAAGCCAACATTGAACCACCTTCTATAGACCTTTATTTCAAAGTCAAGGTTGATTGTCTGCCACAAAGAATGGTAGATTTGATATTGGAGTATTGATCAGGAATCATAATGGTGAGGTATTGGCATGAATGTCCCAACCAATTCCCCATAGTCTCCATTACAAGCTCTATAAACACAAGTTTCTTTTAAGGACATACTCTAGCTACTCAGATCGACTTAACTAAGTTTCTCCTTGAATGTCATGATTTAGAGGTTGTTAAACAAGTCAGTCAAAAGAGGAAATACCATTCTCGTGTGAATCATGTGATTGAGCAAATACGCCATCTTCACCGTTCATTTCCCCACACCTAGAATCAGTATTGAACTATCATGCAAATTTGTTGCAGATAAGTAAATAAAATCCTATTAATTATCATTACCATTTTATTTTTGTATGGAACTATGACAAATAATTTCGATATTATCTTGAATACAATTTTGACAATCCTAAGAAGAAGTATTCAGACATTATTGATATGAGTGGAAAGGGATAAAATGCACCAAGAATATATATATATAAGTTAGTACTTATTTAATCTGTGCTGTGTGACTTGATTTTGCTGTGTGAGGAGTAGTATTATACTCAGTGTGAAAAGCAATAAATAACACAACCACACAACACACAGCGATTATAACACAGTTTGGTCAAGCCCACATCTGCAGGGCCATGCTCCAAAAGCAATCTACTAATAACTGCCAACACAGTACAAGAAACACCTAGCTCATTTATGCATCTAGTGATTCCCTAGTGGTTTAAAGTGACTGCACAGACTCAACCACCATGAACCGCCGTCTTCCCTCTCACAAAATGTCTTCGAAGAATTGCAGAACAATACTATTCAACCTTCAATTATGTTCCTCTATTTATAGATATTGAGGCTGAATAATAGGTTTTGAATTACTAATCCTTTTTCAATTAGAATTTTGACAAGGACTTTGTTTCCAAGAGGACTTATAATTTTTATACCATAAAGTCCTTATCCTTCAAATCTCTTTAAGGCAAAATCCTAATTAAACTCCAATATTTCAGCTCATGATCTTCAAACAATAGTCAAACAAAACGTCTTGTGTGGCCACACTCAAACTGTGTGACAAGTTTCTACAATATATATATATATATATCAAATTTTTTTAAGGAATAATATACGTCACCGAACTAAATAAAAAAATCTATTAATATGGGGATACTGAGTCTTGCACACAATGTTTTCTACATTGGATGCAAAAGTAAGTGTCCCCGTATTCATAGCTTTCTTTCTTTGTTTTGATGAATAATATATTATGATCATGACTATACACCAAGAATATATATATAAATATATTTCAAAATCTTTTTTGAAGGAATAATATGGTCCCAAAGTAAATAAAGAAATTTATTAATATAGGGATACTGAGTCCTGCATTCAACGTTCCCTGCATTGAACGCAAAAGTGAGTGTCCTCATATTCATAGCTTTCTTTCTTTTTCTTGATGAATAATATATTATGATCATGACCATATTAATTTTTACTTTCTTCTTTTTGCTAATGAAATTAGAATAACAGATTGGTTTCAATGATAAGTTTTATAGTTAGAGGAAATTAATAAAGGAAACCAGAAAAATAACAAAAATGATGAATACCGCTAGATGTTTGAACGAAAACTTGAAAAGGAGGAAACATCACATACAAAGAAAACATTGACAGTTTTACACCCTGAGGATCCAAAAGAATAGAAGATAAAAGGATGAAGATGAAGTAAATTGAGAAAGAGAGAGAAGAATATATATCTCAGTTGTTTAAAACCTACAAAGAAAGATGGTTGGCCTTATGATTTGACACGGGGAGGCTTCTACATGCATCATCATACATATGGTGATTAATTTTATAAACCACAATGACTTATAAGGAAGTTGTAGTTATGGTAGCTACAAATTTGAACTTGGATTCTTTTTTACATTTCTTGCTAGGTTGTATCATCTCTGCATCACTACTAAACCACCCCTAGTATTGCCGATCAATTTCATCTTTTCACTCACTATCTATTCTTGATTTTGCTTTACTCTTTGCTCCCTCTGCAGAGTGGTTTTCGGTTTGCGCTGAGTTCTTGAGTTCACGAGTTTTTAAGTAAGCTTTCTTGCTAGTTTAGATTCGGAAAAATTATTCATTATTCTTTTTTGGGTAAAAAGTGCCACACGTACTTAAATTTTTGCATTTTCTTCATTTTACCACTGAAATTAAAAAATTATCAATTTTAGCACTTTAACAACAAAAAAAGCTCTCTATTTTAATACTTCTATCTAATTTCAGTGTCAAATACTAATGGTATAGGGGTATTTTTGTCAAAATAAAGAAAGAGAACTGATATGTGCTTGATTGTCTATATTTCTTGTAAGTCAGTACTTAGGCAATCCGTGCAGTGTGACTGATTTTACTGTGTGAGGAGTAGTGTGACACATAGTGAGAATTGCAACAAACAACACAAACACATAAGACACAGTAGTTGGTAATGCATTTCGACCAAGTCTACATATGTGGGGCCATGCCCAGAAAGCAATCCACTATCAACATAGTACAAGAAAACTCCTACCATTTTTACACATCTAGAGTTTCCTTGTGGAATCAGTGCAAACTACCTTTGCACACTGCACAGTTGAATCCCTTCAACTCTTCAAGGCTCCCCCTTCGTGTGTGGCTGCATGGACTTGAACTCCATTCAATCCTCAACATTGTTGAACCGCAGCATAGCTGAAATCCCTTCAACTCTTCAAGGCCCCTCTCAGGAACAAGCTACTTGACCTTTAATTCCTTCAAGTGTTGAACTTCATTGAACAACAGCATAACTTCTATTCTTAGAAGCTATAATATTCAAAACAAGAACTCCATTGAATTATGAATAATGAACAACAAGCATCAATGGATAATCACAGCGTTTGAAGTTTGACTGTACCAACTCAACCACCATGAACTACTGTCTTCTATCTTGTGGAATATCTTCAAAGGACTGTAGAACGACTGGACCTCAATTTTCCATTACATTGCTTTATTTATAGATTTTGAGATACGTAGGTTGGTCTTATATTTCTTGATGCGTTCGAACCAAGGATTTGGTTGCCAAATAACACTTCTTGTTTTTATTCCCTGCAAATCCTATTTTTCTTTAAGATTTTGACCTTTCTTTATTCTTTCAACTTCCCTTAGTCGGACTTCCATATCTTAGCTCATAATCCCAGATTCCTCGGGATTTTATCAAGTTTCCTAAAACTATGCCAATATATAGTGTTGTTGCAACACTATAGTTTTTGTGCTGCTACATGATCAACCTTTGTGGCTAGACTCAAGCTGTGTGATAGGTTTCTACAAACCCCCCATTTGGCCTTGTTTTAGATCACACACCAATGAGCTGTACAGATGGTCATCTTCAAAAGAACCTGAATGCACAACATGAGAATGAATAATAAACACTAAGTAAATGTTCAAGTCCTAGGTTCCGGTGGTACATAGGCCAAAGTAGATAGCTAAGTGTCTACTACATAAAGCAACAAAAACAGTTAAAAAAATATCCCGAGGCCATGCAGGCCATTAACAGCAAAAATTAAAGTGTTCAGTTCAAGGCCACACTCGACCACCTAAAGACCACACAGGGTCAAGTAAAAAAATTCCATTTTAAAACAAATTGCAGCCAAGACTCCCCCTTTTGATCTAAAAAAATGCTCAAAGAAGTTTATCCTTAAGATTTTTCAAGTGTTACTGCATTTGAAGGTCTGAGGCCATAACACTTGAGAGCTGTTGATTGAGGAGGTCTAAATTGGTAGTCACTTCTAAGGAGTCTGCACTAGGAGGAGGAGATGGTTAGGCCACTTTGAAGCTGGACTACTTCTTTTTGGATGACTACTACTTCGTAGACCTGCTTGGATTAGTGTGTCCTTGTGTGGATGGAGTTGGGGTCAGTGGCACCAGACCAGGAGCTATATTCTTTGGCATCACTAGGGCGTCTAGTGCCCTTACCCAAGAATCAGAAGGCAAAGAAAGATCCTTGCAACAAAGTAAATATTCAGTAATTAAACAGGAAGATGGAAGAGCAATCTTACTGGCCTTCTTTTGGCCTATCTGCCTGAAGATGTTCTTGAAGATCACAATGCAGCTATTGAACTTTTGCTTGGTGGCAAAGGCATAGAGCATATGAGCTCTTTCCTTCAGCATAGCAGTCGCGTTTGTAGTAGGCAGCCAGTTTCTATAAAAGACTCTAAACAGTGCTTTATATGGCATCTTCATCAAATTTGAGTTGAGCATGTTTGTTTCTAGCCAGATAGCCCCCTCATCACCAGTTAAAACCTTAGTCACTTTATCAAAATCAACTTCCTCCTTCAAACCAGTCCCCTTAATGTCACTGTAATGTAGGCAACTTAGATAATGAGCAATGTTTACAGGTGAGAAATCAATGACATACCCCCTCACATAAACCTGGCCATAGGCTGGACTCTCAGGATTACCAAACTCCTCAGTTAGATTTTCATAGAACTCCTTAACTAGGTTCTCATTAAACTGTTCAGCAAAGAGGGCCAATTCTACACAGCGCATTCCTAGCAGCAACTCGATCACCTTGTATTTTTGCAAGCTTTCTTGAGTGATCCTTTTCTTAGCCAAAACTGGTTTGTTAATTAATTCTACCATCCTCAATTCAGCAATCTTGGAGTAAAAGTGCTTGTTCATTGCATTTTTTGCTTGGAGATGAGCATAGGAAGGAGGTGTGACAACTCTGCCTTCTTAGCACTAATTTTTTAAGATGAGGCACACCTTTAGAGCTGCCCTTTGTCATTTTTCTCCCTGACCTAGGCCAGTGTCAAGGGTCATCCCTACAACCTCTAGGTCCGACCCAAAGCTACGCCTTCCTTTAGCATTGTGCTCCCCCTTAGAGCCTTCCTCAAAACCTTCATCAATATTGTCCATAGACTGATTTATTAAACTCCTAGCAGTCAAGGGTGGGAGAACAGCAATGGTGGTCAATTCATCAATGAAGTAGTACACAGGGTGTGCATCTATAGACAAGAACTCAGTACCTAAGTTATGAACAACATGCAAAGATAGTATTTTCAAAGAACTATCGAGGCACATGGACATGAATCATCAGACGAAAATCAAAAATAGAGAAGACAGGCAGTAGCACTGGATTAAGCATAAATGAAATTTGAGTACCCGTCAGTCTCAATCTACACATGAGTAAGAACTCATCTGGAGACCCCAAATAATACCAAAGGGACAGAGAGTTTACCGGCCTGATACCCGAATAGACAGGTGTAGCTGATGAAGTTGCTGTACTCGTCAAGCGGGAGAAAATATCTGGTCCTTACCAAGGTAAGAGAGTGTGATTGTCAAGTTTGAGGGCCAAGAACCTTTTGGGCCTGATAGGTTGTTCTCCTGCCATTGCTAGTTGTCAGATTGTGCAGAGAGGATGAAATATCTCAAAGAACATGGACTTTGCAGAGAAAAACCCTAAGGAATTGCGGAGAAAAATCGCAGACCTTGGAGTCAAAGTCGGTCTATTTTTGAAAGATTTAGAACTGACTATTTAGTTAATTTTGTGTGAGAGAGAAAATCCCTCCTTTTTCATGTCAGACTAACTTATGGACTCTTCTTCCAAGGTCTTTTAAGTGTGAACAGAACTGTGTGATGCAAACAATGGGATTGGTATAGGATGATCTGAGTGAGAGATGAGAGTGTTCACAAAGTCTCACATTGTATGTACCTGTCCAATATATATGAGAGTGTGAAGAAAAAGCATTGTAAGATAGGTATTTCTTGCACTAGTTGATCACACAGATCAATAATGCCTGTCTAACTTCTTCGAATCTTATGGCATCCAGGGAATTCGTGAGAATATCAACCAAATGTTTCTGAGTGTTCATATACTCCAAGCTCACTATCTGTTGCTGGACCAATTCACGAGTAAAGTAGTGTCTTATCTCAATGTGCTTGGTCTTGTTGTGTTGCATAGGATTTTCTGTTACGTTGATTGTGCTAATGTTGTCACAATATATGAGCAGCTCCTTCTGTGTAATCCCATAGTCACTCAGCATCTGTTTCATCCAAAGAAGTGGTGTGCAATAGCTCCCTGCAACAATGTACTCAGCTTCTGCAGTGGATAGTGAGATACAGTTTTGTTTCTTGCTATACCAAGGCACCAGATTGTTTCCAACATAGAAGCACCCTTTGGATGTGTTTTTTCTATCATCACAATTATTAGCCTAGTTTGCCTCACTATAGCCAACAACATGAGTGGAATGTAGAATAAATCATACTCAGCAGTGCTAAGTATATTTCTTAAGATACATTTCACTGCTTTCTTGTGTGACTCCTTAGGATCTGCTTGATATAGCACACATATTCTAACACGGTACGATATGTCAGGTCTACTAGCTGTTAAGCAGAGCAAACCCTTGATCCTACTTCGGTACTCATGCTATTCCACACTTATTCCCTTCTCATCTTTGTTGATCTTTAACTCATAGGTGTTCTTATTGTCTTCCAATATTCCAAGCAAACTTCTTCACTAAGCTTTTGGCATATTTTTCTTGAGTTTGTCTGACTTGCAAGCCAAGAAAGAATGTTAGTTCACCCACCATACTCATCTCAAATTCAGTTCTCATGGATGTGATGAACTCCTCTGTGAGCTCCTTTGTTGTGGATCTAAACACTATGTCATCAACATATATTTTTGCTACGAGCACATGTTGTGCTGAACGTTTGATGAACATAGTTTTGTCCATACTCCCTCTAATATATCCTTTATTGAGAAAATAATTTGTGAGCCTTTCATACCATGCTTTTGGGGCCTGCTTTAATCCCTAAAGAGCCTTTTTGAACTTGTAAACTTGATCTGGAAACTTTAGATCTACAAATCCTTTTGGTTGTTCAACAAATGCTTATTCTTGTAATATTCCGTTCAAGAAAGCACTCTAAACATCCATCTGCTAGAGTGTGAAGTTCTTGGCACATGCAATGGAGACCAACAGTCTTACAAATTCAAGTCCTATCACTGGGGCAAAATTTCTCATCAAAATCCAGTCCTTCTACTTGAGTATACCCTTGTACAACCAACCTTGCCTTATTACGTGTGACGTTACCTCCCTCATCAGTTTTATTCATGAATATCCACTTGGTACCGATGACATTCACACCTTCTATCTTGTAACAAGTTCCCACACATCGTTTCTTTTAAAAGTTAAAGCTCCTCTTGCATTGCTTCAATCCAGTACTCATCAGTGAGAGCTTCTTTGACATTCTTGGGTTCAAGAGTGGAAGTGTAGCATGTCATGTTGATCATTACTACCATTTGATTGTAGTCTACTCCTTTCTTGTTTCTAGTTCTTAGACCTTCTATGATGTCTCTGATGATAACATCTGTGGGTTGATCTTTTAGAAGTCTTATGTGTTTTCATCTTGCTATCTCATTGCCCTGAGTGTGAGTCACGCTCCCATCGACTGGTAACTTTGCAGAATCTTCAATACTGCTTTGATCTCCTTGGATCACTGTCACTTCAGCTGTGCTGTCTTCATCGTCAATAGCTTGATCATTAACACTTAGTCTCCTTGTACTAACATCCTCAACAGTCACATTTACCGATTCTATGACTACTCATGTGCATTTGTTAAACACACGGTATGCATGACCATTTGTGAAGTATCCTAGAAATATTACCTCATCACTTCTACCATCGAATCTTCCTAAATGTTCTCGATCATTGGGAATGTAGCATTTATTTCCAAACACATGCAGGTAACTCAGCTCATGTTTTCTGCCCTTCCGTATTCATATATAGTCTTGCTCATCAAGGGCCTAAATAACACTCTGTTAATGACGTGAACTGTTGTGTTGGCTACTTCTGCCCACCAACTATGTTTTAGTCCCTTGGTATTCAGCATCACATAAATCATATCTTGAATAGTTCTGTTTTTTCTCTCAGCTACACCACTTTGTTGTAATGCCTTCGATGCTGAAAACTCATGCTGATGCCATGTGACTCGTAGAATTCTGAAAACTGGCTGTTATCAAACTCCTTGCCATGATCACTTCTCAGCGTTTTCAGAGTTGTGTTCTTCTCTGTCTTAATGCTTAAACATATCTTTCTGAATAGATAAAATGAATCTGCTTTATTTCTGAGAAAGTCTATCCATATGTATCTTGAGTAGTCATCGACACACACTAAGGCACACCTTCTTTTCCACCAGTACTTTCTACCTGTGTGGGTCCAAAAAGATCAATTTGCATTAGATCTAAGATATGTGTTGTGATGATATCTCCAAACTAAATGTGCTTACTGATCTGGCAATCTTCACACAGTAACTTACGCTCCTTTTTAAATTGAGGAATTCTCCTGACTATTTATTTGCTTCCAAGCTTGTGTAAGTGCTTATAGTTCATATGCCCTAGTCATTTATGCTATAATTCTGCTTCTCTAACTTTCTAGTCAGACATATAGGTTCCTTCATAGCATTCATCTGGTGGCAATTGTCAGCAGTTCTTGATCCTACGATGATACACTTGTCATTATTTGTCAACGCATAACGTTTCTCTTATCAAAATACACCAAAAGATCATTATCATTACATAGTTGGCTATTACATATCACATTGGATTTCATCCCTTTGATATGTAGTATGTTAGATAATTTTGGATTCTAGCTATATTCAGCATACCTACACCGACGACTCTGTTCTTCACACCATCACCAAATGTCACATTGCCTTTGTGACACACTATCGAATCTACAAGATATTTTTTGTTTCTAGTCATATTTCGTGAGCATCCCATTGTCAAGATACCATACACCTAAAAAATTAGCCAGCAGAGATTGATGAGCCACATTACATCTCAACTCTTCTTTTATAATCCAAATCCATCGCATCTTGGCTTCTCCTTTAGTCAAGGCATGAGTTTATAGCTTTCTTCCTTGCTTCAGATCTCCAATTCTCCTGTAGCATTGATGGCACACATGCCCGATCATTTTGCAGTAATCACACATAATGGGAGGCCTTCTAGGTTCGTGTTTCTTGATCAAGTTTCTTTTCTTAGCTTAACTTAAGCTGTCTTTAACAAACATTCTTTCCGACTTGCCAAACTTTGTGTAACTACTCTCATGTTGTGAGACATACATCCCTATCATGTGATTGAGATTTTTACTAGTGTATCCAAGTCCTGATTTCATTCAAGCTGGTCTTCTATAAAGATTATTTCATCAAGTTTAGCCTTTCCATAGTTTAGTCTTGCTATTTTTCCTTCAGCCACGTTTACTCTCTCCGTTGCGTCCTTGACCTGAGCCATTAGCTCATAACTCCTTTCTTCAAGAGCATCTTTTTATTCCTGGATCTTCTTTAGGTTGTCCTTTACATTTTGATGTAGCTCCTCTAGTCCAACCTACTTGGTGTGAGAAAGTTGTACTTATCTTGTAGCTCCTCATATGAGACTTCCTCATCACTGTAGATGGAATCATCGTCGCTGCTATCTTTATGATCACTGTGCATAGATGTATCTTCCAAGTATATTATCACATTGAATGCTAGTGTCTTAGTGTCTTCTTCATCATCTCCATAGTCACCTTCTTATCATCATCACTGAGTGTAGTGTTCATGGATCTGTTCTTCAAAGTGTTGGCATATTCTGCCTAGATGTGAGCATATCCCTCACTTTCTTTGCACTGTATGTCTTTTTCTTTTTGACCAGTGTCAAACTTTCTTCTCATAGTGCCTTAAACTTACTACGACCTTTCTTATCCCTATTATCATCTTGAATCTCCTTGAGGTTTGGATGTTTCTCCAATTCTACAAAGAAACTTCTCAAAGTCTCGAGAGAGTATCATAACCTCTTCTTCAGAACAACATGTGGCATTGGATGAGTTGTGTTTAGCTTTCAGTGCAATGCCTTTGCCTTTGGATTCAATATCAAAATTTATCTCATATGTCCTCAAGGATCCTAAAAGATCATTCAAAGGAAGTTTTGTCACATCCTTTGTTTCCTCAATTGCTGCAACCTTAGGATGAAATCATGCAGGTTAGGATCTTAGTGCCTTTCTGTTGGAATTCATAGACAAAAGCATAATTAAATAATAAATACGAAAACCGCCAACAGGATTCGCACATACAAGAGAAACAGATTGCAAAGAAAACTACCTAAATGTTCTCAATGCCGCTAGTTGTGGAGGCACTGCTGTTTACACCTCACCCTCTACCAGTATCTACGCGACGGCCTCCTCTGTAAACGAAAGGGGATGCTAGCCCCTCGGTGTTCTGAAAACTATTCAGAACAAACCCTAACTATCTGGTAATGCTTTGGGATTTTGGAGAGAGAGAGGCAAGACACGATTCTCGCCGTTCCAGGGTTAAAGGTTTTTTCTTAATAAGAAAAAGGACAGCCGCGGGAAAAGGTAATATAACCTTTTATGTCTATCAACATCAGAACCCTAATTGTCATCTAATGACAATTTAATCTTGTTCGTCTATTACTATATTCATCCAACGGCTGGATGAATAATATTAAGTAATTAATTTCATTTATTTGATAAAATAAATTAGTTACTTATTTAACTTTCCATATAAATACAACATGAAATCTGATCCTCTTTTTGTATATCTTCAACAAATCTGGACACGATCTAGATTCATTGAACCTGGACATCGTGATCACAAGATCGTCTATATAAGTGACCCTGCAGGTTCACTTAACGTTCGCAGTGAATAAAACAATGTCCTCGACATTTATCCACAAAACATAAGTGACCTCTAGCAAGATATTATGCGTATCCAAGTTAAGTAAAAGATATGATAACCTAACATCAGTTTTAATATTTAGTCCTTTGTCACACAAAATCCTAATTAAGTATAAGGCATGGGACGAGTCATCCTTACAAAACTTATTTAACCATTTACTTGATCACCAAGCAGACTGTTTTGATAAATTATATTAATAACACCTTATTAATACTTATTTGAGCATGGCCATGTGTATTTTCCAGTCTTCCTTGTCAAGGGGCCCATGGATATCTCTCTCTAATAAGAGAAGGACAAATCCCTTTCACAATCTCTAATATTCAAGCCATGACAATAAAATAGCTCAACCAATAGTCATAATAATCACTTGATTAAAAGTTATGTTTGACTATGTCACATATTTCTCCCTATGCAAGAAGCATTAGAAACATTAGGTCAAAAGACACCAAACATAAAACTGTGAAGAAATACTTATGACTTAAACCATGCAATATTTCTTCTTGCAACTTTGTAATGTCTCTGAGTTTGCCACATAATTCACCAATTCATCCTCTTACATCCTTAATTCTTCAAATTGAGTTGTCAATATCTATAATTTGGAAATCCTCACAATATTTGTACCTTCATAAATGATTTTCAAGGTTTCCCAGGCCTTCTTTGTAGATGTGCAAGTTGAAATTAGCTTGAATTGTTCCTCATCTACCCCAACAAAGATGGTGTTTAATGCCTTAGTATTAGCCTTAGCTGACTTTCTTTCAGCATCGGCCCATTTGAGCCTGGACTTCACAACTACCTCAGTTGATTTACTTGTGTCATCTTCCTCAGTCTTCGCAGGAGGTTTCCAATAAGTCTTAATAGTATTCCAAGAAGTTTCGTCCAAGGACTGAATGAAAATCTGTGTTTTCATCTTCCATTAGGCATAGTTTGTACCTTCGAGTGGAGGAGGTCTGGTAAAATATCCGCCTTCCTAGGTTCTCATGATGACCTAAGTACCAACTTCCAACGATCTTCACCTACTAGATAACTAGCACCACAAACGGTGCCAAAGTTCTGATACCAATTGTAAGTTAGTACTTAGGCTACTTAGGCAATTCGTGCAATGTCATTGATTTTTTTGTGTGAGGAGTAGTGTGATACACAGTGAGAATTGCAACAAACAACACAAATACACAAGACATGGCAATTGGTAACGCAGTTCGACTAAGCTTACATCTACAGGACCATGCCCCAAAAGCAATCCACTAAAATTGTCAACATAGTACAAGAAAACTCTTAGCTCTTTTACGCATCTAGAATTTCCCTAGTGGAGTCAGTGCAAAGTCCATTTGCTCACTGTATAGTTGAATCCCTTCAACTCTTCAAGGCTTCCACTTGGTGTGTGGCTGAATGGACTTGACTCCCTTTAATGCTCAACACTTTTGAACTGCAACACAGCTGAAATCCGTTCAACTCTTCAAGGCTCCCCCTTGGAACAAGCTGCTTAACCTTGAATCCCTTCAAGTGTTCAACTCCATTGAACAATAGCACAACTTCTATCCCTAGAAGCTATAATCTTCAAAACAAGAACTCCATTGTATTATGAACAATGAACAACGAGCATCAATGGAGAATCACAGTGTTTGAAGTTTGTGACTGCATAAACTCAACTACCATGAACTGCCATATTCTCTGTTGTGGAATATCTTTGAAAAATTGCAGACCAGCTGAATCTCAACTTTCCATTACATTGCTTTATTTACAGAAGTGGAGATTCATAGATTGCTCCTGTATTTCCTAATGCATCCGAACCAAGGATTTGGTTTATAAATAACACTTCTTGTCTTTATTCCCTGCAAATCCTATTTTCCTTTAGGATTCTAACCTTTTTTTATGCTTTCAACTTCCCTTGACCGGACTTCCATATCTTAGCTCATAATCCCAGATTCCTTAGGATTTTATCAAGTTTCCTAAAACTATACCTATACATGGTGCCGTTGCAACACTATAGTTTTTGTGCCACCACATAACAACCTATGTGGCCACACTCATGCAGCTTAACAGGTTTCTACATTTCTATATCATATTTTCATTGTTTTATGATGTTTTTAGTATGTAAAAATGTATATTTTGGATTAGTACTATTTTTGTCTTAGGTGCCTTTTAAAAGAGAAAACAATGAAAAAAAACAAAAACGATCAAAAACAGAGTAAAAACAACGAAAATGAAGCCAATGGCATCAACTAAACAAACCTATAGCCTGAGGTAGGCCAACCTACTGCCGATGGTAGGTCCTGGAGCAACAAGCAGAGCTCGAACACAACCCTACCAGCGATGGTAGGCTATCCATACAGTCAAGGTAGGTCCTGAGGCAAATAATAAAATCTTTGATAGAATCCTACCATGGACAGTAGGGCTCGACCTACCGTGCGTGATAGGCCTCAGCTGTAGTAGTTATAATCTAATTTTACTCTTTTTGATGTATTTTTTCCTCTATTAATAGGTATTTCTGCCATTAGGCTGGAGGACGCAATTAGGGAGAATTTAGATTAGATAATTCCCACAAATTTATCTTCAATTAGTTAGGAAATCAATAAAACTTTTGTAATTGAAGGCTTGGAGATCAAGATTCGAAGATCAAACATAACAATTTCAAGCTTCAACTGCGCGACTCAAGAGACGAGCTCGGGAGACGTTTGGGACTACGATTTTAGCTTCAATCTCCCTCCTAAGGTTTCTTTTCCATTGTTTTTACTGAATTCAATGTTTATTTTCAGTTTTCGTATAGTGATTAGTGAGTATATTTTTATGTTTAAATGAGGGTTGAACCCGAATACTTGTTTAGAATGTTCTTGATTTAATTTATTGAATTTGATATTTGTTTTCAATTGAGTTATCTCCCAATTGTGCTTGTTTTCAATTTAATTGTTCCAAGATTAGATTTATAGCAAGAGTGCTTGGAATTGAAAAAGGATGAGAATTCTAGGGCAACCAATTGGGGGTTAATTAAGGTAATTGATTAGGAGATATGATATTGCACTTTTAGGTCGTTTAAATCACCTATAATTACTGCACTCATAATTGGTTAGGTAGAAAAGAGATTTTCCTCTAAGGTTAGTGAGTAGGGTGACTTTTGCCTAGAGATAGGGATTTCTTGATTTGTTGTGATGACCCATCTTGATTAATTTAACATCATTTCCTTTAAAGTTTTCCAAACTAAATTAGTAACAAGGATTAAGGGGATTCCACCATCCAAACTTCTGCTTTAATAATTTTTAAAACCTTAATTTGATTATTTGGCTTTCTTTAATTGATAAATCATTTTCAGCTTTTTAGTTAATTCTTTTTCTAAGCAACTTTTCTTTATACTAAACAATAGAAAGGAAGATTAGTACTTGAGCCTTTATCGTTCCTCGAGATTCGACACTTGGGTATAGCTCTTTTACTAAAGTGATAGGTCCACTTCCCTATTACCTTAGTACTTAGTAGTTCATCCCGTTTTGATTTTAAAACTCAGACATCAAGAACTATTGTTTATGTTATTTCATATTTTTTCTTTCACCTTCATTCTTCTCCCAAATCAAAACCCTAAAATCCCACTCTTATCTTTCTTTCGTCCTTTATGCCTCCACAGATCCCCTCCTCAATTGAAGCCTTTTGTTCTTCTCCCCCTTTCTTTTCCTTCTTCCCTTTGTTGTCTTTGCCATGGTGATATGAATCGAGATGACCAAGAAGCTAATGAGTTGATTCATGGTCCAATCACTAGGGAAAGGGTAAGAAGATCAAGGCATATGATGATAGCTTGGCTAAAGGAATAGTTGTTTTTATTGAAGAAACCATGACGAACGGATTAAAGAGCTAGAATTAAGGCTTGAAAGATGAAAGAAATCATCCTAAGTTGCTTATGGATCAATGCATAACCTTTAGGAAATCAAAGGAGCAAATTAAGAGAAGAATAAATAAAGGGAAGGCAAAAACAGAGCCTACCATCAACGATAGGCCCTGTACCTACTGTCCCCAGTAGGCCTCTATCCAAAATTGGACTTGCTAGTTGAAGACCTACTGCGTGCAGTAGGGTATACCTTACCATCGCCGATAGGTGTCTGGTTTATTGAACAATTCATCGTTTTGGATGGTTTTCAATGTTTAAACTCTATTTTCAGTTGTTAATTAAGGGTCTAATTGGTGTATAAGAGTCTTAAATCAATAGTCAATGTAGGTTTTATCCCTAATACTATAAATATACATTTATAGCCTACATTGTAAACAAGTTGAATATTGATGAAATAGAGAGTTTTCTCCAATGGTTTCTAGGGTTCTTTAACCCATCTTACTTAGCTTCTAAGGTTTGCTCCCTTAGTTTGTGAGCAATTGATTACTTAGATTGATGACTCTATGGAAGTCAATTGATCATTTCAAATTCCTTCTTTGATTGATTCTAGGAGTTCTAGTTTCTAGAATTGATTAAATCTAAGTCTTCTGATTTGTGTAGTTTGGGTTTTAGGGCCATAGTTTCCCTAAGGTTCCTGCTATCAAGTTGGGAAAGAATTCCTCCACTCACTATTGGGTTTATGTTACATAGTTCCTCATAAGTTCTTTAGTGGAGTGTTAGAACTAGAAAATTTTCAATAGAAGTTCTTCATCGAGGAGGTGATGAGGATTTGCATCACATGGTTGTTGAAAATTGAAGATTTTCTTCTTTTTAATTTAATTTTATTTTATCATCATTTGTTGTGGAGAAAGAAAGATAGAGAGCTTGAAACAATTAAGGTGCAAAAAATTTGTGACATTGCTTAAAGACATCAAAGAAAAGATTGCTTTATCTCAGTCTCAACCTTCATCACTGTCCCATCAACTATGTGTTCAGTATAGTCCTCATTTACATACAACAATGACACTTCTAAAGCTTGTGTGGTTCTCAAATGATTTATTATTATTTTATTTTTTTGCAAGAAGTCATTCACTTTTAATCTGTGATTTTTTTGCACAGTGGTTATAGGGTTGCTTTGGCTTCTAGAGTTCAATAGTTCTTAATTAAGCTTTCTTTCTAGTTTAGTCTAGGAAAAATCATTCATTATTCTCTTTTTGTTGCAAAAAAAATCATTTATTTTTTATCTATAATTTTTCTTGTTAGGTGGAGTTTGATTTTTTGGCTCACTCAGAAGATTCACTTTTTTTTATTATTACTTTTTTTGGGCAAAAAAGTCATTAACTTTTAATCTATGATTTTTCTGCAGTGTGATTTTAGGTTTGCTTTGAGTTCTATAGTTCAGGAGTTTTTAGATAAGCTTTCTTGCAAGTTAAGTCTGGAAAAAATCATTCATTACTCCTTTTCTTTGCAAAAATATTCATTTTTTATCTATAACTTTTCTTGTTTTTTGTGTAGTTTTTTTTTTTTTTCACTCAAATCATTCACTTATTTTTTATTTATTTATTTTTTTTGGGAAAAAACCATTACTTTTAATCTTTGATTTTTTAGTGGTTTTAGGTTTGCTCTAAGTTCTTGAAATCAATAGTTTTTAGGCAAGCTTTCTTGCTAGTTTAGTATTAGAAAATCACATTATTCTTTCTACTACAAAAAATCATTCATTTTTTTTTATCTATGATTTTCCTTGTTCTATAGAGTTTGATTTTTTTGTGAAAGTTTCAGTGGGAAAACCTTAATAAGACGTTCTTATCTTATTCAAGTTGTAATTGGAAAAATATGTACAGTTAGATACCTAGCTAAACATTAGAACTATCATCAACATGGTAACTACAAACTAGGAGAAAAGATATACAAATATTGCTAGTATCTACAGTTAGAACAAATCAGACACACCAAATCTCACTACTTCCCCATAAGCTGGAGCATGAAGATCACAAATACCCAACTTGTGACGAAAAAAATAAAAGGAAGAATGTTGCAAAGCGGTCGTAAAGATGTTTCTTAAGATGTGCGAGACCAATCTTAAGCTATTAGTTAATCTAAAAAAACTCAGTTGAGAACTTTCTAAGAAAAATCCTGCCCACCACAAGAAAAATGGTACTCTTATATGTTTTATTCTCATATATTTTAACTATGTGTTTTTTTCACATAGATTTAATTGATTATGTGTTGTTTTTTTTATATGTTACCATATTTATGAACTAAACTTGAAGTAAATCAATTTTTCTAGTGTACATTTTCATAGATCTTTGAACTTGTGTATAATCTGATGTGTATAAGTTCAAGGGATGAGTTTAATTGTTGTGAGTGTGTAATTTATTGAAAGTTAACAATCATTGCACAAATTCTTTAATTAATTTGACCTTTTTGAGTTCTTTTTTATGTAAAAGAGAATTAATTTCTTAATTTTGAACAAGCACACACAATATATATACATACATATATATGTATATATATACATATATATGTATGTATATACACACATATATATATGTATGTACATAATTCAATTTTTTTTTAGATAAGCATACACTTTGCATAATGATGCACGTTTTAATTTCTTTTTTTTTTTCTCTCAATATATATTCATATCTCTAAGTTGTTTTTAAATAACCACATGCTTGTACAATGATGCATATTACAATTTCTTCCCTGCTCGGTACATACCCACATGTCTTGCACAATGATGCATTTTTCAATTTTTTTCTTTATAATTTTGTGACTTGATCTAGAGTATAAGAATGAGTAAGTGCATGTATACTAGTATATCACTTTTTTTTCCTTTTTGATGTGCGTATTTTGCTTTTATATTTTTAATCATGTTGAAGTTTGTGTTAACATTTGTGATGGATTCCTCCAACAACAAAAGGCTTTCCAATGGCGGTAACAATTATTCAACTTTATGCCTAGCTCATCATCCAATATCGGAAGTGGTATGGAAGGTACCTTTCTTGGCTAGGGTTGATCACCTATGTTCTCGAGCGCATTAAGGAAGAAGCGAACTTGCTTTCTCCTAACGAACGTGTTTCTACAACATCCATGAAGTTCCCACTTTTCGCCCCACAAGGCCCACCTCTTGTCAGTAGAAATATTGCAAGAGATAGTAGAAGTTTCAGTATTCGAGACTATGTTGCTAGCCAGTGGCCTACTGAGCTTCTAGGATTAGATGGGAGAGCATCAGAAGTAATAATTGCAGCATATGTGTTTGTTTTGCTGATGAGCTTGCCTTTTAGTATTCCCACAACAATGGGGAAATTCTATGATGAACCACATCCATATATGAGAACATGTACCCCGTCGACTTATATTAAGCTACTTACATTACCATTATTTTTTATCATGTCCCAATTTATGGGGACAAGAGCTCCAAGATATATACATATACATATATATACACTCACACACACACACATTAGCACAAGTATTTCAAGGTTTAAATACTGATTTTTCTTACCTATTACTTGCAGGTTCTAATGGTTTGCTCAAACGCCTCGTCCTATACATACATAGACATATATATACATATATATACATACATATATATATATATAGACACTCACACATACATATTAGAGCAAATATTTCATTGTCTAAATACTGATTCTGCTTACCTATTACTTGCAGGTTTTGATGGTTTGCTCAAATGCTAATGAACAACGGGACGAGGGCCCTTCTTCTAGAAATATTGTTAATCAGAGTCTTACTAGATTGAATTATCGACTAGTACCAATACTAACAACAATAGTTTCTATTGGTATTGCCAATTAGGGCCATGGTGGTAGTTCCAGTTCTAGCCAGCACGATGTTAACATGAGAGATCCAAGACTAATTGGTTGAAATTTTAATCAACTGCCCTCTGTGCACGTCTTGACCAGTATTGATACTTCTGATGAACGAATCGTTGGACCTTTTTCTATACTTTCTGGACTTGATAGGGCTACGGTTTGTTTCTCTCTCTCTCTCTCTCTCTCTCTCTCTCTCTCTCTCCACTTCTATTGAAATTATCTTTTTTATTAATTAGCTCTTAGAATTTGAAATATATCGTTTCTTTATTAGTTAATAAGTTCCTTTAGTAATAAGTTGCTTTGTCAAAATAAAAATTTTGAATTATATTTCTTAATTCATCTCATTTCTTATGACCTATCACATGAATGACATAACGATAAACTAATTGAATCTCTTAGCTATATCATTACAGGTTGTTAACAATGTTCAGAACAATAAACTCCTAGCATGATAGGATGCGTAAGGACATAGATAATGTTAGCTATGAGGTAATAATATAATAATTTTGTGCCCTTAATATCTACATAGTCATATATATGTTTAATATTCTTTAGCTAATTTTAACGAAAATAATTTTGTAGGCCTCAAGACCCACTAGTCCTTGGAGAGAATATGGATAATGTATCCACGATCTTAAACAAAGAAACATTTCGTAATCATATAAAAGCGACAAATACCACGTAAATAAATATGTAGGTACTCCAGAAAAACAAAAAATCTGTTGCATTTGTCATGTAAGACAGTTTTACTTTTTGCTTTTTTTCTTTATTTAAACATTCAATTGATATAATCTGTGAGTTGTTTCTATTTGAAAATTTTCTCTTGTTTGAATGAATTTGTGAACCGTCAAGAGATCAGGAAGCTTAACTTTCGTCATGTCAACCATATGGCAGGCATTAAGAAATCGCTCCTGGAAAAGAATTATTGTCCACTATGCAAGAGAACTACAATTCCCAAACAGAACTACAATTCTGTTTCTCTCTCACTTGATGAGTACTGGTAGTGAAAGGTGATACTATAGATATTTTTGTTTGTTGTTAATTTATTTCAAACATTTCTTTAAGAAATTTATTTACTTTTTTATCGTAGGCATTTAACTTTGTTGAGCCTTATTGCTTTGCATACTAAGATAATTTAAGTTACTTTTATATTGTGATGTTGTATAATGCTATCGACGAAACAAACCTTTATCAAGCATATCACCATGACCTGGTACAGAACCAATCTTCACTTTTTTATTTAGTAGTTTGCAGCAGACTGAACTTGTCTCATGAAATGGTTCTTCTCGACAATCCATTTATTGTAGGTTAGATTCAGACTGAGCAGACGCAAGAGCTAGAGTCTGGATGGTCTGATATGTTTTATAAAAAAAAGTTCCTGATCTTTCACAGCAAGCAATGGCAGACGGTAGTTCAAAAAGAGCTTCAGAAGAACTTTATTTGTTAACTAGTTTAGACATTTTAACATATTTTTTCTTGTAGAAATGCAATGCCATGTTTATTAGAATTTTATTTTATAATTGTTTTACGAGTTTGTAGCTCACAGTGACAATGCATATAAGTCTTGGGGACAATTGGGTTTCCGCTCTCTAAAACTCCCTATAACAAGGGATAAAATACGAACTTTGAACATAAGTGACATGGAGAAATAAAGATGAACATTCATTTAAATAGATGTATAAAGTTCTTCAACCACTTAAATAGTATATAATATGCAGTAGATTGCACAAACAAAATATAATGGAAACAATATTTTAAAGCGTTAAAATGTATTTTAAAATACTCTTACTTTAGTATAGACATAGATATAACCAAACGATGTTAATTTAGAGGAAACAAAAATTGATATAAATTTTTTTTTTATCAAAGATAGCACTGTCTTTATGATAGCAACATTCTGTCTTAAACAAATCAAGACAATCCAACGATGACTTATTTCAAAATTTTCCTTTTTAATTTTTATTTATTATTTTATTTTACTTTTAAAAGGGAATCTCCCTTCAACCATATAAACATTATCAAGAATAACGATAGTAGACAACACTGACCTAATTCATAGGATCAATAAGGGATAAAGGTTAAAAGTACGTACATTTTCCTTCTATTGATAATTTTACTCTAGTGACTCAATTAATTAGATAAATGTTAATCTTAAAATATTTTTTGAACAATAACATCATATAATCAAGGTTATGTGACTTGATTTTAATTTACAATTTTTGAATATAATATAATGCACCTTTTTATAATATTAATTTAGGATTTTTTAATATACTTTATAGAATATAGCTAAAAATACCCTTCAACTTTTTATTTTGCTTATTTGAGGCATATTTTTTTCCACTATTTATGCTACTCAACTTTTTGTGAAAGAAAAAACTGTCAAAAGACATAGGTTTCTAGTGTTTTAGGCGGAGATCATTGTTTGAATTACATCGTTTGTTTTTGAAAGGGTAAAATAGACATAAAACACTTTCCTTATTTGCTAACTAATGGTCCTCGTAATGCATAGAAATATTTATCCTCCACATGTGTAGTTTTTCCATATTTTGTTGGTATCATTCAATTGTCACTCTATAAGGGTAGTATTATACCTATTTTACCCTTTTAAGAACAAATCATATGTATTTACGTGATGATTTCTTCACAGGAACGCCGAAAACCTCCGCATTTTTGCATTTCTTTTGTCATTCATAAAAAGTTGAATAGCGTAAGTGGCGAAAAAATAAATTAGTTGAGTGGCATAAGTGGCGACAAAAAAGAATGAACACTTGATAGGTAAAACGTAAAGTAGCAAAGGGCATTTTTGCTATATTCTATACTTTTTAATTTATATGTATTTAAGGATTTGGATGACTTCTTTTCTTTATATTATCAACTAGTTGAACTAAATAAATTTATTGTTATGTATAACATAATAGTAGAATCTATGAATAGATAAGGTTGATCATCTGAAGGGAATTAACATAAAAGCATATTGCTTGACTTGAGCAAATGCTAAAAAACTCATCACTAAGGATCTGTTTGGTTGTAAAATTTTACTATAGAAAAGAAAACATTTTTCCTCAGAAAAGATTTTTTCCTATTTGGTAACAAGGAAAAACGCTAAAAAAATGTTGTAAAAATTTAAGGAAAAGTTCTATTCAAATTGAGGGAAAATACTTTCCTTACATTTTGGTGAGGAAAAGGAAAAGTTGAAGAAAAATACCTAGAAGCTATTTTGTGTTTTATTTTTAATACAACATAGTATACTCCCTCAATTTTTTATTAGTTGTCATATTTCAAACATTATACTATTTAATGAAATAGAAAATTTTAGATGTTTTTTCTTGTGTGAACTAGAATGCATTTCAATCTCTTCTGTCTTCTCATTATTATTTATGCAAGTTTCTAGGTTAGAAGAGTAAAAGATGTTGAATTTTTTTTAATGGGAGTGTATATTAGAAAAAAGATCATTAAATATTGCATTATTTTCATAGTGTGAGAAGTAAAAAAATACAAGAATTAGTAGAATATGACAAGTATAAAAAAGGAGGAAGTATTTTTTGACAAACAGGAAGCATTAATTTGATGTGAATGACCACTCTTCTATCCTAACAAATAAATTGAAATAACAAATTATTAGTTCAGTTGAACAAACTCGAAGTTACATATTTTTCAAAAAATAAATAATAAATTTACATTTAAATCCAACTGGATTAATAATTCACTTTTAAATCCAATTAAATGAAGAAACTTAAATACATTTTAGTTCAGTTTGAATTTCCAAAAAAATGGACTTTATTGTATTTTTTTCAAAATAAAAAATCAAAATTGAACTGAAAAAGCAAATGTGAGATGCTACCCATTTTTAAATCATATATAAAATCATTCTCATTTTGGTCCATATCAAACGCTAAAGATAAAGTAAGTTAATGCAAATTAGATAGTTTTAAAACTAACATATCAATTTCTATAAAATTAATGTTCGTAAAGTGCTAATAATACCTTTTTCTTAAAGCTATCATTCTTTTTCAATTTTCCTTTTCCATTTCCATCACGAAGAAATCTGCTAATTAAGCAAGAGAAATTTAATTTCCCAAGTATTTTCCTCAACTAAGCAAACAATGTATGGATTTTCTTTTTTTTAAGAATTTCATTTTCCTTTTTCTCACTAGAATACTTTTAACTTATACTGGGCCTAAATAATAGATCACCTTAAAATTTATTAGAGATGGTTGAAGCCCAAATGTGTGAGAGAAACAGATACGTGCAGAAAATTCATGGTCACTTTTACTAATTAACTATAACCTTTTTTAAATTTGGGCAACTATCCTGCTAGGCCATCATTATATTTCTTCCCGAGGTTGGGAATCGAGTTTTCTAAGGAAAAATTTTATTTATGAATCATCCTTTTTACATATTCTAATATGTTTTTATCCCTTCTTTCCTTGAAAAACTAATAAAGTAGAGGGAAAAAGGAGTACATCATTTTTCTTCTATTTAAGTCCTCGTATTTATTCTTATAAAATATATATTCGCAAAAGGAAAGAAATAAGGCTTAGTGTTGATTCAAGTTAACTTTTGTGCTTTTTTTGATACATTCTAGGGAGGGAGATTTGATTCAAACTCAGAATTTCTAGCCTGATAAGTAGTGTTTAAACGAGTAGAGGAGCTTAAACATTATTTTTTAAGGGGCCAAATTAAATATTAAAAGGTATACGTCGCTTTTAGGGGCTAAATTGTACAATTATTATAGAACTACTGCCTTGTCACAACTTTTCACGCTTGATTGTATCATTTTTATAGTAAGAATACTGTAGTCAAATATAGTTTTTACAATTTGACCAGATGAAAATGTAATTTCTTACGGTAATGATGGATACTCACTTTAAGGTTAAGAAGTTCTTTTTTTTTGGGAATAAGATCAAGCAGTTCCACTTGAAAGGATATACACAATATAACTACCTTGAGAATTTCTCTTGGTAATATGGTAATACAATCAGTAATTAAAATTTATTACATTAAGTCGCTTTTATAATGTGCACGTGGTGTACAAATTAATATATTAACTGTTATGAAAACAAACATTTATATATCATAACAAGAAAGAAATTAATGTTAATATTTATTACATCAAGATTTTACTGTCACATAATAAAAAAATAATTAACATATGAAAATAGAAATCAAAGGTTCTGTAGAGAGTACGTTATATAAAGGGAAATTCAATAATATATTTTACACAGTTGATTCTATAATACAATAAAAAGACTGTAACACATTAGATTTACAAGCTTTGAAACCTTGTCTTGCTTGCTTAGAAATTCTGAAGAATCTTAACTGAACTTGAAGCATTAGGGGCAAAATTTTCAAAGCAAAGTATTTCTCGAACACTTCAATTCTATAAGTAAAGTGTTGACTGAAATAAAAGGTTTCCTTTCTATGGAAAAATATCTACAAGGGTTTGCATGTGTTAAAAATGTTAGTTATATGGAAAGAACATAAATATGTGATATATTGGATACCAAGACCCTTTAGTTTCAAACCATTTCCGTTTATCAAGATTACTATTTTGAACCTAAGAGTAGAAAATCTCATCCTAACCCAGCCAAGACGATAGAATATCTCCTCATGCAAGAATTTATTTATGCAATAGATATCCAACTGATCAAGGACATCCTTCTCTGTCAAGTGCCCTCTCTAGATGTTTATGTCTGGCACTACACTCTTTCAAGAGGATTTACTATTTCCTCAGCTGATCGAGTATATATGAAATATAAACAATGGCCATCTACATCTTCTGGTATCACAAGTTTTGCTTGGAAAAATCTGTAGGAACTAAATACTCTACCGAGTAAATGTGAATATGTGGAGAAGGCTTACAAGAACACTTCCCAAAAGTTTCGTTTTCCTCTATAGAAAAATAATACAAGATGGAAAGGATTTGAAGTTGTTCTTCCAAAACAAATTGAGATAAATACTCATGTGCTTCTTCATGCTAGAAAGTTAAGAAGGGTTTGGATAGATACTACATAAATTTACATGAAGCCCAACATCGTTATCATCAATCCAAAACTTTTGGATAGATATTTAACATAATCTAAAGATACTTAAGAATAATGCCTTGCAGCTGATTGCATCTCTATCATGGAGTATCTTGGGAGCTCGAAATGCATCTATATTTGATAACCAACCAAAAAAAAAAAAAAAATGCAACCTTGCATATATTATCTCCTAGGTTAAATGCCTTCATGAGGACCGTGAGGCTTATTTCTTTCAATTTATTTTGCATCCACATTGCTCTGTAGAATCCACATAGGTAGTTAAACCTTACTAATGGACCAAGCTAACACTGGACACTTTTTGTATGGACGTCTCTTTCAAAGTCAAGGTTTATCCTCTCCAGCAAAGAATTGTAGATTTGTTATTGGAGTATTGATCAAGAACCACAATTGTGAGGTATATTAGCATGAATGTTCCAACCAGCTCCAATACAAGGTCTATAAACTCAAGCTACATTCAAGGATACACTTTGGCCACTCAGATCGACTTAACTAAGTTTCTCGTTGAATCTCATCATTTAGAGGTTGTCAAACAAGTTAGTTAAAACAGGAAAAATTGTTTTCCCGTGGATCATATGATTGAGAAAATATGCCATCTTCACCGTTCATTTCCCAAACTTTTAATTAGTATGGAAATCTCCAATCAAATATTGTTACAGATAAGTTAGTAAAATTTAGGTGGACATAAGTGTGGATGATACCTAATCATTTATAATCTCACATTATATAAGGGACTTGATGTCTAACAGTAAATGAAATGATTATCATTTTTCTTAATTTTTAAGTTAAAGAAGGAAACACATGTAAAAAGAGATTAAGTTAACATTTATTAGTATCATCTGAGTTGCATATGAAATCAAGAGCTTCATGTTAACATTAATACGCATGAAAACAGAAAAGCAAGAGTTACAACAAGTAATATAACGTAAGAACTTAATTATCAAAAGTGAAGTATCAAGGTTAGCCTTTCTCCAGAAGAGAAAGGAACTAAGTTTATTGATTATGCTAATAATGAGTTACAACCATCTTGAATCAGCATGATGAATTGGCGCTGTTAGTAATTAAAATACAAAAACGACCAAATCTTGATAATCTATAATGAATTTAATGTATGACTTGTTTACATTGTTTGATATATATTCTCTATTTGTTCTAGTTTCATGAATTAATAAATTACTTAAACAAGATATAAAATCCTATTAATTGTCATTACCATTTTATTTTTGTAGTCGAACTATGACAAAATAGTTTTGATATTATCTTGAATACATTTTTTGGCAATCCTAAGGAGTAGTATTGAGACATTATAGATATGAAGCCAAAGAGATAAACTATTAGCCAATAATATATATATATATATATATCAAAATCTTTTTCTAAGGAATAATATAGGTCACCGAACAAAATAAACAAATCCGTTAATATGGGGATACTGACTCTGTATTCAATGTTTCCTAGATCGAATGCAAAAGTGAGTGTCCTAATATTCATAGCTTTCTTTCTTTGGTTTGATGGATAATATGTTATGATAATGACTATACATAACTAGTGAATTTAGTGTTTGTTTTGTGGCTAATTAAATTAGAATAAAAGATTAGTTTCAATGATAAGTTTTATGGTTGGAGGGAGTTAATCAATGGAACTTAGAAAAAACAAAAAGAGATGAATACAATTGCTTGAAATGAATCTAGAAAAGGAGGAAACAATACATACCAAGAAAACATTGACGGTACCCACAGGACCAAAAAGATTAGAAGATGAAGGATTAGGATGAAGTAAATTGAGAAAGCAAGTGAAGAATATATATCTCAGCCGTTTCAAAACCTTCGTAGGCCATGCATCATCATACATATGGTAATTAGTTTTCCAAACCACATTGACTTATAAGGAAAAGTTGCAGTTGCGGTAGCTGCAGCTCTGAATTTGCATTCTTTTTTATATTTCCTGCTAGGCTGTATCCTCTCTATATCACTATTAAATCACCCCAATGTTGCCAATCAATTTCATCTTATCACTCACTAGCTATTCTTGCTTTTGCTTTACTCTTTGCTTTCTCCGCCCAGTGGTTTTAGGTTTGCTCTAAGTTCTTGAGTTCAAGAGTTTTTATGTAAGCTTTCTTGCTAGTTTAGCTTGGGAAAAATCATTTATTATTCTCTTTTGGGTGAAAAGTTCGACACACACTTGCACTTATCCGTTTTCTCCATTTTAGCATTCAAACTAAAAAATTATCGACCGTAGCATTTCACCTTAAAAACAAATCTCTACCTTAATACCCTTCTTTTTTTTTTTCTTCCAAAAATCATTCATTTTTTATCTATAATTTTTCTTGCTCTGTTGAGTTTTATTATTTGGCTCACCCAAATCATTCACTTGTTTTTTTTAATTTTTTTAAAAAGAATCATTCATTTTTAATCTATGATTTTTCTGCAGTGGTTTTAGGTTTGCTCCAAGTTCTTGAGTTCAAGAGGTTTTAGGTAAGCTTTCTTGCCAGATCAGTCCTGGAAAAATCATTCATTATTCTTTTTTTCCTTGAAAAAAATTATTCATTTTTTATCTATGATTTTCTTGTTATGTGGAGTTTGATTTTATGGCTCACTTAAGTCATTCACTTTTTTGTTGAAAAAAATCGTTTACTTTTAATCTGTGAGTTTTCCGCAGAGCGATTTTAGGTTTGCTTTCATTCTTGAGTTCAAGAGTTTTTAGATAAGGTTTCATACTAGTTTAGTCTAGGAAAAATCATTGATTATTCTTTTTTGGGTAAAAAGTTTGACACACTTGACCTTTCTCGTTTTCTCTATTTTAGCACTAAAACTGTAAAATTATCGGTTTTAGCACTTTACCTTAAAAAAAATTCTACTTTAATACTTTTGTCCAATTTTAGCGTTAAATGTATTAATGGTGCATGGGTATTTTTTGTCAAAATAAAGAAGGAGAACTACTGTTTTTGTTATTTCATATTTTTCCGTTTCCCTTCATTTTTCTCCCAAATCTAAACTTTAAATTCCCCTCTTATCTTTCATTCTTTTTTCTGCAACCGCCTATCCCCTCCCACAACGTAAGCCTTTTTCCTTCTGCCCTTTCCATTTCTTTCTTCCCTTTGTCGTATCAGCCATTGCTGTTGAAAAATTGAAGATTTACTTCTCTCTTATTTTAGTTTTTGATCTTCATTTGTTATGGAGAAAGAAAGATGTAGACTGAGAAACAAGGTCTGAGAAATTGGTGACATTGCTTAAAGACTTCAAAGAAAAGGCTGGTTTCTCTTAGTCTTAGTCTGCTTCACCGTCCCCGTCAACTGCGTGTATAGTATAGTCCTCATTCATAAACAACAATGCCAATTCTAAAGCTTGTGTGATTTAATTTTCTTACAACCATTAGCATTTTGTACATATTATTTTTTGGAAAAATTATCTTTTCTTGCTTCTACCAACTTCTTCTCTAATAGCAAAAAAAATTAATGGGAAATTCTCCAAATTATGATCAGTTTGAAGTTGAGGATTCAGATGATGTTTTTTTCCTTCCATAACACAAGTTCTTTTCCTTCCATAGCACTGTTTCCCAGCTTGGAGCGATCGAGCTCCAATGCAGATCGTTATTCCAGGGCTAGTTTTATTAGGCTGGTTTTGGTATTTTTCCTTTTTTCTTCTTTTTATAAGTGGAGTTTTTAACCTTCTCTTTTCCTGCAAAAAATCTTTCATCTTTTATCTATGATTTTTCTTGTTCTATTGAGTTTTATCTTTTAGCTTTCTCGAATCATTCACTTATTATTTTTATTTTTAAAATCATTCACTTTTATTCTATGATTTTTTTTGGCAGAGTGGTTTTAGGTTTTCTTTGAGTTCTTGAGTTCGAGTTTTTAGTTAAGCTTTCTTGCTAGTATAGTCTTGGAAAAATCATTCATTATTCTTTTTCTTTTTCTACAAAAAAAAAAATCATTTAGTTTTTATCTATGGTGTTTCTTGTTATGTGGAGTTTGATTTTTTGGCTTACTTAAATCATTCACTTTTCATCTATGAGTTTTCAGCGGAGTGGTTTTATGTTTGCTTTAGGTTCTTGAGTTCTAAAGCTTTTTGGTAAGCTTTCTTACTAGTTTCGTTTGGGAAAAATTATTTATTACTCTTTTTTTTCTTTTGCAGTTTGATTATTTAGCTCACTCAAATCATTCACTTAATTTTTATTTATTTATTTATTTTTATATAAAATCATTCACTTTTAATCTATGATTTTTCTTGTTCTGTGGAGTTTTATTTTTTGCTCTCTCATTATTGTTAAGAGATGGCTTTCATTTGCGAAAGTGAAGGCATCGAAACAAACATGTTTTAGTATTTTTTATGATTATCACACAACTTTTTGCATGGTCTTCCTTTGTAGCCTTGGTTCCCTTTTCTGTTGTGATTTTTGCATTCTTCTAATTTTGTTTTCCCTAAGAAATGTAACCTTTTTTTCCCTCTAGTGATTTCTTGTTTTCTTGGACTCGGAAGATGCTGATTTGCAAGTATGCATCCTTAGGGAAAGATTTATTTTCATTTTTCTGTTTTAATTTCATTTTTTTTACCTCTCCTCCCCTATCTGCAACACCTTTATGCTAAGTGATAGATTGTTATTATACGATCATGCATCACGGAAAAATATATTTTTAAATTTAATTTTGATTTTTTAAGACCTCACATATGATGTTTACAAGTCATAAGGTTGAAATTTTTTGTTGATCCCGTCCTGGTTTTGTATAATCTATCACATGTAAGATTTGATTACATATACATACCTTATTCGCTCAATGTCTGTTTGAATTTTTTTAGAAAAGCTAATTTGCACAAAATAAATATTTTTTTCTTTTCAGTTTTCAAATATTTGTTTTTTTAACATAGTTTTTATTTTCCAGCGTTTGTGAGACCAACAAAAAACTATTAATTAATCTAAAAAAAACTTGGTTAAGAAAATCTCTTAGAAAAACCCCATCTACCGCAAGATAAAAGTACCTCTTCTATATTTTATTTTCATTTATTATAATTAGTTATGTTTAACAAAGATTTAAGTGATTAATTGTTGAGTGTTTATATGTTGCCATATTTATGAACTAAAATTGAAGTACATTTACTTTTCTAGTATATATTTTTCATAGATTTTTATAATTGTTTATAGTATTATGTGCATAAATTCTAGGGATGAGTGTAATTGTTGTGACTTTATAAATTCAATGAAAGTTTACCATCTTTGCACCTATCCCTTAATTAATTAACCTTTCTAAGTTCTATTTACGTAAAAAGAATCAGTTGTTTTTCTTTTAAATTTTCTTGTTAAAATTTTTCACATATATTTAGATCTAATAAGTGTTGTAAATAATAGATTGGAACAATAAATTTTTTTGGGTGTAAATATATAATTTTTACTCTAGAAGTCACATATATCGATCATGCATATTTTATTCCAATTGTTCTTAAATAACCACATGCCTTGGACAATAATGCAGATATAAATTTCAATTTGCAAAACAAAGTTTTTGCACCATCTTTCTTTTGTAGCCCTAATCTGTTTCCAGCGAAATCCTAGAAAGGAACAAAGAAAGAAAAAAACTCCATTTTTTTTTATATATTTACATGTTTTCCTAATTTTGTTTTCCTTAAGAAAGATAACCTTTTTTTTCTCTAGTAATTTTTTGTTTTCCTAGACTTGGAAGTTACTGATTTGTAGCTCTGCATTATCGGAAAAGTTATATTTTCATTTTTCTGATTTAATTTGATGTTTTCGACCTCTTTATGTATGTACAGTCAGTTTATGCTACAAACATGATAGATTCTTGTTATATGACCATGCATCATAAAAAATTTTATTTTTAAATTTAATTTAATTTAGTAAAATATCATAGCTAAAGTTTTAAAGTTGATCCCAACCTTGTTTTGTCTGATTTACCGCGTATAAGATGTATCCTACTTATTTGGTTTTGAATTTGTAGCATTTGTGAGACCAATCATGAGCTATTAATTAATCTAAGAGAACTTAGTTTAGAACCTATCCAAGAAAATTCTCGTCAACCGCAAGAAAAAGAGGTACTCTTAAATGTTTTATTCTTATATATTTTAATGGTGTTTCTTTTTACGCATCGATTTAAGTGATTAATTGTTGGTTGTTTATATATTACAATATTTATGAACTAAACTTGAAGTAAATCTATTTATCTAGTATAAATTTTCATAGATCTTTGAACTTGTTTGTAATCTGATGTGTATAAGTTCAAAGGATGAGTTTAATTGATGTAACTCTGTAAATTTATTGAAAGTTAGCCATCACTGCACTAATTCCTTAACTAATATGTCTTTTGAGTTCTTTATTATGTAAAAGAAAATTAATTTTTTAATTCCCCCTCACCCCCTCCCCTCCCCCCCCCCCCCCCACACACACACATATATATAATATAATTCGTAATTATTTTAGACAACCATATACTTTGCACAATTATGCACATTTTAGTTATTTTTTTTCACTCAATATATACCCCATATGTTTTGACCGCATCCTATGCATAATGATGCAAATTACAATATATTTTCTTTTTTTTTTTTGGTGCTTTTTACATACCCCTATGTCTTGCATAATGATGCATAATAAAATTTTTTTGTATATAGGATTCTGATTTGATTTAGAGTATAAGTATTTGTGCATGTATGCTAGTATATCACTTTTTTTTCCTGATGTGTGTATTTTACTTTAATATTTTCAATCGTGATGAAGATTGTGTTGATATTTGTGATGGATTCCTCCAAAAACAGAAGCATTTCCAAGGGCCGTAACAATTCATTCAACGTTATGGTTGGAGCATCATCCATTACTGAGAGTGGTATGGCAAGCTACCTTGCTCAACTAGGGCCGATGACCTCTCCTCTCTAGCGCATTGAGGAAGAAGCAAACTTGTTTTCTCCTAACTAACATGTTTCTACAACTTCAACTGAGTTGCCACCTTTTGTTGTTATTCCACAAGGTCCACCTCTGGTCAGTATAAATAGACAATTCAGTATTCAAGACTTTATTGCAAGCCAATGGCCTACTGAGCATTAAAGATTAGATGGGAGAGCATCAGAACTAATAATTGCATCAAATGTGTTTGGTTTACTTGTGAGCTTGCCTCTTAGTATCCCAACAACAATGAGAAAAATTCTATAATGAACCTAATCCATAAATGAGGACATGTATCGCTTTGACTTATATTAGGCAACTTACATCACGCTTATTGTTAATTATGTCCCCATTTATAGGGACAAGAGCTCCAAGTCATTAATAATAAAGACGATGTGGGATAATACAAGTCAAGGGGTTCATGTCCTTACTTATAGATTGGGTTTATAATAGGATTTTCCAAACAATGGAGATGGTTTTTTCTCCTATATATGTGCGTGTGTGTACATATACATATGTATATATATAAAGACACACACTCACACATACACACACACATACCTACATTCGAGCAAATATCTCTCGATCTAAATATTAATTTTGCTTACCTATTACTTGTAGGTTTCGATGGTTCGCTCAAATGCCATTGAACAACGGGGACAATGGTCCTTCATCTAGAAATATTGTTAATCAGTCTTACTGAATTGAATCATCAACAAGTATCAACACTAACATCATTAGTTTCTATTTGTAATGTCAACAAGGACCGTGGTGGTCCTTCAAGTTCCAGTCAGTCTGATGTTACCTTGAGAGATCCAAGACTAATTGGACAAAATTCTAATGAATGCTATCTTTCCACGTCTTGACATACTTCTGATGAACGAACCATCAGACCTTCTTCTACACTTACAGGACTTGATAAGGCTACGGTTTGTGTTACTCTCTTTCTTTCTCTCTCTCTCTCTCTCTCTCTCTCTCTCTCTCTCTCTCTCTCTCTCCCTTCACCTCCATTAAATTATTTTTTTATTAATTAGCTCTAAGAATTTGAAATATATCGTTCTTTATTAATTATTAAGTGCCTTTAGTAATAAGTTTCTTTGTCAAAGTAAAAATTTTGCCTTATATTTCTCAATTCATCTCATTTCCTATGACCTATATCGCATGAATGACATACTAATAAACTAATAAATCTATTGGCTATGTCATTATTGGTGGTTAATAACGTTCAGAACAACAAGTCCGAGCATGAAAGGATGTGTATAGACATAGATAATTTGAGCTATGAGGTAATAATATAATAATTTTGTGCCTTTTATATCTACAAAGCCATATATATGTTCAATCTTCTTTAGCTTATTTTAATGAAAACAATCTTGCGGACCTCAAGACCTGATATTCCTTGGAGAAAATATTGGGAATGTATCCATGACCTTAAATGAGAAAATAATTCCTAATCACTTAAAGCGCAGTAAATGCGACAGTAATAAATTTTTAGGCACTCCATAAAAAATCTTTTGCATTTTTCATGTAGGTACCTTTCGTGTTTTGCCTTTATTTAAACTCTGAAATGATTTGATCCGTGAGTTGTTTCTAATTGAACTTTTTCTCTTGTCAGGATGAATTTGTGAACCGTCAAGAGCTCAGAAAGCGTGACTGCCGCCATAACTACCATGTGGCGTGCATTTATTGCTCAAGGAAAAGAATTGTTGTTCACTACGCAAGAGAACGACAATTCCCGAATAAGAAGGAAAGTCTAAGTTTTTCTATTTCTCTCTCATTCTATGAGTACTGGTGGTAAAAAATGATGCTATTAATTTTTTTGTTTGTTGTTATATTATTTCAAATACTTCTTTAAGCATTGATTACATTTTAATAGTAGGAATTTAACTTAGTTGAGCCTTATTACTTTGCATGTTAAGAGCAGTTATTTTACATTTATGTTGTGTAACTTTGTTTGTTAACTAGTTTTAGACATCTTAATATATTTTTTCTTGAAGAAATGGAATGCCATATTTATTATAATTTAATTTCATAATTGTTTTCGAGTTAAGTAGCTCAAAGTCATGACACATATCAATCTTGGGGCACAATTGCGTTTCAGCACCCTATAACTCTTAGAACAAAACTCTTTCAACAAGAGAAGTAACAATGGATGAAATACAAACTTTGAACATGAGTCAGATGGAGAAATAAAGATGGACTTTCATTAAAATAGATATATAAATTTCTTTAACCAATTAATTAGTATATAATATGCACTAGATTGCACAATAAAAATTTAATGGAACCAATATTTTAAAGCATTAAAATATATTTTGAAAAGATTTTTAATTAAGTATAGACATAGATATAATCAAATCATTTTAATTTAGAGGGAAAAAATTCTATATAATTTTTTTCCAAAGATAGCATTGTGGTTATGATAGAAACATTATGTCTTAGAGGAATCAAGACTACCCATCAATGGCTTAATTCAAAAGTTCCCGTTTTATTTTCTATTTTTATTATTATTATTATTACTATTGTTATTATTATTATTATTATTATTATTATTATTATTATTATTATTTTAAAAGGAGAATCTCCATTCCACCATATAACCATAAAGAGTATCAAGAGTGCTTATAGAAGACCAACATTGAAATAATTAATAGGATCAATAAGGGATAAGGTATAAAGGTAAGAGCATTTTCCTTGTATTGATAATTTTACTCTTTCATGACTCAATTAATTGGACAAATGCTTATTCTAAAATCTTTTTTGAACCATAAAATCATATCATCAAGGTTGAGGTACATGAATTTACCTTAGAATTTTTTTAATATACTTTTAATAAACCTTTTTTATGAAATTGATTTAGGATTTTCAGATATACTTTATAGAATATAACAAAAAAAGACCCTTCAACATTTTATATTTCGCTAAAACTGTCAAAAGACGTTGGTTTCTAGTATTTCAGGGAGAGATGATTGTATAAATTACACATGGTTTGTTTAGGAAAAGGTAAAATAAACATAAAACACTGTCCTTATTTGCTAACCAACAATCCCCGTCATGCATAGAATTATATATCCTCTACATGTATAGTTTTCCCTTATATTTTAATTGTATTAGTCAATTGTCATTCTATAAGGGTAGTATTATGCCTATTTTACCATTTTATAAACAAATCATGTGTATTTACGTGACGATATTGGCACAAAAACATTAGAAACCTCCGTGTATTTGTATTTTTTGCATCCATAAAACATTGATTTGCATAAGTGGGGATACAAAAAAAATTAGTCGAGTGGCATAAGTGGCAAGAAAAAAAGAATGAACACTTGATCGATAAAACATAAAATGGCTAGTACTATAAAACGGCCCGAACCGGACTGGACTGCGTTTGGCCCGCACTAAAACGGTCCGGTCCGGTCTGGGCTGATTTTTGGTGGGCCAAAATTCCTATGATCTATATCCGCTCGTGGTCAGACCGCGGATAAACGAGCCAGCTCGCAGGCTTTTCCGTTTTTATATTTTTTTAATTTTTTGAATAAAAAATAATTTTAAGCTTGAAAAATATTAAAAATTAGTTTTATATAAAAATATTCAACTAATCATAAAAAATTATACTAACTTCTAAATAAGAAACAAAATAATTACACATAAATAACACATTACTTTTTGATAAAAATTAATTTTAACCTTAAAAAAATGTTAAAAATTACTTTCTTTAAAATATTCAACTAATCATAATATTACACTAATATCTAAATATGAAACAAAATAATTACACATTAATAACACCTAAATAATGTCTAAAAAAACTAAAACAGGCCAGCCTGCGAACTGGACCGGAGCAGACCATAAAAGCCACACCCAAAACGATCCGGTCTGGTCCGGGCTGATTTTTGACGGGCCTAATTTTAGAAATCCATATCCATCAATTTTACGGACGGTTCGGGCTAGCCCGTGGGCCTAGGCCCGTTTTGACCATGCTAAAAATGGCAAAAGGCAGTTTTGCTATATTCTCTACTTTTTAATTTATATGTATTTAAGGATCTTGTTGACCTCTTTTCTTTGTAACATCAACTAGTTCCACGAAATAAATTCATGATTACATATAAGATAATAGTAGAATCTATGAATACATAAGGTTGGTCATCTGAACATATAAGCATATTGCTTGACTTCAGAAAAAGCTGAAAAACTCATCTCTAAGGGTCTGTTTGGTTGTAGAATTTTATTGTACAAAATAAAACATTTTTCCTCATAAAAGATTTTCTCTTGTTCAGTAACAAGAGAAAACTCTAAGAAAAATTAAGTTTGGAAAACTTTAAGGAAAAGTTCTATTCAAATTGACAGGAAATACTTTCCTCTTATTTTGGTGAGGATACGGAAAAGTTGAAGGAAAATGCTTATAGGCTATTTTCTGGTTTATTTTTAATACGGTAAATTATACTTCCTCAACTTTTTTTAGTTGTGACATTTCGAACATTACACTGTTTAAGGAAATACAAAATTTTATATGTTTTTTCTTGTGTGATCATGCTCTTCTCTCTTCTCATTATTATTTTTACAAGTTTCTACATTAGAATAGTAAAAGATGTTAAAATATGTTTTTCATGGGAGGGTATATTATGAAAAAGTTCATTCAATATTTCATTATTTTCATAATGTGACAAATTAAAAGAATACAAGAACTAGTAGAATAGGACAAGTAAAAAACAGAGGGAGTTTTATTTTGACAAACTGAAATCATTAATTTAATGCGAATGACCACTCTTCCACCATAACAATAAGTTTAATTGACAAATTATTTTAGTTGGGAAAAGTGAAAGTTATATATTTTTTAAAAAATAAATAATATATTCTCTTTTAAACTCAACTAGATTAACAATTCACTATTAAATCCAACTGAACTAAGAAGCTGAAATAAATTTTAGTTTAGTTTGATATTCCCAAATATCCGTTTTATTGTTTTTTTTTCAAAATAAAAAAATCAAAATTGAATTGAAAAAGAAAATGCACTGTGTTACCCATTTGTTAATCATGTATATAATCATTCTCGTTTTGATCAAAATCAAACTCTAAAGATAAACTAAGTTAATGCAAATTGAATAGTCTTACAACGAACTTATCATTTTCTATAAAATTAGTGTCGGTAGAGTGCTAATAATACCTTATTTTTAAATGATATCCTTCGTTTTCATTAATTTCCTTTTCCATTTCCATCACAAAATATACTAATAAAACAAGCGAACTTTTATTTCCTTAGTATTTTCCTCAACTAACCAAACGATGTACATATTTTAGATTTTTAAGAATTTTATTTCCCTTTTCTCTCTTTTCCTTTTCCTCACTAAAATACTTAAACTTAAATAGGGCCTAAAGATTAGAATCACTTGAAAATTTACTGGAGAAGTTTGGAGGCCAGATTTGTGAGATCAAACAAATACATGGAAAGAATTCATGGTCATTATTACTATTTAAATGGAAACTTTTTAAATGTGGGCAACTATCCTCCTAGACCTTTGTTCTATTCGTTATCCAAGTTGGGAATCAAGTTTTATAAGGAAAACTTTTTAATTTATGAGTCATCCCTTTTATTTATTGTTATATGTTCTTTTTCTCTATTTTCCTTGAAGAACTGATAAAGTAGAGGGGAAAAAGAGCACAATATTTCTCTTCTATGCAAGTCCTTGAATTTACCCTTATAAAATATATATTCGCAAAAGAAAAGAAAGAAAGATTAGTGGTGGTTCAAGTTAACTTTTGTGCTTGTTTTGATACATTCCAGGGAGGGAGACTTGGATCAAATTTATAACTTCTAGTCTGTTAGGCAATGTTTAAACCAGTGGTAGAGCTTCAAAATTATTTTTTAGGCAGCCAAATTAGCTACTCAAAAGTATACATTATTTTTTGGGGGTGAATTTTTATATTTAATATTGAGTTATTACCTTGTCACAACTTTTCGTGCTTGATTCTATCATTTTTGCAGTAAGAATATTGCAATCAAATATAGTTTCTAAAATTTGACCAAAAGAAAAAAGGTAAATTTTATACGGTAAAAATTGATACTCATCACAAGGTTAAGAAGTATTTTTTTGGTAATAAGGTCAAGCACTTTAACTTGTAAGGATATACACAATATAACTACCCTGAGAATTTCTCTTGGGTAATATGGTAATAAGGTCAAGTAGTTAAAATTTATTATATTAAGTCTATTTTATAATATCCATGTGGTATACAAATTCATATATTAAATGTTAGAAAAGAAACATTTATCTATCACAGCAAGAAAGAATTTCATGTTAACATTGTTTCCAGAATAATTTTATTTTAAGATTTATTACACTCACATAATACAAAAATAATCAACATATGAAAATCTAATCAAAAGTTTATGGAGTACATTATATGAAGGGAAATTTAATAATAGATTTTACACAGTTGACTCATAATTCAATGAAAAGAATGTAACCCATAAGATTTACGAGCTTTGAAACCTTGCCTAGCTTTCTAAGATATAATTTGAGAATCTTAACTGAAATTGAAGCCTTAGGGGGCCAAACATTTCAAAGCCAGGTATTTCCTAAACACTTCCATACTCCAAGCAACTAGTCAACTGAAACCAAAAGTTTCCTTTCTATGGAAAAGTATCTACAAGGCTTCGCATGTATTGAAAATGGAAATTAGATAGAAAGAACATAAATTTGTGATACATTGGCTAACATGACCCTACAAACCATTTCCATTTAATGAGGTCAATATCTCAGATCTAAGAGTAGCAAATCTCATCCTAACTCAGCCAAGATGAAAGAATATTCCCTCATGCAAGAAATTTTTATGCAAGAGATAAGTAACTGATCAAAGATTCCCCTCTTTGTCAAGTGCCCTCTCCTATCTGGCACTACACTCTTTCAGGAGAATTTACAATTTCCTCGACTAACTGAGTATCTATGAAATATAAACAATCACATCTACATCTTTGGTAAAGCAAGTATTTCTTGGAAAATCTACAGAAACTGAAAATTCCCCAGGTAAAAATGCTTGACCCTAAGATGTGGATCACCCAAGGCACATTAGCATGGCGTACTCCTCCTGTTCGAACCGGGGTTTGAAACTAGACTTCTCCTTAGGAGGATGGATGGGGCGATTCAATATGTGGAGATGGCTTATACGAACACTTCCCAAAAATGTCATTTTCCTCCACAAAAAAATCATCAAAGATTCAAAGGATTTGTAGGTGTTTTTCCAAAAGAAATTGGAACAGAAAATCATTTGCTTTATTGCCAGAAAGTGGTGAAGGGTACGGATAGATGCTGCATAAATTTACACAAAGCCCAACATCCTTATCATCAATTCAAGACTTCTAGATAGATATTCTACATAATCCTCATATGCTTAACAATAACTCCTAGCTGATTGCATCTTTATCATGGAGTATCTGGAGAGCTCAGAATGCATCTATATTTGATAACAAAAGAAAAATGCAACCAAGCAAATATTAAATTCTAGGTTAGATGCCTTCATAAGTACTACGAGAGTTATTTCTTCGATCTCTTTTGCATTCGTAGAGCATTGGATAATCCACACAGGTAGTTACACCTTGCTTAGTGACAAAGCCAACAATGGAAACCTTTGTATAGACGTTTATTTTAAAGTCAAGGTTAATCTTCTGCAACAAAGAATGGTAGATTTATTATTGGAGTATTTATCATGAATCACAATGGTCAGGTATTACATGAATGTCCCAACCAATTCCCCATATGTCTCCAATAAACGCTCTATAAACACAAGCTACATCTAGGACACACTCTAGCCACTCAGATCAACTTACATAAGTTTCTCCTTGAATCTCATGATTTAGAGGTTGTCAAACAAGTCAATCAAAAAAGGAAATAGTACTTTTCTCCTATGGATCATATGATTAAGGAAATGTGCCATTTTCACCGTTCATTTCCCCAAACCTAGATTCAGTATGTAAACCGTCAAGCAAATGTTGTTGCACATAAGTTAGTGAAATTTGGGTTGACATAAGTTTGGATGATACCTCATCATTTATATCTCAATTGTATAAAAGACTATCTCTAAAATTCATGAAACGATTATTGGTTTTTTAAAATTTTTAAGTTAAAGAAGGCAACACATGTGAAAAAAGATTAACTTAACATTTATTACATATCATTTGATATGTATATGAAATCTAGAGCTTCATGTTAAAATTTATTACATATTATCTTATATGTATGGAAACAAAAAGCAGGAGTTACAACAAGAAACATGATAGAAAAACTTGATTATCAAAAGTGAAAGTATCAAGGTATTGATAGCCTTTCTTTAGAAAAGAAAGGAACTAAGTTTGTTGCTTATGCTAATAATGAGTTACAACCATCTTGAATCATCATGATGAATTGGCGTTGTTAGTAATTAAAATACAAAAATGGCCAAATCTTGATAATCTTTAATGAATTTAATGTATGACTTGTTTAGATTGTTTGATATATATGCACAATTTGTTCTAGTGTCATTAATTAACAAATTACTTAAATAAGATATAAAATCCTATTAATTATCATACCATTTTATTTTCGTACGGAACTATGACAAATAGTTTCAATGTACATTTTTGACAATCATAAGGAGTAGTATTATGACAATGTTGATATGAATCCAAAGAGATAAAATGTGCCAAGATAATATATATTAAAAAAAATTTTAAGGAATAATATAAGTCCTCAAACTAAATAAAGAAATATATTAATATGAGGATACTGAGTCCTGCATTCAATGTTTCCTACATTGAATGGAAAAGTGAGTATCCTCGTATTAATAACTTTCTTTCTTTGGTTTTATGAATAATATGTTATGATCATGATTATATAACTTGTGAATTCATCAGTATATGCTTTTTTTTTTTTGTGGCTAGTTAAATTAGAATAACATATTCGTTTCAACGATAAATTTTATAGTTAGAGGGAATTAATTAACGAAATCGGTAAAACAACAACAAAAAAAAATGATGAATACTACTAGTTGTCGAAAGGTAATCTAGAACAAAAGAAAAAACACATGCAAAGAAACGAATTTGCTACGTAATTTGCTAACTGCCTAGGTATATAGTATAAAAAGTCAAAGGAAAAATAATTTCATGAATTTTAAGAAAAGAATGTGTTTTTCTATTTGATTTAATTTCAAAGAAAAGTTTCAAGTAGCTTCTTTTTCACAGTACATTCAAGTTAAGGTCAGAAACTTTATAACAATTAGGGCTGTAAACGGGTCCAAACCCTCTGGGTACTCCCAGACGCAGACCCATACCCTGATAGTGAAACTTGTACCCAGACCTAGACCCATACCCTCCAAATATAAAATTTGTGGACCTAGACGCGACCCTCTAGGGTCCAAGTATACTCGTACCCTTATGATATTTTTCTATTTTTTTCCTTGTTAAATAAAAATATATAAAACAATGTATAATCCTAAAATAAAAATTTTAACATGATTAATATAATTTCCTCAAAATCTCTTTCAACAAATACAATCATTTAACATCTCCAATTCAAATGATTAAAAGTTCAAATACACACAAAATCTTCACAGTACATTAATCCAATAAAAACAAAAGTTCTAATTCAATACGATATATTAATCAAAGCACTTGGAGAACGCTTGCTCCTATTGTCTCCCACAATTGAAACATAGAAGTGAGGATATATTACAAGTGTATGTAAAATAGAGATAATTATGAATATGTAGCTAAAGATAAAAAAAACTCACATCAATTTTCCTCTGCAAATGCAACTGAAGGGATTGAAGAACTTTCAACAATATTATCGTCATCACACTCTAGAAACAAAATAGAATAGTTAACTAATATAGAAGGGAGAAAAACGAAATTAGAATAACAAAAAAAAAAAAACTTACTTTTATTTGGTGAAAGTTCAATCCAATCCGTTGAAGTTACCAATGCCTCAACCATTTCGGGAAGCAATGATACACGTGTCTCATCAAGCACTCTTCCCTAGCGCTAAATGAAAACTCCAATACAATAGTAGTAGCTCGAACAGCTAAAATATCACGTGCCATCTTTCCTATAATTGGATACTTTGGAGAGTTTTCTCTCTACTAATTCAAAATATTAAACTTCTCATTTCTAGGAAATACATGCTCTTCTAAATATTGCTCTATTTCACTCTTTTGGTACATACAAATAGTGGTGGATTTATTTTTCTTATACCATTCATCAAAAGCAGAATAATTATCTTCCGATGTCCTCCACCAGATGTGGGATAGAGATGATTACTTACATAACTTACTTGTCCACCATATTCAATGTACAAATCTTGAAACGCATTCTTAACTCTTTCAACATAACGATAAACATCACTACCATAAATGGCATCATAGTAAAACTCTACCAAATTCATTTTAAACCTGGGATCAAGCACAACAGCAATTCCTAAAACCAAACATGATTCCTCCCAATATTTTTCAAACTTTTGCTTTATAATACCAACCATAACTTTAAGAAAATCATGTTGACTATTTTCCTATTCCCTCAACTTAAGTTGGATTTTACACACATCATGGAAGAAGACATTTGAAGTTGGAAAATTTCTACCACTAAAACGATTAGTACAATCATAAAATTTTTTCAAACATCCATGAATTACACAGCAACTTTCCCATCATCCTCAGTTGGACAAAACTAATAATTTCTATTAATTTGTGCAAGACGGTTAAATGCTTCCTTAACAGGTAATGTAGACTCAAGCATCAAATATGTGGAATTCCATTTAGTTTGGACATCCAAAGCCACTTTCTCCTTATTTTTTAACTTGCATTGTTGTAAAGCACAATCAAATTTCTAAGAAGCATAAGTAGATTTTTTCAAATACTTGCATGTTTTTCGAATCTTCAAAATTAAGTCTCCCAAAACAGCCAAACCATCTTGTACAATCAAACTAAGAACATGTGCACTACAACGAACATGAAATAAATCACCACGAAGGGGAAGCCATGCTTTCTCAACCACCAAGATTTCAAATGCCTAACCATTGAATCATTTGATGATGCATTATCCACAACCATAGAAAACAATTTCTTGTCCAAATTTTATTCCAAGATGAGATCGTTGATGAACCGAAATAATGTTTCGCTGTCATGAGAATAAGGAATATGTCTATATGCAAGAATCTTCTTTTTCAAATCCCAATTGTCATCAACATAATGAGCAGTAAGACAAGTATATGCAATATTAGCATATTCTGAAGTCCAAATATCAGTTCATAATGTGATTCTACAATCAAGACCATCTAAGAATTCATACAATTTCATCTTCTCTTCCTTATGCACTAACAACACTTCTGCCCTAATTGTATTTCTAGAAACAAGCTTAAAGTTGGGATTCAAACTGTTGCAAAACTTCCAAAGAATTCATCCTCACATATATTGAAAGGATAATTGTGCTTGATTATCATTTTTGATAAAGCCCCCCTACTCTTTTCTTGATCAAATTTGAAATCACAAAGTTCAATGTTACCTCACAATACTTTTTGAATGTTGAATTTGTTGCTATCCTTTGCACCGAAGTTTTCTAGCAATACAAACTTTCAAATGTTTAGTCAAATGAGTAGTCCGCTTTGCTGCCAATAGCAAGTCTTTTTTGCACCAATTACACTAAGCTTTAATACTTCCATCAGAATCCATCAACCCTGACATTTCTTTCCACACATTCGAAGTTAATTCTTTTTTTTTTCCTTTGAGGGATCGCTTGGTCTTCTAGGTTTTCTTCGACATTCAACTCAACCAACTCATTGTAATTAGTTATTTCCATATCATCAGCAGCAGTAGATGCCTTGGAACTTTCAGTTGGTATTGTACCGAACATCCTAAATAAAACATATAAAAAAGCATGTAATCCGTCAATAGATAATTTACTCCAATTTCCCAAGCAAATTTTATGAAAAATTCTTCTGACTCTTTGAATTGAAATATATGTTCCATATATGCACAAATCACACAAAATGAAGTACAAATCACACAAAATGAACAATAGAGCTAATCATTCAGTAAAGGAAATAATAAAGCTAATAGCAGTTGTCAAACGAAGAAAGAAACAACAATATCAGAAAATGAACATGCTAATATGGCACAAAATTCTTCTTACTTTTTAACAACAAAAAGAACACAAAATGAAACATCTAAAGCATAAAATAAAGATCACAACTAATGCCACCATAAAAAATGACAATACCGGCCCCAACAAAATAACAATTGGAACAACAAAAATAAGAATCAAAGTTTAGAAACAGAACATATATTGAAACAGGACCGAATCCATGCCCCAAACAAGCCTAAGCTGCACATTCAATAAGTCCACTTGGCCACATAGTTAAAACTACAAATGTAACTGGAAGAACTAATGCATAGAGAGAGTAATAACAACAAATTCAACTAGCATAAAATGGCGAAAATTCGAATATTATAAGGTAGAATTTATAAACTAAATAAAAACCCAATTCTGTTTCAGAATTTCATGATTTCTTCATATAGTTTCTAAATTTAGAACTTAGCATCCCAGAAAGAAATCACTTAGACTCAAATATTAAACAAGAAAAGATAAAAAATCATTTCCATGATGAATCTAAAAGATCCAAAACTTAATTTCCCAAAAAATAAGAAATTGTGAGCCAACATTTTCTGATATTTAAGTATCCCATCATACAACTAAGGGAGAAAAAGATGGCAGGGCAGCAACAAAACTGGTAGTGAAATAAAGAGACATTTTATGGAATTATTATGGATTTGAACATCACCATCAGTAATCTCCTGCTGTAGATCCTTAGGCAAGATAAACAAACTTCTTTAACAACAAAAAGAACACAAAATGAAACATTTAAAGCATAAAACAAAGATCACAACTAATGCCATCATCAAAATGGCAATTCCAACCCCAACGAAATAACAACTGGAACAGTGAAAACATTCATTGAAACAGAACACGCATGCCCCGAATAGAACATACATTGAAATAGTGATTACCTGTTGGGACTCAGGAGGAAGATGGAAGAACAGAGTTCGGGAGAGAGCAGACGCGGCAGCTGGACTGATGGTGCAGACAAACGGTGGCGGCAGGTATGGCTTCAGCTTCAGAGAGGTCCTAAGCAGGTGAAGAAGAAGAGTGAGGTGAGAGGGAGAAGCAGCAGGAAAAGGTTGCGACTGCTTCTGGTGTTGCAGACAGACGGCGGCGGCGACAACTATAGCTTCAGCTTCAAAGACGTCTTGAGCAGGTGAAGAAGAAGAGTAAGGTGAGAGACTAAGAGTGAGGTGAGAGGGAGAAGCAGTAGGAAACGGTGGTGACTCTGGTGTTGCAGACACACGACGGCGGCGGCGGTGCTGGTAGGGCTTCAGCAGGTGGGAGTGAAATGAAAATGAAGAACGGAAGACTAGAGTAAGAGTGAGTAGGGCTATGAGAAATAATATGTTTTAAAATTTATAAATTATATATTAATATAATATAATAATATATATAAATAATATAATATATATAAATATATATTATTATTTTATTAGGACGGGTATACAGGTCTTGGTATCACCATACCCATATTACAGAATATATATCGGTATGAGCATGGGTCTGCGGGTACAAATTTTAAACCTTACCCACTAGAAACAGGTATAGACTCTAGCGGGTATAGGTAAGACACACCCTGTTTACAGCCCTAATAACAATACCCAAATTAAGTGGAGAATATTTTGAATTTAAAAAATCCAAATTCACTCATCTCCAATTCAAAAATGAACACGGGCACTTTTTCTAAATGCACTAAAGATTCGTGAAATATTTTCCATTATTTGTAGATAATTAACTTCATGCAAAACTATTAAATTCTAAGTATAACAAGCACCCCAAAGGCCTTTAATACAAATAACAAAGAAATTAAACGAAAATTACACTTCTCAAATTTATAAACATCATAACCATATACACTTTCAGAAACTTTATCCAATCAAATGGATACCCAAATGTTAAAGACTCGATGGTACTCAACATCGATCTCTAATTATTATACCTATTAGGAAAGTGCCACAACACAACACTTACTAGGTATAATATCCCCCTAGCTGGGCCACTTCACAATTTAGGATAGGAGTGTAAATGAGCCAAGTCACTTGTGAACTACTCACAAGCTACTCAGTCAAAGTTGGTTCGAGCTCGCTGATGATAGAGCTCGAGCTGACTCGCTAAGCAAACAAGCTGAGTTCGAGCCTCATTAATACTGGCTCGATGGCTAGTCGAGCCTATCGAGCCAGAATATACAATTCTTTTTTACTTTATTTTAACTATGATATATATATATCTTTAAAAAACTTGAACTCGAACTCAAGCTAAAATCTTAAAACTTGATCGAGCTCGACTCAATTTGTTTATACCCCTAATTTAGGACATGTCCGCCACCAGACTTAAACAAATAAGCACCGCATCTATCTCAGGCACTTTAGGAACACTTAAAACACAGTTTACAGATATAATCGATTCCCATACTCAAAATTCTAAAATTAAAATATCTAATATATGTCCTCAAGGGGGGAAAAAAACATTCCATATGAGCTCATTCCAATAGACCTCAAATATTTGATTGAACCTTGCAATTCCTATTTTCACTACGATGATCAAATAATGGTGACTCATTGACGCAAACTTGTTCCAAAATAAAGGTTTTGAGGAAAATTTTTGTGCATGCAAAACCTTCGACATGTTGAAAAGAAAAACAAAACATCGAGAAGGAAATAAAATAACAGGAATACACTATGATCGAATAACATAAAAATACAAATATATAAAATACATTTACTCCCACAGTTTGTTCAATTTTCTCAATAAGACTGAATCACATTAATCAAAGTAGAGGATTCATAGAGTAAAGAACAAGAAGTTTATATCTCTTACCTTACAATGTCCATAAACACTCCGAATTATGAAAGATTCGAATTACCTAAAAGAATTAACACAACAATCCTTAAGTGTAAACATTCCAAAATACCGAATCAAGTTAACTCAACTTATTCCTTTAAACAAAAATCGAAATTATACTCAAATAAAGCAAGAATAAGGGTTCCTAAACTCCAAAAGGTAATAGACTTACCTTAATCAAACGTTTCAGACCTTAGACAGAAAACCGCTAATCTACAAGATGACTCTGTCGTTTCCCCCTCTCTAGAACCTTTTAGAAAAACGAACGAACGATACATCATACGATAAGTAAAGACTAATTTTCTATATTTTGCACTTAAACCTTCAGACTAACTAAGAAACATTGATGAAACCCTTATATTAAAATCTTCCTTAATATTCACTTAAAAAATTATATTCCTATTTTCTAACAATTGAACTTAGGGCCTTAAATTTAAAAAGCCTAATTATTAAACCCAAATGGGCTGGGTAATTATATTCTACCCCCTTAAACAAAAGTTTCGTCCCCAAATTTAATCACCTACATCCTAAACAAGAAATGGGTACTTTTTCTTCACTTTTCCTTCCAACTCCCAAATTGCTTCCCGCTCTGAATAGTTTGACCAATGTACTTTCACGCAGAGAATAGTCCTCCATCTTAGCACTTGCTCCTTCTGGTCCACAATCTTGACCGGTCTTCCTAATATGTCATGTCTTCTTGGATTTAAAGCGGTTCAACTTCTAACACATGATTAGGGTCAAGTACATACTTGACAACCGATATGCTAAATCACCAACTTTATCCAACACCTCATGAGGTCCTATAAATTGTGGACTCGATTTCAACTTTTTTTCAAATCTCATCACATCTTTCGACAAAGATACCTTCAAATAAACCTTCTCTCTATTATTAAATTCTAAAAGCTGCCCTTTACTGTCCGCCCAGTTTTTTTGTCGATCTTGAGCTGCCTTCAATCTCTCACGAATAATAAGCATTTTTTCCAACATTATATGTACAAGTTCTGGCCCCGTGATCATCTTTTTCCCCACATCATCCCAGCAAACTGGTGATCTGCCATACAGAGCCTTCGTATGGAGCCATCCTATTACTTGACTAGAAACTAATGTTGTGAGAAAATTCAATCAACATCAAATGATCCATCCAACTTCCCTTAAAGTCACATGCTCTAAGTATGTCTTCCAAAATCTGAATTGTTCTCTCTGATTGACCATCAGTCTGAGGATGAAAGGTTGTACTTGGAGAAATAGTAGTGCCCATGGCGGCATTAAAGTTTTTTCAAAACTGTAAGCAAAGCGTGAATCTTTATGAGATACAATGCTTACCAGAACCCAATGCAACCTAACAATCTCATCCATGTAAATTCGAACTAACTCATCCATCGATGCAGTAGCTTTTATTAGTAAAAAGTGTGCAAACTTGGTTAACCTGTCAATCACCACCCAAATAGTATCTTTACCTGTTCTGGTCTTTGGTAACCCCACAACAAAGTCCATGGTTATATGTCCCCACTTCCAAATCGGTATCTCTAACGGTTTTAGTAACCTAGCTGTTCTATGATGCTTTGTTTTTACTTGTTGACATATTAAACACTTGGCAACAAACTCGGATATACTTCTCTTCATACCACTCCACAAAAAATCATCTTTAAATCTCGGTACATCTTATTTCCTCCTGGATGAACTGATAACCTAGTATTATGCGCCTCCTTGAGTACCTCGTCTCTCAAATATGCACCATTCAGTACATACTATCTGTCTTTAAACCTCATACTTCCATCGTCATGTACTTGAAAGTCTTTTGTTTTTCCCTCTTGAACCAATATCTTTTTCTTCAACAGTTCCTCATCTAATTGCCGAGCTTCCTTAATCCTAGTGACCAATATAGGTTCCGCCAAACACTTCAATTTCCAACCTTTCAAATTCTACAGCAAGTTTAACATGATTAGTGATTAAAGAGGCCAAACTGCCTGTATTTTATTCTACTAAGAGCATCTGCAACTCAATTTGCTTTTCCTAGGTGGTAACTTATTTTCAAATCATAATCTTTAAGTAGTTCTAGCCATATTCTCTGTCTCAGAGTCAATTCCTTTTGTGTGAAAAGGTATTTCAAACTCTGATGATCAATGAACACTTCACATGGCTCTTCATAAAGGTAGTGTCTCCATATTTTCAATGCAAATATCACCGCTTCTAGCTCTAAATCATGCGTGGATAATTCTTCTCATGGGGCTTTAGTTGACGAGAAGCATATGCGATTATTTTTCCATTCTTCATCAGAACACATCTCTTACCATTCTTAGAAACATCACTATCACTACAACTATTTGCGTATTTAATGATATTTTAATATGTCACAATATCTATTTTTGCGTATAAGATTTTCTTGTTTGAAATAAACGATAATTATGCCATGTTGCAATAGGTCTTGTCATTTACAAATGTCACATGTAGATGTCAATAAAAGAGCTTATAGTGACATTTATAATTGTGATTTGAAATTATTTTTAGAGTCATCATAAGTTTGCAACGTATATCAAATTTTAGTATTTGTCATATATAAAAAATGTTATAATAGACTGTTTTAACATTTTTTAGGTGAAATCTAGCATTATTTTTTAATTCTAAAGTTATTATACTCTCTTTTTCTGACACCTGAAAATATCATCATTTCACTCCTTTATTGATAATTCTAAAAAGATACTTTTTATCTTGACACTTTTAATGTTCTTTTATTTTTTTAGTGCTTGACAACTGCATTTGCAATTCATTTAAATATTATAATCCATAAAAAAAGAGTAAAAAGATTTAATTCCTTTCAATATCATTCCAAACTTAAGCACTTATACCACTTGAAAAGTATATCACCACTGATTCATCTACAAAATCATTCAATTATTACAAATGAAAGAGAAACAAAATTCATTGTGTTATCTAGTTTCCTACTAAACCAGTGACGTTCCATCAATATCATTTGGAAATCCTTTTGATGAAGAGCAACTGTCCCCTTTAGTGCTATTCAGAGTAGAAATCATCATCACCATCCCTCTCTTTGATCTTTTTGAATCCTCTCTACTGCTCAGCTATAAACTGTCTTATGTCAACCTTATTCTCCTAGCAATTCAATGTTATCTTCAAAAGCATCATCACATAAACTTCAGTGCCTTTTCATCCCTTCATATAAGGATAAGAAACATTTAAAGTCTATTCATCCTTGATAACAATTGTACAAAAGTTATCAAATTCATGTCACTTCACTTACCTAGTTGCAAGAAGCTTGATAGGAGAACTGTCCAGTCAATATTTTTCAAGAATCATCATCCCATGACTCCATACATCTGTTTTCTTCATTATTTACCGATTCAATATGGACTGTAGTGATTTGTATACTATAAAAACATTGAGCATTTAGAACAACAAGAAGTTGTGCGTCATCAAGAAATACAGAGCAATCTGAAGGAAAAAAATGAGCAATTTACACAAAAAAAAATAGTCATAATACTCAGAAAATTATTGCCAGTTCACAAGTAGAACGAAACACGACAAAATAAAGAGATATCCATGTAGCAACAAGAAAGGCAGATCCTAGAATGATAGAGCAAAATTTTATAACAAAAAGGATAATAGTGAAATAAAATATAACATCTTATTTTCATAGACAAAGTATCCACTTTGAACTCAAGCTCTAAAGGATTGACTTGCAATTACCAAGTCAATCTAGTGCAAAGTAGTAGACAAGTAGTTGATATGTCTTGAACACCTGCCTTGCAACTCTTTTTTTTTGCCCAAGAGAGAATGGGAGCTTAAAATCCAAGACACTTTGATCGGGATTTTCTAACTAAGTTTTAAACCCAATACTCGCAAGTGCACAAGATCAATGTAATATGGAAGTATAAGGGTATCGAACCACAGAGAAAGACTTAACTACTAAAATTATAATCTTCCTAAATTAATTTTATAAAAAGAAGAATGAGATTTTATTATTATTCCTAAATTAATTAAAACTAATGAATAAAATAAATAAACTGAAACTAACAAGAGATTAATCAAAGAAGATGATTTAGAACCTTGAATCCACCACTAACCTATATAACAATGATTTAATTTTATTTAGGAGAAAAGATTAAACTTTTATGTGGTGATCTAGGCTACAAGCTTTGATTCACTAAAGAAACATATTGTGTTTAAATGCATGACATAATCCATCTAACCATCAGCATGACTTATTCATCCCTATGACATAAATCATCTAAAATTAGCATGAACTATTCAATTCTAAAACTCACAATATACTTGCAAAAATTACATATCTCTCATACTCAAGACTACAAGAATCAAGCATGGATAAAAATATCAATTAACCCAAATAATTATTCTAGAAGAACAATTACAAAGAATTAATTGAATCAAACCAATAAACATCCCAAAATATGCAATCACATAAATATTATAATAAATCTCCAAAAATAAAATAAACCAAAGTCGCATGGCTAGGGTTTCATCAAGATTCCAAAAATAAATTTAGTTCATGGCTAAAGGGACAGAAGGAACCAATTTTTTGGAGTAGATCATGGCTTTCTTCTTCTCCAATTGAAAGTCGCTGCAGCTCTTCTCTTTCTTTTCTCTCCTCTTTTCTTGTGTGGCTCTTCTATATATAGACAAAAGAGAAAGAAAAATCCTAAACCTAAAAGGATTCAACTACAATCCTAATCCTTAAAGGATTCTATTAAAGTTTTAATCCTAATCCTTAAAGGATACAAATACTGCAGCTTCCCTTTACCAAATTTAATATGGAATCTTTATTTTCCATTCTTTTTTTTAGAAATCTGCACAAAGATAAATAAAATAAATTAAATATAATAATTATGACTAATAAATAAATAAAATATTTTCAAAGGCTAATAATTAAAACTTAAGGTGTTTATTTGTGCTAAAATTCGACTCTATCAACTCCCCCACACCTAAGTTTTGCTAGTCCTCAAGCAAAAATAAAGAAAATAAAAAGAAAAACTAACTAGCCACTTTCGTAGGACTCACGATTGCACTTAGCATGTGCAACAAGCCCTTTAAACTCCTAAGTTACCCCTAGTGGACGAGTATGATCTCGTGAGGGTTTGCAAACGACGTACCCACAAAGTCAAAATAAACAACAAACTTTAGAAAAGATAGAGAATAGCCAAAATTAAGTATCCTCCATCAATATCTCAAACTTATCAAGACAAATACTCTTCCTCTCATTTTTAAACTTAAGTAAACAAACAAATATTCAATTATCTCCCATAACTAATGCAAAACTTGTGTAATGTGTGATCATGGTCATCAGAGAGTATGAAATAAATACTAAATAAAATTTTCAAATTACATATAGAGAACAAATCTTAGCAAGAGTTCATTCCATAAGCTCACTCTTCGTACCTTCTCTCCACTAATCAAGTATTCTCAACTCAACTCAGATCAGGTAAGACTTTAAAGCTTGTAATGTAAGGTTAAGGCATTGGTTATCAAGCGAAGGTAAGGAATTCAAAATCAAAGAAAAGAGAGCTTACAAAGAAGATGAATACTTTAAAATTTCGACAAACTTTCAAACTTTGTTTTTGCTCCTTTTTGTTTTCAGTAATACATTCACCAACTACCATCTTCTTTTTCTCAAAATTTCATCATTAAGGTCCTTCCTTTTCTTATATTCACAAATTCGAGCCTCCTGAATTTTTTTCTTTGCACCTTATGACTTGTAACAATCATGTATCGACTTTTATTTCTTTATCTTTTTCCGTTTTTTTTTTAGCTCAATACATTTTTTTTTAACACCACAAGTCATATATATATATATATTTTCTTCTCCCTTTTTTCAAAATAACTTCTTCTCTTTCCATAACATAAAAAATAACCCACCATTGAAGCACAAGTTAGAAGTTTACATTAAGCTCTCTACAAGATTAAGGGTTAGTATTTAAGTAGTTTAAAGAAAGAAAATAAGATTTAAGGCTCAAAAAGGGTACTAAAAAAAATCATGAGATTTGGTAAGCTTGAAAGGCACAAACGATTCAAAGAAGGCCTATGACCATCGTCTCTTAGTCAAATCGAGAAAACCTTTCTATTTCGCCTCAAGAGGTACTCAAGTAAGTTCTAGAATGTAGGGAAGAGATTCATCAACTTTATGTAACTCAAAAATAATGTAAAGGATTTAGTAAATACTAACAATAACCCATGTACTCAAGTGTAAGTCATGCAAAAGTTATAACAAATATAGAACATAAGTCCGTCACCCTACTTAAAAACAAGAAAATAAGTACTTTTCTCAACTCATTCAAGACATTTTTAAAGGAACTCAAAAAGAATCATCCTTTAAGTGAAATCATATTTTTGATTTTTTTTTTAAATAATGTAGAAAAATAAATAAAATTAAAAAAATAAAAAAAATAATTGAACAAGAAATACGAGAAAAAAAAAGAAAATACTAAAAAAATAGTAGATATCAGAATAAAAGCATCTTCTCCCTCATACCTAGACCCTACATTGTCCACAATGTGATAAGAGTACCAAGAGTAGAAAAGAGACAAAGAAAAGAACAATACAACCTGGTAGAAGAGGCAGTATTAATGCATGTTTGCAAGAGTAGTAAACAATCTCTGTAATCTCCATGATAATGATAAGTTGTTTTATTACCCTACAAAACAAACATTTCATACCTTTCTACCAATCAAGTGGAATAAAAAAAATAAATAAATAAATAAAAATAAAATAAATAAAATAAAATTTGGGTTGCCTCCCAAAAGCGCTAATTTTAAAGTCTTCAGCCAGACTCCCTAATTCTTTTGCATTCAGCCAGGATCTATTTCTCTCATATTAAGCTCATGATTCACAATCAAAGAAGAGTTTTCAGGTGGAGCAATGCAGCAAAGATTAGAATTAACATTTTCAGTGCAGATAAGGTTTTCTTTCTCAATAAAAGTATAATCTTTTGAACACATTAAAGGTACAGTTTCTTCAATTAATTCATCATTTACATCTAACAAATAGAAATCAGAATTATCTTCTATAGAAGGTTGTGAAGAAGTTTTAAAAATATTTAATCTAACCCTCATATTCATTACAGAGACATCCATAATCCCAAATTAATAGTGGCGTCAGCAGTAGCCAAGAAGGGACGACCTAGAATAATGGGGATATGATTTCGAGAAGATCTACCAGGTTCTATATCTAGGACTACAAAGTCTACAGGGAAGACACCTTTATCAATTTGAACTAGAACATTATCTATCCTTCCCCTAGGTACCTTGATAGACCTATCAGCTAATTGTAAGGTCATATCAGCTGGTTGCAATTCTCCTAATCCTAACTCTTCATAAACAGAGTATGGAATCAAATTAACACTAGAACCTAAATATAATAGTGCCCTATCTATTTTATGATTACCAATAAGACATGAGATAGTAGGGACACCAGGATCTTTATATTTAGGTGGAGTGTTATATTGCAAAACAGAGCTCACCTGTTCAGTTAGGAAGATTTTCTTAGAAACACTGGTTTTAGATTTTCTTTAAAAAGTACACATGTCTTTAAGAAATTTTGCATAAGATGGGACTTGCTTAATAACCTCTAAAAGTGGAAGATTAGTTTTAACTTGTTTGAGAGTTTATAAAATATCTTCCCTTTTATTATCCTTTCTAAGATGTGGGGGTGGCAATAAAGCTTGCGGATAAGGAACCTTTGGTTTATATGAAGCCATAGGAGATGATTCTAGAGTCTTAGAATTAGAGGAAGAAGTTAGTTCCTTCTCTATCTTTCTTTCAACTTTAACCCCATTATCAATTCCCTCAATTTTATTATCATTTAACTCACTATCTTTAATAGGTTCCCCTACTTTATTATCTACCAACTTCCCATTTCTAAGAGTAATTACAGCTTTAGCTTGCTCATGGTAATTAGCTCTAGGATTCTCTATTGGATGACTAGGAAGCTTAACCTCATCTCTTCTACTTATTGCATTAGCTAGTTGCCCTATTTGGGTTTCTAACTTAGCAATAGATTGAGTGTTTGAGTCTAGAATTTGTGTCATAGATTCTAAACCTTTCAAAGCAGATAAGACTTTTTCTTCAAAAATAGAGTTTCCACTTTGAGAAGGATGAGGAGGTACATACATTTGAGATTGAAAACCAAGGGGAGTAGTCATACCAAATTGTCTGTTTTGTTGATATTGTTGTTAGCCTAATTGAACTTCCCCTCCTTGTTGCCTCCAGGAGAAATTAGGATGATTTCTCCAGCCTGTATTGTACGTGTTTGAATATGGGTCATTCTATCTGTGAAATCCTTGGGCTGCATTGACTTGTTCCTGCACAAATTCTGGAAATAATGAAGCACTAGGACAATCATAGATAACATGAGAAGGACTAGAGCAAATTGCACAAACACTTTGCACATTAGTAGAATTAGTAGGCAATGTATTCAAAGCTAATAATTGATCAAATTTTTTAGATAAAGCATCAACTTTCACAGAAAGATCAAAATTTTGAGAAACTTCAAACATTCTTCTATTTCCTATTTGCCTAGATGTACCTACTCGTGAGGAGGTGGCGTGTTATTGTGAATTATCACTCAAATTTTCAAATAAATCCCATGCCTCATCTGCAGGTTTATGAAGAAAGGTACCACCACAAGAGGAATCAACCATTTGACGATTTCTCTCATCTAATCCTGAATAAAAACTTTTTATTTGCTGCCATTTAGGGACTTCATGGTGAGGGCAACTACGAATTTCTTTAAATCTCTCCCAACTCTCATGAAATTGTTCATTATTTTGTTGGGAAAAAGTAGTGATTTCTCTCCTTAACTTGTAAGTTTACCCATAGGAAAATATTTTTTTAGAAATTCCCTAGACATCTCAGCCCAAGTACCTATTCTCTACCGTGTGTGCAACCAATGTTTAGCCTTATCCTTCAAAGAAAAAGGAAAAAGGCGTAATCTAATAGCATCATCACTTACATTAGGCAGTTTTAAAGTTGAGCAAATTTCTAATAACTCATCAATATGCTTATAAGGATTTTCAGAATCAAGCCCATAAAAAGATGGTAACATTTGAATAGTAGAAGCTTTGATTTCAAAGTGATTAGCCTCAATTTCAGGTAGTCTATTACCTATTGGTGAATTATAAGTGTTAGGAGTAAAATACTCCCTTAATGCTCGTGGATTTTCAAGCATTTTAACCTGACAAGTGTTAGAAATTTTTCCTTGTGGTCTAAGTGCCTTAAGTGTACGCTCTATCTCAGGATCAAATTCTTTTAAATCAACAGAGAGCGAACGACGACCATGCATTAATAAACAAATTCAAGGAAGAAGAAAAAAAAATTTTACTACAAATAATTATAAAGAATAAATTACTAAATGGAAGAATATATAAATAATAATAATAATAATAAATAAAAAATGAAGACAACTAAGAAAACAATCCAAAAAAAAAATTCTTCTTTTTTTTTAGAAATAAAAATAAATAAATAAATAAAATAAAGAAAATATTAACAAATTTAGGAGACAATAACACAAGCAATTAATTCAACATTTCCCCGGCAACGGCGCCAAAAACTTGATTGGGATTTTCTAACTAAGTTTTAAACCCAATACTCGCAAGTGCACAAGATCACTGTAATATGGAAGTATAAGGGTATCGAACCACAAAGAAAGGCTTAACTATTAAAATTATAATCTTCCTAAATTAATTTTATAAAAAGAAGAATGAGATTTTATTATTATTCCTAAATTAATTAAAACTAATGAATAAAATAAATAAACTGAAACTAACAGGAGATTAACCAAAGAAGATGATTTAGAACCTTGAATCCACAACTAACCATATAACAATGATTTAATTTTATTTAGGAGTGATTCACTAAAGAAATATATTGTGTTTAAATGCATGACATAATCCATCTAACCATCAGCATGACTTATTCATCCCTATGACATAAATCATCTAAAATTAGCATGAACTATTCAATTTTAAAACTCACAATATTTGCAAAAATTACATATCTCTCATACTCAAGACTACAAGAATCAAGCATGGATAAAAATATCAATTAACCCAAATAATTATTCTAGAAGAACAATTACAAAGAATTAATTGAATCAAACCAATAAACATCCCAAAATATGCAATCACATAAATATTATAATAAATCTCCAAAAACAAAATAAACCAAAGTCGCATGGCTAGGATTTCATCAAGATTCTAAAAATAAATTTAGTTCATGGCTAAAGGGACAGAAGGAACCAATTTCTTGGAGTAGATCATGGCTTTCTTCTTCTCCAATTGAAAGTCGTTGCAGCTCTTCTCTCTCTTTTCTCTCCTCTTTTCTTGTGTGGCTCTTCTATATATAGACAAAAGAGAAAGAAAAATCCTAAACCTAAAAGGATTCAACTACAATCCTAATCCTTAAAGGATTCTATTAAAGTTTTAATCCTAATCCTTAAAAGATACAAATACTGCAGCTTCCCTTTACCAAATTTAATATGGAATCTTTATTTTCCATTTTTTTTTTTAGAAATCTGCACAAAGATAAATAAAATAAATTAAATATAATAATTATGACTAATAAATAAATAAAATATTTTCAAAGACTAATAATTAAAACTTAAGGTGTTTATTTGTGCTAAAAATCGACTCTATCACACTTCCACCATTATGAAATGCTGAGTTATTTAAACACTTACATCCAAAAAAACAACAGTACAATATCATGCACAAATTGCTTATGTTTAGAGTAAACCTGATTTGCGTAAAACATAAAAAAAGCAAAAGTAATTATAAGCAGTTGATTGAACTCCCTTTTTCAATTTATTGATATTAGCTGGAGTGTGTCTCATACGGCCAAATATCCAGACTTAAATATGAAAAAGCCCCGTATGATGATTCCACATGATAATTAGGATAAATCCAAACTGCTTATCAAAGAAAATAAGAAACTAACAAGATAACATAGTATGTAAATAAACAAAATGAAAGCTGCTCATCTTTACATTCATGCAACTACTCAAGTACCAGAAATTATAAGCACTTTATCCAAAGACAAAAAATAATTAGACACTGCAAGAAAGAAGCTTTTAATTTTGGCATGCTATTTACCTGTTTCAGCGCTGAAACCAAATTAATATGCGCAAATGACGTTTAATTTGGCAAAATAACATAGGCCAGTAAGGCACCTTTGAGATCTTCCTTGGAAAAGGCAATAAAAAGGGACCAAAATCGGGAAAGAAAATGGATGAGTAATCAGAGGAATTGTTATAACACAGTCATTAATGTATCTTTAGCTATACTTGAAAGGACACTTATTTATCATATAACGAAGTTCATGGAATAAAGATATATCATCTAAAGATTAAAGGAGAATGGGAAAATATGAATAACATAATTAAATAAAATAAAAATCATATGAACGACACAACATCATCAGGCAGCAGTTGGCGTAAGTAGTGGAAGCCTCCAAAAAATTAATGTAATCTAAATTGTAGGGGCACAATCTATAACTTCATGTCAAGTTCCATGAAATTAGAAGTATCACAGTGGCATTTAGCAAATCCTTCAACTAATTGCTTATTAAATATCTCATCTCAGCTACATATGGCATTTCAACATTTCAATATGTAACTTCCAGTGGCAACAAAATCCAGAACTATTTACATAAGGAAAATAGTTAACATCATATAAATATTAATGTAAATCATGAATTTCACTATCTACGCTTGAATGTCAATGCTTTTAGTACCAAAGGAGATTTAATGCCTAAAGTAAGCTGCATTTATGTATGATTAGGTACAACCACTCCTATATACACCTATTCCTGAAATAACTTGAAAATAACAAAGTTAATTATCCAAGCTTGTAAGATTAATAAAAAAATCTGGTGTATTTTATAATAGTGTATAGTAACGAACCATGAACTTCGCTGAACACTTTTATGATGCTTGTATAATATGAGAAAAGTTAAAGAAAAGTATAACAAAATATAAAAATATTAACTCACATTGGGCGTCTTTTCCTGATAATTTTGTTGCTGGCAGAGAGGATCATAGTGAGAGAACAACATATACATTATGTTGAAGAACAGAAAGGGAAAAAAACCAAGAAATTAAATATTTATTCTATCCTTAAGGTGGGCCTCTGAAGACATTCAAAATTATCAAGTAAAAATGTGACCATATTGTGTCACACTCTTCTCTATTAAGGTAAAGACAGTTAAATCAAGAAACTTCAGTTCCAAGCTCTGACTCAATTAAAATTCTCAAGAAAGCTTATTCAGAAAAGTTTTCTTCTCCAAAGGAAAACAAAATGGCAATAGTAATTAGAGCAAGAAAATTATAACATGGCCTGATAGTCAAAGCAAGGGAAAGATATATTATAATTAATGCATGCACATTTACTCTGATCTTGTACACAAAAAAAAGCAACAACGGAAACAAACAATACAAAATTATTCTAAGGTGATTCTGATCACATCCTCTAGAAGAAATATAGATAGAAAAAAACACTTTTTTCTTGTTTTTAATAACATCTCGAGACCGCGTTCTATTCTTCAGAAACCCACATCTTTTCAAGTAGAAGTTGCCAGATACAAAAAGAAAAAAATGAATCAGATTGAGTTATCCAATGACGATAAAGAAAAGAAATTGAGTTACCCAATAAATCATTGAGAAATTGAAGAAGAACAAAAATATTCTTTATCGCAATTGTTCAAGTTTGAACGTTAATTGTGTTTAATTGGCTAATTAACGAAATCCTTCTCCCATACCCTTTAGATATGAGTCGATTTTCAGATGAAGAAGAAGACTTACCGGCAAAGACTATGTTTTTTCGCCTGTAAAAGGGAGGGCTCTCCTAGGCAGTGTCGAGAAAACTGGACCGGACCGCTCGGTCTGGCCAGTTGAACTGGACCCAAGACCAGTTTGGTTTTCTCAAAAATTCACTTTAAAATTGAACTGATCAAACTTGATCAAAATCGGTTGAACGACCAACTAATCAAAATCGGATTTTTTTATTTTTAAAACATATTTTCATTAAAACTTGTTATTTTCTAGGTATTTTTTAAATTAATAAATTTTTAATGTTCTTTAATTATGTTTTTAATTATATTAGTACTAATTGATGTATAATATGTATGTAGATGAATTATTAATATATATTTATAATTTTTTATATATAAGGTTCGATCAGTGGTTTAACCGATTGAACCAATATATTGATGAATCAGTAACTTGATCAGTTCGATTTCAAATCCCATTTTTTCAAGATTGCTCCTACTCCTAAGATAGAAGAAGCGTTGATTTTAACGGTAACTAACATCCAAAAGGATTTTCGAAGGAAAGGGGTGAAATCGAAAGACAAACTTTGGGGAATTTTTTAGAGAATGAATTTTGGGGAGAGGGCTACACAACCTTTGAAGGAAAAAGAACAAGGAGAGATGGGTTTTTCTCTACATGTACATCTCATTCGTTTGAGTTTTTTTTTTTTTACCTTTAAAATTTTTCAGCTAATAAATTGGCTCCAAAAGTAGCGCCTTTTCTCATTTTCAGAAATAATTGATACAGGATGCTTTAATGATAAATAATTTGTGTCACTAAATTATTATGAAATTCAGACCTTAATAAGGAAGTGTTATATGAAGTTTTAATGATAAATAGCAAGTGTCACTAAATATTATAGAATTACACATCGGCTTACATGGTTATAAAACTACGTCGTTTCGTTTCTTCTATTTTTAAGGAGCGTATACCATCTGTCATAATAATCCTGTATAATAACATTTCATTAAAATACCACTAAAAATATGTCGCTACATACATATTCTATGCTAATGTTTATATTGTAAACCCTACTGAGTATAAAGGTAAAGCTGACACTGGTGTTGAAGTTAATCTTTCCTTTAGCTTCTTAAAACTTTCTTCACAAGCTGAAGTCCATTCAAATTTAACTCTCTTTTGAGTTAATCGGGTCAATGGTGCTGCAATCTTGGAAAAAATCGTCAACAAATTTCCTATATAGTAACCAGCTAATCCAAGGAAGCCCCATATCTCTGTAACAGTTGTCGGCCTTGACCATTCAATAATTGCCTCCACTTTCTTAGGATCAACAGAGATTCTAACTTCTGATATTACATGTCCCAAAAATGTGACTCTCTGCAACCAAAACGTACACTTGCTGAATTTGAATACAACTTTTGCTATCTTAAAATCTGCAGTACCGATCTCAGATGTTCCTGGTGGACTTCTTCTGACAATGAGTATATCAGAATATCATCCATTAAGACCAGAACAAATTTATCCAAGTACTGCTTAAAAACTCGATTCATCAAATTCATAAAAGCTGCCGCAACATTGGTCATCCCAAAAGGCATCACTAAAAACTCATAATGTTTATATCGAGTTCTAAAATAAGCACTCTTTGGGACATCTTCAGGCTTGATTCTCAACTGGTGACAACCAGGATGTAGATCAATTTTAGAGAACACTTTGTTCCCCTTGAGTTGATTAAACAAATCGTTAATTCTTGGAAGGTGGTACTTATTTTTAGTTGTGATCTTGTTCAACTCTCGGTAGTCGATACACAATCTCAAGGTTCCATCTTTTTTCTTCAAAAACAACATTGGAGCACCCCACGGTCACACAGTCGGTCTCATAAACTTATTATCCAAAAATTCCTGCAATTGTACTTTCAGTTCCCTTAACTCTGCTGGCGCCATTTGATACTGTGGCTTAGAGATTGGTTCAGCCCTAGGTACCAAATTAATCTCGAAATCAATTTCTCTTTCTAGTAGTATGCCTTGAAGGTCATTTAAAAATACATCAGCAAATTCTCTTACAATAGGAACATCAACTATTTGGAGCTCTTTTTTCGTTTCCACAATGTAAGCTAGATAGGCTTCATAACCTCTCTGTATATGTTTACGTGCCCTGACAATTGATATAGTCGGTATAAATAGTTTTTAATTGTCTCGGGCAGACACCTAAAAACTTAACGCATCTCATCCATGAATTCCATATTGTATCTGTTTTTCTCTACAGTCAAGTAAAGCATAGTTCTTTGATATTAATGTCAAAGTCAATCATATTAATGTGTATTAAATTGGTGCTAAGCTCTTCAATACCAATTTCTACCTGACACCCTTAATGTAACAGATTAGAAACTAACACCCTTCCATCAGGTACATACACTTTATAAGTTTCCTTTAAGTAAACACGTAAAGACTTTAAGGCTTCTGCAAATCTATGGGAAACAAAAGAGTGGGTTGCTCCATAATCAAATAGTACAAAGACTGGCACCAAATTAACCAAAATTGTACCTATCATAATATCATCAGTAGCATTAGCTTTTTGTTAGGTGAGGGCAAAAACTATGGCATTTGGCTTCTGTCTCTGCGCTGCAAGTTTTGAAAAAGACTTTGGTGTGGAAGGGGTAGTTTGAGGCCTCTCATGAGCCAACATCAGGTATTGGTTATCCAGTGATCCATTTTACCATACTTAAAGCAAGCATCTGTACACACCGACACTCACCAGGATGTTTTTTCCCACAGTTGGAATATTCTTAATGGTGTCCTCATTACAAAAGTTGATGAAACAGCTCGTTTCACAACTACGAACCCTGAAAAAGTAGATCTATGAGTAGATGCTGGAAACTTTCTCTTAGTTAGAGATCCCACAGTTCTCGAACTTTGCCCGTGTGATAGTATTGGCCTTGGTTATTTCTTCTCCCTTTCGGTATCAAACTTCATAAATTCAGCTTCAATATCCAAACTCCTTTGATAAGTCTCCTTATAAGAAGTAGGTCGAATAGCAGAGAGTCTTCCTCTAATCCTTGCTTGCAGTCCCCGAACAAACCTTTGGGTTCTTGTTACTGGATCTTTGATTATAGTTGCAGCATACTTCCCCAGAGCATTGAACTTGGCAGCATACCCTGTTACTGTCATTCCATCTGTCTGCACTAGTTCAAAGAATTGATTGTGCCTCTCTAAACAGAAGGCGTGCAAAAAGTATTGCTCCAAAAATATCTCCTTAATCTGATCCCAAGTAAGTGGCTCTCCATCCTGCTGGTAAATGGGAGCAAGTCCCTTTCCCCACTTAAGTGCATTAACAACTAAGACAGCTACCATCACCTTCGATTTATAATCTTCTGGTACTCTCAAGATGTCAAAATTCTATTCCAATTGGTCAATCCAGTGTTCAACATGACCATGTCCAGCTTTTCCATCAATGTCAACATTCACATCTTCCTTAGCCTCTCATAATATACCCTCGAGTCTTTGTTATTCCTTTGCTCTAGTTGGTTTTGCATTACTTCAGCATCATAACAAGTGCAGTGGCCATCTCAGGTGATGTTCCAGAACCAACTATAGTCTGAATAGCTATAAAATTCACACCAGTCGGTGGTACTATTGTACCAATCGGAGGAGGCATGACAGTATTGAAAATCAGTATCTGAAATGGTTGCTACACTCCATATACCCCAGTTGGATGTCAAGAAATAAAAGTTGGATTTGGAACTAACATAACTAGTGGATTTGATGCAGGCTCTACCAGTAGATTCGATACAGGCATTACCGGCAGATTCGATCCAACGTTGGAAGAAGTCTGACCTAGTTCGGTCCTCCTATGATTTTTACGTCCCCAAGTGGCTATCGTCTGATGCAGATGATCATCTCCCGTCATCTCTTGAATCCCACTACCTCTTCCTCATGCCATCTTAAAATCTCAAACAATATAAGTAGTTACAATGAACATGAGAATTGTATATATAAACTAAACACAACTAGTCAGAAGGAAATAAATTACCACATTAGAAAACACAAACTCATCTAGTTGTTCTACCCTACTAAAGAGTTAGGTTCTATAACCTAATATATACTAAACTCAATCAAAACTTGCGAATTCAGGCCTATATAATCTAAACCTTGCTCTGATACCACTAAATGTCACAACCCAAAACCGGTTCGTAAAATAGCAGTATCCTTGAGGTAAACCCCCAAAGACACTGAACATCTAATAAAAAACAATCTTTAATCCCTAACAAGCCAACTACAAAGTCTTACAATTATTCCCATAATTAAAACTAGTCCTCAAATGAAATATCCTTAAATAAAAACTTTCTCAAATAAATCAAATAACTAAGTCTCCAAAGGTATCAGAAAATGAAATGTTATAAATTTTTATTCGCCCCAAGACTATTCAGCCCTATTTTATACACATCTGCAAAATATCGAAAGGGTGAGCTACACTAGTCCAGAAAGAAACATAAACTAACCTGTAAGTGAGCTCTTTTTGGAAATAAATTTACTTTAGTACAACGAAAGGCTTTAAAAACATCAAGAGTGTTAAAATACTAATGAGGTGCAACTTAATAACAAAACTAATATATATTTATAGATACACAAATGAAAATACTCGATTACTAGGGAAAATAACCTTTTTAATAAAATGACTATCTAAAGTGTAAACATGATTTCCCCAAATCCTACTAAAAATGAATAAGTAAAATCATTGGAAGTCTAGTTAGATGGTCAACCGTGAAGAAATAATAATAATAATAATAATAATAATAATAATAATAATAATAATAATAATAATAATAATAATAACAACAACAACAACAACAACAACAATAAAAGAAAACCGTATATTACGAGGAATAACAAAGGACAAAGCTCTTGCAAATTTTGGGAGGTAGTAATTGACCTTGGATATTAGACAATATTCAAAAAAACAAAAATCAAGATTTGCCTAATTTGTTGCAGGTAGAAAACTATTATGAAAATTTCAAAAATAAAAACTTGCAAAGAAAAAGTACTTGCATAAGTTTTAAGAAAAGACTGAGCTTTGCTATTTGATCTAATTACCAATAAAAGTTTCAAGTAGCTTCTTTTTCACAGGTCATTCAAGTTTAGGTCAAAAACTTTGCAATAATACCCAAATTAAGTGTAGAATATTTTGAGTTTAGAAAATCCAAATTCACTCATCTCCAATTCAAAAATTGACACAAAAACTTTTTATAAATGCATTGAGAATTCGTGAAATAGTTTCCATCATTTGTAGAAAATTAACTTCACGTAAAACTATTAAATTCAAAAGTATTGCTAGCACCCGAAAGGCCCTTAACACACTAATAAAGAAATTAAACGAAAAGAACACTTCTCAAATTTATAAAGTTCATAACCATATACACATTTACAAACTTTACCCTACCAAATGGATGCTCAACTGTTAAAGACTTGATGGTACCCGATATCGGTCCCTAACTATTGTATCATTAGCAAAGGGCCAGAAGGCAACACTTACTAGGTATAAAATCCTCTAGTTCGACCACTTCAAAATTTGGGACATGCCCCCCCTAGATTCAAAGACATGAGTACCACATCTACCTCAGGCACTTTAGGACACTTAAAATACAGTTCATAGACATAATCGATTCACATGCTCAAATTCTCAAATTAAAATATCTAATATATGTCCTCAGGAAAGGAAAAAAAAACATTTCATGTGGGCTCATTCCAACATAGCCTAAATATTTGATTGAACCTTGCATTTCCTATTTCCATTAAGATGATCAAATAATTGTGACTCACTGACGCAAACTTATTGTTCCAAAACAAAGGTTTTGAGGAAATTTTTTGTGCATGCAAACTCTTCGGCTTGTTGGAAAGAAAAACAAAACGCTGACAAGGAGATAAAAAATAACAGAAATACAATATGATCGAATAATAAAAAAGTAGAATGATAAAATATATTTACTCCCACACTTTGTTCAATTTTCTAAATACAACTGAATCACATTAATCAAAGCAGAGGATTTATAAAGAGTAAAGAGCGGGACATCTATGTCTCCTACCTTACAATGTCCACAAACACTCTAATTTATTAACAATTCGAATCATCTAAAAAAATAACACGATAATCCTAAGTATAAACATCCCAAAATGATGAATCAAACTAACCATAAGTTATTCCTTTAAACTGAAATCGAAATTCTGCTAAATAAAAAGTAAGAATAAGGGTTCCAAAACTTCGAAAGGTCATAGAATTACCTCAATCAGCTGTTTCAAGCCCTAGAGAGAAAACACTAATCTACCAGATGACTCTGTCATTTCCTCATCTCTGGAATATTTCAGAAAAACAAATGAATGATTGATTCGTCAATCGATAAATAAAGACTAAATCTCCATATTTTGCACATAAACCCTTTGACTAGCTAAGAAACATTACGAAACCCTTATATTAAAATCTTCCTTAATATTCACTTAAAAATTCTTTTCTTATTTTCTAACAATTGCACTTAGGGCCTTAAATTTAAAAATCCTAATTATTAAACTTAAATGGGTTGGGTAATTACACGACTGCCCTACACCCCCTTCTCCCTATTCATAAAATCCCCCTAATATGATAACATTATTGAACTGTGAAGTGTCCGCTTCTAGAAATGTGCCAAACTAATTTGTCCTTAGCCTATCTAGAAGCAAGTGGAACACTAAGAATGATCGTCTCATTCCTCTCATTAAACAAAGACTTTATTAACTCCACATTCCAGCCCCCTATATCTGAACCAATTAAATCACTGACCTTAAGCGAATGTGCCAGAAAGAGATTTTTGTTGTCACCTTAAAAGAATGGGGAATCGGCAGCCACCTCGATTTCCCACTCTTCATCAGATCCCCTCTCCAATAAACTTCGTGCCTGCCAAATAGACCTCCAAGCATATGAGACCCTATTTCCTAAAGAACGTGCCAAAAATGACGAGTTTGGAAATATTTAACATTTTAACATCCTTGCTACTACCGAAACAAGTTGCTTTAGAATATGCAACCCTGCTTTTCCAGAAGGAAGAAAATTGAAATTTCTACTAAAACCCATTCCCTCCTCTTTCTTTTATACATCATCTCTCATTTCAGCCGACACATTCCCTACTTTCCTCTACTTCCCTACCACAACTGTCTATCAAGACTAGTTATCTCATCACATAGCATTTTTGGAAGCAAAAAAGCCAACATAACATAATTTGGGATAGCCTGTAAGATAGATTCAATCAATACCTCCTTGCCAGGCTGGGTCAAGAATTTCTCCTTCTATCCAGCCACCTTTTTTGCCACATGATCTCAGATATAACAAAAAACTTCTCTCTTTTCGCCATCCACAAATGACAAGGCAACACCCAGCACCTCTGCTAACCGTGTTTGCTCCTCTCCCATCGTCTTTGAGAACAAAATGGCAAACTTTGGCAAAACTCACTTTCTGCTTGAAACAAACTCATAAGTATGGAAGACCTCCTTAAGAGTAGTAACACCTTCATCTATAGCTCTATTAAACAACATATTGTCATTTGCAAAAAATAAATAAGTCAGACTCAAACCACAGTTATCAAAAGAGATGCCCTTCCACATTTGATTCTGTTCTGCCCAGGTAATAAGTGCAGAGAAACCTTCCGAACATATAACGAATAGATATAGACTCAAAGGATCTCCCTGTTGGATTCCCTGAGATGGTTTGAAAGGGGCCGATGGCTCACCAATGGTTAGTACTAGAAAAGATACCGATCGGATCACACTTCAAAATCACGCCACTCGTCTCTTAGGAAAACCCATATGGCCAAGAATCCACTCTACATAGCCTTATCCCGCTCTATCATAGGCTTTCATCATACCTAGCTTCACTACAATATAGTCATCCTTTAGAATAGGTTGGCTCGCTTTAATGGAATGAAACGCCTCTATCACCGAAATTGCATTATACGTAATAACGCGATCTTCACAAAAGCACTTTGGATTAGATCAATCAGAGAAGGGAGTACTCGTTGGATCCTATTAGTCAAGACTTTCAACTAATACACCATACTACACAAACTGGTTAGTTGAAATTCAGAAATTTGCTTCGGCCATTTGACTTTTAGAACTAAAACTAAAAAGTATCATTTATTTCCTCAATATCCACATCACCATTCAAGAAGCCCAAAACCACTCTAAGAACATCTTCACTAACTACCTTATAGAACTTCTGGTAAAACAGTGCATGGAACTTGTTTGGACCCAGGCCTTTTGTTGGGAACATATCTTTTAAAGCAAAAACCACATCCTCTTCATAGAAAACCCAATTTATGTCTTGGATAGCCTCTTAATAAAGGGAATTCATTGGTACATCACATAAACCACATCATAGTCCACTTCCTGCTGTTATGATGTAAAGAGACTTGTATAGAAAGCAACAATGTGATCCACTAATGCATGTTCTTCTTCAATCGAAGGACCATGATCATCCCGCAGAGATGCAATAAGATTCCTTTCCTTTCTCTGACTAGCATGATGGTGAAAATGCGTGGAATTACAGTCTCCCTAATTGAACTCCCTGGAATTCCTCCTGCCTTTCCCTCACTGACTCTAACCTCACCTAAGACCGACCACTTCTCTACCATCTCTCACCTCCCTTTCCACCCTCTCCAACTCTCGACTTGCCTTTACCACCCTCTTGTCCAACTCCCTAAATCTTCTTCCGTTCAAATCTATCAAAAGACCTCTGAACTGATCCATGTGCGCCTTGCAATCTCCTCACCGCCCTTTCCTCTCCCTCTCCCCGGTCATTTCCCTCTGCCCATGCATCTCTCACTATTTCCCCACACTCCTCCTCCCTTAACCAAAAAGGTTCAACATGAAACGGTCTTCCCCATCTCCTTTTAGGATGGGTTTTTGTCAAAAAAGTTGCAAAAAGATTGGATTATGATCGAAATAGGTCGAATGCAAAATAGAAATACTAGCTTAGGAAAAGAGAGTTTTCCAAGCTAGATTCCCCAAACCTTTATCTAATTTTACCCATGTTCCTATAATCCCACCTACCAACCCCAAGTCCACCAACCCCAATCTATGAACCACCTCCCTAAAATCCCTTATCTGACCCTACCTGTCCCTAGCTTCCTTCACCTCCCACAATGCAACACCTTATTAAAATCACTCCACATACCTAAGGCCCCACCCTTTCCCCCCATCCCCTCCCCCCTCCAATGCGCTCCAATTAAATCCAAGATACATTTCGTTGTTCCATTATCTATACACTTATGTATTTTTTCAAATAAGAACATGGAGCTTTAATTTTATCTAATTAAAACATATATCATATCTACATTCAGTTTAGACAAAACTACCGTAAATAAAAAAGGGAGATACAAAATTTAAAAATTAACTTTTGTAATGTCAAACTCGAGTTCAAGTTCGAAAAAGTTCGAGTTGTATTTACGTTTTTTCGAACTGAGCTCGTGCTCTTCTAAAAATTTATCAGCCGAATTTGAGCTAAAAAATTTTTCTTGAATGAACTTGAGTGCCTTTACAAATTTCAAATGAGTACAAACCTGATAAGCTAAATCCAAATTCACCTCTAAGTTTTTGAGGATAGAAAGATCACGGAGCCAAGTAAGAAGCCAGTCAAAAATCCAATCCTAAATACGTGTTTTATGTATTTATCTCCGAGAATGAAAGAAGTATCCAGAGACAGACACAGAACAAACAATTGTAAAATGTAAATAACATCATACTTATTTTCGTGCCATGAAAATGAAACTTCTTTGAGTCATACGTCTGCTAACAGCTCCCGTAGACTAAAATCAACCGTCTTATCACAATTTCTCCTGAACTTTTTGAAGAAATTAAGTCAGTTTGAAGACATCCCAGAAATGCCATGCATGAGAAGCTAAAGAGGCAAATACCAGAAATCCCCAGCTGCCTTGCTTCAGAGGAATGTCCTATATGGTCCTACTGTTTCTATGTTACTTCAATGTTTAGGAACCTGCATGTTTGATAATGCCATATTCACCAACTATACGTACAACTCCTCAACTTATTCCTGTTTCAAACTTCTCAAGTAATCATATATATATATATATATATTCGATTAAATATTCTGGATTAATTTGGAATGATGCTTATATAACTGCAAGTTAATATGGGGTTTCAGATATATTATTGCCTTATGAACAGTGTTTTGAGAATTCCCACATTGTTAATTTGTGAGCAAATTAATTTACTTTTTATAAGGCATAGACAATATTTTAGTCTAACTTTTCAATATGGTAATAAGGTCACATAATATAGGAGAATTCTATTATGGACCTGGTTCATATCCTCATCTATGGATTCATTGATTTGTATTAAGTCTTGTCACTCCTCTTGTTGATCATGTCCTCAATTATGAAGACAAGAACTCCAAAGTATAGTAATGTGTCTTAATACAAGCCAAGGATTATGAGTAAAAAGACATGCACATGGTCCATATATATTAGAATTTTCCCACAATCTAATGTAAAGAGAAGCATCTGTAAATATCAAATCCTACGAACTTAACCCTTCATATGTCCGCTCATGGACGTGAGTTTGTTAAGAATTATCTCTACTTGATTAGTTTATGAACGAATTTACTTCATATTATATGGCATAAACCGAGTTTTCCAACGCAATGAGAAGTATTGACAAGCATTTTCAAATGAACAATCAATCAACACAGAAGAAATCTTATGAACAGTGAACATTATATATTATAGACAATATCCTGTATGTGATTATTTTAAGCCAGTGGACGACATTATTATCTCTTATGATCTAACTATAATAAGAGTAGTCTGCATAATCAAATAATATCCTTTAGATAGTAATAATTAATACTAATGGCCAAATTAAATAGATTTATATGATTGCAAAGGAATTAACGGTCAGTTTGAGGTCTTCTTCTGGAGGAGGGAACATGACATCACTACACAACGAAGGAAAGGTTTGACACCAAAGAAAACAGGTCAAAAAAACAAGCCATATTGTCTTTGTTAGCACTCTAAAGTTGTTTTCCCAACTACAGTTGGTCCGAGGGAAAACATCTTAATTCCCAAGCTCTTCTTCTTATTAAACTATAATATCTTCACTTACCTAATTAACCCAACTCCCTTTCTTTTCCCTCTATATATGTTCATTTCAAATGCTGCATCCAAATATCAACCAACACACAGTAAGGTTTTTCAGGAGAAGATCAAGAGTGGTATAGAGAAATATGGCTGCTTCATCTTTTCCATCTCCAAGAACCATCGGTATCTTTCTTGCCTTCATGACTCTGTGTCTCCTTCCTCAATCTACACAAGCCATAACCAGGCATTATGAGTTCAATGTACGTATATTAAATAGTCTTAATGTTTAAATTATGCAAGTGGTTCTCTTCGTTTCTAATTCTAATACTACTTGTTAATCCATGTTGTGTGTAGATCACTATGCAAAACGTGACACGATTATGCCACACTAAGAGCATGGTAACTGTGAACGGCCAATTTCCTGGACCTCGCATTGTGGCAAGAGAGGGTGATCGTCTGCTAATCAAAGTCAATAATCATGTCACAAACAATATTACCATCCACTGGTATCAATCTTATTTGTAACTAGTACTTTTGACATTCCTCATGCAGATTATAAGTTTTATGACATAACTATTTGGCTGCTGTTATTGTTCAAAACAGGCATGGCATTAGGCAGCTACGAAGTGGTTGGGCTGATGGACCAGCATATATAACACAATGTCCTATTCAAACTGGACAAAGCTATGTTTACAATTATACTATTGTAGGCCAAAGAGGAACTCTGTTTTGGCATGCCCATATTTCTTGGTTAAGATCAACTGTATATGGTCCTTTGATTATTCTCCCTAAGGAAAATGTACCTTATCCATTTACCAAACCAAACATGGAAGTTCCTATCATCTTCGGTAATTATCTCTTAATTTCAAGAACAAAAATTGCATAAAATTCCAAAATTAATTTCTCATGTATACTTAAAAAGTTCTTGATGATCCTATCTATGTCCCTTTTGATTCACAGGTGAATGGTTTAATGCTGATACTGAGGCTATCATTAGCCAAGCTTTACAAACTGGTGGAGGTCCAAATGTCTCTGATGCTTATACCATCAATGGACTTCCTGGCCTTTTGTACAACTGTTCTGCAAAAGGTAAAAAAAACAAGAGAAGTAATTTTTTGCGTTGGACAAGAAACTGATAATTTGTTTGTTAATTGGAATGTTGGCAGATACGTTTAAATTGAAAGTGCAGCCTGGAAAGACTTATCTTCTTCGAATGATCAACGCTGCACTGAATGATGAACTGTTTTTCGGCATAGCAAATCACACTCTCAAAGTTGTGGAAGCTGATGCAATTTATGTCAAACCATTTGATACAGACACAATTCTAATTGCCCCAGGACAAACAACTAATATACTTCTTAAAACCAAATCAAATTTTCCTGGTGCCACTTTTCTCATGACTGCTAGGCCGTATGTGACAGGGCTTGGGACCTTTGATAACTCCACAGTTGCTGGTATTCTTGAATATGAATCCCCCAATTCCCAAATATCAATGAAGAAGCTTCCAATATTTAAACCAACATTGCCAGGTTTGAATGATACAAATTTTGCGACCAATTTTTCCAACAAACTACGTAGTTTAGCCAGTCCACAGTTCCCTGCTAATGTTCCTCAGAACATTGACAAACATTTCTTTTTCACAGTAAGTTTGGGAACAAATCCCTGTGACCAAAGCCAAGGTTGCCAAGGTCCTAATGGGACTAAATTTGCAGCATCAGTGAATAACATTTCTTTCATACAACCAACCACAGCCCTTCTCCAATCTCATTATTTCGGACAATCCAACGGCGTCTACAACCCAGATTTCCCAATTAACCCATTGCATTGGTTCAATTATACCGGAAATTCTCCGAATAACACCATGGTTTCGAATGACACCAAAATCATGGTACTTCCTTTCAATTCAAGTGTGGAATTGGTTCTGCAGGACACTAGCATTCTTGGGGCTGAAAGCCACCCTCTTCATCTCCATGGTTTCAATTTCTTCGTGGTCGGTCAAGGATTTGGGAATTATGACCCGATTAACGACCCGAAGAACTTCAACCTTGTGGATCCAATTGAAAGAAACACCGTCGGGGTTCCGTCTGGCGGATGGGTTGCAATTCGGTTCTTGGCAGATAACCCAGGTGCGGATAATCAGTATAAGTGTGATTAATTTGTTCTCAGACTAGAATTTATAGTGCTGAAGAATCATAAATTAATTTCTTGAAGTACTGACAGGGGTTTGGTTCATGCATTGTCACCTGGAAGTACATACGAGCTGGGGACTGAAGATGGCTTGGCTTGTCTTGGATGGAAAGCTTCCGAACCAGAAGCTTCTTCCTCCCCCAGCAGATCTCCCAAAATGCTAATCTGATTTTTTCATCTTGCTTTACAGTTTTGATTATGAGTTTCGACTGTTTTTTCCCCTTTTCTTCAGGGCTTTGCTAACTTCCATTTTGCAACTGATTTGCAAGTCTCAGGTTGTAGCTTTGGCGTTGACTTGTGAAATTCTTTTAAATGTGGTTATTTAAATGTACCATTAATATCTATTTGGAGCTAGTCAGGTCAAGGGAGTGATGACTGAGTGGATTTATTTCCATCTTTTGTAATCCTGAGAAAAATAAATAAATCTCCTCATTCATTTTTTCTTTCCCTCTCCTCTCATCGCTTCCTTTGTTCGTTAAGTACATCAAATAATTTTGCTAAAAGATCTTTTTTTTTCATGTATCAATTTGTTAAAAAGCATTAACATTGATCCAATTAATTAGATCAGTAGATGTAAAAGTTATTTGAAAATAGATACTATCTCCGGTCGAAAATATAAGGGAATTTCTTATTGAAGATGGTAAAAAATATAAGGAGTTTTACAACTTTTATTAATCATTTCTTGAAGTTTTTCCATCTTTACCTATCTTTCTATTCATTTATTTCATTCCCACAATCCCTCTTTCCACATTTATGAAAGGGTAAAAAGCGTATTGTAATTAAAAAATTATCTAGACCTGTAATCTTTGTGCATCCCTTATATTTTTACCGGAGGTAGCATTGAAAAATGAGTATACTATAGTGAAAATAATAAGATTATTTTAATTGAAAGATGAATTAACTACTCCAAAAAATATGAGTTAATTTGAATTATGTGTAAACATTTATTAGAGTATACAATTCCAATAACGCAGGAGTATATGTGAAAATTTTGCATTTAATACTAGTCGTATTTGGACAAATTTTATTCCAAAACATAATGTAAAAATTTTATATTTTGAACCTCAACATTTTCTTACAAACCATTATAGTTTTTACGAAAACTATCCAAAGACACTTACATTTTTTACTAATATATATATATATATATATCCAAACAACAAATAAATAGAAAAGAAAAATATATCAAACCAATTATAATGCTTTGATAATCATCGTCCTCCAAACAAAAGTGATTCAACGACCGTAGAGATGTGTGAATATGCTTTCTCTATATGTAGGTAGATATTTTAGACCAGTGACCGAAATATCAAGCGATAAGTCATTGGGAGAGCCAATGTTCCGTCCGAGGAAAGAAAAACTGTCGCGTACTCGACTGTCTCCAATCTCCGAATGAGAGCACAACGACCCAAGCTTCAACACTAATTCCACCTCCTCTATCACATAATCTTCTCCCAAATTTTGATCAACAACTTGAAGAATTTCTCCTTTGTTCCAATAAGAAAAAACCCAATAAACCAATATTTGATCTTCCGTCTATGCTCGTAGTTCAATTGGCGTTCTTCCATGAAAGTTTTCATTGAAAAAAACAATCAATGTTTTTTTTGTCTTTATTATGTCCAAATAATTACATTATATAATTGTTTACAAACCCTCTAGTCTAGCTATTAATTATAGAAGTAAACCACAATTTAGGAAAGTACTAAAGTATACAAAGCTTAGGATTTGTAAGTATGGAAATATCTATAAATATATAGAAACATCTAAATATGGAAACGTCTATATTCTATAACACTCCCTCTAAAATTGGAGCATGAAGATCGAAAATACCCAACTTGCAAGCTAAACGATGAAAATGAGTAGGATGAAGCGCTTTAGTAAGAATATCAGCAGGTTGGAACTCGCTGCGAAGGTGAGAAGGAGAAATAAAACCAACTTGAAACGTATCATGAACAAAATGACAATCAATTTCAATGTGTTTATTCCATTAATAAAATACATGATTAGCCACAATGTGGAGAGCAACCTGATTATCACAATGCAAAGAAATGGGGCGAGCGAGAGGCACGTGAAGATCTCGAAGAAAGCCAAATAACCATTTTAACTCACATAAAGTCATAGCCATAGAGCGATATTCAGCTTCAGCAGAGAAGTGACAAACAGTATGTTATTTCTTCGCTTTCCAAGAAATCGGAGAGCCACCCAGGGAGATGAAGTAGCCGGTAACTGTTATCGGCTTGGGTTCGTCCTAAATCAAGGAGAGCGGTGAGTAATCGTACAGGTAGCCCAATCAGAATCACAATAGGCAGTTAATAAAAAGGGTATTAGATTGAAGGAAAATACCACATCTCGAACCACCTAGAGAGTAGCATCCCAATGTACAAGGTGAGGAGCATGCATAAACTGAGCAAGGATATGAACAGCATAGGCAAGCTCAGGGCAAGTAAGAGTGAGATATATCAATTTTCCAATGAGTTTGTGATAGTGAAATGGTTTATCAAAATAAGGACCAGAGGCCTTGGCCAACTAATGATTTGGTTTAATAGGAGTAGAAGTCAGTTTGGCACCAAGTAGGCGAATCTTAGAAAGAATCTCCAAAGTGTACTTACATTGGCACAAAAATAAATCTAAAGGGTTTCAAGCAATTTCAATGCCCAAAAAATATTTCAGGAGACCCAAATCCTTCATGTGAAAACAGGCATTTAAGGAAGCTTTAAACTTGTTAATAGCGGAAAGAGAATTTCCAGTAAGCAATTAGTCATCCACATATATTAGAACACACAAAAAAGCATTATTCCGAGAATATGTAAAAGGGAATAATCTGCATAGGACTGTGAAAAACCACTCTTACGAAGAGCGGCAGTGAGTTTGGAAAACTAACACCGAGGGGCTTGGCGAAACTATACAAAGACTTCTTTAGAAGAAAAACCTGGCCACAAAAAGAAGGGCAAAAGCCAAGTGGAGAACGCATATAAACTTCTTCCTGTAAATCCCCATAGAGAAAAGTATTATGGACATCCATCTGACATATGGCCCAATTTCGGGCCGTGGAAAGCAAGATGTGAACAATGACCATTTTAGCAACAAGGGCGAACGTGTCTGTAAAATCGATGCCTGCTTTTTGTGTGTTGCTCAAAATCACTAAGCAGCCATTGTATCGCTCAATTGTGCCGTCCGTTTTATACTTAATGCGGAAGACCTATTTACTCTCAAGAGCGCGTTTTCTAGTGTCAAAGTTCGTGTACCATTCTTTTCGAGGGCATCAATTTCTTGTTACATGTAGTGCGCTATTAGGGATGAGAAACAGCTTCAGAGTATGTGATAGGTTCAGAGTCCGTGGCAACAGATACTAGAAAATGTCGGTGAGAGGGAGAAAATTTGTTATAATCCACAAAGTTTGTAATAGGATAAAGAGACTTAACTGAGAGGTATGAGGAGAGAGATGGAGTAGAGGACCATATAGCATTGCAGTCAAAATCTTAGAGCAGAGCAAGAATAGTTTTGAGACGAGTACTCTTTCTAGTGCCAATTTGATTAGGAGTGGGTTGGGCATTTTGGACATTCTAGGGAACAATGGTAGTGATGGCCGTTGGTGGGCTGGCGTCCGAGGGGCCTGTGGAGTGGGTTGTACCAGGTGGCCATAAGGAGAGCCCAGGCGGAGAGTCTGCTTGGTGAGTTGCTAGGCTAGGAGAGAAATCTGTTGTTAGTGGGTTGCAAAGAGACCAGGTGTAGAAGCTTCTGTGCAAGGAGGGGACTGGGCTGGCCCAAGTGGGCCGCGCGAATAGGGCTGAGCTGTATCTGGAGTCCTGTCACTGGAGGTTAGCCACTTGGGCTGTTTGAATCTTCATTGGCCGCAGGTATGCTACTGTGGATTTGGGTAGTGCTAGGCAAAGAGGAAATGGCATCTGGAGGCCTGGTCACTGGAGCTAGGCCGCATGGGCTGCTGGAGTCTTCATGGACCACGGGTGTGCTGCTGTGGTTTTTGAGCCGTGCTGGACAAGGAGGAACTCCTCTTGGCTTTGGTAGTTTGTGCTGGTGAACCCAAATATTGGTTCCCAAAATTATAGGAATGTGAAAAATCTTGAAGTGATGGTGCGTACGAATTGTCCTTATATGAAAACTTGGTCTCATCAAATATTGCATCTTCGGACAGAATGAATTTATTATTTTCCAAGTCATGAAAATGCCAACCTTTCTTGTGAAAGGGATAGTCTTAAAAAACACAAATTCAACTACAAGCACGAAATTTATCTTTGGGTAGGTCATGGTAATGGACATAAGCTAAACACCAAAAACTTTTAATTTCAGAATATGATGGTTTGGTCTTAAATAGCAACTTATAGTCTCGTTCTAATTGAGCCAAAAAAATTAAATTGCATTTAAGCTCAGGAATGAAAGACACACTCAGGAGGTTAAGTTTAGAATTGAAAGAAACCATTCCTTCTTGTAGAGCAATTGCTTTAGCACCGTTAGGTAGACCGACATTATATAGATAAATATTATTTAAATTTCACAAGAAATCCTTCTTACCAGTCGTATGATGAGAACAACATGAGTCCAAAATCCATAAATTTTCCATATCAAATAATGTATCCAATTGAATGATTTCTGATTTATTTAAAATGGTCAACAAGTTTGACCATTGCTCTTTGTTCAGATTTGGAAAATTCCCCACGGAATTGCTGGTTTCTTCTGGTCCTCCTCTACTGGTTTCTGCAAGACCACCTCATCGGACAATGGCTGCATTCACCCAGGCGGCGCCGACGCTCCCTCCCGTCGCTGGCCAGGGAGAGGCCTTCCCTAATTTCTGCTTCTGAGTCCTGTACCGCCTGCAATGGCAGCACCGCCGCCTCATTCGCGGCAGTTGGATGAAGTTCCATAGCTACCGAGTTGTCTTCTGCTAGTACTGGTGGGGTCGTTCTTCGGCCACTAATGTGGAAAGCCGTCAATGTGGGAACAAGAACTTACATCATGTTCGCTCGACTGCAATGGGAGCAGACCAGCCGTGAGTTTGAAGTTGACCGATCAGTTTCGGCAAGGCAAAGGCGGCGCCATCGCTGCCATGGTCCACTGTGTGAGCTAGGTTGTGATGCTGCTTTTCTTTACATATTTGGGAAAAACTGTTTGCACTTTTGGCATGGGTTCTTGCTGTATCAGATGAGAGCGTATAGTACCATAAATTGCACTATTTAATCCCATTAAAAATTGAAAAATTTTTCTTCCTCCTTCTCATTTGTAATGGTGGCAAAGAGGTCTGTATCGGTAGTAGACGAGAGTTGAGTATAATTTTCTAATTCATCCCATATTTTTTGAAATGCGAATATAAGAATCTCCTTTTTGTTTACAATTAGCTAATGCATCTTGTAGCTCATATTTTCTTGGTCCGTTTCCAACAAAGAACCTTTCCTTTAAATCTCTGCATAACTCATCAACTCTTTCGGAGTAGTTTACAGAAGATGGGAGGGAGGGCTCAATAGTATTGGTAATCCATGAATTTACTGGAGTATTAATTTCCCACCATTCTTCCTCTTTGTCCAGGTCATTTCTAGAATGAGAATTATTCCATCTATAAATCCCAATTTTTTCTTTGACCACAAGGCTAAACACATGGCTTTTGCCCATTCTGCATAATTATTGTCTTTATCATTCTCTTTCAATTGGACCGTCGTTATGGTCAGCCTGGGTCTATCAAAAGATGTTACATAGTAGACATCTTTCTTTATTTTACGAACATTGCTTTCTTCGACCATGTCATTGTCGACATTGCCAATATCTTATTTGTTGTTATTCATTATGAGAATTTAGACAAAGAGCTCTAGTAATGCTCTGATACCGTAAAAGTTTCCAGTGGGGAAAACAATCAATGATTTCTATCCTTATTATGCCAAAATAATTACATTATATAATTGTTTATAAATCCTCTAGTCTAGCAGTTTAGTTATTAATTATGGAAATAAATCACAATTTAGGAGCTTAGGATTTGTAATTATGGAAATGTCTATAAATATATAGAAACATCTAAATATGGAAACGTCCACATTCCATAACATTCCACAAACGGCCGCAAGCAAGAATGCCCCAAATGCATATGCATCGGTGCTTGTTTTGGCTTTCCCAGTCCTAACATGCTTTCTGGTGCAAGGAATCCCGAAGTCCCAGTAGCATGAGTAGTTTGAGGGTCGGTTCTGTGATCATATAATCTTGCAAGCCCAAAATCACATAATCTTCCATTTAATTCATCATCTAATAAAACGTTACCAGCCTTTACGTCTATGTGAACCACTACTTGTTCGTATTCTTCGTGTAGATAAACAAGTCCTCTTCCCATTCCTTTGATGATACCAAATCTTTGGTTCCAATTAAGGGTATTTGTAGATTGATGTTATAGCCATTTATCAAGATTTCCATTAGGCATATATATTCATAAAGCAAAAGCAATTCCCCTTTCCTTCGACCATATACCAAGAGGGAAACAAAATTTCGGTGTCGTAAACGTCTAATACTGACAATATCCGGCACAAAATTTTCATTCCTTGAGAGGATTCATGGGATACCCTCTTGACTGCAATTTTGAAATCTGAATTAGGCAAGATCCCACGATATAACCTTCAAAAATCTCCCTTTTTCCTAATAATTCTTTGTGCTTAAATCCTTTGGGACGGTATACAAATCCTTATACTTGAATCTAGGAGGCTCATATTCCAATTCCCAATCTTCAAGCTATTCTACAAACTCTCTTTTTCTTAGCACACAATAAAGTACTCCTGCTGAGATGACAATGAAAAGTGAAAAAATCAAAATCACGAGTGAACGAGAAATTAGATTTTTTCTTGGGACCAACGAGAAAGCTCTGGGAGTGGGAGTTCAGGGATATTAAGCGCTTGAGCCATCCAGTTCATCTTGAAACTCTATTCCAGAACATAATGAGATGCCAGAACAGAGCCAGTGGAGGTTGAAAATCCAATAAAACATGGTTTCTTTCATTATTGGGGAAAGATCATAAGTCATTGTTATAAGAGGCCTTTTGGGTTTTTCCAGAATTAATTGGAGCTAATGTGATATTGATTTTCTTGGCCTCACCATTATAATCCATCCAAAGTTGTGCTGGCAGACCACTTACCAGATCTCAAGTATAGAGCTAAAATACCCTGTTGGTTCTGTTATTTTCGATATCAAAACTTTGGTATCAATACCAACATGGTTATTGTTGAAGATTCCCATGATTGTGTACATTATCCTTCATATTTATGTTGTGATCATAATTGATTTGTTGTAATTAATATTCTTTTTTGTCCCTTGAACTCTAGTTGGCAACATTCCAAGTTTGTATAGCTTTCTTTTTTGTTGATCATATTGTATGACTATATGGTATGACTCGGGATAAACATGAGAATATGAAGATCTTCTAAGGACCGCCTACAAGGTCAAGGGCAAGGAAGCTAGAAAAAGGAGAATAAAGAATGATGGCTTTGCTCAAAAGGACCTCTAAGATTATATGTGGAAGACATTGGAAAGGAGAAATTGAAGATTAAGAAAGCACCAAAACATTCATAATGTCCATAGTGCAATAAAAGAAAGCCAATGAAAACAAGTTTAGAAGATCTTGAAGCTTAAACAAAATCACAGGAAAGGATGTGTGAACCCTACCTCAGGCAGTAGGGTACAACCTACCGTCCATGATAGGGCTCTGTTCATGGAAGGAAAGTAGGCATAAGACCTACCGCCGACGGTAGGTCCAACCTACCGTCGCCATTAGGTTTCCAGGTGGAATTGTTTTGAGAGGTTGACAAACTTTCAATGGTAGGTCTTAGATGGCTGAAGAGTTGGGAGTTTTAAACTCCCTTGATCAATCAATTTGATTGTTAAGTTTATTTTGAATTGTAATTAAGTAGCCTAAGTGCCCATCTACTTATTATAAGCTAGATTAACAATTAGGGTTGAGAGTTAATGATGTGGAACACTATATATATATATATATATATGTATTTTTTAGCCACTGAACACAACATTGAAGATATTGAATGAAAACTTGAGTGAAGAACCTAGGGTTCTTGAGGTTTCTCTAACTTTCTTGTAAATTAGGGCTTTCTATGCATTGTACAATTCTAGACAAGTGACTCTTGAATTCAATTCAAGAGTTTTCGTTATATTCTCAAATCCTTCTCTTCCTTGAGGTGCTTGCTTTTGTATATCGAGTGTTGCTAGGAGTTTAGGTCTTCCTTATACATAGAGAATAGGTGAAGTCTCCTTAGACTTTGTTGATTCTTCCTCGAGATAAGAAGTTTTTAATTTATCTTTCTTTGTTTATTTATTTATTTTTTTTGTTTTTGTTCCTATAATTTTGAATTCTTCAATTCAAGAGTTTGCATGGTCTCTTGTGGAGAGTTCCATCGAGGGAGGGAAATTGGATCTCATTCAAGCCATTGGAGATTCATACAATTTGGTATTAGAGAAAAGCTCTCTTTTAGGTGAAGATTTTATTTGTTTTGATTGTTGAATTTCATTTATATAAAAGCCAATTGAAACAAAATTGACAAAGGCAAAGTAATCTAGAATTTTCAGATAGAAATCACGACTGTTTAAAATGTGTGGATTAATCTACCCATAGCTTGTGTTATACTAGCTCAAATTGATCGAAACTTGTGCTTAGATTCAGCCTCTTCGAGTTGCGCATCCTTTGAAATTAGTTTGACTTTATTTGGATCTATATTCATTGAGTCATTGTGGTGTTAGAGATGGAATGTCATTTTGCTCTGTTTTTCTGAAATTGAGCTTGTACTCTTAATATCTTTGATTGTGATAACCAATTGTCTTTGTTTTGAATTTAAAACTTCTTTGAACATATTTTTAAGTGTTTTTTTCTTATCTCTTTGTGGGAATTGGACTCATTCTTTGACTCATAATATTGAATTTATCATCGGCACTCTTCGCATCCTACGTGTTTGATAAAATTCCTCTTTGACTTCAATTTTCTTATCCTTTGAGAATTAATTACTTGAATTGCTTTGGGGATTTTTCTTATAACTTGGAAGTTCTAGAAATCACTAAGAAACTCTAGCGATGAGTAATAGTAAAAGACAAGAGGGTGAGAATATTGTTATAAAAGCCGTAGAGAGTGAGTAAACACGTGAGTTGAGTGCATTCTTTTTTAGTGAAACTCTTAGGGAATGGCGAGGTTCCTTTCTTCTTGTTGTCTAATTTTTTGAGCAGGTTTAACAAGCCATTAAATGAGGTACACTTGGACTAACACATAATGCCAAATGATGGAAGCAATGAGAAGACAAGAGATGACTTATTCAAAGCTTGCAAGAGCAAGGCTTAATTTCTACCAGGACGGAGACTATGGTGGAATTCCTTCGGTAGAAGCAACCATAGAGGTGGAAACTTAATCCCTCAGAGAGAAATGGGAATTGTTAACTTTGTTCTCATGCTAAAACTTTTGATCATATTCCTTATGATGATTATGGGGGTTATGGAGGAATTAATGATACATATGATTATTGTGAGAATAGTCTTTATGATTATTATTAAGGGTATCATGATAGCTATGATGATGGTGATCAAAGTTGTGGTAGAGGAGTTAACCATGAGAAATTGGTTGATAATAATGTCTTTGGGAGTGGTTGTGAAAGAAAGCACTTGTTTATACCAAGTGCAAGGTGCTAGACAAGATTGTCATTCTTGCTATAGATAGTGGTAGTCAAGTTAATGTGTCTAGTACTTATCTAGTAGAGAAGTTGAGTTTGCCTCTTATTGAGCACCCTAGGCCTCACACATGTCAATCTTCTATGGGGTGTTGAAGTTAGAGTCAATAAGCGAGTATGTGTGCCTATCTCTTTAGGGTTGTTTAAAGGCGAAATTTTATGTGATGTAGCACCCATGCAAGAGACTCACCTATTGTTGTGACATCCTTGGATGTATGATAGAAGAGCTAAGCATGATGGAGGTCAAGAATGCTATCGATGCCACTAGGAATGGAAAGAGAACCACTCTTAATTCTTTGGCACCACACCGAGTATATAAAGAGCAAAAGAAGTTGAAGGAGAGGTTAAGGATATTTGAGAATGAGAAGAACATTGAACAATAGGAGAGCATGGAAATTAAAGATAAAGAAAAAATGGAAAAGGAAGAGGGAATAGTAAAGAGATTATATATCCTTGATTCTAACTCTATTCTTTCAAGAGAAAGTGAGAAAGAAGAATGCTCAAAAGAAAAGGAGAGTAAGCTTGAGAAAAGTGAGGTAATAAAAGAAAATGAGAGCCTCATGGTAAAACAAGAGAGCTATAAGTAAGAGCAACAAGAAAAAGAGGGAGTGGCTATTGAAAAGAGCGAGGAAGTGAATTTTCTTACTAATAAAATTAATTCTTTTCTTGTTAAGGATTCTTTATGTCTGCAGAAATTTTGGAGGCAAAACATAGAGAATAAAGGGAAGATAGACTAATACTCCTACGATATAATAAGCTTTCCTCCTTCACCTTCATACTCATGTTTTGGTCTTTGTAAAAAGACTAAATCGTTCTCTTTTATACTTGATCTTGATAGGGATTCTTTCCAACATGCTTGCACCATAACATCAATGAGCAGAAGGAGACATAACATGGAGTTCGAAGGCCAAGGCAAAAGCATTGGAGAAAAACTATTATTATGCTATGGAGATTTGTCATTGAGTTTTTCTTCAAAACTATTTCTCTTTTACCTTGTCTTTTCCTTTAAAGAGTTGAAATTGTTTTTAGATGGGTATGTCTTTCTTGAGTTTAATCTTGCATGTCCTATCTTCTATTCTCGTTACATTTCTTATTCTTGCTATGAGGTAGTTAAGTTTCTCTTTTGTGATGTCATAAGACAAAGGGATCATTCTTTATTCGTTAATGTGCTCCATCAAGTTATTAATCTAGATAGAACTCATCTCTTATTAGTTCAAGACTTGTTTCATGCTATTCTTGTTCTTTTTACACACGATGTTGAGCCATGGAATATTTGTGATTCCTTGGGGGATCACCTTCGGTTTTTTTAAAAATAATTCTTATAGTTTTGATGGTTTCTTGTTTTCTTCACTTGGTGACCATTTTGTTAAGTTTCAGGTGGAAGTAGTTGAAAATTTGCAATATGTGTTGACTTCTCTTGATCCTTATGTAATGGGTTTTGTTGCACATAATCTTGTGGAAAAACCTTTGTTGCTCGTGAATGGTTTAATTGTAAAATCTTGTCAAAAGCTTAAATTTCTCATTGTGGAGATATCTTTTAAAACTTTATTGAAAAGGCTTTTGGTTTTAAATTCTTTCATTTGCATTATAAAGAGTTCTTATTGTCAAAGGATTTTGAAAACCAAATGTGTTCTTGTTTTAAAATGAGTAAAACTAATTTTTGTGAAGGAAGAAAATGTGGCATGCAATGTTTTAAAACCATTTGGACGGGATTGTGGGAAGAAATCTTTACTACCGTTTCCCTTTCAAGGAGTTGTTTTCAAAGTTGTAGATTATACTTATTAGTTTTGGAAGAACTCTTGGTCCATGTTTTTGAAATTTAGATTAGATGGGATGTTATTTCACCATCCACCTTTTAAAGAGTTCTTAAATAAAATGAGATTTAAAGAAGGAACTAGAGGATCTTGGAGCTTTGGCCATTTTGTATCTATTTCTACTCACCTTTTTCAAGTTCCGGCTTTAGCAAAATATAAAGTTTATCCTTCATGTCCAAATGCTTTGGAGTTCCTATGGAAAGTCATTTTTGCTTACTACTATCTTCCTGTGAGAGACGCTTTTCAAACTTTTTGTTTTCTTGAGTTATTTTTAGAGTTTGGAAATGATTGAAGTTTCTACTTTTACTTACCTTCTAAAGATGTTAGTGAATATACTTTCTTGAAGGAGTGTAGACGATTTAATGATTTTGAAAACCTTGTGACTACTTCTTCTCCCTTTGAATGTGAAGTAATGGAGTTGTGGAAGCATAAAAGGCATTCATCATTTTCAAATGCTCTTGGTTTTTGTTGGAATCAAAATTTTCATTATCATCATCCTTTCAAAGAAAAGCATTACAAAGCTTTTGAATCTTGTGCATTGTTTCTAACATTCGACAAGGATGAGAGTTTCTTTATTCATTCTCCATTTTGAAGATCATGAAGTCAACTCTACTTTTGAAAGTTTGTCAAGGATGATGTACCTACGAAACTTTCTTTTCCAATACTTTACTCAAACATTGTGGAAATCCCAGTTTCTACAAAATTTCTAGAGCTTCACCTTGAACTCCTTTCAAACTCCAAGCGTCACATTTTTTAACTTTTCAAAAAAGTGCAAGAAACCTTTGTTGTTGTGAGTGATTTGCAAGATATCCATATTTCTACCTTTGTTCTTGTTCTAAGAAATCTTGTGCTGTTTTCGTGTTGTGTTTTTAATACTTCCATGGTTGGTTTTGTTTTAAACCTTTATATCCACACTACTTTTGCTTTTCATAGACCAATTAAGGCTGTATGGCACTTATGGAATACTTTTGGCGTTGAGAAGATGATCGTCAAACTTGATACATTATTTTCTTATTCTCTTCTAATTCTTGAGAGCTTTGGTAAAGTTCAAATATTGCTTCTTTGAATGCTTCCTTGTCTCATGTTCCCCGCCTCTTGTGGTTATTTGAAGGAATAGATTTGAGGACGAATCCTTTTAAAGAGAGGGGTAATGGTATGACTCGGGATAAGCATGAGAATATAAAGATCTTCCAAGGACCGGCTACAAGACCGAGGGCAAGGAAGCTAGAAGAGGAGAAATAGTGGCTTTGCTAGGAAGGACCTTTAAGATTATATGTGGAAGGAATTGGAAAGGAAATTGAAGCTCAAGAAAGCACCAAACATTCCTAATGTCCATAGTGCAAGAAGAGGAAGCCAAAGAAACAAGTTTGGAAGATCTTAAAGCTTCAAAAAAATCAAAGGAAAGAACGTGTGTACCTTGCCGCAGGCGGCAGGGTACACCTTATCATCCACGGTAGGGCTCTGCTCATGAAAGGAAGTTGGCATAAGACCTATCGCCGATGGTAGGTCCATCCTATCATATCCGGTAGGGTTCTGGGTGGAATTCTTGTTGAAAGGCCGACCTACCGTTCACGGTAGGATGAGGCCTACCGTCAACGGTAGCTCTCGGATGGCTAAAGAATTGGGAGTTTTTAACTCCCTTGATCCATCAATTTGATTGTTCAATTTTTTTTTTTACTTGTACTTAAGTAGCCTAAGTGACCATCTATTTATCATAAGCTAGATTAACAATTAGGTTGAAAGTTACTTATGTGAAGCACTCCATATATGTATTTTTCAGCCATTAAACACAATAGTGAAGATATTAAATGAAAACTTGAGTGAAGAACCTTGGGTTCTTGAGGTTTCTCCAACTTCTTTGTAAATTAGGGATTTTTATCCATTGTACAATTCTAGGCAAGTGATTCTTGAGTTCAATTCAAGAGTTCTTGTTATATTTCCAGATCCTTCTCTTCCTTGAGGTACTAGTTTTTGTATAGCTAGTGTTGCTGGGAGTATAAGTCTTCCTTGTGTGCGGAGAGTAGGTGAAGTCCCCTTAACTTTGTTGATTCTCCCTTAAAATAGGAAGTCTTTTCTCTATCTTTCTTTGTTTATTTTCCTATTTTGGTTATTGGAATTTTGAATTCTTCAACACAAGAGTTCAAAGTGCCTTTTGTAGAGAGTTGCATCTTGGGAGGGAAACTGGATCTCATGCAAGCCATTGGAGATTCATACCACTATATCAAAGGCTATCTTTGGCTATGTACAACAGAATACAGAGAACAAGAATTTCTCTCTTCTCAAATTTTCTTGCTTACATATTTATCTCATTACATGGTATCAGTGCCATGACTGACAAAGAGAACACTAGAAATTTTGATGAAGAGCATGAATACTACGTGGCACTAAATGATCAGGTACCTTAATCACTCTTGTCCAATGGAGTCCAAGAATAAACAAGGATTTATTGATGGGACTCTTCCACAAACTAAGGAAGATGATCCGAAATTTAAGAGATGGAAGAAAATTACTACCCTAGTCTGTTCATGGATAAAATACCATAGAACCATCTTTGCTATCTTCAATCACGAAGACGAGAATCGTAAAGCACATGTGGGATGAGCTACTGCAATGGTTTCGTGTAGAAACTGGGCCTCAGGACTATGAGTTAAAGACAGCCATTATGAGTTGCAAACAAAAGGGCACATCTGTAGCGACATATTTCTCCAAATTGAAGAAATTATGGGACAAACTCGCAAATTATGACCACGTCTCAGTTTTTGACTGCGAAAAGACTACAACTGAATTGGAGAAGCACCAAGAGAAAGGAAAACTTTTGCAATTTTTATTTGGATAGGATTCGGCTGTCTTTGGCATAATGCGATCTAGAATCCTTATAGCAGACCCTTTGCCTAATGTGAATCAGGCATATCCAAAGATTATTCAAGAGGAAAAAGTGAGGCATATGACCACTAAACTCTTGGATGATAGCCACAGAAACGATTTTGCTTTCTCTATTCGTAATACCAGCAAACCCACAGAGAAAGCATCCTTGTTTCTCAATGTTTGCAATAGGGGAGGCCATAAATCAAAGTCATGTTTTCAAGTTAAAGGCAATACAAATTGGTGGCTTGAAAAGAATATACAAGGAGGCAGCAATGGTGGTTGCGGCCACGAATTTGGAAACTTCAGCAGAGTAGGTGGACGCTCTTCTCAGCTGCAGCAACAACAGGGATGGGCTGCTCAAGTTCATACTCCAGCAGTAAACAATGGTGCCAGCATCATGGAAGTCGTCCCTAGGTTTGGAGGAATAGCAGCTGCCATGACAGAAGCTAGGGAAGGTTTTCCAAATTTCACTCCAGAACAGTGGGCAACCTTGGCTAGTCTTGTGAATAGTCATTCATCCAATTCAATTTCTTCCAGTTAAAAACTTTCTAGTAACGCTTATTTACATGGATAATTGACTTTAGTGCTTCGAATCATATGACTTGGAACTCTGCATGTTTATTTGATGTGGTAAAAATCATACCTTGGCCTATGAGTTTGCCTGATGTAGAGTAACTTATGCAAAAAGAAAAAGGAAAATCTTTTATTAGAATCAATTTAATTTTGGTTGATGTCTTGCTTATTCCTCAAGTCAGATATCAACTTATGTCTATATCTCAATTAATGAGGTTTGGTGATCACAAATATCATTTGAACTTTTAAAATGTGCTATAGGTCCATTCCTCGAGGATCCTAATTGGAGTGGGTGAGCTTCAGGATGGGCTTCATTTTTTTGGGGTCGTGGCCCAAGCTATAAAGTACAAGGAGGTGATTCCAGAGTTTTATGGTACCAGAGGTTGGGGTACCCCTTCGGAAATTGTTCTTAATTTTCTTACTAATGTTTCTAGCTCTAAATCTAGCTCTCCATGTGACATTTGCTTTCGTGCTAAACAAACACGAGAATCTTTTTCTCATTCTTTAAATAATGCATGTTCTATTTTCTTTAATTCATTATGATGTTTGAGGACCTTATAAAGTCAAAACACATAACGATACCAAATACTTTCTTACCATTCTTGATGATTATTCTCGTGCAATCTTGGATTTTTATAATGATTGGAGAGAGTGAAGTACGAACTATCTTACCTTGTTTTTTTAAAACTATTCACACTAAGTTTCAAACCTCAATTACAGCTATTCGTACTGATAATGCGGGAGGAGGGGAGGGGAATTTATCAGTCTAAAAGTCTTAAGTGCAAACACGATGGCTGCTAATTCCAAATCGTGTGTCGGATAATTCCGTTCATGATCCTTCAACTTTCTTGAAATATATGCTACAACTTTCCTGTCTTGCATCAACACAGCTCCGAGTCCTTCTCCTGAAGCATCTGTGTATAATAAAAACTCCTTGTTCGGATCGGGTAATGTTAACACTGGTGCCGACGTTAGTCGGTTCTTCAATTCTTGAAAACTCCTCTCACACTTTTCGGTCCACTCAAACTTGGTTGCTTTTCTGGTTAATTGGGTTAGAGGTCCAGCAATCCTTGAAAAGTCTTTTATAAATCTCCGATAGTATCCCGCCATACCCAAGAAACTACGTACTTCAGTTGGTGTTTTGGGTTGTGTCCAATAAGTGACTGCTTCTACTTTCGCTGGATCCACCGAGATTCCTTCCTGAGTGATAACATGTCCTAGGAAAGTAACTTGACTCATCCAGAACTCACATTTGCTAAACTTAGCATATAACTTATGCTCCCGTAGGGTTTGCAACACTTTTCGAAGATGTTCATGAACTTCAGGGTTGGGTGAGTAAACCAAAATATCATCAATAAAAATCACTACAAACTTATCCAAGTAAGGATTAAAGACTCTGTGCATCAAGTCCATAAATGTTGTAGGTGCATTAGTTAATCCAAACGGCATAACCACAAACTCGTAATGTCAGTATCGTGTGTTGAATGCCGTCATTGGAATATCCTTTTCTCTTATCCTGACTTGATAATACCCCTGTCTCAAGTCCAATTTGGAAAAACATCCCGCTCCTCGGAGTTGGTCAAATAACTCATCAATGAGGAGTAGTGGGTATTTGTTCTTAACTGTCACATTATTCAATCCTCTATAATCTATACACATCCTCAGGGTTCCATCCTTTTTCTTTACAAACAAAACTGGCGCACCCCAAGGAGATGTACTTGGACGAATATATCCTTGCTGCAACAGTTCTTGTAGTTGCTTTTTCAACTCTTTTAGTTCCTCCTGTGCCATCCGATATGGAGTTCGAGATATTGGTTTAGCATCAGGTACCAATTCTATGCCAAACTCCACTTCTCGATCTAGGGATAGCGTCGTCAATTCCTCAGGAAAGACATCCACAAAATCCCTCACTACAGGTACTGTGTCTAATTTTACCTCCTCCTTGGGTTTGTTGAGCAAATATGCTAAGTACCTTTGACATCCTTTCCATAGCAACTTCGTGGCTTTCATGCCAGACAAAAAGAGATTCTCCTGTTTTGTTCGCTTTCCTTGGAACACCAAGATTGGCATACTCGGTCGGCTAAACTTAACCAACTTCCGTCGACAATCTACTTGGGCATAATGTTTAGACAACGAGTCCATCCCAAGTATCACGTCATATCCCTCCAATGGTAAGGCAATTAAATCTCCGGATAAAACCACATTCTCGACACATATGTCACAATCAGGGTACTTTACCTCAATTATCTTATTTACGCCCATAGGAGTGCTAACTATCAACTGATAATGCATGTTAACAGGAGGTATAGGAATATGTTTTATGAAATGCAAACTCACAAAAGAATGCGTAGCTCCAGGGTCAATGAGTACTCTTGCTAGTTGAGAAAAGATTTTTATCATACCTTCAACGACTTCTGCTTCAGTATCTACAGGCAATCCATCCAGTGCATAAACTTTAGCTTTTATTTGTGGCTTATTATTCCTTCCTTCTGTTGTTCCTCTCATGACCGGGGGTCGGCCTGCTTTTCTGGACATCTCCGGGGTTACTTGTTGCATCTCAGGACATTGGACCTTGGTATGTCCTGGTTTTCCACACTTGAAACATAATCTTAACTTCCGATAACACATTTCAGCCACATGCCCACTTCGTCCACAGTATGTACATATTCTGTGGGATCCTCCAGTGGTTAGGGTTGGTCGGCCTTCATTTCCAGTCCTTTGTTTACCACGGGATCTCTTGAAATCTCTAGGTTTCCATGGTCCTTGTCCAGGACGTTTATATGGAGCCGTCGCTGAACCAATGGCTGTTTTCCTTTGTATAACCGCTTGCTCAGCCATCTCTGTTCGCGTGGCGGCTTCAACTGCGGCCGCGAATCCCATCGGTGGCAAGGGAGCTAATGCTCATCTCAACTCAGCCCTTAATCCTTTCACAAATTGTCGCGTCTTATTTTCGTCAGTGTCTATCAACCTTAAGCAGTACTTAACCAGCCTATTGAACTTTGCCGTATACTAGGCAACTGTCAGGTTACCCTGTCTCAATTGCTGAAACTCATCCTCTCGTTGCTCACGAACCCATCAAGGTATATACTCCTTTTTGAATTCTTCTTGAAAATCGTTCCAAGTCCATGGTTGGTTCTTAAGTGTCCGTGCTTCGGAAGCTCTAAGCCACCAATCCTTTGCCATTCCTCGAAGTCTAAAAACTGCAAACGTTACCCTCAGGGCATCCTCATACTTAAGGGTATCATAAATATCATTCAACTGCTCAAGGAACAGTTCAGCTTTAATTTCTTGCTCAACGTCTCCATAGAACTCCGGGGGTCGAAACTTAAGAAATCGTTCTAATGCTTCATCTGCTCCAGTAACTGGTACTCGTTCGTTTCTTCTTGTGGCCATTGAAGTTTCTAATAATTCCATCATCTTGATCATAAAATTCTCGATTAATTTGTGTGTAGCTTGTTCTGGACGAGGGGTGGCCTCTCTCGTAGGTTCAGACTGTCTATTTTGAGAATTTTCTGACATAACCTCGTCCGTATGGTTGGGAGATTGTGAACCTGACATGTTTCTAAAAACCAAAAAGTCCCAATACTAATAAACATCTACGATTATAGATACTTTACGACAGCTAAACATAAATTCATCTCAGGCACAAACATCAAATGCATACATACAAACATATATATAACTCAAAATAAGGATTTTTGGTACAAGTAGTGTCAAGATACAATCAGATCATCCTGGTCCTAACTCCCAAAAATATATATGGTCGGGTTGCTATACATATCCAAAACCCGAGGACCTCATACCTATGATCCTAAGCCTACTGCATCAAGTACCAACAAAAATACTACTCGTACCTATCCAAGTGACCAAATATTCACACCTACCTGTACTCTATCCAACACCTACTCCGCCTAAGGACACTGGCTACCAGAACCTCTTGGACGAGACTCCAGCTCATCACGTACTCTATCCACTGAATCTCTAGTAGTTCCAAGGAACTGAGCAATAAACTGCCTAAGCCAGTCCCGCTCGTTAATCAGCTCCAAAATCTCTCTCTCTCGGGCTGCATGAGCCTCCCGCGTCTGGGCTAACTCCTCCTCTAACATGGCGGCCCTCGCCGTCTCCTGTCGCCGTGCCTGGCATGCCGCATAGAATAAGGCGTCCATTCGGGAGATCTCATCTCTCAACACTATAACCTGCTGGCTAGCGGCTTCAGCTCGTTGCTCACGCCACAGGCAGTAACCACAAATGTCATACTCCCTGACCCCACCCCAAAGTAATGATGGTAGTGCTGGAAAAACAGATACAGACGCCACGGGTGGAATAAGGGTAGGGGAGGCTGCTGCTGGCATAGTATTTGCTACAGAGGTACCCATACTCCCAGTGACTGCCGGTGTCCCTTGCTCTGGTTCAGGTGTCATTTCTGAGTATGACGTGGGCTCGCTAGGGTCTTCTTCTATTGATATTCCAGGTCCTATTCCCGGTGCCACTACTGGTGCCATCTCTGGTCCTTCTACTGACTCATCATCGAAAAGGTCAATCACTGGAATTGGTTCCCTTTCTGGGATGATCTCCTTAAGGGAATATGAGGATGATGATGATGACGTAGTCCTGCTAGGCTTATCTAAGAGGGTGCCCTCCCTGTATGTCCATCTATAAGAAGGATATGCCATCTAGTACCTATAAAACAAAATCCTAGGGTCAGTACTAACCAATAAATCATATGGTTAACTTTAAAGTTTAAACAGTTAACTCTTATAGCTTATCTAAAATCCAATGTTTCAAACCTAGTATCGAACCTAGAGGCTCTGATACCACCTGTGATGCCCCCAACCCTGCCACTAGGTCAACTGCGGCTGAGTAGGGCATCTGCGTGTCTCTCGGCACTAAATTATAAGTTCCACACTAAAACAAAACCCTAGAATAATACTAGCAGGTATACACAAAGTACGCAGAATACTTAAGTAAATTAAATACTACTGGTGCGCTCAAACACAGGATAAAAGAAAATTTCTCATTTCCGTTTTATAATAAACACAAAAGTAATCTTACATCAACCACTTACATAAACATAAAAAGAAACTCTACAGACGATTCGAGTTTAAAAAGATAAAACATAAATCTATGCCCTTCCGAGGAGATTTGATCCAAAAACTCCTGGCCTAAAACTTCAGTGGCTCGCGGAACCCTTGACCGTTCCAAGCTAATCTGAGAAGAAAACATGATATGGAAAAACGTGAGTGCGAACGCTCAGTGAGTCCACGTGTGTGCGTGTGTGCGGTAGTGTTTTCTTTAAAACCATGATGATGCCGTTTTACAAAACAATTCATGCAATGTTATAAGAAAAATATTTCTTTTACTATTTTAACAAAACTAATTCTTGAACCTACATGAGGGTTTCGAGAGCAGCTGGGAAGTCTGAGCGAATAAAGACACATCAGCGCAGCTTCTATGCCCCAACTTTAAAAGAACATGTAATGCAACTGTGGGGCTCCACAGACAAAGTCCGGATCCCCGAAACGAGGCCATCGGAACTAAGTTCCGGCATCTCGTAGTCAAATACCAACCAAACAACATACGAGCGCTCGATTACAAACAACCGCACTCCCATAACACTGGTCAAAACAGGCTACAGACTCCTGGGGCACCTACCAGGTCTGCCCTGGAACCAACCTCGGTGTCGAGCCCCTCCTGACTCTCCACTAGGCGGTCGAACCCCACCGTAGAGCATGATACGGTGTCCACGTAGACCGATTGGGCCACACCCTCCGCGGTCTACGCCCCTCTTAAAGTGGATCCACCCTCAGAGTCAAAAATCCGTCCACGTCATCGGAAGAGGCCCTAATACGGGGGACTAGCCACGTACAGTGCAATCCGCTAACGCGTCCGTTCACTTGATCAACAATAAACTTTAATCTTGGTCAGAATGAGGTTTCGTATGTATTTACAAATCAAAGGGGCCATTTGCCCGGCCATAATAACATATTCAAGTCATACACATTTCGGAACACAAAAGAAAATCCTCATCCGCCAGTCATCACATGCTTATGCAATTTCACAATTATGCCAATGCCAAATCTATATTCATGTATATCAAAATACATAACTTTTCAAGCTAGAACATTTTTCAATATATAAATATTTCCGAAAAACCTGCATACAACAAACTTCTTATGTACCACCATAATAATCTGTTTTAAAAGAAACGCCTATTTGGAGCACCGCTCCTATGCATTTTTCTACAAAACACGTAACACATTAGGGAGAACATCTCCAAAAAAAAAACACGCTGAGAAATATTGTTCGAAAAATAGCAAAATTTTGTAAATGTAAAAAAAAATATTTGAAATAAAATGGAGTTGGTGGACTCACCTGGATGTAGATCTGGTGCTAAGATCCTACAAAATAATAATACGAAAATACTTAATACCTGGGTATCGATTAAATAATCCTATTCCCTAAATAATATCGAAATCTTATAAAATGGACTTTGGGATGTATATAAATATACCTATAGAATAATACGTATACTTATATAATTTTTTAAAAAGATCGAAAAATCCTATACTCTAAAAAAATATACTCTCCCAAGAAACCATAATTAACTATATACTTTATACTAAAAATCCGTTTAAAATATTGAAATCTTAAAATAACTAACTAGCTTAAAATATATATATATATATAATCTAACTAGAAATAAGTTTCACTATATACTAAAGCCTAGAAAATAAACAATACACCTAAACTATATATATATATATATTCTAATGAAAATATCAATAATAATAAAAGAAAGGCCCATGCAAACTAACCTTAAATATATTGTTGCCTTAGCCTATTCTTGTTGCCAACCAAAGTTAAAGAAAGAAAAACAAACATGCATGCTATATATATATATATATATATATAAGGTGTTTAGGAAGAAAAGAAAAAGAAAGATGGAAATTGTGAGACGGTTAGGGTAAAGAAAAGGCAGAAATTGGTGGTGGTGACAAGTAGACAAGAGCTGGCAGACATTCTTTAATCGGTAAGTTTTTTTTTTTTTTTTTTTTGAATTCCTATATGAAAATGCCAAGTATTTTAAATTTCTAAAATAACATACTAGGTATTAAAAATAAAAATCCACTTAAAGGCACTTATAAATCTTAATAATAAAACCTCAATAAGATAATAAAATTTTATTTCTATTCCTAAATATACCCAAAATACTACTAAGTGCCAAAAACACTATATCCCACCATATATATCAAAACTATATTTTCATCACGTTCTTAATTTTAAGGTCATGCTAGGTGCTTACGGGGTAGGGCGTTACAGCCAACTCTTATTATTCAAATAATTATCCTAAATCAGTTTCCCTTTTTCAATTCCAACCAACTTTGCGAATTAATCGATTTCGCGCAAAGCAATTAAGCCAAAAATAGAATTGAATAACAACTAATTAAAATCAAACATCAATTTTATAAAATCAATAAAAAATTCTTATCATTCAAAATCTAGGGTTCAATCCTCATTTAACTAAGCTAAATTAGCTACTAAACATTCTAGTAAAACACAAATTCAATAACAGAAATCATAAGTAACGGAGGAAAAGAATGCTTAGGGATGAGAATAATCTTTTTCACGGTTCCGAAGGTCACCCGAGCTCGTCTCTGGATTTGCTTGAGGAAACTCGAAATTGCTCTGTTGTTCATCTTCAATCTTCTCCCAAGACACTCAATTTAATATTTAATTTATGAAAAGTAAATAAAAGAAAAGGAATTGAGAAGGATTTTGTGCCCTAAAACTGAATAATAATCAAAAAGGGAAAAATTTTACATATAAAACACCAAAAAATGCATTAAGCGATGCTTCATCTGAGACCTACCGTGTGCGGTAGGTCGAGCCATACTGCCCGCGGTAAAATTCTGTCCATTTTGCCTAAAACCTTTAAAACCTATTGTCGAGAGTAGGGGTAGTCTACCGTCGCAATTAGACTTCTATCCAATATTCAATTATGAGTCGCATACCTACAGTAAGCGGTAGGTTAACTTACCATCGACTGTAAATTCCAGTCGTCAATATCAGTAGCTTCCGTCTTTTTTATTTTTGCTATGTTTTTACTTGTTTCCACTTGTAATTGTCAATTAATTCATCAAAAAACAATTGAAATAAAAGTTAATAAAAAATAATGTAAATTATACCTTTTATATATTAAAAATATCATAAAATAATATAAAATAATATATAAAAGTAATATAAAAATAATGACATTACAGCACATGTGAGTTACCGAATATACTTTGTCAAAAATAGGTTGGCCCCCCAATGTAAAGCGCCAAAATCGGTATAAATTCTTAATCTTTTCAACGGTGTTGATGAGGTCTATCTATTCCTTCTCTTACCCAATCTCTTGCTTGTCAATCGCCTCACCCCGTCTCTTTTTGCCCTCTGCTCGTCCATGTCTACGATTCTTCTTCTGCTATTGATGCCCTTTACTGTGTGCCTCTTTTGCTTTGCTTGTGAACTTAGTTTAAGGCACCCTTCTTTTCTTTTGGATTTTCTTGCACACTCCAACAATACTCTGTAGAAATTAAAAATAATTCCACCCATTAAACGACCAAATTTATCAAGAAAAATCTTTTAGTGGATTTAGGATTTTACTAGTACAGTATTGGATTATATATAGTAGATTACTTTCTCAAAGGACGGCTCTTTTTCTCACGTTCACTTATTTTAAGAATATCTTCCTTTGTTGCGTATGCTTGATTCTTGTTTGGGTTTTTCTAATCCCAATTGGTAATGTTTGGGTATTACTAACTAATGAAATAAGTTAATCGATTTGTTTCATTTATCACTTTTCTGGTGTTTTCTCAAAGACGTTTACTTTTTTTTTTTTTTATTTCATTTGAAACTTAGGCGGAGGATTTGCTTGCGTTTTACTTTGGGGAATCACTTGTTCTAAATGAGCTGTTGTTGATTGTATCTGCAATGGGCCTTCGCAGATTCAATAGATTGAGAATTTGGAATGCCCACCAATTTCGCAATTTTTGTTCATATATTTGTTTGATTGTTTGATTTACCAACTGTGATTGGTGTGTTGAAGATTCTTGGAGATATTTTCATTGTTATATTATACCGTCATTAGACAATTAGTGTTAGACTCATTCTTGTAATTAGCTAATTGGTAATGTGATCTCTAGCTAGTAGAAGTTACCTAATTTACATAGAATTCTATCTAGAAGTTTCCGACTTGGTTTCGGATTTCCTTGTAATTTGTATAGTAAATATGCTCTTATAATGAGCCATGAACGGTAGAAACTTTTGGGGAATAATAGTCTCAAATTCTCCATCTTGCTTTGTTCCTTATTTTCACATGGTGGCAATAATGGTTTTCATTTGTTGTGTGTAATTTGATCCCTTCTTTTGGTCCATGGAATAATTTCTTCAGGTCACCATGGCAGGGCAGGACAAAATCTGCTCCAAATTCTGCAATGAAGTCACTTGTAGACGGAGGTAGTTCCTTGCCAATGACAGAGTTAGTAAACGATTATTTCTGAACGTTTGTCCATGTGCGAGAAGTGTAAAACGGGTCTCTGAGCAGCTCCGATTTCAGTCTCTGTTTTTTCTTCTCAGGGGAAACATCTCCCTCCGCTCCACCTCTAAAAAATTCCCTCCGCTGTCCGCAGGAATCTGTTGAAGCTATTCCAATGTCTTCATTATCCAATTCCATCATTCCAATAGTCCGACTGTCAAATTTTTTTTAAAAGGAGAATTAATCAAACTTGCAAGTGTATGTAATGTCCTTTGAATGGAATGGACTAATACGAACAAGGCCGGCTAAATATTTGCTACTCAATTTCGGATTTTTCTAACAAATAGCTTGCCACTGTCATTTTTTTTTTTTTGGGTAAATAGCTCACCACTGCCACCAACTTTTGATGTACTTCACAGCTTGCCACTGTACCTCCATGCCCATTTATGGCTCGGATGACACCAAACGAGTCTTCTTTTTTTTTTTTTTTTTTTTAATATATTCTTTAGACAAGAAAATGTGTTGTAATGGACTCCTCGGAGAGCATACCTATGTGCTCTAAGGGATACGGATGCTCTGGATCTCTTATATCTCTCACACAATGTGTCCAAATTTCTAAGTCAAAGATCACACTCACTTCAAAATAAAAAAAAATAACTTGTACAAAATTCAATCAATCGAGCAAAAAACAGAGCAACTTTACTATATGGAGCTGAGTTTAATCGAGCTAAATTCAATGTAAATATGCATAACTGTTAATTAAACACCAAAGGCTAGTTCATGCAACAAAGAAGAAGAAAAGCAAATTAAGGAAATAAAAAAAAAAAAAGAGAAAGAAAAGGAAGTAGGAGGATTCCTGGGCGAGCAATTTTTTAAAATTTTTATTTGAAATCAACATCGAAGATGTCAGGCCGTGGAAAGGCAGGAAAGGAAGGGGCATAACCTACAATTCGTCGATTGACTCTCGTAAAATAGATATGAACTGTATCAGCGGATTGAAGAAATTTGCGGTGTGTTTAAGATTTTTCTTGAAAATGTTATTCGTGAGTCAGTCACATATACAAGCATGCTAGGAGGAAGACGGTTATAGTCATGGATGTGGTATATTCTTTGATTAAAAATAAAAAGAAAATTATGAATGAATGTAATAGATAAGAAAGTAATTGATGAGAAAGAAAGAGAGAAGGAAAAAAAAAAAAGAAAAAGAGGAAACACTTCCCACTAACCAGATGAAAGCCTCTCCATCTCACTCGAGGACATTTTAGTCCTTTTATTTTGCCAAAATCGTGAAGGCGCAATTAATTGCCTCGGTGTCAAGGTGACAATCTTTATCGAATTGATAAATAAAGTAATAATTCTTAGGATAATTACAATTTTCTTTTTAAGGTTTGTCTAAATTAATATCTTATCCCTTTTATTTTATATACATTATAATACATTCTTAGTATTTATATATTTATAACTAATAAATTTCTATTACTAATTTCAGTAGAAGATTTATTATAAAAGAATAATTTAATAGCAAAAAGTTTAAATTTTTCTAAAATATCATTTGTGTTTCTAATTATTATTTACTACCCTATTTTAAAACCATAATACTTTGCTAAACTTTTTTAATTAGTCTAATTTCTGTAATGAAATATATTATTATTTTAATATATGATAATAAATAAGAAGTAAATTCACAAAGATATTTTGTGAAGACTTTTAAATTTTTATCGCATAATCATTGTTTTCTATAGATTTTCTTTATTGAAATTAGTGGTGGAGATAAATTAGTTATGAAAATATAAATGATCAGAAATTGGCTATAAACATTTATACTTTTCTCTTTATGTCCTAAATGTTTTATTTTAACCCTTTATACCCTCAAACATTTTTCAATTTTCGTATTGTTATAATTATGGTAAAGGATGGTGGAGTGGGTGGCGGTGAGTATGCCCCAATCACGTGCACACTAAAAAGGTCAAATTTTAAACTATTTTTTTTAGTTTGCACATGAGTAGAGCATGCTAACTGCTACTAAATTCTACCATGCTTCACTATAATTATAACAATGTGCAGCTCAAAAAATATTCGAGGATTTAAAAAGCTAAAATAAAACATCCATTTAACATTTTATTAGTGTGCACGTGAGTGGGATGTGCTAACCCTGACAACGGATTCTGCTGTCCTTCATCATAATTATAACAATATGCAAATTGAAGAATGTTTAAGGGTATAAAGAGTTAAAATAAAACGTTTAGGGTATAAAAGGAAAATAATAAAATGTTTTATGGCATAAACGTTAAAATAAAAATTTAGGATTAAAGAGAAAAATATAAATATTTTAGGCCATTTATAACTAATTTCTATATAAATGATAAATATGTATTTATAATTTATATAAAATAGAGAAATAAAATTATAATTTAAACAAATCTTAAGGAGGAAAATATAATTAATTAACCCTATTTTTTAAGATAGATAGACCTCGCCTTGAAGAGAGTATTTTTTTTAAGAGGAAAAAAGAGGTAGTATTTTTCAAATGGATAAAATGAATTTTTATAAAATTTGTTAAGTTTTCAAGTAATAAGATTTCAAAAAAGAATAAAGAATGAAAGAAGTATGAAATATGAGAAGAGCTTAAGATCTTCAAATCTAGCCGGATCACTAAAGAAGAAAAAAAAAGGGTATTTATATGATAAGCACTTAGAATTATCAGTATTATTTTTTTGTAATATTTTTTATAATATTTTTTTCTCATAATTTATTTTTATTTATGTATGTTTGGTTACTCACGATTTAATCCACAGCAAGCATCAAGGCTGGTTTTTTTTTTTTACTCGAAGGGAGCATCAAAGCTGTTAAGGTTGTAAAGAAAAAACAACCGACAGCCAACAAGGATTTGAACAAACTCTCCATTTATTTGGTAATTAGTTAGTAAAATATGATAATCAACGACAGGAGGTTAATTTAATTTAGCACAACCATTCTCCCAAACTCCCCTCCACTTACGATTTGATCATCCATCTTTTTCACTAATTACTTCTCCCTATCTTCCATCTTCATGTTCTATTTCCACTGCAATGAATCATACATTTCCTTTTTTTTTCCCCTTAATTAGCTTCCAAATAACTTATGAGTGCGTCATGAAGACCATAAAATTTTTCAACAAAATATAATTACATTCTGAAAATTTGAACTCGAGGCTTCACCTACATATCTTGTAGTAAAATAATTATTTGTCATTAACAAATTTATATCCCTCGATTAAAGTTTCTGTAGGCCTCTTGTGGCCTTGTTCTCCCAATATTTTTTTTTTTTTAGCCCAATCTACTCCCCTAACCCAATGATGATGGGCCTCAGCCTGGAGTAGGCATTTGACCGGGTCAAGGGATGCTCGGGTAGGTCCGGGCCGGCCACCCGGGCTGCCCGTTGGCGATCCACTAGCGACCCCTCATTTTATTCCCGCTGCCTCCTCGTTTCTGGTGAGCACACTTCCCACTCCCTCTCTTGTCCGTCTCTTCATTCTGCTCTCTCTGCCTCTTTGAGTCTCGTTGGAACTCTCGGTTCTTCTGCTTCTCTCCTCTCCTCTCTGCGGCTCCGTCGCTGCTCCTCTCTGTACCGGCGTTTTCTATGGTTCTGTCCCCTTGTCGGTCTTCTCTTTCACCTGTTTTGCTAGTCTGTTTGGTGTGTTTAGAAAGTGAGCCGAGAGGAAAGAGAGAGAAATAGAGAAGGAGGTAGTGCCAGTGACTCTTGTCACGGCTGAGGCCATTTCTGAGGGTGTAACGTCCGATCAACCCTTCGCTTACCCACGGCGCCTCGACGCGGCGTTGCCGCTGCTCAGCGACCGTTCGATTGTCTGGTGACTGTTTGTTTGCATCGTCTCGGTCATCTCTTTGGTTTTTCCGCCGTCGGTTTCTACCGTGGTGGTGGTAAGTGAAACATCCTTATTTTATTCTGTTCTTCTTTTTATTACTAACAGTTTGCTGTTTTTGCAGATATCTTTTGTGAATATTTAATATTTCTGTTTTTCTTTCCTTTCCGTCGTGTATTTCTGTTTGTTCTTGAAGTGTAATAGTAACTAGGCCCTTCATTTGTAATAGTAATTAGGCCATTCATTTGTAATAGTTATTAGGCTCTTTTCTTAACAATTGGTATCAGAGCCGAGGTTTGGCTCATCGATACCGGCATCCGTCAACAACCTTTCGGATCTGAGGACTCCTCAGATCCAGCCAGTGAAGTTCTCTCTCTCTCTCTCTCTCTGTTCTTACAGTTTTATTATTGTTACTTTTATTGCTTCTGCTCGGCTTGCCGCCGTGCCTTTACTGTTTCAGAGTTTTTTTTTATCTTTCGGCTTGCCATTGGTTTCTGCTTATTGTTTCTGTGATTCAGCTTGCAGCCTGTTTCTCTGTTTCTAGGTTTCGGCTTGCTGTTGGTTCTTCATCTCTGTTCGTTTGTTGATACGACTTGCCGCCGATTCTTGCTATTATTGGTTTATTATTCTATTTTTCCTTTTCCTGATTACTGTTATTATTCTGCCTCTATTTTTTCCCTTAGTTTTTCTTTAAGTTGTTTTTCCTTCTTCTTCAAAAACAAAAACCCAAGCCTGGCTTGAATCCGTAAGATTTCAAGTATCTGTGACTTGGCAGTTTTTCTGTGTTTCAAAAGTTTATATATATATTTTATATATTCCGGTTCTTGTCTTTTTGGTGCTTGGTGAAACTGTTTGTTTCAGCCTCTCTTTCTCGTTATTCTGTTTGTTTTTCCTGTTTAGGTTTTGTGTTATCTTTGTTACACTGTTTTGCTTAATCAAAAACCAAACCTAATCAAACAAACTAAAACAAACAACGCCGTTTTTCTTTTGAAAATTTTTCTCTGTGTTTTTGAGGAAAAATCCGAACAGTTTTATTCAAAACTTTTTCAAATCTTTCATCTTTCCTAAGCCACCAAATTACACTTATTTTGCCTTTAAAACATGTCAGTTCCAAAAACTGAAACTGATAAGTTTGATGGCAAATATGATTTTGTAATGTGGCGGAGGAAAATGAAAGCAGTTTTGGTACAAAATAAAATTGTTCTGATCGGAATTTTTTATACCAAAGTTTTAACCCAATACTTGCAAGTGCACAAGATCAATGTAATACGGAAGTATCAGGGTATCAAACCACAGAGAAAGGCTTAACTACTAAAATTACTATCTTCCTAAATTAATTTTATAAAAATAAGAATGAGACTTTATTATTATTCCTAAATTAATTAAAACTAATGAATAAAATAAATAAATTGAAACTAACAGGAGATTAACCAAAGAAGATGATTTAGAACCTTGAATCCACCACTAACCTATATAACAATGATTTAATTTTGTTTTGGAGAAAAGATTAAACATTCATGTGGTGATCTAGGCTACAAGCTTCGATTCACTAGAGAAATATATTGTACTTAAATACATGACATAATCCATCTAACCATTAGCATGACTTATTTATTTCTATGACATAACTCATCTAAAATTTGTTGGTGACCGTAGGCAAAAAACAAAATAAAATAAAACTACGGAAATCCATCAACAGGATCTGCACATAGTAGAAAAACCGATTGGATAGAAATTACCTCAATGTTTTGATTGTTCGATGCGGAGGCACTGTTGTTTACGCTTCGCCCTCTACTGGTATCCACGCAACGAACTCCTCTGCGAGCGATCGGGATGCTAGCCCCTTCTGTGTTCTGAAAATTGTTCAGAGCTGATCCTGACTATCTGGTAATCGGTCGTATTTCGGAGAGAGGAGGCTAGATACTATATCGCCGTTCTAGGGTTTAGGGTTTTGTTTTTCTTTAATCAGATAAAGGACGGCTGCAAGAAAAGGTTAACATAACCTTTTATAGCTGTCAATATCAAAACCCTAACTGTCAACTAATGACAGTTTAATCTTGTCCGTCTATTCCTATAATCATCCAATGGTTGGATGAGTAATATTAAGTAATTAATTTTATTTGCTCGATTAAATAATATTAATTACTTATTAACTTACCAGAAAATACAATATGGAATCTGATTCCCCTTTTGTATACGTTCAATGAATCTGGACACAATCTAGATTCATTGAACGTGGACATTATGCTCACAAGATCGTCTATGCGTGTGACCCTGTAGGTTCACTTAACGTTGACAGTGAATGAAAAATGTCCTAGACATTTATTCACAAAACATAAGCGGCCTCTAGCAAAACATTATGCTTACCCAAGTAAATGCAATAATATCCTAGCATTAGATTTAATATTTAATCCTTTTATCACACGATATCCTAATTAAGTATAAGGCATGGACTAAGTCATCCTTATAAAACTTAATTAACTATTTACTTGATCACCAGGCAGACTGTTCCAATAAATAATATTAATAACACCTTATTAATACTTATTTGAGCATGGCCATGCATATTTTCCAGTCTTCCTTATCAAGGGGCCCATGGATATCTCTCTCTAAAAAGAGAGGGACAAATCCCTTTCACTATCTCCAATATTCAAGCCATGACAAGAAAATAAGCCAACCGGTAGTCATAATAATCACGTAATTAAAAGTGATGTTTGACTATGTCAAAATATATTTTCTCCCCATGCAAGAAACATTAGAAGCATTAGGTCAAAGGACACCAAATATAAAACTGAGAAGAAATACTTATAACTTAAACCCATGCAATATTTCTTCTTCACTTTGGTCATGTCCAATATAATATTCTCAATATGTATTTATGAATTGATTTTATATCTCATATTCATGATCAGTAAAACTTGAGCATCAATCAACTTCACACTAGTTTACAAGATATAATAAACTAGGGACAAATAAGAATAGTATTTTATTAGCTATAAGGGTTTTACTATCAAGTCACATACTTGATGACCAAGAGCATAAAATACAATTCAAAAATACATGCTTCATAAATCATAAATGTGAGTCAATTGGTCTTAGGGCATATACTAACAAAATTAACATGAACTATTCAATTCTAAAACTCACAATATATTTGCAAAAATCACATATCTCTCATACTCAAGACTACAAGAATTAAGCACGGACAAAAATACCAATTAACCCAAATAATTATTCTACAAGAACAATTACAAAGAATTAATTGCATCACACTAAACAATTTCCAAAGATATGCAATCATATAAATAATATAATAAATCTCCAAAATAAAATAAATCAAAGTCACATGGCTAGGGTTTCATCAGGATTCTAAAAATAAAATTAGTTATGGTTAAAGGGAAAGAAGAAACCAATTTGTTGGAGTAGATCATGGCTAGAGTTTCTTCCAATAAAGAATTGCTGAAAATTGTTGTTGCTGAAATTTTTGTTGCTGCTGGAATTTTCTGCAGTTGCTGAAATTCTGCTTCAGCTACAGCTGCTGCTTTCTTAATTTCTGCCTTAGCTGCAGCTGCTGATTCAGCTGCTTCTGCTTCAATATTTCTGCCGCAGCTGCTGGATTTTTTCTTCTTTTTCTTGAATGTTGCCAACAACTGCCTTTTCCCCCTACACTCTTTATATTTTTTCTCTATTGTTTCTTGTCTTCCTCTTCGGCTCTCTCTTGCTCTCCTTTTAAAGTAGCTGCATAAGCAGCTTCCTCTTCAATTTTCTTTTCCTTTTTCTCCTTGGTCTCGGCTTTCCTTCTCCTTTTTTCTTTGGTTTTCTTATTACTACATTGGGCCACCTTTCTCTTTTTTTTTGTTCACCGTGGGCCTCTCTTATGGGCTTCAAATTCTCACTCATGGACTTGTTTGTGGGCTTCTTTCCCTTTACTACCAAAATAAAATAAATTAAACATAATAATTATGTTTATTAAATAAAATATTTTTAAGGGTTAATAATTAAAACTTAACGTGTTTATTTATATTAAAAATCGACTCTATCAAGCTCCCGCTATTTGTAGCCGTGAAGAGTATCCGGAATCTTAGAAGGGTGAAATTCTTAAAAGAAAAACTAGGTGATGCTCATAGCTACCTCACCTTGCATTTGACTGATAACGTTTTACGAGAAATTGATGAAAAAGATAACGCTTTTGAAATTTGGACAAAATTGGAAAAACTATATTTGGGAAAATCTCTTTCTAATAAAATTTATTTAAAAGAACAGCTTTTCAGTTTCAAAATGAGCGGGACAAATCACTTTATGAGAATATAGATGATTTGAATAAAATCATTTTGGAACTTCAAAATGTCGGAGAGAAAATCTCTGGTGAAAATATTGCAGTTATTTTACTAAATGCCTTATCTGATTCTTTTAATGATGTCAAATATGCTATTAAATATGGTAGAAATGATTTGTCTCTTTCCGATGTCAAAAATGCTTTGAAATCAAAAGACTTGGATTTATAAAAAGAAAATAAATCTCATGGTGAAAATTTTCTTGTGAGAGGAAGGTTTGACCGGAGAGAACCTCCTAGTCATCGTTTTAAAACTCTTTCCAAATCACGAGAGAAAAGCAAAGTAAAATGTTTTTATTGTGGGAAAAAAGGCCATATGAAAAATAAGTGTTTTAAACAATCAAAGATGAGAAACAACGTAAACATGGTAAAGGAGGTAATAAAGTTGACAAAACCCACATTTTTTAATCAGATGGTAACTCTATGTTTTTTAAGGTTTTGTGTGTTTCTCTTTCTCCTTCATGTACTAATGTTGTTAATCATTGAGTGCTTGATTCTGGTTGCTCATTTCACATGACACCAAAAGGTTCAAGGCCAGACTTGTTGCAAAAGGTTTTCACAAGTTGAGGGCATTGATTTTAACGAAATTTTTTCTTCTATTGTTAAATACAAACAATCAGGATTGTTCTTGCTCTTGTTGCTTTTTATGATCTTAATCTTGAACAACTTGATGTGAAAACTGTCTTTTTACATGGTAATCTTGAAGAAACAATTTATTTGCGTCAACCACCTGGTTTTGAGGTAAAGGGTAAGGAACACATAGCGTGTCTTTTGAAAAAGTCTTTATATGGGCTTAAACTGTCTCCCAGGCTATTGTACAAGAGGTTTGATTCTTTTATGTCAAAAATTAGTTTTTCAAAAAACAATTATGATAGTTGTCTTTATTTTTCTGGTAATAATGTGGATTCTGTTATTTATTTGTTGCTGTATGTGGATGATATGTTAATCGCTTGTAGAAATAAAACAAAAATCGATGATCTGAAATCCTTGCTGAAATCTGAATTCGATATGAAGGATTTAGGGTTTGTGTCCAAAATTCTTGGGATGAGTATTTCAAGAGACAAACCTGATCATTCTCTTTTTCTATCTCAAAAGCCTTTCCTTCAGAAAATTGTATCAAAATTTTCAATGCACCTGTGTAAACACATCACAACTCCCCTTGCAAGCAACTTTAAGCTTTCTGACAAAACTTGTCCTAAAACTGAAAGTGAGAAAAGAGATATGGCCAATATCCCTTACAGAATGGCCATATGCTCAGTTATGTACTCAATGATATCGACCCGTCCTGATATTGCTTTCTCTATAAGCCTTCTCAGCAGATTAATATCAAATCCCGGAAGAGATCATTGGGCTACCCTTAAATGGCTTCTACGTTACCTAAATGGAACTATAGATCAGGGTCTACACTACCATAATTGGTCTGATTTTGAATTGATTGGATTTGTTGATTCTGATTTTGCAGGTGATAAGGATAGTAGAAAATCTACCACTTCCTATTTCTTTACCTTAGCGGGTAATTGCATTTATTGGAAATCCCAACTGCAACCAATAGTTGCCTTGTCAACTACTAAGGTTGAGTATATCGCAGCAACGGAAGTAATCAAAGAAGCCATTTGGCTTCAAAGGTTATTGAATGAATAAAATATTTTACATTCTAAAGTTATTATTTATACAGATAGTCAAAGTTGTTTACATTTGTGTAAAAATCCGGTCTATCACGAACGGACGAAACATATTGATGTCAAATACCACTTTATTAGAGAAAAGGTCTCTAGTGGTGTTGTTGACATAGATAAGATTAGTACTGATAATAATCCTGCAGACTTTGGTACTAAAATAGTAAACACTGACAAATTTATGTTTTCCAGGGACTTTCTCTATGTGGAAACAATTTGACTCAAATTGAGTCATTTCAGGGATGGAAAATATTGTTCGAGGTGGAGATTGTAGGCCTCTTGTGGTCTATGTTCTCCCAATATATTTTTTTCAGCCCAATCTACTCCCTAACCCAATGATGATGGGCCTCAGCCTGGAGTAGGCATTTGATCGGGTCAAGGGATGCCTGGGCCGGTCCGAGCCGGCTATCCGGACTGCCCGTTGGCGACCCACTGGCGACCCCGCGTTTTATTCCCGCTGCCTCCTCGTTTCTGGTGAGCACACTTCCCACTCTCTCTCTTGCCCGTCTCTTTATTCTGCTCTCTCTGCCTCTTTGAGTCCCGTTGGAACTCTCGATTCTTCTGCTTCTCTCCTCTCTGCGGCTCCGTCGCTGCTCCTCTCTGTACCGGCGTTTTTTGTGGTTCTGTCCTTTGCCGGTCTTCTCTTTCACCTATTTTTCTAGTCTGTTTGGTGTGTTTAGAGAGTGAGCCGAGAGGAAAGAGAGAGAAATAAAGAAGGAGGTAGTGCCAGTGACTCTTGTCACGGTTGAAGCCATTTCTAAGGGTGTAACGTCCGATCAACCCTTCGCTTACCCACGGCGCCTCGACGCGGCGTTGCCGCTGCTCAGCGACCGTTCGATTGTCTGGTGACTGTTTGTTTGCATCGTCTCGGTCATCTCTTTGGTTTTTCTGCCGTCGGTTTCTACCGTGGCGGTGGTAAGTGAAATATCTTTATTTTATTCAGTTTTTCTTTTTATTACTAACAGTTTGCTGTTTTTGCATATATCTTTTGTGAAGATATAATCTTTTTGTTTTTCTTTCCTTTCCACTGTGTATTTCTATTTGTTCTCGAAGTGTAATAGTAATTAGGCTCTTCATTTGTAATAATAATTAGGCTCTTTTCTAAACAGTTTCAATATTTATTTTTAATTTAAGATTCTTAATAAATGTTCAAACTCTATTAATGTTTTTTTAAGTAATAGATTTCATCAAATTTAACGGAATTCAAGCTAATTGATTAAAGTCATGATTCCCCTAGACAGAGGTATATTAGAAAAAATCCTTATAACATGCAAATAACAGATTTTGGAAATGATAAGGGCAGAAATAATGATCTGTAAAAAGGCCAGTAATTTTTTAAAGGTGAATTCCTCTTACCGTCATGGAAAGAGGAAAAAAAAAAACCTGGAAAACCGTTACGAAGTGATAGAATCGAGAGAAAATGTGACTTTGACATCACTCAATTAGTGGGGAAAGGAAAGTTGGACGAGCAGTCTGAATCAAGGTCTCCATGCAAATTCCTTATGCTTAATAGGTTGTTGTCTCTTATAATAATCATTCTCTAATCACCTAATTAACCAAACAAATACACACCTTACTTTTCCCTTGTTAATACTATATATATACACACTCTAATTCAGTGTTTCTCACAGCATTAGCAAATCATCAATCTTCATTTAATAGTCTTTAATTCATTGTTTCCTTCAAGAAACCGATATGGGATTCTGCTTTCTTAGGCATTTGTTCATCATTGTTCTCACCATTTCTTTCTGGGTTTTTGCTCATCATGATTTTGTACTTGCTAAGCATGCCGGCATTACCAGGCACTACAAGTTTGATGTAAGTCTTGCATTGCATTTCCTTCCAATCCCCCTATTTTGTTTTTCCATATATGAGGGGAAAGGAACGCTTTTGATCACCAAGCTACTATTTTGCCAGTTTCCCAATATTTTAATGTTCGCGATATTCTTGATCTCTAACGTTAGATATGTGGATAAATGCAGATTAAAATGTTGAATGTGACGAGACTTTGCCAGACGAAGAGCATTGTGACCGTAAATGGCCAATTTCCCGGGCCTCAAATCACTGCAAGGGAAGGTGATCGAATGGTTGTTAAGGTGGTTAACCATGTTCAGTACAATGTTACTATTCACTGGTATGGAAAATGGAAGAAGAACTTCATGATCATTTCTAGCTTCAAACTTATTCTTTCAATGATTTAGATTTGAAAAAGTTTATGATATATGGTTTTAATTTCAAATATATTGTTTAATACAGGCATGGAATCAGGCAGTTGAGAAGTGGATGGGCAGATGGACCTGCATATGTTACTCAGTGTCCAATTCAGACGGGGCAGAGCTATATCTACAACTTTACAATTACTGGGCAGAGAGGAACTCTGTTTTGGCATGCTCACATTTCATGGCTTAGAGTAACACTTTATGGTCCTATTGTCATTCTTCCTAAGAGGGGACTCCCTTATCCCTTTTCCAAACCTCACAAAGAAGTCCCAATCATATTTGGTAAGAAATAGACTATTCAGTTACCAACTTAAAACAATATTGTTTATTGTCGTGTATTTAGGTTGCATAATGTCATATAACAGTATAAAAACAATTTTAAAATTTTTTTTTTGTTTTCTTTTGTAAATTAAGGGCTTTATTTATATCATTCAGTAGAAGTGTAAGAGTGACAAAAAATTATAGATGATACAATTAATTGTTACTCTACATAAAAATTTTCAGTATTCTAAAACAACAACTAATGGATCTTCTTCTAAAATAACACTTAAAAACCTTTATAGATGTAAAAAGCAACTTTGATCTTTCAGTTATGGTGGTGATCTTTTTTCCAATTTGTAGTGGAGGGTACAATTAGCTATTCCTCAAAATAAGCATTTTCAGCACATTTCACAGTATTCTAGAATAACACTCAATTCCTCCGTGAGTGTGAAAAGCAGTTATGGTGGTAGACCTTTTTGTCAATTGATCCACAGTCTGATTAGTTTCTCGAAACACGTATTTCAGAGTCCGGATTGAGATTCGAAAAGCAATTTCAGTTAATTTCTATTGTTCAAAGTAGTATCTGTGTATGCAGGTGAATGGTGGAAGGCTGATACAGAAACTATAATCAACCAAGCAGCACAAACTGGATTAGCCCCAAATCTTTCTGATGCATTTACTATTAATGGTCTTCCAGGACCTTTCTACAACTCATGCTCAGCCAAAGACACCTTCAAATTGAAGGTTAAACCAGGTAGAACATACCTACTGCGTTTGATAAATGCAGCATTAAACGACGAACTTTTCTTCAGTATTGCCAATCATAGCCTCATTTTAGTTGAAGCAGACGCCGTCTACACAAAGCCCTTCAAGACCAACACAGTTCTAATAACTCCTGGACAAACCACTAATGTTATCTTGAAAACAGTGCAACATTTTCCCAATGCCACATTTCTTATGGCCGCTAGACCTTACGCCACCGGCCCTGCTACCTTCGATAATACAACCACAGCCGGAATCCTAGAATACCACAACCAATCTCCAACCAAAGCAACAACAGAAGCTAAAAAACTCCCTCTGTTAGGACCATCTCTTCCCATATTCAATGACACAACATTTGCAAGAAAATTTAGTAAAAAAGTCCGAAGTTTGGCTAATTCTAAATTCCCTGCCAATGTTCCTCAAAAAATTGATAGGAAATTTTTCTTCACTGTTGGCCTAGGATTAAGCCCCTGTTCTCAAAATCAAAACTGCCAAGGTCCAAATAACACAAAATTAGCTGCTGCAATTAACAATGTATCATTTGTTCAGCCTAATACAGCCCTTCTTCAAGCTCATTTCTTTAACCAATCCAATGGTGTTTATACCACTGATTTTCCAGCCAACCCGCCATTCAAATTCAATTATACGGGCAACCCACCAAGTAATATCATGGTTAGCAGCGGCACAAAAGTTGTGGCCCTGCCATTTAATACTAGCGTGGAGTTGGTCTTGCAAGATACAAGCATAATTGGGGCAGAAAGTCACCCTCTTCATCTCCACGGTTTCAATTTCTTTATTGTTGGTCAAGGGTTTGGTAATTTTGACCCTAAAAAAGATCCGGCTAAATTTAACCTTGTTGATCCGGCGGAAAGAAATACTGCTGGTGTTCCAGCCGGTGGATGGGTTGCCGTACGATTTCTTGCGGACAATCCAGGTAATTTCAATTTCAAAAATCCCGACTTTCAACATTTTGGTCAAGTTATTTTCTAGTAATGTTAATATGATTCTGATTCGGTGTGTAAATAAAACAGGGGTGTGGTTTATGCATTGTCACCTGGAAGTTCATACGAGCTGGGGTTTGAAAATGGCGTGGATTGTTATGGATGGAAAAGGCCGTAAACAGAAGCTGCCACCTCCACCCTCGGATCTTCCCAAATGCTGATCAAGATGGCTTTCTACTTTTTTTATCTTCATTTTTTGAAAGAAATATAGATAAGATATGATTGTGGAGGTTCAATATCTCCTTTGCGCCTTCGGAAAGAGAACGTTGGGAGAGCTAGAGAATAGAGATTTTTTATTTTTATTTTTTTTGACATACATGCTCAATACTAACTAGTCCTGAAATGTGATTCTCTCTTTCTTAGAAATTCTAAACAATTATCAAATTAAGATACAAACACAATTGGCTCTATTTGGATTGAAATTCTAAACAATGATCAAATTAAGATACAAACACAATTGGCTCTATTTGGATTAGCGCTGATGTGAAAGTTTCCATTCATCCCAATGGAATTAAGATTGAGATTAAAATTTTAATTTTGAATTTCAAATTTAATGTTAATCAAATCAGAATATGGTTTCAATTTAATCTGAAGAATAACTAGATACCTTTCATAATAATTAGTTACTGCGATCTTAAATTTGATAATGATTAATTTTGTACTTTTTATCCAAATTTTCACATCCTCGACAGTTGCATTTATCTCCGAAGAATGTTGTATTATGCTGTCATTATTAAATAATCATCATCCCAAAAAATTCTTTGAGAATTTTAGCACTCAAAATCCTCTGTAACCTTTTCTGTAACATTTTCTTTTTATAATATCTTTTCCCCCTTAAGGTTTATCCTTTTCCCTTAGGGTTTATCTTTTATTTGGTGGGTTTTATTAATAAAATATACCAAATTAGGAATGTTACGGAAAGTGTTACAGAAAATGTTACAGAAAATCCGAACTGGAATTTCGGATTACTCCCACAAAATTCATATTAAAAACTAGTGATTAATTTGCCAATTCACAATGAAATCAACATCCACTACCTCCTTTGAACTGCCTCATGCTCATGTACATTTTAACTAGTGCATTAATAAATGAACTTTCAACCTAACAATTAGCATATAAATTTATAATCTAAATTTTGTGGAGTTATCCACAATAAAAATAACCATTAAATGTTCGTTTAATAACTGACAGAAGCATACTAAATTTTCATAAACTAGAAAACAAATAGGCAAACCAACAAAATCCGAACAAAATGACATTTAACTTAAAAGTAACAAATGAATGGGACTACCATTCGACTAACTATACTTTCCCTGAGCATTCTAAACAACAAAACCCAACCACACAACTATAATAATAATAATAATAATAATAATAATAATAATAATAATAATAATAATAATAATAATAATATTAATAATAATAATAAGGTTGCCTTAACACATTTGACTACCATTTGACTAATAGATTTTTCCACAATCGACTACCGCTACAAGAAAAACAACAAATAGCGACAAAGTTTGTGACCGGATTATTTCATCGATAAACTAGTGACCAAATTTTAGCAAGCGGTGACGACAAGGAAATTGCGACCAACGTAGCGAATGAACAACATCAAGGTCGCTCATTTTAAAGAATTGTGACGAATTACCGGCAGTTTTCGTCTGTCGCAATATTTTTTAAATAATTACTACTAGTTGGTCCCTCTTTGGTTGCAAGAGTAGATTTTTTTTTTTTATTTTTATAAAAGAAATTCAACTTTACACCTGAACTCCCCCTCTCTTTCCATTTTCTCACCCTTTCTCTCCTTCTCCTCTCCCCCGCGACTCACTTTTTAAAAATAACCCTACCCCTGCAGATTTGCCTCCCATTCTGACCACTGCTTAAGCCATCCCTATGCCGACTCCTTCTCTTCCCTTCTGTCTTCTCTCCTCTCTTCTCTTATCCTTTTTTTGTCATCTTCTCTACAGTTGGACAGAAGCAACCAACTAGCTTAACGTACCCGACCCATTCCGACATTGCAATTGGTCTTGCACCTTCAATTAGTGGTAGCTTGACTTGTAATTGGTTGCTCCATGGCAAATAGAACAAAAGAAACCAGTTGAATAGCAAAGGTTGGTTCTGGGAGCAAGGATTTGAAGGTTCAAGCAACTTAAGTGAGATTTCTACTTCTCTTCATGAAATTTTGCGACCAATTAGCGACCAATTGTCTGTCGCAAATTTCGACGACAATTTTTCGTGGGAATCGAAACCATTTTGCAACGAAAAAGGAATATGTTGCAATTGCAGATTACAGACCACTTTGCGACGAGGTTTGTCCGTCACCATAATTGCTGCCAAATTTTTTTGGCACGGGAAATGTCGACTAGCTATCAGAAAACAGTCGCTAAATTATGGATCCGAGTCAAGCGACGGGCAGTCGCAAATCTGCTGCAATTTTTGTTGTGACCAAATTTTTGGTCGCAATTGGTATTCTGCGACCAGCGATTAGCGACAGGCCGGTTCCGTCAAAAATCCATTGCCATTAGGGCCTCAGCGACCAATTAGCTTGTGGTCATTGTTTGGTCTTTTTTTTTTTTTTTTTGTAGTGTACTGTTATTATTCTCCATTATCTCTAGATTGTTGGACCTCACCATCAGATTCCTCCACAATCTCCATATCTAACCTCTTCCTCCTCATGTTGGCCTTCACATTCTTCCTCATTGTCTCCTTGATCTTGGTCTCAATTTCCTTCCCCATATCTATCTGTAACTTCTGCCCCTGTTTCCACATATTTTCTTACTTTTTTGTGCTGCTATTTGATTCCCCTTAAATTATTTTTCCCGAAGTATGCTACAAGCTCATTAACTTCTTCTTCATTGTGGTGAATCCCTAACGCTTCCATAATAATGGTCAATACAAGACCATAAGGAAAACCCCTTTCGGGGTGCATCTGGGTCATCTCCAAATTGTGCAAAAATACATCCCCAAAATCAATTAACTCTGCTTGTCCGATATGATATAACAGAATGTAATCGAATGGTGTCAAATTCTTTGCCTTACGACATTGTATGGAATGAGCAATTATTGACCCCGCTGTTCAATCACAGAGGCTTGTTTCATTAACTCTTCCTTGCCAATTCACATACTCCTGTGATTCCTCTTTTAACTTGTTAAAGTCCATCATTCTCATGTTGCTGCAACTTGTGATTTTAAAGCTACCTGTTGGCAGTTGTAACATTTAATTCACATTTGATGACTTTAGTCTAATCAACCTCCCTTTCATATAAAGATTTCGCTATTATTTCTCCTTGTTCATTCTTCTCTATCCATATATTAGTGTAGAATAGGTGCACCATCCTTTTCCAAACATCTCTTAGGTTGAATATGATATTATCCCCACCTTTGCAAATGGTACAACTCATATAAATAAGGTATTTGATGTATTTCATTTACCTTAGGGACTCTACCGCTAAAAACCCCCTTCTCTCAAATCTCGTCTCCTATCTTTCTTCAAATGTCTTTGCATAAAAAGATATTGGAATCATTTGCCTAAAGTTTTTTGTTCGCTACAACTGCTGGCGCATCATTCTTCTTCATTTCAATCTCATCTCTGAACTTCTCCAATTCGGTCTTCCTCCTGCCCCTCCGGTTGGCTAGGCCTACGCAGCATCCTTCTTATTTAACTTTCATGTTTTTATCTTCTTCAATTTACGACTGATAATTCAACTCTTTTGTGTTTCTTCACTAGTTGTAATGAAAATTAATGTTGAACTCTCTCTGTTTCTTCTCGGTTTCTTCATGATTGGTAATTCAACTATCTGTACTAATTCAGATAAGTAGTTAAATAGTGGTTTCTCACATCCCTTGAATTGCCCTAAGTTGATGCTTGTTAATTAGGGTTGCGTCTCGTAGTTTCCCTCATTATCTAAATTGATTCGACTGTTCACATTCAGCAGTTTTAACGCTTGTGTATAATGATAAAGAGATAATGATGAAATAAAAACCTTAACCATCATCATTACTAATATGGTGCATTTTCTTTTTAGTTTTTTCCCTTTTGTCCTTTTTTTGGGATCCCATTTTTCCTTTTTAACGACTTCTTCGTAAGTCAATTTTAATTATAGATCCAAATCTCCTTTTATTCCAATTATATATCCAATTAAAAACCATAAAATAATTATGAAATATCTTCCTTATCATTATATATATTATTTTATTATTTCAATTTACATTTGCAATTTACTACTTATGTCCATTCCACGTCAATTTTTTAGTTCCTTCAGCAACACTAAAATACATATATTTCATTTATTTATAATTTATCCCATTTAATTTGATTGACAATAATTGAATATTTTTTATATTGTTTCATTTTTAACTTGTACGTTGTTTAATATAACGTAATTCAATATAACATCCAAGTTGAACTGAGAGATGAATACATAATGGTCATCAAGTGCTGAAAATTTAATTATCTAATTTATATTTTCTAGCAAATATTTTGCCATTAACCAATTCACATTTCGTTGCCAGTAATAATGTGACCAATGATGCTAGTTCATAACACTTCGACGCCAAGTTCCCCGCGACTTCTAACAGAATGTCATTTGAGATTTCTCTTGATTTGCATCCCTTTTTGGCCTAACATTATCTTGTGTAGGTCTATATACATTACTTTTCTTCCGTAGTCTCGCCGGGCCAATGTGTGATGAAGACCCAACATCGTCAGATGGTTCTGTATCGGCATGCTTTATTACATTATTTTTTTCTTCAATCAGTTTGTTTGAGGACCTTGAATGCCTTTCTAATGTTGATGGAACTTCCAAATACATCTCATTTTTGTTATGAAAGATCAGATACATGAGTGTAAAATATTTCTCTCTTTCCTTGTTATATCACGATGAGAATGGATTCGCCTAGTAAAATAAACGATTGTTCAATTAAATAACCAAAAAATATGACATAAAATATTATCCATTTACATAAAATTAAATACAACATAGTTCGTTTAGTGTGCAAACAATTGCAAGTGTAAGAATTACATGAAAAAAAGCAAAGTTCAAATTACTTGAACAAATTTATGCCAAAGAAGTTGTGCATTTTCTAGATTCACAAGATTCGTACTCGAATCCCATACACACTGTTCACATGACTCTTTCAATTTTTTAAATTCATGGTATCTCATCTTAAGTTTCTCCATGTATTCATTATTATCTGGTTCGTAAAGGCAGATGGTGTTGTTTGATTCATTGCTCGGGCTAGTTTGTCGAACACCCATTCCGGTATGTAACAGGGTTGGAATGCATCCTCTAACGCCAAATCAAACACGATGTCAAATAATTGATTCTCATATCTCGTGGCCATTCATCCTGGAATATGTCTCGGTTAAATTTAGTGTAGCTTTGTACATTTGCGCCACTAATTTTATTACCCTTTTTGTGAGATTTGTTGGGTTTTTTTATTTCTTTTTTATTTTTTTTTTTTGGTGAGAGGGTGTGGGCAAGTGACTTAAAGAACAAAATGTAACCCTTCTATAGACGTCTCCACACACGTGTAGTATATAAAGGACATTTTTACTTGAAATCAAATGCCATCTCATCTTTTTTTCTTTTTATGGTATATTGGTATATAATAGCTATTTTGACCAACTGTTGTTCATTTTTTAGTTAATTACTAATGAAACTTCTTGTTAACGACATATTTTTAAAATATTTACCAATTTTATTTCTAATTTTTTCTAAAATTTCTTTCTTAATTTTATATGTAACTTTGAAATTGATTCTTGAACACGTGGCAATGTAACATTGAAAATTGAACCTCTCTCCATTCTACATATATTATAATACAACTTTAAAAGTAACTTCACAACTAAAATAACTGGTAAGATAATTGGCCATTACCAACTTCATATTCCCATTAAGATCATGTCGCATTATGCATATATAGCTATTACGATGAACCATTAGAAGGTCTCTAAGGATGAGTTTCTCTCCACTATTAATGTTCTTTTGTTTGAGCTACCACTTGTACCATTCTTGTCCAACCTAACTGCACTTGGTTTAGGTCCATGTCGGTTACTTTTCTTTCTTGCTTTGGCAGGACCAATATTTGAAGAAGACCAAATATTATCTAATGATTCCGAATCGACGCACTTAACTGGACCATTTACAGTTTCTACCAAGGGTTCATTGGAAGACAATACATACCTTCCTAATGTTGACGGAACTCTCCAATTGATCTCATTTTCTTTACAAAATATCAAACTCATAATTGGAAAATTTTCCTCTTCATTTGTGCCATATCGCGATGCAAATGATTCGACTAATAAGATATAAGACAATAATTGTAAATAAGACATCAATAAATATAACCATTTGCTATAATTACTTTTTCAAATAAAAACTGACAAAAAGAATTACCATGCACTACCTCAATAAATTCACGTCACTCCACCTGTGCATTCTCCAAATTCACAACATTTGTCCTCGAATCCCAAAGTTACTATGCACATGACTCTAACACGTATTAAAGTTGATGGAATCTCACCCTAACTTTGTCCACATATTTCTTTATCATTGGTTTTGTAAATGCACTGGGTCTAGTTTCATTCCTTTTTTTTGCAACTTTATGAAACAACTATTCTAGTATTCAATTATGTTCAAATCACCCTCTAATGATAATTCAAAAATCAGATGAAACAATTGCTGCTCATATTTACATGATCATTCATCTATGAATGCATCTCGGTTAAAGTTAGGATAGTCCCTATTGAACATATTTTGCTTTGCTTTAGTGGTCACGTTACACATTCATATTTACTATCCTCCATGGATCCTTATAATCATTCTGAATAATATGCAAGCTAAAAGGACTAAAACGATTGTCCTATTAACTTTTTGTTATTTTGTATTGTAGTGATTATTCGTGACATTTATATTTGATTCTCCTATATATTCGCTGAGCAATTTTGATTCTTTCTTATCAATTTGAAGTTCTATTACTTTTTTATGTTGCATAAGTACTACAACTGTATTCGACTATGGATTACAGCGCCTGAATATGACCAAATCTCCTTTTTAACAAAAGTTCCTACTAATTATATTTGATTCGCCTGCATATTTATTGAGCTTTGTATGTGAGTACAATGTCCCATAAGTTTTAATTATATTCTAATTCACCTGCATATTCCTTCTTCTATTCTTAAAATCATATGCAGCTTTAGACGAATATAGGTTCATATGTTATTGTGTATTGCATAACATTGTCCACTTTATGTATGTATCCTTCCATATTATCCATTATCACCTTAGAACTCACATAAATATTGTATGTCTACTAATCTTATCACACCACTATAACAAAAACCATAATTAGCAATTGAAGTTAGCAACCGATATTTTCAATTGTATGCTTAACGAAACTTTTGGCTTTCTCAATATCTCTATTTTTAGAAAATTTCTGAATGTTGTAATTGTCTTTGTTAGGCCAGTGGAATTTTATCTTCTTACCTACCAAAGAATTATAAGTTTCTTAATCTCTCTTCTTTTTGCCTTCTAATGCAATGCTTCACTGCAAGTTGATTGAGTGGCTCTCAACACTTAGTCCCATTAATTAAGTTCATTGGTACATGTAGAGAAGATGTTAGTTTCAAAATAAAATATTTTAGCCTTTATACCCCCTCCCCAATAATTGGAAGTTTGAGGTAGGAATTGTTATTCTGTAAAAAGGTTCAAGTGAGCAGATGATTTCACTACATACTTTACCTCTTTGCATATGATGTTGTGTTTGTTAATCCTAAATATTGGCTATATAGTTTCTTTGGTGGTTCCTAGGAGTTTTTCTTTCCATAGATTGACATTCATTTTGGAGATTGGAAACTTAGCATTTTTACCAACAGGTATTTTTAAGTGGTTTTGATACAACTTATTCAGCTTCATCTCAGTTTTATGACTTGCGATTTTATGGAGAGCTAAAGTTTAACTTAAAAAATCTGAACCTTGCTTCCGTGTGCTTTATCAATAATCTTTTGCAATTTAGGCAGTAATATAGTTTTTGTTTGTTAGAAAAGAAAAACAGAAAAAAAGAAACAAATATGTCACTCTAACAACTATCATTCTGTGAGAGTTCCAACTTTAGAAAAATTAATATTTTCCTCACTATTTTATGTCCAATTGTCCCTTTTTTTATCTGCTTATATATTTATAACCGAGCTTCTACATTTCTCGTATGAATTTGTTGAACAGGATGCATGTTGCACTTTTATGTCCAATTGTCCCTTTTTTTATCTGCTTATATATTTATAACCGAGCTTCTACATTTCTCATATGAATTTGTTGAGCAGGATGCATGTTGCACTACAGTTGTTCAGCTTTTTAAGAATGTTGGTATGTTATTTGACGTGTGGTCATTTCCCTCTGCTCTGTATTCTAATTTGGTTATTTTGAATACATCTAGTAACTTTCCTTTTGTTTGTGAAGTAAGCCAAATTGTCACTTCTTTAGTATATAAAAATGGGCAAGAAACGTTTTTTGTTCTTCTTTTTCTTAGTAGCTACATTTATGTGCAACTTGTGTTTATTGTTTTCAATTTCTCCTTCAAGGACCAAGGAGTAGTGGCAATATTTTTCTATCAAAATTTTCTCAACGAAAATCTCTATATTTGGTTAAAAGCTGTTGATTTAGCTGTTGTGATTTATTCCTCCAGTTTATCATAGGCTCCTAATCTAATTAAACTTTGTTGCAGGGACTTAAGCGAAGTTCATATTCTAGATTATTTTGGGGCTTGGTTAAGGTACTATGAAAACTAGTATATCTTTCTAGAGAAGTAAAACTTAGAGAACTTAGATCCTTTGAATTCTTCAATCATGAAAGAGATAAAATAGGAAATATAGAATGAAATTCCAATCCAATTCATTCATCATTTTCAGGAGGATAAGTGAAAATGATTGAACAGAGTCATGTGTAAGAACAAAAATATACTTTAAAAAACTTTACCTACCTTTTGAACAGAGTGTTTCTTTCTTTGCCTTTCTTGATTTGAGCATCATTTGCAAACATGAAAATGTTATCCAAAGTAAAAGGGGCTGTAAATTCTTAACTAGGAACATGTTAATGTCTGCACCACCACCCCAGAAGAATGGTTCTAGTTTGCACAAATACACGTATTGGAGGATAGATTATCTGCATATTTTGAAATATTAGACATTTTAACTCTAAATAGGGTTCACGAAGCAAATATGAGAATATCAGGCATTTCCGCCTAGTAACTAGGAAGATGGGATATTTGTTCTTGGAAAAGTTTAAGCATAAGTCACTCAGTAATCTGGTTGTGCTTTTCTTCAAGGGTTTTTCTAGGTATTTTGAGGGATTTTTAGTAGTTGCGATTCTGCAAATTCTAGTTTTGTTGAACAGGATGTATGTTTCGTTGCGGCTTTTATCTTTTTAAGGATGTTGGCATGTGATCCCATGTATGATCATTTCCTCCTATTTTAATTTGGTTATTTTGAATCGATCTATTACTTTCTCTTTGTTTGTGAATTAAGCCATATTGTCACTTCTTTAGTATATCAAAATGGGCAAGAAGCATTTCTTGTTCTTCTTTTCCTTCGTAGCTACATTTATGTGCACTCCCTTGTGTCATTTTTCTGTTAGATTGGGAAATTTATGTGTGTTTACTTTGTTGTTTCCAAGCTAGTATTTTAAATAAATTTATATATGTGATTTCATTCTAGATGACATTACCCTTAAGGAACTAGTCTCAAGTGTACCTCTTGATTTGGATGGCACACTTAACATAGGTTAGACTACAAATTTTCTTATTTCTTGCTTGACGTCTAAGTCCAGCCAAACAATGGAATAAAAAGTGGGTAGTGGGAACTGTTACATAATAGAGCTGCTACATATATATGCACACTAATCTAGTAGACATGAAAAGTTTTGCTTGTTGAAGTTCCTCATATTGGAATCTTGACATGCATTTTTCATACAAGATTCTGGGACCAAAATGATAGTTTCTGCCTATTCAAAGGCATAGCAACACCTAGACACATCATGCATGCACCTTCTTGAAGTATAGTGATCACTCTTGCTGGTAGAAAGCCTAAAATTTATTAAGATGCTTGTATTTAGTATTTGGTTTGCTTATGTTTCATTCGCAACCTGAAATATTGATGTAGAAGTTGTTGCGGAAGAGTTTATGACTAATTGGGGGAAGGAGAAAAGAAGAATGAAGAAACAGTGAGGAACACGGGCAACAACATGACCAATAACATGATCAGTAACACGGTCACTACTGAACGTGTTAGTGATCGTGTTCTCTTCTGTTTTTGGCATTTTATTTATTTTTTTTCAGCTTTTAACCATTTATTTATTTTATTAGCTGTGGGCACTTTTGTCTTTTACTTATTTGGATCATTAGGACGTTGGCTAAATTATAAATTGCCACATTTTCATTGTTGAGGGGAGATCATTATTTACATTCAATTACAGACTTTTTGTTCCAAATTTAAGGATTCTCACTTGTAATTCCTTGCTGAACGTTTTACGTTGCGTTAGTTGGTATCAGAGCCAGGTTCCGTTCGTACTAACAATGTCTGGTGGAAATGGTAATATCCAGAATGTTGTTCAGGATATTGAAGCCTTGCAAGATAGGATGGAAGCTTAAGAGGCGGCAGTCAGAACCTTGGAAGTAAATCTCGATCAACGATTCCGACATTTAGATCAATACTTTGATGAGATGATTAACAGATTTGACGCCCTTGGGGTGAATGCCAACAGAAACAGGAATGAGGATGACGACCAAGAGATCAGCTTGCTCGAGGCGGTGTTACCAACATACCTGTAGTTGCTAATGTCCAAAACCAGGTTGATGGTTATAATTCTAGTGAGGAGGAGGAGTCTAATTTTGGCTGAAGATCAAAACAGACCTGCTAGGAGAGGCGGTGACAGGTATAATAATAATAATTATAACATTCAGAATAATAATGACTATTATGGTGGTGATTTTAGATTGAAGGTGGATATTCCTAGTTTTTATAGTAATCTAGTCATAGAGGATTTTGTTGACTGGATTGCCAAAATTGATCATTTTTTTGAATATATGGATATTCCACAAGAGAAGAGAGGGAAGTTAGTGGCATGTAGATTGAAGGGTGGAGCGTCTGCTTGGTGGGAGAGGCTGCTACATAGACGTTAAAGAGAGGGTAAACAGCCTATTCGGACGTGGTTCAGAATGAAACAATTGCTGCAGAGTGAATTTCTACCTCAAGACTATGAACAGATCCTATTTCATCAGTATCAACACTGTTAGCAGAATCATGAGATCTGTACAGGAATATACAACAGGCTTTATGAGGTTGGCAGAGAGGAATGATTTGCCAGAAAGTGAGGTGCATCAGGTTAGTCTTTACTTGGATGGTCTGAAACTGCAGATTTGAGATAGAATTGGGGTACAGGTTGTAAAGAGTGTGACGGAGGCGAAAAACTTGGCGATTAAAGCTGAGTTAATGATCCGAGATAGAGGTGGAAGCAAGATTGAAGCTAATAGGCGAACGTATGGCAATGATAATTTTCAGAGGAGTAATACTGGTGAAGATACATCGAGGAGTTTTGCAGATAGGAGTAAAGTTGCACAGGGATGGAATCAGGGTATTGAACGGAAGGAAGATAAGGGGCCTGGGAAGAAGGTTTCCGAATCAAAGGAGGGACAAAAGGCAGCCACTAATCTTTATGCAAAACCTATTTTAGGTAAGTGTTTTCATTGTGGACAACACGCTCACAGATCAAATGAATGTCCTACTAGAAAACCTGTTAATGTAGTTGAACGGGATGAAGAAGAAGTGTTTTGTGGTCCTGATGGAGAAGATGATGACTATGAGGCATATGCAGAAGAGGAAGAGTAGAATTTTGTGATACGTAGGTTGATGTTAACTCCTAAAATAGAAGATGGAAGCCATAGACACAAGCTGTTTCGGACTAGGTGTACTATTAATGGTTGAGTGTTTGAGTTGATCATAGATAGTGGGAGTTGTGAAAACATCATTGGCAGAGATGCGTCTGAGTCATTGAAACTGAAGATGGAGACGTATCCTAGTCCATACTCTATAGGTTGGATTAAGGCAACAGAGAAGGTTCAGGTGACAGAACGATGTAAGGTACCATTCTCTATAGGTACTTACAAAGATGAAGTGTATTGTCATATTGTGGATATGGATGCGTGTCATCTGTTGTTTGGGCAACCTTGGCAGTTTGATGTTAATGCACAGCATGCAAGTAGAGATATTGTATACAGGCTAGAAAAAGATGGGGTGAAAATTAATCTATTTCCCATGAAGGCGAGTAAACGTGCCAAAGCTTTTAAAGTGGAGAAACGGTCTTTCCGAGCAATTACACAATTTGGGTGTGAAATGGAGGAGGCTATTAAAGAGTCACAAGTGGTGCATGCTTTGGTGGTAAGGCAAGTCTTTGCAGCTGATAAGAAGAAGCAGATTGATAAAGTACTAGAACAGGTCAAACCATTACTGGAGGAATTTGCTGAGATTATGCCAGAGGAGCTTCCTGCTGAACTACCTCCTATGAGAGACATTCAACATCACATTGATCTTATCCTTGGAGCTAGCTTTCCAAACCTTCCACATTACAGGATGAGTCCAAAAGAGAGTGAGATTTTGCAGGAGAAGGTGCAGGAGTTGTTGGAGAAAGGCATATTAAGGAGAGCACCATGTGCTGTTCCTGCTTTATTGACACCTAAGAAGGATGGAAGCTATAGGATGTGTGTTGATAGTAGAGAAATCAACAAGATCACAATTAGGTACAAATTTCCCATTCGTCGTTTAGAATATATGCTGGATAGACTGGGTGGAGCTAAAGTATTCACAAAGATCGATTTGCGGAGTGGATACCACCAAATTCGTATTAGGATGGGAGATGAATGGAAGACAGCTTTCAAGATAAAGAATGGTCTTTATGAGTGGCTGGTAATGCCTTTCGGATTATCTAATGCCCCTAGCACTTTTATGCGACTTATGAATCAGGTACTTAAGACATTTAGTGGTAAATTTGTAGTTGTTTATTTTGATGATATCTTGATTTATAGTAGTTTAGAGGAGGAGCATTTAGATCATTTGAGGAGTGTGTTGACTGTCTTGCATGAAAATAAATTGTATGTGAACCTGAAGAAATGTAGTTTTATGGCTAGGAAGTTGTTGTTTCTTGGGTTTGTTATTAGTGCAGATGGTATTCAGGTAGATGATGAGAAAGTTCGGGCAATTACAGACTGGTCAGCCCCAAGAACAATATCTGAGTTGAGGAGTTTCTTGGGTTTGGCTAGTTTCTATAGGCATTTTATTAAGCACTATAGTAGTGTTACAACCCCTTTAACTGAGTGCCTGAAGAAGGGCAAGTTTGAGTGGAGTGACAAAACCGAGTCAGTATTTGCTCTATTTAAAGAGAAGTAATATACAACCCCTGTTTTAGCTTTGCTAGATTTTACTAGGCCGTTTGAGGTGGATTATGATGCAAGTGGAGTTGGAATTGGTGTAGTTTTGTCACAGGAAAAATGACCAGTACTATTATTTAGTGAGAAGCTTAGTGATGCTAGACTTAAGTGGAGTACTTATGATAAAGAATTTTATTCTATTGTGCATTCTTTACGGACTTGGGAGCATTATCTGGTTAGGCAGGAATTTGTACTGTATTCTAATTGTGATGCGCCAAGACATCTGAATAGTCAGAGTCAAATTAGTAAAGATATGCATGCTAGGTGGACTAAATTTTTGCAGAAGTTTCCTTTTAAGTTGAAGCATAAGGCAGGAGTTCAGAATAAAGTAGCTGATGCTTTGAGTAGAAGGGTTACTTTCCTGGTCACTTTGAGTAATGAGATTGTAGGTTTTGAGGGTTTAAAAGAGTTACACTCTGGCGATGCAGAGTTTGGACAGATTTGGGAGAAGTGTAATGAAAGGCAGCTTTGTGATGATTTTCATATTCATGATGGGTTTTTGATGAAGTGTAATCAGCTTTGTATTCCTGTTTCTTCTTTGAAGGAGAAGGTCATTCGTGATTTGCATAACGGAGGATTAGCTGGTCATTTGGGCAGAGATAAAACTATTGCTGCTGTGATGGGCCGTTTTTATCGGCCACATTTACGTAGGGATGTGAACAAGATTGTGCAGTGATGTTACGTCTGTTAGACAGCTAAGGGACATTCGTAGAATACTGGTTTATACACACCTTTACCAGTGCCACAGGACACTTGGGAGGATGTGTCGATGGATTTTGTTCTTGGCTTACCTCGTACTCAGCGGGGTTCGGATTCTGTTTTTGTTGTTGTTGACAGCTTTTCAAAAATGGTCTATTTTATTCCTTGCAGGAAAGTTCATGATGCACGGAGTATTGCCATTGTATTTTGAACAGGTGGTTCGTTTGCATGGGGTGCCACAGTCTATTACATCAGATCGTGATAGAAAGTTTCTCAGTCACTTCTGGAGATCACTTTAGCACAGATTTGATTCTTCTTTGAATTACAGCAGTACAGCTAATCCACAGATTGATGGACAGACGGAGGTTACTGTTAGCCCTAAGGGCATTATTGTATATGTTTTTTATTATGATTAACATATGTTTGTGTGACGAGCATGGCTTAGTCTCTATAGAACAAAAGAAGCATTTTTAGAGTCTTAAGGCTACACTACATAAGAAGTAAAAGATCTTGGCAATTAAAGCATAATGAAGAAGGAGAGATCAAGCCACTCCAAGATAAAGGCATTGAAGACTTATGTCTTAGTTAGGGTTATGCTAAGGTATTTTGTAAAACTCCCTAACTCTCATCTTTGTTTGTTGATCAAGTGTGAAGCTTCTTGGATGAATTTCTTTTTATAAACTATTCTTGAAAAATCCAGGTATTCTTGATAGAGTTTTTGATGCCTCAAAAGTTTTCTTATCTCTAAAAGAGTATCAAGAATACATATTTTGAAATGTGAAGGAAAGTTCTTTTTGTTTAAGGAAAACTGGCTTTCAAATCCTTCTGAAAGAAAGGGTCATCGGATTTTTTAAACTGGTCATCCGATTTTAAAAATTGGTCATCCGATTTTTAAAACAGGTCATCCGATTTTAAAAATCGAACGTCCTATTTTAAAATCGGTCGTCCGATTTTTCTAGCTTTAGAAAAATAGGTCGTCCGAATTTTAAGAGGAATCATCCGATTTTTTTAGTATGCGTCCAAATCTTTCTGTTTCAAAAATCGGTCGTCCTATTTCAAAAAAGGGCTCATCTGATTTTCTTGTAAAAGGAAATCAGAAGTCCGTTTTTAGAAACCGGTCGTCCGGTTTTCCTTTTTACTGTGAAAAATATTACCGTTACACTGTGCAACGGTAACTTTCTCTCTCCTTCATATATATATCTATTGATTTTTTATCAGCTGCAAAAAGCATGGAGGTTGGATTGAAAATTGATTGAGATTATTTTATAACATTTAAAGAGATTTAAAAGCACATCCTTTCAAAGATCTTCTTCTCATACATACAAATAGAAAAATCTTCTTGGAGCTTCATTGTTGATCATCCATCAAAGAAGAAGTAAAGAGGAGCTTGTAGAAGTATTCCATTGAGTTGTATCTTCCTCTTCTCAAGCTCATTTGGTAATGTTGTTCCTTACTCTTCTTATTCTTTTATTGTGATCAAAGGTTTGTGGAAAACCCTTTGGGTGACCCTTTGATAAATTTGTTGTATTGTTGTGTTGTGTAAACTTTGAGGTTTTTGTTTAAAACCCTTGAAGGGTGATCCTCATTGTGTTGTTGTGTAACCTAATTTGAAGATAGTGGATTTGTGAAATCCTTGGGTTGAGTCTCAAGGTAGTGGATGTAGCTCTTTGAGAGAGTGAACCACTATAAATTGTTGTGCATATTCTTTAAAGTTTAATTCTATGCTCATTTCTTGATTGCCAAAACTATAAGATTTTGTTTGGTGTGGATTCTTATTAAAAAAAAAAAGTTTTAGAATTCTTTCAAAAACAAATTGGAGGTTTATCTTTCTAATCACACAAAATATTTTTTTAAAATTAGCCGAAAAACCTTATTCATCCCCCCTCCCCCTAAGGTTTTTCAATTGGTATCGAAGCAGGACTTCTCTAAAATAGGACTAATATCTTTGAAGAAAAAGATCTTTCTTTTACTATGGCTAATGTTTCTAGTTTACCATATGTAGAGGGCTCTTCTACAAATAGACCTCCTCTTTTCGATGGTACAAATTATACTTTTTGGAAATCTAGAATCAAAATATATTTGCTCTATTAACTTTAATCTTTGGAGCATTGTAGAGAAAGGACCTTATGTTCCTAAAAATGATGGAATAGTCAAGAAGGTTGAAGAATATGATGAGCTTGACTCAAGAAAGATGACTCTAAACTTTCAAGCTATGAACATATTGAGTTGTGCCCTTGATGCTAATGAATACAATGAGTGAGCGGATGCGACTCGGCTCATGAAATGTGGAAGTTACTTGAAGTAACTCACGAAGGTACCAATCAAGTGAAAGAGTCAAAGTTGGCTATTTGTGAGAGATTATGAGATATTCATGATGAAACAATATGGAAGCATTGGTGACATGTTCACAAGGTTCACAAACATCACAAATGGCCTGAAGGCGTATGGGAAAGAGTATACAAGGGGAGAAGTAAATAGAAAAATTCTTGATTCACTCCCAAAAGCATGGCAACCAAAAACTCTTGCCATTGAGGAATCAAAAGATTTAAGACAACTTCCTATTGAAGAACTCATAAGATCTCTCCTCACCTATGAGATGAAAATAAAAAGATTAGATGAAATAGAAGATGAAGACAAAGGAAGAAAAGGCATAGCACTCAAAGTGAATGATGATGATCATACATGCTCGTCAAACAATGAAGATGAGATTGAGGATATGGCCTTAGTAATGAGGAAATTTAAAAGATTTTACAAGAAAGACTTCAACAAAAGAGGAAAGAATCCTCCATTCAAGAAAGGAGGACAAAGTTCATCACTCTTCATGGCTAGATGCTTTGAATGCAATAGCAACGACCATCTTATAACCAATTGTTCCAAAGCTATTGGAAAAGAGAAAGGAGCGTTGGAAGAAAAGCTTGAGGCATTAAAGAAAAAGAAGAAAGGCAAGGGCCTAATTGGTGCATGGGATCAAGATACAAGCGAAAGTGAGGGTGATGAAAATGGAAACATATACTTCATGGCAATGGAGAATGAGGTACAATCTTCACCCTCTAACTCTTTTAATCTCATTGATGATAATTGTGATGTTGATCCTAGTTCTACGCTTATTGAAATGTATGATGAGTGCAAAAAGGTTACTAAACGAAACAAAGATTTGAAAAGCAAAACTCAATTTTTGTTAGATGAAAATTCAAGACTAATTTGTGAAAATAAAGCTATTCTTGAATCCTTGGAAGTTTTGAAGAAAGAAAAAGAGTGTTCAAATAATGACTTTCAAAAACTTGTTTTAGGGAACAAAAACCTTTGTGAAAAGATTTCCTCTCTTGAAAAATGTTTGATTGATTATGAAGTCTTAAAGAAAAAGGTATGTGATCTCACTCAATGTATTGAAAGATTTACTCAAGGAAAACAAAATTTTGAAAAACTTCTTGGTTCACAAAGATCTCCCTATAATAAATATGGCATTGGATACAACCAGTCTACTGCTTCTTCAAAGCAAACATATTTTGTTAAAGCTTTTTCATCCTTCTCCCATTTTTGTTGCACCTATTGTCAAAAGAGTGGTCATAAAGCCACAAAATGTTTTATAAAAAGAAAGATTGAAAGGGGAGTAAAAACCATTTGGAAATAAAAGAAAATCCAACTAACATTCATGGACCCAAAAAGATATGGGTACCAAAAGTCTTTTCTACTTCTTCTTTTGTAGGAACACAAGTCAAGGTCATCTAAGTGGTAGTTAGATAGCGGATACTTAAGACACATGACCGGATATACATCCCTCATGAATGAGCTAGGAGAAACCGAAGGTGGCTTTGTTACTTTTGGAAGGATCATCGGTATAGGTAACATTGGATATAGTTCATCTTCTTTAATAAAGGAAGTTCTTTTAATTGATAGTTTGAAGTTTAATTTATCCAGTATTAGTCAATTGTGTGATTATGAGTACAAAGTTGTTTTTGAAAGTGAATCTTCTTCTATCATAAACAAGCTTGTGAATAAAACTATTTTTGTTGCAAGAAGAGTTGGTATATATCTATGTCTTTTATCTTGAAGTTCTCATTTCTTAAAACTTATAGTGTCTCTCGGTTCATGGTGATGATGCATTTTTGTGGCATAGAAGGCTTGGCCATGTTAGTATGGATTTGCTAAACCAACTTTCTTCTAAAGAACTTGTTAGAGGATTGCTAAAACTTACTTTTGAGAAAAACCAAACTTTGTGATACTTGCCAATTTGGAAAACAAATAAAATCTTCTATTAAACTAAAGAAAACTATTTCAACTTCAAAACCTTTAGAACTCATTCACATGGATTTATTTGGACCAATGAGGACCACTAGTCTTGGTGGTAAGAGGTATGCCTTTGTTATTGTGGATGATTTTTTTCTAAGATTCACTCGGACTTTGTTTTTAAGCCAAAAAGGATGAAGCATTTCATGAATTTGTTAAATTATTCAAAAGATTCCAAACCTCCCTTGATTGCAAATTGATTTCTATAAGAAGTGATAATGGGAGAGAATTCAACAACCAAGATTTTACAAAATTTTTTGATGATTTTGGTATTTTACATAACTTTTCGGTAGCCAAAACTCCTCAACAAAATGGATTTGTAAAAAGGAAAAATAGAACTTTACAAGAAATGGCAAGGTCAATGCTTTGTGAAAATTCCCTTCCTAAATATTTTAGGCCGAGGCCGTTACCACCGCATGCTACATTATGAATCGTGTACTCTTGAGACCATTTTCTAAAAAAAAAAAAAGGGAAAACTCTTTTTGAACTTATTTTCAACAAAACCCCCTCAATTGGCTACTTCAAAGATTTTGGATGCAAATGCTTTATCTTAAACACCAAGGATAATCTTGGAAAAATTCGATTAAAAAAACAAAATCCGATGAGGGAATTTTTCTTGGTTACTCTTCAAGCAAAAAAGCCTATAGATTTTATAACAAAAGAACGTTATGTGTTGAAGAGTCCATTCATGTATATTTTGATGAAACTAACATTTTTGACAAGAAAGATGATGATGACATAGATAACACTCTAAGCTACCAACCTTTGTAGACTCAAGCAATGGAAGAACATGCTTATGGAGGAAGAAGAGATTGAAGTAAAATAAGAAAATGATCAAGAAGCTCAAAGTCCTCCTCAAGTTGTGATATATCCAAAGCGACACTCCAAGGATGAAATCATTGGTGATGTATCATAAGGGGTAAGAACAAGAAGGTACTTTATTGACAACTTTGCCCTATTATCTCAATTGAGCCTAAGTTTATTGATAATGTTTTGTGTGATGAGTTTTGAATTATTTCTATGCAAGAGGAATTAAATCAATTTGAAAGAAACAAAGTTTGAACTTTAGTCCCTAGACCACGTGATCACCCCACCATGGGCATAAAATGGGTTTTTAGAAATAAACTAAATGATTCTGGAGAAGTTATTAGAAACAAAGCTAGACTTGTTGCCCAAGGATTCAATCAAGATGAGGGCATAGATTTTTATGAAACTTTTGCTCCGGTTGCTAGACTTGAATCCATTAGGATGCTTTTAGCTTTTACTTGTTTTAAAAAGGATTCAAGCTTTTTCAAATGGATGTTAAGAGTACTTTTCTAAATGGTGATATTGAGGAGAAAGTTTATATGGAACAACCACCCGGTTTTGTGCATGAAAAATTTCCAAATTATGTTTACAAACTTTCAAATGCACTCTATGGTTTAAAAAAAGCTCTAAGAGCTTGGTATGAGAAATTAAGCGGTTTTGTAATTGGTATTATATTATCTTGATGCCATGTTTTTTATAGACTTCATGATGTTACCTTAATGTTCAAAGTCCAATTATAGCTTTCTTTTCTATGATCCCTTAAAAATATTCCCAAGTATCTTTTTGATTTATAACAAAAGGGGGAGAAATATGTGCATGAACTAAGGGGGAGAAATAGTTGCAAGATTCTTATTGTGTTGCTTTTAAGTTTCATGCTTTCTTTTGGTTAGCTACATATTTTATGGGTAATGTGCTTGGTTTGATGATTGTTTGATGTCATTCTTAGTATTAAGCATGCTTTTAAGGTGAGCTTATTTTGCATTATATTATCTTTCAAACCCTTGGCATGTTTTCAAATTCATAAGGGGAGTTATCTCTCTCTTATGGTGTTTGGTATGCTTTGTTCCTATTGATGATTTCTTTGAAGCATTACCATATTGATCATACCTGCTTTTTTGTTCTTCTTGCATATGTATTTGTCATAATCAAAAAGGGGGAGATTGATAGCCCTAAGGGCATTATTGTATATGTTTTTTATTATGATTAACATATGTTTGTGTGATGAGTATAGCTTAGTCTCTATAGAACAAAAAAAGAATTTTTGGAGTCTCAAGGCAACACTACATAAGAAGTAAAAGATCATGGCAATTAAAGCATAATGAAGAAGGAGAGATCAAGCCACTCTAAGATAAAGGCATTGAAGACCTTGAAGACTTATGTCTTAGTTAGGGATATGCTAAGGTATTTTGTAAAACTCCCTAACTCTCATCTTTGTTTGTTGATCAAGTGTGAAGCTTCTTGGATGAATTTCTTTTTATAAACTATTCTTGAAAAATCCAGGTATACTTGATAGAGTTTTTTATGACTTCAAAAGTTTCCTTATCTCTAAAAGAGTATCAAGAATACATATTTTGAAATGTGAAGGAAAGTTCTTTTTGTTTAAGGAAAACTGGCTTGTTTAAAGAAAACTGGCTTTTAAATCCTTCTGAAAAAAAGGGTCATCGGATTTTTTAAACTGGTCATCCGATTTTAAAAACTGGTCATCCGATTTTTAAAACAGGTCATCCGATTTTAAAAATCGGACGTCCTATTTTAAAATCGGTCATCCGATTTTTATAGCTTTAGACAAATAGGTCGTCCGAATTTAAGAGGGATCATCCGATTTTTGTAGGATGCGTCCGAATCTTTCTGTTTCAAAAATCGATCGTCCTATTTCAAAAAAGGGCTCATCCGATTTTCTTGTATAAGGAAATCGGACGTTCGTTTTTAGAAACTGGTCGTCCGGTTTTCCTTTTTACTGTGAAAAATATTACCGTTACACTGTGCAACGGTAAATTTCTCTCTCCTTCATATATATATTGATTTTTGATCAGCTGCAAAAAGTATGGAGATTGGATTGAAAATTGATTGAGATTATTTTATAACATTTAAAGAGATTTAAAAGCACATCCTTTCAAAGATCTTCATCTCATACATACAAATAGAAAAATCTTCTTGGAGCTTCATTGTTGATCATCCATCAAAGAAGAAGTAAAGAGGAGCTTGTAGAAGTATTCCATTGAGTTGTATCTTCCTCTTCTCAAGCTCATTTGGTAATGTTGTTCCTTACTCTTCTTATTCTTTTATTGTGATCAAAGGTTTGTGGAAAACCCTTTGGGTGACCATTTGATAAATTTGTTGTATTGTTGTGTTGTGTAAACTTTGATGTTTTTGTTTAAAACCCTTGAAGGGTGATCCTCATTGTGTTGTTGTGTAACCTACTTTGAAGATAGTGGATTTGTGAAATCCTTGGGTTGAGTCTCAAGGTAGTGGATGTAGCTCTTTGAGAGAGTGAACCACTATAAATTGTTGTGCATGTTCGTTAAAGTTTAATTCTATGCTCATTTCTTGATTGCCAAAACTATAAGATTTTGTTTGGTGTGGATTCTTATAAAAAAAAACAATTTTTAGAATTCTTTCACAAACAAATTGGAGGTTTATCTTTCTAAACACACAAAAGATTTTTTTAAAATTAGCCGAAAACCTTATGCACCCCCCTAAGATTTTTTAGTTACCAATAGCTCATTAGGCAATTTGATTCGCAGCATTGTTGGTGATCACCATGGAAGTGGGATGACGCTTTTGCACAAGCTGAATTTGCTTACAACAGCTCTGCCCATCGTAGTACAGGTATGATGACTTTTTCTATAGTGTATCAGAAGGAACCTGCACATGCTTTGGATTTGCTTAAGCTGTCTAAGGTGCAAGATAACAGTGTAGCAGCTAAGCATATGGCAGAGAATTGGCAATCTACTACAGAAGCTGTTCGTAAGAAAATAGAGTCCAATGCAAAGTATAAACAAGCAGCTGACAAGCATCGCAAGGAAAAGCTTTTTGCTATTGGCTATCAGGTTATGGTGTTCTTGCGAAGGGAAAGATTCCCAGTTGGCCAGTATAGCAAGTTACAATCCAAGAAAGAAGATTAATGATAATGCCTATGTTGTTAGTTTCCCAGACATTATGGGGATATCCAAGATATTTAATGTGGCGGATATTTTCCCATTTTATCCCGATGATGAGCCTCTGTCTCCAGAAAACTCGCGGGCGAGTTTTTCTCAAGTGGGAGAGAATGATGTAGAAGTTGTTGTGAAAGAGTTTATGACCAATTGGGAGAAGAAGAAAAGAAGAATGAAGAAACCGTGAAGAACACGGGCAGCAACATGACCATCAACATGATCAATAACACGGTCACTACTGAACGTGTCAGTGATCGTGTTCTCTTCTGTTTTGGGCATTTTATTTAACTTTTTTCAACTTTTAACTATTTATTTATTTTATTAGTTGTGGGCACTTTTGTCTTTTACTTATTTGGGTCATTATGGCTTTGGCTAAACTATAAATGGCCACCTTTTCATTATTGAGGGGAGATTATTATTTATATTCAATTACAGTCTTTTTGTTCCAAATTTAAGGATTCTCACTTGGAATTCCTTGCTGAACATTCTACGTGCTTTAAATATGTTTTTGAGTTTTTATACTTTTAATAGCTTGGAAACGCATGCAATTCTTAATAATTTTTTTCACTAAATTGTATTAAAGGTTAGTTTTGTGAGACGGATATTGTTAAATAATATGTTTCTTTTTTGCATAAACTATCGGGATAAATTCTATGCTTTCTATGTAGAGGCATTTCATAGATGGCTTGACTTTTTTTGAGTTGGGAAGACTTCTCCAGAAGTTTATATTCATATGAAGAATTCTGTGTATACTTAGATCTATTTCTTGTTAGTTTTGCCTTCTTTTGTTTTGAATGTTCAAAGGTTATATTTTTTAGGAATTATATAGTAGTGAATATTTTGTTATAGTATTAATATTTAATGCAAAGAATTTAAAATAATGGAATTTATCTAAATGCTCTAATAGATGCGAATATAGATAAACATGAGTTTTTAAAGGCATTTTATAATGTATTAAAGAAATGTCTTTATTTTTTCAGATAAAACTAAATGCCTTTACATGGATCTCAAAATCAATCAATAGTATATAGGTATGTGGTATAATTAAACGTCATTAAAAAGGGTCTAACCCATCATTAACAAACGCCGTCATAGAGGATTTTTAAAGGCATATCTATTGAGGCGTTTATAAACTCCTGAGAGCTATTAAGGCATCGACACACGCAGAGTTTAAAATAAATGCCTCGAACACCTAAACACCCTAAAAACCATCTATTAGGGCGTTTCTAAACACCTCTACAAGCTATTTTTCTTGTAGTATTTATTACTTCTTCATTTCCAATCTATCAAAAGCGGTTTCTTTTTTTAGAAGTGAACTTAACCAAATTTTAGGATTTTTTATTCCTATATATTATTTTCATTTATTTCCAACTATTACTTCATTTCCAATCTATCAAAAGCGATTTCTTCTTATAGAAGTAAAACGTAAACAAAAGGAGTTTACTTTTAGAAGTAAAGTGGGGCATAGTCACTTCTTCTTCTTCTTCTTCTTCTTCTTCTTCTTCTTCTTCTTCTTCTTCTTCTTCTTATTAAAGTTAAATTCTTCTTAGATTTATTGTTATGAATAACATTAATCATAACCTTCTATTACTTTGAATGTAGAAAAGTTAACAAAACATATAGAAGTTGGATGTATACTAGATATGTGCCTTGGGTTGGGGGACTTAGTAGTGAATTTGTGAATGGGGTACATCATTTTGTAGACTGGTGTCTCAATAAATCATGGCAAGGTAGATGAGATAAGGTGCCCATGTGTGAAGTGCAAAAATAGAAAGTTAACCACCGTGGAAATGAAGTTGCATCTTTTCAGCCGGGGTTTTGCTCCTGATTATCATAATTGGACATTTAATGGAGAACCTTTTTGGGGATTAAAAGTGGGAACATACATGAGTACTGGAAGGGAAACAACTTTGACAATCCTGTTAAAGAAAATAGTACAATTCATGAGATGATATTTGATACTGCCTTACTGAGTTTTGACCCGATTTTTCGAACTATACTTATGAAGAACCTAATCCAGAGGCATATGAGTTTTATGATATGTTAAAAGTTGTAGGACACCATTGTGGAAGGATGTAAACCGATTCACAATTATCTGTGACAGCAAAGTTGTTAAGTATTAAGTCTGAGAACCACTGGACTCAAAAGTCATTTGAACAAGTTGCACAATACGTAAAGCGTATACTCCCATAAAAAAATATGGTGATGAGTGACTGGTACAAAACAAAGAAGTTAGTAAATGGTTTGGGATTGCCTGTGCAGATGATCAATGTATGTCTTAACAGTTGCATGTTTTATTGGAAGGAAGACTCTAGTAGAAGGGAGTGTGAGTTTTGCTTGCGTGAACGGTATAAGAAGAATAAGAAAAAAATGAAGGATAAGAAAAAAAAAGGTGCCTCACAAGAGGATGTATTACTTCCCCATAACTCCTCGGTTGCAAAGGTTGTATGCATAAAATAAACCACCAAGCACATGAGATGGCATTCAGAAAGCGAGCAGGAAAGGGGTGTGATGAGTCATCTGAGGGATGGGGAAACATGGAAGTACTTTGATAGAATGCATTCTAATTTCTTCGTTGAATAGATAAATGTAAGACTTGGTTTGTGTACAGATGGTTTCTCTCCATTTAGAATGTCTGGGAAAGCATACTCTTCTTGGTCAATAATTTTGACTTCTTATAACTTACCTCCTTAGATATGCATGAAAAAAGAAGTTATATTATTGTTAGTTATCATTTCAAGCCCATAGAATCCCAAAAGAAAAGTGGATGTCTATTTGCAACCGTTAATAGAAGAGCTAAATGATTTGTGGGAGGTAAGAGATCATAGTTATGGTATATCCAAGAGACAGAACTTTAACATGCAAGCAGCCCTTCTTTGGACAGTGGGTAACTTCCCAGTGTATGCAATGTTGAGTAATTGGAGTACTGCACGGGCACTCGCATGTCAATATTTTTTGGAAGAAACATAATCATTCAGACTAGCGAATGGCGAAATATTTCATGGTTTGATTGTCATCGATGCTGAAAAACCTTAAGGGGGGTGAATAAGATTTTTGGCTAGTTAAAATTTTTTGCACAATTAAAAAATAGAACCTCTAATTTTGTTTGAAGAAGAATTTAATAACTCTTTTTAAAAAAATTCATAACCAAACAAAATCTCTTTTATAAAGAATAATCAAATAATAAACATAGAGATAATGAGCAAATCACAAAAGAGAGAGACAAAGAATTTATAGTGGTTCACTCTCTTAATAGAGCTACATCCATTACCTTGAGACTTAACTCAAGGATTGCACAGATTTCACTAGTCACAAGGCTTTGCAAAAATACCACAATGAGGATCACCCTTCAAGGGTTTTGCACATTAAACCGCAAAGTTCACAAAACAATACAAGATAACAAAATATTAAGGATCACCCAAAGGGTTTTTCACAAAACCTTTAATCACAATTTAGGATGAGAGTAGAGATGGAACAATATTATCAAAGGAGCTTGATAAGAAATTATACAACTTTGTGAAATGCTTCTACAAGCTTCCTTTCCTTATTCTTTGAAGAATGATCAATAAATGCAGCTCCAATAAGTTTTTCTTTTCAATAAGATAAAGAAGATTGAAAATATATTCTTTAATGCTCTTGAAAATTTTCTTAAAACTTCTTCAATTACTACTCATTTATGGCTGATCAATATCTCTTTTATATGTGAAGATAAAAGAGTAGTTGTTACTGTCAACAGCAACAATCACTTTTTTTACAATAAAAACAGAAACCAGATGACAGTTTTAAAAAGTGGATGTCCGATTTTCTCAAAGAACAGAAAATCGGATGATCAATTTTCTTGAAGAGTAAAAATAGGAAGACCGATTTTTTCATGGTTAAGAAATTTTCGAACGTTCAATTTTAAAATCGGATGACCGATTTTTATGTGAGTCCAAAAATAAGACGTCCGATTTTCTAAAGGGTAAAAAATTAGGATGATAGATTTTTCTTAACAAAAAATCAAATGACCGATTTTTATACTTCAAAAATTTCAGACAACCAGTTTTCATGTAAAACACAGATTTTTCTTCACTTTCAAAACATGTATTCTTGAAGTAACAACTTTAAAACGTGTAACACTTTTAAATCATCAAAGCTTTATCAAGAGCACTTAGTTTTTCAACGATAATTCCTCAAAAAAATGTTTCTTCTAAGGAGATATCATAATTGATCAAAAATCAAAGAAACAAGTTAGGGAATTTTTACATAAATACCTTATAAGGCTATCCCTAACCATTTTTTCTTGTCTTCAAGGTCTTTAACTTGATCACTTCATCTTCATAAAGTCTTGTAGTCATGGTGATCTTTTGCTTCATTGTAGATTACCCTTGAGAATCCTTTTGTACATCTTCTGTTCTTCTTACGGAACTATTTCTATTATCACAAACCACAAGTTAATAATAATCAAAATATTACAAATATGCCCTTAGGGCTTACAATCTCCCCCTTTTTTATTATGACAAACAAAGATGCAAAATGATGACTATATAGAACAAAAGGACATGGTTAAGCCAAGAGAATGTTTCAAAAGATTAACATTAAGAACTAAGCATATAAAAAAACATGACAGAGAGAAAGAAGTCCCCCTTTTATTTTGAAGCAAGATAAGGTTTGAAAATAGTTTTTTTTTTTTTTTTAAAAAAAAACCTTAAAGCTCCCCCTTAAGACATGCTTCACAACAAATATGGCACCAAAACATCATCAATAAAAGTCAACTCCATATAAGCAACAAGGCCAATAAAACTCAAGGCCATATAAGCAACAAGGCATAATGCATAAAGCTAAATACAACTCAAAGCATATTGCCAACACAAAGTATCAAAACATTAAGGCAACACAACTCAAGTCATCAAGACAATATCAACAAAACAATATGCATCTCATATATCTCCGCCTTAATGCATCAACATAATGCCATCAACAACATAATGCATTTCTCCCCCTTTTGTCATAACTTAGAAAGCATAAGGAATATAAGGGATCATTGAAAAAGAACAATGGAACTCTCATCATTAAGATATCATCATGAAGTTCCAAAATAAGCAAAGAAGACAATTTTCAAAACAAGACTTTATAAGCAATAAATCATAAGTTCCAAAGAAAATAGTCAATAACCAAAAAGAAACAAAAGCTATGAAACTTAAGAAGTTAAATCATTAGGACCGAAACATGAGCTAACTAGCTTGAAACTCCTTTTTTATTTCGCTTTCTTCATTGCCTCATTTGTCTTCTTCTCTTTCTCTTGCTTCTAACCTCATCACCCTTTCTTGAATATCCGATATTTTTCCATCTAGGGTATCAAAACAGCTATTCATTGAGGCTTCCATGGAGGCTATCATTTCCATAAGTTAAGACATACTCCTGGAGGATTGTCCTTCATCGACCCTTTCTTGCTTCTTCTTCTATCTCATTTCTCTTCGAAAATTTTCCTCTTTCGGTTCCTCTTCACTTTCCTCTTCATCCACGTTCATAGCTTCTTGCCCCTCATTTCTTCATCATCTTCATCACTCTCCTCACTATCACCTTGTCCTCCTCTCACCAACATACCCTCCTCATTTCTTGAAAATCCCATTCTTTTGAAGGTATGTTTGTTATAGATTTTTCTAATACCAATATGATCACCAACTCCAACCAAATTTAGCACAAGGTATTGCAAAACTTTAGTGAGAAAACAACCATATGGGAAATCATTTGGTAGAGGAGGTCTGAGTAGCTAGCATGTGTTCAATGGCCATAAATCCAAAATTCATCCTTCTATGTGCATGTAATGCTAGCATAACAAAAGAGTGCATGTTTGGGGTAGAAGACTTGTGACCAACGTTAGGAATAATTATATTGGAAATCATGTGGTGCAACAATCTTCCACATGCATCAAGTTTATTAACAATTCTATCATCATACCTCTTTAGAACTTCTCCTTTAGTGAATAATTTTTCAAATCTTCTCTCACTCTATAGGTTGGGATCAAAGCATTTTTGTTTTTGGTATAGAATCTAATACCATTTTCAGGTGTTCCTAGGAGGGTGTATAGTATTCTATCATCAAAAGAAATATCTCTACCACCCACCCTAGAAGTAACCCATTGATAAGGAATATTTCCTTGCTTTTGAACTCTTTCTTTATGTAAATTATAATAGAATTCATAGATCATTTCAGGATAGTAGAATTCATTAATTGTAAGCAAGGGTCCCCAACTAATATCTTCAAAAAGATTAGGGGTAATCTCCATACCTTCCATATCAGATGGATCAACTCTGTGACCTGGAGCAATCTTTCTCCTTTTTCTTGTCCATTCTTCAAAGTTTGCAGCTTCTTTAATAGAGATAAATCTTTATGGTAGCCTCACTTCAGTTGCCACTCTCTTGCCTTTTCCTTTTCCAGTCCTTCCATCTCTGCTACTTCCTCTTTCTTCATAATTTCCTTCCCTTCCAATATTTGCATTCTTCACTTTCATCATTTTTGAAGTAGGAGAGTGATTAATCTTTGAGAGAGAGAACAATTTAAGAGGAGAACGCTAATTTAGTGGGTTTTGATAGAGAGTTTAGAGAGAACAATCTTTGAGAGAGAGAATCAAATCGATGTCGAGTAGATTTAGAGAGAGAGAGAGAGAGAGAGAGAGAGAGAGAGAGAGAGATCGACGGTGAAGGCGATTTCAAAGAGAGAGATCGATTTTTTGGGAGGGATTGAGAGAGAAGCTGACAGTGAGGGTTTTTAGAGAGAGAAATAGCGGATGGAGATTGTTTGTAGAGAGAGAGAGAGAAAACAAATGAGAGTTATTCTCCTATTTCTGATATATAAATTACAATTGCCTTCGAAAACTAAAAAAAATTGGTCAATCAGTTTTTGAAACGGTGGCCGATTTTATGGTTCGAAAATCTCGGCTTACAAAATGAAGAAAAATCTGAAACTCAAAAACACACATTAGTCATGGAATTTATCAATGCCAAGTAATTTCCTTAAATAACAAAAACGATCTTCAGAAAGGGCTTTTGTAAAAATATCAGTAATTTGATTTTCTGTGCAAATATAATCTAAAAATACATCTTCTTTTGCAACATGATCTCTTATAAAATGATGTTTGATTTCAGTATGTTTAGTTTTTGAATGTTGCACAGGGTTTACAGAAAGGTTTATTGCACTTGTGTTATCACATAAAATAGGTATGTTTTTTAAATCAAAACCAAAATCAAGTAAAGTATGCTTCATCCAAAGTACGTGAGCACAACCACAACCAGCGACTATATATTCCACTTCGGCGGTTCATAAGGAGACGCATGATTGCTTCTTATTGTACCAAGACACTAAGCATCCCCCCTAGAATTGGCAATTTTCGCTAGTACTCTTTCTTTCTATCTTACATCAGGTATAATTTGCATCAGTGTAAGCAATAAGATCAAAGCAAGATTGTTTAGAGTACCATAATCCATAATCATAAGAGGATAATTAAATATCTTAAAATACACTTAACAACTATTAAATGAGTCCCTTAGGGCAAAGTAGAATCTAGCACACAAACAAACCACAAATATAATATCCGGCCTACTAGCCGTTAAATAAAGCAAGCTTCCGATCATATCCCTATAGCGTTTTTCATCCTCCTTTTTACCTTTTTGTCTTTGTCGAGTTTTAATAATGAGCTCATTGGAGTTCCGATTCCTTTTGCATTGCTCATCCCAAACCTTTTGGAGAAGTTCCTTAGTGTAGTTCTCTTGATGGATGAAGATGCCTTCTTTGGTTTGTTTAATTTGAAGTCCAAGAAAATAGGTTAATTCTCCCATCATGCTCATTACAACTCCTTTTGCATTAATGAGGCAAACTCTTCATGCAAACAAACATTTGTAGCTCCAATAATAATGTCATCCACATAAGTTTGGACAAGTAGAAGATCATTGTTACAAGAAGTTTTGGTAAAAAGGGTTGTGTCCACCACACTTCTTGAAAAATCGTTTGAAAGGAGAAAGACACTTAGTTTTTCATACCAAGCTTCTGGAGCTTGTTATAAACCATATAGATGTTTTGAAAGTTTATAAACATAGTTTGGAAAATTTTCATGTACAAAACCGAGAGGTTGTTTAACATAAACTTCCTTCTCAATATCATCATTTGAAAATACACTTTTAACATCTATTTGAAAAAGCTTGAATCCTTTAAAACAAGCAAAAGCTAAAAGCATTCTTGTGGATTCAAGTTTAGCAACCAGAGCAAAAGTTTCATCCAAATCTATGCCCTCTTCTTGATTAAATCCATGGGCAACAAGGTCTAGCTTTGTTTCTTATAACTTCTCGGGATTCATCTAGTTTGCTTCTAAAAACCCATTTTGTAACAATAGTGGGGTGATCACGAGGTCTTAGGACCAAAGTCAAAACTTTGTTTCTTTCAAATCGATTAAGTTCCTCTTGCATTGCAATAATCCAAAACTTATCACATAAACATCATCTATAAACCTAAGTTCAATTTGAGATAATAAAGCAAAGTTGTCAATAAAATACCTCCTCGTTCTTACCCCTTGCGATACATCACCAATGATTCGTCCTTGGAGTGTCCCTTTGAATATATCACATCTTGAGGAAGATTTTGAACTTTTTGATCATTCTCTTGTTTCTCCTCAATCTCTTCTTTCTCCTTTGCATGTTCCTCAATAGCTTGAGTATGCAATGGTTGTTTGCTCAAGGAATTATCTAGGTCATCATCATCTTTCTTTTCAAAAATTTTAGATTCATCAAAGTTCACATGAATCGACTCTTCAACACATAAGGTTCTTTTGTTGTAAATCCTATAAGCTTTTTTGTTTGAAGAGTAACCAAGAAAAATTTCCTCATCAGATTTTCTATCAAACTTTCCAAGATTGTCCTTGGTGTTTAAAATAAAGCATTTACATCCAAAAAACTTTGAAATAGCCAATCGAGGGAGTTTTGTTAAAAATAAGTTCAAAAGGAGTTTTCTTCAAAAATGGTCTCAAGAGACACGATTAATTACGTAGCTAGCGATGTTAACGGTCTCGGCCCAAAAATATTTTGGTAGGGAGTTTTCACAAAGCATTGATCTTGCCATTTCTTGTAAAGTGCAGTTTTTCCTCTCCACAACACCATTTTGTTATGGGTTTTAGTGGCCGAAAAATTGTGTAATACCAAAATCATCCCATAGTTTTGTAAAATCTTGATTGTTGAATTCTTTCCTAATATCACTTCTAATAGAGATTAATTTACAATCAAGAGAGGTTTGAACTCTTTTGAAAAGTTTGACAAACTCTTGAAACACCTCATCATTTTGGCTTAAAAACAATGTCTAAGTGAATCTTGAAAAATCATTCACTATAACAAAAACATACCTCTTACCATCAAGACTAGTGGTCCTTATTGGTCCAAATAAATCCATGTGAATTATTTCTAAAGGTTTTGAAGTAGAAATGGTCTTGTTTGGTTTAAAAGAGGTCTTAACTTGTTTTCTAAATTAGCAAGCATCACAAAGTTTAGTTTTCTCAAAATGTAATTTTGGTAAGCCTCTAACAAGCTCTTTTGAAGAAAGATGGTTTAGTAAATCCATGCTAACATGGCCAAGCTTTCTATGCCACAAAAATGCATCATTTTCATAAACTGAGAGACACTTTAAGTTTTGAGAAATAAGATCATCAAGATAGAAAACATAAACATTCCAACTCTTTTTGCAACAAAAATTGTTTTCTTTTCATGCTTATCAATGATAGAAGAAGAATCACTTTCAAAGACAACTTTGCAATCATTATCACATAATGGACTAATACTAAGCAAATTGAACTGTAATCGGTCAATTAAGAGAACTTGCTTGATTAAAGAAGAATGACCGTTAACGATGTTACCTATACCAATGATTTTTCCTTTCTTCTTATCTCCAAAGGTGATTAAGCCACTTTTGGTTTCCTTAAGCTCACTCAGGAGAGATGTATTACCGATCATGCATCTTGGGCATCCACTATCCAAGTACCATTTAGTTGAGCTTGGTTTGTGTTCCTACAATAGAAGAAGTAGAGATGACTTTTTGTACCCATATTCTTTTGGGTCAATGAATGTTAGTTGCTTTTTCTTTTACTCTCCAAATAATTTTTACTCCCATTTCAATATTTCTTTTTGTAAAATATTTTGTGGCCTTATGATCATTCTTTTTATAATATGTGCAACAAAGATGTGAGAAGGGTAAAGAAGCTTTTATAAAGCGTGTTTGATTTGAAAAAGTATTGGAGTGATTATATCCGATACTAGTTTTTTCAAATGGTAATCTTTGAGATCCAAGAAGTTTTTCAAAGTTTTCCTTTCCTTTTTTAAAGTTTTCAATACACACGGTAAGATCATTCACCCTTTTCTTGAAATCATCGTAATCAGTCATGCATTTTTCAATAGAAAGAACTTTTTCACAGACTTTTGTTCTCTATAAAAAGTTTTTGAAATTCTTTGTTTGAGAAATCCTTTTCATTTTCCAAAACTTCTAAAGATTCAAGAAGAGTTTTGTTTTCACAAACAAGTTTTGAATTTTCCGTTAATAAATCATCAATCTTGTTTTTCAACTCCTTGTTTCTTTTAGAAATCTTTTTGAGTTCATCATACATTTCAATAAGCATAGAATTAGGATCATCATTATCAATAAGACTAGAGATGTTAGAAGGTAAAGATTGTACCTCACTTTCTAATGCTATGAAGCACATGTTGGCTTTTTCTTCTTCTTCACTCTCACTTGAGTCTTGACCCTAAGCTCCTATTATGCCTTTACCTTTCTTCTTTTTCTTTATTGTTTTAAGCTTTGCTTCTAATGCTCATTTTTCCTTTTCTATAGTTTTTGGGCAATCGGCTACAAGATGGTCGGTGCTATTGCATTCAAAACACCTAGCCTTGAAGAGTGAGGAACTTTGTCCTTCTTTCTTGAATAGAGGTTTTTTCCCTCTTTTGGTGAAACCTTTCTAGTAAAATTTATTTAACTTTTGAACCATTAAAGCCATATCTTCATCTTCATCATTTTCATCCTCATTGTTGGCTGAACTTGCTTGCTCTTCCTCATTTACTTTGAGTACTACACCTTTTCTTCCCTTGTCTTCTTCTTCCATTTCATTTAATCTCTTTATCTTCATCTCATAGGTGAGAAGGGATCCTATGAGTTCTTCAATAAGAAGAAGTGTTAAATCTTTGGATTCTTCTATAGCAAGAATTTTTGGTTGCCATACCTTTGGAAGTGTATCAAGAACTTTTCTATTTACTTCTCCCCTTGTGTACTCTTTTCCATATGCCTTAGTCCATTTGTGATGTTGGTGAATCTTGTGAACATGTCACTAATGATTTCATTTTGCTTCATAATGAATAATTCATAGTCTCTCACCAATATGGCCAATTTTGATTCTTTTACTTGATTTGTGCCTTCATGAGTAACTTCTAACAATTTTCACATTTAATGAGCCAAATCACATTTGCTCACTCTATTGTACTCATTTGCATCCAATGCACAACTTAATATATGCATGGCTTGAAAATTGAGAGTCATCTTTCTTGAGTCAAATTCGTCGAATTCCTCAACCTTCTTGACTCTTCCATCCTTTTGGGGGACAAAAGGTCATTTTCCTACAGTACTCCCAAGATCAAAATTAATAGAGAAAATATAGATTTTAATCATTGACTTCCAAAAGGTATAATTAGTGTCATTAAAAAGAGGAGGTCTATTTGTACAAGAGCCTTCTACATAAGGTAAGTTAGAAATACTAGCCATTTTATAAAAGATATTTTGCTTCTTAGGAAGTTAAGTCTTTTGAAAGAAGATCTGCCCTGATACCACTTGAAAAACCTTAGGGAGGGGGTGAATAAAGTTTTTGGCTCCTTAAAAATTTCTGCACAATTAAAAAATAGAACCTCCGATTTTGTTTGAAGAAGAATTTAATAACTTCTTTTAATAAAATTCTTAACCAAACAAAATCTCTTTTATAAAGAATGATCAAATAATAAACATAGGGATGATGAGCAAGTCAAAAAAGAGAGAGATAAAGAATTTATAGTGGTTCACTCTCTCAATAAAGCTACATCCACTACCTTGAGATTTAACTCAAGGATTTCACAAATTTCACTAGTCACAAGGCTTTACAAAAATACCACCATGAGGATCACCCTTCAAGAGTTTTGCACAGCAAACCTCAAAGTTCACAAAATAATACAAGATAACAAAATATCAGAGGAGCAACCAAAGGGTTTTTCACAAAACCTTTTATCACAATTTAGGATGAGAGTAGAAATGGAACAATATTACCAAAGAAGCTTGATAAGAAATGATACAACTTTGTGAAATGCTTCTACAAGCTTCCTTTCCTTATTCTTTGAAGAATGATCAATAAATGCAACTCCAATAAGTTTTTCTTTTTAGCAAGATAAAGAAGATTGAAAGTATATATTCTTTAATGCTCTTGAAAGTTTTCTTAAAACTTATTCAACTACTACTCATTTATGGTTGATCAATAACCCTTTTATATATGAAGGTAAAAAACTAGTCATTACTGTGAGTAGCAATGGTCATTTTATTACAATAAAAACAAAAACTCGATGGCCGGTTTTAAAAAGTAGACTTACGATTTTTTTGAAGAACAAAAAAACGAATGACCGATTTTCTTGAAGAGTAACAATAAGAAGACTGATTTTTTTCATGGTTAAGAAATTTTCGGAAGTCTGATTTTAAAATCAGATGACCGATTTTTATGTGAGTCCAAAAATAGGACGTCCGATTTTCTAAAGGATAAAAAATCGGATAACCGATTTTTATACTTAAAAATTTTCAGACAACCAGTTTTTTCTTGTAAAACATAGATTTTCCTTCACTTTCAAAACATGTATTCTTGAAGTAACAACTTTAAAACATGTAACACTTTTAAATCATCAAAGCTTTATCAAGAGCACTTAGTTTTTCAAGGATAATTTCTCAAAAAAAGTTTCTTCTATGGAGGTAACATAATTGATCAAAACTCAAAGAAACAAGTTAGGGAGTTTTACATAAATAACTTATAAAGCTATCCCTAACCATTTTTCTTGTCTTCAAGGTCTTTAACTTGATCACTTCATCTTCATAAAGTCTTGTAGTCTTGAGTCATCTTTTGCTTCTTTATAGATTACCCTTGAGACAACCATTTCTATTATCATAAACCACAAGTCAATGATAATCAAAACATTACAAATATACCCTTAGGACTTTCAGATTCTTCTTACCACCAAGTCATCCATTTAGAAAAGATGGGAAGTCTTTTAAGAAAGGAAAGGTGGAAGAACATTCGGAACTGCCACCTCATCTTACTGGCGATCAGTTGTGGGAAATGGTCCAAGACTTTCCAAAAAGTACAAAAACTGAAAACAAACTCGATATGTGAGAAAGTAGAGGTGAATAACACAATTGGACAAGAAGGAGCATATTTTGAAATCTTCCACATTGGCGTATCCTTCTAGTTCATCATAATATTGACGTAATGCATAATTAGAAGAATGTTTCTGATAATGTGTTCAACACTGTGATGGACATCAAAGGGAAGACAAAAGATAATCTCAAGGCTAGAGAAGACGTTGGTTAGTACTAAAATCGATCAAATTTGAAAATCAGTAAGGAGGAGGAGCCCCGAGTAAGTGTTCAAAACCAAAGCCATATTACACTTTTACAAACGAGCAACAAAAGTGTATTCTTAAGTGGGTAAAGGAGTTAAAATTACCAAATAGGTATGCTTCAAACTTGGCAAGGTGTGTGGATTTGAAAGAACTAAAGATGTTCGGGATGAAAAGCCATGACTGTCACGTGTTTATAGAGAAATTAATATCGATCGCCTTTAGAAAGATCCTTCTGCAAAAGGTTTAGAGTGTCTTGTGCTTAACTTGGCCTTTCTTACTGCAACTTTTGTGCCCTGAAGATAAGCGAGAGACACATGCGTCAATTAGAACAAATGATCAGTGTAGGTGGATGTATCCATTTGAGAGGTAAAATCCAAAAACTTATCTTTAATATTTCTTTCTCAAATATAATATTGTTTAACAAAAAACAAATGTTCGTTTTAGGTATATGCACCTTTTGAAGAAGATGATCAGGAACAAGGCTCGCATAGAAGGTTCAATATGTAACACATGCTTAATTGAGGAGGCTGCGACTTTCTTTAATTACTACTTCGAGTTGGACATCGGAACTGGAAATACATCTATTGGATACAACGATGGTGGTGAGCAGCCTCATGAACAGGGCTCGGTCCTTTCCATATGCAATGTATCAGGACGGGCATTTGGTAAGGCGAAGAACAAGTTCTTGGATAAGAAAGATACGAAGACGATAACAAATCACATCTTGTTTAACTATGAGGAGGTTGAGCCTTACATTTGAGTAAGTAAAAAAAATTGTTTGTAAATTAAATTAATATGATGGAATTCACCTTACCATAACTTCTGATTTGTAGGAAGTATTCATTAGAAATCAAAGTACGCAATCCAAGTATAACGGAAGACGATTTACAAAAATAGATTGCCGATGGATTCTCCAAATGGTTTAAAGATGATGTGATTTAAATAATTTATACACAATTAATTTTGTTAAGGAAATCATTCTAATACGATGACTGTAACGCCCTACCCCACAAGCACTAGCATGACTTTAAAATTACGGACGTAATGAAAATAGAGTTTGGATCTATATTGGTGGAATGTAGTGTTTTTGACACTTAGTGGTATTTTGGAGATATTTAGGAATGAAAGTAAAATTTTATTATATTGAGGTTTTCTTCTTTAGGTTTATAAACGCCTTCAAGTGGATTTTGTTTTTAATACTCAGTATGTTTATTTTAGAAATTTAAGTACTTGACATTTCAAAAAAAAAAAAATCTTAATCATGAAGAATTGCAGCCACCTCACGACACACCCGTCAACCCCCCAATTTCTCCCTTATCTTTTTCCTTTTCTTTCCCCCTTAACCGCCTCACAACTTCACCCTTTTTCTTTTTCTTTTCTTCCTAACCACCTCAAGTCACTATATACATATATAGCATGTATTTTTTTCTTTTAAATTTGTTTGGCAACAATAATATATGTAAGGTTAGTTTTGCATGTGCCTTTCTTTTATTGTTATTGGTATTTTCATTAGAATATATATAAATATAGTTTAGGTGTATTGTTTATTTTCTAGGCTTTAGTATATAGTGAAATTTATTTCTAGTTAGATTATATATGTATATATATATTTTTTTAAGTTGGTAATTTATTTTAGAATTAAATGTTTTAAATAGATTTTATATATATATATATATAGCTAATTATGGTTCTTTAGGAGAGTATATACATATATTTTTTTTAAGGGTATAGGATTTTTGATCTTTTTAAGGAATTATTATAAATATATATGGATCATTATATAGGTATATATATACATCCTAAGTTCATTTCGTATGATTTCGATATTATTTAGGGAATAGGACTATTTGATTAGTACCCAGGTATTAAGTATTTTCGTATTATTATTTTGTAGCATCTTAGTAACAGATCTGCATCCAAGTGAGTTCACAAACTCCATTTTATTATGTTATTTCAAAAGTTACGGGCCATATAAATATGATTTCTAAACTTATCATAAAATATCTACTATTTTTGAAACGGCATAACTTACTATGTTTTTCTTAATTGGAGGTTCTCCACGATGTGTTACATGTTCATTAGAAATGCATAGGAGCGGTGCTTCATATAGGTGTTATCTTTTTAAAGCATATTATTATTCTTCTGAAAAAGAATTAGTCTGTACACGGGTTTTCTGGAAATATTTATAGGTTGGAAAATGCTTTGATTTTGAAAAGTTATATGATTTTGCATGCATAAATGTAAACATGGCATGTTTTTAAAATCTGCATAAGCTGGGGAATGCTTTGGTCCTGAAAAGTTACATGTTTCGACATTCATGAATATAGGTCTGGCATTGGCATAATTGTGAAATTTACATAAGCATGTGGTGACTGGCGGATGGAGATTTTTGCTGAAAATATTCATGACCTGATTCTGTCCTGATGGTCGGGCAAGTGGCCTTTCTGTTTAAAAATGCATATGAAAAACTCCATTCCGACCAAGGTTACAATTCTGGTTATGATCTTGTCTACAGAAGCGTCAGAGGATTGCACTGTAGGTGGCTAGTCTCCCTATGAGGGCCTCTTCTGATGGCGTGGACGTACAGACTCGGGAGAGTGGATCCACTTGAACGGGGGCGTAGACCGCGGAGGGTGTGGCCCAATCGATCTATGTGGACACCGCATCATGCTTTGCGGTGGGGTTCGGCCACCTAGTGGAGAGTCAGTAAGGGCTCGAAACTGAGGTTTGTTCTAGGGCAGATCTGGTAGGTGCCCCAAGAGTCTGTAGCCTATTTTGACCAGTGATATGGGAGTACGGTTGTTTTGTAATCGAGCGCTCGTATGGTGTTTGGCTGGTATTGACTACGAGATGCCGGAACTTTGTTCCGATAACCTCATTAAGAGATTCGGACTTTGTCCGTGGAGCCCTACTGTTGCATTACATGTTCTTTTGAATTTGGGTGTAGAAGCTGCGCTAATGTGTCTTGATTTGCTCAAACTTCCCAGCTGCGCTCGAAACCCTCATGTAGGTTCAAGCATCAGTTTTGTTAAAATAATAAAAGAAAATGACATTGCATGAACTGTTTTATGAAACTGCATCATCATTGTTTTAAAGAAATTACTAGAGCATACACACACGTGGACTCACTAAGCGTTCGCACTCACATTTTTTCCATATCATGTTTTCTTCTCAAATTAATTCAGGATGGTCAGAGATACAATAAACTGCTGAAGTTTTAGGCGTGGAGTTTTGGTTCGAGTCTCTTCGTAAAGACATGTGTTTATGTTTACTCTCTTGTACTCGAGTAGTTTGTAAAGTATTTCTATATTTGTATCAGAATTATCATAAGATAAGAAGTTTTCTTGAACCCTATATTTTGAGTACCCTTTTGGTGTTTAGACTACTTAGTTTTCCACTGCATATTGTATATATACTTTTAAGTAGTTCCCAGGGGAGGTTATGCTCTTGTTTTTTTAGACTTATAGTTTAGTGTCGAGAGGCACGTAGATACCCTACTCAGCCGCAGTTGGCCTAGTGGCAAGGTTAGAGGTATGACAGGTGGTATCAGAGCTCTAGGTTCGATTTGTGGTTAGGTTTAGTAGATCATAGACGAGTACTAGGGGCAACTGCATAGTTTTATTTTGCTCAAAAACTTCACTTTTCTCTTTTGTTTCGCTCATCGTATTATTAATCTTGTGGGAGCAATGCTCCTTTGTAAATGATACCATATCTTTTGTCATCATCACAATGAGAGGGCATATAGATACGTTAAACTTTTGAATTGATGATGGTTCAGGAAACAGAGGACTAAGATTATTTGAGTCATCAAAAGAGGTACTTGTTCTGAGACTTGTAGCTCGATTAAGGGATTTCGTGGGACATAAGGTATTAGGGGAAAACTCTGATAACTTGCAGTGTATGAATTGCACAAAGAGTGAGTGTGAAGTTCTTATTAGGTATAAGGTGTAATCCTTATCGATTTCTGTCATCCCTACTTCAGTGGTACCAAAGAACTCCATGTACCTTGTAAAATGAACACTTTCATTATTGTTGTCACAACAAAAAGAGCTCTCCAGTCTTTGGTTCTGTATTCGATATATATTAAGTATTACTCCACGCTGCCAATCGGTGAATGTAAAGATGGAGGTGAGCTAATGATGGGTTCAGCTCGATAAGGAGAACAATAAGCGATGACGAGGATTGGTAAACTAGAAGCCAAGTTTCTTAAGATTTGAAGTATTAGTATATCTTGTGAATGAGAGATTGGTACTCTAATATGAGAGTGGGGAACAATTGATATAGTTGTTGAGATCTTTCCGTTTGTTTGCTATGAATTACATCCAGAGTACTTTTGATAAGCTCAGTGTTAGACCGTAGTCTTTAGGAAGAAGATATACCCAAACTGGACTGGTGTACTTGCATTCTTTAGTTTACACTATACATATATGTTTAGTATAAATCTAGTTTTGTTAAGTGTGATCATTTAATGGCTCTATACAACCTGGAAGAGATTAGGATCGTGTTGATCGCAAATTATGTTATGTATGGTACATCAATGGCAGATTTTGTATACATGCTCTACCCTGTGCAATAAAGACTATTTTTATTAATAGAGAGGATGTTCCACTCTTTATTTGATATACAGTTCTAGTGTGCGGTGTTTTGTATGTAAGTTTTAACTTATAAGTTAAGGTTTAGGTATTTAACATTGGGTAGATGCTTTTGAAAAAGACAGTGGAAGTGCAAGGGGATTATAATTATTTCAATCATTTGAGGGATCGGGTGTGATAGTAAAAATTGATTGGTTGACTGGACATGGGAATATGTGCATTGTGGGTGGAATTTAGTTAAGTCTAGTCAGTCAATGTTTCTAACCTTTAGAGTTAGGATATCTAACGTACTTGTGTAACTAGTCTGGCAAGAAGTCAATTCAATGATAAGGGAGTTACTAGATATCTTTAAAAGAAAATGGCGACCGCATCTCCAGAATAAGAAGTCGAGCCTAGGATGAGTCGATATTTCAAATCACGTACTGGATGGACTGCCCGTAGACACCGAAGCAAAAGTAGTTGAAGGTACGATTCAAATCTTTTCTCAACCAGCAAGAATACTTATTGATCTAGGAGCTACATATTCCTTTATGAGTTTGCATTTCATAAAACATATTCCTGTACCTTCTGTTGTCATGTGTTATCAGTTGATAGTTAGCACTCCTATAGACATGAGTAAGATAGCTGAGGTAAAGTACCCAGATTGTGACATCTATGTCAAGAATTTGATTCTATCCGGTGACTTGATGGCCTTGCCAATTGAGGGTTATGGCGTGATACTTGGGACAGATGGTTGTCTAAACATTACACTCGAGTAGACTGTCGACAGAAGTTGGTTAAGTTTAGTCGACCGAGTATGTCAATCCTTGTATTCCAAGGGAAGCGAACGAAACGGGAAAATCCCTTCTTGTCTGGCATGGAAGCCAGGAAGTTGTTATAGAAAGGATGTCAAGGGTACTTAGCATATTTACTCAACAAGCTTAAGGAAGAAGTATGATTAGAGATATTATCCGTGGTGAAGGAGTTTATAGATGTTTTTCCCAAGGAGTTATTGACGTTGCCCCAGATCGAGAAGTGGAGTTCAGCATAGAGTTGGTACCTAGTGCTAAACTAATATCTTGAACCCCCATAGCAGATGGTACAAGAAGAGTTGAGAGAGTTGAAACAGCAACTACAAGAATTGTTGCAACAAGAATATATCCATCCAAGTGAATCTCCTTAGAGTGCATTAGGTTTGCTTGTAAAGAAGAAATATGGGGCCTTAGGCCTATGTGTGTAGACTACAAATGACTAAATAGTATGACAATTAAAAACAAGTACCCACTTCCACTTATTAATGAGCCATTTGATTACTTCGAGGAGTAGGATGCTATTCCAAAATAGATATAAGACAAGGATACTATCAGGTACGAACAAAAGAAAGAGATATTCCCATGACATTTTCCAACACCCGATATAGGCATTATAAGTCTGTCTTATGCCATTTGGATTGACAAGTGCACCTACGACATTCATGGAATTAATGCATAGGATTTTCTGTCTTTACTCACATAAGTTTGTGGTGATTTCCATTGACGATATTCTTATGTATTAACCTAACCTCGAAGTACACAAACATCTTTGAAGAATGTTGAAAACCCTATAGGAGCATAAGCTGTACATCAAGTTTAGTGAATGTAAGTTTTAAATGGCGACAAATGATTTCCTTAGGGCATGTGATTACTCAAGAAGGACTATCAGTAGGACCAGCAAAGGTGGAGCAGTGAATGATTGAACACAACCCAAACACCAGTAGAGGTACATATCTTCTTAGGTTTGGATGGGTATTATCAGAGATTCATAACAGACTTCTTTTAGAATCATTAGATCTTTAGCACAACTTACAAGGGAAGCATCGAGTTTAAATGGGTGAAGAAGTGTGAGAGAAGTTTCCAAGAAGTAAAGCCTCGACTAACTTCGGCACAAGTTGCACTATTATCCAATTCAAGTGAGGAATTTTTCCTATAAAGGGAAGGCCTAGAGACAGTTATGATGCAAGATAGATAGGTTGTTGCTTATATTTGAATTATATTGAAGGATTATGAGCGGAACTATCCAACAAAAGATTTGGGGCTAATAACTATAGTGCGACTAGGGAGTGGTGATTTCACTTATATGGGAAAAATATGAGATCTTTGTTGATCATAAAAGTTTATAGTACTCACTTTCCTAGAAGATTTAATATAAGGCAATGTCGATGGATGGCGCTGCGGAAAAATACTGATGCCAAATTAAATACCATATAGAAAAAGTTAATGTGATGGTGGATTTAAGTAGAAAGGAGGCAAGGATATCAAGTCTCACCGTCACTTCTACCTTGCAACAAGATATTATAAGCACCCAAAAGAATAGCATGAAATTCCTGGAATTTAAGAACAAAGTGGAAGCTAAGAAGTAGACAGATTATCGGACATTAGAAACTAATAGGAGCTGGTACTTTCATAATCAGTTGTACATTCCTGACGATACTAACCTTAAGTGTAAAATACTAGAAGAAGCACACAGAAGTAAGTATTCAATACACCCTGGAGAGAATAAGAAGTATAAAGATTTAAAGCAAAACTTTTGGTGGAATGGAATGAAGAGAGAGATTGCGGAGTATGTAGCAGTTTGTCTTACATGTCAAAGGGTTAAGGCAGAACATTAGAAGTCAGCAAGACTACTACAACACCAAGGGATATAAGGATGTTATTTAGGTAATCGTTGATCATTTAACAAAAGTGGCTCATTTTATTGCCATTAATATGACATACTCTTTGGGCAAGTTGGCACAGATTTATGTGGATGCGATTGTCTGACTTCATGGGGTGCCCGTTGATATTGTATTCGATAGAGACCTAAGGTTTACCTCAAGATTTTGGCCCAAGTTCCAAGCAGCTATAGAAACCAACCTAAGTTATAGCACCACAGCTCCCAAACCGATGGACAGTCTGAAAGTAAAATTCAAATCCTAGAGGATATGCTAAGAGCTTGCACCTCAGACTTTGGGAATAAGTGGGTTGACAATCTTGCTTGTGCTGAGTTTGCTTATAATAATAGCTACCACTCTTCAATAGGAATTGCACCATTTGAAGAATTATATGGTAGGAGATGCAAAACACCCTTGTACTGGGACAAATTCAGAGTTCGATCCCATTAGAGACAAAGAAACTTGATGCCAGAGTTGGAGGAGATGCAGAAACAAGTTAGGATAATTCAAGATCGGCTTCGGACAGCTAAAAATAGGCAGAAGAGCTATGCCGACAACCGAAGAAGAGATCTAGAGTTTAGTGTGGGAGATCGAGTTTTCTTAAAACTTACACCACATCGCGGAAAGCTTAAATATCCGAGTGGAGGAAAGTTAAGTCCCCGATGTATCGGACTGTTTGAATTATTGACCGGGTTGGTAAAGTGGCGTATCAGTTAACCTTACCGAGTGAATTGATAGGTATACATAACATGTTCCATGTGTCACAATTGAAGAAGTATCATCCTGCACCTGATCATGTTCTCAATGATGAACAATTGGAATTACGAGCCGATCTGTCATACAAAAAGAAACCAACTGAGATTATAGAATGAGGCGAAAAAGAGTTACGCGGGAGACAGATTCCAATGTGTAAAATGGTATGGAGACATCATGGAATCGAGGAGGCAACTTGGGAGACTGAGGAGTACTTGAAGGAAAAGTATCCAGAGCTTATAGGTACGTGACTATTAAATTTTGAGGACGAAAATTCTTTTAAGAAGGGTAGAATGTAACGCCCTATCCCATAAGCACCTAGCATGACTTTAAAATTACGGACGTAATGAAAATAGAGTTTTGATCTATATTGGTGAAATGTAGTGTTTTTTACACTTAGTGGTATTTTGGAGATATTTAGGAATGAGAGTAAAATTTTATTATATTGAGGTTTTCTTCTTAAGGTTTATAAATGCCTTTAAGTGGATTTTGTTTTTAATACTTAGTGTATTTATTTTAGAAATTTAACTACTTGACATTTCAAAAACCTTAATCATGAAGAATTGCAGCCACCTCATGACACACCCGTCAACCCCCCAATTTCTCCCTTTTCTTTTTCCTTTTCTTTCCCTCTTAACCGCCTCACAACTTCACTCTTTTTCTTTTCCTTTTCTTCCTAACCGCCTCAAGTCACTATATATACATATAGCATGTATTTTTTTTCTTTTAAATTTGTTTGGCAACAAGAACAAGCTGAGGCAACAATAATATATTTAAGGCTAGTTTTGCATGTGCCTTTCTTTTATTGTTATTGGTATTTTCATTAGAATATATATATATATATAGTTTAGGTGTATTGTTTATTTTCTAGGCTTTAGTATATAGTGAAATTTATTTCTAGTTAGATTATATATATTTTTTAAGTTAGTTATTTATTTTAGGATTAAATGTTTTAAATGGATTTTATATACATATATATATATAGCTAATTATGGTTCTTAAGGAGAGTATATATATTTTTTTAGAGGTATAGGATTTTCGATCTCTTTAAGGAATTATTATAAATATATATGGATCGTTACATAGGTGTATATATATACATCCTAAGTTCATTTCGTAGGATTTCGATATTATTTAGGGATTAGGACTATTTGATTGGTACCCAAGTATTAAGTATTTTCGTATTATTATTTTGTAGGATCTTAGTAGCAGATCTGCATCCAAGTGAGTCTACAAACTCCGTTTTATTATGTTATTTCAAAAGTTACGGGCCATATAAATATGATTTCTAAACTTATCATAAAATATCTACTATTTTTGAAATGGTATAACTTGCCATGTTTTTCTTAATTGGAGATGTTCTCCATGATGTGTTACATGTTCATTATAAATGCATAAGAACGGTGCTCCATATAGGTGCTGTCTTTTTAAAACAGATTATTGTTGTGAAAAAGAATTAGTCTGTACACGGATTTTCTGTAAATATTTATAGGTTACTTTGATTTTGAAAAGTTATAGGATTTGGCATGCATGAATGTAAACATGGTATGTTTGTAAAATCTGCATAAGCTGGAGAATGCTTTGGTCCTGAAAAGTTACATGTTTCGACATGCATGAATATAAGTCTGGCATTGGCATAATTGTGAAATTTACATAAGCATGTGGTGACTGGCGGATGGGGATTTTTGTTGAAAATATTCATGACCTGATTCTGTCCTGATGGTCGGGCAAGCGGCCTTTCTGTTTAAAAATGCATATGAAAAACTCCATTCCGACCAGGGTTACAATTCTGGTTATGATCTTGTCTACGGAAGCGTCAGAGGATTGCACTGTAGGTGGCTAGTCTCCCGTACGAGGGCCTCTTCTGATGGCGTGGACGTTTCAGACTCGGGAGATTGGATCCACTTGAAGGGGGGCGTAGACCGCAGAGGGTGTGGCCCAATCGATCTATGTGGACACCGCATCATGCTCTGCGGTGGGGTTCGGCCACCTAGTGGAGAGTCAGGAGGGGCTTGAAACTGAGGTTTGTCTCAGGGCAGACCTGGTAGGTGCCCCAAGAGTCTGTAGCCTGTTTTGACCAATGATATGGGAGTGCGGTTGTTTTGTAATCGAGCGCTCGTATGGTGTTTGGCTGGTATTAACTACGAGATGCCGAAACTTTGTTCTGATGACCACGTTAAGGGATTCGGACTTTGCCTGTGGAGCCTACTGTTGCATTACATGTTCTTTTGAATTTGGGCATAGAAGCTGCGCTATGTATCTTGATTTGCTCAGACTTCCCAGCTACACTCGAAACCCTCATATAGGTTCAAGCATCAGTTTTGTTAATATAATAAAAGAAAGTGTTTTCTTATAACATTGCATGAACTGTTTTATGAAATTTCATCATCATTGTTTTAAATAAATCACTACAACGCACACACACACGTGGACTCACTGAGCATTCACGCTCACGTTTTTTTCATATCATGTTTTCTTCTCAGATTAACTCAGGACAGTCAGAAATACAATAAATCGCTAAAGTTTTAGGCATGGAGTTTTGGTTCGAGTCTCTCCAGAAGGACATGTGTTTCTGTTTTACTCTCTTGTACTCGAGCAGTTTGTAAAGTATTTCTATATTTGTATCAGAATTATCATAAGTCAAAAAAAAAATTTCTTGAACCCTATATTTTGAGCGCCCTTTTAGTGTTCAGACTACTTAGTTTTCTGCTGCATGTTATAAATATACTTCTAAGTGTTGCCCAGGGGGGTTATGCTCTTGTTCTTTTTAGACTTATAGTTTAGTGCCGAGAGGCACATAGATACCTTACTCAGCCGCAATTGGCCTAGTGGCAGGGTTAGGGGTATCACAATGACTTTAATTTTATTCAGATGTACAAACCTCATAATATGGATAGTAGTCACAAAAGACTTAAAAAATTTTCATGCAGTCCTGGGAGACATGTGAAAAGTTATAGCAATTACATCGTCAACGGACTTACATTTAACACACAACATTGTGATGATGGAAAGTCCACTTCTAATTGTGGTACACATGTCAAGGGAGACTACTATGGGATTTTAACAGATGTCATCGTGGTTGAGTTTTCGTGTACGCTTGTTCAAATGGCTACACTTTTCAAGTGTAATTACTTCGATTCTTCTGGCAGACATTTAAAGAAGCATTCACAATATAAAATTGTTGAGATTTATTCTAAAATTCGATATGGCACGTACGATCCATTTGTTTTTGCTCACCAAGTGGAACAAGTATCTTACATCACATACCTTGGTGCAAAAAGACAAAGGAGTGATTGGTGGGCAGTAATGAAATCGAGGCCTCGAGTTTTTTATGTTTCTGTAGTTGATGTTGCATTTCAAGAAAATGTGGACATTGTCGAGACTTCAATTATAGATCGCCAAACTAAAGATATCAAACCTTTTGTTCATAAGGCAGGAAAGATCGATGAAGTAGACGTTCTTGGGAGAACCTGAAGATAACGCAGATGATTTTGTGATGACAAGGTAGAATGGGAGTCCAAGGACGAAGATAGTGAAGAAGAAGATTTCGAAGAAGAAGACGATGATTCCAACTTGTAGTTATATATTACGTTTATCATATGTCATGTTTTCCAATATTTCTATATGTAATAGCATTTAGTTCATTGCTAACTTTTATGAAAGTTATTAAAGTTAAAGTTATTAAAGTTAATGTTTTGAAAGTTTAAAGTTACATTTTTAAAAGTTAATGTTTTGGAATGCGTTCGTTATCAACTTTTCATAATTCTTTGTAATTGTAGATATAGTGAGGGGTAAGAAGAATGTACTTGACGAATCCGAAGGGCCTCAGCTTCAGATGAGGGAGATCCAAGAGATGCTAAGCGACCTATCCTCCGACCGGTTTAATTTTTATACCTATGTCATCTCCCCACCATGACGTGATGACGAAGGTGCAGTCATTGACGCCTCCTATACCCAAGACACAGTCCGTCCTTGCCCTTCCTCCAACCTGCCCTTTGACGTCAGCTCGTCGGCCTTCAGCATATTAGTCAAGGACATAGACTCGTCGGCCTTCAGCCTCTCAGTCTGAGGCTGTCACTTCACAGGCCGGCCAATAACGTCCACCTTAACCCAAGCCACGCGAGCCATGGCAGCAGCCTGGAGATCGCCGCAGACGCTTGCATCCTATTCTTGGAGGGTAAGTAACTTTCATAACTTTAACTTTCATAACTTTCAAAACTTTCATAACTTTAAGTTTAATATAACTTTGATACCATTAACTTTCAGTTTTAAGGAGTCGTCAAAAGCAGCAGTTTGATGGACCTACATTGTACAACCTCGTATTAACGAGCTATATGAGAGCTAGAGTACAATCCCACAGTACCTTCGGGACATGTAGTTCGAGGAGTTCTTGGTAAACATAATTTTTTTTACATTTATAATTCTAACGGTTTCATTTTTGTGTTGTCATTTAACTTATGTGTATGAATGCACAGAGGTATTTCAAATGGGACCCAGCCCTCACTTAGTTAGCGAGAGAGGGGTTTGAGAAGACAGAGGTAAAGCAATACAAGGACATGCTGTACCGAGTTCACACTACTTCTCGGAGGCTATCTTGGATACCGGTTCCCATATAAAAAGCCTGGATGAGCAGTTGGGAGGAGCGTAAGTGTAAAGAGAAGAGAAATATAGCTCAAAGGAATAGGAAAGAGGGGCGAGGCAGCCGAGGTCCCGGGAAGCATACGGGCGATTCCTAATCATTTATTGAGTGGGATGCTCACAAGGTAATATGAATTAACATATTTTATGTATTTTATGCTTTCGTTATGAATTATAACATTTTTTAATTAACTTTATTTAATGTTGCAGTGTAAGAAGCTTGGTGATGCTTATTCGAAAGATAAGGTTTACCAAAAGTTTCAACACATTGTGACAGCCACAAAAAGGCTGGCCAGTTCGTTGACAAGCACTCTACCGAGTTTTGGGTAAGTTTTTCATTTCAATTATTATGAATATCATAAATAAAACTTGTTTTTTACTTAACAAATGTCGATTTAACATATTTTTTAAATTCTCAACAAAAGTACATGGACCTAACGAAGAAGGAGGAGGAGCATTCTCGAACTTGCAGCCCTATGCCCACCGATGCAGAGCTAATGCTTGAGGTCGAGACGGGGATGAAGATGGGGTACGCCTATAGGTTCAGAACTTTCATTACTTTCCACTTCGTATACATCCTCTCAAATTTGCTTCTTAGTTGAATAACAGTTAAAGAGACGCCTAATATGCTCTTAAACTCAATAGTGATTTCATTCCATGCATTATTCTCAAATCTATCATTCACTCTGTTACCAGGAATTTATTCAATACCTTTAGCACATCTACAAAATGACTCCAAATCCTTATTCCATCCAAAACGTCTTCTAGTTGAGGGTCCCATGTCACATGCAACTTCGTCCATTGAAATGAAAAAAATACTTCAGAGTATTGTGTGTACATTATATATAACCAGCATGCACACATTTATAGGCATCATATCACGCCACCTAATGACCACACTTTGACCATTGGTGCTATGTTATGGCTAGAGCTATAAACGGGGCAGGTCTTACCCGCACCCAACTAAGTCTATACCCGTTTATAGCAGGTAAGGTTCAAAATCTATACCCACGGACCCGCACTTGTACCCGTACCCGTATAACTTCTATTAATGGGTCTAGGTAGTGTATGATAATACTCAGACCCGTTTTATCTGTATACCTGCTATTATAAAATAATATATTTATATATTATATTATTTTTATATTTTTTTATGAACACAATTTATTTCCCCTAACTAACGCCCTCCCTTGGATTGGCTGGTTTGTTTCCTACTTAATTTATTCATTCTTTCTTTCTTTATCTACTATCATTAATGTTGGTGATTTAGTTATTTTTTGTTCTTATTCTGGTTTTAAATTTAGGTTAAAAAATTGGGGTGGTTTAGATCCCTACAGAATAATTGAAGATCTTGTCTTTGTCATTGCACGTTTTTGCCAAAATAGAGGTTCTTTCCAAAACTATTATATGGTACATAACTAATTATTTATCATCTATATATATCTATTATTTAATAGGAAACAATATAAAAATGACAAACAGGTATGGGTATACTTGGACCATACCCGAGACCCTGGAGAGTCAGGTCTGGGTCCATAAAGTTTATACCCAGCGGGTCTGTATCTGGATCCTAGTCTATGTTTCACTATAAGAGTCTAGGCCTAATACAAGGAGTATCATACCCGTCTAGACCCGTTTATAGCCTTAGTTATGGTATCAATATGACACATTGTACCTCGTATTATTCTTCATTATTTTTATGTTAATTTTTAGGAGGTGATTTGTACACTACCCAAATGGTCAGGGATATCTGTCAAAATCTTTTAGCAGTTCTAGTACCAACTTTTGAATATTTGTACTCATTTATTATGACTATTCTAGATTGATGGGGCTGATTAGACAATTCACCGAATTAGTATTTGACTATAGACTGGAAGATAATATGAAAGATTTATTGCATATCAGTTCAGGCACAACCACTAGGAATATTGGAACTATAGGTATTAAATTCATTAAGAAAAAAAAGTGTCTCTATTTATGTTAGGGTTAATCGACTACAGGTTTGCAAGCCACAATTAAATCGTATAATCCATAAAGTGAAAAAGTAATATGTAGTTTTTATTATATGTGTGGCCCATCAAAAAGTAATCTGACCACATTGGAACAAAAAGGACCTTTATATGAAACAGATTCTCAAATCGTATTTTAAGCCCAAGAATGTCAAGCATATGCTCATATCTATTACATTGTGTGTGTTTATATATATATATATATATATATTTGTGTGTGTCTATATATATATATATATATATAGAGAGAGAGAGAGAGAGAGAGAGAGAGAGAGAAAGAGAGAGAAATTAACCAATGTTTAATTTACATTTGCCACTTCAGGACATTATTTATTGCATTAGTTATTTCTACCCAATAACTTATTACGAGGGCCGAAAATAGCCTTATAAAGCGGCATTTTGTGATTTTCATGTAATTTTTGTCATGTGATAATCACAGGTCTCCGTAATAAGGGTAAAATTTTCAAGCAACTAATCTAAGTGCCAATCAGCAAGTGAAATGGGTCGTATACATATATGGTTTAATAATTCATGTCTACTCCCATATTACCCCACAGTCCCTTTGTTCTTTTTTCTTTTCATGTAATATCCTACATTTTCATTTCCCAACATGTGGGGTCAGATTTCAGCTATTTAACAGCTCATAACTTCTCCATTCTATATACTCAAAGGTTATTTCTAGCTTGGTCCTTTCAATAGGATTTAAATTCTTGATTCATAAAGCAATTAATCTGATTGTTTTAATCATTGATTACACAGGAAAGAAAATGAATTATGATGTTGGCGATATTGTTAAAGTTATAGTATACAAACCAAGTTTGATTGGGTTATACTATGCGGGGACAGTGATTTTTAAAGAAGGTTCAAGAGGATATAAATTTAAATATAAAATCTGTTAAAAGAAGATTAATCTAGACCATTGAAGGAGGTTGTTCATGTCAAATTTCTCTGTCTTATGCCTCCTGATGCCACTGACACATGCTATAATTTAGATGAGTGTGTTGACTCTTATGTGAACAATGGGTGGTGGGTTGGAGTAATTGTTGGGAAGTTTGGGTCGAGTACTTTTTTCAATTATACAGTACTAACGAAGAGTTACCATATCCAATGGAGAAACTAAGGATTCACCTTGATTTGTTGAATTCAAGGAAAAAATAGAAACCATGTCCTTTGTACATGCAAAGGATCAAGAACACTATGGAGTTCGGAAGTTCTAGGAACAAGTGAGAAGGAGTACCATTTGAACCTATGTTGTTTTATTATTATTATTTTTTTTTTTTTTTTTTTGTATTCTGGTTGGGTCTAGGTTTGTTTAATGCATTAGAATGTGTTTTTGTTTTTATGTTGTAATTCACGGTAGAATGTGTCTAAATGTCTTTACTGTACTGGATTGTATCTCGGTTGTTGTATTGCGATCACAACCTTTGTCTGTAATATTTCCTTAATGTATTAGTACGTTTTGGTTTACCAATGTGTTATTTACATCTTTTGAACTATTCACAATATTTGTTTTTTTTCCTTATTAATGTCAAAGGAATTATATAAACAATTTAAATCATCAAACATTGAAAAAGAAAATATTATAATATTAAAAAAGACATTTTCATAGCTCCATTCCTTTCTGTAGGGGATTAAAAACAACACAAATGGATAGTCAATTCGAATGTTAGCATAATGAATAATGACAATACTTAAACAAATTTGTGTGGATCATACGAATGTTAGCATATTTAGATATGTACCAATAAACTAAATGGATAATGTACTTATTATTTTAAATTTCTCATATATCCAATCTTGGATAGAAAAGTTTTTGTCCGTTTCCTTTTGAAGTCATGTACTAGCTAGCATGTAGCAGTCAAATCAATAGTATCATAAAGGCAAATTATTGTACAATATTTGGTTATTATATTCAGATTCCTAAATTTTAGTACATTTCATACATAGAGTACCACTACCACATCGAGTTAAAATATGAAGCATACCTTCAATGCACTAAGCATGCAAAAGGGCAAAGGAGAAATGGACTAAAAACAACTCATTATAAGACTTCGTACATTCTCAATTAGGTTATCCAATAGGACCATCATCTAGGACAATTTTACTTTAACTACGATTTTTTTTTTCTCACGATCAAAATGCTCAAAAACGCATCCATTTCTTTGTAGAAACGTTCACCACGTGTTGCTTGGTTATTTGCCTGCGGATACACATGCAAATTATGCGAAATTATTTTTCATCTGCATATAACTTGAAAAAAAAAACTATATACCCACTGAAAACTAAATAAAATGGAAAGAACATTTTAATACTAATATTACTAAAACAAAACCAATTGTTCTAAATAAAGTCATGTACCTCTGTGAACTACGTTCATTCACGAGCATATTGCGAGCGAACAATATTCGTATCCGGATAGCACTAATATACACACAGTGATCCAAAATATATTTAAAAGTTTCATATTTCTTCTTCTCTATGTGTAACTTGGATTCAATAAGCTTAGGATGAAAATTCAAACTCGAAATTTTGAATAACTCTAAAACAATTAGAGGAACAAAACCTCATAAAGATTTATACCATGGACCTCGTTGCTATCTTTCAACTCTTTTTAAAACAAGGAAGAACACATCCTCATTCTACCAACAACCATATCATACATTTTGAAGTGTTTGGTTCACCAACATGCAATGAGGTGGCCATGAAGTGTGTAAATGGAATCGCAAGTGTGATTTACATTTACAAAATGCTCACATGTACATGTTGTATATAGTAGTTAGATCACATGATAAATAGTGATTTATAAATTCATCCACATTCAAGTGAAAGAGATATGTATTTAATAATTTTATAGTACTTAATAAAATGCCACATATATTCAAGTACATATCAGTACATAAATCAACGTACAAGTCCAGTGGCACTACTCTGAAAGTAAATGATTAGATAAAGACAAACATAAATGGATAATAACACTATTGACCAATTGAAGATCTCTAGTCAAATATGTAGAATTAGTTAGTCGATTATGAATTACCATGGTGATTCACATGGTCAACCAAAGTTGGTTACAAATTTAGTCACGAGACTCACCCAGCTTCTAAGTTGTGCAAGTGTAACATAGGGCTGATACTGAAATTGCAATCACTATTCCCAAACTCCAATCGGTTCGAGATGGAATATTTGTTTCATCAATCGCTTCCCAAAAATATATATTCACAATTCATTTTTCCACCATGAAAGTTATGATTTTGATATTTTTTCTTCATGTTAATTTGCCTCTTGCTTTCCTCTTTGACAGGTTGAGAAGGAAATTGATTCTTGGGAGGATATGAATGTTTTTCAATTGTTTTGTTACAAACTAATATGCAAGTGTCTTGATAATTCTATGTTTTCTATTATACTCATGATCCTTCGAATGCCATTTATTTTGTATTGACATCCTACAAGTATACATGTTTCTTTTATTCTTAATGATTTTTAATATGAAATCATCTAATCCATATTATTTTTCCTTTATTAATTCTTTTGCTTTTTTGCTCATATGAGACTCATGTATTTTTTAGTGTAGATTCCATCACGGAATCGATAGCGAAGACTAAAAATTTCTAAAAATAAATATTTTAGGGACTAAAAAAAATAAAAACAAAGATTAAGGAATAACTTAAGACTAAAAAGTAGTTCAGATACTAATATTGCTAAAACGAAAGTTAAAGTTGGCATTATTTGTGATGCCCCCAACCCTGCCACTAGGTCAACTGCGGCTGAGTAGGGCATCTGCGTGCCTCTCGGCACTAAATTATAAGTTCCACACTAAAAAAAAACCCTAGAATAATACTAACAGGTATACACAAAGTACGCAGAATACTTAAGTAAATTAAATACTACTGGTGCGCTCAAACACAGGATAAAAGAAAACTTCTCATTTCCGTTTTATAATAAACAAAAAAATAATCTTACATCATCCACTTACATAAACATAAAAAGAAACTCTACAGACGATTTGAGTCTAAAAAGATAAAACATAATTCTATGCCCTTCCGGGGAGATTTGATCCAAAAACTCCCGGCCTAAAACTTCAGTGGCTCGCGAAACCCCTGACCATTCCAAGCTAATCTGAGAAGAAAACTTGATATGGAAAAACGTGAGCGCGAACGCTCAGTGAGTCCACGTGTGTGTGCTGTAGTGTTTTCTTTAAAATCATGACGATGCCATTTTATAAAACAATTCATGCAATGTTATAAGAAAATATTTCTTTTTCTATTTTAACAAAACTGATGCATGAACCTACATGAGGGTTCCGAGCGTAGCTGGGAAGTCTGAGCGAATCAAGACACATCAGCGCAGCTCTATGCCCAATTTTAAAAGAACATGTAATGCAACAGTGGGGCTCCACAGACAAAGTTCGGATCCCCGAAACGAGGCCATCGGAACCAAGTTCCGGCATCTCGTAGTCAAATACCAACCAAACAACATACGAGCGCTCGATTACAAACAACCGCACTCCCATAACACTGGTCAAAACAAGCTACAGACTCCTGGGGCACCTACCAGGTCTGCCCTGGAACCAACCTCGGTGTCGAGCCCCTCCTGACTCTCCACTAGGCGGTCGAACCCCACCGTAGAGCATGATACGGTGTCCACGTAGACCGATTGGGCCACACTCTCCGCGGTCTACGCCCCTCTTAAAGTGGATCCACCCTCAGAGTAAAAAATCCGTCCACGTCATCGGAAGAGGCCCTAGTACGGGGGACTAGCCACGTACAGTGCAATCCGCTAACGCGTCTGTTCACTTGATCAACAATAAACTTTAATCTTGGTCGGAATGAGGTTTCGTATGTATTTACAAATCAAAGGGGCCATTTGCCCGGCCATAATAACAGATTCAAGTCATAAACATTTCAGAACACAAAAGAAAATCCTCATCCGCCAGTCATCACATGCTTATGCAATTTCACAATTATGCCAATGCCAAATCTATATTCATGTATATCAAAATACATAACTTTTCAAGCTAAAACATTTTTCAATATATAAATATTTCCGAAAAACTTGCATACAACAAACTTCTTATGTACCACCATAATAATCTGTTTTAAAAGAAACACATATTTGGTGCACCGCTCCTATGCATTTTTCTACGAAACACGTAACACATTAGGGAGAACGTCTCCAAAAACACGCTGAGAAATATTGTTCGAAAAATAGCAAAAATTTTGTAAATATAAAAAAAAAATTAAATAAAATGGAGTTGGTGGACTCACCTGGATGTAGATCTGGTGCTAAGATCCTACAAAATAATAATGCAAAAATACTTAATACCTGGGTATCTATCAAATAATCCTATTCCCTAAATAATATCGAAATCTTATAAAATGAACTTTAGGATGTATATAAATATACCTATATAATAATACGTATACTTATATAATTTTTTAAAAAGATCGAAAAATCCTATACTCTAAAAAAATATACTCTCCCAAGAAACCATAATTAACTATATACTTTATACTAAAAATCCGTTTAAAATATTGATATCTTAAAATAACTAACTAGCTTAAAAAATATATAATCTAACTAGAAATAAATTTCACTATATATTAAAGCCTAGAAAATAAACAATACACCTAAACTATATATATATATATTCTAATGAAAATATCAATAATAATAAAAGAAAGGCCCATGCAAACTCACCTTAAATATATTGTTGCCTTAGCCTATTCTTATTGCCAACCAAAATTAAAAGAAAGAAAATCAACATGCATGCTATATATATATATATATATATATAATGGCTTGAGGTGATTAGGAAGAAAAGAAAAAGAAAGAAAACATTGGAGTTGTGAGGCAGTTAAGGGGAAAAAAAAAAAAAAAGAGAAGAAATTGGTGGGGTGACGAGTGTTGTTGTGAGGTGGCTGCAAATCTTCATAATTAAGTTTTTTTTTTTTTTAAATTCCTATATGAAAATGCCAAGTATTTAAATTTCTAAAATAAATATACTAGGTCTTAAAAATAAAAATCCACTTAAAGGCACTTATAAACCTTAATAATAAAACCTCAATAAGATAATAAAATTTTATTTCTATTCCTAAATATCCCCAAAGTACTACTAAGTGCCAAAAACACTATATCCCACTATATATATCAAAACTATATTTTCATCACGTTCTTAATTTTAAGGTCATGCTAGGTGCTTACGGGGTAGAGCGTTACATTATTGACCCAAAAAAAATTCAAAATCTTAGTTAATTAAACATTAACTTCTAGCAGAGTTTTTTTTAGCTCGAATCACCGGTATCACTTTTCTTACCTTATATGTGACATTCCTAATCTGGTCTATATTATTAATTTTTAGGCAACTAATTGAACATTAGGATTAGCAATTGAATAGAAATACTAATTACAGTCTTAGGTCCTTTAATCACTAATTTTTAAAGCATTTATAATCAGTTAGAGAGAGAATAGATTTTTCTTTAAAGGTTAGTGAACTAAGTGGTTCTTGCCTAGAGGTAGGGATAACCCGAGTTAAATGTGATGACTGAACCTTATTCTTACAAACATTCATTTTATCATTTTTCCAATTGAAATAGTTGACAAAAATTTTGGGGAATTCAATCATTCAAACTTCTTTCTCATATTTTCACCTCTCAAACCAAGTTTTCTTTGTTTTGATAGTTTATTCTTTGTCTTGCTTATTACTTTAGTTTTAATTTATTCTTTCAAAAAAAAAATCATATTTTTTTTACTAGACCTTAGAAAAGACGGTTAGTATTTCAGTTTTTTTGTTCCTTGAGTTCGATAACCTGGGAGGTTCTCTAGTACTACATTAATAGGTTCACTTACTTATTAGTGTTAATTTCGAGTAATCCCATTTTTTAAATAAAAGCCATGTGCTTGGCTGGGTCCAATCGGGCTAAAAAAAATTCAAAAAATTTTCTTCTTTTCTTCCATTTTTGGTGTGATTTCTCCTCGTGCAACCTGCATACTTGATATAAAACACATTTAGACCACAAAGATTGCACAATGACCACCTAATTTCAACTCAAAACTTAAACAAACTGCATACACGGATGAAACGAAAAAGAAAAATACTCCTAAAAACAAATACTAAGAGAAAAGCTAAGCATGCAGAACTCAAGATTGATAAAGTAAACTCAATCATGCACTAATGATACAACATATTACACGAGAAGTAAAAACCGAGATCATCTTGATTTTTCCCTCTTTTATGCGCAGAATTGGCAACCAATTCATCAAATGCTCCTTTAATTTAGGGGGAAAAATTTTCCCCTTTTCTTTTGGCTTGTTCGGGCTATCTTACTATGATGACTTAGTTTCCTGCAAAGGAAAAGACACGTCATGAGTGGTATGATTAATACAAAATAATGTGTCTGGACTATTAGAAGAGGGGGTTAGAGTTTGTGGGAATTTAAATACTGCTTCCTTGTCCCCAAGCATTAGAAGTAACTTCCCTTCTCCATATCTATCAAGGCCCTAGAAGAATGTATGAATGGGTGCCATAGAATTAGAGGGAAGTCTACATCCTCTTACATATCGAAGATGACAAAGTCCACAAGGAAAATAAGGTCCTTGACTTTAATCAAGACGTCTTCCACTATTTCCATAGGATTTCTAACACTTTTATCAGCTAAACTAACGGAAATTCTAAGGGGTTTTGGATCCCCTAGGCCTAGTTTCTTACATATAGCATATGATATGACATTGATACAAGCATTTAGATCGGCTAAAGCCGTATCAACTCGAGAACTACCAATCATGCAAGGGAAGAAAAACTCTTTGGATCTTCTAACTTATGTAGTAACTTCTCCTTGTTGATAAGAATTGCCGAGCATTCTTCACCCAAGTGTGTGTGCATGTCTATGAATTTTCTTCTTCTTCGTAAGCATCTCTTCCAAGTATTTAGCATACTTAGTTACCTGCAAGAGCAAATCACACAGAGGTAATATTATTTTAAGTTGTTTAAAAATCTCTATGAATTTCCTCATTTCATCTTGGCCAAAGGCCGCCAGATAAGGGATTTTTGACTTGTATGCTACAACCATCGGCTTCTCGTTCTTTCCCTCTTTACTTATATCCACTTCTTTGGATTCAAGAAGGGGAGATATCTTTATTGCCTCTTCATCACAGCTCTTCTCTGGGGTGACTACCACCTTCTCTTCTTTGGGAATCTCCTTATCGAATCTCCCTAAGATAACATTGACATGCTCTCTGAATACACCTTAGTGTTTCTGGGGAGAGTTCCGGGGATCCTTTCAAATGCCAATTTGACTAGCTATCCAATCTGCTTCTCTAGATTGCAAATAGATGCCTCTTAGTTTCTCCAAGCAACTTTTATATAGTTTATTCTGGCATATGTTGCTTTCATGAATTTGACCACTAGATCTTCCAAATCGTTCTTCACAGGTGGAGGATTTGGAGGGAGTGCATCATGTAATAGTTGTTATGTAGGTCCTGTATTCTGAAAACCTGGAGGATTAGGAGGTCGTTGTTGCCCTTGATTACCCCATGAGAAGTTGGGGTGATTCCTTTATCCAAGATTATAGGTGTTAGATTGTTTCTTTGCCTATTTCCCTGGATGAAATCCATTGTTCATTAGTCGTACCCATACTAGGGCACTTATGGTTTGGATGCCTTCTATTGCAGAAGTTGCAATACATGACCTGTTGAGTATTCATATGTGAAGGTATCAGGTTCATGTTCCCCATCTTCTGCTTAATCATAGCTACCGGATGGACTCCATAGGGTTAGATGCATCAACATTCTGGATCCTGATAGACTTAGACTTAGCCCTCGATCCTCCCCAAGTTTAGCTATTCATCGTGATATGTTCTATTAGATCATACACTTGTTGAGGGGTTTTATTATCTGTGGACCCACCAGCAGAAGTGTCGATCAATTTCCTGGCTCCAAAGGATACACCGTTATAGAATGACTTAATCTAAATATCCAAGTCTAAGCCGTGATGTGTCATTTTCTGAGTAATTCCTTCCATTTGTCCCAGGCTTCATTCAAAATCTCTCTATCAACTTGCTGAAAAGATAGTATCTCGTTTCTCAACTTAGCAATGCGACCAGGGTATCTTCCCAAAATTTTCCAGCCAATGAATCCCAGGATGTGATAAATATGGAAGGTAGTGATTTCAGCCATATTTTTCCTTGCCCCTCAGAGAGAATGGGAAAAGACGAAAGTGGATAGCCTCGTCCTCGGGACTCCATTGATTTTGAAGGTATCGCACACCTCCAAAAATTTGGTGATGTGCATATTTAGTATGTCAAATTATACGTTGTTTTACACCATATGTATCATATTAGGCTTGATTTCGAATGTGTTTGCCTGTACTGCCAGTCTAGCAATGCTTGATTGCACTCCAGTGATGGACGGTCGAGCATAGTCTATCATAGTTCTCTCCACTATTGGAGCTGGTATAATTGGAGGAATATGTGAATCTTGTTATTCCTCCTCCGTCTTATCTACCAGAGTGATCTCGTTTCTAGCTATCTCAAATCTTAGGGCACGGTGGACACTCCCCATCATAGGTTCAATTTTTGGGTCGTAATCGACTAATTCACCTCGTTGACTAAGAGCATAAACTAGCCAAATAAAAACCTGAAACGGAAAAAAACATAAATCAAATACCCAAAATACCAACAATGCAAGAACACAACAATAACCAAAATAAAAAACAAAAACAAGAAATTAAAGCAATTAAAACAATTAATGGTGTTCTTAAAGTTACCATCCTTGGCAACGACACGAAAAACTAGGTATTTAAAAATGGGACTATTCTAAAATTATCACTTAATAGGCAAGTGGACCTATCAGTGTAGTACTACTCCCAGATTGTCAAACTCTTGGGACGGAGAAGCTATAATAACTACCCGTTTTTTCTAAGGTTTAATAAAAACAAGGTTTAAGGATGGTATTAAAACTAAAGGTAATTAACAAAGATAAGAATTAAACGAGGAAATAAAAGTTGGTTTAAGAGATGAAATTATGGAAAAGAGTTTAATGGTGGAATCTCCCTAGAATTGTCAACTATTCCAAGTCGGGTATAACACTTAACTCGGTTAATCCCTATCTCTAGGTGAGAACTGTTCGACTCACTAACCTTTTGAGAAGAATGTCTCCTCTCTCTAACTAATTATGAATGCATTAGGATTACGTGAATTAGGGACCTAAGAGTGAAATTAGTATCTCTATTAAATTACCAACTCCTAATCTTCAAGTAATTGCCCTAAATTGGTTTTTCTTTTTCAATTCTCACTGACCTTGAGAATTAAATGATTTTATGAAAATCAAACAACAATTGCACAATTAAACAACAAGCAATTGAAAATCAAACATCAATATCATAACATTCCAATAATAAATAAAAAAACATAGCATCCAAAACTAGGGTTCAACCCTCAGCCAAACAAATAGAATCTAGCCACTAACATCGTCATTAAACACAAATTTAGAATGGAATTCATAAAAAGACAAAGGAAAGAGAAGCTTAGGTCTAAGATAGATGATTCTACGATCCCAAGTAGTCGCCGAGCTCGTCTCTCGATTTGCCCGAGGAATTCAAAATTTCTATGTTACAGATCTTCAATCTCTTCTCTAAACTACCAATTCAATGTCTAATTGATGAAAGTTAACTAAGAGGAATTGGGAAGAAATTGGAAATTTATTTTTGCCCAAACTTCCTCTCTAAAGCTCTAAACTAAGAATGTCTGAAAATACATTGAAACTATAATTAAAAAGAAGTTGAAAATTACATTTTGGGTCCCTGTTGTGCGACCGGCCAGGCCTTGTGAAATTTCTCTCTAAATTGTTTCTTCAGTCAGGTCTGGCCGAATGATGTGGCCAGGTCTAACCACTTGCTGAAATTTTGCACCTCTTCTCTTTTTTTGTCGTTCTTGCTCTGTATGCTCCCGTTTCACTTCATTCTTTCTTCTAACTCATCTAAGACATATCTATAAACAAAAGAGAAGAAACGGAGAATAAATATTTCATTTTTTACCAATAAAATAATTCAAAAATCGAAGATTAAATACTGATATAAAATAGACATATCAGAGCCACCTCTAGAATCACATATGGAACTAAGCACTACATCGGTAGAGCCACCTCTAGAATCCGATGGAACTAAGTGCTACACCAGTGGGAGCACCTCAAGACCATTTTAGATTTCTTAAAATGATAATGTTTGCTCAAGAAATGTTTTGAACTCCAAAGGAACATTTTATTTGATTAAGTAAGAATAATTGGTAACCACTTGTTCAATCCCAAAGATTATCATTTGTTCTCCACTTACTGAGTGATCGTACTCACTCTGTTGCTTCTTCTTATCCATTCAAGTTGACTGCGAGAGCGAGAAAGCGTTGAGGAAAGTTTGAGTTTGAGATTAGGGGAAAGTTTGGGTTTAGTAAAACTAATATTTCCTTTATTTTTTAAATGATTATTTTTATCCACCAATTTTGATCCTTATGCCCTTGTGGGTATGGCCTGTCCGTCTTGGGTTGTGGGCAAGCCCAGATCCGAAGCGTAACACCCACTTTTAAGTGTTTAAAAGTAATTAATTCAACACTTTTTTTGCCAACACTTATTATATGAAGTATGTTTGACGTCTGCTTTGGGACCTCAGTATACATGGTCAAATAAACGGGATCCCACTGCGTCATATCTTACAATAAAGGAACATCGAATTTCTCGTTTTAGTCTTCCTAAAGTTATATATTGTATGACAAAGGAACACCCTTTTGATGAATAAACAAGTTAAAGAACTATGCAGATGGAAACATATCAGACTATAAATCTTGGAATGACAGTTCTACCCCGTCCAGTTCTTTCATCATTCTACAAGGTAAGATGTTGACTGCTCCACTTTAAGGTTATTTCCCTCTTCCTCAGTTTAAAATATGTCTGGGCCCTTCCCACCTTAGCTACTCATCCTGTTTACCCTGGCCAACTTCACATATATCATTACTTAGGTAAGACATATAAACATAAAATATTAAGTACCTATTTTAATTACTCTTTTGGAAGTATTTCAAAGTGCATTCGATAACATTTTTATTAAAAGAATGTACAATGAGAGTGTGGGGGAAGGAGGGAGGGGTTTGGAGGTATGAGAGAAAGGGGAATTTTTTTGGGTGGGAGAAGGGGGAGGATTAGGGATGTAGGGGAAAGAGGGTTTGTTTTTTGGGTGTGGATAAGAGAGGGAGGGGGAGGGGGAGGGGGAGCGGGGGATTTGGAATGTGGAGGAAAGAGTGGTGTTTTTTTGGAGGAGGGGAAAGGAAGGGTTGGGTGTGTGGGGGAATGAGGTTTTCTTCTTTTTTCTATTTTTTTTAAGAGGGGAGGAGGGAGGTGGAGAGACGGTGAAGAGGACAAGTCGAGGGATATTTACTATAAATATTAGCTTAGTTTTTAAGAATAGGAAAATAGGAGTATTATAAGTTTTTATATATTTGATTTTTAATGTTCAAACTTTTCATTTTATTATTTTACCTCTTTTCTTTAGTATTTTTTTTCTTTTCTTTAGTGTTTGAAGATCTTATTTTGGAAATATTGCAGATGATTCTGGGTATTTTTCCTTTTCAAAATGAAAATTTTATTCTTTTTATATGTATCACATGTGCTCTTACAAATAATTTAAGAATACTTTTCATAAACTTGAAGGAAAGAAAACACACTATTTCAAATTAAAAATAAACCCAAATTGAAGTACTTAATACTTTATTAAGTGTTCAATAAAAAATAAAAAAGTAACCCAAAACACTAAAAAACAAAGTTTAAAACTGGACAAATTCTATAATCATTTTTAATATTCTCAACGCCTCTATGTTAATCTCTATGTTAATGCGACATATTTTTTTGATGATTAAAAGATGATAAAGCATCATCACATAATCATTTTTAATATCTTTTAAGATGGGGATCAAGATATTTATTGAAATTGTGAGAATAATATTATGCATTATATAGAATTTAACTCCTAATTTTTAAGTGTAAAAATCTCATTTGTTATTACTCGGATAAAGCATCACAACCTTTACTAATAAAAATAAAAAAACAAATATGTTAAAGAAATACGATTAGATTAGAAGTATTAAAGTTGAGAACAAGTTGGGCAGTTAACAAGTCCTAAGTTATTGATTAGAAAGTCTCATAATTAAAAATGAGATAATACACAAAAGAAGCAAGTTTTTCAACAACTAATATTTATTCTATTATTATCTTCACGTGACAAACCACCAAATATATCAATTCACCGCATATTTTAAGGGATGCTTAAATAACATTCACCAAATTTGTACAATTATACTTTCTTATCCACAATAAATATATATGTATATATATGCCTTAAAAGTATAATCCTTTCCCAGAAGAATTCCCTGTATTGTACCTACGTTTGCTTCAGATGACAGAATTGAGGTTTAGTTTGTTGTCGTGCATGCTTGGAAATGCCCGACCGATTTGTCTTTACCATAGCAAATATTTCACTAATATAATTACCAAGTTGGAGAATAAGGAAATGCTCCAAGTTTAAATAATAAAATTAGAAGCGTCTAATCCCTAATTCACATGACAAAAATCAATTTTACATAATTTACAAATAAAGTTTCAATGATGACAAATGAACAAATTTTAGGTACAAATTATTGAATTTTGAGTTTCATTACTATCCTCTCATTTCTTGTAAGGGGATAAATTTTAATATAACTAAGCTACTATATATAAGTTACCTAAAAAAACTATTATCTATAAGTGCTCTCTCTCTCTCTCTCTCTCTCTCTCTCTCTCTCTCTCTCTCTCTCTCTCTCTCTCTCTCTCTCTCTCTCTCTCTCTCTCTCTCTCTCTCTCTCTCTCTCTCTATATATATATATATATTAATTATATATTTAAGTGGTACTTACATGCTCTCTAAGACACATATAGAAAGACTCAATTAAATAATTTGGATATTTTATGACATTTTTCATAACATCATCTTTATAATCATGTCTAACGTGTACCCGTAAAGCACAAGTTAAATAGATAAAACATACTATATAATAGTTTAAGTGTAATAAGTTTATAAAATTTAAAGGAGAAATTAATTATAAATCATCATGAACTACTTTTATTTTCTGTTTATAAATATGAAATTTTATTTTATTTTTTTCTAACCATAAATACTCAATAAATTTTGAATTTATCTTTTTTCTAGTCATAAACTATTTTTGACCTCTTATCTATTACCATTAAATATTTTGAATAAATTTTTATATTTGAAAGGTAAAAAATAATTCATGATTATTTAGAGGAAAAAAATATTCATGGTTAAAAAAAATATAAAATCAAAATATATGCTTATAAACTGAAAAAAATAGTTCATACTTAAAAAAAATAAATAATAAAACAAAAAGAAGCCCATGAGGGCTTATTTGAACGAGACAAACTTTTAAAACATTAGAACATTTCTACTATAGTACTTTAATTGACATAAGAATATTAAAAAAAATATTATAAAGATATAATTGAAAATCCTTGGTACTAATTAAATATGTAGAAGCCACTTACCTTTTTTTAGGTAGAGTATTTATGTTTTTTAGTAAAGTCATTTACTTAATAATATAATACTTAGATATTTATGATCATTTTATCTTACTACCAAAAACAAAAACAAAAAAATCATATTTTTATGGGATGGGAAAAGAATTGTCCGACACGTAGTGCTTATGCACCCATCTACTATTTTGCCACATTGAACTATTTTCCAAACACTTTTTAATACATCTCCTTTGTACAATTTTACAAAATTTAATAATCATTTAAATGAGAAGTAAGACATAAATACGAATTTAGCATTAAATTTTGGATAGAAATCCTATTCAAATAAAAATAATGATGTTAAATATATTATGAAATTCGATCAAGAAAACCATTTTAAGATTATTAAAATGATAAAAAAAATAAAGAGAAAATAATTAAAAATGCTTTCAAACTTTATAAATAGTTACGTTCTAAATTAATTTTTTTAAATTGTCTATATTGTGACATTTAATTTTTGAATTATGAAATTATTTGTTGGTATAAGTGATTGATATATACTTGATACATGTATGTCATCTTATTAAAGAGAAAAAAGTGTTTTTTTTTTTTTTTTGAATATGCACAAGTATCATTATTTAGTATAATGTATCTTAGAAAACTGTAAAATATGGATGGATGGGTAATTAGTTGGAAAGTAATTTTGGTTATTTTCTCAAAAAATAAAATGAAAGAAGCCCCCTTTTGCTCTTCCAAATAAAACATTAAAAAAAAAAAAGAAAAAGAAAAGGAAGCTCCGGAAACAGGAATAACAACAAAAGGTCAATTGGGTAAATGTAGGCCCAGCGTTGCACACCTCGCCCGCGCCTCTAGCTAGGTACATCCCACCCATTTCTTCCCATTTTCACCCGCCTAAAAACTATTAACCCAATAAATACATTTAACTGCAACAATTATTTTTTAAAACATAATAATAAGGCCACCGGAGACACCGTCGTAAACCTGCTTACGCCGGTGCCTCCGCCGCGCTCATCCTTCCATTCTTCTATCCCGTTAGAGCTCCGATGGTAAAAGAAATGCAGCGTAGGTGCAGGCGCTCGTTCCACGTCAGCGTGGTTGTAGCGGCAATCCTTTACATCTATTTCTCGACGGTATTCGTCTTCATAGATCAGTGGTTCGGACTCGGCACCTCTCCCGGATTGCTAAACGCTGTCGTTTTCACCGGCTTGGCTATCATGTCTATCTCCACCTACGCTCTTGCTATATTAACCGACCCCGGCCGGATCCCAGCTTCATTTGCGCCCGATATTGAGAACTCAGATAACACCATCCATGAGATCAAACGCAAGGTACTCTTCTTCTCGATTAATTATTGTTTTGTTACAACTCGAGATTCTTCCTCTTTTGTACCTTCCGCTCGAAGATTTTGCGAAATGGAACCAATACTTCATCTTGGAACATGCTGATGATTCTTGGATGAAATATTTCATGAATGTGGGTTGAAACCTAAGTAAGTAGAGATTGAGTAATTATGAATTTTCTATTTGGACATTGTTGTGTTGCATCTGAAGTTAATTCTATCTGCCCATTTCTTTCTTTGAAATGTTTAGTATTATTAGTTCTGATGAGTTTGTTTTAAGCAGCTGTTTCCAATTCCAGTTAATATTATTGCTGATAATACCAGATATAATCATCTCTGAGGATTAATGGGTGTGAATTGCACAATGTCTAATACACAAATATTCTGGTACACATAAGTACTAGCCTATTTGGAAACAATAGGGTTGTGCAGTGACTACGGCACTTCGCCAGTAGTTATCAGAGGTGACTGATGAATCTACGAATAATTGGAGTTAGATTCTTTTCTGTTTATGCAAGTCTAGACTTCCAAGAAGCTTGAACTCTAGCTGCAAATTGGCTAGCGTATCAGGATAGATAGGAAAACAATTGTTTCAATGATGATATCACATATTCTGCCAGGACACCACCACGACAACAACCGGTCGGAATACATAATATGAGAAACTCGGAATTTTGCATCAGCCGTGAAATGTTTGTTTCCACAATCTGACACTTACATTTTTTATTTTATATAGTTTTAAATTTATTCATTAATTAACAGAAGATGTCCTCCAAGTTGTGCCTCTTATGGACTTCAGTTTTTGGTATTGAGTTTGTTGGAAAAATGTTTAAAATTTATAGTGTTTTCCATTTCTCATAATAATACAATTTACTATTAAACACTTTGATCAGAATATCTGGGAGATCTTCCCTCTTTTTGAGAGAGGACAATCATCCGGTATCTTGCCTTAAATCCTTACATTCTTAGACAAGGCCTCGAAAAAAAATTTTCCTCCTTCTGGCTATCAAGCACTAAAACTTTCTATCTATTGAGAATTGAAGCAATTTTCCATCACACTGAAGTATAAAGGATTAGAAGCTTGTATCTAAGCAGCAGCAGCTAATTGATTCACTTTATTTGATATAAGATTCAGTGAGAGACTATGGAGGATATAATGAATCTTATGGTGAATAATGTTTATATTAAATAAGCTTTGCAACAATTTAATTTTTTCTTTTTGAGAAGTATTTCTTAATTGGAACATCAAAAGTTTTAAGATCATATAACTCTTTTTGTCCATTACTGCTGCAGAGTGGAGATCTAAGATATTGCCAAAAGTGCTCTCTCTATAAGCCTCCACGTGCACATCACTGCCGTGTCTGTAATAGATGCGTGTTGCGAATGGTATGACTGGCCTACTTATTGTTCATGCCTTTTATCAAATGTCCTGGATAATGCTTTGAAAGTGCTGCCTCTTGAATGTTAAGGATCACCATTGCGTGTGGTTGAATAACTGTGTGGGCCATGCAAACTATAAGGTCTTCTTCATCTTTGTTGTGTACGCTGTTGTTTCATGCATATATTCCCTGGTATGTCATTTTCTTGTTTCCAACATTTCGATTGCTTTGTCTGTAACTTCTATCAACTATTGAGGCTTCATTCTATTATTTTATTCATATTATCACATAAGTTTGAGTCTGGTGCCATATTGGAGATATATTGTAGATCACCATGCAGGAATCTGAATTGGGTTAAAATTTTACTCTGTTACTTTAGGTTTTGCTTATTGGGAGTTTGACTGTTGATTCTCCAGAGGATGATCAGCAAGATGAAAGCTCTTTCAGAACGATATATGTAATTTTTCAAAACATCGAATCTGCAATGAATTTGAAGTTCTTGAACCAGTTTGTTTAACTTAAATAGTTTCAATTTCAGGTCCTCTCAGGGCTTTTGCTGGTGCCATTAAGTATGGCCTTGACCTTTTTCCTTTGTTGGCATGTATATCTCATTTTACAGAACAAAACCACTATAGAGGTTTGTATTGAAGATGTTTATTGTTAATTGCGATTAGCTCGCAGCCATTAAAATCTGTTGACACATTTCCTATATCTTATTTTTTATAGTACCATGAAGGTGTGAGAGCTATGTGGCTAGCAGAAAAAGGCGGTGAGGTCTATTCACATCCATACAACCTTGGAGCATATGATAATCTAATATCTGTAAGAATGATATTCGTCCTACCCTTATTCTTTCGTGTTTGTTCTTTCTTTCAAGTCATGTCATGTTGGCATTCTTCTTGAGTTGAAAGGGACTGACTGTTCATTTTAAGTGACCTGCATGGATTGGAGTTTAACTATAAATCCTAACAGGTTAATGATTATGTATCTTGCTTAAATTTTGATTTAGAGTGTATTGGTAAATGTGGTCCAGCAATGCTGATTGTGGATAGCAGTATTTGTATTGGATATGGACAAGGATATGACTCATTAATAGTGCTAATTACGTTATGATTATCAATTATACCTGTAATTGTTGAGTGAAGATGTTCTGAACAAGATCCATTCTTTCTGAAATTGTGTATGCCTATTGTTACTGGATTCGCAGGTTTTGGGTCCAAATATAGTTTGCTGGTTATGCCCCACAACAAGGCATGTCGGTTCAGGCCTTCGCTTTCGCACAGCCTATGATAACCTGGCTGGTGCATCAACTTTGAGATAGATTTGAGCTGCTCAGTCTCGAAAGAAAGGGTATTACATATACTAGATATAAACTCCCAAAAGCTTGAAATATGCTGACCATACTGTGTGAAACTTGGTTTTTTTCCTTGTTTACATGTCAGTTGGATTGGTAACAGAGTGAAGATCCTGTAGTCTTAGAACAAAGTTAAAGGATCTCTATAGCTGAAGTTGAGCAGCTCAAGAGAGAGTTGGATCCCTCTAGCTTCATTTATCTTGAGCTTGCTATTAAAGTAGTCAAAAGATGACTAGAATTTCTGGAGGACCCAAGTATAGAACATGTTCTCTTTTGTTGTTTCTTTTATATGTCGATAATTTTGGCTTGTAAAGCTTGCACAGAGAATCATGTACAAAGAAATCGGGGCTAACTGATAAGAAGTTCATGTGGGAAAGGTAGGTTAAGTGTTTGTAACTCAAAAGGATGTTGTAACATTTGTAACTTTATGAAATGCTTAGAGAAATAATTGGTATAATGGATGTTTTCATTGGTTTCTCAGAGTACTTGTGAGGACATTGTTAACTGTGATATCTGTTGTGACTGCATGAGCATCTTCATTCCCATAGCAATTTTCTCATGAAAAGAGCAGCAGATAAACCAAAACCCACCAGCTTGTATTTTTATTTTTATTTTTATTTTTTTGTTAGGAAGCTTGTATTTCTTTATGTCTGCTTTTGGTGGGTGTGTATTAGTATGAAGAAGCTCTTTTTCTCCCTCTTTTTTTTGTTTTTACTATTTGTTTTTAGAACAAATTAGATAAATTCTTCATTGTGTTTAAGTTTTTCTTTTCTTTTTTCTTTAATGTCCTTTTCTGTACTTTTATTTTTATACATTTTGGTCAGGCTCTCTCTTGTTTTGGGCCTGGGGGAATCCCCTCTTGGTGCAAGCGAGCTGGACTGGTCATGCCACGTGGTAAGCCCATCCGAGCAGCACCTCGTGTGCAAGAAATGGTAGTCTTGTAGCTCCATGCTGGAAAAGTGTCACACTCTCCCAGTCGGAGAGTGGAACGGACGCGAATATGTAATGATATGTGCAGTCGGAATAGGGGCAATAAGGATAATTCGAAAATTTATAAATATAATATAAAAAATTTCATTTTCACCTAAACACTTTCTTTCTCTACAAATTTTCTCTCTAATCTTTCTCTAAAAAAACTTCAACTTTGAACATTAAAATGAAATTAAGAGAAAATATGGATTCCTTTGAAGAATTTTTAGAAGAAAATGTTGGTTTTGAAGTAAAAAATCGATTGTAATTTTATTTTCAAATTTCTACATCACTTTTACCCAGGGCGAAAGTGATGCAGAAATTTTTTTTTTTTTTTAGTTTAGGGTTTTCTTTTTTAAATTTTTTTTTGTTTTGGTAATATTTTCATTTTATATTAACAGGTTGATGAAGATCAAAATACGTTTGAATAATTCTTAGAACCGGAAGAATATATTGATCTCAGAAATTTATTCACAACTAACCGAATATTTAGTTTGAAAGATGAGTTGGTGTACTGGGCAAAACAAAATCAGAGATCAAAAACAACTGACCGTCGACCGTATGTCACATTGGCTTGCAAGCGCGGAGATTCAGTTAAAAAATATAAAAAGGCAATAGTTGACGATGAGGAAGAAAAAATTCCAAGAAAAAGGTGGGGACCATATGGGACGAAAAAATGTGGGTGTCCATTTAAACTAAAGGGAGAGCAAATGGCAACAAGCGAAAGTTGGTAATTGTTCGTACACAACCATAAAGTAGTTGTTTACAATCACGATCATGCTCATGCTGCAAGACTTACGGATGAGCAATTGCAACAGATTGAGCAGTTCAGGAAGAGTCATGTGCCGCCTCGCAATATATTACAATTTCTCCGAGAACAAAACGTTGGTTGTGCAGTCAGGTAATTTAAAAGAGAATTATTTTTAATACTTTATTTAAAAATTTTAGATTTGTTTTTATTCCGCTAATAAATAGAAATTTATGATGTATGTAGTGCTCAGAAAATTTACAATGTTGTTGCGAAGATTAAGAGGAACCGGATGCAGGGAAAGAAACACGGTAGAGGAAGTTCTCTGCCTAAGTGCACAAAGGGCTACACCGTTTTCCATAGAAACCGTGAAGAGAGCAACATACTTAGTGATATTGTCGTTGCACACCCAACATCGATTGCAATGATTAGAACGTGGCTATGTGTACTAGTAATGGATACCACGTATAAAACGAACAAGTACGTACTATAGTGGATTAATTGTATTATTAGATATCTTTATTAATTTCTCTGCGTAAACATTTAAATTTATTAAGTACTGTAATGGATCATTGATATTTTATAATTTTTTTTAACAAATAGTCAATAATATTTTGAAGTCCGTCTAAAATAGTTGTCAATGTTAATCATTAATTTTCCCTTTATTTTTTAATTAAGGTACAACATGCCACTTTTAGAAGCTGTAGGAATGACTCCGACAGGAAAGAACTTCACAATGACAACAGCTTTTATTTGCAATGAACAGGCAACGACATACAGATGGCTTCTTCAACAAATCAAGCATTTATATTTTATATCTGCTATGTCAAATGGTCAGGGTTCAATTATCAATGAAGGAGAGTCACTAGTCATTTTCACCGATAGGGAAAGCGGACTAATGTCGGTGATTGATGATGTGTTCAGAAATTCACATCATATGTTATGTAGAAGACACATCGATCAGAATGTGTTGCCAAAGTTGACAGAGATGGTGAAAGATGAAGAGGTGGCACAACGGCTTATGAATGGCTCGTGGAAAAAATTAATAAATGAAATTGATGAGGTGGAATATCAGAGAAAGTTGGAAGTGTTGAATACTATGTGGAAAAGCAGGCTGGACTTTCTACATTACATGTTCAACACATGGTTGAATCCATTTGCTCATAAATTTTGCAGTGTTTAGACATCTCAAGTGTTGTATTTTGGGTTAGAGACAGCGAACTGTGCTGAAAGCGAACATTCTGTGTTGAAGCTATGGCTATCGATGTCACGTTGATTTGGACATCGTGTTTATGAATATCGACTTTCTAATCCAAGGTCAAATTGCTGAAATTAAATACATATTAGAAATTTGTAAACTTAAAGAAGAAGTATGGCGCTAAGAGTAATGCAATATTGAAGAATTTAAGTAATAAAATTAGTCATTTCGCTTTGAAGAAGATAATGGATGAGTTAAGGAAAGCACGTGAGATGGTTGAAGAATCGGGAAGCAATTGCCTACATTATTTAAGGAAGTCGCATGGTCTACCATGTGCATGTGAACTTGTTCATATATGCCAATATTTAATTCCAATTAGAGAAGAAGATGTTGACATTTTTTTGGAGAAAATTAGAAATTAGTTCTAATATTCCTGAAGAACACGATAGAGAAATGGATTCCGAAATGCGTGATCTCACCTCACTGATACATGAAATTAGTATGGGTCCAATTTCAAAGGTCCGGGAAGTGAAACGCCTCATCAAAAGTGTTATATCTCTTATGTTGCCTGAAGATCCCTGTCAGCCGTTGACAACACTCCCAGAGACTGCAATCACGAAGGGACGACGGAAGACGAATTCTACCAAAAGGGATAAGTTCTTACTGGGAATACGTCTGCGTCGCACATAAGAAGATAGGAAAGTCTAGCAGTTCAGGTTCTGGATCAGTAAGCGGTTCAGGTTCAGCTTCTGATCCTAGAAAACTTACATGGTCGTGTTCATGTAATTTCTGCCTTAACTCCCCATTTGTATCCTTTGTAAGAAAATATCAAGATCCCTCTATTCTTTTTAATTAAAATAATCATTTTATTAAAAGTAACAAATAATATGTTAATCAACATTATAGTTATATCTTAATTTTAATAGTTTATGATAGTTTGTTGTTGATCTAAATTTACTCACTTTTTTCTATAGTTTACAAAAGAAAAACATTTTACTTTGATCATGTGAGCAATCCAACGTTAGATCGAACTGGCCAAGTTACTGATTCATTTATTTATTGGTTCAATCGGTTAAATTAGTGGTCGAACCAGTAAACACAATAATGATGGTATAAATATATTATATAACATATATGTATATGAAATAATTTTTCTCAATTACTCATTAAAATAATTTAATTTATTTAACGAGTGAATTCCAAATTGGCCCTTGCAAATGTTAAATTGTCTCCAACAAAGGGCCTAGAGTTTGGTTTGTCTCTAACGAGTCCTTAAAAAATACGGATATATATTTAACAAGTACTTCTACTATTGACTTGACCTCATATAATAGATAGATTATTTTGGAGCTAATTTTTGGACTTAAATAAAAAGGTGTAAAGTTAGAGGGGTAAAAAAAAATTATTTCTCTTACTCATTTTCTTCTTCTTCCCCCTTCTTTCCCAACTCTTCAACTAATTCTGGACATCCGCTACTACCGCCAACATCACCAATAATATCTTTTGGAGTTTTCCATTACTGGCCATTTCGGTTGTTCCGTTGAGGCCCTTCTTGCTGCAAATTTCATTTTTAGTTCAAAATTATTATTAATTTCTTATCATCCACAAAACTAAATCACTTTCATATATATTATTAGAAGGCTCTTGTTCAAGGCTTCAACTTCTCTCAAGCGTCCGCATCTTCTTTTTTCCCTATATATATTTAGAACAATCGAAATTAACGTTTTGGTCCTATGATAGTATTGGAAATTTTAAGATGACTAAAACTCCAAACTTGAAGAATTTTTACAATTTCAACACATTTGATTATGAAAAGTCAATGACAAAAGTACTTATTTGACACATATTTGCATTTTTTAAAAGGACTCGTTAAGGACAAACTAACGTTTATATTCTTCTTTGAGACAATTGGACATTAGCAATAATCAATTTTAAATTCACCTTTTATTTAACGTAATTATGAAATTTTATTTTTTAAATCTAATATCATAAAAGTGTTAAGGTCCAAACTATTTTTCTTTTTTTTGAAAGGAGGTCCAAACTACTATTATTATTATTTTTTGCTTAAAAGTTGAAGATGACAAACTATATGATTGGAAAAGAAAAATGACAATAAGATATCCAAAGGCCAAAACTTGAAGAAACTTTGTACCCATCTTACCTCATGTATTTCTCACTCCAAAAAGGCCCACAAATTCCTTTTTAAAACAAAAAAAAAAGAACACAAAGCCCAACCCAATAAAAGCACAAAAATCCTATATCCTCCTATCCTTCTTCTCTAGCTCGGCCTGCACCGTTCTCCTACCTAACTTATCTTTCTTTCTCCTTTTTTTCCCCTCCTTCCTTTATCTACCTCCGCTACCGTTACACTTAAGGTTGTAAACGGGGCGAGTCTTTCCCGTATCCGCATGGGTCTATACTCGTTTTTAGCGGGTAAAGTTTAAATTTTATACCCGTAGACCCGTACTCGTACCCGTATTTATTCTATATATGGGTCTGGATAGGGTATAATAATACCTAGACTCGTATTAATAAAATAATATATATTTATATATATATATTATATTAGATGGACAGTAATAAATGTGTTTAAGGAGGTATGTCCAAGTGTTTGAGGAGGCAAAGTTAAAATCTGGCCTAGGTGGTAGCGCAGGTTGAAATCCTGCTTTCAACCTTTTGCTCTTTTTTCTTCCCTCTTTTTCAATCATTTTCTCTTTTTCAATCTTGTTCTCTTTATTTTTCTCATTTTCAGTGGTTTTCTCTTTTTTTTTTTTTTCTTTTTCAGTTCTTTTCTCTTTTTTTTCCTCATTTTCAGCCATTTTCTTTTTTTTTCCTTTTCAGTCCGTTTCTCTTTTTTTTTTCTCCTTTTCAGTCATTTTCTCTCTTTTTTCTCCTTTTATTTATTTATTTTCAACTTTATTTCAAATGCCATTTCACAAATAATTTATTTTTACTAAATATAAAAATATTTCTTTCATCCCTTGTAAAAGCAATTTATGATAGTAATATTTTTGTCTTATTTTTTATTTCACAGAACTGCTGAAAATATGGATCATGACAAAAAGGACAATATTTTTCTTTGTCGTTCTCTATCTTATATGCTACTATGACTTATCTATTAGGCGACACCGTATTATTACATATACTCTTTGCTCAGAGGTTGTATAGGAGTTTGGATTACAGACTGATTTAATATAGTTAAAGGGGTCTATATCCCTATTCATTTATGTATATGTTAAATGATTGTATTTGTTGAAAGAAATGTTGGGGAGATTATGTTAATCATGTTAAAATTTATATTTTAGGATTATACATTGTTTTATATATTTTTGTTTAACAAGAAAAAAATAGAAAAATATCATACGGGTACGAGTATACCCAGACCTTATCCTGGACCCTGGAGGGTCGGGTCTGGGTCTAGAATTTTATACCTTGGAGGGTATGGGTCCGGGTCTGGGTCCAAGTCTAATTATAAGGGTACGGGTCTGGGTTTGGGCGTACCTTGAGGGTCTGAACCCGTTTACAGCCCTAGTTACACTCCTTCAGTTCTTCTCTTCTATTTTCTTTTTTTCGGCCTTATTCTCCTTCTTTCTCCCGACAAACTTATACATCTTCCCTTCCCATTCTTCTCTTTCTTTCTCCACACAAACTTATACATCAGAGGAGGTAGTAGCAATGGAGGTGAAGTGGTCTGAAAGGCAGAGGAAGTAGAGAGAGGCCCAACAGCGTGTAGTCTGAAGATGACAAAGAGATTAATAGAGAATTTGAAAGTGAAGTTTGAGATCTGAAAGAAATTCTACAAAGAGTTACAGTACAGACATGAGAGGAGGGAGAGAAACGTCGGTAACGTTAGATTATGGAACTTGTCGAATCGGTCAATTTTGACCGGTTAAGTGCTACAGTAATTTTACTTATGAATTAGATTGGACAAGTAATCATTTCTAATTTAATCGATCAATTTGATCTACTTTTTTTAACATTGGAAGAATTTGTAACATGGCAATACCTTTTTTTTTTTTTTTTTTTTGGTTGAGTGTAGCAATGTAGTAGGTGAGGAATAAAATCATCGTAAATTATACCTTGCACTCAATTGCACATTGCAAGGTATACTCTTGGGGCAAAAAGACACTGTCTTGTTTATGTAGATGATTAATAAGGTTTCCTTTCTCACGTGCATTTTGTTTCTCTCCTCTTCTACGCAATTGCATTTCCCTCTTCTTTTCTTTGTTCCTCTTTCTTTTGTTGTTATCACTATTACGATAACAACATATTTAAATGGCTAGTCACATTCTCTTTTCATCTTGTATCATCAATGACAACGATCTTTTAGTTATTTCTTTACATTTTTACATGATTTTTTATCTTCTTGAGTATTGTATAAATTTATAGAAGATTGTGAAAAAAATCATCATTAGAAGAGATGAGAAGGAAGAATCATTTTTCTATACGATTAATAGTTTTTCTGATTGTTAAGTTATATATTATACGTAACCCCGCAGATATCTCATGGAACATGTATTATATTCCCATAAAACATTAACATATAATCTATTGAACATCATTACAACAAATCAACCCTAGCACAAAACTCAAGGAAATTTACAAAGAACTCATGAAACATATTAATTATATTCCTATTATACCACATAACCCATGGAACATTAATATTATTTTCATAAAATACTAACACAAAACTCATGAAACATACATTATATTCCCATAGAATACTAACACATAACTCATGGGACCTCATCATAAAAGTAACCCTAACGTACGTGAAACCTCACATAGAACAGATCGAAGATGCATCGTATTTTCATAAAATATTCACACAAAACTTATGGAACATTATTACTATTTTCATTGAATACTACAGAACTCATGAAATAGCAGTACTATTTCCATGAAACCCTAAGCACATATGGGACCCTAATATGGAATCCCTGACATATAACTCATGAAACCTCATCGTAACAAAGTAACCTTAGCATACATGAAATCTCATACAAAACTGATAGAAGATGCATTATATTTTCATAAAACATTAATCCAAAACTCATGAAAACATTATTATTATTATTATTATTATTTCCGCAGAACACTAATATGGAACTCATGAAATATCAGTATTATTTCCATGAAATCCTAAGCGCACATGAAACCTAATAAAGAGATGTGTGCACTCTAACATACGTGAAATCTCATGTAAAATTTGTGAAAGATACATTATATTTTTATGAAACATTAATACAAAACTTATTCAACATCATTACTGTTTACATAAAATATTAATATAGAACTCATGGAATATTATTATTATTTTCATGAAACTCTATGCATACAAGAAATCTAGCATAGAGAAGTGCTCATATGTGAGTTAATATATGTATATATATAATATATATATATATATATGAAAATATAAGGTACACATTGCAAGGCGCGTCAGGTAGAACGTATAAGTACTATAAAGTCACTTCTTATTACACTAAGAGATTTTGATTTTTTTTTCCTTATGTATTAAAAAAGACGAGGATTTTACGCGCACCATGATGCGCGTGGGGTGAACACTGAGGACTTCCCGGTTCGCGGAACGGGTCGAAGGAAAGGATAAATTATTCTGGGACATGAAGATGTTCTCCTCGGATAACCAATCTGATTGATTACTATAGCTGAGGCTGGTTTCCCCGCTGCCACTGTCCCTCGCCCACTGTTCTCCCCAGCAAACCACTCCCAGTCCCAGCCCACTGGTCCCTTCCCAGCCATGGCCATGCCCGTTCCTTTCCCCCCAATTCAGTCTTCTATTTGTATATAACGTGTTCTTGTCTCTCTCGAGCTCATCTTCAGACTACACATGGAGGAAGCTACCGATATTCCAACTGACATAAACAGGTATTAATTCGAGATTCTGGTTTTTTCATTTGGTTATGTTCATGCGATGGTTCAGCGTTTTTTTTTTTTTTTTTTGGTTTACGGTCTTTTTTTTATTTTTATTTTTTTTAACTTCTCGTCCAGTTATGACCCTTCTTTTGCAGTGTTTAGTTAGGTAAGCATGACCGGATGATTTTGATGAAGTCGTTGGTTAGCTTAATTTAGAGATTTGCTGACTTCTCTTTCATGATTTAGAAGTTGTTTATTCAGAAAAATTATTGTTGGATCTCATGAAATTATCGTGAATCGTAGATTTATGTTGCTTTTTGGTGGATTTGAGCGGGGTTTGGAATATGGACGGTTATGCTAAGAAGTTAATGAATGGTTGCTGTTGATGATGATTAAAATGGTAGAATAAAGATTTTTTTTTTTAACATGATGATTAACATGGTAGAGTAAGGGATTTTTTTTTAACATGATGATTAACATGGTAGAGTAAGGGATTTATTTATTTATTTTTTTAAACTCAATATCCAGAGTTGTTGACTAATCCGGACTTGAGGCACAAACCCGCAATAAACCACACCCCAAGCATTTTACTTCAACCTTTAGTGCGCTGAAGAGTGGAAAAGGCTAAATCTTTATGATTTATCTACGCATCCGCATCAGTAAACTATTTCTTCAAGACAGCTTAGTGATTGCAGATGGTGATGATTTTTTATTTATTCAAACTAGAATCCTACAGCAGCATTTATGAAGATCTGCACTGGGCAGAATCTTGATGGAAAATTTGTTACCTTTGCCCCCAGTTGCTCATTCAATTATCCAATTCCCTTCTTGTATTTTGCTTTGGAAGAACGGATCCCTCTTAGATTAACGGCGCATGTGATGTGTTGTAGAAAATTAGTGGTAAGCTCTGTGAGCTATTTGGGTTGATCCACAAGATGCAACACATGATATGCACTGATTTGAGAAACTCAGAATTTGATATGAGCCTCATAAAGCATATCTACTATTGGAATGGTTTTGACGGGAAGGTTATCTAGATGCATAAGTGCTTGCAATAGGGTCCTGTTGCATCAGTCCCTGCTTAAGAAATGGAAAGGTAGCTACTGGGACCAATTCTGAGGACTGCATGAATATTGAGACCCGACTATCGACATCTGCACATATTGTGATGCCTAGTTGTTGTAGTTTTAGTTATGCTTGGAGCAGTTAACTTTCCATTTTTTCGTTATGAAAGAAATGGAGGAAATTAAGAAAGTATGCAGATAGACTTGTACAGCTGCGCTCAACCATTTTTGTGGGGCTAGGAATTCTGTGTTCTATTGTATACGATATTATTGTAGATTACCATTCACTTGCTGTCTTTTGTTTGTGTCTTGGTCTTGTAGTTAATAGTTTTAAACTCTTGGAGGGTTATTGCCTTCTTATTGTTGTATTTACCCTTCACTCTTAGCTTTAAACTACAGGCATCTTACTTGTCCACATGCTTACCTGTTCCTCTTGAGTTTTGATCTTCTTGATTGCTCTTAGCTTACATAATATGAAATCAACAAAGAGAGGTTATTATCATGTCGCTTTTGATCTTTCATTTCTCTCATTCACTGAGCAGCCAGCTTGAGATTACTGATTAGTTGATTTTATGTCGGGAATCATTCTTATGATCTTGAATATTTTTATGTGTTCCGCATCTGACAAATTTTCGTGTGCTCTAGTGTCGATATTGCTAAGGCGCTACGGACAAGTCTTTCTTACCTGGAGAAGAAACGAAAGCTTCAAGGCGAACAACTGGGTTTACCTCCACTGAAGCATGTTTGTTCAAATCAAACGCATAATTTAAAATATGAATTTTTGTCCAATCCCAGGTCAAAAGATCAAGTGTCGTATCGTTTTGCTACCATACCGGAGTTGAATGGAATTGCTAGTGCTGATGAGTCAGAACAAGAATCTGCTAAGGATAGCAATAGTATTGGTGCTGATGCTGATTCGATGATTTCTGTATCTGGTGAAGCTGAATATCAATCTTATTCTGAGGAATATTCATTTCACCAGCCTTCCAGTTCATCCGTCTATTCCATGGGCAGTCTTTCCAAGAGCACTCTGCATTCTTTAGAGACCGGGTCAACTTCAAAATCATCCGAGAAAATGGAAACATTACCTGTCGAGAAAGAGCATGATAGGGACCATCCTAATTTTGGACTGCACGATTCTATGAATTATGAGGACCATCTCCTAGAATTTGGAGGCCATGCGGATTTCAGCTGTTCAGAAGATAGATCAAGCTTTGAGGATTGTATAGATAAGGAACTTGAAAACATGCTTTATTCCAATGGAGTTGCTCCCAACAATTATGTTCTTTCATCGGGAAGATGGTCTGTCAAACAAGGTAACTTTCTTTGAACAAATAGAGCTTTCTCCTTTTACCCCCAGATCTTGTTCTGTCAAACAAGGTAACTTTCTTTGACAATAGAGCTTTCTCCCTTTACCCCCAGATCTTGTTGAAGCAAGGTGCTTATAGGTGCTCATAAGTGAAACTTCTAGGCTATGTGATTTAGCTCCTTTTCATAATTTGATGCTGAAATCTCTCTTTCTGGCATGTACTCATATGGACATTTTCATTACCTGAATGCAGATGCTCAGCAAGGCCCCAAGAAACTAACCATTGATAAAGAGTTCGAGCAATACTTTTCCACACTAATGCTATGATGAAGTCTATTCAAGTTTAAACACTATGTACATTATTGAATAAATTGAAGATGTTTATGTGATAAATGTGTCGAAGCTTGGCATTTTAATCTTTTCGGCTACTGTTATTAAACATGTATCTCCAAGATATTGTTCATTTGTGTTTCCTCTTTTTTGCCACTTGTGTTGTCAATTACAAATGAGAGTATTTATTACCAGAAAAAATGGTAGAAATTTTATACTTAAAATACTTCACTTTGTACTGCTAGTTATGAGGTACTTGACTCCAAATGTGACATTTTCATTTTAGAACTTCCGTGATAAGCATTTGCCCAACACCCCACTTAATATTCAAACATGTCAAAAGAACATTCATGTACCATTCTTTCAGGACCAGTCTCACATTAATTTGGTTTAACTGGATGTGCATCCTCGGTTTTTATTATTTTCCTAGAGACTCATGGTGGTTTTCTTCTACCTTGGTTAAATCATATTTCTCTGGTTTAGATGAGACTACTTGGATCTTTCATTTAGACTAGGAAATTGTGCAAGAATTTTGCAGGTAATGCGAAATTTTGCTGTTATCATATTTGTGTTTTAATGTTGATAAGAAATTGAATTTGCTTGTGCTTTTAGGTATTTTCTTGGGGTGTGGAGGGGGGAGGATGCAATAGGTTTTCTTGTGAGACAGTAGGGTGTTTGTATCTCAATCATCTCCTAGTCCTGTTAGAATTATGCACTGTATCCGGTGGATTGGCAAATTCTTTGTTACATAACGTAGAACTTTTGAATGAGCAAAGTTGTTGGCAGCCTCTTATAAAATGGTTCAAGACTTTACAAGAAGTAGAGTACATATCCCCTCGTAGGACAGGTGTGTTCTCAGACCACCCCTGACAAAGATTCACCTCACCAGTCCTTGTCTTGAAAGCTCTAGTTTATATGCAAAACCTTGGACTTTAGAGAAATCATATTGTGGCAGGTCTATCTGTTGATTCCTTTGGAGTTGGTTTTCTTGGCTTCTTTGTCCGGCCAATTGAAGCAAAGACAAATCTCTCTTAACTTAAAACACTCAAAAAAGAATAATTATGAAGGAAAAATCCAAAAACACTCAAAATTTTTGAAGGCCTTCGAAATTCAATCAACATGAGATCAGCACATAGGAAGATCTGAAGGGGGTGGCGGTAACTTCTGGTTTGGCAGAGGGCCATCCAATACAATCCATGCCATCCTCAAACCCCAACTTGTGTGCACATCGAAGTGACAGTGCATAAACCAGACTCCTGTTCATTTCAAAACAAAAAGTCACTCATGATTAGCGATCTTTGAGTAGTAAAACTAAAAATGCGTGTTCATGATATTATGATCTCACTTTCTGGATATCTGGGGAATGGTTTGTTTTTAGTTCTTTGTACCTGGATTGTCAGCTAGGAACCAAAGGGCAACCCAGCCACCAGACGGAATTCCAACTGTGTTCCTTTCAACAGGATCCACCAGATTGAAGTTGGCTGGGTCTTTGTTCGGATCAAAGTTGCCAAATCCTTCAGCAACCACGAAGAAATTGAAACCGTGAAGGTGAAGAGGATGGCTCTCTGCTCCAAGAATGCTCGTGTCTTGCAATATTAGCTCCACACTTGTATTGAATGGTAACACAACAACCTTTGTTGCATTGGTCACTAGAGTATTATTTGGTGGTGTTCCAGTATAGTTGAATAGATTTAATGGTGTGGATGGAAAATCAGTGGTGAAGATGCCATTGTTTTTTCCAAAGAAGTAGGATTGCAGAAGGGCAGTTGTGGGAAGAGCAAAGGAAACATTATTAACTGAGGCTGCAAATTTTGTGCCGTTTGGCCCTTGGCAAGTCACATTTGTAGGACATGGAGCTGATCCAAGTCCCACAGTGAAGAAAAACCTCTTTTGAACTGTTTGTGGCACATTTGCTGGGAATTTGGCAGTGGCCAAGCTGCGAAACTTCTTGGTGAAATTAGCAACAAAAAGAGTTGCATTTATTGCAGGTAAAGTTGGGCTGAGAATAGTTTTAGTTTTATTGGAAGAGTGATTGTCTGGAGAGTGTTCGTATTCCAAGATTCCGGCAACAGTTGAATTGTCAAAGGTGCCTTGGCCTGTGAAATAAGGCCTAGCAAGCATGAAGAAGGAGGCATTGGGAGAGAAAGGCTTGGTTTTGAGTAAGACATTAGTGGTTTGGCCTGGTGTAATGACAACAACTTCTGTCTGAAACGGTTTGGTGTAGACTGCATCAGCCTCAACAATGGTGACAGTATGGTTTGCTATGCTGAAAAATAGTTCATCGTTCATTGCAGCGTTTATCAAGCGAAGCATATAAGTTTTCCCTGGCTTCACCTTCAACTTGAACGTATCTGGAAAATAGAACACGACTTGAATGTTACAGAGGATCTGGACGGTGAACATGGAATTACGTTCTAATCATGGATGCAAGGTAGGTTTGTGGTGGTGTCATGATAAACATTGATTATGATATACCTTTAGAGGAACAATTATACAAGAGCCCTGGAAGGCCATTGATTGTATATGCATCTGATACATTTGGACCACCTCCTGTCTGAAGAGCTTGGTTAATTACAGCTTCAGGGTCTGCATTCCACCATTCACCTGCATTCCACCAGGAAAACTCAGAAAGTTCAAAGATATGGCAACAAAGGTACGTATTGGCTAAAACGAATCTTCATTCGATTATTACCAAATATAATTGGAACTTCCTTGTAAGGCTTTTTGAAAGGGTAAGATTCATTTCGCCTTGGCAGGATGATCAGAGGACCGTGGATTGTTGCCCTCATCCACGAAATGTGAGCATGCCAGAAGAGGGTACCTCGTTGGCCAGTGATTGTGAAGTTATAGGTGTAACTCTGGCCAGTTTGTATAGGACATTGTGTTACATATGCCGGTCCATCAGCCCAACCACTCCTTAGCTGCCTTATTCCATGCCTGCAGAACAAAAAATGAAGTGAGTTCTTCTAATTCGTTATATTATTTCTTTTCACGAACAATCTAGCAATGTCATGTTTTCCTTACCAATGAATGCTGATGTTGTTGGCTATATAGTTGACCACTTTGACGACAAGTCTATCACCTTCTCTTGCAATGACACGAGGCCCCGGGTACATCCCATTTACACTTGCAATGCTCTTAGTTTTGCACAGCCTAGTCACATTATGTGGCACAATCTACCAAATAGAAAAAAGAAATGCAACATTTCAAGTTAGATATTTGGAAAACTTTGTGAGTAACACATTAATGAAATGTTCTTGCTTGTGTTAACTAGCGTACATTGAACGTGTAGTGCCTTGTTATACAGAACACAGGAGCAGGCATTAGAAACGCGACAGAAAGAACAAAAAGCAGAGCTGCCAAGAAATTTTGCAAAGAATTTTGTGGAGAAATCATTATTTCTGGAGAAATTGTGATGGTCTAAAGAAGTTCTTGTACTTGATTATAGGACTTTGTGTAGGACTGGATATATACATGTATATATATATATATAGCCTATAGGGGTAGGGGAGGATGAATTATGATTATTATTATTAGGTAACAAAGTTATTACCAAGAATGTTAGGACAAAAAATTAGCAAAAAAAAAAAGATACAGGAGGTTTGATTAATTGTTTTGCTGTTGAGATGGTCATGTTGGTAGGGTTGGTCAAGTTGAATTTTCGAGTGTTAATAAAGTAAGATTTATCTTACTTGTATTCTTTCTCTCTAATTACCAAGATTATCATACTTACTCAAATCACCTATTAATTCTTGGAACAAAATGATTAGACTCTCCAGAAGAAAACGAGGGATTACCAATACATTCTGTTTTGTCTGTCCAAATTATTTCCATTTTGTCCTAACCCTGTTTTGTATAAACGGTGTGATTGGGCTAGACTTGCATGGAAAAAGTTTAGGTGCATTGAACCCCGTTTAAACTAGGTTGGTCATTTCTTGCAATGGCAGGGTACGGGAGAATGGCACCAATCACAACTGGAAAAGGGTAGAGGAGCAAAATAATCCTATCAAAATTTTTACTAGAAAGAAAAATGGATATGGATATGGTCCTTACCTTACTTTCTTCAACATAATTATGTGAACTAAAGTCGAAAAGTTGTTCTTACCTTATTACAAATATTTACACTGACCATTTTCCTGACTTGTGTTCTAGATGTCCAAAAGGGAAACATAAAAGTTGTACTTTTGGTTTAAGCTGGATGCTCGCTCATGAACAATGAATACTCAGTGGACTTGCAGTATTGTACAAATAATAGATAAGGGAATAAGTTATTAATGATCTTTTAAGTTACTAATTAATATCGAGGGTATTTTCTTGCAATGGGCAGGTTTAAGAATGCTGATCATAAGGTGGTGGTGAATTTGAGTTGCAGTAGATTATCATTTGCGATTTTTCAAAATTGGGCGCCGGATGCAATTGGGTATCCATTGCAGATTAGGGATGGGGAGAAGACGATTACTTTTGCTAAGATGTATAGGAAGAAAGTGAGTAAGGATCTTGAATTGGCTAGATTGAAGAAATTGGCTAAGGAGAAGGAATTGAAAGATGCTGAGAAAGCTAAGTTGGAAGCTAAGCCAATTGAGGAAATTTTTGCTCAAGAATTCAGGGTTGTTTCTATGTTTCTGGTTTAATAAGTATTGTAATGTTGGCTTGAAATATATATTTTTCAGTGACTTTAGTTAAGCTTTTGACAAATAGAAGGTAATTTTCTTCTATGACTTTTAACTTATGCTATATTTTTCTTTGTTTTAATAATCGTATATGTATATTTTATTATTGTTGTCACGGTGGATGAATCTCTCGAAAATTGCTTACTTTTTCCTTTTTATTTTGATATTTTAATATAGGAAAGTTTGTTGTTTGATATATTTTTTTTGTCTACTATGCCTATCTTATAATTTGGAGTGCCTACTTTTATAATTCTGAGTGCTTATGTTGAAACATGCGTGATGGGTGTGATGCTTTTTTTATAACTATGAATGTTCAATTTTTACAAGTAGGGATGCCTATTTTTCATAACCAAGGGTGCTTATGATATAAAACATGTAAAATTAGTGACTTTAAATCGGTGTGCTTACTTTGATAACTGTGAATGCCAACTTTTATAACTGTGGATGCCTATGCTGTAAAACATGGATGATAGTTTACTTTATGCAATGGTGCTTTTTTTTTTTTTTGGTAGCTATGGATGCTCATTTTTATAACTAGGGTGCCTAATTTTCATAACCAAGGGTGATTATGACATAAAACATGCAAAATGGGTAATGGTAAGTAGGTGTGCCTAATTTGTAACTTGAAGTGAATACTTTTATAACTGTGAGTGCCTACTTTTATAACTATGGGTAGCTATGCTGTTAAACATACATGATGGGTTACTTTATGCAATTGTGTATTTGTTTTATAACTTGTATGCTAATTTTTTACAACTAGGTGTGCCTATTTTTCGTAACCATCAGTGATTATGACATAAAAGATGCAAAATGGATGACTTTGAGTAGGTGTGTCTATTTTTATAACTCAAAGTGTTTACTTTTATAATTGTGAGTACCTACTTTTATAACTGTGTGTGCCTATACTGTAAAATAGGCATGATGGGCTACTTTATGTAGTTGTGTATTTTTTTATAACTATAGATGCTCATTTTTCAATTAGGGGTGCCTATTTTTCATAAACATCTAGTAATTATGAAACAAAACATGCAAAATATGTGCCTACTTTTATAACTGTTAGTACCTACTTTTATAAGTGTTGGATGCCTACGCTGTAAAATATGTATGACGGGTTATTTTATGCATTTGTGTGTGTGTGTTTTTTTTTTTTTTTTAATAATTATGGATGTTCATTTTTACAACTGAAGGTGCCTATCTTTTATAATCAACGGTGATTATAATATGAAACATGCAAAATGGACGACTGTAAGTAGGTGTGCCACTTTTATAACTTGGCGTGCCTACTTTTATAATTGGGAGAGCTTACTTTTATAATTGTATATGCCTATGTTGTAAAACATGCATAATGTGTTACTTTATGCAATGATTTTTTTTTTCCGAGTAATTATATATGCTCATTTTTATAAGTAAGACATCTATTTTCATAATTAGAAGTGCTTAAATCAAGGTTAAATTTCTAACCAAAAAATATGGAACCGAAATCAACTATAAATGATCCAAGCGAAAGCATAGGAAACATTTATGCAAAACACTACGGAGGCCACCATTTAATCAATGGGATGGTTTATAGTCAACAAACAAAATAGTAGTATAGCCACCTTCACAATTTCACACAACAATTTCCACAAAAATTTCTAACTACTGCTCCATAGTAAAATGCACAAACTTATTATAAAATGTCCCTTTCTTTAAGTTCTTTTTAGCTACCAAAAAGAAAATATATACACCAAAAGAAGTTTCTTTTTCTTCTTTTTTAATATCTTCAAGACTGAAGAAGAGTAGTAATAAAAAAAAAAAAAAAAGACTGAAGAAACGGAGAAGAATAGATAGTCAAGTCAACCATTTTCATATTGTACTACATATTTGGGTTCTATTTGGTTTGTATCAATTTTGATAATTCGATTGAAGAAAAGATTTTGCAGATAAGATTGATCTATGCTGGAATGGAATGCGAGCGGCACAGGCAAAAGAATCACTGTCTTTGACAGCGACAACGTCGAGGCGAACAATTGAGAAAAGAGGAGGTGTGCATACGTCTCCGATCTGAGGAGTTCGAACATGATAAATCTTTTGCCGAAAACGGTTTTGTAGAACGTGAAAATTCTTTTTTTGTATAGAGAGAGAATCTCGAGGGTGAGGGTTTTTTGGAGGGAAAGTTTGTTCTTTGTTTTGGCGCATGTAATAAGTTTCTGGGGGATGATAGTTGTTTTGTATTTTCCCCTATTTATGAAATTAAATGAAACTAGGTAGGAAGAAAATGAAGAGAAAGACCTCTATTATTCCCTTCTCCCCTCCCTTTCTTTCTCTTCTCTTCTTAAAAAATTTCTAAACAAAATCTCTACACCTCTTTTCCCTCCCTTTCTCTTCTTTTCTCTCCAAATCTTCCCATCCAAACTAGTCCCTATAGAGTAAATTGTATGAGTGAAGTATGAAAAATATCGGCCTGGACCGATCAATATCCGTTTGCCCAACCATTAACTCCCAAGGCAAGCCAAAGTTACAGTCTTGAGTATAATATATAACGTCCAAATTTTGGGTTTTTGCGTCTACCGTAATACATTCACTACAACTCAACCATTGAACAATACCTACAGAGACTCTGCACCTTTTTTTTTTCTTTAATTTTTTTCATTATTTTTCCTTTTATTTTGCTATTGCCCTGTATCCAGGGATGGAACCAGAACAATATGATTGGGGGGGGCTGGAGGAAAAAAAATTTTTGCCAGAATTTCATCTATAAAATGATGTCCCTACATTTTGTGGGGGCTAAACTGAAAAAAAAATTTTTGGAGGGCTTAAATATAAAATAATATAAATTTTTTTTTTAAAAAAAAATTTCCTGGGTGGGCTCGAGGCCGTGTGTAGTTCCGTCTCTGCCTGTAACAATCTTCCCTTGTATTATACCAACAATATCTGGGTGCCTCCAGAGACCCTCTTTTGGGCCACAAAATGTCATTCTCCTGTTACTTTGAACTTAAGAGGGTGATTAGATTTTGTTAACGTTAAGCAGAAAACTACTACCGTGATAAAGGGCTGTTGCACTTGTAAAATACTGTTCATGTCATGTGGTGATGTTGAGTTTTGTATCCATTCATCACTAGATATTACTTAAATTTCTTTCTAGATAGACGATTAATTTTTAAGATTTTGATACAATTATACTCTTCTTATAAAGAAAGTTGTTGTATTGTTTGAAAGTACGCATTAAATATCTTGTTTTATTTAACAATTTATAAAGTATATATATATATATATATGCTGGACATTTGTAAGTTTGAGTGTACAATTCATAAGCGTGATAGTATTTACAAACAGAGTTTATTTTGTTAATAATTATTCTTGTTATGCAGGAGTGACTTATAAACCTAATTGCATTTTAGATTCAATATTTTATAATTGTTTTCACTGTATCAAAGAACATATTACAACAGTGTTATGAACATTAAGTTTGTATTTATATATAACACTATATATATATAACACTATACTTATTTCATGTTACAATACATAAGAAGATAAAACACCAGAGAAGTCACGAAGAAAACCACAGTACATTTTAGTGAAGTCTGCAGCATGAAGCGATCTTGGTCTCAACCATGCAGCAACTCTTTTTAGACTTTCAATAGAAAGTTTGCCGACATTTTGAACCCATTAGTCAATATTCTTGCAGTGAAAGTTACAAATGCTACGCCTATATTATCAGTGGAATTTGGTAATAAGCAAGTACTTCGAATGGGACAATCATGTTTTCATTTCTAAGTCCATTTCAATGTAAAAAAAATCCTATTTCCACCATTACTGCGTTGTTTGGTATAGGAATTGATCTCCCCCACCCCATGCCATGCTCCTCCTCGTTCTTCTGATTTGTCGATTTTTGGATTATTGCATTATCTTTGTACTGTGTACTCCTGTTTACCCAACCCAAAAAAAAAAAAAATTTAAAAGTATATATGGTTAGTTTGGAGATTTTTAACTTGGATTTTGTTACATCTAGTGAAATATGTCCATTAAATAATTTATAGTTTATGATTTGAGAAGATATTCAATTTTAATCTTAAATTGGTGTTACTTGTTACATTTTGAACACACTATTTAAAAAAATGCGAAAATTTTATTATTTTTCTCCTGTGTGTATTAGAATATTTTTCAAATTTTATCTCTCCTTATTTTTATTTTTTTACAAATTTATATGTTACAAGAGTTAAAAAAGTTTACATGTGATAAAAGTTAAAAAAATTATGACTTATTCTTAATGTGCAGATATAATGAAAAAATTTACAATATAGACAAATAAAAGAAAAAAAATGGAGTAATTCTCTTCGTTCTTACCATACATATTCATAAGGTTGAAGTATCATGAGTATCCTAAATAAGTTTATGCCGACATAATCATAAAGTATTGAAACATATTTTATACATGCACATGTAAGAGATATTTTTAAATTATACACTACCAAATTATGTTTAACCACACAAAATTTTTAAGCTCTTCTAAAAGACATACTTTCTCATAATTCAATCTCAATACAGACCTGTGATGAAGTTAGAAGAACCTCAAAGGCATCTACGTACCTGATGGTGGTGTAAACAATTTCTTTTAACTTCTCAACTCATTACAAAGCAAGTATACATATATATGTATATATATATATATATATATATGAACAAACGTCTCATTTTGGGCTCTGAGTTGGGAAGAAACAGGGGAAGTACTCCATCCAACTCTGGCATTTCAACTAGGGATGAACAATAATGAACAATCCAAGAATTTCATAAAAAATTGAAGAAAGAATGTAATTAATAATGTTGGTATTGTTCAACATTAAGTATACAATTGCAGAAACTGCAACCATTAAAATTCGTCTACAGCTAAACAGAAGATCTACCCAACAAATATAATACGTAACCTAATACAGAGTAAAAAAGAAAACCTAATTAAGCACATGCTTCTCTAGTTGTTGTAGGTGGCATGACGAAGAATTTGTCGAGATCAGGTGGCTGGAAGTAACCGTTCTTCGGAATTTCGCGCTTGTTCCGCCTTTCCGATGCTTTCTTCCTTGGGGCAGGTGGACATTCCGACATCTCTGGTATTCGAAATTCCTGATTCTTCGGAGTAGTACACTCTTCCTGCATCATCATCATCATCTCCATTATTAATTAAACCTCCGACGACACGTTTCTATCCTGAATTCTATTCTATAGTCCGGAAAATATGAATTTATTGAAGGTGAAGAAGGAATGGTGACTGACGGAGGAGGAGGAGGAGGATTGGGGAATGTGGCAATATGAAAATGGGTGGTGGAATGGAATTTGAGTCTGAGAAGACCGACTGAATGAATGAACTGGGGGAAATGTAAATGACAGTTAAGTATGGGGTGGAAGGCACCGACTTGGATTGGATGAGGAGGGATCATAAAAATTGCGACGTACGTGGTGGCCCACGTAAGACCGCGTCTTTCTGGATTTTCAAATAAGGCGGCGCCCATCACCCCCCACTCCCACTCCCCCACTCACATTGGGCGGGAAATTTGCTTTCACTTTCTGAAACTGAATCCTAAGGCGTACTAAGTTGAAATTGTCGATTCGTCCTCATAATCTCATTTTTTTTTTGCCTTATTATTTTTAGTGGTTTAGCCAAGTTCTTGCTTTACCACTATGAGGGGTCAATAAAGTTAATATAGGAATATAAAAGTTACGCGAAAAGATTCAAAATTTTTAAAGTATTCTATTTAAATTTCAAGATTTTTAAATTTAAATTTGTTCAAATTTAACCATTGAAAATAGGTTCTATACTCGTTTATTTACAAATTAATTAGTTTAAAATTAAAAAAAAACACACTAGATCAAACCAAACACATGGCAGTTGAAATTCAGGAGAATTTCTCCCAAATCAATTTCTTTAAGAATTTTTTGGCTTGGGCAAAATTCTCCAAGACTACCGTTGACCTGGACGATTTTGAAGGTTCTTAAAAAAAAAACCAAAATTGGTGGACTTTCTCCGGATAGGGATTTCTCTAGGCTGAAGAATTTCACCCAACCTAAAATTTCTCTCGGCCAGGAGAAACTCTTTTTTTTTTTTTTTTTTTTTGTGTTTTCTTACAAATAATCAATCATCAATATGTACCTTTTTATGGCTTTCAAAGTGAGAAATTGAAGATATTTTTTAGAGAGAAGGTAGAGACAAAGAGGGATAGAGTGAGAAAGTAGAGTAAAAAATAAACTTTTTTTGTGCTAAACTTTTAGATTCTCGCGTTAACTTTATTAACCCCTACTATTATCACAAAATATAATGCCCTATTTGGTAAACACCTCAAACATGACCCATAAGTGCGGAAGTCACGAACGTAAATTTTAGGGTCTATGTTAATGGAACAAAGTGTTTGAGTCATAACAGTAATTTTATAAATGATTAGGAAAGAGAATAAAATTTTATTAAGACAAGTATCTATGGTGAGACAATAAATATTATTCTAGGCATTTTTTAGTGAACTAAAGTTTAAGGTAAGATAAATATGACTCTTAACTCTAATATTAATAAGTAGTGTTTTGGTGATATTTGCATGAGAGTGACACTTGTTACCCTTAGCCAAACACTTGTCACCTTTATTCCAACACTTGTCACCCTTAGCTTAACACTTGTCAAAAAACGTAAAAGCCCACTCACCCCACCTAGCTATTCTTGCCTCTCATTCTAATTTTATTACTTAATTTTGCTTCTCATCCCTTATTTTAAGATTGAAGAAAGTTTATGTAAGTATTTGTTTTAATTTTCTTCTTCTTTCTTATTAAAGATTCTAGTACTCCCTTTTGATAATTTAACAGCAGGATGAACTTTGACTAGTATTTCTACTACTTCTTCAACCAAACTAAATGGTATAAATCATCTAGTAAATTTCTCTTTTATTCTCTTCTCTTATTTATCTTCAAAGTTTATACTACTCTTAGAAAAGACTCTTAATTCTTTTTCCTCTCAAAGATTCAAATAAACTAAATGAATTCTTTTTAATGTATGCTTTAATTTTTAGAGTTATTTATAATTTTACTTTAAGCAATTTGGAGGATTCGGATAAGTGGCCAAATTAAAGATTTTTAAGGTTATAAGATATGGGGTCTTCTTTACGAGCTCGTAATAAAAATATTGTGATTCTTAACTGAGTATTTTTATTACTCTATTTGTAAGATTATAGCACCACTTCTACACTTAGTTGAGTCCACAAGCCTAACATAAATATTTTAAGTGTGTTACCGGTATTTCCTTAAATGACTATATTTTTCAACATGTTATCTAGTAGGATTTATGTAAAATATTTACTACTTTTGGTGCGATATAATATTTGATTATTTTAAATTAGAGATGCTCTCCACGACATGTTAACTTGTGCCTAGAGATCATAGGATGCTCTGTATAGGTGTTTGTTTTTTAAAATTAATTATTATTGTTTGGAAAAGAGTTATTATTGTTTTGAAAAGAATTAGTATCGGACACAAGTTTTCTGGAATATTTATGAGTTGGAAATGCTCTAGTATTGACGAGTTGCATGGTTTGACATACATGAACATAGACCTCGCATATTTGTAAAATTTGCATAAGTATCAATTGACTGGCAGATGGGAATTTTGCTGTTCTAAAATGATTATGACTTGAATTTGTTTGGACGGCCAAGTAAGTGACCTTTTGGTTTGTATATATATATATATGTATATATATGAAAACCCCAATTCGACTAGGGTTGAAGTTTTGGATATGATCATGTATTCGGAAGTGTCAGAGGATTGCACTATATGTGCCTAGTCCTCCGTACTAGGTCTCTTTCGATGATGTGGACGGTTTCAGACTCTTGAGGGTGAATCTATTTACAAGGGGGTGTAGTGTCGTTGAGGCTTTGATCTAATTGATACTGCGTCTAGCATCACATCATGCTTTGTGGTAAGACGACTGCCTAATGGAGAGTTAAGAGGGGCTCGAAACTTAAGTTGGCCTCAAGGTGAACCTGGTAGGTGCCCCAGGATCCGTAGCCTGGTTTTATGTACTTGGAGAGTGCAGTTGTTATGGAAACCAAGGCTCGTATGGTGTGTTTAGATTATATTGATCGAGGATGAGAAAACTTGCTTTCGATGGCCTCGTTATGGATTGTAGACCTTATTTGTGGAGCCAACTTTTGTATGACATGACTTTGAGACTTGGGTCTAGAGGCTACACTGATGTGTCTTGATTCGCTCAAATTTTCCAGTGGCGCTCAAACCTCTCATATAGGTTTATGTATCTGCACTTTTAAAGTAACCAAGAAAATGCTTCCTTTTCACAATACATGAACTGTTTTACGAAAATTGCACCTTTGCACGGAAGCACACACTCACATAGACTCACTGAGCGTTTTTGCTCACGTCTTTACATGTCATGTTTTTCAGATGACTAGGGACAACATGTGGCATAGTAAGCTACAATAGTATAGTTGTTTTGGAAAAACTGTTTTGTATTTCTTATCCTCAAGTAGTTTGAGACAATTATGGTTTTTAAAATAATTCTTATGCTAGGTTTGTTATAAAAAGACTTCCTTGAACTTATGTGATAGTCGAATTATCTATATGTAGTTTTCCGCTGCTTAGTATACATATATATATATATATATTTTAACTTCAAGTTTTGAATTAGGTTGGTGTTTGTAGTTTAGTGTTGAAAGGCATGTTGGTACCTTACTTAGTTGCAGTTTACATAGTGAAGGGGTTAGGGATATCACACAAAAAGTGTCACATAACTTTCTTTTTCATTTTTATGAAAGAATAGTGTCACACAAATGATGAATTACATGATTGGTCAATTGAATCTTCACTCGTTTTATAATATAAGGGTCCATTTAGATTAGAAATAAGAATGAAAATAGTTGATATTTCTTTCTCAATTTTTATAAAAGGTAAATTTTATATGAGAGAAGGTTGGGGTCCAATGCAAAAAAAAAAAAAAAAGACTTCGAAGATTCTTCACTATAGGCTATAGAAAGTAATTCAGTATGCTTAACTCATTCTTCTCGGGGAAGAGGGAATTCCTGACAATGGAAATTACGTAGTAAGATGCTCTAATGGTATGACCTGGGATAAGATGAGAATATGAAGATGTTCAAAGGACCGGCCACAAGGTCAAGGGCAATGAAGCTAGAAGAGGAGAACAAAGATATGGTGGCTTTGCTCGGAAGGACCTTTAAGATTATATGTGGAAGGCATTGGAAATGAGAAAATGAAGATCAAAGAAGTACCAAAATATTCCTAATGTCCATAATGCAAGTAGAGAAAGCTAAAGGAACAAGTTTGGAAGATCTTAAAGGTTCAACATTAAATAGGGAAGAAGGATTGAACCCTATTGTCGACGGTAGGGTACACCTACTATCCACGGTATGGTCATAGCAAGGGAGGAGGAAACGCTACCTATTGTCGATGGTAGGTTCACCCTACCATCGCCGATAGGGTTTTGGCCAAAGATACTTGTGACAGTTTGACCTATCTTACACGATGGGGCGAGACCTACCTTCGACGATAGGTCTCAGAAGGCTAAAGAATTGGGAGTTTTTAACTCCTTGACCCATCACTTTAATTGTTAAGTTCCTTTTGACTTGTAATTAAGTTGTCTAAGTACCCATCTACTATCTTAAGCTAGTTTAACAACTAGGGTTGGGATTTAATGATTTGGAACACAATGTATATATATATATGTATTTGAGCCTTTAGCACACAACATTGAAGATTGAATATATTTGGGAAAAAAACTTGAGAGAAGAACCTACGGTTCTTGAGGTTTCTCCAACTTCCTTATAAATTAGGGATTTATATCTATTGTACAATTGTAGGCAAGTGATTCTTGAATCCAATTCAAGAGTTCTTGTTCTATCCCCAAATCATTTTTCTCCCTTGAGGTGCTAGCTTTTGTGTAGCTAGTGTTGGTTGGAGTGAGGTCTTCCTTGTGTGTGAAGAGTAGGTGAATTCTCTTTAGGCTTTTTTGATTCTCTCTCAAGATAGGAAGTTTCTTTGTTTAATTTCTACTGAAATTGTTCTTCAAATCTCAAATTTCTCATCATAAACAAATCAAGGGGCCTCTCATCTTGGGAGGGAAAGTGGATCTCATTGAACCCTTAGATATTCCTATCATCTAATCTCCATGGGAAGCTGACTACTATCACTAGCACGTGAAATAGCTGATTGTGAGATCCCACAGGAAGAATCACTGTCTGAAGAACCAATAAGACTGGTGCCAAGGTCCATGTTCACTATCCCGAGAGCTGCTCTTGGGGAATCTCGATGTCACTAGCATTACCATATTCAGGTATGCCGAGTATTAGCTCCACGTAGTGTGATGTGATGATCATATCATCAAAGGGCATGTAGAATGAGTTGGTGCCTGGCTGCCACCTTTGAACAAAAGTGCTCAAAATCGCACTATGCCCATTGTGGAACATGTAGGACTATAGATGGACAAGTCCTGATGTAGCTACCATCTGCCTCACATCAGCATCACTCGGTATCCACGACATAAGTATGGAATAATGGGAACGTAAATTCAACGTAGAGTGCTTCTGCATATATAATAATAAAAAATACAAACAAGAAATTCGTGTTACAAATTTTGCAAAAAAGCCTTTATCGATACATAATAAAATCAAATACTTAAAAAAAATATGTATTACCTGTCCGTGCCATGTAAAAACGGTGACTGTCTGCTATATGAGGGAATGATCGTATGCTCCTGTGGACCTCCCTCAACGGGTCCTCTTTACTACCAAGAATTATAATGCTTATTCATCTTTTTTTTCTTGCTATTGACGACTTAGGAACTTCAGGTTCGAGATGTTGGGTGGATGGAGTAGACTTTCTAGCCATTGTAGAACAGGACCCCCTGACTAATCTCACCATATTTCTTGCTGCTGTTATAAACCTACCTCTTTTCTCCCTACCAGCCCTATACCCTGATGACGATGGAAGAACCTCAGCAATTGTCAGCTCACCCCTAAAATCCATGTCCTCCTCTCCCTCCTCCCTCCTCACCCTCTCCCTGAACATCCGCACTCTCTCCACCTGCCTGAACTGTCTCCTCATTCCCATCCTCCCCATTAAGCTCCCTGACCCAAGTACATGGAAAGACATCTGTGCAGAGGTGTTATAATAACTCTAGAGGCCGCATAGGGAGTCTGCCAGGACTCTTGATAAAAGATCATCTAAGAATGATGGTCTCAACAATGCATCTGGACAGTCAATAAGAAATATAACTAGGATGAACAGAAGAACCTGGGGCATACGTGTAATGCGAATATGAGGTTGAGTAGTAAAAATGAGATTGTGAAGATGAAGATGGCTGATATATAGTAATGGTGTATAAGGGTCATGAAGCATACGTATCCTGGAAGGAATAGGAGGAGGATGGATCGAAAACCCCGGTGCATCAAAGTCATGATACATCCCCGAAGAATGAGTGGTAGGTATGTTAGAAATGTTATGTCAACTCGTAAGTCCCGAGTTAAGCATGTCACTATATGGCCATGAAGACAACCTATCTGCAACAAGTCCTAACTCACAATCTTTCGTACGTCCCTGCTGTTCACGATCCATCTAAACGAATTTTAAAATCACTATAAATCATTGTGTATATATTTTCTTAATGAATAAATTATTCATACCGTTTTATTATTCAATTACGAAAATATTTCTTATTTTTTATTAATTTTAAATGATTTCTTATTATTTATTATTATTAAATTATTTCTAGAATATATATCTAGAATATTATTAAATCCTTATTGTTTTTTTTTTTCTCTCAAAGATTTAAAAGATTTAGATGGATTCTTAGTACATAGTTAGTTGTGAGATTAATCCCTAATTTTTATATTTTAAGTAATTTAGGTACTTTGGGTAAGTGCATAAATTAAAGATTCTTGAGATTATAAGATTTTGGGTCTTCTTTAAGAACTAGTATATGTGTAGACATACCCAAGATCATAAGGAGATAATTATATTTGTTAGCAAATAAAAATGTGGTGATTCTTAATCAAATATTTTTATTTCCCTATTTGTAGTATCTAGCACCAGCTTTATGCTCATATGAGTCCACAAACCCCGTCTAAATATTTTAACGGTGTTATTGGTGTTGCTTGAAATGTCTATGTTTTTCAATAGCTAGGATTTTTATAAAATGTCTACTGCATTTAGGGCAATATGATATTGTGTTATTTTAAATTGGAGATGTTCTCCACAACATGTTTAACTTGTGCCTTAGAAATGTGTTGGAGCGATGCTCTATGTAGGTATTTTTACTTTAAAAAGAATTGTCATGTTTTTGACGAAGAGTTATAATTACAAGTGGAGAATGTTTTGATGTTGTTTAGTTGCATGGTTATACCTAGTAAATGTAAATGTGACATATTTATAAAACTTGCATACACATATCTTGACTAGCGATGAGAATTTTGTTATTCTAAAACTGTTATAACTTTAATTTATGTAAACGATCGAGTGAGTGGCATTTTGATTTGTAAATGGATATGAAAACCCCATTCTAACTAGGGACAGAGTTTTTGGCATGATTATGTGTGTTTAGAAACGTCAGAGGATTGCACTATACCCGACTAGTCCCTTGTACTAAGGCCTCTTCTGATGACGTGAATGATTACAACTCTGGAGGGTGAATCCACTTGAAAGGAGGTGTAATACTGTTGAGGGTTTGATCCAATTGGTATTGCATCAGACATTGCATCATGCTCTACAGTAGGACGGCCGCCTAATGGATAGTCAGGAGGGGCTCGAAATTAAGGTTGCTCTCAGGGTAGACCTGGTAGGTACTGCAAGATCAGTAGCCTGATTTTATGTACATGGAGAGTGCGGTTGTTATGGAAACCAAGTGCTCGTATGGTTTTTGGTTGGTACTGGCTACAGGACACCGAAACTTATTTCTAATGACCTTGTTATGGGTTCCAGATTCTTTCTATGGAGCCCAGTTTTTGCATGATATGACTTTAAAATTCGTATGTAGAAGCTGTATTGATGTGTCTTGATTCTCTTAGATTCGGATTCCATAGGATGGAATCCCCGCAACGGGGAGCTGCAGTTCCATTCCTTCGGATGCCTTCGCCATCCTCGGAACGGGGGGCTGCAGTACACCCTTTCGGGTGGGTACGCCCTTACGGGCGGGCACGATCCTGTTATCCAGAAAAGCAAGAATAGCTACAAAAAAGCTAAGAAAACAAGGAATTACGTATATGATCCTGAATTAGTTGCATTCAAGCCATTCATACAGGTTTATGTATCTACACTTTTAAAGTAATCAAGAAAGTATTTTCTCTTGACCTTGCATGAACTGTTTCATAAAATTGCATCATCATTATTTTAAAAAAGCATGAGAGCACACACTCACATGAATTTACTGAGCATCTTCACTCATGTCTTTAAATGTCATGTTTCTCAGATGACTCGAGACAAGAGGTGGCACAGTAAACTACAATAGTATTTTTTTTGCATGTAGTTTTTGGGACCACAACATGTTGTGTTTAGTTGTTTTATGTATTTCTTATTGTCGAACATTTCAAAACAATTATGGTTTTGTAAAATAGTTCTTATGCTAGCTTTGCTATATAAAGACTTCCTCGAACCTATGTAATAGATGTGCTATCTGTATATAGTTTCTAACTATGTAGTACTTGTATATGCTTATAAGTGCTTCTTCAGGTTTTGAGTTAGGTTGGATGTTTGTAGTTTAGTATCGAGAAGAAGTTAGATGTTTGTAGTTTGTAGTTTAGTACCTTACTTAGCCGCAGTTGATCTAGCAGAGGGGTTAGGGGTATCATACTAAATTATTCAAATTATTATTTAAAAAGAATAATTAATTCATTACTATTTAATCTTTAAATGTACTTAATGTACTTATGATTAATAAATAAATCTAATTAACCTAAACATATAAATTAATATAGAAATACCATTAAGTTAAACAATAACATTGATAACAGTTATATAACGAAGGGAAACATGGCCGGGATTTTTCTAACTAAGCTTTAAACCCAATACTTGCAAGAGCACAAGATCAATGTAATATGATAATATAAGGGTATCGAACCACAGAGAAATGCTTAACTACTTAACTTATTATCTTCCTAAATTAATTTTATAAAAAGAAAAATAAAATTTTATTATCTAAAAATTATTCATATATTAAGTGAAAGTAATAAATAAAATGAATTGAATCAAAACTAGCAAGAGCTTAACGAATAAGATGATTTAGAACCCTGAATCTACTACTAACCTATATAACAATGATTTGATTTTATTTATGAGAAAAGATTTGACCTTTATGTGGTGATCTAGGCTACAAGGTTCGATTAACTAAAGAAATATATTGTGCTTAAATGCATGGCATAACCAATCTAACCATTAGCATTTACTTATTCAATTTCATGACATAAATCATCTAAAATTAATATGAACTATTCAATTCTAAAACCCACAATATATTTGTAAAAATCACATATCTCTCATTCAAGACTATGAGAATCAAGCATGGATAAAAGTACCAACTAACCCAAATAATTATTCTACAAGAACAATCACAAAGAATTAATTGCATCAAACCAAGAAATATCCCAAGATACGTAATCTCACAAATAATATAATAAATCTCCCAAAATAAAATAGACCAAAGTTACATGGCTAGAATTTCATCAAGATTCTAAAAAAAGAAAATTTAGTTCATAATTAAATGGAAAGAAAGAACCAATTTCTTGAAGTAGATCATAGCTTCTTCTCTCCTTTAATGATTACTGCTGTTTCCTAGATTTTGCGCCAAGGACTACTTCTTTTTTTTTTTTTTTTTTTTGTTCAGCCCTCATGTGTGCCTCCTCTATATATCGACAAAAGAAAAGCAAATTCCTAATCCTTCAAGGATTCAACTAAATTCCTAATACTAAAAGGATTCAACTAAATTTCTAAACCTTAAATGATTCAACTACTGCAGTAGGTAATATGCTTTATTATTACTTTTTTTTAATCTTTTCTTCCCCAATGACCATGCACACTTTTCCTTCCCTTCTAAATTTAATATGGAATCTTTATTTTCCATTCTTTTTTCTAGAAATCTGCACAAAGATAAATAAAATACATCAAATATAATAATTTGATTAGAGAATAAAATATTTTTAAAAGGCTAATAATTAAAACTTAAGGTGTTTATTGTATTAAAAATTGACTCTATCAACTCCCCCACACCTAGTTTTTCTAGTCCTCAAGAAAAAAAAAAAAGAAAAAAGAAAAGCAAAAACTAACTAGCCACTTTCGTAGGACTCACGATTGCACTTATCATGTGCAACAAGCCTTTTAAACCCCTAAGTTCCCCCTAGTGGATGAGGATAGTCTTGTGAGGGTTTGCAGACGATGTACCCACAAAGTCAAATAAACAACAAACTTTAGAAAAGATATAGAATAATCCAAATTAAGTACCCTTCATCAAGATCTCTAACTTATCAAGACAAGGACTTCCTCTTATTTTCAATCTCAAGTTAACAAATAAATATTCAATTATCTCTCATAACTAATACAAGACTTGTGTAAGGTGTGATCGTGGTCATAAGAGAGTGTAAAAATAAATACTAAACAAGATTTCCAAATTGCACAAAGAAGATAAATCTCAATGGAAGTTCATTCTATAAGCTCACTCTTTGTACCTTCTCTCCACTAATCAAGGATTCTCAAACTCAACTCAGATCAGGTAGGACTTTAAAGCTTGTAATGTAAGGTTAATGTCTGGGTTGTCAACGAAGGTAAGGAATTCAAATTAAAAGAAAAGAAAGCTTGCAAAGATTATGGATACTTTAAAATTTCGACAAACTTTATAACTTTGTTTTTGCTCTTTTTTTTTTTTTTTTTTTGCAATTAACAATTCACCAACTATCATATTCTTTTCTCAAATTTCCTTATTTAAGGCCATTCTTTTTCTTGCATTTACAAATTCGGGCCTCTTGATTTTTTTTTTCTTTGCACCTTTTGACTTGTACAATTATGCATAAAGTGTTCTTTCTTTTTTTTACTTCACAACAGGTCATATAATTTTTTTTTAATTTTTCTCTTTCCCTTTGTCATAATAACTTATTCTTTTTCCATAACACAAAAACAATAACCTATCATCGAAACACAAGTTAGAAATTTTTATTAAGCTCTCTACAAGATTAAGAGTTCATATTTAAGTAGTTTAAAGAAAGAAAATAATATTTAAGGCTCAAAAGGGCACTAAGTAAGAATCATGAAATTTGGTAGGCCTATAACTATTATCTCTGAGCCAAATAAGGGAAACCTTTCTATTTCGCCTCAAGAGGTACTCAAGTAAGTTCTAGAATGTATGGAAGAGATTCATCAACTCTGTGCAACTCACAAATAATGTGAAGGATTTATTAAACACTAACAATAACTCATGTGCTCAAGTGTAAGTCATGCAAAACTTATAACAGATAAAGAACATAAGTCCATCACCCTAATTAAAAACAAGAAAAGAAGTACTTTTCTCAACATATTCAAAACATTTTAAAAGAAGAATCATTCTTTAAGTGAATCATATTTTTTGTTTTTTTCCCCTCAAAATAATGTACAAGAATAAATAAAATAATTTTTTTTCACAAAATAAAGTAGATGAATAAATAAAATAATATAAAATAAAATAAAAGTCCAACAAAAATTGAACAAGAAAGACGAAAAATAAAAAATAATAATTGAGACCAGAACAAAAACATATTCTCTCCCACACCTAGACCAAACAATATCCGCAATGTGATAAAAGAATACCAATGGTAGGGAAGAGACAAAGAAGAGAACAACACAACCTGGTGGTAGAAGCAATATTAATGCATGTTTGGATGGATAGTAGACCATTTCTGTAATCTCTATGATAATGATAAGTTGTCTGATTACCTTACAAGACAAATACTTCATACCTTTCTACCAATCAAGTGAGATAAAAACAACCAAAAAAAGAATTATATATAAAAAATAAACAGAATAAAATTTAGGTTTCCTACCAAAAGCGGTAAATTTAAAGTCTTCAGTGAGACTCCCTAATTCTTTTGCGTTCAACCAGGATCTATTTCTCTCATATTAGGTTCATGATTCACAATCCAAGAAGATTTTTCTAATGGAGCAATGCAAGCAATATTAAAATTAACATCCTCAGTGTACATTAGGTTTTCTTTCTCAATAGAAGTATATTCTTTTGAACACATTAGAGGTAGGGTTTCTTCAATTAATTCATCAATTACACCTAACAAATAACAATCAGAATCATCTTCCATAAAAGGTTGTGAAGAAGCTTTGAAAATATTCAATCTAATCCTCATATTCATCACAAAGACATCCATGACCTTAGTTTTACAATTAATAGTAGCATTTGCAGTAGCCAAGAAAGGACGGCCTAGAATAACAGGGATATGATTCTTGGAGGATCTACCAGGTCCCATATCTAGGACTACAAAGTCTACAGGGAAGAAACCTTTATCAATTTGAATTAGAACATCATCTATCCTCTCCCAAGGTACCTTGATAGACCTATCAGTTAATTGTAAGGTCTTATCAGTTGGTTACAATTCCCCTAATCTTAACTCTTCATAAACAATGTAAGGAATCAGATTAGCACAGGAACCTAAATTTAAGAGTGCCCTATCTATTTTATGATCACCAATAAGAGAAGAAATCATAGGGACACCAGGATCTTTATGTTTAGGTGGAGTGTTATGCTACAAAATGGAGCTCACCTGTTCAGTTGGGAAGATTTTCTTAGAAACATTGCTTTTAGATTTTCTTTTAAAAGTACACATTTCTTTAATAAATTTTGCATAAGATGTGACTTGCTTAATGATCTCTAAAAGTGGAAGATTAATTTTAACTTGTTTGAGAGTTTCTAATATGTCTTCCATTTTGTTGTCCTTTCTAAAATGTGGAGGTGGTAATAAAGCTTAAGGAAAGGGAACCTTTGGCTTGTACGAAGTCATAGGAGAAGATTCTAGAGTTTTAGAATTAGAGGAAGAAGCTAGTTCCTTCTCTATCTTCTTTTCAATTTTAGTCCCTATATCAATTGCATCAGTTTTGTTTTCATCTAACTCACTATCTTTAATAGGTTCCCCTACTTTATTATCTACCAACTTCCCATTTCTAAGAGTAATTACAGCATTAGTTTGCTCATGATAATTAGCTCTAGGGTTCTCTATTGGGTGACTAGAAAGCTTACCCTCATCTCTTCTACTTATTGCATTAGCTAGTTGCCTTATTTGAGTTTCTAACTTAGCAATAGATTGAGTGTGGGAGTCCAGAATTTGTGTCATAGCTTCTAAACCTTTCAAAGCAGATAAGACTTTTTCTTCAAAGATAGAGTTTCCACTTTGAGAAGGGTGAGGAGGTACATACCTTTGAGCTTGAAAACTAGGGGGAGCAGTCATACCAAATTGTTTGTTCTGTTGATACTGTTGCTGGCCTAATTGACCGTTCCCTCTTTGTTGCCTCCCAGAGAAAATAGGATGATTCTCCAGCCTGGATTGTATGTGTTTGAATACGGGTCGTTTTGTCTATGAAATCCTTGAGCCGCATTGATTTGTTCCTGCACAAATTTTGGAAATAGTGAAGCACTAGGATAGTCATAGATAACATGAGAAGGACTAGAGCAAATTGCACAAACACCTTGCACATTAGGAGAATTAGTAGCCAACGTGTTCAAAGCTAACAATTGATCAAACTTTTTAGATAAGGCATCAACTTTCAAAGAAAGATTAACATTTTGAGAAACTTCATGCATTCCTCCTCTATTCCCTATTTGTCTAGATGTGCCTATACTCGAGAATGTGGCGTGTTGTTGTGAATTATCACTCAAATTTTCAAATAAATCCCACGCCTCATCTGCAGTTTTATGAAGAAATGTACCACAACAAGATGAATCAACCATTTGGCGATTTCTCTCGTCTACTCTTGAATAAAAACTTTGTATTTGTTGCCATTTAGGGACTTCAAGGTGAGGGCAACTACATAGATGTTCTTTAAATCTCTTCCAACTCTCATGAAATTGTTCATTATTTTGTTGAAAAAAAGTAGTGATTTCTCTCCTTAACCTTGTAAGTTTACCCATAGGAAAGTATTTTTAAGAAATTCCTTAGACATCTCAGCCCATGTGTCTACTCTCTCATGTTTATTTAACCAATGTTTAGCCTTATCCTTCAAAGAAAAAGGAAAAAGGCGCAATCTAATAGCATCATCAGTAGTATTAGGCAGTTTAAAATTTGAACAAATTTCTAAAAACTCATCAATATGCGTATAAGGATTTTCTGAATCAAGCCCATAAAAATATGGTAATATTTGAATAGTAGAAGCTTTGATTTCGAAGTTATTAGCCTCAATTTCAAGTAGTCTATTACCTATTAGTGAGTTATAAGTGCTGGGAGTAAAATACTCCCTTAATGCTCGTGGATTTTCAGCCTTCTTAATGTCACAAGTGTTAGTGATTTTTCTTTGTGCTCTAAGTGCCTTAAGTGTACGCTCTATCTCAGGGTCAAATTCTTTTAAATCAAGAGAAAGCGAATGACGATCGTGCATTAAAAATCAAATAAAAGGAGAGAAAAAAAATAATGCAAATAAAAGAATAGATAAACAAATAAAGAAAGAATAAAGAAATATTAAAAAGAAGGCCACGAATTAAAAAATAAAAAAATTAACTTCTAACTATTTTTTCTTTTAGGTCTTTTAAGAAAACAAAAAAATACTGAGCAAATAAAAAAAGGTTTCATTGTTTTCTTAAAAAAAATAAATTTAAGATAAAAAATATTAAATAAAAAAAATCTTAACAAACAAATTAAAATAAGCGACAATAAATAAGCGACAATAAATAAGCAATTAATTTAACCTTTCCCTGGCAACGTCGCCAAAAACTTGGTCGGAATTTTTCTAACTAAGCTTTAAACCCAATACTTCAAGCGCACAAGATCAATGTAATATGACAGTATAAGGGTATCGAACCATAGAGAAAGGCTTAACACTTAAATTATTATCTTCTAAATTAATTTTATAAAAAGAAGAATCAAATTTTATTATCTAAAAATTATTCCTAAATTAAGTAAAACTAATAAATAAAATCAATTAAATCAAAACTAGCAAGAATTTAATGAAGAAGATGATTTAGAACCCTGAATCCACCACTAACCTATATAACAATGATTTAATTTTATTTAGGTGAAAAGATTAGACCTTTATGTGGTGATCTAGGCTACAAGCTTCGACCCACTAAAGAAATATATTGTACTTAAATGCATGACATAACCCTCTAACTATTAGAATAACTTATTCAATTCCGTGACATAAATTATCTAAAATTAGCATGAACTATTCAATTCTAAAACCTACAATATATTTGCAAAAATCACATATCTCTCATTCAAGACTACGGGCATCAAGCATAGATAAAAGTATCAATTAACCCAAATAATTATTCTACAAGAACAATCACAAAGAATTAATTGCATCAAACCAAGAAACATCCCAAGATATGTAATCATATAAATAATATAATAAATCTCACAAAATAAAATAGACTAAAGTTACATGACTAGGGTTTCATCAAGATTCTAAAAAAAGAAAATTTAGTTCATAATTAAAGGGAAAGAAAGAACCAATTTCTTGAAGTAGATCATAGCTTCTTCTCTCCTTTAATGATTAGCACCGCTTCCTAGATTTTGTGCGAAGGACTTCTTCTTTTTTCCTTTTTTTGGTTGTTTTGTTATTGTTGTTCAGCCCTCATGTGTGGCTCTTCTATATATAGACAAAAGAAAAGAAAATTCCTAATCCTTCAAGGATTCAACTAAATTCCTTATCCTAAAAGGATTCAACTAAATTTCTAAACTTTAAAGTATTCAACTACTGCAGCAGGTAATATGCTTTATTATTATTATTTTTATCTTCTCTTCCCCAATGACCATGCACGTTCTTTCTTCCCTTTACCAAATTTAATATGGAATCTTTATTTTTCATTCTTTTTTTAGAAATCTACACAAAGATAAATAAAATAAAATAAATATAATAACTATGATTTATGAAGAAAATATTTCAAAGGCTAATAATTAAAACTTAAGGTGTTTTTTGTATTAAAATTGACTCTATCAAAACACTAATGACATGAATGACATAAAACACTAATAACAATTACCAACATAATATACAATTAAAATTAAATAATTAATTATCACCTAAACAAGTTAAACACTAAATATACACATGTATTAATATAAATAACTCACATTATAATATGAAATTAACTAAAAAATTAACATAATGGTATAATATATTAAAATAATTAATATAACAACATTAATGATATTAATTATAAAAAAATTAAAAAAAGCACTAAAACTTAAAAAATGGAGGGCTGGCTCTTAAGAGGACTATTTGCACCTTGCCTAGGCGCACATTGTCCAGATGTGAGCTAGGCTGGCTGCAAAAAGTGCTCTTGTGAGCTTGGTCCCCATTCTTTCCAATCTGGTGCATTTTTTATTTGTAAACTGATGAAAGTGTAACTAAATGAGTATAAAACAAAGTACTAACCATTTTTTCTGATCTTCAACAATTGGATTTGAGCAGATCTTTGTTTGTAGTCTTGGAGAGTGTAGAGAGAAGTTAGCGAGAAAGAGGCTAGAGAGAGAAAGTGTTTGAGGGAAATAAAAATTTTTTGCACATAACTGTTAGCCCTAAGGGCATTAATACTTATGTTTTGATTATGATTAACATATGCTTATGTGAGTATTTTAGCTAACCCTTCATAGAACAAAAGAAGTACCTGTGAAGTCTCAAAGTCTCAAGCAAAAGATCTTGTTGATGAGGGCAAAATAGAGAAGAATAGATCAAGCCATGCCAAGATCAAATCATTGAAGACATTGAAGGCATTGTGTTGTTAGAATGAACTAGGTACTATCTTGTAAACTCCCTAGTCTTAGTCTTTGATTAATTGATCATACATGAAGCTCTTCTTATGTTTTTCTAAAATATAATCTTTTGTTAAAATCTAAGTATTCTTGACTGAAGATGTTTTGGAAAGTTTTTCCTCTCTTTAAAATGATTGTAAAAGAATACATGCTTTTGAAACAAGGAAGAAAGTTTTTGTTTAAAAAGAAACTTGGTTGAGAAAAACATGTATTCCGCAGTCCGGTTTTAGAACCGGTCGTCCGTTTTTTTTTTTTTTTTTTTTTTTCAAAGTAAAAAATTCGGCAGTCCGTTTTTCAGAAAATCAAGTCCGAATCTTTCTGTTCAAAAACTCAGTCATCCGGTTTTAAAACCGGCAGTCCGATTTTTCTATATATATCAAAATTCGGCAGTCCGGTTTCCAAGTCCGAATCTTTCTGTTTTAAAAAACCTGCAGTCCGTTTTCAGGAACCGGTCGTCCGGTTTTTGCTGTTACTGTACAAATTTTACCGTTGCACAGAATGCATCTATCATTTCTGAAAAGCAACGGCTATTGTCTAAAGGCAACGGTCTTGTGCTTCAAAACTCTATATAAACACTTGATTTTCAGCCATAAAAGACACAAGTTTGGTAATTATTCATTGAGAACATTCTAAGACTTTTAAAGAGCTTCAAAAGTACATTTGATTACAAATTATTTTCAATCCCAAACAAAAACTCTTCTTGAGCTTCATTGTTGATCATCCATTAAAGAAGAAGAAAAGAGGTGCTTGTAGAAGTATTCCATTGAGTTGTAATCTTCCTCTGCTCAAGCTCATTTGGTAATATTGTTCCTTACTCTTTCTATTCTTTTATTGTGATCAAAGGTTTGTGGAAAACCCTTCGGGTGATCCTTTGATATATGTGTTGTATTGTTGTGTTTGAGGTTCTTGTGTAAAACCCTTGGAGGGTGATCCTCATTGTGTAGTTGTGTAACCAACTTTGAAGATAGTGGATTTGTGAAATCCTTGGGTTGAGTCTCAAGGTAGTGGATGTAGCTCTTTGAGAGAGTGAACCACTATAAATTGTTGTGCATGTTCTTTAATGTTTAATTCTATGCTCATTTCTTAATTGCCAATACTATAAGATTGTATTTTGTGTGGATTCTTATTAAAAAGAGTTTTAGAAATCTTTCACAAACAAATTGGAGGTTTATCTTTCTAATCATACAAAAGATTTTTTAAAATTAGCTAAAAAAACCTTATTCACCCCCCCTAAGGTTTTTCAATAACTTTGATATTCCCGAGCGTTATTTATCGGTACACAAGGAAGAGATAGTTAGAGTGCGAGTGCGGCCATGTGTTAAGAGATATGGTGGCTCATTAACTTGGTCGTCTTTGGATGGCCTTGCCGCTGCAAGCGGAGGATGTGGACGACAATTGCACTAAACTGTGTCTCCAAGAATATGGATGCCCCCACCTCTTTCTTTATCCAAAGCACTCCAGGTATCCAACTATCCCAATCTCTTGGCAAATATCTGGGTTTCCCAACCTGTAATGGCACTAGGAAAAAAGAAGACTTCACATTCTTATTAGATAAAATCAGAACTAAACTCTATGGGTGGCAAGCCAATGTCTTCCATTTTTGTTGTAGGAAACCCATTATTCAATCAGCCGCTACCGCCATTGTGAATTATTATGCTTAATGTCTTAACATTCCTAGCTTTATATGTGAAGGTATAGGTAAAGAGTATCATAATTTCCTGTGGGGTAGTACTCATTTGAAAAGGAAACTTCATCTTGTGTATTGGGATGATGTTACCAAACCTAAAAGGAGATGGGGCATTGGTCTTAGAAAGACTAAACATGTTAATGTTATATCCTTGGAAAAGCTGATTTGGAACCTTCAAAATCAAAAGCAAGCTTTATGGGCTAAGTGTATTAAGAAGTATGAAGACAATAAGAAGTCTCAACTAGGGAGGAAGTTCTCTATCAAGAAGGCTCCTAGTTTTGTGAATAAAAAAGCTCTTCATGGTGGTGTTGATCTTTATAACAAGTGCCTTGTTTGGAATCCTCATGATGGTAAAACCATTAGAGCTTTGTATGATGATTAGACTGGTTTAAGCCCTCTTAGAGCTCTCATTCAAGGGCCTCTGACTAGTATTGAGGAGTCCATGTTAGTTAAAGACTTGTTTGGTCCCCATGGCAGTTGGAATTCTCTGTTATTTCTTTTGACATTCCCAAAATATATTGCTGATCTTTCCAGAGTATCCCTCGATCCACTCTCTCTGATAAACCTAATATCTCTAGTTGGAGATCCTCTCCAAATAACCAATTTTCCAGCTCCTGGACCTCTGAAATTCTATTAGGTCCCATCCATCCTCAGCAATTACATCAAGATTAGATTTGGCGGATACCAGTTAACTCTAGAACAAAGCACTTCATTTGGTTGGCATTTAGAAGTAGACTACTGTTGGATTATGCCCACAACACTTGGGCTTTATCTAACCCAATGATGATTTAATCAAACCTCAAATACCTCTTGGCCTTGGGCTAGTAATATGGATGCCGAGGGTTCAAATTTGACCTGCCCTTTGGTGACCCGCCAGCTGCCACCCACTTGATCTCCTTCCTTTGACTATCTCTTTGGTTCCTCCCTTCTCCTTGGCCGAGACCCTCGATTCCCCTCCCATTTAATTAACCGTCTCTCTCTCTCTCTCTCTCTCTCTCTCTCTCTCTCTCTCTCTCTCTCGGGGCCACTATATAATCTCTTATTCTCTCAACCCTAATTCAATCTTCCTCTTCCTCTCTTCTCTCTTCTCTTGGCCGCCTCTTCTATGAGCCTTCTGCCTTCTCTTTGCTCTTGCTTCTCTAGAGCTCTCCACGCCATTGCTATTGGAATTTTATTGCTGTAATCTTGTCAGCTTTCTTGAATGACCGGTTTTTGTGAGAACTATTGAGGCTAAAGTGATTTTCTTAAGAGATTCTTTGGAGGGTACCTTTGGTATTTTGAGGTTTGATTCCTGAGGGTGATTTTTCATCTTCTTCTTGAGTTCTTCCCTTAATAAATTTATATTTACATCTTATTGAAGATCTGGGTTAGCTTATTTATCATTTCAGATCTAATCTGATTTTGTAATAGATAAGTTAATCTTTTTATTCTCTCCGATTTTGTTGTAATAGTTAATTTAATGTTTGCGGTTCATCTCCTAACAGTGGTATCAGAACTTGGTCTATTTCTTGATCTCTTGAGTTTCGATATGTGAATGCAGGTGTGAACCATAAATCTCGCATCAGGGAAGCCTTCTGAAAGTCTCACCTTTACTTTCTGTCAAAAATTATTATTTTTTGATTTTGTGTTTTTTGGCCACTTGAATTCAAAAACAAAAACCTGAGCCTGACAAGAATTCTATTGAGATTCTTTGTATCTGTGTCTTGGTGTTTTACAGATTAAATTTTTTTTGTAGAATATTTTATTTTTTCTGCTTGTTTTGTTCCTGATTGTTTCTAACTGTTTTTATTATTTTTTGCCGTTCTATTTTTTTTTTTTGTTTCCGCTACTTTTTGCAATTTTTGTTGATAATTTCTATTTTAATATCTTCTTTTACTTACTGTTGTATTTTTGGGATTAAATTTTCATTCTATAATTTTGGTTTGGCTTGCCGCCACATATTTGGATATCTCTATGCTATTGTTCTGATTAGCATTTTTATTTTCAGATATCTCATTGTTTCTGCTTATTTGCTATTTTTGTTTCTGTGATATTTGTGGATTTGTATTTCAGTCTTTTATTTGTGCTTCTCTATTCATTTTTCTCAGTTATATTCTTTTTGTTTTATAATCTTGATGATTTAAACAAAATTGTGCAAGATTTAAAAGATAGTGGTGAAGATATTTCTGATAAAAATATTGCTATCATTCTGCTAAATTCTTTGCCTGAATATTTTGCTGAAGTCAAAACTGCCATTAAATGTGGTCGTAAGAAATTAATTCTTTTTGATGTCAAATATGTCCTTAGGACTAAGAGTCTTGACTTTAAGAAAGAAAATAAAAATAATGGGAAAAATATTTATGTTAGAGGTAGAAGATAAAAGAGTCTTGCCCTCATAAAGAAAGACCCAAAAGTAGGGGCAGGTCTAAGCCTAGGGAACCTAAAGCAAGGGTTAAAAGTAAAATAAAATATTTTTACTGTGATAAAGAAGGACATCTTAAAAAGTAAATGTTATAAAGGAATTCGGGATGAGAAAAATGGTAAAAGAGGAAATTCAAAAGATAACATGAGTGAAAGAATATAAATAGAGTCGGATTGCAATGACAGCTCTATATATTCTAAAGTTTGTGTATTTCTCACTCTTCTGCTGTATCTGATGAATGGATCCTTGATTCAGGTTGTTCTTATCATATGTGTCCGAATAAAAATAGGTTTTCTGAATTAAAACCTGTAGAAATCGTTAATGTTTTTTTTTATAGGAAACAATGATTACTGTCCAATTGAGGGATATGATCTGTTTCAATAAAAATGTATGATGGTGTTGTTAGAACACTGTCTGATGGTAGGTACCTTTTGGGTCTTAGGAGAAACCTCATTTCCCTAGGTACTCTTGATGATGTTGGTTATGCCTAAAAATCTAAAAATGGTGGTTTAACTGTTTGCAAAGGATCTTTGGTTGTCACTAAAGGAATAAAGAAATCGGGTCTTTACTCTTTGATTGGTGAAACTGCGTGCAAATCTGCTGCATTAGTAACTACTCATGATGATAGCATGTTATGATATAAAAGAATTGATCACATAAGTGAAAAGGTTTTACAATACTTAAGTAAACAAAATTTACTAGATGCTAGTAAAATATATTTACTTGATTTCTGTGATCACTGTGTTTTAGGAAACAACATAAATTATGTTTTTCTGTTGGCACACACAAATCTACTGTCATTTTATATTATGTGCATTGTGATTTGTGGGGTATTGAAAATGTACCCACATATGGTGGAAATGTTTAATTTTTGTCTATTGTTGATGATTTTTCTGGACATATTTAGGTTTTCTTGCTAAAAACTAAAGATCAAAGTTTTTAAAAGTTTAATCAATGGAAAAATTTAGTTGAAAACTAAACAGACAAGAAATTAAAGTTTTTAAGAACCGATAATAGTCTTGAGTTTTGCAACAAAAGCTTTGATGATTTATGTGCTAAATGTGGTATAACAAGACATAAAATAGTTATGTATAACCTTCAGTAAAATGGTGTTGCTGAGAGGATGGATAGGATAATAATAGATAAAGTCAGATGTCTTATGTTGGCTTTCAGTATACCTAAATCTTTTTGGAGAGAGACTATTAACACAGATATCTATTCAATTAATCGATCTCCATCTATTGCCACAAATTATAAAACTTTGATGGAGAAAAGGTTTGGTCACCACCAATCTAGTCTCATCTTAGAGTTTTGGTTGTGCCGCTTTTGCTTACAAACGAGAAGGTAAACTTGACCTTAGGTCTAAAAAGGGTTTCTTTCTTGACTATCCCAATAGTTAAAGGATACAAAATCTGGCTTAGATATGACCAGGGTTGAGGGTAGTAATCGAGACGTTATCTTTCATGAATTTTGTATACCATGTCTTAAAGATGATACTGCTCCCACAATTACTACTGATCAACCTTAGTTAAGGTAGTCCTAAACGAGGTGGAAGACATCCCTAGGATTGTTTCTGACCTAGAACCTGAACTTGAGAATAAATAGGTAAGTTCAGATTAAATATATGAAAACAGTAATGGGTCTGAGTCAGAAAATTCTAACAATGATGATGATAAAATTGAAGCCCAATCTCAGGCTCTCAATGATTATCGGTTTACTAGGGATAAGGCTAGAAGAATCTCTAAGAAATCTTCTAGAGATAGCTATTCCTATTATCTTTCTTATGTTTTAATTTATGCATCTTTTATCAAGGAAAAAGAACATTCATGTTTTTATGAGGCTCTTAAGAGCCCTAATTCTAAACTATGTATGCATGCTATGAATGATGAAATTTTGTCTTTGCATAAAAACAAAACTTAGGTTTTAGTTCCTAAACCAAAGCAGAAATTAATTGATTGCAAATAGATTTTCAAAATCAAGGAATCTGATTCTGAAAATGAACCACCTAGATTCAAAGCTAAGTTAGTTGCAAAAGGCTTTTCACAAAAAGAAGGAATTGCTTTCAATGTAATATTTTCTCCCATTGTCAAATACAAGACAATTAGGATAATACTTTCTATTGTTGCTTTCTTTAATCTTGAGTAAGAACAACTTGATGTTAAAATTGCCTTCATGGTGACCTTGAAGAAAGAATTATATGAAATAACCTCTTGGTGTTGAGGCTAAAGGCAAAGGGTATTTTGTCTTTCTACTTAAAAAGTCTTTTTATGGACTCTATCAGTCCCCGAGACAATGGTATATAAGGTTTGATACCTTTATACAAAATTCTAGTTTTAAAAGAAGTAGTTTTGTAACTGTTTGTATTACTATGGTGATTCTATTGATAATGTTGTATATCTCTTATTTTATGTTGATGATATGCTAATTGCATATAAACAAAAAGACAAACTAATCAAACTAAAATCTCTTTTAAAAAATAAATTTGACATGAAAGATCTAGCTACTGCATCTAGAATGTTGTGAAAGAGCATTTTGAGAAATCGAGAGAATCACTCTTTAATTATTTCTCAAAAACCCTTCATAAAGAAAATTGTTTCAAAGTTTTCCATGGACTCCGACAACTTTGTTTGCACCCCTTTAGCAAGTAATTTTTTAGCTGTCATCTATAGCCTATCTAGAAACTGACTTTGAAAAGAAAGAAATGGCTAATATTCCTTATGGAATGACAATAGGTTCAGTTATGTATTTAATGATTTCAACTAGACCTAACATTTCTTTCTACTGGAGAGGATCATTGGACTGCTTTAAAATGGCTTTTAAGGTACCTAAATAGTACAACTGATAGAGGTTTGCATTTTAAAAGATGGTCAAAAATCCTTTGAACTAATAAGATATGTAGATTCAGATTTTGCTGGGAACAAACATTTTTTAAAATCAACCACTTTATACTTATTTATTATTACTAGCAACTGTTTTTCTTGGAAATCTCAGTTGTACCCTATGGTTACTTTATCAACCATTGAAACTAAGTATATTGTTGCAGTTGAAGCAATTTGGATTCAAGGTCTCTTGTCTGAATTAAATCTTTTTTGCATTCTAAAGCTACTATCTTCACAGATAGTCAAAGCTGTTTACACTTATGCAAAAATCCCGTTTATCATGAACGTATTAAGCATATAGATATGCTACCATTTCATTAGAGAAAAAGTTACAAATGACATCATTCTTATAATGAAAATTAATACCAATAACAATCCTACTGACTTTGGTACTAAAATTATTAGTGCTGACAAATTTGCTCTTTGTAGAGATTTACTCCAGATTGATACTGGTTAAAAAATTTAAACTGTTTCTGATATTGTGTGCAAAGTGGAGTTAGTTGGATTGTACCCAGTGGTGAAACTCCCGAGCCCCTCCGAAAAAAAAAATTTAGGAATTTTGATGATTTTACAATAAGACCCCCAATTTTGAATTTTTTGTACTTAGAATGCATCTATTTTATAGACGAAATTCTGGCAAAATTTTTAATGTTAATCAGCCCTCCAAGTTTTCTATCATGGTTCCGCCACTGATTATACCCACAACACTTGGGCTTTATTTAACCTAATGATGATTTAATCAAACCTCAAATACCTCCTAGGATTGGGATAGTAATTTGGATGCCGGGCGGGTCAAATTTCACTCGCCCTTGGTAGCTCGCCAACTGCCACCCACTTTATTTACTCCCTTCTTTGACTGTCTCTTTGCTTCCTCCTCTCTTCTTAACCTAGACCCTTGGTTCCCCTCCCATTTAATTAACCATATCTCTCTCTCTCTCTCTCTCTCTCTCGGGGCTACGATATAATCTCTTATTCTCTCAACCCTAATTCAATCTTCCTCTTCCTCTTTTCTCTCTTCTCTTGGCTCCCTCTTCTGTGAGCTTTTTGCCTTCTCTTTACTCTTGTTTCTCTAGAGTTCTTCGCGTTGTTGCTATCGGCATTTTATCGTTGGAATCTTGTTGGCTTTCTTGCTTGACCGATTTCTGTGAGAACTATTGATGCTAGTATTGTTCTCTTGAGAGATTCTTTGGAGGGTACCTTCGGTATTTTGAGGTTTGATTCCTAAGGTGATGTTTCATCTTCTTCTTGAGTTCTTCCCTTACTAAAATTATATTTACATCTTATTAAATATTTGGGTAGGCTTGCTTATTATTTAAGATCTAATATGATTTTCTAATACCTAGGTTAATCTATTTATTTTCTTTGAGTTGGTTGTAATAGTTAATTTAGTGTTCGCAGTTCATCTCCTGACAACGGTCTACCAAATCCCTTCTACACCATAGAAAGATTACTGACCATCCCTATTGTTACTGGTGTAAGGATAAGGAAGAAGATTCGGAACATGTTATTAGGAAGTTTACTAAAGTTGATGAAGTTTGGAATGTTTTACATCTTTACCAAGACCTCCCTCAGCTACAGGACCTTAATTTTCAAGATTGGCTCACTAAAGGTTATAAAGCAAAGGTTACATAATTCGTCCTTATGTGGGATTTCTTAGAACATTCTTTTCGCTTTTACTACTTGGTGCCTTTGGTGACATAGAAATTCCTTTATGTTTGACCCCAAAAAAACTTTGATGCCTGTCTCTATGGCATGTATTAGTAAGACATTGGAATTCATTGCTATTGGACCTATTAACCATACCAACTCCACTAGAGTCCTTAAGAACATCTTTTAGGTTCCTCCTCCTCCTAATTAGTAAAAGCTGAATACTGATGGATCTTCTTTAGGTAATCCATGTGTGGCTTGTGTTGGCGACTTGATCCGAGACTGCCAAGGAAATTTGGATCAAGGGTTATCTTAGACATCTATGAATCTGCTCTAACATGCTTGTTGAATTATGGGCTATCAGGAATGGCCTTTCTCAGGCTTCTTCCCTGGGCATTATGCATTTGAAAGTGGAATTAGAGTCCATGGCTGCTATAACTTAATCAAAGAACATACTCATAACTGTCATCTATACAATTTCTTTGATTCTTGATTGCAGGTTGATGATGACTTCATTTGCTAGGATTAGGCTGCATCATGTCTATCAGGATGCCAATTTTTTTGTTGATCTAATGGCTAAAGAAGGAGGCTTTCTTAATGTAGGATATCTGAACAATGTTTCCTTTTTTATTTTTGATTCCCCTCCTTTGTTTGTAAGCCAGATGTTGTCTTTTGATGCCTAGGGGTTAATAACTTCTAGATTGGTTTGTATGGATGTTGGTTAACTTCAATGCATTTCTTTTTCGACCAAATAAATATTGGACTTCTCTTCAAATGACCTAGATACTTTCTTGGGAAAAAAAAGACCTAGATACTGATCTAAAATGTTAGGCCCATATAATGACCCATATACCTAAAAGGTAGAAGAACCCCAAGTTCTGGCCTAACTCGAAGACACTTGAATGAGTCATTATAATTATAATAATTATTATTATTATTTTGGGTGAAAATGTGTTACTTTTGTTTGAGTAATTGTTGATTCAATTTAAAATATGAAAATGTAGCAAATAAGATTGAATAGATTTCAATTGTATGTTTTTAATTGACATAGAAGGAAATCGAGAGAAAATGGCTAATTTAGTGTGTAGTAACTTTAATGGTTATTGGCACCGGTAATTATGGCATCATTATGCATAATTGGGAATATTTTGTTAACTATTATATCGTTGATATTATGCCTCAATTATTGTAATAGTTTAGGCAATTTCCTACTTTTGATTTAGCAAGTTTCTTTTATAGTGTATTTACCATATTAGGTAGGAATAGAATGAGATTGTAAAGTGTATGTATGTTTGATATTTTACTCAATATAGACAAGAAAATACTTTAAACTTTCCCAGTAAAAACTTACATGGTATCAGGGCCTCTGTCTTATTCTCACAAGGAGTAAGGATAAGGAAGAATGCAGTACTTCTACCGAAATAGAGGAAGAAATCCATATTTAAAAGAAGACTGTCAAGAAGGATGAATATTATGTTGCATGATCTGATGGATCTGGGCTAATTATTATCTAAGTTCAACTCAAAGAGGACCTTAAGGATAGCAATTACGCTGAATGGGCAAGGCCATTCTGGATTCGGGATCAAAAGAAAAATTGGGATTTATTGACGGCTTAATCTCAATGCCGACAGATGGAAGAGATAGAAGAAACCATTATGGCAATTGCAACAATCAACAAGATTGGACCTTCATCAATGGCCAGACTCACTTTTTTCCATTGCCAGAAGACCGGTCATGACATCTCCTCCTGCTTTCAATTGAACGCCTACTTAGAATGGTGGACCGAGAGAAATAAGTTGATGACAATCTTCGGACGAGGAAGAAATGGGAGATGCACTGTTTTTTTTTTTTTGGTGTTGGTCAGGGTTGAGAACGTTCTGGCACTGGATGCAGATCTCTTATGGTGACTGCCACCTCTCTGAACAGTCCCTCATCGGCGACTCCTCATTAAGTATTCTCAATACAAATCTAATTCGGATAAATTTTTGGTAAGCTGTGTGGTGAGTGGATTTGGATTCTAATAGTTCCCATCATATGACGAGAAGAAGAGACCTACTTAAAAACATCATGCATACTGCTTCTTACATTATTGGTTTATCCAAGAACGAACATTGTGACCTCACTGCAAGGGAGTGTGATTTTAAGTCCGAACCTTACTATTCATGATATTTTGTTTATTCCAGAATCAAAATGCAAATTGATTTCTTTGATTCAATTGATAAAAACTAGACGTTCTTTTATTACAATGACTGATGATTTGAGTGTTTTATAAGGATGTATCTCGAGAATGTTGATTGGAGTGGGTGAAGAGAGGAATGGTCTTTCTATTTACAAACTGCTGCAATTATCTTTCTTACAAGTCTGTCATGCAAAGACTACTATCTCTAATGAATTGTGGCATTGTCGGTTGGGTCATCCTTTTTACAGTGTGGTTGATAAATTTTTGGGTCAAAAGTCTGTGGTTAAAAGGCAAGAACTATGTACTGTTTGTTTGTGTGCTAAGCAAACATATAATTCCTTTCCTTTAAGTTTGAATAAATCTATTGCTATTTTTGATTTAATACCACCTTCCACTTGTTGAGCATTATATTTTCTTATCATTTTGGACATTACTCAAGATCTGCGTGGATTTATTTGCTTGCCAAAGAAAGAAGGTAGCAAATATTTTGAAAAATTTTCTGGCTATGTTACACACACAATTCAATAACAATGTTAAAATTATGCGATCTGACAATGGTACGGAATTTGTTTGTTTAAAGAATTATTTTGAGGAAAAGGGAATTTACATCAAACCTCAGTTGTTAGTACTCCACAGCAGAATTGGAGAGTGGAACATAAATATCGCCATCTTCTTAATGTGGCACGTGCTTTGCAATTCCAAGCTAGTTTGCCGGTTAAATTCTGTAGAGAGTGGTTTTGATAGCAGGGTATCTCATTAAACGAAGGCCTTCTCCTTTACTTGGTGACTAAACTCCTTATGAGTTACTTCAGGGGAAAAGTCCTCCATACTCTCACTTACATACATTTGGGTGTTTAACATACGTACATGATCACAAGACACCAAAAGATAAATTCTATGAAAGAAGGAAACCCTGTGTTTTTCTTGGATGTCCTTGTGGTAAGAAGGGGTGGCAATTTTTTTTACTATCAAGATGCCAAATTCGTGACCTCTCAAGATGTAGTACTTGGTGAAGAGAAATTTAATGTTTAATCGGTTAGACTCTAAAAATACTCAACAAGCAAGTATACCTATTAATTAGTAAAAAAGATTTACCCGGGTTGTCGAACTTAGGGAACAGGAAGCTAAAATACTAACTGTCTATTCTAAGGTCTAGTCTAAAAATGGATTTTTATTTGAGAAAATGATTGAAGTACTAAGAAAGAAAATAATTTAGTAAATGAAGTGTTTGATTTGAGAAGTAAAAAAGACAATAATTTAGTAAATAAACGTTTGATTTGAGAAGTAAAAATGTAAGGAAGAAGTTCCAATGGTGGAATACCACTAGATTTTGTCAACTAATTTAAATTGGAAAAATATTAAACAACGTTTGAGAAAACAAGTTTGGGTCATCACACGTTAGCTCAGGCAATCACTATCTTTAGGTGATGACTACTCTATTAACTAATCCTTAAAGAAGAATCTCTTCTCTCTCTAACTGATTATGAATGAGTTAAATTAAGTGATTTAGAATGACCTAAAAGTGCAATGAATATCTCTGTTCCATTGCTAACTCTTATTATTCAATTAATTGCCCTAAATCGGTTTTCCTTTTTCAATTAACCAACTTTGTGAAATAATCGATTCTATGCAAATAAATTAAGCCAAAACACAATTGAATAACAATCCAGTGAAAATAAAACATCAATTTTAAAAGAACCAATCAAAATTTCATCTCATTCAAAACCTAGGGTTCAAACCTCATTCAAACCAAGTTAAACTTAGCCACTAAACATTCTAGCAAAACACAATTCAATAATAGAAATCATAAATAACAAAGGAAAGGAATGCTTAGGGATTACAAGAATCGCTTCTACACTTCCAGGGGTCACCTGAGCTCGTCTCTCAATTTGCTTGAGGAAACTCAAGATTACTCCGTCCTGATCTTCAATCCCCTCCCAAGACACTTAATTTAATGTTTAATTTATGAAAAATACCTAATCGAAGAGGAATTGAGAAGGGTTTTTTAGTCCAATTTTTTCGCCCCCAATTTCTCATCTCTAACCTAAAACTACATAATAATCATAAAAGGGGAAAATTTACATATAAAACACCCAAAAACACATTAAGTGATGCTTCAGCTGGGACCTACCACATGCGGTGATTGAGCCGTATCGTCCACAGGTAGGGTTCTGTCTATTTTGCCCAGAAACCTTCAAGACCTATTGTCAACGGTAGGGATAGCCTATCGTCGCCTGTAGACTTTTGCCCAATCTTAAATTATGAGCCATATACTTACCGCAGGCGGTAGGTTAACCTACCGTTGGTGGTCGGTTCCTGTCTTCATTGTTGACAACTTCTATTTTCTCCATATTCACTCTGTTTTCACCTGTTTCAACTTGTATTCTCCAATCTTTTCATTAGGAAGAACCTGAGATAAAAGTAACGGGAAATGATATCAATTATGTATTTTATATACTAAAAACATCGTAAAATGACATAATTAACATATTAAACTAATGACACTATGGCACATATAGAATACCCCACAATTATCTGTTGCTTGCCCTCAAGCAAAAACTAGGCAAAATCTAGACAACACAGACCGGAGAATTGTGCAAAATATTATTCAACGAAAACAACACACGAAGGGACAAAAGATAATGACCAAAGTTCAAGGCTCTAAAAAACGAACAAACTCAAAGAACAAAAGCCACAACAATAACGAATTACATAGTCACTTCTGTAGGGAATATAACTACTTAAACACCTGAGGAATTTTCGAAGAACGAATCACAAGAATGAAAAATCCCACCGCCATATTAATAATAGACTTACTAATCAATGGTGTGTTTTGTGTGTGAGTTTCTTGTGCCACCCTTAAAAAATTGGGGATTTCAAGTGATTAACATAGTGGAATACTTTAACGGTAAAGGCACAATGCAACTCAAGTTTTCCAAAAACCTTTCCACTCAAAGTTCTATCCTAAGTCGTTCCCGGATTAGGTAGAACTTTTAAGCTTATAATATTAGGCTCGGGATATAAAGGGTGTCAAATAATAAGAAAGGACAAGCAAAAGTAATCGAGATAGAGCTAATGCAACTGAAAGGAAAGAAATCAAATAAAATCAACAACTTTCTAATCACTTTACTCCTTCCTAATTTTCCCAGAACATCTTGTTTCGTCAAATAATACACAATCCTCCTAACATTCTCTAACTCTCATTGATCAAATATTTTTCAAGAAAATTTTCCATGAGAGAAGGCAGCTCAAGACTTATAGAGAAAAAGCTATAGAAAATCTTAAGTACTCATTTTTCTTCTTTCTTTTCTCAATTTTTTTTCGCTTTGCTTTCTCTCTCTTTTAGAAAGTGGACAACTATTCATCTCCTAAAGATGTCCAAACATACAAAATCAGTGATGCAGCTTCTACTTTGATAACCAGCATGCTATAAGCAAACCAGTAAGAGGTACTAGAATCCGACAATGGATGGCCTAATTGATGTTTATTTATAAATGGGGTATAACTAAACCAATGCAGCAGATAAGTGTACATATTACTGTGGTATTAGAAACACACGCGAGTTGTTGAACTCAGGGAACGGTAAAGGCTCAAATGAAATTTTAGGAAAAGAGTTTGAATGAAGGATGCCCCAAACGTTTGTCAACTATTCTAATTGAAAAACTCATAAAACGATGTTTGAAAACGAAGGTTGGGTTATCACACGAAAGTCAGGCAATCCCTATCTCTAGGTAAAGGCTGCTCTACTCACTTAACCTTTAGAGGAGATTCTCTTCTCTCCCTAACCGATTATGAATGCAATAAACAACTTAGGTAATCTAATAACCTAAAAGTGCAAAGAATATCTCTATTTAATTACCAACTCTTATTACCCAATTAGTTGCCCTAGATTAGTCTTCCTTTTTCAATTCCAACAAATCTTGCGAAATAATCGATTCCATGCAAATCAATTATCAAGAAAACGTAATTGAACAACAACTAACAACATACACGAAACTTCAGTTTAATGAAATTCAATAAAGAATCATATCCTCCAAAGCTAGGGTTCAACCCTGAATTCATACAATAGAATTTTAGCTAGTAAACATCCTAATAATAGTCAATTCAATAATAGAAATCATAATTAACAAAAGAAAAGAAGGCTTAGGCTGGAAAGGAGGCTGAATCCACGGTTCCAAATGCCACCCAAGCTTGTCTCATGATTTGCCTGATGAAACCCAAAATTGCTCCGTGACATCTCTTTAATCTTCCTCCAAGAACTTCAATTTAATATTAATTATAGAAAATTTACCTAATTGAAGAGGAATTGAGAGGGTTTTTCTTTCCCAAATTTGCCCTTAATTCCTCTTCTCTAAACCCAAAACTGTTCTCCCCTTAAAAGGGGTACAAACAGATATAAAATATACATAAAAATACATTAACTACGCCGCTGACAGGACCTACCACGTCTGGTACGCCGAGCCCTACCTTATGCAGTAGGATTCTGTTCCAATTTTGCTCGAGACATCGAGACCTACCGTCCGCAGTAGGCTTTTATTGGCATGGTCTTTGTGGGCCTTAGACCTACTGCATGCGGTAGATAAGCCTATCGTCGTCGGTAGGTCTCCTTCCTTGGTGCCAGTGGCTTTGTTTTCTCTATTTTTGTTCTATTTTCTCTTTTATTCTTCGTTTTTTTCATCGGGAAGTACCTCAGATAAGAATAGAGGTAAACATTGTAAATTATACATTTTATATTAAAAATATCATAAAATGACGAAAAGAACGTTTGTAAATATAGTATAGAATGGCACGTATCAAATACTCCCACACTTATTTGTTGCTTATCCCACACTTATCTGTTGCTTGTCCTCAAGCAACACAAAACTAGGCAAAAATTGGAAAACGTAAAATGATAAGTGCAAAAGGTTATATGTTGAAAATGATACATGGAGGGACAAGAACACAAATGTCCAAAAATAAACAAGACTCTACAAATGGAAGAAAGATAACAAATAAAACAAGAATTTAAAAAAATCGACTAAGAATGTCACTTCGATGGTAATATAACTACTTAACTGCATAAAGATTTTCAAAAGACGAAATACAAGAATTACAATCCTACCGCTATCTTACTAATATCCTTACTAGCCAAAAGTTTGTGTGTGTATGAATTGCTCGTGTCACCTTTCATTAAAAAACAAGGAATGCCAGGTTACTAATATAGTGAAAAACATTATTGAAAAATATACAACATAACTAAGATTTCTCAAAATGTTTTCATTCTAAGCTTCTATTCTAAGTGGTTCCCGGATTGGGTAGGAATTTTTAGCTTATAATGTTAGACTCAGAATATAAAAGGTGTCAAATAAAGGAAAGGAAAAACAAAAGCAATTGAGATAGAGCTAATGCAACCGAAAGGAAAGATATCAAACATTATGAACACTTTCTAGCCGCTTTTCACTCATTCCCATCTATCCTTGAACGTCTTATTTCGTTCAAATTACACACAACCCACCTAACAATACTCTATTTTTTCACGAACATATATATATATATATATATATTCCAGTATAAGAGAGAGAAGCTCGAGACTTTTGAGAGACAAAATCAAAAAATATTTAAATGCTTATTTTTTCTTTTTTTTTTTTTCTGATTTTTTTCTTTTTTCTCATTTTTTTCCGAAGCTTTCTCTCTTTTCAACCCCTGCATATATCTTTCTTGCAAAAATTTCCCAAAACACCCTTTTTATAAGAAAGTCCTACTCTTTACGCAAACACTCCCATACTTATCTATTTTCCTCACTCAAAACGACTAAAAAGTATGCAATCATTAGCTCAACGAATTGAGGTTTTATGTAGTGTGAGTTTAAAAGTCAAAGAAAGGAAGGGATTAAACCCTTAGAATGAAGGCACAAAAAGGGGGCTAGGGTTTGATTTCATATAAGGGATAGGCAAGAAAGGCACAAAAGGTACAAAGAAGGCCTGTGACCATCATCTCCAGGATCAACCTAGACTATACCTTTTATCGATTCGAAGCAAAGAAAAAACGCTAGAATGAAGGCAAAGACTCAAAAAAGACTTCACTATGCCAATCCCCTAAGTCCCAAGGCTTTTATTACTAATCGACATTTAAAAGTGCATAAAACCATTGATTTTGTAAGAGTAAAAAGTAACTGTAGTTTTCAAGTGGATCAATTAAAACGCCTTTTTAGAATCCTACGGGTTTTGCAATCAAGAATCCCACTAAATGTGGTAAAACAAAAAATCTTTTTGGATTTTCTTTTAGTATAAGAAAATTGAAAAGAAAAGACGGAAGAATTTCTAGGTTCTTAAATTATCTAATTTTTTAACATTTTTCAAATGCAAAAAAGAGACACAAGACTCTAGAATATAACAAAAGTAAACATAAATGCACATAAAAAATAGAAAAAATAGCAAAAAGAGACAAATACAAGAAAAGAGAAATAGACAAAAGTCATAAATACCCCCACACTTGAAACCACATTGTCCTCAATGTGGGGGCCAGAACAAAGTGTAAAGACTTAAAGCACATACATGAGAAGTAGTCCCGTAAATATAAGGCATATAAGCATATCGAGAAGCAATCCCTGCTAATAGTCAAAACAGAAAAAGAAACAAATAATGGCAAAAATAACATAAACACATAAAAAAAACACATGAAAGAAAACGAGTAAATACAAAAGGAGAAGAGAAAAGAAAGAAAGAAAAACTCCCTATTGCAGACTAAGGTTCGCACAGCCACCTAGCTGCTGCCCTAGTCGGTAGAAATCGACTGCATAGCTGGGCCAACATCACCTCTTGGCAGCCAAAGGATGCCTTCTGATGCGCCAACTCGTCCGTATATTGGCGAGTCGACTCGATTATCTCCACCAGTTAGGCCCAATGGATATCTTAAGTAATGCAGAGCTGTTCGAAAGCATCCCTCATCTCTATCTGAAATGTAACCATGAGGACTGAGGGAGGTGCATCCTCCACTGAGAGGTCATAGGACTCGTTATCCTCGCTCTAATTATTGTCAGACTGTGAGGAGGACGCACCAATGTTGGCTCTAGTGGTTTTCTTTATTGAATGAAAACCTACAATGTTATGTTCTTGCAGCCATTCCTCTTCGGTTAGAGGTATCCAAACATTGTTGGCCTCGTCCCAATTATAGCCGTAGTTGTTGAATATTGTGAATTTTATGATCTGCGGCTATCTCTTCTGCGCTCTTTGTTCTCCTATGAAGTAAAAATTAAAAATAGCAAAAACACCTGAAAGTATCACAGGATAACGAAATACACATGTGCGAATGGTGTCAAAACTAACGTTACGCATAGTGTGTATAATAAGGGATGCGACGGAAGAGGGGGATTGTTTTTTTTAGTTTTTTGATCATGTAAATATTGAGAATTGTCATATCGTTTTGCCCGCCCCTTTTGGACTAAAGTGTGGCCAAAGAAGTTAGTGAGGACTCAGGGAAGGAGTTGGGAAAAATCGTCCCCGTGAAGGATGCGTCAGCGATTACCAGGATGTGGCCGGATCTCGAGGCAATCACAAGTTGCATTATAGTTCCAGTCCAGGTCCTCATCGATTGTTTTCTTATTAGAATCTATGGTTATGGTGTTTCTATCATCCCGAATCCCTAGAATAAAAGGTAGACTCTCTCTATATAAGATTATGCTCACCCCTTTGACTTTGGAAATTGTAGTGGAAAAGTCCTTGTCTGTTTTGTGAAATATGTTGGCATAGGATTCGCGGACATGCTCAGGGTAATAAGTTCCAGAAATATGTAGTAGAGGTTCCCACCCTAAACCCCAAAAAAGAGTATTCAACACCAAATATTCGATAACAGGAGCATCAAATGAATTTTTGACTAAAAGCTTAAGGTGTTCCCCATTGGTTATCTATTTCTAAGCTGCTGTAGAGAGAGGCACTCCTGAACAGCTGAGTTGGTGGGGTCGGGCATGGAATCATCAACCCGAGCCCTTTTGGATTTGGAAGAAGAAGGGGTGGACTTTTTAGGTGCCATGAGGAAGGAAGAACAACATGTGACAGGTGGAGTACAAGGACACAACACAACACAGAGGAACTATGAACACAATTAACACACAAAGAAAGCAATATATCAAAACTAAACATAGCCTGTGTCTGCGAAGTGTCCTAATATCGCCCGTGTGTAATGAAGTGTGATACAAGAAAAAACAAGAAACACGAACAACACAACAGATTGAATACTAATCAACCAAACATAAAGAACACACAACAAAATAGCTAAAGACAAACAAAAATAGCAATATAACTTAACTAAAAAATGAAGCAAAAATTTCTAGAATTACTTGGGTTAGTTTGGTAGGTTGCGGCCTACCGTCCGTTGTAGGCTTCTGTCCTGCGAGAAAAATTGTTCATGGACCTATTACATGCGGCAGGTTAGACCTACCGTCCAAGGTAGATTTCTTTCCAGCTGGAAAATTTTGCCTGACCTTACCATCCGTAGTAGAGTTCTGCCTGAACTCTGATTTTTCTTCTTTCTGTGGTTTTAACCCCTTTTCATGCTTGCTAAGCGTTATAGATTGATTTTAGGCTCAAATTAAGTCTAAAACAGGTACTCATGTCTCCAGAAACACCTTGCAACAACAAAAAAGCAACAAAAGATCAAACCGAAAAGGAGAGAAAACTACAATTAAAGTGTACAATTACAATAAGTTTACAAAGAGTTATAAGAGATACTCCCTTCTAGGTTCTAAAAGTACCTACCGAATCATGACAATTCGAGTTCTTCTTGACCTTCCCTTTCTCAATACGCCGAATGGGTACCTAATTTGTCAAACCCATTTTCAACTTGGGAACAAAAGTCTTCCCCTCTTTTCTTTGATTTTTTTAGTCTATCATCTTGTTTTGGGTGAGTTTCTTGCAAATGAAGGATACTTCTTGATTTGTATGATTAATATAACACAAAGTATCTTGACTTTGAGAAGGGGAGTTGAATTTAAAGGAAATTTGAACACCATAACGTTATTCCCAGCCTTAAGATTAGCTTCCCTTTCTCCATCTCTATTAAAGCCCTTGATGTACGTAACGGGCGTCCTGAGATAATAGGGAAGTCTACATCCTCGTCCATATCGAGAATGAAAAAATCTATGGGGAATACGAGGTCCTTGACTTTGATCAGGTCATCTTCTATGATCCCCTTAGGATGTCTAACACTTTTATCTGCCAACTTAATGGACATCCTATTGGGTTTTGGCTTTTCTAGGCCTAGTTTCTTATACATAGCATATGGCATAACATTTATACAAGTGCCTAAACCAGATAAAGCGTTATCAACTGAAAACAACCGATAGTACAAGGGAACTGGATCTTCCAACTAATGAGATAGTTTGTCCTTGTTGATAAGGATGGCTAAACATTCTTTGCATAGGACATGTGTGGTTGCATTATTGAGTTTGCTCTTCTTCGTCAGCACCTCCTTCAAATATTTAGCTTACATTGGTACTTGCAAGAGTAGATCATAGAGAGGTAAGTTTAAATATCTCTATGAACTTCCTCATGTTTTCCTGGCTACAATCACGAACAAGAGCCACTAGATATGGGATTTTAGGCTTGTATTCGGAAATCGCCGGCTTCTCATTTTTCTCTTCTTTACTTGGCTTTAATGCTTCAGAGTCGAGGCCAAATGATCTTTCTTCCTTCTTAACACAGCTCTTCTCTTATATGATCATCACTTTTTCTTCTTTCGTAACTTCCTCATCAAATCTTATTGAGGTAGCATTTACATGCTTTCTCCCGTTCACTTCGATGTTGCTTGGGAGAGTTCCTCGAGTCCTTATGATACTAACTTGACCAGCTGCCTAATATGTTCCTCCAGATTCTGAATCGAGGCTTCTTTGTTCCCTTGGGCAGCCTCTATAGTGCTTATTCTAGTATCATGGCATTAATAAATTTCACCATAAGCTCTTCCAAATTAGTTTTTACTGGTGGAGGATTCTCTGGAGCTACATCATATGGGAGTGGTTGGGTATGACCTCTATTTTAGAATCTCGAAGGTCGTTGCTGTCTTTGCTATCCTTGCCTACTCTAAGAGAAGTTTGGGAGGTTCTTCCACCCCGGATTATACGTGTTAGAGTAGGGGTGGTTACCCTGCCTGTTTCCTTGCACATAATCGACTTACTCTATAGGACCTCCCATACTAGGGAATTCATGATTGGGATGCCCTCCACTACAGAAGTCGCAGAACATAGCTGGTTGAGTGTTCTTATTTGCAGGGATAGTAGTCAAGTTCCCCATCTTCTGCTCGATCATGGCTGCTAATCTCGCTTTTATGGCGGTGATAGAATCTGCATTATGTACTCTCGTAGGTTTTGGCTTGGATCTTTGCCCTCCCCAAGTATAGCCATTCATAGCTATCTGCTCAATAAGGTCATAAACCTGTTGGGGTCTTGTGACCCGTAGAACAACCAGCAGAGGTATCAATTAGCTCTCTTGCCCAGAATGAAACTCTATTGTAAAAGGACTGCATTGGAATCTCCAAATATAATCCATGGTAGGGACACTTCCTTAGCAGCTCCTTCCATCTTTCTTAAGACTCATAGAAGCTTTCTCCATCAATGTGTTGGAACGATGGAATCTCGTTTCCAAACATTGTTGTACGACCAGGAAGAAAGTACCTCCCTAGGAACTTCTTAGCTAGTGAATTCCATGATGTAATTAAGTCGGAAGGTAATGACTTGTGCCATGATTTCTCCTTCCCTCAAAGAGAGAAAGGGAAGAGACGAAGTCTAATGGCATTCTCTGAGACCCCATTGATCTTAAAAGCATTGGACACCTCCAAGAAATTGTCGTTATGTGTATTAGGATCTTCCTCAGGGAGTCTATCGAACTGTACGTTGTTCTGCAACATTTAGATCACGTTCGGCTTGATCTCAAAGTTGTTTGCTTATAACTTTGGCCTGGCTATACTAGACTGCATCTCAATGATGGACGGACTAGCATAATCTGCTATTGTCCTCTCCATCACTGGTGGTGTTGGATACGATACAAACGATGGATTTATACAGGATGGAGCTTTTTTATTTTCTTCTATCTTCTCGACGGCAATGATGGCATTGTTGTTCGCCATCTCGAACCGAAGAGTGCGACAGTGCATATTTTGTAGTGAATGCTCGGGCTCTGGATCTAATGGGACTAATTCGCCTTTTCTTTCGGGGCATAAACTAGTTACCCAAACCTGAAATAGGCAAACCACAATCAAAGTCCAGAAATAATAAATCACATATTAGTATAAAAGTCAACAACAAACCAATATTTGCAAACATAATGAACAATCCAAAATAAAAACAAAAAGAAGAAAAACAAGAAAAATAAAAAAAATGACTAGAGCACATGAGAAAACGATTTCCTTTAAGTTTTGTTCCTCGGCAATGATGCCAAACAATTGATATTTATTTATAAATGGGGTATATATAAAATGAATGCAACAGACAAGTATACCTATCACTATAGTATTAGAGACACACCCCAGTTGTCGAACACATGGAACGGTAAAGGCTCAAGTACTCACCATCTTAACTAACGTTTAGCCTAACAAATTGGGTTTTAAAACATTATTTAAAAATGGAAAAACTTCTAAAAATAATTAAATGGAAATAACAATTAAAGATATGAAATTTTAGGAAAAGAGTTTGAATGAAGGATTCCCCTAACTTTTGTCAACTATTATAATTAAAAAAAAATTGATAAAACGACGTTTTAAAATGAAGGCTAGGTTATCACACGAAAATCAGGCGATTCCCATCTGTAGTTGAAGGCCGCTTTACTCACTTAACCGTTAGAGGAGAATATCTTCTCTCCCTAACCGATTATGAACACAATAAACAACTTAGGTGATCTAATAACCTAAAAGTGCAAAGAATACCTCTATTCAATTTCCAACTCTTATTACTGAATTAGTTGCCCTAGATTAGTCTTCCTTACATATTCTAACTAATCATGCGAACTAATCTATTTCACGTAAATCAATTAAGAAAACATAATTGAACAACAACCAACAAATAAACAAACATCAATTTAATGAAATTCAATAAAAAATTATATCCTCCAAAGCTAGGGTTCAACCCTCAATTCAAATAATAGAGATTTAGCTAGTAAACATCTTAACAATAGTCAATTCAATAATAGAAATCATAATTAACAAAAGAAAATAAGGCTTAGGCTGAAAAAGGGGTTGAATTCACGGTTCTGAACGCCACCAAAGCTCATCTCTCGATTCACTTGATGAAACCCAAATTTGCTGCGTGAAATCTCTTTAATCTTCCTCCAAGAACTTCAATTTAATCTTAGTTATAGAAAATCTATGTAATTTAAGAGGAATTTAGAGGGCCCCTAAAAAAAGGGTAAAAATTGATATAAATACACATAAAAATTCACTAAATATGCTACTGACAAGACCTACTGTGTCCGGTAGGTCAAGCTATACCGTCTGCGGTAGGGTTCTATTCCAATTTAGCTAGAGTCATCGGGATGTACCGCATGCGGTAGGTCAAGCCTACGTTCGCAGTAGGCTTTTGTTGGCATGATATTTGTGGCCCTTGGACCTACCGTGTGTAGTAGGTTGGCCTACCGTTGGTGGTAGGTCTCCTACCTTGGTGTCGGTGGCCTCGTTTTTGGCCGTTTTCATTTTTTTCTTCTTTTTCTTCATCGTGAAGTACTTAAGATAAGAATAGAGGTCAACGTTGTAAATTATACATGTTATATATTAAAAATATCATAAAGCAACAAATATAATGTCTATAATTGTAGTACAAAATGGCACATATCACCAATTAATCCTCTATTTCTTTGGCAAGGGTCAGAGCCAGTGATTAGCTCTAGGTACTAGATCAACATTTGGAAATTGAGGATTGCTTAGAGACTTGATCGGGAATTTTCTAACTAAGTTTTAAACCCAATACTTGCAAGTGCACAAGATCAATATAATACAGAAGTATTAGGGCATCGAACCACAGAGAAAGGCTTAACTACTTAAATTACCATCTCTCTAAATTAATTTTAGAAAAAGAAGAATCAAATTTTGTTAGCTAAGAATTATTACTAAAATAATTAAAACTAATGAATAAAATAATTAAATTAAAGATAACAGGAGCTTAACCAAAGAAGATGATTTAGAACCTTGAATCCACCACTAACCTATACAACAATGATTTAATTCTATTTAGGAGAAAAGATTAAACATTCATATGGTGATCTAGGCTACAAGCTTCGATTCACTAGGGAAATATATTGTGCTTAAATGCATGACATAATCCATCTAACCATTAGCATGACGTATTAATTCCTATGACATAAATCATCTAAAATTAGCATGAACTATTCAATTCTAAAACCCACAATATACTTGCAAAAATTACATATCTCTCATACTCAAGACTACAAGAATCAAGCATGGATAAAACTATCAATTAGCCCAAATAATTATTCTACAAGAATAATCACAAAGAATTAATTGCATCACACCAAGAAAATTCCAAAGATATGCAATCACATAAACAATATAATAAATCTCTAAAAATAAAATAAACCAAAGTTACATGGCTAGGGTTTCATCAAGATTCTAAAAATAAATTTAGTTCATTGTTAAAGGGAAAGAAGGAACCAATTTCTTGGAGTAGATCATGGCTTTCTTCTTCTCTAATTGAAAGTCCACAGCTCTTCTCTTTTTTTTTTCTTGATCTTTATTCTCTTCTTGTGTGGCTCTTTTATATATAGACAAAAGAGAAGCAAAATCCTAATCCTTAAGGGATTCAACTAAAATCCTAATCCTTAAAATATTCTACTAAAGTTCTAATCCTAAAAGGATTCTAGTAAAGTTCTAATCCTAATCCTTAAAGGATTCAAATACTGTAGCAGGTAATATGCTTTATTATTATTATTATTATTATTTTTATCTTCTCTTCCTTAATGACCATGCGCACCCTTTCTTCCCTTTACCAAATTTAAGATGGAATCTTTATTTTCCATTCTTTTTTTTAGAAATCTCCACAAAGATAAATAAATTAAATTAAATATAACAATTATGACTACTAAATAAATAAAATATTTTCAAAGGTTAATAATTAAAACTTAAGGTGTCTATTTATATTAAAAATCGACTATATCACCTACCCTAGTGAAAAGCTTAAGAGAAGATGCTATAACTCCACTGGCTCCTAATGGAACAGTTACGTATTCTTTCCCAACTGATTTTCTTTCAATAGGACCTAACAAACTCTTTACACTTGTTGTTTTCCCTGTCCTAGAATAGCTAATAGACGAGATTGGATTCTGCATACCTTAGAGGAAAAAGAATAGAGGATTCTTGCTATCAGCCTATTCTATCAAGTCCTAGAATTCGTTCTCTCACTATCCTTTCAATGTATTGCTATTTTTCAATCGCATTCAAGCGGTAAGAAGACTAGCTTAGCTTTCTCTTTTCCCTTTGTCCGCTCCTTAATCAAGATCCTATAAAGGAGAGGTCCCACAATGATCGACGAGGTGGGGGCTATTAAATCACTATTTTCAACTGAAGCAAGTGAATCACCAGCTATAGCCTCCTCGCTATGGGCCTTATACAGTCCTAGTCAATGCTAGTTCTATAATAAATATTAAGGACAGAGCAGAACCTCAGGCCCTACTACCAGAGAACAATAAACACTTGATGTGGAATGATCTTCAAGAGTATAAAATTCCATCCAAGAAGTGTGGGAGAGAACAAACAAAACAAGTGTAACAAGTAGAAGAGAGAAAATGCCTTTGAAAGGACTTGAAAACGTTATACTTCTAGCATCCTTGGATATATTAAATCTAAGACCTCAAGAAGGTTTAAACAAAATCTTTCCTTCAAAGTTCAAGCAACCTAAGGTATTTTGAACCTTAGACCTCAATGAAATAAGAAGAAGACCTCAAGACTAGTTTGCTACAAGAGTGTAGTAACTAGTATGGAGGAATTTTGATGATCAACCTTGAAGCTCTTGAAACTTTCAACAAGTCTTTAAAGTCATTTTTCTTTCAAGGAAGGTCACCCTTGAAGAAGTACAAAAAAACTAAGCTAAGAACTAAGAATACTAAGAGAAGAACCTTTGTCTTGAAATATTTCTTGATCAGCTTCTTCAAAATGGAAGACTACATATTTATAGAGACTTAAGGTTTTTCCCTCTCATACTTTCAGCCCAAAATTTAAGCCCCATAAATTTAAACCCCAAAATTTAAGCCCCATAAAGGCATATTCCAACCCTCCCATATTTTCAGCCCAAAAGATAGATATAACCTATACATTCACTTGATAAGACAATAAAGGTATTTTAATTGCATTTGGACTATTCTAGAGCACTAGTCAATATATTGCCAAAAATATGAGGCAATTTTCCAGCTTGGGCAAAAAGCTTCAAACTATCTACCAAGGTAAATTTCAATTTTTATCTTATTCAAAACTTTAGCATATTTCTCCATAAAGTCTTGGACATCAAAATTTAGCCCTTGAAACTTCTCTTGCTCAATTTGATCCTTGTGGCTCTTTAGTTGTTTTGCCTTGGCTCTTGTCACAACTCCTTGATGTTCTTGCATGTCTAACCAGTTCACATCATCCTCCCCCTCTTGAAAAGGATTCGTCTTCGAATCTCCATCACCTATATCAAATAAAGAGAGATCGGATACATTAAAAGTGGCACTAACATTATAATGTCCCGGAAGATCAACTTTAGAGGCATTGTCATTAATTTTCTCTAGGATTTGAAATGGCCCATCTACCCTATCATCAAGCTTAGACTTTCTTTTTTGGGAAAATATTTCCTTTCTAAAATGCACCCAAACCCAATCACTAGGTTAGAATACCACTTTTCTTCTTCCCACATTTCTTTTCTCTACAAGCTTTTTGTTGGAGTTGACAATGGCTAAATGGACGTTTGCATGAATTGCTTTCACAAAATCAGCCTTCTTGCTGGCATTCTTGCCTAATGCTTGATCTATAGGCAAAGGAACCAAATCAAAAGGAGTTAGAGGGTTAAAACCATAAACAACTTGAAATGGAGAATGAGAAGTAGTAGAGTGAGGTTCCCTATTGTAGGAAACTTCAATGTGTGGCAAAAACTCCTCCCATTGTCGCAAGTTCTTCTTTAAAATAGCCCTTAGAAGGTGGTCAATTGTTCTATTTACGACTTCGGTTTGTCCATCCATTTGTGGATGGCAAGCTGCAGAATAAAGCAAGTACCAAGTTTCTTCCAAAGATCTCTCCAAAAATGGCTCAAGAATTTGGCATCCCTATCCAACACAATAGACTTTGGAATTCCATGGAATCTAACTGTCCAATTAAAGAATAAGCTAGCTACATGACTAGCATCATCTGATTTCCTACAAAGAATAAAGTGTGACATTTTAGAGAACCTATCTACAACAACAAAAATAGAATCCATACCTCTAGAGGTCCTAGGTAAACCAAGAAAAAAATCCATAGAAATATCAACCAAGGTTTTTTAGGAACTTCTAATAGTGTGTAAAGTCCATGTGGAAGAGTTCTAGATTTATCTTTTTTGCATTCAATACAGCTTCCTACAAATCTTTCTACATCTCTTTTTAAATGTGGCAAAAAAATGTTCATGAAGAATTTCATAGGTTTTAGTGACACAAAACGTCCTATTAAACCCTCACAATGTGCTTCTTTGACAAGTAGAATTCTAGTAGAACAAGATGGTATGCACAATTTACCTTCATAATAAAGAAATCCTTCATGCAAAAAATATTTTCCAAAAGGTGCTAACAAGCATTTCTCAAAAATTTCCTTAAAGTCATGATCGCTAAATACATTTCTTTAAGCATTTCAAAACCCAAAATTTTTATTTGAAGGGTGGATAAGAGAGTACACCTTCTAGATAGAGTATCGGCCACCACAATCTCCTTACCCCTCTTGTAATAGATGACATATGGAAATGTTTCAATGAACTCCATCCATCTTGCATGTCTCTTATTGAGTTTATTTTCGCCCTTGAGAAACTTCAAAGCCTCATGATCGGTGTACACAACAAACTCATTTGGCCATAGGTAGTGTTGCCAATGCTCTAATGTTCTTATTAAAGCATAAAGCTCCTTGTCATAAGTTGAATATCTCACGGCTGCCCCATTAACTTTTTCACTAAAATAGGCTAAGGGCTTTCCGTCTTCCATAAGTACACTGCCTATACCAATGCTGGATGTATCACACTCCACCTCAAAAGTTTTCTCAAAGTTTGGTAGTGACAAAAGGGGTGCACTACACTTTTCCTTCAACAATTAAAATGCTTGTTCTTGCTTTGTTTCCTACTTAAATCCTTTGGCTCTCTTGATACATCGATCAAAGGGCTAGAAAGTGTGCTGAATATTTGATGAACTGCCTATAGAAATTTGCTAGGCCATGGAAACTCCTACATTCCGATTTGTTTCTTGGTGTTGGCCATTCCTTAATTGTTTGGTCCTTACTTTCATCTACTTGAAGTCCTTGTGAGCTCACCACAACCTAGAAATGTAACTTTCTCCAAACAATACTCATATTTGTCAAGGTTAGCAAAAAGTTTTTCAATTCTCAAGACATTTAGCACTTCCCTAAGAAGTTGAACATGCATTTCATATGTCTTGCTATAGATCAAAATGTCATCAAAGTCTACAACAACAAATTTCCCAATAAAATTCCTCAACACATGATTCATTAATCTCATAAATGTACTAGGAGCATTAGTTAATCCAAAGGGCATAACTATCCATTCATACAAACCAAAGTTAGTCTTAAAAGCGGTTTTCCACTCATCCCCTTCTGTCATCCTAATTTGATGGTATCTGGGTTTCAAGTCAATTTTAGAGAAAAGATTAGAACCATGTAACTAATCAGTTAATCATCAAGTCTATGTATGGGATGCCTATACTTAATAGTAATATTGTTTATGGCTCTACAATCTATACACATTCTCCATGTACCATATTTTTTTGGAACAAGTAAAACCGGAACCACACAAGGACTCATTGACTCACACACATAACCTTTCGAAATTAGATCCTCAACTTGCCTTTTTAGCTCCATAGTCTCTTCTGGTGGACTCCTATAGGCCGGTTGGTTTGGCAAGACCGTCCCGGGAACAAGATCGATTTAGTGTTCGATTCCTCTAATTGGTGGAAGACCTCCAAGCATCTCATCGGGAAAGACGTCTTTGTAATCTTCAATAACCTACAAAATTTCACTTGAAAAAGAGGGTGAGTGTTCTTTAGATGAAGTAAAAGATTCCCTACAATACAAGAGCAACACCACTTCTTTTCTTTCAATTGCTCTAATCACCTCATTAGGTTTTGCAAAGAAACAATTCTTTTCTTTCATCTCACTCTCTTTTTTTTTTTTTTTTTTGTCACTCTTTCTCTTTTCACTCTTGTTTTTCATCACTCTTTCTTCACTCTTTTCTTTTTCCTCAACTCTCTTTCCCTCCTCAATTTTTTTTCTTTTGACCTCACTTTCGGCCCTCTCTTTCTCCCTCATCTTTTTTTCTTCATCTCTCACTTGTTGAGGTGTAAGAGGGTTCATAGTGAATGTTCTTCCATCCTTCACAAAAGAATAAGTATTGTTCTCCCCATTGTGGAGGGACTTTCTATCAAATTGCCAAGGTCTTCCCAAGAGGAGATGACATGCTTGCATGGGCACCACATCATATAGTATCTCATCTTTGTAAGGTCCCATTTCTATTGGTACCACAACTTGTCTTAACACTTTAATTTCTCCACTATCATTTAGCCAATGAAGTTTGTAGGGTTTATCATGTTTTGTAGTAGGTAGTTTGAATTTCTCAACAAGATAAGCACTAGCCACATTTACACAACTACCACTATCAATAATAAGGTTGGCAATCCTTCCCTCAACTTTACATTTTGAATGGAAGATGTTTTCTCTTTGTTCAATCATGTTATCATCAAAAGCTTGAGCACTTAGCTCTTATGTCAACTAAGCTCAAGACATCGTCATCACTTTCTAAAGGGTTTAAATCAACATTTTCATCATCCTCACTATTTTCTTCTCCCTCAACCCATTCGCCACTTTCATCCTCCTCCTTCTCAGTCCAACCATTCAAATCCTCCCTAAAGATGAAAGCTCTCTTTGCCAGAAAACTACTTGCATAGTGTCCTTCACCATTACATTTAAAGCACTTTGGAGGGTTAGAAATGATTTTACCACTCTCTTCCATCTTTGGTTTGGTTGGAGGTTGGTGGAACTCGGTTGTCCTAGAGCAATTGAATGGTCCATTGCTCCTTGGGGTGGTAACATTGAGACTATCGTGAGGACTAACCTCCCTTTGTTGATTAGAGAGATTTGTGACATCCCTTCTAATGTCCCTCATCTCAGCTCTTAAGGATTGTAAATCTTGCATTATGAGCCTCAAAGGGTCATCATGTTGGGAGTTTCTAGACTCTTCTCCAAAAGGAGTTGGTGCTTGAGCTTGGGTTGACATCTTGATAGTGTTTACCTCACAAAACTCTCTTATTTAACTCTCTTTGGCTTTTTCTGAGAATATTCTCACAACCCTTTCCTTTTTCTAAGGTTCAAGTCTCAAAGAGTTCTATGAGTTCTTAACAAAGATTTAACTCCTCTGCTCAATTTTTAAACAACCAAAAAAAATCACAAACAAAAATTAGTTGAGGAATATGAGAAGTAAGAAAAATGATATTGAGTCATCCATTCATTTGAAGGAAGTTCAACAACATTTCCAAGAGCATTTGAGTCAATAATGGTAGATTGACCAAATGAAGAAATAAGTACTGAAAAAGGAAAGAAATTTGACTACAAATACAAACACAAAGCTAGGATACTTCAAGAACACAAAAGAATACAAAACAAAAGTTTCCAGCAAGAAGAGTAGATGACATACTCGGCTTGTTTTAAAAACTAGTATTGAACCACAAGTCTAAATTGAATGACGTTTGTCTAAAAAGAATCCTCACTCAAAATTCTTGAGTTTAGGCTCAAGAATCAAAGAAAAAGGATTAGTAAAAAAGAAGATATGCTCATATCATTTCAGCACTTTCTGTCTGCGGAAAGGCCAGGTGCACTTTCAAGTTTTTGACTATTTTGAGATATCAAATGAAGTCCAAATTAGATGAGACTTGTTTCTTTGTATCTAGGTCAATGTAGTATGACTCCATGTAAAAATATTGCAAATTTCTAGTCATATTCCGGGTCGTTCAAGCACTCTATTTTTGTGTTTCCATTTTCCAGCAATCTTGTCTCTTTTCTTTTTTTTTTTTGTATGTAAGATATCTCAAAAACACTTTCTTGAAGGTGGCTCTGATACCAAATGATGTGGAATGATCTTCACGAGCATAAAATTTTGTCCAAGAAGTGAGGGAGAGAATAAACAAAAAAGTGTAACAAGTAGAAGAGAGAAAGTGCCTTTGAAAGGACTTAAAAATGTTAAACTTCTAACAACCTTAGATATATATTAAATCCAAGACCTCAAGAAGGTTTAAACAAAATCTTTTCTTCAAAGTTCAAGCAACCTAAGGTATTTTGAACCTTAGACCTCAATGAGACAAAAAGAAGACCTCAAGACTAGTTTTCTACAAGCGTGTACTAACTAGTATGGAGGAATTTTGATGATAAACCTTGAAGCTCTTGGAACTTTCAACAAGGCTTCAAAGTGATTTTTCTTTCAAGGAAGTTCACTATTGAAAAAGATAGAAAAAAAAACTCAGCTAAAAAATTAAGAATATTAAGAAAAGAACCTCTGTTTCGGTATATTTCTTGATTAGCTTCTCCAAAATAGAAGACTACATATTCATAGAGACTTGAGGGAAAAATTAAAATTTTCCCTCTCATATTTTCAGCCCCAAATTTAAGCCCCAAAAAGGCATATTCCAACCCTCCCATATTTTCAGCCCAAAGGATAGATATAACCTATACATTCACTTGATAAAACAATAAATGTGTTTTAATTACATTTGGACTATTCTAGAGCACTAGTCAACATATTGCCAAAAATAGGAGGCAATTTTCCAGCTTGGGCAAAAGGCTTCCAACCATTTACCAAGGTGAATTTTCAATTTTTAACTTATTCAAAACTTTAGCATATTGCCCCATAAAGTCTTGGACATCAAAATTTAGCCCTTGAAACTTCTCTTGCTCAATTTGATCCTTGTGACTCTGTAGTTGTTTTGCCTTGGCTCTTGTCACAACTCTTTGATGTTCTTGAATGTCTAACCGATTCACATCACCACTGAGCCTTGAGACAGTCAAATGAGGATCATACAGTATTCCTATGAAAGGAAAGAGACACGAAATTCGAGCTTTCGAGTTAAGGACGGGTGAAAGAAGACATATATATCCCTTAATGGAATGTAACCAATAGCCTCTCTAGCTAATCACTTACCTTACCAAAGGTATAAATGAACAAGAAGAGGCAAAATACGAAGGTGCAATGGCTACAACAGGGAAGGTGTGCTTCTTCCCAGCAAACATCGTTCCCTCCAAAGGCTTTCTCAACCGATGATAGAAGCAAAAGATGACTCAACCAAAGCCGTTCGCATAGTTATTAGGGAGAAGTTCCCTTAACTGAATGAAAGTCACAGCTTAGTCGAACTTACTAATCCAATCTACATGAACCTTAATAACTTAACCACTAATGATTGAAAATTTTCTAAACCCTTAGCAAACAGGAATTTCCTTACTTGATGCAAGATTCTATACACCTATTAACTACGCGAACCAGCTCCATTATCCACATCTCATATCCTTTTCATCATGTGCCCTTTCTAGAGATCCCATTCTCAGTAAATAAATTGGAAACCATACCTTTCATTTTGAGCCTCAGCCGGAGGGACCAAAGGTTACTGTTTGGTTTGGATAAGCAGGCAAGGACATGCTCCTCGAGCTTCTCCATTCGAGAATTCAAATTTTAAGCCAAATAATCAGCCTTTTCAGACGCTGAATCTTCATTCAGAATACTTCCTTTCACTTTCATCCGCCCGTGTCTCAAGACGCTTGAAAGGAGGATACATAATAGAAAATTCCTTGCTCCATACAAGAAAAATTGAATTGGAACAGAAGGCCTAGTCTTATCGACTACCGGTCCACTTATCCGACTGAAATCAAAAATAGCAAACAGACTCATAAAATAGAGTGGTAAGTCTATGTTTAACATATGCAAGTAAAAGGATAGGACTTCATGTAACCTTGCTTACAAGAATACCCAAAATACCCCTTTTTATTCAAAATTCCTTTTCTTCACTAGAATACCCCACACTTATCTGTTTTCCTCACTCAAAATAGATAAAAAGGTCATAGATCATTAGCTCAACGAATTTAGGGTTTTATAAAAAGTGTGAGTATAAAAAGCAAAGAACAGAAGGGATTAAAAAAACTTGTCATGAAGGCGAAAAAGGGGAACTAAGGGTTGAATTTAAAAAGGATGGGCAAGAAAGGGATAATGATACAATGAAGGCGTGTGACCATCATTTCCGAGACCAACCTAGACCAGACCTTTTTGCTTTAAAGAAAAGAAAATACAAGAGTAAAGGCAAAGACTAGAAAAATACTCACTATGGAATCCCATAAGCTTCCAAGGCTTCTACTACTAACTAACACTTGCATGTGCTTAAAAACCATTGATTTTATGAGAATAACAAGTGTGGTTTCGTGTCCATCGAGTCAAACACCTTTTTAAAATCCTATAGGTTTTGAAATCAAGGCCCCTAGTAGTTGTGACAAAAATAAAAATCCGTTTGGATTTTTTTCTAAATTTTTAGAGACTAAAAAAGGGAAAAGAAAATTAACAAGAAATTTTTTTTGTGATTTTAAATAAGAGGAAAGGACAGACTAAAAAGATTGAAAGCAAAAAGAAGGAAAAATTTTTGGGTTTTTTCTTCAAAGTTACCTAATGTTTTTTTTTTTTAGATTATTCAGAAATATCTCATTTTTTTTGGAGTTTTTGAAGTGTTTAAAAGAAAAACACGAGTAGTTTAACTAAAAATGAAAAAATTGGACACAAAAACAGCTAAAAGACACAAATACCCCACACTTAAAGCCACATTGTCCTCAATATGGGGCCAGGACAAAATGTAGTCAATGAAAAACACATACACAGAAAGTTATCCCAAAAAGATAAAGTAGGCAAGCATAATGGGAAATAATCCCCACTAATAACCAAAACATAAAAGAAAATCAAGAAACAGTAAAACTATAAAAACAAAAAAAGAAAATATAAAACAGTAAAAATACAAAAGATGGAGAAAGAAAACTGCCTCATGGCGGGCCTATGTCCGCTCCACCACTGCTACTTCTGCCCTGATCAGGCAGGAACCTACTTCATAATCTAGCTAACATGACCTCCTTGTTGAATATGGATGCACTTTAGTGTGCTAACTCTTTCGTTTATTGGCGAGAGGACTCCACAATCAATGCCACCTAGGCAACATAGGCGTCTTATATGATAGGGAACAACTCAAAAGTAGCCCGCATCTCCGCCTTGAAGGAGTCCATGGGAATGCCTCGTTGGAGGGGTCATAGGACCCATCATCAGCGAAAGAGTCCTCATCCCCATAATCGTCGTCAGCCGGTTGGAAAGAGGATGGCTGATAGAGTCGATATTTAATACAAATAAACACCTTAAGTTTTAATTATTAGCCTCTGAAAATACTTTATTTATTCATTAATCATAATTATTATATTTAATTTATTTTATTTATCTTTGTACAGATTTCTAAAAAAGAATGGAAAATAAAGATTCTATATTAAATTTGGAAAAGTAAAGAAAGAGTGCGCATGGTCATTAGGAAAGAGAAGATAAAAATAATAATAATAATAATAATAATAATAATAATAATAATAATAATAATAATAATAATAAAAGCATATTACCTGCTACAATAGCTGAATCCTTTAAGGATTAAGAATTTAGTTGAATCCTTTTAGGATTATGAATTTAGTTGAATCTTTTAAGGATTAGGAATTTTCTTTTCTTTTGTCTATATATAGAAGAGCCACATAAGAGGGGAGGACAACAACAAAAACAATAACAAAAAGAAGAAAAAGTCCTTGACGCAAAATCTAAGAAGCGGCGGTAATCATTAAAGAAGACAAGAAGCTGTGATCTACTCCAAGAATTTGGTTCTTTCTTTCCCTTTAATTGAAGAACCTCTACCTCTAATGTGTTCAAAAGAATATACTTCTATTGAGAAAGAAAACCTAAGATATACTAAGGATGCTAATTCTAGCTTTGCTTGCATTGCTCCATTAGAAAATTCTTCTTGGATTGTGAATCATGAACCTAAAAGGAGAGAAATAGATCCTGGCTGAACGCAAAAGAATTAGGGAGTCTGGCTGAAGAATTTAAATTTAGCGCTTTTGGGAGGCAACCCAAATTTTATTTTGTTCATTTTTTTATATACATCTTTTTTTCATTTGTTTTTATCTCACTTGATTGGTAGAAAGGTATGAAGTGTTTGTCTTGTAGGGTAATCAGACAACTTATCATTATCATGAAGATTATAGAGATGGTTTACTACTCTTGAAGACATGCATTAATATTGCTTTTTCTACCAGGTTGTATTGCTCTTTTCTTTTTCTCTTCTCTACTCTTGGTATTCTTTTATCACATTGTGGACAATGTTTGGTCTAGGTGGGGGAGGGGGGGAGGATACTTTTGTTCGGGTGTCAGTTATTTTTTTATTTTATTTTCTTTTTCTTGGCTTTCTTGTTCAATTTTTGCTAAATTTCATTTTTAGTTTATTTATTTTTCTACATTATTTTGAAAAACAAAACCAACAAATATGATTTCACTTAAAGTATGATTCTTTTTTAGTTCCTTTAAAAATGTCTTGAATATGTTGAGAAAAGTACATGTTTTCTTGTTTTTAAGTAGGGTGATGGATTTATGTTCTATATCTGTTATAACTTTTGCATGACATACACTTGAGCACATGGTTATTTTTAGTGTATAATAAATCCTATACATTATTTGTGAGTTGCATATAGTTGATTAATCTCTTCCCTACATTCTAGAACTTACTTGAGTACCTCTTCAGGCGAAATAGAAATGTTTTCCTTATTTGACTCAGAGACAACAGTCATAGGCCTTTTTCGAATCGTTTGTGCCTTTCGAGCTTACCAGATTTCATGATTCTTACCTTAGTGCCCTTTTGAGCCTAATATTATTTTCTTTCTTTAAACCACTTAAATATTAACCCTTAATCTTGTAGAGAACTTAATGCAAACTTCTAAGTTGTGCTTCAATGATGGGTTGTTGTTTTTGTGTTATGGAAAGAGAATAAGTTATTATGACCAAGGGAAAGAGAAAAATAAAAAAAAGTTTATATGACTTGTTGTTTTGAAAGAAAAAAAAAAGAAAGAAAAGTTGATGCATAATTGTACAAGTCATAAGGTGCAAAGAAAAAACATTTTTCATGAGGCCCGAATTTGTAAATGTAAGAAAATGAATGGCCTTAAATAAGGAAATTTTGAGAAAAGAATATAGTAGTTGGGAAATTGCTAATTGCAAAAAAAAAGGAGCAAAAACAAAGTTACAAAATTTGTCAAAAATTTAAAGTATCCATATTCTTTGCAAGCTCTCTTGTCTTTGAATTTGAATTTCTTACCTTCATTTGATAACCAAGACCTGAACCTTACATTACAAGTTTTAAAGTCTTACCTGATCTGAGTTGAGTTTGAGAATCCTTTATTAGTGAAGAGAAGGTACAAAGAGTGAGCTTATGGAATGAACTTTCGTTGAGATTTATCTTCTTTGTGCAATTCGAAAATCTTGTTCAATATTTACTTTTACACTCGCTTATGACCACGATCACACCTTACACAAGTCTTGCATTAGTTATGGGAGATAATTGAATGTTTGTTTGTTAACTTGAGATTGAAAATAAGAGGAAGAGTGCTTGTCTTGATAAGTTTGAGATCTTGATGAAGGGCACTTAATTTGAATAATCCTATATCTTTTCTAAAATTTGTTGTTTATTTAACTTTGTGGGTACGTCGTCTGTAAACCCTTACAAGACCACACTCGTCCACTAGGGGGAGCTTAGGAGTTTAAAGGGCTTGTTGCACATGCTAAGTGCAATCATGATTCCTACGAAAGTGGCTAGTTAGTTTTTCTTTTTATTCTTTATTTTTCCTTGAAGACAAGCAAAACTGAAGTGTGGGGGAGTTGATAGAGTAGATTTTTAATACAAATAAATACCTTAAGTTTTTAATTATTAGCCTTTGAAAATACTTTATTTATTAATTAATCATAATTATATTTTATTTATTTTATTTATCTTTGTACAGATTTCTAAAAAAGAATGGAAAATAAAGATTCCATATTAAATTTGGAAAAGTAAAGGAATAGTGCGCATGGTCATTGGGAAAGGGAAGATAATAATAATAATAATAATAATAATAATAATAATAATAATAATAATAATAATAATAATAATAATAATAATAATAATAAAACATATTACGTGCTGCAGTAGTTGAATCCTTTAAGAATTAGGAATTTAGTTGAATTTTTGAAGGATTAGGAATTTTCTTTTCTTTTTTCTATATATAGAAGAGCCACACAAGAGGGGAGGACAACAACAAAAACAATAACCAAAAAGAAAAAAAGAAGAAGTCCTTGGCGCAAAATCTAGGAAGCGGTGGTAATCATTAAAGGAGAGAAGAAGCTATGATCTACTCCAAGAATTTGGTTCTTTCTTTCTCTTTAATTATGAACTAATTTTCTTTGTTTAGAATCTTGATGAAACCCTAGCCATGAGACTTTGGTTTATTTTATTTTGGGAGATTTATTATATTACTTATGTGATTACATATCTTTGAATGTTTCTTGGTTTGATGCAATTAATTCCGTGTGATTGTTCTCGTAGAATAATTATTTGGGTTAATTGATATTATTATCCATGCTTAATTCTTGTAGTCTTGAATACGAGAGATATGTGATTTTTGCAAATATATTGTGGGTTTTTTAGAATTGAATAGTTCATGCTAATTTTAGATGATTTATGTCATAGAATTGAATAAGTCATGATAATGGTTAGATGGGGTATGTCATGCAATTAAGCACAATATATTTCTTTAGTGAATCAAAGCTTGTAGACTAGATCACCATATAAAGGTCTAATCTTTTCTCCTAAATAAAATTAAATCATTGTTATATAGGTTAGTGGTGGATTCAAGGTTCTAAATCATCCCTTTGGTTAAGCTCTTGTTATTTTTAATTTAGTTATTTTATTTATTAGTTTTACTTAATTTAGGAATAATTTTTAGATAATATAAAATTTGATTCTTCTTTTCATAAAATTAATTTAGGAAGATAATAATTTAAGTAGTTAAGCCTTTCTCTATGGTTCGATACCCTTATACCGTCATATTACATTGATCTTGTGCACTTGCGAATATTGTGTTTAAAACTTTATTATAAAAATCCCGACCAATGGCCTAATGATGGTCTGAGTAGTTTTCTTAATTTTTCAAAATTCGTAAATGTTTCATTCTCGCACTCGATCCTCCTTTACTGGTGGTGTCCACTTTTTTTTTCTTGTCCCAAGCATAGCCGCAGCTGTTAAAAGTGGAAAAAGTGATGATCTGCGCACGCCTGGTCGTCGCTCAGCACTCACCTACGAAATCAACATGAAATGCTTGAAAAAATCAATAGAGAATCACAAGGTAATGAAACACACGTGTAAGAGTGGTATCACAACCAGTGTTTCACAATCTTTTGTATCATGAGAGACGCTAATAAAAGAGGACTGATTCTGTAGTTTATCAATCATATAAAGATCTACAATCCGGACATCGCTCTGTCTACCCTCATTTTAGACCAAAGTGTGACCTAAGAAATAGGTAAGGACTCTAAGTAAGAGTTGGGAAAATCACCCCTATGAAGGATGCGTCACTAATCACCCAGACGTGGGCGGATTTCAAGGCGATCACAGGTTGCCTCATAATTCCAATCCAAGTGCTCATCGATGGATTTTCTATTAGAATCGATGGTTACGGTGTTCCCCTCATCCTTAATCCCTAGAATGTAAGCTAGACACTCTCTATCTAAAATAATCCCGATTCCCTTGATTGTGGAAATGATCTAGAAATGTCCTTGTCCGTTTTCTAGAGCATATTGGCATAGAATTCACAGACAAGTTCGGGATAGTAAACACCAGAGATGTGTAAAAGAGGTTCCCAACCTAAACTACCAAAACGAGTATTCAAGTCTAAATGTTCTATGACATGCACATCAAAGTCTTTTTCAACAATGAATTTTAGGTGTCCCCTATCAGTTACCCATTTTCGGCTAGTAGCGGATAGGCATTTTAGATATGGGAGAATAGCGGGGTTGGTAGAGTCGAGTGTTCCTATCAGTATTTGTTCTTTTGGAAGAAGTGGTAGTGGACTTTTTAGGGGCCATGAGAAAGGAGACAAAAGGCAGGACTTAAAAGCTCAAAAATAACCCAACACAACATAAAGATAATAGCCACAACAATAAACACACAAAAGGAGATAGAAAAGACTAATGTAGCCCGTTTGTGATTAAGTGTACTATACGCCATCCATGCGTGGGAGAGTGTAACACGAACTAAACAAACAAAATAAACATATGACAAAGAGAATTCAACATAAGCAAAACCAAAACGAGACACACAAAATCAAACAATTAAAACAATAAAATGCAAATAAAATAAAAACAAAAGTAAGGCAAGAGTTTGAGAGAGTTAGCCGTGATGCTGAAGAAGTGCGTCCTCTTCCTCGAATTTTGCATCATCGAAGGTCTGATGAAATGTTGTCGGAAGTTTGCCAGAGAAATTGCCTTTGTACTTTCTGCAAAACTTCGCTGCTAGAGCTAAGAAGAAAGATAAAAAGCGTTAGTAAAGAAAGAAAAAGAAAGAGAGAGAGAGAGAGAGAGAGAGAGAGAGAGAGAAATAAAGGAAATGCGATATAGAAAGGGGAGGGTTGTGGCAGGGAAAAGTTGGTGATTGGCGGAAGAGGGGGCTCGATGGTGTAGAAGAAAGACAAGTAGAGGCTTTGGGGGAGAAGGTGGTGAACGATGAGGAAAAAAGGGAGAGAAAGGAGGAGAGAAAGCGAGAGAGAGAGAGAGAGAGAGAGAGAGAGAGAGAGAGAGAGTAACCAACCAGAGGGAGTGGGGATGGTAACCATAATGGAGGTTGCCGAAATGGATTATTGTCACCGGAGTGGAGAGTTGGATGTGACAGTAGGAGAAGAAGGAGAGACTAGTGGAGGTTTAGGGATTTTGGAGAAGAGAAAGGGGAAATTGTTGCAGAAATTTGGGGGAAATTTTGAAATTGATTGAAAAATACGAGATCCGACCCGTTTACCTGCGGTTGGACCTGAACTGCCACCCACTCCAAAGTCTACCGCTTGCAGTAGATTGAGGCCTACCGTCTGTGCTAGGCTTCTATTCCTCAATGAAGATTTTTCCCTGGAACCCACAGCTAGCGGTAGGTCTTACCTACCGTCAGCGATAGGCTTCTGTTTTTCCAAAAATTTAAAGCATTGACCTACCACTGGCGGTAGGGTTCTGCCAGAACTATAGATTTCCTTTGTTGGATGATTTTTTAGCCCCATTTTATGCACGGTAAGTCTTGTACTCTTTCTAAACAAAGAATCTCCATTTACAATGTACTCAACTCCAAAAGACCTTAGAAACAGTACAAACATACAAAAAGATCAAAACGGAAAGGGGAAATATAAAATACAAGTGTACAATTGAGTAGTACAACATTCAAACCAGAACTAATCTCACTAATTTTGGAGAACGTAGGAATGCTTTAGAAGGATTCCCACATCCTCTCCAAACTATGGCTTCAAACGATGCCGTTTACCTTGAAAATACCTTATGTAGGGTATGTTACCTCGATTGTACCGTAAGGAAAACCTTACTCACTATAAATGCTCCAGACCACTGAGACTTGAGCTTCCCAAGGAAGAGATGAGATGGGAATTGTAAAGGAGTACAGAATCCCCTTCCTTGAACTCCTTCTTGATCAAGTGCTTGTCGTGCCACCTCTTCGTCTTTTACTTATAAATATTTAATTTCTTATACGCTTGTAATTGCCATTCTTCAAGCTCGTTGAGTTGGAATAGTTGTTGTTTACCTGCACGAACATAATCAAAGTTAACTAATTGAATCACCCAATGCGTTTTATGCTCAACTTCGACAGGTAAATGACAATACTTCCCATATAAGAGATAAAACGAAGTAAATCCAACGAAGATCTTATAAGTTGTTCTATACACCCAAAGAGCATCATAAAGCTCAACCCTCCAATCTTATGGGTATGATCTATGATTTTCTCTAGAATCCGTCTTATTTCCTGTTTACTACTTGGCCACTAGTTTGAGGGTGATAGGGAGTAGCTATCTTATGAGTCACGCCTAACCGCTTAAACACTTTCTCAAGTTGTTGGTTACAGAAATGAGTATCCGTATCACTTCTTATAGCCCTAGGGATGCCAAAGAGGAAACAATTGTTTTAAAAAGTTAACCACAACTCTAGCATTATTTATAGGTAAGGCTTGAGCCTCAACCTACCTCGAAACATACTCAACAGTGACCAAGATATATTACTTGACAAAGGAATTAGGAAAAGGGCCCATGAAATCTATACCCCAACAATCAAATACCTCACAAACTTGAAAAGTAGACATAGGCATTGCATTTCATTTAGAGATGTTACCTGTTTGTTGGCAATTATCACAATTTATCACATACCTCTTTGCATCTTTAAACAGAGTCAGGCAATAAAAGCCTGACTCGAGTACTTTTTGAGCAGTCCTATTCACTTGAAAATGTTCCCCTGCAGGACCCTTCTGTCAATGGTGCAGAATATCTTTTATCTCAGGATATGTATGCATCTTCGAATGATCTGATCAGTAAATTGGTAGAAAAGGTGAGGATCTTCCCATAAGTAGTACTTCATGTCTACAAAGAACTTCTTCTTTTGTTGAGAGGGTACCTGCAGGCAGAACATTAGCAACCAGATAGTTAGCTATATCGGCATACCAAGGTGAATTATCTTTAATAACTTGACAGAAAAGAAGTTGTTCATCGAGAAATGTATCATTAATGTGCTCCTCATCCAGCGATTCCAAGCTTGGATCCTCTATCCAAGAGAGATAATCAGCCGCCAAAAAATTTTCAACTCCCTTTTTATCTTTGATTTCTAAATCAAACTCCTACAACAAAAGCACTCATCTAATCAGTATCAGCTTAGTATCATTTTTAGAAAGAAAGTACTAAAGAGTAGAATGGTCAGTGTAAAGTATGACTTTAGAAAGAATCCAGTAAGCGAGAAATTTTATCAAACGCAAAAACTATTGCAAGTAGCTCCTTCTCTGTTGTTGTGTAGTTTGCCTAGGCATCCATAATAATCTTACTCGCATAGTAGATCGGTTGAAAGATCTTACCATTTTTCTAGCTTAAAACAACACCTATGGTATAATCACTAGCATCACACATAACTTCAAAAGGAAGTGACCAATCTAGAGAGACTAAAATTGGAGAGTTGGTTAGCTTTTCTTTAAGCAAAGTAAAAGCATGCAAGCAATTATCATTGGAATTAAAAGGTGCATTTTTATCAAGCAAAGCAGTAAAAGGTTTTAAATTTTTGAAATTTTTTTTATAAATTGCCTATAAAACCCCCCATGCCCCATGAAACTCCTCATTGCCTTCATAGAATAAGGGGGAGACAACCTTTCAATAGTCTCAATTTTAGCCTTATCAACTTCAATGCCATTTTCAGAAATCTTATGGCCCAAAACTATCCCCTCTTAAACCATAAAATGACATTTCCAATTTAAAACTAAGTGAGTTTCCTCACATCTTTTTAAAACATTCCCAAGGTTCGACTGACAAACTTCAAAAGAGTTCCCAAAAAAGAAAAGTCATCTATAAAAACCTTCATGATTTCCCCCACCAAACCCTAAAAAACAACAATCATCCAACAATGAAAAATACCAAGAGCATCATACAAACCAAAAGGCATACGCCTATAAGAAAATGTACCATATGGACAGGTGAAGGTGGTTTTCTCCTAATTTCTGGAGCAATGGAAATCTAGAAGCAGCCTGAGAAACTGTCTAGGAAATAATAATAGGAATGGCCCGCTAGTTGCTCAAGCATCTGATTAATGAATAGTAGAGGAAAATGGTCTTTCCTTGTTGCCACATTCAATCTTAGGTAGTCGATACATACCCTCCATACGGTGATCACTCTCATAGGGATGAAATCATTCTTCTCGTTAGGCACCACCGTCATGCCATCGTTCATCAATACCACTTGTACCTAACTTACCCAATTTGATCACCTCCTTCTTTACTACTTGTTGCATGTTAGGATTCAACCTCCTTTGTTGTCAAACCACAGGCTTAGATTCCTGCTCAAGTAGTATCTTATAAGTGCAAAAAGATAGACTTATGCCTTGAATGTCAACTATCTTCCATGCGATAGCCTTTTGTACTTATGCAAGGTCATCAACAAGGCCTTTTTTTGTGGCCGACTCAACTTAGAGGATATGATAATTGGGAGTGTTAAATTCTCTCCAAGGAACGCAAACTCTAAATGGTCTGGCGATGGTTTCAGCTCCAACTCTGGCGGTTCTTTAAGTGAAGACTTAAGTGAAGGCCTAGGAGGTTCCTTTAAGTCTTCTTTTTTAGTCGTTTTCTTCTCTACATCTAGTTCATCTAATTTGTCCATTAATGCTTGAACCTCTTCAAAGTCTGCTTTGATCGTCCTGTTGGAGAGGTATCAGAAGGGTATCTTCTTGCATAAATTCCTGCACATGAGTAGAAATATAAGGGTCAATAACATCTATCATGAAACAAGTATCATCACGATCTAATGATTTACGCATAGCATTAGGAATTCTAGGAATTACTTTCTCGTCTCCTACCTAAAGGGTTAACTTCCGTTCCCCTACATCAATTATAACTTTAGTTGCAGCGAGGAAAGGATGACCAAGAATGAGAGGAACTTCAATGTCTCCACTCATATCTATAACCACAAAGTCAACAGGGAAAACTAAATCCTCTACTTGAACTAGCACATCCTCAATAACACCCCTAGGATATTTAACAGAATTATTTGAGCGTTGTATACTCATCCTAGCAGGTTTAGGTTCTCTCACTCCCAATTTTGAAAGAAATCAAAAGGCATAAGATTGACGCTAGCACCCAAATTAACTAAAGCCCTAGAAACTGTTAAACACCTAAAGTTCAAGAAATAGTAAAACTCTATGGATCCTTTAGATTTTTGGGAAGCTTCTCTTTTGGGTTCAGAATGGTTGAGCCTCGTTGTTCATCATCACTAAAGAGATGTCTTCCAACCTCTTCTTTCCAGAGATAGCCTCCTTTTAGGAACTTTGCATATTTAGGCATCTGTATCAAAACATCAACCAAAGGCAAGTTAATATGCTATCATTTAAAAACTTCTAAGAACTTACCATATTGTTTGTTTCACTTCCCCTTTAAGACTCTCTGTGGGAATGGGATAAGAGGCTTGTATGGTAGAGGAGATGGTTTCTTCACTTCTTGCTTGCTTTGTTGATTCTCCTCTTCTTTGGTGGAAGTAGACTCTTCTGGTGTTTTAACAATTCCTTCTCTTTATCCACTCCATAGGAGGTGTTTTCACTAGCTCTTTTCCACTCCTTAAGGCGACCGCTTTTGCATACTCCTTTAGGTTTTTCTCAGTATAGCTGGGTAAAGTACCAAGGGGCCTTTTAGAGATCATATTTGCCAAGCCTAATTTGATTCTCCAAGTTAAGTATAGAGGCTTCTTGATTTCTCTGAGAAACTTCCATACTTTGCATTCTGGCCTCCACTGAAGTAATGTATTTAGTAAAAAGATCCTCCGAATTGGATTCTAGAGGTGGTGGATTTACTTGTAGAGCATTGTAAGGTAGAGCTTGAGTGGGACCTCTACTATGAAATCTTGGAGGTTGATGTTACATCTGCTGTCCTTGCCCTCCTCAAGAAAAATAGGTGTGATTCCGTTAACCGGGATTATAAGTACTAGAGTAAGGGTTGTTCCCCTAATGGTTTCCTTGAACAATTTATACTTACTCTATGGGAGTACCCTATGCTAGGCACTCATGATTGGGATGCCCTTCACTACAGAAATCACAGAATATAACTTGCTGAAGATTTATATTTGAAGGTACAAGAGTCATGTTCCCCATTTTCTAATCTAGTATTGTTGCCAATTTGGCCTCCATAGCAGCAATAGCATCCACATTATGTACCCTGGTAGGCTTGGGCTTGGATCTTTATCCTTTCCCAAGTGTAGCTATTCATAGCTATCTGATCTATTAGATCATACACCACTTGAGAAGTCTTGTGGTCTGTGGACTCACCAATAGAAGCATCGATAAGCTGTCACGCCCCAAATGTTTCTCCATTATAGAATGATTAAATCTTGATACCAAAATCCAGACCATGATGTGGGCACTTTTTGAGCAGCTCCTTCCATCTCGCCCAAGCCTAATATGAACTCTCTCCATCAATTTGTTGAAATGACAAGATCTCATTCCGAAGCTTGCAATGCAACCAGGAGGAAGTATCTCCCCAGAAACTTCTTAACTCAAGAATCCTAAGATGTAATCAAGCCAAAAGGTAGTGGCTTCAACAAGGATTTTGTCTTACACCTCATAGAAAATGAGAAAAGGCAAAGTCTGATGGCATTATCTGAAACTCCATTGATCTTAAAAGTATGCACACCTCCAAAAAGTTGGCAATGTGCACATTTGGGTCTCCTCTTGGAGTTCGTCTAATTGTACATTATTGTGGATCATTTGGATCATATTTTTGGCTTGATCTCAGAATTATGAGCTAGTACAGGTGGTTTGGCTATGCTTGACTGCACCCCAACGATGGATGGCCAGCGTATTTTGCCATAGTTCTCTCTGCCATTTGAGGTGGTGGAAAAAGAGGATTTACATATGGTGGATCTTGATATTTATCCTCCATCTTATCCACGGGGATAATAGCATTATTGTTCACCGTCTTGAACTTCAAGGAGTGGCTGGCACTCCACAGCGTTTGCTCAATCTTAGGATCGTAAACAACTAATTCACCCTGTTGAATTTGGTGCATAAACTAGTTGACTAAAACTTGAAAATGACAAACACAAGTCATTATTCACAAATAGTACTATCACAACTTGTACAAATGTAAGCCACGAATGAAAACCAACTAAGGAAAGAACAAAACATAATTTAAATTAAAACACAAACAAAACAAGAAATGAAATTACTAAAGTAACAGAAAAAAGTGTTCTTTAAGGTGCCAAAAACTTGATGTTTAATATCGTTTAGATTCTAAAAATACTTCATAGGCAAGTGTACCTATCAATGTAGTAAAAGTACTTACCCAGGTTGTCAAACTTAGGGAATAGGAAGCTAAAATACTAACCGTCTATTCTAAGGTCTAGTCTAAAAATTGATTTTTCTTTGAGAAAGTGATTTAAATACTAAAGAAAGAAAATAATTTAGTAAATAAAGAGTTTGATTTGAGAAGTAAAAATGTAAGGAAAAGTTTGAATGGTGGAATCCCCCCTAGATTTTGTCAACTATTTTCAATTGGAAAAACATAAAACAATGTTTGAAAAAAAAACAAGGTTTGGGCCATCACACATTAACTTGGGTAATCCTTATCTCTAGGTGAAACCATTCTATTCACTAACCTTTAGAGAAGAATCTCTTCTCTCTCTAACATAATACGAATGCATTAAAATTAAGTGATTTAAAAGGATCTAAAAGTGCAATGAATATCTCTATTCAATTGCCAACTCTTATTATCCAATTAATGGCCCTAATCGGTTTTCCTTTTTCAATTCCAACCAACTTTGTAAAACAACTAATTTCACCAATTAAGCAAAAAACACAATTGAATAACAATCCAATGAAAATCAAACATCAATTTTATAAAAACCAATCAAAATTCCACATCATTCAAAACCTAGGGTTCAACCTTCATTCAAACCAAGCTAAATTTAGCCACTAAACATTCTAGTAAAACACAATTCAATAATAAAAATCATAAACAACAAAAGGAAAAGAATGCCTAGGGATGAGAACAGTCACTTCCACAGTTTCGAGGGTCATCCGAGCTCGTCTCTCGATTTGCTTGAGGAAACTTGAAATTACTCCATCATTGATCTTCAATTTTCCTCCAAGACACTCAATTTAATGTTTAGTTTATGAAAACTACCTAATTGAAGAGGAGAAGGTATTTGAGTCTAATTTTCCCCCCAATTCCTTCTCTCTAACCTAAAACTACATAATATTCTAAAAGGGGGAAAATTTTACATATAAAACACCCAAAAACGCGTTAAATGATTCTTCAGCCAGGACTTACCGCGTGAAGTAGGTTGAGCCCTACCGTCCGCGATAGGGTTTTGTCCACTTTACCCAGAAACCTCCAAGACCTGCCGTTAACAATAGGGGTAGCCTATCGTCGGCGGTAGGCTTCTGTCCAATCTTCAATTATGAGCCGCAACCTACCGCAGGCGGTAGGTTAACCTACTGTCGACAATAAGTTCCTATTTTCGATATTGGCAACTTCCGTTTTTGCCCGTTTCTACTTGTATTCTCCAACTTCTTCATTAGGAAGTACCTGAGATAAAAATAACAGGAAATGATGTAAATTATACATTTTATATACTAAAAAATTGTAAAATGACATAATTAACATTTAAAAGTATAGACATTACGACACATATCAAAATTCCCCTTCCATGATTTCTTCACCAGATGAGAAGGAGCCCAATACTCTTTTTAGTTCTGGGCAAATCAAGCCTATTCTTGGAAGGGCCACAACTGATCCACATACCTCCACTAGGAGCACTCCACCAGTCGCAGTCCAGGATGCTCCTCTATTGAGCTCTGTCTCACTTTCCTCTGGGCCGGCCCAGTCTCCTACTACTTTGGACAATGCCCAACCATCTTCTGTTGCAGTTTACTCCCCTATGCTAACACATCACCTAGACAAGGTATTATTTATGGGCCTCTTGCTGCTCCTCTTGGGCCACTGTTTCCTGGACCAGCCAAGCCAGCTCCTGTCACCCGATCTTTGATGGACCTATTTCGGTCCCAACTTTGTCTGCTAGTATGGACTTAGCCCCTCGCCACCGCAACAGAACCAAGACTAGCCCAGCTCATCTCAAGGACTTTGATTACAATATGGTTTTGACTTCTAAGACCCATTCCTCTTTTGATCCTTCCACCCACTCGTCTTCTTCAGGTAAGTCTCTATACCCATTAAATCATTATGTTAATTTTAATAAATTTCCTGCTACCCATAGAAAGTTTCTTGCATATGTTTTTTCTATATCCGAATGCAGCTAATTTTTTGAAGCTGTGTTTGACCCCAACTGGCGCATCACCATTAAACATGAAATTGATGCTTTGGAGAAAAATGACACTTGAAATATGGTTTTCCAAACTAACCATTGCTTTTCAGGCATGTGATTTTTAGCAATCTTATCCTAACTACTCGCTCTTTACATATCATGCTGGTGACATTTTTTATAGCATTCTTATTTATATCGATGATCTGCTTATTACTAGGAATTCCCTTTCTTCTATCACAAAATTTAAAAGCTACCTCAGTACCTATTTTCATATGAAGGATTTGGGCAATCTGAAGTGTTTTTTTGAACTTGAGATAGCATGAAATCCCACCTGTATCTTTCTTTGTCAACACAAGTATGCCTTAGAGATTATTTATGAGGCCGGTCTATTTGGCGCCAAACCTGCATCTACTCGTATGGAGCCAAATCATCATCTTGCTAAGAATGTTGGTCCAGTATTTGCCTTTCTTGATTGCTATCACCATTTGATTAGCAAGCTTATCTTGCTCTTAGTCGTCCTAAATTGGCTTACGTCATGCATACTCTGAATCAGCTCATGCAAGCTCTCCAGCAGCAATATTGGGATGCTGCTCTCCACATGGTTTGTTATCTTAAGGGATGTCACAGTTAGAGGATTCTACTTCGTGCTGATTCTCCACTCCGTCTTGTAGCTTATTGTGACTCTGATTGGACTAGTTTCTCTCTTACTCGTCATTCTATCGTTGGTTACTTTGTCTCTAGATGGTTCGCTTATCTCTTGGAAGAATAAGAAACAACATATTGTTCCTAGTCTTTTACTGAAGCTGAGTATCATTCTATGCCTGTTATTTTGTACAAACACAAGTGCCTTAGCCAACTTCTTTGGGATCTTCGAGTCTCTTTTCCTCGGCCTATACCTCTCCACTGTAATAGTCAGGTTGTTATTCACATTGTTACTAAATCACATCTTTCATGAATTCGTGAAGCGCATCGAGATTGATTGTCACTTCGTCCATGATGCCTTTCAGTCTGGATTCCTCTCTCCCTGATATCTTCGCAGTGTCCTCTAGCCTGTGATATTCTTACCAAAGCTCTCCAGCTATCTCACTTCCATTCTTTGACCTGCAAGTTGGGCATTCATGATCCTTATGCTCCAACTTTGAGGAAGGAGGGGGGATGGGGAGAGGGGAGAGAAGGGGGAGAGAGGTATTGGCACCGGTAATTATGGCATCTTTAGGCATAGTAGGGAATCTTTTGTTGACTATTATATCACTGATATTATGCCTCAATTGCTGTAATAGTTTAGGTAGTTTTCTACTCTTGGTTTAGCAAGTTTCTTCTATAGTGTATATACCATATTAGTTAGTGATAGAGTTGGTGTTTTGTACAAATAAACACCTAAGTTTTAATTATTAGTCATGGGGTAGTATTTATTTGTTATAGTCATTTAATTTATTGATTTTTTTATTTGCACCCATAACTTTAGGTGCTATTGGACTAAAATATCAAAACCCATTGGAATGTGGATTGGAAAAAGTGATTCCAAACACAAAATAGGAAAGAAAGAAGCCACGACAACAAAAAGGAAAGAAAAAGAATAGGAAAGAGGAGCAGCTGCAGGAATTAGAAAGAGAAGTGGGCAGCAAGAGAAAAAAGGAAACCAGCCGCTTTAAATTAAGAGTGAGCTGCAATTGAAGGACAAAGAGAGATACGCGACTAAAGAAAAGAAGCAGCTGCGCAAGCAGCAGCTGAACAGAAGCTACTGGTAGCAGAAAGAAAAACCGCAGAAGCAGCAAAAAAAAAAAACAGAGAGCTGCTTGCAGCAAGCCAAAATCAGATGAAGAAGCAGCCAAAACTAGACGTGCAGCTGCCAAAATCGAATGTTGCAGAGAGAAACCGGATGCAGGAAGCTAAAGCAGAAAATAACAGAGGCAGCAGCAAATTCAAGGGGAGAAAGCTATGATCTTTTCTAAGAAATTAGTTCCTTCTTTCTCTTTAATTATGAGCTAATTTTCTTTCTAGAATCTTGATGAAACCCTAGCCATGTGACTTTGGTTTATTTTATTTTGGGAGATTTATTACATTATTTATGTGATACATAGCTGGAGATGTTTCTTGGTTTGATGCAATTAATTCTTTGTGATTGTTCTTGTAGAATAATTATCTGGGTTAATTGATATTTTTATCCATGCTTAGTTCCTGTAGTCTTGAGTATAAGAGGTATGTGCTTTTGCAAATATATTGTGGATTTTAGAATTGAATAGTTCATGCTAATTTTAGATGATTTATATCATAGAATTGAATAAGTCATGCTAGAGGTTAGATGGGTTATGTCATGCATTTAAGCACAATATATTTCTTTAGTGAATCGAAGCTTATAGCGTAGATCACCACATAAAGGTCTAATCTTTTCTCCTAAATAAAATCAAATATTGTTATATAGGTTAGTGGTGGATTCAAGGTTCTAAATCATCATCTTCATTAAGCTCTTGCTAGTTTTGATTTAATTGATTTTATTTATTAGTTTTACTTAATTTAGGAATAATTTTTAGATAATAAAATTTCATTCTTCTTTTATAAAATTAATTTAGATAGAAAATAATTTAGGTAGTTAAACCTTTCTCTATGGTTCGATACCCTTATAATGTTGTAGTACATTGATATCGTGCACTTGCAAGTATTGGGTTTATAGCTTAGTTAGAAAAATTCCGATCAAGTTTTTGGCATTGTTGCTGGGGAGAGGTTAAATTAATTGCTTGTATTATTGTCGCCTAAATTTGTTAATATTTTTATTTTTTTTTTATTCTTGTGAAAAAAAGGGAAAAAAAGTTTGATTTTTCTCTTAGTTGCCTGCATTGTTTTTTATAATTTTTTATTTTTTTATTTTAATATTTTATTATAGTATTCTTTCATTTAGTAATTTATTCTTCATTAGTATTTGCCGTAACTCTCTCTCTCTCTCTTGGATTTGTTTATTAGTGCATGGTCGTTGTTCGCTCTCTATTGATTTAAGAGAACTTTGTGCAAAACGACCCATATTCAAATTGATGTGAACCAGTTACACATGCAAGAACATCAAGGAGTTGTGACAAGAGCCAAGGCAAAACAACTAAAGAGTCACAATGATCGAATTGAGCAAGAGAATTTTTAAGGGTTAAATTTTGATGTCCAAGACTTTATGAGGCGATATGCTTTGAATAAGTTAGAAATTGAAAATTCACCTTGGTAGATGGTTCGAAGCCTTTTGTCCAAGTTGGAAAATTGCCTCCTATTTTTGGTAATGTGTTGACTAATGCTTTAGAATAGTCCAAATGCAATTAAAACACCTTTCTTGTCTTATCAAGTTAATGTACAGGTTATATCTATCCTTTGGGCTGAAAATATGGGATGGAATATGCCTTTATGGGGCTTAAATTTATGGGGCTCAAATTTTGGGCTGAAAATATGAGAGGGAAAATTCCTAATTTTTCCCTCAAGTCTCTATAAATATGTAGTCTTCCATTTTGAAGAAACTAATCAAGAACTATTTTAAGACAAAAGTTCTTCTCTTAGCATTCTTAGTTCTTAACTTAGCTTTTTTCTATCTTCTTCAAGGGTGAACTTCCTTGAAAGAAAAATCACTTTGGAGACTTGTTGAAAGTTCCAAGAGCTTCAAGGTTGATAATCAAATTTCTCCATACTAGTTACTACATTCTTATAGAAAACTAGTCTTGAGGTCTTCTTCTTGTTTCATTGAGGTCTAAAGTTCAAAGTACCTTAGGTTGCTTGAACTTTGAAGAAAAGATTTTGTTTAAACCTTCTTGAGGTCTTTGATTTAATATATCCAAGATTGCTAGAAGTTTAACATTTTCAAGTCCTTTAAAAGGCACTTTCTCTCTTCTACTTGTTACCCTTGTTTTGTTTGTTCTCTCCCTCACTTCTTGGGCAAAATGTTATGCTCTTAAAGATCATTCCACATCACAAACATATACAATCCAGGCTGGAGAAATCATCTGTATTTCTCCTGGAGGCAACAAGGGGGGAAAGGTCAATTAGGCCAACAACAATATCAACAAAATAAACAATCGGTATGACTGCTCCCCTAGTTTTCAATCTCAAAGGTGTGTACCTCCTTACCCCTCTAAAAGTGGAAGCTCTATTTTTGAAGAAAAAGTTTTATCTGCTTTGAAAGGTTTAGAAGCTATGATACAAATTCTAGACTCTCACACTCAATCTATTGCTAAGTTAGAAACTCAAATAGGGAAACTAGCTAATGCAATAAGTAGAAGAGACGAGGATAAGCTTCCTAGTCATCTAATAAAGAACCCTAGAGCTAATTATCATGAGCAAGCTAAAGTTGTAATTACTCTTAGAAATGGGAAGTTGAGATAACAAAGTAGGGGAACCTATTAAAGATGGTGAGTTAAATGAAAACGAAACCGAAGGAATTGATATGGGGACTAAAATTGAAAGGAAAATAGAGAAGGAACTAGCTTCTTCCTCTAATTCCAAGACTTTAAAATCATCACTTACGGCTTCATATAAGCTAAAGGTTCCTTATTCGCAAGCTTTATTGCCACCTCCACATCTTAAAAAGGATAATAAAAAGGGAAGATATTTTAGAAACTCTCAAACAGGTTAAAATTAATCTTCCACTTTTAGAGGTCATTAAGCAAGTCCTATCTTATGCTAAATTTCTTAAAGACATGTGTACTTTTAAAAGAAAATCTAAAAGCAATGTTTCTAAGAAAATCTTTCTAATTGAACAGGTGAGCTCTGTTTTGCAATATAACGCTCCACCTTAATATAAAGATCATGGTGTCCCTACTATCTAATATCTTACTGGTAATCATAAAATTGATAGGGCGCTCCTAGATTTAGGTTGTAGTATTAATTTAATTCCATACTCTGTTTATGAAAAGTTAGGATTAGGGGAATTGCAATAAACTAATATGACATTACAATTAGTTGATAGGTCTATCAAGATACCTAGGGGGAGGATAGATGATGTTCTAGTTCAAATTGATAAAGGTGTCTTCCCTGTAGACTTTGTACTCTGAGATATAGAACCTGGTAGATCTTCTCATAATCATATCCCCATTATTCTAGGTTGTACCTTTCTTGGCTAATGTTGATGCCACTATTAATCGTAGAACTTGGGTTATGGATGTCTCTGTGATGAATATGAGGGTTGGATTAAATATCTTTAAAACTTATTCACAACCTTCTATAAAAGATAATTTTGGTTGCTATTTGGTAGATGTAATTGATGAATTAATTGAAGAAACTCTACCTCTAATGTGTTAAAAAGAATATACTTCTATTGAGAAAGAAAACCTAATGTGCATTGAGGATGTTAATTCTAATCTTGCTTGCATAGCTCCATTAGAAAAATCTTCTTGGATTGTAACTTATGAGCCTAATATGAGAGAAATAGATCCTGGCTGAACACAAAGGGAGTCTGGCTGAAGACTTTAAATTTAGCGCTTTTGGGAGGTAACCAAAATTTTATTTTGTTTATTTACTTATTTAGTTGTTTATTTATTTTATTATTTCACTTGATTGGTAGAAAGGTATGAAGTGTTTGTTTTGTAAGGTAAACAGACAACATATCATTATCATAGAGATTAAAGAGTTGGTCTACTACTCTTTTGAACATGCACTAATATTGCTTCTTCTACCTGGTTGTGTAGCTCTTTTCTTTATCTCTTCCCTACCCTTGGTATTCTTTTATCACATTGTGGACAATGTAGGGTCTAGGTGTGGGGGAGAAGATACTTTTGTTCTGGTGTCAATTAATTTTTTTTTATTTTCTTTTCTTTTTTCTCGTCTTTCTTGTTCAATTTTCGCTGAATTTTTTTTGTTTTATTTAAAAAATCAAAAATATGATTTCACTTAAAGAATGATTCTTTTTGAGTTCCTTTAAGAATGTGTTGAATAGGTTGAGAAAAGTACTTGTTTTCTTATTTTTAATTAGGGTGATGGACTTATGTTATATATATTATAACTTTTGCATCACTTACTTGAGTACATGAGTTATTGTCAGTGTTTAATAAATCCTTTACATTATTTTTGAGTTGCATAAAGTTGATGAATCTTTTCCCTACATTCTAGAACTTACTTGAGTACCTCTCGAGGCGAAATAGAAAGATTTTCCTTATTTGACTCAAAGACGACGGTCATAGGCCTTCTTTGAATCGTTTGTGCCTTTCAAGCTTACCAAATTTCATGATTTTTACCTTAGTATCCTTTTGAGCCTTAAATATTATTTTCTTTCTTTAAGCTACTTAAATATTAACCCTTAATCTAGTAGAGAGATTAATACAAACTTCTAACTTGTACTTCAATATTGGTAATTGTTTTTTGGTGTTATGGAAAGAGAATAAGTTATTTTGACAAAAGGGAGAAGAATATATATATATATATATGTATGACTTGTGCTGAAAAAAAACAAATGTATTGAGCTGAAAAAAAAAAGAAAAAGAAATAAAAGTTGATACATGATTGTTACAAGTCATAAGGTGTAAAGAAAAAATTTTCAAGAGGCCCGAATTTGTGAATGTAAGAAAAAAAAAGAATGGTCTTAAAGGAGGAAATTTTTGGAAAGAAGATGGTGGTTAGTGAATGTATTAATTGGAAAAAAAAAAAAAAGGGAGAAAAAACAAAGTTAGAAAGTTTGTTAAAATTTCAAAGTGTCCATCTTCTTTGCAAGCTCTCTTTTCTTTGAATTTGCATTCCTTACCTTCGTTTGATCACTAACACCCTAGCCTTACATTATAAGCTTTAAAGTCTTACCTGATCTGAGTTGTGTTCGAGAATCCTTTATTAGTGGAGAGAAGGTACAAAAAGTGAGCCGATGGAATGAACTCTTGCTGAGATTTTTCTTTTATGTGTAATTTGGAAATTTTGTTTAGTATTTATTTTACACTCTCTTATGACTACGATCATACCTTACACAAGTCTTGCGTTACTTATGGGAGATAAGTGAATGTTTGTTTGTTAACTTGAGATTTAAAATAAGAGGAAGAGTGCTTGTCTTGATAAGTTTGAGATCTTGATGAAGGGTACTTAATTTGGATTATTCTATATCTTTTCTAAAGTTTGTTGTTTATCTGACTTTGTGAGTATGTCATCTACAAACCCTCACGAGACCATACTCATCCACTAGGGATAACTTAGGGGTTTAAAGTGCTTGTTGCACATGCTAAGTGCAATCGTGAGTCCTACGAAAGTGGTTAGTTAGTTGTTCTTTTCCTTTTTTTACTTTTGCTTGAGGACTAGCGAAACTTAGGTGTGGTGGAGTTGATAGAGTTGATTTTTGTTAGTGAATCAAAGTTTATAGCGTAGATCACCACTTAAAAATCTAATCTTTTCTCCTAAATAAAATCAAATATTGTTATATAGGTTAGTGGTAGATTCAAGGTTCTAAATCATCATCTTCATTAAGCTCTTGCTAGTTTTGATTTTATTTATTAGTTTTACTTAATTTAGGAATAATTTTTAGATAATAAAATTTCATTCTTCTTTTATAAAATTAATTTAGATAGATAATAATTTAGGTAGTTAAACATTTCTCTATGGTTCGATACCCTTATAATGTCGTATTACATTGATCTCGTGCACTTGCAAGTATTGGGTTTACAGCTTAGTTAGAAAAATTCCGATCAAGTTTTTGGCGCCGTTGCCGAGGAGAGGTTAAATTAATTACTTGTGTTAATGGCTCCTAAATTTGTTAAATATTTTTATTTTATTTTTTTATTCTTGAGAAAAAAGGAAAAAAAAGTTTGATTGTTCTCTTAGTTGTCTGCACTGTTTTTTTATTATTTTTAATATTTTGTTATAATATTCTTTCATTTTGTAATTTATTCTTCATTATTATTTGCAGTAACTCTCTCTCTCTCTCTCTCTCTCTCTCTCTCTCTCTCTCTTGGATTTGTTTATTAACGCATGGTCATCGTTCGCTCTCTATTGATTTAAAACAATTTGACCTTGAGATAGAGCGTACACTTAAGGCACTTAGAGCACAAAGAAAAAGTACTATCACTGTGACATTAAAATGGGTGAAAATCCACGAGCATTAAGGAAGTATTTTACTCCCAACACTTATAACTCACCAATAAATAACAGACTACTCAAAATTGAGGCTAATCACTTTGAAATTAAAGCTTCTAATATTCAAATGTTACCATTTTTTTATGAGTTTGATTACAAAAATCCTTATAAGCATATTGATGAGTTTTTAGAAATTTGCTCTACTTTTAAACTGCTTAATGCTACTGATGATGCTATTAGATTGCGTCTTTTCCTTTTTTCTCTAAAGGATAAGGCTAAACATTGTTTACATACACGTGAGAGAGTAGGTACATAGGCTGAGATGTATTAGGAATTTCTTAAAAAGTATTTTCCTATGGGTAAGCTTACAAGGTTAAGGAGAGAAATCAATACCTTTTCCCAACAAAATAATGAACAATTTCATGAGAGTTGGGAGAGATTTAAAGAACTTCTTCGTAGTTGCCCTCACCATGAAGTCCCTAAATGGTAACAAGTACAAAGCTTTTATTTAGGATTAGACAAGAGGAACAGCAAAATGGTTGATTTCTCTTGTGGTGGTACCTTTCTTCATAAAACTGCAGATGAGGCGTGGGATTTATTTGAAAATTTGAGTGATAATTCACAATAACATGCCACATCCTCACGTATAGGCACATCTAGACAAATGGGAAATAGAGGAGGAATGTATGAAGTTACTCAAAATGTTGATCTTTCTTTGAAAGTTGATGCCTTATCTAAAAAGTTTGATCAATTGTTAGCCTTGAATACATTGCCTATTAATTCTCTTAATATGCAAGGTATTTGTGCAATTTGCTCTAGTCCTTCTCATGTTATCTATGACTGTCCTAGTGCTTCACTATTTATAGAATTTGTGTAGGAACCCCTAAGTACTTGTCGAGATAAACTGTAAGGGAAATGCCAAAATTCTTTCTTACAGCATTAGCCAGTCCTCTCCTCATATTAGGCGAGACATAAATTTTAGATTTTCCAGTGTTTACCCTTTGCCCCGAGATGTTGTAAAAATCTTTTAAGCACTTTTCCATCAGCTTAGCCTGTTTCATCGAGGCCTCTCTGAAGGTCATAAGCAGAAAACAAATGGGTCACTATTTGGCTGCCCCTAGCTAGACGAATTCCTTTTCAAACACAAGATTTTGCTACCTTTGTAATTCTCTGCCCGAGTATTTCCCTGCAAAGCACAAAGAGATAGGGTGAAAGAAGGTCTACTTGTCTCAAGCCTCTATGTGGGTGGAATTTGTCCAAAATCTCACCATTCCAAATCAAAGACATTGATACTGAAGTAATGTAAAACATTATCAACTTATCAAACTATTTTCCAAGCCAACTGCGAGTAGAACTTCTTCTAGGAACTCCTAGCTTATCCTATCATAAGCTTTCTTAAGGTCTATCTTGACAGCCAAGCATACACTTTTTCCCTTTTTTCTTTTCATTGTATGCAGTAGTTCTTGGGCAAGAATGATATTATCTGACACTTTTCTCCCAAGTATAAAAGTACACTTGTTCGGGCAACTTCGGCATTAATAGCTTTGAGATTGCTGGTAACTACCTTTGTCACCACTTTAACTAATACATTATAGAGTGCAATCGGCCACAATAATGTGATGCTTTTCAGATGTTCCGTCTTAGGGATAAGGGAAATAAGAGACTAATTGAGTGCAGCATCAAACTCCCCCTCCCCCGTCACAAAAGAGATTCACCCACTAATTCCTAATGCTTGTGGTAAAATGCAAGCAATATATCATCCAGACCTAGTGCTTTGGTTCCCTTCATTTGGAATAAAGCTCTTCACTTCTGTCGTTGAAACATAACCATGTAGCATTTTCTCTATGCTTACAAGCGTTGGGAAATTACCAATGACTGCTTCAGAAGTTACCCCCTCTTCTACAGCATACAGTTGGGTGTAAAAGGTGCTCGTGAGCTTTTTCAACTACTCTACATTGCCTCTAGCCTTTTGGACTGAATTGTGGAAGAATTTATTGTTGTTTTCACCCTCAATGAGCCACTTTTCCTAGATTGCTGCGTCCAAAATAGTTCCTCTTGTATGAGGATTTCCTTGTACTCAGCAATCAACACACCCTCTAAGTGTTCAAGAGAATTCGAATGCCCAAAAGATAATGACTTTTATACTCCCAACAATCTGGCTAAGCATCTATTTTTTCGGTGTGAGATGTTACCAAACACCTCTCTACTCCACCACGTTGCCCGCCTTGTGAATCTCCCAATGGTTTCTAACAAGTCATCCCCATGTTCTCCCGAAGTCTGAGTGACCAGCTCTTGGAAACCTTTTTGATCAAACCAAGCTAATTCAACACGAAACCTCTTTAGACTAGGCTTTTACCTCCTTTCTTCTGCACACTTGACCAGTAGGGGTGATGATTAGAATGCACTCGAGGTAAATGTTGGACAGTAGCATTTGGCACCTTATTATATCAATCAGCATTGCACCATGCCCTATCAATCCTTTCAAGAATTTTCGCCACTCCTTCCCCGCTATTTTTCCAAGTGAAAGATGGGCCTGAGAACCCCATATCTAGAAATCCACACTCATCAATAGTTTGCCAAAGTTGTGATTTCTGCCAATTAACCTTTCTACCACTTCTTGTCTCTCACGTACAGTGGTTGGTTCGTGTCTCCGAATAATAGCCAAGGCAGGTTGACAAGTCGACCCGACTTTCGGACATACCGCTATAAACCCTCCCTAACCACTAGATTTGGAGATACATAGATAGGTGTTAGCATCCATTTGACCTTCTATTTTTTCAATATCAAAAGCAGCATGGATTAGCTGTTAATGGCCACAACTCTAATGTTCAACTAATGGGAATTCCAGAAGGTCCAAATACCCCCTGCAAAGCCATTTGCCTCAGAAATAGCAAGTGATTCATAGGGTGAGCTCTCAAGAATTTTTAACGCCCTTCAACTATGAGTTTGCGTTTCCACCAGAACTAAGATACTTAGCTTATGTTGTCGTACCAAATCCATGAAACCGATGAAGAAATCTTCCAAAAAGGCTCCTCTGCAATTCCAGTACAATATATCACAATCCATATATACACTATTTACGTATTTGTAAGAGACTTTCGGCGGTCTACCAACAAGTCTTCAATAGGAGCATTCGCATTTTGCCACAGGCTCTTTTGGGTTGTGAACATCTTCTTCTATTGCCATGACTGTGTCAACTGCTCCCTATCCTCTAGGGGGACCTCTTCTCATTCGAGAATTTGGTCTTAATATCCTTTCTGCTGGTAGCTCTGGTAGGCATCATCATTAAGGTCTGGGCAATTTTGGTTGGGGTAGTTTTGGATTCACGGTGACTAAAAGTGGGTTTCAAATTTAGGGGCATAGTTGGGCCCTTGTTCACATCAACTTCCCGTAAAGTAGATATCTTTTGGACTTAGGTCTTAGCAGTGTTTGGGCCTGACCCTTTTTGTGAGGGCTCAGAAATGTTGTGCGAGATGACCTGTTTCGTCCCAGTGGGCTTCTTGCCATTCGAGCTCTTCTTCTATTGGATGGCTCTCTTTGAGTGTGGTAGGGCTTGAATAGACCGTGAAGGTTTATGGGCCTACTAAGGATTGGATTTTTCTTACGACCACCTGGACTTGGATCGTCTCATCACCTTCATCTTGTAAATCCCCTAATAGTTCAAACCTAGAGCCACTGGGGCTTCCTTCCTTGGCCAAGTTTGACCTAGTCACATGACCCTTCCCTAGTCTCTGCCGAGGTCTGTCACTGTGTTTGTCAGTACTTTCTACGCCGGCTCCCCCGCCAGTCTTGAGTCCTGTGTTTTATCTGCCTTTTGACCATCAGTCCAAACCTCCACCATTGCTTCGGCTTTGACACTGCCACCCATCCGTTTGATATTGACCTATGCAAAACTTTCTTGGAAGCATCCATGGGCCATAAGGACCCGTCTATGGAGCAAGTATACTCTCTCCCACCTGTCGGCTGGCGGAGGGTCCCGAACTGCCAGTTATACTACTTGTGGGAACATTTTCCTATTCTATAGGAGTAGGGACTTCAGTCCACATAGGTTTTGGCCATGCCTCTTTCTGATGCCTGTATCCATCAAATTCAAAGTAGATGATGTGAAGCCCCTCGTACTCTATCTTTTGTAAATGTCCCAACACTTTGATGAATGGGATTAGCGGTTTGGGCACACGCTCTTGCAAATTTACCTCGGGAGACAGACATGGTGGTCTGGTAAATTTTAATTGCCCTACCAATATTTTTACCAATCTGCATAAGCAGCTCCTCATATTACCGGTATTCCTGGTAGTCTTAGAGACACCATACTAGATGCAATAACATTAGTGGATGGATGGAACTTGGGTCTCTATCAAGCCATTATAAGGTAATGACCTAAAATAATCCATGGTCCCTTCTAAAAAACATGATAATAGTCAACTGGCAAGTAGAATATGACCACGGCATACCCGTGTTTCATGTCTATTATTTCACATCCCTCAGTCAGCTTCCATAGATCTCTTATCCTCTATTCCAGCACTCTAAAGCTAATGGATCTGCCCAATACCTTGATTATCAATGCCCTTTTCCAGGGGGCCCACAAAGCTTTGAATTTCTTTAGTGAAAGATCCATGTGAGGCTAGGGGTGTTACTCTAGCTCTAATGTTTCCAGTTCCATATCGATGAGATCCTCATCTTCGTCTTGGCCAGTGTAGAATGGTAGTTTCTCCTCACCCTTCTGCACTATATCTGAGAAGAGCTTTCCTAGCTATCCCTACGCATTCAGTTCCTAGTTTTCTAAAGAGTCATTCATGTGTTCATCCTTGTCCATAACCGTTATTGCATCTTCCGAAGTTTTCATCCTCCCAACAATCCTCCATTTTGATGGTCTAATCTCACTTTGGTCTCCTTGACTACCGGAGAGGGTAGGCAGGGATGACATAACCACAGATATGCATGGATTCTTGGAAGATTCAAGTCCAAGCTAGAACAATGGTCAAAATGGAGATAAACTGGAATTTCTTGACCAATTTTGGAAGAACTCTATTTTGGGGCTTGTAATAACTTCAAATGAACAACTGATCTTATAAAGATTGTAGAAGACTTTTTGTGGTTACTAGAATGGTATAGCTCATTCCTAGATGAGTTCACTTGGATATCCTATGGCCAACCTCACATCAGAAATTCTACTTCCGATTGCAAATATGACACATTCCGGTAAAATGGCTGTAACTTGCGCTATAGGAGTCCAATTGAGAAGATTCAAGATTCATTGGAAATCATAGAGAACTTTCTAAAAGTTTGCTGAAGACACTTAGAAAATGTTTGAATGTTTTAAAGGTCCAACAAAGCTTATAACTGAGAAGATACAAAATCATAGCAGAAAGGCTAAAACAAATCCTACTGGTAATAATAGACTCCCACCTTACCATCCTTGGTATGCCTCTAGTTGGAATGGAAAGTTTTGAAGATTGAGTAGCAGGACCTGGCTGCGTCAAGACTACAACTTATTTTTGGTCAATTCTAGTTATTTTTGGATTAGTTCTTAGTTTCTTTATTTCCAAATTTGTAATTAACTTTTATTAGAAGGTTAATTAGGTAATACTCTTTATGTTTTAGGAAGGGGAGTAGGTTTTCTCTATAAATACCTACTTATGCACCCTCTTGTAATAAACTTTGATCAATTTTGATGATATGAATTTAGAGTTTTCTTTAATGGTTTCTAGGGTTCTTCAACCCATGTTAGTTAGATTCTAAGGGTTTGTTTCCTTAGTTTGTGAGCAATTAATTACTTACATTGATGAATCTATGGAAATCAATTGATTATTTCCAATTCCTTCTTTGATTGATTGTAGAAGTTCTTGTTTCTAGAGTTGATTAATATAGGTCTTCTAATTTGTGTAGCTTGGATTTAAGGGCCATAGTTTCCCTAAGGTTTCTTTTATCAATTTGAGAAAGACTTTTTCCTCTCACTATTGGGTTTATGTTGATTATTCTTCATAGGTTCTTTAGTGGAGTGTTTGAACTACAAAATCTTCAAGATGTCCTTCAACAAGGAGGTGATCTTGGGATGGTGATGGATTCAATTTGCAACCAAATTGGGAATTCACATCAAATTGATATCAAAACAACCTCTAATTGAAGGTCAATTTATGTTTATATTGATTAAAATTCGCTGAAAAAGAAAAAAAAGAGAAATTACTTGATGATCTAAACAAAATTCCATGAAGATCATGCAATAGTAGTACAGAAAATTCATACCTGAAAGTCAATTGAAAAGGAGAATGATTTATTGAGAATTTGTTTGAAAACTTGTGTTGCATCTATTCTCCTTTGAGCTGGGGTTCAATTGAAATATGTTTTACGTAATTTGGAGTCCATTTGATTGATCAATCGATTGAAAACTGAGAAGTGTTTTGCTATCTCGGTTGAGGAAAAGTGTGAAAGATTAATCTAAGCATATCTTGTGTTATATTGATTCAATTTGATTGAAATGTGTGCTTAAAATTATCCTCTTCAAGTGAGGAATCTTTCTAAATTTGTTTAACTCGATTTAGATTATTATTTATAGAGTTATAGCAGTTTTGGTAACAGGGTATCATCATCCCCTATTTTCTGGAAAGTTTTCTTAGTACTCTTTGTTTCTTTGTTCAGCTTAGTTTGTTTTAATTGCTTGGAATTTGACTTTTAGTTGTTTTCTTGTGTGTCTTTACTCTTTGTTTAATGATTAATTATGTTTGTTGGCTCTTTTCCATAGATTAATTCTTTGAAATTCCTTATACCTCAAGTGTTTGATACATTGCTTCTTTGAACTATTGTATCCAACTAAGTACATTGATTCTTTTACTTGCTTGGGTTGTTTCTCTTGGTTGAGTTGGTTATGAGGTTTGAATAACTTATAAAACCTTGAGAGGAGAGTGTTTGGAAAAAGGAAAGAGGGTGAGCCTATTGTTATAAAAGCCAATAAGAGAGCATACATGAGATAATCGAGTAATCATCAAAAGAGGGCAAACACTTAGGGAGTGATTGTGAGGTCCTATTTCTTGTTTCTTTTGTTTATTTTGCAGGTTTAAAAATATTTAAATTATACATGGAAGATGATTTGTGTCACGTGCAACAAGCCTTGAAAGATTGGAGCAACAACTATCATGCCTGGCAAAGGGTATGAAGGACTTAACAAGAGAAGAGGAAGCCATGTTGGAACAAAGTAGTAGAAGAAACCTTGGTGGAAATCCAATGCATAATAATCAAGAGGGATATGGTAACTTTTCTCCTCATGCTAGATCTTATGAACATAATTCTTATGATTGTTATGAGGAAAATAGACTTGGAACTAGAAATGGTTATAATGATACATCTTGTAAAAGAGTTCCAAGGAATAAAGTTAAAAATGGAGGGAATTATATGATAATGGATGAATGGCTTCATAAAAAAAGAGGGAATGTTGAAAGATACTATGATATTTATGAACATTATGAGTATAGCTATAGTAGTAAGACACGTATAATGAGCATAATGTTAGTTATAATTATGGAGGGTATAATTGTAGAAGAAGTTCTCAAACTTTGAAAACTACATCAAGACCTCTTAGTTACAACAATTTGAAATTACCTCTTCTATAGGGCACTTTTAGTCCTTATGATTATGAAGCATGGGAGCAAGAAATGGAATCATTGTTCTATTACTGTGGTAGAAGAGAAGAAGAAAATTTTCATTGGTTGCTAAAATCTTTCCTTATGAGGTTAATGTTTGGTAGGATTGTAAATGTGAAAATAGAAGGAGAATAGGAGCTCAATCAATCAAGACTTGGAGCTTAATGAAGCAAGCATTGAGGACTAAATTAGGAGTTAGAAACCATGAATGACAAAGACAAGGTCAAGCAAAAGAAAAATTCATGGAATCTTCAATGGATGAAATGTCTAAAAAAGTAAATGAGCTTTCACAAGCTCAAGATGTACTTCATAAAAAAAGTCATTTAACATGAGAAGAAGAACACTTGTACCTTTGTAAAGGAAGTGTAATCAAGAGAGGAAAAAGTGAAGAGTGTTATGAGCACAATAGAAAGTGAGGGAAAAAGAAAAGAGAGTGAGTGCTTGATTGAAAATCATGAGAGTTAAAGGAAGAACAAGTGGAAGAAAAGCAAGGTGAGATTGAAAAGGGTGAGGAAGCAAAGTAAGAGATGAGTTTAATGATTTTTGACGGAGATAAAAGAGAGGAAATAAGAGAGGATTGTTGTGACATTAGTTCACCATTAAACTCACTTTCTAGTGAGGAGGTAAATTTACTAATTCCAATAACCATTTCCTTGCTTGTTTTTCTCCAAGTGTGCAGAAATTTGAAGCTCAAAACATAGAAAATGAAGGAAGTCTTGGCTACAAGCTCTACAAAATCATAAGCTTCCTTCCTTCCACATCTTTCTTGCTTTTGGTTTCATTATCAACGAATATAATAGTTGTTCTTTCTTTTTCTTTTATGATAGAATTCAACCTCAATTCCTGGACTTCTTAACTATAATTTGTGGACAAAGTCAAACCATGGAATGAAAGCTAAAGAAGAAGGCATGGAAATGAGCTTAGCATTGCCTATGAAGACACATCAATAAGCCTTTCTTTAAACATTTTTCTTTTATGCCATGAGTTATCTTTTAAGGAGTTAAAGTTGTTCGTAGAGTTGTATACTTCTTATATGACTCTAGTTGAAAATTTGATGGTTAATCCGTTCACTTGTGAGCTAGATCTTGATGTTGATCATATGTTTAAGTGCTTTTCCATGTACTTATTTTGAGAAACAACTTTTGATTAGTGTTGCTAGAATTAAACCATCTTAACATGACCTTGAGTTGTTATATGATAATATTTTCTTTGATCTTCTTTTTGCTAATTTCTCGTCTTCTTGTGCATCTAAGTAGAGTAAGATTCGTATCTTCCTTGGATATTTTTTTTGAAAGTGGCTATGTTGAGAGAGTTAGTTGGTTATCTTGTTCTTTTTGTGTTGGTCTTCATATTGAGTATATGGAAAATTTTGTTAAATAATGTGGATGTTTGCAATCTTTTCTTGATACTTTTGTGAAGAATCGAGAAGCTTTTATTCTTCTTAACCAATTTTTGCTCTATGTGGGTGACTATATTCAAATTTCTTGTGATGAACATGAGCCTTTGATTGTTGATGAAACTTGGTAACAGTGTTGTTGGGAAACTTCCAGGGTTTCAATTCTACCATTTTCATTTCAAGGATTTTGATTTTGAACTTTGTTTTAGACAATCGACAAGAAAGTTATTTTTTAACATTTGTGTTTTAGATTTTCTTCTTAGAATTCTTGAGAAAACACCTTGTGTTTAGAGCATTGAACGTCATTACAACTTCATGTTTCAACATTTGAAAATATCACGCACTTTGAGCTCTAGATTTCACCATCTTTTGAAAATTTCCAAAACTCATAAAACCTTCTTGATTTACTTTTGGAGTTTAGAAATGATGAAAGCTTCTACTTGCTTTTACCTTTTAAAGTTGTTAGTACTAATTCTTTCTTGAAAGAAATGTCGAAGAAGTTGTTCTTAATAAGTTTCCTTTCAATTTCTCATTTTAAAACTTTTGATGGAACAATTCTTCAAAACTTCTTGTCTTTGTTAAAACCTTTTGAGGAATTAGCTTTACTTTTCATCGTCCTTTCATAGAAGTTTTGAAAATTGATGTATTGGAGTTTGATTTACAAGATCATTATTGTTTCACTTTTGTTATCAATAAAAAAGATCTTGTAAGTTCTCGGTGGTATGTGCTTAAGTGTTTGCTAGAGGATCGTGTCTTGAACTTCTCTGCTCATACAACCTTTGCATATCATAGACCTTCCAAAGAAGTTATAGACATCTTGCTCTTCTTGTTATTTACATGACCATTGGACTTACTTGTTTAGTTCTTGAGTGCTTTAGCAATAGTGATTTTGTTGTTCATTTGAAAATTACATTTCTAATGTTACCTGCCTTTTGTTCTTATATGAAAGTGCGAATTTGAGGACAAATTCTTTTTAAGAGAGGGAGTATGATATAACTATGGATATGCATGAATTCTTGGAAGATTCAAGTCCAAGAGTTAAAACTAGAAGAATGGTCAAAATGGAGATAAATTGAAATTTATGTACCTGTCTTAGAAGAACTCCATTTTGGGGCTTGTAATGACTTCAAATGAACAAGTGATCTTCATGAAGATTGTAGAATACTTCTTGAGTTTTCTAGAATGATATAGCTTATTCCTAGATGAGTTCATTTGGATATCCTATGACCAATCTTAAATCGGACATTTTACCTTCGATTGCAAAGATAACACATTTCGGTACAATGGCCGTAACTTGTGCTATAGGAGTCCAGTTGAGGAGATTCAAGATTCATTGGAAAGCTCAGAGAATTCACTAAAAGTTTGTTGAAGACACTAAGAACCTGTTTGAATGTTTTAAATGTCAAACTAAGCTGATAATCAAGGAGATGCAAAATCACAGCAGAAAGGCTAGAATATAGCCTACCGGTCCCATCCTACCGTCCCCGGTAGGCCTCTGGTTAGAATGACAAGGTCTAGAGGTTGAGTTGCCGGACCTGGCCGAGTCAATACTGCAACCTTTTTTTTTTCAATTTTTGTTATTTTTAGATTAATTCTTGATTTCTTTATTTCCAAATTTGTAATTGATTTTAATTAAAAGGTTAATTAGGTATTTTTAATACTCATTAGGTTTTAGGAAGATGAGTAAGTTTTCTCTATAAATACTTACTTTTGCCTACTCTTGTAATAAACTTTGATGAATTTTGATGATATTAATTGAGAGTTTTCTATAATGATTTCTAGAGTTCTTCAACCCCTTCTTAGTTAGCTTCTAAATATTTGCTCTCTTAGTTTGTGAGCAAATGATAAATATATGGAAGTCAATTGATAATTTTTAATTCCTTCTTTAATTGATTCTAGGAGTTCTTACTTCTAGATTTGATTAATCTAGGTCTTCTAATTTGTGTAGCTTGGATTTTAAGGTTATAGTTTCCCTAATGTTCTTCTTATCAAGTTGGGAAAGAGTTTTTTCTCTCACTATTATTTTTATGTTGCTTAATTCTTCATAAATTCTTTAGTGGACTGTTTGAACTACAAAATTATCAATAAAAGTTTTTTAACACAAAGGTGATTTTAGAATGATGACGAATTTAATTTGCAACCAAATTAAAAATTCACATAACGGGTCTTTCCTGCCCACCCAGGCAAGCCCCCGCGGCTTCTAAGCCAGCCCAGAGAATGGGTGTAAGCCGCTAGCAAACGTTGGCTAGAAAGAAAACTCCTAGAGAGAAATTCCGAGAAACTCCTAGCAAGCAGTTTCTTTCCTACCAGTCTCTCCTTGTAATATTGTTACCACTCCAAAATTCCAATTGGGCTTGACAGTCAGTTAACGGCGTCCGTGATTTCAGTGGATCATAATCTCTCAAGGCCCTGGCCGGCAAGAGACCGACTTATCCAATCAGCTCCATCCTCCACACGTGATTTCTTCAGGCCCAGTAAGGATCGTGTCACCACATCAGTCCACAATCAAAAGCGTTGACTTTCTTTTTTTATTTTTATTTTTTAAGTAGCATCCAAAGGACAAGCGGATTTTGTCACGGTCTCAGTGGGACCTGTGGTGGTGGTGGTGGTGGGCGGCCCTTCCCGGCCGCTCCTCTTCACAACGCTAGCTGACACGGTTGCAGCTGAACCTAAACCCAATCTGCCAGTCAATATTTTGTTCTTTTTGGGAGGTTTCTTTTCTCTGTTTTGTCTTTTATCAGGACTTATCATTAAAGTCAACCCCCTCCCCCATAGAAAACCAAAGCAGCCAACACCACCTTCAATCATATTCTCCTGCATGCAATTGAACAGTGCGCATTATTTTGGTAAAAAATATATGAACCATTATGGTAATGTGAGTATAGTTGTCAATTAGAAATGCAGGAGTTAAATGTTAAATTAGAAATGCAGAGTTAAATGTTATATTATGTATGGATAGCGAAAGTCACTTCTAATTTAATTATAATTTAAGTGTAATAAGGTGTGTAACGAGGATACTAAAACGTTAGAATTTATTAATATATTTTTTTATTTGAGATAAGTGTATTGTATTTGTATAATATATAATTATAAATATAAATATTAAATAACACTTTAGAATATATATTTTGACATAACAAATAGTGTTATTTCTTTTTCATTTTCCTTGAAAACCAAATTAGGGGTAAATAAGATAATCCGCAACTTGGTAGCAAGAATTATGGGGAGACAGAAAATCCAAGAAAATACCTCTTTCTTGAATTAAAATGTATCTTTAGTGGTTGACCTTCGCACAACAAATTATAAGGTAAGGTGAGGTTATGGTTCAGGTAAGATTGGTCCACCTTCTGCCCCTCTATCTATCTATCTGTTACTGAATCATATGAATATTAAGACAAAACTCACACGGAATAGAAACAACAGAGTAGATCAGAGACACACTACACTTATAAATGAAATTAGATATATCATTAGAAAATTTGTTACATATATCCTAAAGCATGTAATTTTGATTTAAAAAAAAAAAAAGAAAAAGTTTTGACTATAATAGAGCCATCGCCAAATATGTTTTTAGAATAGTAATGGCAAATGTTTAAAGTAATTAACTTATGCTTGATGCTGATGAAATCATAAATGATTTGCCTACTCTCTAACGTTCTTGATTACTAGTAACAATTGTCACTTTAGAACATTGCACAACAATTTAGAAAGTGATTAAATTGTTTGAATTTAAAATGAAATATGCTAAATTACCCTTTAAGATAGGGTACATATATAAAAAAAATATTATTTAATATTTTTTATTTATTAAAATGACATATATTTTAAAAATGAAAAAAGTATATCCAAATAAAGATAATACGAAACTAAGGTAGTATGAAGTCCGAAAAAGTGGACCTAATCTTGACTTTTTATAAGTTGAATATCACACTTTTATCCCTAAGAAAATATAAGGATTTAAAATATTTCATAAATTCTCGGCTTTATCTAAATTAGTTATTTTAAAAGTGATAGTTGTAATTGTAATTATAATATGGACTTCTCCACGATAAATTTGGGAATGTTTCCTCTCTACCTATTAGTGAATTTTTTTTTTCCTTTTGATCGAATCGCATAAATTTCTTTATCTTCTACATCAACGCAAGATGCTAGTAGGGCTGGGTGGTAGAACCATCCCAGAGTTGTATTAAAAAAGGAAAACAAAAAGTGACATAATTGTGACATGTAGCCCTTTTTAGAAGAAATCTTCCTTTTTAGGTGAATCCTTTTAGAAGAAATCTTAAAGAATATAAACGTTGACATTTGTTTAACTCTAAAATGGTGAATCGAGAAGTAGAAAATGGTACTACCACAACATGCATTATCTTATCATCTCATAGTCCAAATATATATATATATATATAGATAGAGGCTATCTATGAACTACCAACCCTATGACTTTAGAAGAGCAAAAGACATAAAACATAAAACTTGCTCCTTCATCTGCTCCACTCTCTTACCCAACCCTTTGTTTTCTTTTCATAAACTTTTCCTCTTTCACATAATTTCATTCCCGTCAGTTCTAATTCCCACACTAAAACATAGCTGAATATTTATCTATATATGATGCCCACATATAATTGAGGGATAGTTATTAAGTTTATTAAAAAGATTCAATAATATGGAGGAACTTCATCAGTCCAATGGATTTGCAGATGAATTGGTTAGAGAGCTTCTCGACAGTGATTCCCAACTTTTCTTAATACCACAATTGGCAATGGAACCAACCATTGAAGAAATTGAAGGTGCCCTGTCCCTAGCCAATTATACGATGAAAAATCAACAATATGGAGATTTATCACAAACTAGGTTCTAATTGATATACTTTTTGCTAGCATATATGCCTCATTATTGGAATATCCAAAGAATTTTTTTTTTTTTTTAATCAATGCAGAATTTCGACATTGGAGAGGGACTTGACGAGCAGGGCTCATGATAATAACTACAGGTATACTTTGAGAATCAAGAGTTGTGACAGTGCAATGACTGATGATGGCTATAAATGGCGCAAGTATGGTCAGAAATCTATCAAGAATAGCCCAAATCCCAGGTAATAATCAAGAATTCCCAATGTTTACACATTTTCCCTCCTCTCGTTGAGAATCTACTTTCTTAACTAGTGAGAAAATGTACTTATATAGGCTCCGGTAATTAATTCTATATAAACTTGGTAATTAATCTTGTAATACCTTTTAAGGTGTAATTAGATTTAAACTTCTTTTCAATATGGTGTCTATAAAAGTTACCTAAATATGTTTAGTCTTACCAACCTCACGTTTCAAATGTCCAATTTTAAGAATAAAGAAATATAATTAATTAATGAGTAAATAATTTTTCTATAAAGGCATATGTAGTTAATTTTCTATTATGGTTTTTGGTAGTGGGGTTAGACTAAATAACATTTTAAATACTATTCAATATTTGGCTCAATATTTATATAGAATTAAGGACAAAAACTAAAAAGAACGAGATAACGGTTACCTCAACTTGCGGAAAAGATTTACTTTCCAACCATTTAAAAAATTTCCTAAGATTTTCCTCTTTATAAAGTTGGGGTTGGGTTTTGCTGGCTGATTTTGTGTAGCAAATGCATGCAGGAGCTATTACAGATGTACAAACCCGAGGTGTGCAGCTAAAAAGCAAGTGGAAAGATCAAGTGATGACCCAGACACACTCATCATAACCTACGAAGGACTTCACCTCCACTTTGCTTATCCATTTTTCCACCTGAATCAACAACATCACCAGCCACTAGTTGAAAATGTAGATTCACCATTGAAGAAACAGAGGAAATTTTCTTCTTCAGATTCAGAAGAAGGCCGCCAAGAAATGAATGAATCTTCATCAGCAGCAGGGAAAATTCAAATTATTAGTTCATCAAAACAAATAATACCCAATTTATCTTACCCTGCAACAGAATTGGAGCAAGAAGAATTTGAGAACGGAGGAACTAATAATATTTCACAAGGTTTGCTTGAAGATGTTGTTCCTTTAGTTGTGCGGAAGCCATATGTCATGACCTCTTCTTCTACTTCTCATTTCTCTTCTCCTCCAACCTCACCGTCTACAATTTCTTGGTCTCCAGATGATTCTTCACCCGCAAGATTTGGTTGTTAATCAAAGCATAGTATAATTAGCATTATTAGTTGTATGAAATTAATAAGGTTCCCACATTTGATCATATCTTATTTATTGGAAATTATCTTATCTTATATCTAACTCCGTTTTAGCCAAAATTGAACGGTTAGAATTATGAATTCTTTTACACATTTTAATGTATATTTATTGTATATCTTTCAATTCTATCTTATTTAATTCATTTATTAACTCTCATTCCTCTTTTTTCTCTCTTTATTTATTAAGTGATAGAATAGATATCTTTCGTAACAAATTGTATTGTTTTCTTGGTTATTAGTTCGTGTGCAAAATCTAAAATAACTTATATTCTTGACCAAAAATAGTAATTATAATATTACAAAATCTATGTATAATATATTATCTGTGTCTAAGACTTAAAAAATGACACTTAATTGCTAGGTGTTGAGTTCAAATCTTATATAGTAAAGGTGTAAAACAAATAAAATCATGATAAAAAATCCGAACAGTGAAATTGAGAGGCTTTTTTGCCATAATTAATTGTAAAAACATTTAAAATTCTAGAAATATTATAATAAACAGTAGAAGAGCAACTGTAATGCTGTTTTGTTGAACAAAACTAAACAGTAGAAGAGTATTCAAGTAATAATATCTTCTGAACAAAGAACCAAGCATAAATTTAAAAAAAAAACAAAAAACAAAAAAAAAACCTTACCAGCAGTCTTCTTGAGGCCTTCAATATAGGGTTATACAAACAAATTGAACATATTATTAGCATTATGAATTAGTTGAATAAAATAAGGTTTCCACGTGGAATCGTATGTATGTTATTTATTGGAATCTTATCTTGTAGGAATACTTACAAATTAATCTGCATGCTACTATTTTCTTTGAATCTTTCTTTTAAGATTCAGTTCTATTCAAAAGAAATTCCATTAAAATGACTTTACGCAATAAAATTTCAAGTCAATAAATTAAGAGACAAGAAAAATTAGCTCTAATGTATTTATTTGATATTTGAAATAATTACAACAATCTCTGGAGAAGTTCTTGACTTGGAGAAGAATCCTTCTCTTCAGCAAAATGTTGACTCGAGAATTTGGAAAAGTTTGATCTCTGATCAAACAAACTTTGATTGTGAACTCAAGGGTTTGAAAGCTTGATCTCGAACTATACGAACTTTGGTTGTGAATCGAAGGTTTAAAAGCTTGATCTTGAATTGCATGAACTTTGATTGTGAATCGAGAACTTGAAAGTTTTATCTCGAATCGGATGAACATCGATTGTAAACTTGACAACTTGGAAGCTTGATGTCAAAGCTGTCTAACTTTAACTTTGAACTTAGCATCTTGAAAACTTAATATTGAGTTAAACGAACTTTGATGATGAACTCAACGATTTAGAAGCTTGATGTTGAGTCGGATGAACTCTGATGATGTGCTCAAGGGCTTGGAAGCTTGATCTCGATCACAGAGTCGTTGAGACCTTCTTCACTCCTCTGGATGAAGAACACTTAATGATTCGAAGAAGACCAAATTTTGGAGAATTTTTACTTGTCTGAAGCTTGAATCTCTTCTGAATACCTTTTAAATGCATTCTTCTGGATGTCTTCTGGATCTCCTTCTCAATACTCTTTCAACCTTGAAGAAGACCCTTATTTATAAGTAGAGATGGAGCTTTGGGTTGCTTTGTCACCAAGTGACAAATCATTGTTGTTGGATCGGCCCAATTCTTTATTTGATGATGCACAATAGATTTAAAATGTGAAATAATTCGGGCTCAATTTAATTAGAGTTTCAATTACATAAGTCTCATTTTATTGAGTTTTATATAAAATGAGTTTGGATATATTATTTAAATAATCCAACCTAATTTAGATGACCCAAAAACCTCTTTTATCATCTTAATTTAAATAAACAAGACTAAAAATTTATTTTATTTATTCTTTAATTAAATGAATTAATTGAAAATTTAATTATCTACAAATGCCCCCACTTTAAGACTTGAATAAAAGTTATAGGACTAAACTTTGAAGATTAGACTTGAAGTACTTGAATGAAATTTTTTTTTCAACTTGTATGAGGGTCAAATTGATTTCGCAATTTAAGTATAAAGATCTAATCTTTGAACGTGATCCTTCACAAATCTTTGATAAGATTTTTTTTTTTTTTTTTTAAGAACCACTTGAGTTTTTTTGCCTTATTTGAGCTACTTTTTAAAAAATTCCACTAAAGTGATTTTTTTTATACTCTTAGTATTGCCATAATGCACATCATATGTGTTATTATTAGTGATAACGCACATATCATATGTGTTATCCTTAAACCAGAAATCAAAGTTCTAATTAGCTGATGTTGCTAATAACACATACAACAAAATGTGTTATCTTTATTGATGACGCATTTGAAAGATGCGTTTTCTGTCACAAACATTTTGTTAATAATTTTTTTACAAAATTTGTAGTTGTTTCTTTTTTTGGAAAAAAATTGGCTTAATGGTACGTTTTCTCCATAAACATTTTCAAAAGGTGACTTAAGTCCATAAACATTAATTTGTTTCTTTTCAATACACGAACATTTTATTCTTGGTAGGATATGTACATATGTCTATTTTGGCTATTATCCTTTTCTTTTGCTATTAAGTGGAGGGCATTTTCTTCCCAAAAAAATCATCCAACCCTCTCACTTAGATTATTTTGGGACTAAAAAAATTTTTAAAAAAAAAACATTAGAATCAAAATAAAATTTAAACTTTCCCTATTTTCTTTTTCCTCCTCTTCCTTCTTCTACCTTCTTCCTCCTCTTCTCACTATAAACCATCACCACTATCTTTCCCTTCTTTCTTCTTCCTCCTCTTTCTTCTTCCACCACCACTAGCACCACTCTTCCCCTCTTCCTTCTTTTTCCTCTTCTACCACCACCCTCCCCTTTTTCTTCTTCTCATCCTCCTTCTCATTAACCATCCACCTGCCGCTGCAACACTCTATCATTTCCCACCATTTCTGAAGCAAAATGAGTGATTGTAGCAAATAGACAAACAAAGTGGACTGAGTAAATAAATCAGATGGGGCACAGCAAAAAAAATCACCAAGCACAAATCGCTCACAGCCCAAATTGAACAAAATCTCATATTGAAACAAAAAATTGAAAATCTATTTGAGGAGATAATCAATTACCCATATACGCTAGAATTTTGTAAGAATAATTTAAGTCAAATTCCACTTTATTGATTCTTCTAATTTGTAAGGTGGTGGATTGAGGCGGTGCGGCAGCGGCGGGGTAGATGGTCGAGGAGGAGAGGAAGAAGAAAGAGGAGAGGAAGATAAGTTAGATGAATGTATGGACCATTTTGGGTAGAGAATGGTTTATTGTGGTGAAAGACAGAAGAGGAGAAAGAAGAAAGAGGGGAGGTGATGGTGGTGGTTTACAGTGGTGGAAGAATGAAAGAGAAGGAAGAAGAAACAGGGGAAGTGTGGTGGTGGTGGTGGTGGTAGAAGAAGAAGAGGAGGAAGAAGAAAGAGGGGAAGGGTGGTGATGGTGGTTTACAATGTGGTATGATCCTCCCAAGTACTCCCAAAATGCAACTCCTTTCTTGAGAATTCCTTTGATGGTTGTTTTTTGGATAATTTGAAGAACACAAACACACAAATGGCAAGTATAATAAAAGATGAATAAGAAGAAACAAAAAAATCTTCTTATACGCAAGGGGAAAATCGACAAGGCTTGCAAAAGCCTCACCTATCCTCCACACTTCAAGAAGTACCTATATTCCCAAGTAACACCAATTAAAAAATTGGCACCTCAAGAGATAGATAGGATTTAGAGATTAGACTTGGACTCTTGAATTTTAAGATTCAAGAACTTTCTTGCCGTGAATTATATAATGGAAACTCCTAATTTACGAGGAAGAGGAAGAAAACTCAAGAATCCTACTTCTTCACTCTTTGATTTCTCAAATATGTCAAGCCTCTAACACATGGCTGCAATAAGAGTGTTTATAATGGTTTTTACAATTAGTTTCCAAACCTAGGTATTAAACTAGCTTAAAAAGAGTTTAGGGAATGATAAGACCACTTAGTTATAAGTCAAATAAGTTTATAACCAAAAACGAAGAGTTAAGGAAGTTAGAAAATTCACAATCCTCCCTTCACTCGAGACCGACCGGTGATGGTAGGTCCTGACCTACCGTCCTTGATAGGTCACTTTCTTTAAACCTCCTTTGTAACCCAATGCCTACTAGCGACGGTAGGGTAGAATCTACTACCAGTGTTAGGGTCCTGAAATGGTCTCCCCCTTTGGTTTTTGAGGCTTCCAACCTTTCCAAGTTTGCTTCCTTAGATTCCTCGACTTGCACACTAGACCATAGGACAGTTTTGGACCTTGAAAAGTCCTCTTCTTGATCTCCTATCACTTGCCAATCCAAATATTGGATCATCTTTGTAAATCTGGCTATCTTTCCTCGGTGCTCCTTTTCTATTCTTTTAGTTATGGCTCTTGTGATCGAACCTCGCAATAGCTCTATGGTTCCTTACACTTTCCGGGTCGTACCATCTGCCTCTCCTCTGAAAGGATTCGTCGTCGAATCGAATAACAACAAGAATGCAGGCAACATTACAAATGGAGGCATTAAAGGCACAATACTCAGAAAGTTACCCAAGCTCTCGAGACTTAGAAGAGAATGAGAAAATAAAGCATTAACTTTGTCAACCAACGTCGCAAAACCATAAGAATTCCACAAGTACCATAATTTCGTAAATAGTTTATGATAAGAAAAGGATATGTCAACAAAGAAGTTCAAGGCTAAGAAACTCCAAAAATGACTATTCAAGAGCCACTCCAAATTTTCAAGAATTCTCCAAAAGAAGTACAATTGAAAGTATTGAATTCTTGTAAATCAAAGAAAAAGTTAACATCAACATCTTTAAAAGAAAGATGATAATAAAAGCTTTTGTCCTTTTCCAACTCAAGGAGTAAATCAAGAAGATCGAGAGTTTGAAAAATGATCTCTTTAAAAGGATGATGGTAATATAAACTTAAATTCTCAACACTTTGCAAAGTTCCTTCATTGATTCTTGACAAATTCTTTTACAAAATTCTAGAAATATATTAAAGAATCCAAGAAGTTTTTACCAAAAGACTCTCAAGATCACAAATGTCATTAGCTAGAAAACTCCTTTTGGAAGTCAAAGAATTAGTATTGAAAGGTTTCACATCCTTTTGTACTTCATTTTGCAACATCAAGTTTCCAAAATAACTCTTCAAATTGCAAGTGAAAACACCAAATCCTTTCTCCTTTCCATTTCAAAGAATCTTCAAAATATTTTCTCAATTGTTTGATTAAGAGCTCTAAACAATGAAATTCAAGACGAACACTTCTTGTACACCAATAACTCCCATAAAAATCTTTAGAAGTGCTAGCTTGTTTTTTTGCTAAATCATGTTTCCAAAAAATTCCTTTGAAAGGAAGATGGAAAAATATGAAGTTTTGACATGATTTCTTCCAAAAGAGCTTTAAAATATTATTCAACAAGGAACACTCTTGGTTTAACATCAAAACTTGTAGAACTTTCAATTCTCTTTTGAAAATCAACTCATTCCAAAACTCCTTGAAGGTTAGAGAATAAAGTAAGGTAGCACCAAGAGATTGATTCTCAATCTTGACACAAGTCTTTGTGTTTTGAACAATTTTCTCATTTAAAGCTTCATCTTTGAAGAGAAAGTCAACAAAGGCACTAGAATAGAAGATGTTTCTCAACAAGATTCTTCAAGTTTAGTTCAAAAATACCATTTCCAAAGGTAGTTTTCCCAAGATTACAAAGATGAGATTTAGACACCTTTAAACTACCATTCATTTCTTTTTTATAGTTTAGCAACGACATAAATTTCTTGAAATAAAAAATGGTAGAATTGAAAACCATGAATGTTTCCAAACAACAAAGTTTTAAAAAATTCTTCAACAATTAAAACCTTTTGTTTTTCATGAGGAAATTCAAGCTTATATCTCACAAGGCACAAGAGTTTAATAGAAGGAGTAAATCCATCAAAAATTTTCTTGGAAGCATAAAGAAAAGATGATTCATAATCATAACTCTCAACAAACTCTCCTTTAAACTTAGCAAGAAAATCACCACATAAAGTCCAGAAGAAACAATTAACTCTCTCATCATAACCATTTTCAAACAAAAGTTCGAAGGAAGATACAAATCTTACTCCACATAAATGCACAAGAAGTTGAGACAAAAGCAATAAGTCTATCAAGGATGAGACTATCATGTAACAGCTCAAAGTCATGATAAGATGGTTTAATTCTAGCAATACTAACCATAAGTTGTTTTTCAAGAAAAGTACATGAAGAAGAATACTTAAGCATATGGTCAATATCAAGAACTAGCTCACAAGTGAAAAGATTAACCATACAATCACCAACCAAAATCAAATAGAAGGCATTCAATTCTAAGAACAATTTTAACTCTTTGGAGAAAAAAACAAGGTAAAAAAGAAATAGGTTTGAAGAAAAACTCATTGTGAAATCTCCATAGCATAATATTAGTTTTCCTCCAACGCTTTCACCTTGGCCTTCGAACTCCATGGTATACCTCCTTCCTCTCGTTGATTTTATGGAGAAATTATATTGGAGAGACTTCCTATCAAATTCAAACGCAAAGCCAACAATGTTAAGCTCAACAAGGAAAGTATCATCTAAATTACCAAAGCCATAACAAGAAGAATTAAGCACAACACTACTACTCATTAATAGATCCTCAAGAGATAAATGAGAAGAAAGGCAATTTGTCATAGATGGCATGAGAAGAAAAAGGTTCCCTTCGAAAGCAATAATACACATATCACCAATTAAAAACTCACTTGAAAAATTATAAGAATCCAACAAAGATTTTAATTCCTCAAGAGAAACCTGATAGCATAAAGAAGAAAGGTTAAGAGATAGGCTTCTTGATAAGTCTTCAAGAATAGGGCTAAGCTCTTTCTCCATGCTCATTTTATCCTCAACTCTTAGCACACAAGAAACAAAATTAGCAATATTGAAATCACAATCATCAACTCTAGGACTTGCACAAGACATGGAATTAGATTCAATGAAGTATCTCCTCTCAAGATATGTTCCAAGAGAGTTAAAGAAAGTGAAATGATCTTCATATTCCATGAAAACAAGTGAGAACAACTTAATTTCCTAAAACAAATATCAAAACGCAAGTAGAAAGTATAAGGAAATAAGCTTATTGTTTTGATGGAGTTGTAGATAAGTCTTTCCCCTTGGTTCTTGCTTGGCTCTCGAAAATTTTGCACAAAAGGAAATTCACTAACAAAAGAAGAGATAGTTTGGTTAGCAAAGAAATTTAAGTCCTCACTCTTTTCAAATACATTCAACTCTTCTTTAGAATTCTCTCGTTTTTCTTCACTCATTTCTTTTGTTATCTCATTTTCTCAAGATCATTCTCCTTTTCTTTTCTGCACTCATCTTTGTTCAATAAATGACTAAGAACAACATGAGTTGTTATCTTTTCTTCCTCTCCACAAATCACTACTTCAACAACCTTTGGTTGTTCTTGTTCTCCTTGCATTCTCTCTTTCAATTTCTTTAAATCTTCAATCACTTGAGTAGGAGAGAGAGATTTAAGGGTACTCTTAAGACCACCCCTTTCAATGGAGTATGTCTTCTTGACGTCGTCATAGGAAGCTTGCCTTGTATCTATCCATGGTTGTCCAAATATTAAGTGGCTTACTTGCATTCGAATAATGTCACAAAGAACTTCATCCATGTATCTTCCAATGGAGAAGGATATCCATACTTGTCTAGTAACCCACACCTCTTCATGACCCTTTAACCACCTTAAGCAATAGGGCTTAGGATGTTCCATGGTGGATAAACTCAATTTCCTTACAAGGTAGGCACTAGCTAAGTTTGCATCACTTTCTCCATCAATAATGGTGTGACAAGCTTTGTTGGTAATATTGCATCACGTATGGAACAATCTCTCCCTTTGATGAATAGGTACTCCTCCAAGGCCTTGAGAATCAAGATTCCCCATGACCACCAATGTCCTTCCATATCCATCAAATTTTAAGACCAAGTCTCCATCACCATTCTTTCTATCTATTCCTCTACCAACAATGTCATCACTATCCATTATCCTTCTTTCAATATTTGGTTCATCTCTATAGCTTCCATTACAATCATTCCTACCGTAGGCACCCTAGTTATATATTTCATAAGTATGGGCACCATAATCATAGCATTCATGGTATTCATTATGGTAGATCTTCATCCCATACATTATTATAACATAGGCACCTACAAAATAGAAACAAGTAATAGAAAACAAAGGATCCCGTCGTTTCCTAAGTGTTTCTCTCAATGATAATTGCTCTCAACCCTCGTGTTTCCGCTCACCCTCTACAGCTTTTATCTCAACATGCTCACCTTCTTGCCTTTTACTTTCCTCACCCATTAGAGTTACTTGGTGATTTCTAAAACTTCCAAATCAAAATTCACACAAGTCATTCTTAATAGATAAGCAAAAAAATCCAAAGGGAACTTTTGTCGAGCATGTAGAAGGCATAGAATGTCAAAGAAAAATTCAAGAGCATGAGTCAACGAATGAGTCTAATTTCCACAAAAAGATCAGAAAAACACTAAGAAATATATCCATAAAAGTTGCAAATTCAAAACAAAGGCAATAGAAAGCTTAATTCAAAGATATCATGAGTACTATGAAAAATTTCCAGAAAACAGTGCAGCAAGACATTTCATCACAAAAATCGCAATAATTCAGTGATGGCAACTCCAATTCAAGTCAAACCAACTTAGAAAGATTCATAACTCAAGGTGGATGAATTTAGGCAAAAATTTCGTTCAATTTGAGGGAGTATAACACAAGATATAGACAGTTTAATCCACATGTTCTCAGCAGTGGCGATTTCTGAACAGTTTGCAAGTTTGCATTCAATTGACCCACCAAATAAACCAAATCAGGTCAAATTTGTTTCTAAAGAACTACAACTCAACAAGGATTCGTACTGGACACTTTCAGGCAATTCTAACCTCATTTGCTATGCTTTCCATCACATTCTTTGCATCACATTGCTTGTCTTTTCTCAAATATTTTCAATGCTTTTTTCTTACACGCAAAATAAAAAATAAACACATAAAATTTACCTCAATGATATTTTTTCTCTGATACCACATGGTATGATCCTCCGAAGCTTTCCTTGAAGATCCCAAGATGCAACTCCCTTCTTGCGGATTCCTTTCATGGTTGTTTTTTGGAGAATTTGATGAACACAAACACACATTGCAGGTATAATAAAATATGAATAAGAAGAAAAAAAAAAGACCTTCTTGTATGCAATGGGAGAATAGACAAGGCTTGGAAAAGCCTCACCTATCCTCAACACTTCAAGAAGCGCCTATGTTCCCAAGCAACACCAATTAAAGAATTGGCACCTCAAGAGATAGGTAGGATTTAGAAATTAGACTTGGATTCTTGAATTTGAAGATTCAAGAAGTTCCTTGCCTTGCATTATACAATAGAAACTCCTAATTTACAAAGAAGAAAAAGAAAACTCAAGAACCATGATTCTTCACTCTTTATTTCTCAAATATGTCAAGCCTCCAACAAATGGGTACGTGTAAGAGTATTTATAGTGGTCCTCACAATTAGTTTCTAACCCTAGGTATTAATTAGCTTAAAAAGAGTTCAGGGAATGATAAGACCACTTTGTTATAAGTCAAATAAGTTTACAACAAAAATGAAGAGTTAAGGAAGTTAGAAACTTCACAATCTTCTATTCAGTCAAGACCTACCGACAGCAGGTCCCGACCTACTGTCCTCAATAGGTCGCTTTCTTCAAACATCCTTTGTAACCCGAAGCCTACTGGCGAGGTAGGGTACCGCCGGCAGTAGGGTCCAGAAATGGCTTCTCCTTTGGTTTTTGAAGCTTCCAACCTTCCCAAGTTTGCTTTCTTAGATTCCTCCACTTGCACACCAGACCATAAGATAGTTTTGGACCTTCTAAAGTCCTCTTCTTGATCTCATATCACCTGCTAAGCCAAGTCTTGGATCATCTTGGTAAATTTGGCTATCTTTCCTCGGTGCTCCGCTTTCATTCTTCTAGCTAAGGCTCTTATGACCGGACCTTGCAATAGCTCTAACGGTTCCATGCGCTTTCTGAGTCATACCACAATGGGAGGAAGAGGAGGAAGAATGAGGAAGAAGACAGAGGGGGAAGTTTAAACTTTATTTTGATCCTAAATTTTTTTTAATTTCATCTTTAGCCCCAAAATAATCTAAGGTGAGAGGGTTAGATGATTTTTTTGAATGAAAACGTCCTCCACTTAATGGTAAAAAGAAACGAATAATGTTCAAAATGGACGGATGTACCTATCTTACCTAGAATAAAATGTTCGTGTACCAAAAAGAAAAAAATTAATGTTTATGGACCAAGTCACTTTTGAAAAATATTTATGGAGAAAACATACCATTAGGCCAAAAAAGAAAAAAAGATAGTTTTTTTTTTCTATTTCTATCACTTTGTGTACATTTTTATGATAATAATTATACCCGTTTTAAGTAAATAATTTATAAAAAAGTACGTAGAAGTAATTGAAAGTATATTTTTGTTTTTGGCACTTGTACATTTTACGATAATAATTTATAACCGATTTAAGTAAAAAATTTATAAAAATGTACCTAGAAGAAATTCAAAGAAGAAATATCATTAATACAAAAAGTAAACTACTACAACACTTTGTAAAAAAGAAACTTATACATTGCTTGGACCCGGGTTATTACAAGTTATTCTATTATGTCCCGGCATACTACATTTGCTACATCTTGGAGGAAAATTCGGGTTTCTATAATCCATTTCTCCCTGAAACCTTGTACCTCCTGTTTCCAACCCTGTTGATTGTTCATATTTTAAGGATAGAATGTTAAATTGTAAGGGGCATCTCTAAAAAAGTTCTCATGCGCAACCGGATAAAAGTTGGATTGGTATGTTCGTTTGTAAGTTTCTCGTAAATATATGTGCAGCACATAAGAAGCTATTCTTGCATTATTTTCTTTACAAACTGCAAGAGCATTTGAACAAGGCAATGTATATTCATGCCATTTCCTACAACTGCACAACTTTTCTTTCATTTTCAAAGTGTATATGCTGTTGTCGCGACCATCAACCTATATGAGAGATTTAACCATGTAAATACGAACTCGTGGATTATACGATATAACTGTATGCTATCTTGATTTTAATTCGATTTTAAGAAACTTGTCAAAAACTCTTTTCGAAAATGGATGCATACAGTATGAGCTTCCTGACGATGCTAGTTGAAGTACTTAACCAATTTGTTGAATATCAATTCAACTAAGGCTTTTAAAGGTAACCCCTAACTTTTTTTAAGACACTATTAAGTGTTTTTTATATGTTAGTCGTCATCACTCCGTGTCTGTGCCCACCATCATGCACGAGTGTCCACTTCTCCAACGGGATCTTAACTAAATAATTATAAGCATTTACATTTCTACTTTTAATTTCATTCATGGCAAGTTTAAATTTCCATCGCTTAATTTCAGCTCCGACCTGCCATACTAAAATTTTTAATTCACTGTTCTTAAAGATGTTGAAATTTGCTCGAATATGGCATGGACAAAATCTATACTCTGCAAATGGAGGTTGTCACAGAACTTGATTTTGCGTAGCAGATAAAAATCCCTTTGTGGTGACCTGATATTAAACGAACAGGTCAAATCATTGACAAAATTTTCCTATAGCAGTTTGAGGAACCAATTCCAACTTTCAGATGACTCTTTATCATCAATTGCAAATACTAGGGGAAACAAATGGTTATTCGCATCCCATGTGCTTACAATTAATAGTACGCATGGTCCCCTAAGATGAGTGCCATCAACATAAATGACTGACTGACAGTTGAGAATCCAGTTATACAAGGCTCGAAATATTTAAAAAGAAATTTGAAAACATAGTTCGGGGGAATGCTTGTTCTGTGACACAACTACTTGTAAACAGTTCCTTGGTTAGAATCTTTCATGGCTTGAGATATTTGGGTAAAATTGAAAAAGTTGTCTCCCATCTCCCGAACATCCTTTCTACTACAAACTTTCGAACTTGTCATGCCCTTCTTGTACGTACAACCCGTTTCAAGTAATATTTGGACTTTTTGGATCACATTTGAGACAGGGATCTTGGGATCATTGGCAACAAGATGCTATGTTAGTTTTGAAATAAACTTTGAAGTCATATTTCGATACGTGTTTTGACTAACTTGAAAAAGGCATGTGTGTTCTTTAATGAATCTAGTGATCTCCCAACAACCATGGGTTTCCCTTTTCTTGATTCCAATATACCATAGACAAAAATTGTTCTATGATAACATTTTATTGTCCACTAATCTCTCTTACTTTTAACAACTCTAAACTCTCGTCCTATCCGAATAGACCACATTTGAACAGCATAAATTACTTAGGTTTTGCCTACGAACCTAATTCCTAATTGAAGATCAGTCATTACATCGTTCTAATCTGGCAACTGGATAGTTCATGATTCGATAAGATCATCTATCTGCTCTCCCGAGCCCATATCTAGAAAGGCTCCTAATGATATATAATCATATAGAGCATTACCGAACCATTGACTACTTTGTCATTGATTCCCTACAGTTGAAGATAGAGAGTTTAGAAGTGTGCATGTCATCTTCTTCATCATTATCACTATTGGCATCATCAGATGCACTTGATATGCCATCATCTGCATCATCATCGTCACCGTCTTCAGCATCTTCCTATACGTCTAGGTACACATTGATGGTTCATAGGAAATTATTTATGTTATTATTGTGACATGTTGACGAACATTTGAATAATCCTCATGTGCCGATACACGAGTATCCTGAACATTTGAAAATGTCTCTGATTGTGCCGGTTTAAATTCAACTAGAACGCGAATGCCTTTCTTGGATATATCAGGTCTAATTGCCCAAAAGTAACACATCTCATCATCATTGTTCATATTATACAAAGTATAACTAAACATGTTATATTATTCATGAAATGCAGGCACCCTCATTGTAATTCGGACATGCCACTGATTTGGATCCATTCCTTGATGCTTAAAAGTTTTCCTAACAAGTTGAGCATGTGTCACCATCCGGGTAAATGTCCATATTTTATTTGCCGCTTCTATAAAATAAGGACGAAATGCATCTCTGGCATGCTCCAAATCTCAGAATAATACTACTCTAACAGGGTGAGTGTTATCTATATTCATTGTTTGTAATGAACGAAGGAAAACTATTAAAATTTTTGGAAATAGAATAAAAGGAAAATTCATCGAAGTTGTGGTGTGATAAAAAATTTGGTGATTTTTAATCCATATATATAAAAGCTTAAAAGATTTTTGCATTTTTTTAAGGGAGTTTATTTTAGTTAAAAGTTTCACATGGGCTTGATAGATTTGACTTCAATTCCATGTTTTTGAATTGTCAAATCAAGTGATGTACTCACGTGTGCTTTGTCAGATTTCAATTCAAAAGCATAAAAATTTTTGCATTTTTTGAGGGAGCTTATTCAAATTAAAGCTTCACATGGCCTTGTAGGATTTGATTTCAAAAGTATCCAAATCCTATAATTTTTTTGAGTTGTCAAGTCATGTGAAAAGGATTCACATGGGCTTCTTTGATATGAATTCAAAAGGTTAAAAAATTTTGGCATTTTTTGAGTGCTCTGTTTCGTATTAAAGTATTCACCTGGGCTTTTCGGAAGACATAATGCAAAAGTTTTCAAAAAAATATTCAAATTCTCATTTCTTGAGTTGTCAAGTAATGTAAAAAGGATTCACATGGCATTTTTTTATTGGTCTTTCCATATTCAAGTATTCACATGGGCTTGTCGAATGACATAATACAAAACTTAAAATGTTTATGAATATAAAGAAATAATATAAAAAATATGACAAAGCATCATAAATAATGTTCAAACTTTGTAGTCTAAAGATAATTAGATGGAGAAAATCTAGCCGTCCTCTTACTAACACGAAGTCCAAAGCCAAGTGGTTGCATGGGTGCAACCACATTTGATGGTCATCACCATGCTCCTCTGAATCATAAGAAGATATCCTCACTGGAGATATATGAGGCAGAGATGAACCTGATGTGCCTGCTACATGTGCAAATAGCGGTGCATAAAATGGCGTGCCTGCTATACTCTGAGGTGGCAGAGCATATGACGTGTCTGGGTATAATGTGTCTGGCTTCAAACCCAAAGTAAATGTTAGAGCATCTCCATCTGGACTGTCAAATGGGTCATGTGGAATATATGATCCTGGTCTGCTAATACTGTCCTAGCTGCATAAAGAACATCATCTCCAACACTCTCTGCCCCTTCTCCCCGTCCCCGTCCACCAAGTCCTCATCCTCTCCATCCTCTATGATCAAAGCCAGCATCCTCTGCAGGGGCTAGAACATGTCCTCCACATGCACCAACGTGGGGCACTCTACGCTGACCCTAATTCAATCTACGAGCACCACATTCGGGTACAGGTTCCCATGGATGACGACGTGATAGCTGTACTAAAAATATCTGTTGAATATCATCGCTGAGATGGGGTGCAACCTAACGTACTACCGACTACCGATAGAAACCATGCACCAACTAATGATGGTCTGAACTTTTTTCATAACACAATTATACCTTGTCAAAGACGATTATGATCCCTCCAATACCCCTGTAGTCATGTCATCTACCTCCTGCAGCATAGATGTCTGAAAAATATAAAGAAATAATATATATAAAGATATAAAAAAATTTAATTATCATCATCCGTCAGTCGAACCCATTTAGCTGGTATTCATATGTCCGGGTATCGCGGCGAGCTAGATTGTCTATGTAGACTCTAGTGATCTCCGATACCATCGAATATAATCATCCCGGAGTGATGATAGCTGCACCACAGGTATAAGTGGCCCATCCCTAATATGCTATCTCCAATCAAGCCAGACTTCCACATGAGTAGCATGATGTGGCAACTAATAGTGTAATCATTTCCTTTGAGTTGATATCAATACAAAGAAAGACGAGTATCACAATTAGTATGTATAAGCTGATCCCGACCAAATTATCTCACCAGGCGGCCTGAATAGTGACACTCTACTATCTAATAATATATCAGAGGCACCTCTACCCACCACAAGTCAGAAGGTACCAGATTACCCTCAGGAAATGGTAACCAGGCAAACTGTGAAATTTAAATATTTCTAACAAGCTCATTTACAAAAAGGATTTGAAATTTTAATTAAAACATAACTAAAAAATTAAAGTTCTACCTGGTCGGATGGCATGAAGTCCAACTAATCTCGATAAGCAAGCAGGACATGCATAGGAAACTGGCTGAGATCAAATGATGTAGGCCACATAGCTCCACGAGGAGCACGTGGGTCTTGTTCTGCGTGCCTATCTAATTAAGGAGGCAATATTTTATATGCGGCCAAGCCCAAATCTGAAGTAGTACAAGGGCTCTCCTTACCTGTCGTGCACTCCCTAAAGCTGCTCCCATATGTATCTACAAATATCCTAATACACATCTGATATGTGCTTAGTTGTCAATTATTCTATTTATTATTTTTATCGTTTTACGATGTTTTTAATATGTAAAAATGTATATTTTAGACTAATACCATTTATTCTTATCTTAGTGCCTTCCAAAAGAGAAACGATGAAAAGAAACGAAAACGGAGTGAAAATGACAAAAACGAATCCAATGTCATCAACTAAGAAAACCTACCGCCTGAAGTAGGTCGACCTACTACCGACAGTATATCCTGGAGCAACAACTAGAGCTCATACAGAATCCTACCTATGACGGTAGACTACCCCTACCGTCAACAGTAGGTCGTGACAACAAAGAGAAAATTTTGGGCAGAACCTACTATGGACGATAGAGCTCCACCTACCGTGTACTGTAGGTCCCGACTGTAACAGTTATGATCCGATTTTAACTCTATTTTCATGTAATTTTTCCTCTATCAATACGTATTCCACTATTAGGGCTGGGGGAGGCAATTAAGGGCAAATTTAGGTTAGATAATTCCCAAAAATTCATCTATACTTAGTTAGAAAATCAATAAAACTTTTAGAATTGAAGACATGAAGATCAAGAATTCAAGATTCAACATCACGGCGTCGAGTTTCAATTAGACGACTTGAGAGACGAGCTTGGGCTACGTTCGAGACTGCGATTTCATCTTCGAGTTCCTCCTGAGCTTTCTTTGCCTTTATTTTTACTAAATTCAATGTTTAATTTCAATTTTTATAAGATGATTAGTAGTAGACTTTTATGTTTAGATGATCATTTAACCCTAATACTTGTTTACGATTTTCTTGGTTTAGTTTATTGATCTCGATGTTTGTTTTTAATTAAGTTGTCTTTTAACTACATTTTGTTGCAATTTAGTTGTTGCGAGATTAGATTTATTGCAAGGATGTTCAGAATTGAAAAAGGAAGAACATTCTAGGGTAACCAATTGGGGGTTAATTGGAACAATTAATTAGAGATATGATTTTCCCATTTATGTCCTTTAAATCACCTATAATTACTCCACTCATAATTGGTTAGGGAGAGAAGAGATTCTCCTCTAAGTTTTAGTAAGTAAGGTGGCTTTTGCCTAGAGATAGGGATTGCCCCATTTGTTGTGATGACCTACCTTGATTAATTCAACATCGTTTTCATAAAGTTTTTCTAATTGAATTAGTAACAAGGATTAGGGGGATTCCACCATCTAAACTTTTGCTTTAATAGTTTTTAGAACCTTAAATTTCTAGTTTTTCTTTGTTTAGTTGTTAGACCGTTTTCAATTTTTTGAGTTTAATTTCTTTTCAAATCTTTTTTTATAGACTAAACATTAGAAAGAACGATTAGTACTTGAGTCTTTGTCATTCCTCAAGATTCGACACTCGGGTGTAGCTCTTTTACTACAGTGATAGGTCCACTTGCTTGTTACTTTAGTTTAGTAGTTCATCTACCTTTGATTTTAAAACTCACACATCAGCAACTATCCCAGCTTTAAGTCTAGATGGCATCAAAATCATCTAACAGATTGATGTAGCATGAATCAAGCTCCCTGACATATCAAGGAGCAAACAACCTCCCAGAAGTAAGAAAATAAAACCACAGACATACATGATAAGGTCATCATCAGTCTCTGGACTAGTAAACTACCTCAAGACCAAGGCCTCTATATGTTCTTTTTTTACCTTATTCTCGGAAAAGTGAGTGAGTGACAACTGAATACCGATAAGTCTATCAATCATATCTATCCACTACTGCTTCCAAACACTTCAACTATGACCTATAACAAGCAACCCCTCTATCCATAATCCCAATAACACATGCACATCTTGTCATGTTACTGTCACTTCACCGCAAGCCATATGAAATGTGTAAGTCATGCCTCTATTGCTCAACTAACGCAGTAATAAGTGCATGGTCAAGGCCTAACCACATCTAAAAACTCCTACTAAACTTATCCTATCAATAACATCAATCATCGGTTGGGAGCCTACTATAAGCCTGACACAAATTACAACCAAAACATCAACACTGAAGACAGTAAAACATGTCTCACGATCCCCACTCCCTATGAGCCTAGACCTATGCTCATGCTGCCTCATCAACACGCCAGTACTTATGGGTCGCAGGTGCACATTTGTTGGGACCTCCTCCATCTACATTGGATCAAAAGATGTAATTAGGGTTTACAATTATAAGGGTCTAGGATTATAAGGGCTTACAATGAATGTTATATAAGCAAGTATATAATTAAGGTTATATAAGTTTTAAGAGTTTAGGGTTTAGGGTTTAAACTAAAATATTTTCTATTTACACTTTCTAAATTTTTTGGTTTATGGTTAAGGGTTTTAGAGATTAGGGTTTAAACCAAAATATTTTTTGTTCTCACACTTTAAAAATTTTAGTACTTATGGTTTGGGTTTAAGGTTTTAAGATTAAGGTCTAGTATTATACACTTTCTAAATTTTAGGGTGGTTTTAGAATTTAAAGTAAAAACTTTTTTTTTATCATTACACACTTCATAAATTTTAGGGTTTAAGGTTTTAGGATCAAGATGTAGTCTTACACACTTTCTAAGGTTTAGGGTTTAGGTTTTTAGAATTCAAAGTAAAACTTTTTTAATTATTAAACTTTATAAATTTTAGGACTAATATAGTTCGTTCTTGAAGTTTTTACTCAATATATGATACTAAAGTGATTTTATTATAATTTTTTAGGGCCATAATAGTAATTTTATCTACGTAAACATTAGAATGAATATTCAATTTTAGAGGAAAATGCAATATAATTCTTCGTCTTTGATGACTAATTACCATCTCATAAGCTCTTGACTTGGGTAATAGATATTTTTTTATTATTATACACTTTATCAAGTTTAGAGTTTAGAATTTTTGGGTTTAGTGTATTTGGGTTTAGGATTTATAGTTTTAGAGAATGTTATATTTTCTTTTTTTCCTAACCAAAAAACCAAAACAAAATAGTCCTCTTGGAACATACATTTATATGGAATTATAAGAACAATATAAATTTTCTAAAATTTCTACTTCCTCCGATATTTCTTCTTCTTTCTTTCTCTTTCTCCTTCACAAAGCTTCCTTCTCTTCTCTTCTTATTGAGATCTGCTTTTTGGGTTCTTCAACTAGAAAATTAAAAATTCCTTTATCAATCTTCAACTTCCAGTTAGAAAGGTAAGTAATCTTCAGTTAAATTTCAATTTTTAAACTTTTATTTGAATAATTTGCATTGCTTCTTCTTAATCTTACTTCTTGAAACCCTTTCTTTGTTTGCTAGAGAAATTGGATTTTCATTCCGGAGGCGGGAATTTCGGCAGCGAGGTATTTATGTATAATATACATTCTTTTATTTTATAAGAGTTAATTTTTCTAATAAATTGTAAGTAGAAAAAATGGTTAGTTTGATAGATTAATTTCATCATTTGATCTCCCAAATTCTTTTCCACTTATCATGGTTTTTTATTATTTTCATCTTTTTCTTAATTAAGATGACTGATTAGAAAAATGTTTAATATTGTGAACTTTTTATTTCTTGTGTAATTAAATAAGGATGTTGAATCTTTCTCACATTAAAATTTTGATCCTCATAGAATTTGGGAAGCTTGAATTCTTATGAAATTTGGAAATTGAATCTTCATTAGACCATTTTGGAGACTTGAATCCTTGTAATATTTGGAATTTAAATCCTTATAAGGTTAAGAATTTAAATCGTATTAAGATTATAAGATCCATCTCTACCTCTCAAAACCCTATATATAGAGAGCTCGTTTGTTCTTTCTCTTCACACAAGATTGGAGAATTCATCTTTACTTGCAATCCCAGCAAGAAGGAATACGATTTGTCTTTTTCTTTTCTCGATTTGCAAAGCATGAATTAATTCATGAATTGATGAATTCAACTCCTTTTCATATATGTTCCATGCTTGTTTGATCTTCCCTTGATATTGCCCATCAACAACTTGGGCTACAAGCTATCTGATTCATCTTCTCATGCTTTTTTTTTTATCACCAATTGCATGAAGTTTCTGATATCAACATGTTTTTTTCTGTATTTTTTTTTTATTGTAAGACTAAATCTTTTTTCTTCTTTTGTTAGGTCAACCATGGCACACTTTTCAGATTCAAAATCTTTTTGGAGCCAAGATGTGTGCAACAATGAAAGCGATCTAATAAGATTGCAACAATTTTGACGATCTACAAAGTAGTCACTAGCAAATACGTGAGCCCTTCATCAAAGACATCAATAACACATCTCATGATGAATTTGTCAGTGAATATGGACTTCAAAAGTGCTCTTCCAAAGACAACAACGACATATACCATGAAGGATTTTTCAACAAGTATCAACTTCAGAAATACGCCTTGTCCAGAGACAACAACGAAACGTCCCATGAAGGATTGTTAACGAGTGTGAAATTAAGAAACGTGCATCTCCAAAGGCAAGAATTCTCCTCTCCTCAACTCATTGACTCTGTCTCAATTTGGCATGCTCCACTGATTTGGTCAAAGAACAATCAATGGAGAAAGTTGGCGACATCAATTTAGATTTTATAAGTCGCCATCAACAACAAAGAACATATTCCATGGAGTTGCGTGCATCTCTTTCATATATATCACTTGGCCACAAAGAATTGACTTTAGAGTTACCATCAACAAGAGGATGCAATTTCTGGTTCAAAAGAGTTTTGAAGTATGGAGCGCCTCTTCGAAGAGAAGAACAACGATCGTATCCCAAGTTCACTGAAACATTTGTGGCATCGATCATTCAACATCAAAAAGCTTGGACACCGGTAGAAAAGGCTTTATCATCCAAGTTCAACATTAAAAACACCAGCCCCAAAGCGTCAATTTTTCTTGTAGCTTCTCCATCATGCCAGCTTTATGTCTTTGACGTGCCTGCCTTGACACAATTTATAATTATGTGGTGCAAGAGTAAATTTGTAGTTTATGCCCGTGCAATCAAAAGAGCATTTGTTTGGAACATTTGGACTTGGTGCAACTTTGCAGTTTAGGCTCATGCCGTCAAGGACCTTATATTTCATCCTTTTAGACTTGAGATGACGTTGCAGTTTAAACTCGTGGAGTCATAGAGCATCTACTTCATCATGTAGACTTGAGATGATTTTGCCGTTTAAGCTCGTGCAGTCGTGGAGCATATATTTAATCATTTGGACTTGAGATGACTTTGAAGTTTAAGCTCCTGATGTTGATGAGCGTATATTTCATCATTTGGACTTGAGATGACTTTATAGTTTTAGCTCGTATAATTAATGAGCGTATATTTGATCATTTGGACTTGAGCTGACTTTGCAGGTTAAACTCAAGCAGTCGAGGAGCGTATATTTCATCATTTGGACTTGAGATGACTTTGCAGTTTAAGCTCGTACAGTCGTATATTTGATCATTTGGACTTGAGATGACTTTGCAGTTTAAGCTCGTACAGTCGAAGAGCGTATATTTGATCATTTAGACTCGAGATGACTTTGCAATTTAAACTCGTGCAGTCAAGGAGCATTGGTTTTCATCACTTGGAATAACTTTGTACAATAGGCTCATGCAATCAAGAAGCGTTAATCTTCGACATTTTGGATTTGAATGGCTTTGCAGTTTAAGCTTTGCAGTCAAGGAGCATTCATTTCACCATTTTGGATTTGTTGGCGAGACTTTACAGTTTAGGCTCGTGCAGTCAAGGAGTGTTATCTTCGACATTTAGGATTTGAATGACTTTGTAGTTTAAGCTCGTGCCGTAAAGAGTATTCTTTTTCACCATTTTGACTTTGTAGTTTAGGTTCGTGCAGTCAAGGAGCTTCTATTCTCATTTGGGACTTGAGATGACTTTACAATTTAAACTCGTGTAATCAAGGAGCGTCAATTTGAACTTGGAGTGACTTTCAAATCCCACTCGTGGAGGAAATTTTGCCCCTTTTCTTGAAATTTTCATTGTTTTGACTCGAAGTTCCATCATATTGCTTTGAAGAATAGGATATCTTTGGAGCAGGCAATGTGTTTTGAACTTTCTTTTGAGAAAGTGCACTTACCTTACTTCTTTTCATTATTCCAACATTTGAAGCTTGTGAAGGGATGCTAGAAGTAGTGATAGTTGCTTGGATATCAACAATCTTTGAACGATAAGATTTTGAGTTGTCATTCTTGGGATCCATTTGCTTGATCTTTAAAGATTTGAAGTTGAATGATTTGAACTTCGAAGAGATGGGAGGCAAAAATTGTCCTACTGGGCATACCAAATTTTTTACGTAGCAAAATTTCAAGTCTATAAATCAAAAGATAAGAAGAATTAGAGATAATGTATTTATTTGATATTTGAAGTTGTTACAACAATCTCTAGAGAAGTTCTTGATTTATAGGAGAATCTTCTGATTCTTCTCTTCAGCAAACCGTTGACTTGAGGACCTGGAAAAACTTGATTTCGGATTGAATGAACTTTGATTATTTGATCTCGAACTGTACGAAGTTTGATTGTGAATCGAGGGTTTGAAAGCTTGATCTCGAATTGCATGAACCTTGATTGTGAATCGATGGCTTGAAAGTTTTATCTCGAATCAGATGAACTTCGACTGTAAACTCACGGCTTGGAAACTTGATATCAAGTCAGACGAACTTTGATGATGAACTCAACGACTTATAAGTTTGATGTTGAGTCGAATGAACTCTAATGATGTACTCGAGGGCTTGGAAGGTTGATCTCGATCGCAGAGTTATTGAGGCCTTCTTCACTCATCTAGATGAAGAACCCTTAATGATTCGAAGAATACCATCGTTAGAGAGCCTATAGAGAGCTTTCACTTGTCTGAAGCTTGAGTCTCTTCTGAATACCTTCTAAATGTTCTTTCCACCTTGAGGAAGACCCTTATTTATAGACGTAAATGGAGCTTTGGATCACTTGGTCACCATACGACAAATCATTGTTGTTGGATCGCCCAGTTCTTTATTTGATGAGGCCCTATAGATTTAACTAATTATTTAGTGGACTTAATATAAAATTATTTTAGGCTCAATTTAATTAGGGCTCAATTACATAAGCTTTATTTTTTGGGCTTTATAAAATAAGTTTGGATATTATTTAAATAATCCACCTCGATTTAGAAGGCCCAAAAACTTTTTTTTATTAATTTAATTTAAGTAATCAAGATTGAAATATTTATTTTATTTAGTCTTTAATTAAAAAATTAATTGTCGTCAATGACCATGAATTTGTATTTTGCCGAGCTTAAAACTTGGTGAAGATTTAATTAGAGACTTAAAGTGAAACTTGCACGAATTTAAAGGCATATTTAAAAACTTTTTTGTCCAAAGGATCTATGATATTTTTAATAAGTACTAAATAAGAAAACTCATGATTTCTCATCTGACAAGTCAGGTGGAGATACCAAAGGTAGAGCTGTTTTGCTCGAGTCTAAACGAGTACAGTACTCTTCGTACCAAATTTAAACTCTTATAAAGTATTTTATGTACCTAAACCTGACTATCTGAGGTCTCGAGTAGGGCTCGTTCGAGTATACCTATTTAGAATAGTAATTTTCCTGCTACATAAAAAATATATATAAAATATTATTTTTGATTTTTTTAGTGAGAAAGTCCTAAAATGAAAATTATAACATGATTAACATCTTTTCTTTAACATCTCTTTAACAAATACAATCTTTTAACATCTTTAAAATACAAATAAGTTATATTTTATGAGAGAATAGGGTGAGAATGTGGTTAAAAAAATAAATTATATTCAATAAAAATGTAAAATAATATATTATATGTAAATATATTTTTATTTTATTTTAATAGTTAAATGGGTCTGAATATTATAATATTCTACTCAAATATTTTTAATAGAAGTTATATAAGTACAAGTACAAATTCGAATCCACAAATATAAAATTTAAATATTGCTTATCATAAACGGATAGAGATTCCACCAATTACCGATAAAATTGGCCACGTGTATCGCCCTAGTTTCATTAGACCGGTCCTTCGTTATTCTATTGATGAACACAAAAGTTCAAGTGAAAGGTTATAGGAGTTTTAGTAATCAGCCTCATTATTGTATATTTCATTTTAATTAAAAAAAGAATCTACTATTACATTAAATGGAATGAAAATGTCCATGAATGTTATAAAAAGAATGTCGTAGTAATAGGAATAATAATAGTAATAATAATAATAATAATAACAATAATAATAATTTATTTAGTTTTTAAAATTTAGACTTTAATTTAACAATAAAGTGGTTAAATTTTTTTGCAATTATGATCTTAAATAATTCACTACAATTTAATAAAATTCTTTTACTCTTAAATATTTAACTTTAATAAAAACACCCACACGAATTACTCACGTATAATAATTTGATGAGTAAAATAAGTATCATGAATTATTTTTTCCAAAAGAAACAAGTGTGAAGTATGACTTCAGGAGAAGAATCAGTTTTTATTTTCCCTAAACTAGGCTTTAAATTTGGGCCGAAGGAAATTTGGGCAGTTCTTCTAAGGCCCAATAAATAGCCTTAGCCCAAGTTCTACAAGAGTGTAGTTCAGCCCAGTCCAGTTCTATTGATCATCATTTCCGGTTTCTTTCTGACGGGTCTTCTTCAATCCAAGTTGTGGCTTATCCTTCAGCCGCATACGCAGTCGCAGATGACCAAATTTACCCCTACTTAACATTCTGCATTGAAGGTCAACTACGTAATTTTATTCCGTCCCAAGCCGGTATGTATATGAACTCCACGCACATCCGCTTCTTCTTCTTTTCTTCTTTTTTTCTCCGTTCCCGGTTTCAGTACTATTCCAATTTGCATCTGAAATTAATTGCGTGATTCCATTCTTTGATGATACGTTTCCATCTCCAATTGGTATATAATCTTCCCTTTCAAAGAGATGTTTTTTGGTCTTTGATCAATTAACTAAGTTTGAATTGAAACCCTAATTGGTAGATTGATCGAACGAACGACGTCGGAAGTGGTTTGTAGGATCTTTTCCTGTTCGATTGAACTCCATGTTCCAGTCATCTGAACTATGATGTTTTCACGAATTTCTCGCTCCATTTCAACCTCTTCTCGTTCCGCACTCAGCAGAGTAAGCTCGTTTCCTTATTTCACTGTAATAACATCTTTTAAAGGTATCTATGTGTTTCATTTTTGTGTTTCCTTTTATGGACATTGTTCTATTTGGGGTTGCAGAAGATTGTGCGTTGTGCTGGTTTTAATGGCCTGAAGTCCGTCACTTGTAATGAATTGGGGTCACAGGCTTACATTGCACGCGGTGATGGCGGAATAGGGTTTGTCAGAACCTATTTAACATCTATTAGACGGGGGACACAGATTGCCAATAGTGCATTATCATTTGAGTTCAATCCAGTCTTTTTAAATCCTAGGCTTCGGAGGCTTTTCTGCAATGAAGCACCCAAAAAGAGAAGTAAGTAATACCCTGCTAATGGTTAAGCGTATCAGTAGATGGTGGATATTTTTTTCCTATGGATAAATGACTTTCATGTTATTAGTCCTCGTCTCTAAAAAAAAATGTGGTTTTGTAGACTACGAGAAATACTATCCCAAGAACAAAAAAGAAATTCCAAAAGGGAATAACCAGAAAGCAGAAGCTAAAGGTATGTAATGGGTTGCTTTCTAATTATTTGATTATGTCTTGTTGAAACTGTTTGTGCACCTTCTAATTGAACGTCAATAGTTAGTGATGGAAACCAAAAAGGGACCATTTCTTGTGCTTCATCAAGATTCTTGAATTTATGCTTTCCTTTTTGTTGTTGTTGTTGTTTTCCTTCCTTGATTCTCTTCTTTTATCTAAACTTCTATTTATTGTTTCATGGTCTTGACAGACGAATCCAGTGCAGGTGAACAAGGGAACCCCCAAGATCCCAAGTCTTATCAAATGAATTTTCTTGCACCGCTCCTGTTAATTTCATTTGTACTTTCATCATCGTTCTTGACTCCTCGAGAGCAGAAGCAGGTAAATTCTTTATTCCTTAATCCACTAAAATTTTTGCAGTACTTTTCATGTTTTTTCTCATGATGACCATCTAAACCAGACATAGCTCTTTGTTAAACTGGAGCACTGCCCCCACTACAAGGAAAAAAGAAAAGAGAAAGATGTTTCATTTCTTGATGTGTTGTTGTAGATATTAACCTTTCACTGGAGATTTCTTTTGCTGCCTAACTTTGAGCTTAACAGTCTTTAGTTACTGGTTCTCAATGGGAACAAATGTAGAAAGCATGCTCACTCGTGCATGCTTATCCTTGTATCTAAACTCATAGGCAGAAGAAGGTTGAAGTAATTTTCAGAATGTGTTAAGCCCGAAAGTGTGTTTGTTAAACTCACTCATTGATCCCAATATAGAACTTCTGTTTTCAACTTTGGTCAAAAGAGCTAGTTAATGAAAGTATAAAGACTTAGAAATCATGTTTTTCGCAGTTGTCAGTTGTTCTTTGCCATGAAAAATACATTCTGCAGTAACAAAAGTTGCAAACAGTTCAACTAAATTTGTAGTTGCTTTTCATATTTGGTTTTGTTGGTCCAAAATATCTTATTTGGCATGCAAATCTAATGTAATTTTAAGTTACTGGAATTTATTAAGCAAAATTGACCATGTTCTTCTGGAAATGCATCCCTTAGATGTCAATGTCATTCCTTTGTTTCTCTTCACACCAAGAAATGATATCGCTTTTTCTATCACAGTTTTACAGAGTCGAATGCATATTCTTTGTTGCTTTTATAACTTGCGAGCTTTATTTCCAGATTAGTTTCCAAGAGTTTAAGACCAAGCTACTTGAACCTGGTCTTGTCGATCGCATTGTAGTCTCAAACAAGTCAGTGGCCAAAGTTTATGTGAAGGAGTCTTCACCTGTCATGGATCAGACTGGTAATGATGGTCAGGATCCCATTAATGGTAGTTCTAGGAGAAACGTGAGCCACTATAAATATTACTTTACCATTGGGAGTGTTGATACGTTTGAAGAGAAGCTGGAGGAAGCCCAAGAGGCACTGGGCATTGATCCCCATAATTATGTTCCTGTGACCTATGTTTCTGAGATGAATTGGTTGCAGGAGTTGTTGAAGTTTGCTCCTACAATACTTCTTCTAGGGACCCTTTTCTACATGGGCCGGAAAATGCAGGGTGGGCTTGGTGTGGGAGGCCCTGGTGGAAAGGGTGGCCGTGGAATTTTTAGCATTGGGAAAGCACACGTCACAAAACTGGATAAAAATTCAAAAAATAAGGTTTACTTCTTTGGTAATTTCGTCAATTTTTGTTCTGTTTGATTTTTATCTTAATCTTCCTATTTACTGTCAGTACAATGTTTGGTTGTATAGGTTTACTTCAAAGATGTAGCTGGTTGTGATGAGGCAAAGCAAGAAATCATGGAGTTTGTGCACTTCCTTAAGAACCCTAAGAAATATGAGGAGTTGGGAGCCAAAATCCCAAAAGGTGCTCTTCTTGTTGGTCCCCCTGGAACGGGAAAGACGCTTTTAGCAAAAGCAACTGCAGGGGAATCTGATGTACCTTTCTTATCTATTTCTGGCTCTGATTTTATGGAGATGTTTGTTGGAGTTGGCCCAGCCAGAGTCAGGAGCTTGTTTCAGGAGGCTAGGCAGTGTGCACCCAGCATAATCTTTATTGATGAGATAGATGCTATTGGTCGAGCAAGAGGGCGTGGGGGCTTTTCTGGTGGCCATGATGAGCGTGAAAGCACATTAAATCAGTTGCTTGTAGAAATGGATGGATTTGGAACCACTTCTGGAGTTGTCGTGCTTGCTGGAACCAATAGGCCGGATATTCTGGACAAAGCTCTGTTGAGGCCTGGTCGGTTTGATCGTCAAATAACCATTGATAAACCTGATATTAAGGGGAGAGACCAGATATTTAGGATCTATTTAAACAAGTTAAAACTTGATCAAGACGCATCCTTTTACTCCCAAAGGCTCGCTGCTTTGACTCCTGGATTTGCCGGAGCTGACATTGCCAATGTCTGCAATGAAGCTGCTCTAATTGCTGCCAGGACTGACAGTACATTGATTACTATGCAACATTTTGAGGCTGCTATAGATAGAGTTATTGGTGGCCTGGAGAAGAAGAATAAGGTATGTGTATAACCATCTAGTTTCCTTTAAATCACTTGCCAGACCCTTTATTTATGCAGCTTAGGGGTTTATTTAGACAGCAACTCAAAATGAAAAAAAAAATATTACCTTTTTTTAAGTTCGTGGATTATAGTTTGATATTGGTGAGAGGAGAGGTGGGATCCAACGTGAAAGCTTGGCCATCTTTTCTGATGATTGGGATATTACCTCATGATCAACAGTGAATTTTGCAGTATTTGTTTTTGGTTCTCTGTTTCTTGTGGTAAATAACATTAACAGATGAAAGGAGTCTGCACCCTTTTCTGCAGGTTATCAGCAAGTTAGAGCGACGCACCGTTGCTTACCATGAATCTGGCCATGCTGTTTCTGGTTGGTTCCTAGAATATGCTGAACCATTGCTTAAAGTTACAATTGTTCCTCGTGGTACTGCAGCTCTTGGTTTTGCTCAGTATGTTCCTAATGAGAACCTTCTGATGACCAAGGAACAGCTCTTTGACATGACATGCATGACACTTGGAGGTAGAGCAGCTGAGCAGGTGATTTATTTTTAGTTTTCAAAGACAACCAAAGTTTTAGTTAATTTTATTGGTGGTGGTGTTAAAATCAGTATCTTTCTAGATGGCAATAAATATGAGTGTCTCTCTACTTCTAAATGTGCTAATTTGGAATGATGAAAGAAACTCAACTTAGGGTTGGAAGTATAATCTAAGCTCTGAATGGAGATGTAGCTTAGAAAGATAAGAACCTACATATAGAATATTTTCTCTTGCGAAAAGTGAGTATATGCCAACCAATGCTCTTTCCAGCCATGAATGTATAAGAGAGAGATCACTATACAATTCTGCCGATAAATTAATAATAATTAAAATAAAAAAAAGAGATCACCATATTATAATTTAGGTTCTGGAATTGACTGCATTTGAAATTATGGACTGGTTATGTCAATGTGGATTAACTTGGTAATATTTAATGCTCGCCTGCATACTTTTTGCCCTTTCACTATTAATGTTTTCAGGAAATACGGTTTAACAGCATTGCTTACTACGGTACTATTAGTTTAACCATTTTGTTGAATCGCATGGCTTCAAGTAACACCTCCATGGAGGCATATGTAAACAATGAAAGCATCAATTTGTGAATCATCTTTTGTTGGAACAGGGTGATCAGTTGTGCATCCTATAAAAATATCATCGATTAATTTTCACATGAAACACGCATTGAAAAAGTTTATTGTGTTTGCAAGTAGGTTTTGCTGGGGAAGATCTCAACTGGAGCCCAAAATGATCTGGAGAAAGTTACCAAAATGACTTATGCTCAAGTGGCTGTTTATGGTTTCAGTGACAAAGTGGGTCTTCTTTCCTTTCCCCAAAGGGAGGATTCTCCTTTTGAAATGAGTAAACCATACAGCAGCAAGACTGCTGCAATTATTGACAATGAAGTCAGAGAGTGGGTGGGTAAGGCATACACCCGAACGGTAGAACTGATAGAGGAGCACAAGGAACATGTTGCTCAGATTGCTGAACTATTGCTTGAGAAGGAGGTCTTGCATCAAGAAGACTTGGTCCGGGTACTGGGTGAACGGCCATTTAAGAGTAGCGAACCTACAAATTATGATAGGTTCAAGCAAGGGTTTGTAGACGATGAAGAAAATAAAGACAACAAAGAGAGTGGTGAAAGCAAGCCTGTACAGGATGATGGCTCACCACCACCACTGGCCCCAGATGTTGTTCCTGCATAGTCAGCTATAGCAAGGGGTATGTCGTTTATAAATGGGAGCAGCTTGGTGGTGTTTCTCTGGGCACTCCCTGGCCCTTTCATTCTCTTCATAAAATTGTAAACATTCTAATACCTAAATAGACGATACCACAAGTGAATTTTCATTGCATACGGCAGACTGTTGATTCATCTTGCTTTCCTCATTCTCATAATTGGCGGATTTAATATTTATCTTTTGTAACTGTAACCTATGTGATCCTGAATCTGTATGTTCTCATTCCCAGGGGGAGCATCTTCAAGTGCGGGATAGAGTGGTAACCCAGGTGGTTAGAAAGATTCGATGGCAGGTAATAAGTTTTGGGTTTTGTTTTATATATCTATCTTCCAAAGTATAGGGGTTACATTTTTCTATTTATCCATTAGGCTGTTACTTGGTTGGTTGAGATATTGCCACATCAGGCTTAGATCAGGACATGAAATGGGTCCTTCATGTGGCAATTTGTCTATACCCTGTCATCTATGCAGAAGTTGTGGCCTGGAAAGCCATGGTGGCTATGCAATGCCTCTATCAATGCGGAACCGTCAATAATATTTATTACCGGTTCCTGTTTTTATGATTTGTATTTGCTTATGTTTCATTATCAGAATTTTTGGCAAAATTCTCAGGTTCTTTTAAAAACCGAATAGATTTTGTGGTCCGAAATCCCCAGAACTGCTGAGGGTTCCATCACCGAGCATTCGTCATTGATGTGAAAATTGCTCGGCTATTCAACATTGAACTTATCTTTTGAACTACTCAAAATTAGGCCAACTCATCCGCTATAAAATTGCGTGGTTGAAAAAGGCAGATTCCCGATGACTAAAAAATTTTAACTTGTTTAACTAAAACTACATTTGGGTGTGTTGTTCTTATCCACACTATTTTATTTTTTTTAAAGATACTTCCTAGAGGTGTTTGGTATTCATAGGTATACATACATTTTGATTAATTTAGACTTGATTTACAAGTTGTGACTCTTAGTTGAGAGACTACTTCTTTAGAATTTGCAATGCATTTATTCACCGTGCTAAGTCATCAATTCTTATCCACTCTATTTGATGTATTTTTCAACATTAAATCAAAGTGAAAAAGATCAGAAATGAATGGTGGTGTTGGATTTGTTAACAAGAACCAAGTGACTTGCTTTTGTTTCGGCACTTGCATTGTGGTGTGGGATGGGACTCCATTACATTTACATTTGACTAGTTTCCTTGTTATATATATGTAGACTTACTCAATTGCCTAGGCTTTATGACCCAGGATAAAACCGTGGGATGAACACACAAAAAGATATGTTGGTTTCCGAGTTGTAAAGGAGAATACCCTTTTTACCTTCTTTTCCGATCAATAATTTTGATGACTTTACTTGCTTTTCATGATACACAAAGGCAGAAATATGGATAGGGTTAGTTTGGTGTGAGACTAGAGAAGCACATTTTGTATCACTCGCTCTCTACTTTCGAACGCGATTCAAGGGCACTTCGTTGAACAAGTATAGTGACCGATGAACTTGATAACAGGCACAGTTCAGAATGTTGTTGTAAGTCCCAACAGAGGATTTTCAAGTCTTTTGCAGGCTAAATATGCAGGGTACAAGTTACTTAGTGTGTATTTTATTACCTTAGCGTAATATTTGTGAGAAAAATGTTGTGTTAAATAATAATTTTGAAATGTAAAAGTTTACCACACTGTAACTCCTGTTATTTGTACTCTTTATCTTTATTTTTTAAACTTAATGAAATCCTTCGTTTTACCCCATAAAAAAAAAAAAAAAAAAAAGAAAGTAGTAACAGGCACTACTAACTACATAATATATATACCTATATCGTTGGTTCTTACAATTAAGTTATATGGGAAAGGCATATGAGGCCGCAGCTTGTAGTTGGGAGTTGCTGATAGATATTATTTGTGCTAGTAATGCTCCACCACCCTATTGGCACTAGCATATATCCTCAGCAGCGCCCAAATGATTTCAACACTAATAATGAATGCTCTTCTTCGTCTGTATGATTGGTGGGGATTTATGCTTACTTGTGTTTTTGTTTTTATTTCGGTTATAACTAAGTCAAACATTGCCCAACTCGTACACAAAAAAACAAAAAAAAAAAAAAAAAAAAGTGGCAATCCAACCCAACACCACTTTTTCTTACAATGAAAAAAAAAAATAGCAAAAAGAATTCCAATTTATTCGTGTGAAGCAATGTTATCTTGGTTAACTTTGCCGATATTAAGGTTAGTATTAACAAAAGCGCTAGTATCAGAAAGTTACTGTTTTATCACGATAAAAATATAAAATTATGAATGTTCAGCAGCTATAATATTTTAGAAATATTGTATTTTGAAACTTCTTATTACATCTAAAATTATTTTGTGGTACATGAGAAATAGAAAATGTGATTCAAACTAAACTAAACTAGATGCTACTTTGTCATATGCATATGAAATTATTGATGGAATTAGTTTTGTTTAGAATTATTCCGAAATTTAGCCTCATTCATTATTGGCCTGTAATTATTTTATAGATTTACTATCATTCCTAAGTGGACACGATTATTCTATTAAAATGTGAAGATGAATTATTGGGGCCACATGCTTACAAAAATGCATGCTCCTCCTGGATTGGGTTGACGCACAAACCATACAAAATTCCCAAAATCTACAACTAATTATAATTATTTGGACCTCATATCCATCCTATCCTGTGTCAGCATTATTGGCCTTCTCCCCCCCTTTTTTTTAATTTATTTTTTCTGTCTCAATCTGCCCAAGAATCTCCTCATAAATCGATGTTCCTCCTAATTAGGTATTAATTACCAAGATGGCTCCACACTTGTCACTCCTCCATGGTACTTCCGAGTTAAGAATATAACTTGAATTTTATACGCAAATTAAAGATTAAAAATAATATAATTTTTTATATAAAATATTTATTTTATTTTTAATAAATAATGAGAGAAAGAGAGATAATAAATAAATTATACAAGATATAATTAAAAGTTATATAATAAATATAACTTAAAATACATAAAATAACTTATAATGAGAAAAAGAGAGATAATAAATAAATTATACAAGATATAATTAAAAGTTATATAATAAATATAACTTAAAATATATAAAATAATTTATAATTTTAATTTAGTTAAAAAGACTTATATTTTCGATCGGAAATTATGTTTAATATTTTATCCATAAGTGTAGTACCGTCGAGTAGTATTGATTTACGATTATTTGTCATCAACCAAATATTAAATCTAATATTACCATCAAGGCTGCTGGAAAACTAGTTCTAAATTTACTCTCAAGTAGTTTGGTAAAATTGAAGCTATGAGTTCGAATCTTAATTGGTGCTGGCGGCTTCTACGGCTTTATTTGCCTTCTAATAGAGTTACTCTAACGAGGTTAACTTGCATTAGTTGTTCAATTAATTTGATATGTTCTCTAATGGACATAAGAGTCCGAACATGTGGTAGTAGAAGGTGTATTAGTCGCCAATAACTAGCACATTTCTCTTTTTACAAGAAATATAATAAATTTAATATTTGATGTGGCAAATTAATAATTCAATGATAAAATATTCTTTTAAGATCAGAGATTACATTAATCGTATCCCCTTTTCTGGTATATCAAAAATTTATTTTAAAAAAATTTAATATTTTATAATTGATGAATAAATGGAGGGCGCTGTTATTTCGATCTCTTTGGAAACTTTTTAATACTTTCCTGTAATGTTTATTTATAACATTTTTAATATAAATTATAAAAAATAAACGATAAACTAACTTAAATAAAAAGACAATTAGGGGCGAGTGGTGACTCTTGTCCTAGATATTTTTATAGCCTTATATTATCATTTATATGTTTTATGTTTTCTAGATATTTTTAAATTCATTCCCCTAGTTATATTTTTAAAAGAAAATCATATGGATTTTGTCTCTTTAAAATTCGAGTTATAATTCTATTCATGTAATGTTACAGGACATATTATATTAAGATATTTTTAAATAAAGAGTGATATATAATTAATCAAATAAAATGTAAGACAGTAGTTCAATGATATTTTTTGTTAAAAAAATAAAATATTAATGATATTACTTATCTGGTATCTAATGATTATGAATTCGAACAATATCTTATCTGATGTAATCAAAAAGAAAAAAAATAAAAAAGAAAGGAAAGTTTTTTATTAGATGGCAGCTCATGAAGTGACTGCTAACTTGGTGGAGACGTTGCTTTTGTGGGGAAACCAACCTCACCAACCGGAAGGAATACAAAATGGAAGTGTAGAACGCCGTTAGGGAAGCAACAAAGGAGATGATTCATAGTAGTATTAAAATCAAAATGTTAAGACCAAGTAAATACGTATGTGTCGCAGTCGGAGCCAGCCAGGTGGTTGTAATAATTGAAGAAGAAGAAGAAGAAGAAGATGATTTCAATTGAAAGAAGTTAGAAATGGCACTTTCAAAATTACTTGGACAATCACTTATTATTAATCCCACCACCCTAAGAGAATTAATTTTATTAAATTTTGTTGTCAATTAATTAATTGCGTAGCCATGATCTTTTGGTTATAGTAGTATATATTTGGAAGAGGTAAAGAAGGGCCAAAATAAAGGTTCTTTTCTTTTTCCCTTTTGAGGGTTTTCATGATTCATCTATATCTACCTTTCTTTTGTACTTTAGTTTGGAGTTAAACAACTTAGGGTTCCAATTATTGGCCACTTTTCTCATTATAGAAAATCTTTGATTAATGGGTTGGTCCTTTTCATTTTTGTCCCAAGACCCTCAAAGTTTCTACTCCGCTCATTCCTAAGTAGTAGTAATAAAATATTGAACTTGAAAGTTGTCAAGAAATAGCCCCAGAGACTTAGTATAATAGGTAAACATATTATAAAAAAAATTCGGATTCTCTCCTTAATATCGTAAAATATTCATGATCAGACATCTTCTGTAATCTTAACTTTCAAAAGTTTCAAATAAAAATCATATTTTATGAGCCATGCATACATAGATCTACCGAATATGGATTAGTCAAGGACATATATCTCTAAATACCTCACTATTCATAGTTATATTTTTAAAAAAAAATTCAAGAAATTGAATGGAGAAAAAGCAAAGTGTATTACTATTCTTTTGTCATGCATCACATGGATGATGACATATGTAGAACCTGATTCAAGACTTTGTTTCATTTTTTTTAATAGTTTAAGAAGCCACGATGATGATTTCCTCTGATTTTCCTAGTTCTTACCAATTAATTCATTTAGCGGAGTGATTGTTTTACATTTTCCTCGTGGCACATCAAAGTTTACTAATTCTACAATGGCATTAAAAGTGTAATGAATTGAATATTTTAATCTTTAGAGGGATTTTATATACTCTACTTGTTATTACAGGACAAAGAAGAAGGCAGGAGAGAGAGAGACACAGAGAGAGAGAGAGTTTTGACATATACCTGAATAAATAATGATGCTCTAGAAGATGATGGGCAAGTTCAAGAAGTGATGGATATTTTAAGGTTTGGAAAAACAAAAAGGAAAAGAACGCTAGCTAGTTGTATCTTTATAAGACACTCATTCAACCCTCCTAAACAACTTTTTGCTAATATATAATATAAAAAGAAAGTACTCATATTTTATATTCTCTCTATCTTATTCGTCCCAAATTATAGTTCTATTTTTGTTTATATACTTAGCTATGTTTTCCATACTCCAAATATAGATAGATATTCTTTATTTTAATTAATATTGTATTAATTATAAGATTAAAATATTATATCCATATATAATAAATATTTAAAATTAATCAAAATATATATAAGACATGTCTTTAATTCTTTTAATCTAATTCATCCAATATTTTCCCTTATTCAAATATTTATTCTTTTCAACACCAATGATGAATCTCCCTTTCTTATAAATTTTTATATGATAAATATTTATAAACAATATTCAAATTTTATATTCATATCTACACATACAAAATTTTTTTTTTTTTAACTCGAAATTTTCATCACTTTCCTTATTGATCTCCCCTATTAAACAAAAATACATAAGAATAAATAAATTCAATATAATGAAATATTTTATAAATAACATCCTAAATGTAAATTTATACCTTTTGACACTATTTTTCATAAGAGTTAACTCGAACATTTGATCGATTTCTTAATTTAATGATTTTTCTTTATCATCTATAATGTTATATGTAGGCTGAAAAGATTTTGTTAGATCACTTTTTTACTCCTATCAGAACATGAAATGTTTGATTAATATTTGTCTAAAATTTATTATTATCCATTCTTAAAATGTTAATCTTCCTAATAATTCTTACCTTAAATGAAGGAAGATAGTATTATCATTATTAATTATTTCCTATATTATAACTTATTATGACTTATTTACATATATATATATATATATATATTATAGAATTTGATCATAGTATGTTCACTCAAATTCGTCTCATCTCACGACGAAAATATTTACTCATGTATGTTAAGATTGAGTATGTTAAAGAGCTAAAATTATGACTTTTTTGTGTTAAAAAACATAAGGACAAAAAAATTAATATTTCCTTTTGAGATCATCTTCTTTTCAACACAATAGTATCATCCTAAATCATTGCATAATTAGTTGGAGGGGTATTTATGCTATTCATGCAATTCAACAACTACAAAATACCTTTTTATCACTTAAGTCACATTGTACTTTTAAAGTTATTTTTTTTTTCCTTAGACTAAAATTGCGTAATAAAAAGTGGCCCGTTATATGAGTTGTTTTGGTGGACTTCACTAGGTTTAGTAATGAGAGGATACTTTTTGACACATATTTTTAGTTTGAGGGCAAAAAAAAAAAACTTTAAGAGTATAATACAACTTAACTAAATATTGTGGAGGAAAATTTTCTTATTATAATTGGGAGAATTTCTCTAATACACATACTTATTTAAGTAAGCAAAAATTGAAAGAAAAAAAAAAAAAAAGAGGAGAATCTTTAATTTTCGTCCAGAGTAGAGTACATAGGCCTTAAGAAAAATATTTTTTTAGTAATCTTAATCCTCCTAACCACCATTCTTTCTTCCAGGTAGTGATAACATGGTTTAGGTTCTGATTAGAGTTCAAAATGATTTTAAATATTTGAATAGATAAAAGGCATTTTAGTTTTAGGTTATTTTAAGCTCAAAGTTATTAAGTTATTGAATTTCTTTTTGTTTATTAAAAATATAATATTCTAACAAAATTACAAACTTAGCAAATTAATTGAAAGTTTTAATTTTTATTTTAAAATAAAACTGCTATAGAAAATTAGATGATGTAAAACATTAAAAGAAGTCTTTATAGTTCCAATTTCAAAATGATATAAAAAACACATGAATATTTGACCATTGTGTCACGATCAGTAGTGGAACCAAGACAAAAAGGTAGGAGGACTGAAGAACCATAAAAATTTTGTTAGAATTTTTTTTTAAAGTCACTTTAAGTCATCATCTAAGTTTTAGGACTGTATTAAAAAAAAATTTAGGAGACTTTAAAGGTAAAATATCTAAAAATCCTAAAGTTTTCAAAATTTCTTGGATGGCTCGAGTCCACCCGAGCCACCCAATGATTCCGCCCCTAGTCACGATCGTAATTAAAACTTCTCGTAACAATTTGAATTAGTCTCCAAGTACATATGTTAATTACTTTATCGTGATTAATTTAATTAGCTTATTAGTTGATATTCATTGAAAAGATTAGCTTATTAGTTTTTCTAATAGTTTTCTAAGTAGTCTAGAGGACTTGTTTATTTATGATAAATTATTGTTTCCTTTATTTTCATATGATATGTATATTGTATGTAGGAAGATTGAGATGTTTATAATTTGCCACAAAATAAAAATAAAGTAAAAATTAAATAAAACTAAAAATTCTTGAAACTAAGCTCATTTAATTAAATAGAATATACAAAGTACCAATTTATAAATAATTAAAAATGAAATCCGATTTTTTAATATCGAAAATCATAATAGAAAGACAAAGTTAAAATGTCAACCATTTGTATATTTGCATATTGAAGGGGTCTTCTTTTTCTCATCAATCCCGTATAATTATATGAAGCGTATCGAATCTTCAATTGCAAATATAAGAGATTTGAAAGTTCAAAGATGTTATCCAATTTATACAAAAATTTAAAAAAATGATGTCATTGGTTTCAGTAATAGAACTAAAATTAGAAGATTATACCATATAAAATAAAATGAAATTGTCAAATTATACCTTAAATCTTGAGCAATTTTGTTGTAGGCACTCCATTATGAACCTGCAATAACATGGAGAAAGATAGGCAGAAATTATCAATTTGGCGAAAATAGAAAATTTCCATTTTGTAACAGCAACTTGAAGATGAAAATCATGTAGATCCATCAAAGACAGTGAATGATGCATCCCCTAACCATTTTTCAACAGTTTTGCAATCCTCATTTTAAGGCTATGGTAATCAATTACAGGCTATAACCGAAATTCATTGTAGAATCAGATACTCAATAATCAAAGGATCTTGGACAACAGAAAAAATTTTATTTTAATACGAATTTTCGTAAAGAAAAATAGCCATTGATAGAAAAGATTACCTTTTGATGCAGAAAAAATATCGACCACAATTGATCCAATCTTTTCAAAACCTTATAGGAGTATGCACCATCAGCCTCAACAAAATTGGGAATTTAAATTGATACAAAAACTCATCATATGTAATTACTGTAACAAAAAAGAACCCAGCATATAAAGGATCATTTACACATTCATTCTTTTTAACATTTACTTGAAATTCATCATTAATTAGTAAATAGACATATTTATTAACAATCTACTTTGATTAGAAAATGAAAGGTTCATTCTCAAGGGTCTTTCCTTTGTACATAGAGAAGTTTTTGGTTGAAGAGTAGGCATCACTGGTTTTGGCAATTCCACTGCAGCATATATTAGAGATACGGATATCCTCAGGAGGATTCCTATCCTCAAGAGGATTTCCTAATTTCTGATATTGCCAAAATCATGGGATTATTTTACATATATGTTTATATATATCCTACGTTTCATTGCTCGTTACTTCAGGAAGTTGTAACCTATGTATTTATTGCTTTCTTGATTTTTAGTCTTTTACCTTAATTAGGAAATTGTAATTACTATAATAATAGGAAAGTTGTATATATTCTCTATTGATCAATAATACAAACCAAGCATTACTACTTAAATGCCTGATACCTTAAACAATTATTCTTGACATGGTATGAGAGCCAATATACTTTAAAAAACAAAGGAGAAGAGAGCAAGAAATATGGGAGGCTAGAGAAGTTCTAATATTGCTAATACAGGCTTGCAGGAAAAGGCAGCGACTGCAACAGCAAAAGCAGCACCCATACACGATAATGTCCAGTGATTCTCCTGGACTTTTCCTCAGTCATGTTAGATTAAGAGAAGAAAATTACAAGAATGGGCTACGACTTTTTGAAACAGACTCAATGCGAAAAGGAAACTTTGTTTCATTGACGGCACTTTTGACAGCCGGAAATCAATTCCAAGGAATGGGCAGACTGAAGTACTATGAATTCACTCATAGTAGCATGGAGATTCAAGATATTGATCAAACTTTACATCCTACCATTTTTTACGTGGAGGATGCAAAAATCTTTGGGATAAATTGAAGAGTAGATTCTTTGCCATGCATGGACCGCGTGCCCAAGAATTAAAGGCCGCATTGCAAATTGTAGACAACAAGGATTGTCAGTTTTTGACTTATTATGGAAGACTCAAAAGACCTTGCGATGAACTCTCAAATTGTAAGAGGGTCTCTGGTCGTTGTTGCCAAAAAAGAGGTTGTACACGGAGGATGACAAAGATGCAGAAATATCAGCAAGATGAAAAACTTCACCAATTTATTTTGGGTCTTGATGATGCAATTTTAGTATGGTAACATCTCAAATCCTTACTATGGATCATTTACCTTTTGTTAATCAAGCTTATTCTATTATCATCCTTGAAGAAGGCCATTGTATAGTGGTTCATAACAAGGAAGAGCGCACCGAGGCCATCGCATTTGCGGTGCGCTCAATAGATAAGTCTTCTATTTTTTGTCATTGTGTAATAAAACAGGATATTCGGCTACTCAGTGTTATCAAATCATTAGGTATCCGAAGTGGTGGGGTGTAATGGCGGTCGAGGAGGCCGTGGTGGTGAACGTGGCACCCATGACGACAGTAGTGGAAGACAATAATTTCAACAATTTCCCGTGGCCAGTAGCTTCTTCTCAAGCTCAGCAACAAAACATAACAATGGAGGACTTAATAATGGCAGCAACAATGTGACTCCTTGGGCTGGTACAGTAAGTGCTCAAATTCCTCATATTGTTGAAAATTCCCATGGCGTTAATGAAGGGATTCTGGGCATTTCGTCTACTCAATGGAATAATTTGATGACCATATTGAACAAATACCAACCTTCCCATAATGAGAAACTCTCTGGTAAGAATGGTAATATTTGGTTAATTGATACCGGTGCTTCAAGGCATATGGCAGGACAACGTCATTTTTTTTTTTTTCTAATATTACTGCCATTGATCCGTGTTATATTAGGCTTTCTAATGGTTCTCAAATTATTTCCAAATCTGAAGGATGTGTTAGTTTTGGTTCAAATATGGTTTTAAAAAATGTCTTGTGTGTACCAAATTTAAAATGCAACTTGCTATTGGTATCGCAATTTTTGCGATCTCGAATGACTTGTTGTATAATCTTTACTGATGATTCGTGTGTGGTACGGGACTTACTACGAGGATGGTTATTGGGAAATAATTCATGAGATGTATCATCTTCGACCTCTACCTGATACCTTATGTAGCGGGCTTGTCACATAATAATTTTATCTGCGAAAATGATGCATGCTAGACTAGGTCATCTTTCAACTTCTAATTTAAAGAACATTCAAGAACTTTCTGTTGCTATCTTATAATAATAATTCCTGCACTGTTTGTTTGTGTGCTAAACATACGCGTACTACTTTCTAAAATAGCTTGTCCAAGGCTGAGCATATATTTGATTTAATTCATTGCGATTTATGGGGTCCATATTGCCAAGCCTCGTTATGTGGTTTCTTTTATTTTTTAACTATTGTTGATGATTACTCTAGAGCAATTTTGGTCTATTTACTTGCTGAAAAAAAGTGAAGCACGCCACATTTTTTACCACTTTTATGCTATGATTAAAACACAATTTAATAAATCTATTAAAAGTATGCGTACAGACAATGGAACTGAATTTATGTGTCTTACTTCTTTTTTCCTTACGGCATTTTTCATCAAACTTCCTTGGTTTCAACTCCTCAACAAAATCGTCGTGTTGAGAGGAAACACCGTCATATTTTAAATGTAGCTCGGGCAATATATAAGTTTGCCATTTTCTTGAAATTGTTGTAATAAAACAGGTTTCTATTAATGAAATTTTTCTTTCAATTTCTTCTAATTACTACATCATTGCTCTAAATTTTTACAATATCTTTAATATTACTTCTTCAAATAACTTGAGATGAAATGGTTAAAAGTTAAATATATTTTCCAAGAAAACGATATAAATATTATCATAATAAATACGTTTAAAATAAGTTAAGTATTATATATACAGTCTTTTTAAATAAATTATACAATTATAAGTTTTGATAAAAATGTAAAGAAATTTTTATTTTTTAAAAATTTAAAAACTGACGTGGCAGATAACGCACAACCAGTGTGCGTTATTGCTTGATCATAACGCATAACGGTTGTGCGTTATCCGCCACATCGGCGAATTATCGAATGTAAGTGTAATTAGATGATAACACACAATGTTTGTACGTTATCAATAATGATAACGCACAACCATTGTACATTTTGGTCAGAATAAGAATAAAAAAAAGTTGGGCTACATTAGTAGCCAAATTTGATGGATGGTCTATATAAATAAAAAAAACCTAATATATGCTCATCACTAATATTATGCTAATTACATGATTTAGGGATATTAACAATAAATGAAAATGTATATGGCAATAGAATAATGTAAATATGAAAATGAAAGATGTTCATTTCCAACCGTTCATATAAGTCGAATTCGAAATTATAAATTAATATATAGCTAAATAACTAGTATCTTAGTAATATTTAAAAAAAAAAAAAAAAAGAATCAATGACCACGTAGTCCCCGGTGACCATCCTGTGCCACGTTTTTCATAAGTCAGATTAGGAGATAAATTAAACAGACAAATAAGCATAGTTTGTATTTCTTAATGTGAATGGAAAAAGGAATTAAAAGGCATGTTAGTTATGTGTTTTCATTGGGAGATGAATTATTGGACCAAGTGTACATGTATTTTTTTTTTTTTTTTTTTTGTGCAGATGAAGATATTTTAATCGAATTTTACGTACCATGATTGGATGGACCCAATCCTTTAATGTACTACTACTACTGATTAAAAAGAGAAAAAAAGAAAAATTCTGAGGAAAAATTATTAAAAATAAATTACTGATTAAAAATGATCAAATTGCTTTAGGGGAAATTAAAGAAATGTAAAGAGGAGGATTAATTTCAACTTTAATTTAAAGAACAATTATTAATGAGAGAAGACAAATTAGTACTAGTAGACTAGAAATGTTTGTACCCATGGCCGATCTTTTCTTTTTTCCCGACGAATGATAGATAATAGGTGTGGTGTTGCCATGCCAGCCGATATTTTCATGAGGGGACAACTTTCTAATATCTCTAATCAGTATTTAAGGCACCTGTTAATAAAAAAAAAAAAAATCAATATTTAAGGGTGTAGTTGTTAAATTAACTCAATTTCAATTTACAAAGTATTCATAAAATATAATTTTTATTTGACGGAAATTAGAATTTCAGTTTAAACATGATTGTATAAAGAGAATTTAGAATTTTAACTTTTCAAATATTTACAGTTATTCACGTAGCCAAACTAATAATGAGTACAATTTGGTTATTAAGAATATTCCATTTCCCCAATTTCTGTATTGCATATTGCTGCTACTCTCTCTTAAGATTAGTTTTCGTTCACAAATTCAGTAGGAAACGACAAGTTAGATTATATATTTCTCTTCTCTTCTGTACTAAACTCATAATTCATTCATAAAGTACATGTTCTTCGACAAAATTCTTTTTGTCTAAATGTACAATGAAATTGTCGACTGAATTAGAATTTGCAAATAATGAAAAATATACTGTATATTCTTGGTTTAATTTCATTTTAATATCCTTTTATTTGGCCATTTGATAATATACTACTTTTTATTTATTGATTTTCATTTTAATACATTTTTATTTAGCCATTTCACAATTTAGTATCATTTGTTTTTTATTGATAATTAAGTAACCAAATCATAATTGTGGACCACTATCAAATGTAATTTTTTGATTATTTATAAAGATTTAAACATGAATTCTCATTTTGTCCTTGACAGACTATAAAAAAAAAAATTGATGAATTTTTATACAGTATAAAAATCACACCTGACAGAGGCCACAATATTTCTAGCAAAATTGATTCGGCCGAAATTCTGATTTTGTTATTTAACTCTCAATCAACAAACAAGTCAAAAAAAGATATATGAATTTTCATGTTTAAATCTTTGTAAACAAGAAAAAGAAAATATCACACCTGACAGTATGCCACAATATTCCCGACAAAATTGATTTAGTTACTTACTTGTCAATCAACAAACAAGTGGTATTAAATCATCAATTGCTAAACAAAAGGGTATCAAAATGGAATTAACTCCAATATTATGGTCCACTGTATGTGTGATTTTTTAGAGTTTGTAGAGATTTAAACATGAATGAAATTTCATCCATTTTCTTCTGGTCCCCGCTAGGCCATGGTCATCATGTTTAAATCTATACAAATAGTAAATAAATTACACCTGAGAGTGGTCCGAAATTATGATTTGGTCGCTTAATTTTCAATCAACAAACAAGTGGTATTAAATCGTCAAACGATCGAACAAAAAGTACGAAATAAAAATCAACAAACAAATGATACTAAATTGTCAAATGGCTAAATAAAACGGTAAAAAATAGAATTAACTCAATATTCTTAGAATGATAGTATTCGCTACTAATTGAGAATTGTCAAAGTTGAATAATAATTTTTTTGCTCAAACTATATATATATATATATATATCATAGGAACAAATTAAGTGTAATTAAAATTTTCGTTTGAGGTTAAACAATTATTATTCCTCTAAATTCAACTAGGTCTTATATGTCTTACAACGCCATAGAAAAAATTCAATCATTTGACTTTTATGTCAAATATAACGAATATATTTGTTGGGAATTAAGAAATCAATTTATTATATACCTAATTAAGAAAATGTAATCAAGTCTTGATATATATGATCATTTGTGCCAACAAATAGATTTTTACATAATAATTTTAAAAATCAGAGTTCAAATGCTTTTTTTTTTTTTTTTTGTGGGGGGCTGAATATATTAAAAAAATAAAGTTTGAAGGAACATTGGAGCCGAATATCCACTCCTCAACCAAATCATCCCATAAAATATTATAAGAACTGCCCATCCACCTCACCACTCGACTCCAAATCTTGAGGGCAAACTGGAAATTTCTCGACTTTTACATGATCCAGAAGGCACACTTGCTGTCATTTCATTAATAAACTTGTTCATTAGTTTTCAAAACCAAGCAGCCATCACGATTATTTAAAAAGAAATGTTTGCCTTCTCTTATGTAACATCATTTCTTGTACTTAAAAGGCACTACAAACTCCATCAATGTACTAAAAGAAAATACTACTATTAGTAAGTGTTTGTAATAATTGTATTATCCTCATCAATAATTAATTAATATATATACTATTAAAAAGAAGATAAATTCTTGAACAAAGTATGAATTAAATCCCAATTTTTTAATCAAGAAACCTCAATTTAATTCGGATATAGCTTCATTTGTTGCAAAGAATAAATTTTAACAAAATAAATAAATTTATGTTATATCTTTAATTACGTTATTTTCCATTTAAATCCGTTGTAATAAAAAGGGTCATTATATTTTTAAAAATATATCTTAAAACCCTTTTGTTTCCAATGTCCAGGGACCGAGGCCCACTCAACCCGCCCCCCCCCCAACCCCCTCCCCCCTTCCCGGGTGTAATTCACTTATTTCATTATCACTCCTTATTTTACCTTATTTACTAGCATTAAGTCCAAATAATCTCCAAAATTAGAAGATTTGGTCAACTAAAGTCATAATTCTTTTTTTTGAACAAATAAACTCTAATTTTGCTTCTACATACAATTGAAAATATTAGCCAGATATATACCCATTAGATTACTCCTAATTATATTAGGAAAATATTTTGCATATCTATTGTAGTTATTTCATATTATTTAGTTTCCTTGTATATATATATATATATATTTGTATATGTATTTACCATATTTTCTAGACTTAGGACAATTGTATATATCAATAACCTAGGTACATGTACAGACATAAAATTGAAATAAAATTTTTCTATTGAAAACTTACAATTGTTTCATAGTATCAAAGTAATCATCTATTTTTTGAAGATGAGTAGCAAGGATAAAATTGAGTTAACTGACATGGAAGATGTGGACATAGATACACATCCTACCACTGAAATCAAGAAGAATGTATATTATCGTCATCTTTTTGATGGATCGCACTAAATGATTACACAGGTGCAATTGAAATAAGAAAATTATGATGAATGGGCAAAAGCAATGCGATTGGCATTGCATTCAAAGAAAAAAATTAGGTTTTATTGATGGAATAATTCCAAAATCCAAAGATAGATTTGACGAGGACTGGTAAACTATAACTACCATGGTGAGTTCATTGATTTCTAAATACTATAGAACTTGTTCTGAGGATAATGATACCATATGCTGAAAGGGCTGATGAATTGTGATTGGACCTAAAAGAACTCTTTTTCAAGGCAGTGGTCCAAGGAAACATGAAATTAAAGCGGCTCTGGCAAATTGTAAATAAGTTGGGCAGACTATCACTGCATACTATGCCCGGTTAAAGAAACTTTGGGAAGAACTTGCGAACTATGAACAATTACCAATATGCACTTGTGGAGCTCTCACGTTTAGGATTCATTCTAAACTTGCCAATTCACAGAAGAAGAAAAGTACATCACTTTCTAATGGGCTTGGATGATGAGGTTTTTAGTACTGTAAAGTCCAATATTCTACAAACAGTACCTATCCTACCACTAAAGCAACCTATGGAATGATCATCAAGGAGGAAAACATAGAAATATGATTCGTGCTGCTAATGATAGAGGTGCCGATACTGCCGCTGATCAAGAACGAACCCAAAGAGACAAAACAGCCCTTACCTGTACTCACTGCTTGAAAGGAGGGCATGATGTAAACACTTGCTTCCAGTTAATTGGGTTCCCTAAATTGTGGGTAGAGAAGAATAAGATCGCCTGTAGTACAAGCGGTGGGCACAGTATTCGCGGCTATAGATCTGGCACTGCCAGACATAGACGCAGCGACTTGGCAAATTTCGATCGTGGAGGAAGTACCACTTCTGGTTCAAGTGGGTGGGCATATGCAGTAGTGCCCGCGAAGATGGAGGCACCGTTGAAACTTCCGCACCGCACCAGCAGCCGGAATTCTAGGCCTCTCCAACGACCAGTGGACATCTCTTTTGACTCTCCTCAACAATCACTCTTCGTCTTCGAATAGTGATAAACTCTCCAGTAAGGCTATTAAATCTTGTGTAAAATTTTGGTAAGCTTGGTAATTGTTGGATATTAGACCTTGGCTATTCTCGACATATACAGAAGAAAGGATTTTCTTCAAAATTTGACACTTAGTTATCCTTATATTGTGGCTTGCCAAATGGTTCTGAAGCAGTAGCGACACGGCAATGGAATACCTCTTTGGGTCCCATTTTTAATATTGATAATATTTTTTCTTACTCCTGTATTGCAAAGTAATTTGATATCTTTGGCCTAACTGATGAAAGAATCTCAATGTTTCATTACTCTAATTGATGACTTGTGTATCATTATATAGGACCTTACTTTTAGAACGCCGATTAGAGTGGGTGAGGAGCAGGATGGTATGGGATTTTTATTTGCAGATCATTCAAGTTATCTTCCTTATATGCTTGTTCTGCTACTTTGAATTCTAGTCATTTGTGACATGTCCGTTTGGGTCATCCATTTGATCTTGTCCTAGGGATTTTGTTGGGACAATCTACTTCTAAATCTCATAAATATTGCAATATTTTTTTAAGGGCTAAGCAAACAAGGGACAATTTCTCTTTAAGTTTAAGCAATGCATCTGAGCCATTTGATTTAATCCATTGTGATCTTTGGAGACCTTATAGTACTATGTCTTCCTACGGTACTATTATTTTCTTACCATTTTAGATGATCGCTCTTGAGCGATGTGGATATTTTTTATTTCGAAAAAACAAGAAGTTGCTCAACTCTTGAAAAAAAAAATTGCCATGGTACAAACTCAATTTCACAAGACCATTAAAACCGTGCCTACTGATAATAAAACCGAATTTCTTTGTCTGAAGTCTTATTTTGCGGAACTTGGGAACCTTGCATCAAACTTCTATGGTTGGAACCCCTCAACAAAACGGACGTGTTGAATGTAAGCATAGGCACATTCTAAATGTGGCCCATGCTTTACGTTTCCAAGGTAACTTGCCTATTCGGTTTTAGGGAGAATGTGTCTTAACTGTTGTATATCTGATAAACAGAACACCTTCTCCTTTATTAGATGGAAAACTCCCTTTGAAATTCTTCATGGAAAACCACCACCTTACTCCCATATTCGAAGCTTTGGTTGCCTAGCTTTTGTACGCGATCATAATCTTCCAAAAGATAAATTTCGTGCCTGTATTCACTCTTGTATATTTTTGTAATATCCCTATAGAAAGAAATGATGGCGTTTTTATAACATTAAGACACAAAAGTTTGTATTATCTTGTGATGCACAATTTGATTAATCTGTTTTCTTGTTTGCAACTGATCTTGATAAATTTGGGGATAATCAAACTCCTTTGGAAACTATTGGGCCTAAATTTGATTTTGGGTGAAATTTTTATTGGACCCAATCCAACAAGGGGGAGCCTTGCCAGTACTAGTGCACCACTTTCTACCAATTAGCCCGCCTACACCACCTCTACTGATCTACTACATGATTCACCTATTGAGCCCCTCCATCATTCCCACTCCGCCATCTGATGCTCCAATTGACAAAAGCACTGATCCATTAGCTGCCATTGACCCAGCTCAGCCCAATGCCTCCACGGAATCCTCTGGGTCACCTATTCCTTTGGAAATTCATCCCAACAAACGACTTTGGCTACAGATATTTCCTTGGATCTACCAATTTTCTCAAATCCTCTTGATCAGCCCACTACTACTACTCTTCGGTGCAGTACTCGAGATCAGACTACTTCTATCAAACTTTGGGACTATGATTGTAATACAGTCAAGTATTCTCATATAAAATCCCATTCCTCCGCTGCTCCGCCATCTTCCACGGTAGTCCCAAGTAAGTCCTTGTATTCTCTCACACATTATATTGCCAGTGGCAAACTTTCTTACCGATACCGGTATTTTCTAGCATCTGTTACAGAACATACTGAACCCACTAAATTTTCTGACGCTATTTCTAGTTCAAAATGGCACCCAGCTATGCAACAAGGGCCTGATGCTATAGAGTTTAATGGTACTTGAGAGTTAACCACTAGCCACCAAGAAACCGGACTCTTGGTAGCAAATGGATTTATCGAATCAAGTTCAAAGTCGATGCATCCATCCAATGGTACAAGGGTCGCCTAGTCATCCTCAGCAAAACTTAAACAGAATAAATAGATTTTACAAAGCTTTTACGCCCGTGGCAAAAGTGGTTATGTTCGTACACTCCTTTCTGTTGCTTCCACCCAGCATTGGAGGTTCATTAAATAGACGTCCTCAATGCTTCTCTTCATGGGGATTTATCCGAGGAATTAAATATGCACCGCCCGTTAGTTTTCGTACTTCTTCGCCTCAAAGGTCTACCGTCTGAAAAAGTCTCTTTATGGCCTTCACCAAGCTCCCTAATGTTGGTTCTCTAAGCTTACAGCTGCCCTTTGTTGTTGTCGTTTTACTCAATCTTATGTTGATTACTCTCTTTTTACATATCATGTTGCCGATGTCTTTCTTTGTGTTTTGATATATATTGATGATCTTTTAATTACTAGCTTCTCTCTTCCATCTATTACTAAGTTCAAGGCATATTTGAGTTCATGTTTCCGTATGAAGGAGTTGGGGTCTTTAAAGTATTTCTTGGGTATCAAAATTGCTGGAAATCTTGTTAGTATTTACCTCTATCAATGGAAATGTACTTTAGAAATCATTTCTGAGGCTAGTCTATATGGCACTAAACCTTCACCTACTCCTATAGAACCAAATCACAATTTGGCTAATGTATCAGATCCTTTTTTTAATATGCTCGCTCGCTACCATTGACTTGTCAGAAAGTTGATAAATCTCACCATCACTTGGCCAGAACTAGCCTATAATGTTCATGTCTTGGCCCCATTCATGTAAACTTCCTACAAAGCACACTGGGATGTCGCTCTCCGCGTTGTTCGATATCTCAAAAGATGTCCGAGGCAAGGCATTCCTCTCCTAGCAGATTCTCCTTTTGGTTTTCATAGCCTATTGTGATTCTGATTTGGCCAGTTGCCCACTTACTAGACATTTTGTTACTGGCTACTTTATCTCTTTCGGCTACTCACCAATTTCCTAGAAGACAAAGGAACAATAGACAGTTTCTCGCTCCTCGGCTGAAGCTGAATATCGTTGTATGGTCATCACTCTGTGCGAATTAAAATAGCTTCGTCAACAATTTCGTGATCTTTGGGTGTCCATGAACCGACCCATTATTCTCCACTATGACAGTCAAGCTGTTATCCACATTGCTACAAAATCGATTTTTCATGAGAACACAAAGCACATTGAAATTGACTGTTATTTCATTCGTGATGCCTTCAAAGCTGGTTTTATCTCAACATGTTACAATCGTAGTGAGCTACAACTTGCAAATATTTTCACAAATGCACTTCATCCCTCTCAGTTCCATTTTTTAGCTCGCAAGTTGGGCATTCAGGATTTTCATGCTCCAACTTGAGGGGTAGAATTAGCCGGATATATTACCCTTAGATTACTCCTACTTATATTAGAAGATTAATCTTGCACATCTTTTGTAGTTATTTCATATTATTTAGTTCTCTTGTATGTGCATATGTATGGTAGGTTTATTTGTATATAGACATTCCATATTTGCTAGACTTAGGACAATTATAAATATCAGTAACCTATGTACATTTACAAACGTAAAATTGAAGGATTTTTCTACTGAAAACTTACAATTGTCTCAAAAATGATGAAAATAAGTGTTTAATTTCTAAAATACCTTTCAATAGGGAGAAAAACTAAGAATTTATCCCTAAAAGTTGAAAGTTTGTCCATTAAAAAAATAATTAATTAGCATTCATGAATAACTATGACCTTAATTGATAATTCAAACTTATATTTTTAAAGTATTTTTCTTCATTAAAGAAAAGGGTATCTTAGAATGATGGGCTTATTTTAATAATTTTTTTAATAACAAGAGAATGCTAGGATTATTTGCCTAAAACTAAAGTTAAGAACTCAGTTACTAAATCCCTAATTTCAAGAGTTTTTTTGGACTTATCCCTATTTATTAAAAATATAGAATATATTTTCTTTTAGAAAAACTATATAATATCTAAAATCTTATATCTTATATATGTTTAAAAAGAATAGTATTTTCATTGTTTTCATAAACATAAAGAGGCATACTTGCCCCTGAGACCTTATTTAAGTGGCAAGAATTGAGGTATTTCAACTAAAATATTGGGGATTCGACTCGTGTTAAATACAGAATTATCTTTTTTTTTAATAGGGTTGTAGTCTCCCTTATTTTAGAATTATAATTCTCATTCTGATATAATTTCTACTAAATATGATATCCTTTGTATTAAAAAAATAAATAGGCACACTTTTTCTTTTTTAACTTTTTACATAACATAACACATTTTTCATTTAAAGTAATTTATATTATTTTTAAAATTAAAATTCAGTCAAAACATAACCTCTTACGGGAGATAGTAAACTTTTAGGAATATTCAAAATAAACGATATTACAATTTAGAACTAAAGATGAGTACTTTTCTTAAATTATTTTATTGGGGAAAACACGCGACGCTTCGGCTATTTAAATCCAACGTATGCTTCCATTCTTCCTCCCCTTTCTCCTTTTGCGTCTTTCAATTTCTCTGAAACACAAACGAACGCTGCTGCTCTCCCGACTTTTGATTTTCTCCCTCTCTCTTTTTATTTCTCTCTCATATTCCTGCTTTTCTTGGGTCCTCATTGCGATTCTGGTACGTTTCTTTCTCGTCCAATCGCCATTTATTTCTTCATTTTCCAGATGTTGCAAAATTCGCCATAGTTCATTCATATTCTGCCAAAACATTGATAATTTTGCTCGTTAGTTTAAAAGGGGTATAATCTTGCTTATTATTCCCGGAAATGAACATTTCTTTACTTCATGGGTTTTTTGAATTCCTAGAAATCTTCTTTTCTTAAATTGTTGAACTGTTGTTCTTTTTCTTGTTTCTCCCCTTTAATTTTTGAAGTTGTTGGAAAAACCCTCTGTGCTATGTGGGTTATAGAAATGGTATTGTTCATTGATGATTTCGTAACGTAAACAGGTTCTTCCTGGGCAAAATTCTTTACCTTGCTTCTTGTATGTTAAAGGGTTATTTTGAGGATCTTTATATTTCTTAGAATTTTGAAAAAGGCCTGGCTCTGTCCGTTTCCAGTTTAATTTTGGTTTCTGCTAAGAAGTGGCTGGAAAGTTTTATAGGCAGAAGCCATCAAAGGCCTCAGAATTATTTGGTAACCAAAATAAAGATTAAAAATAAAAATTTTTATGTGGTCCATTCTTGTTTCTTATTTAATCTATATCTGAGGTCTTGACTGAAAGCAAAATTGTGGACTCAATTACTTTGCATTTCCTTTTTCTTTGATCAAGATATGAAGAAGTATAGATTCAGAATGAAACTGAATTTTAATCTTAGTATTTGTGGATTTAGATTATCCTTGCACGCGATGCTAACGTATTTTATTTCTCTACTCAAGTGATTTTTTTGATCAAGATGGAATTCGAGGGCCGTTATGGGCAGGTTCAAAGGCAAAAGTATGACTGTCTTTTGTTTGGTAAGTTACTGTTTTCAAAGTTGAAGCAAAATTGCCTTGTTCAAATTCACTTGCTCTTTTTACTCCTTTTTAATGTTTGCTTATTCATGTTTTTGGCATTTCAGATCTAGATGATACTTTGTATCCCCTTAGTTCTGGCCTGGCTACAGCATGTCGTGAGAACATTGAGGGTATGCCATATTTCTGTTTTTTTGATGATTCATCAATAGTTGAGATGAGATTCTGTTGAAACATTTCTCAAACTGATTGTTTTGCCCATCTTTTCCCCCACAGATTACATGGTTGAAAAGCTTGGCATTGATAGAAGCAAAATTAATGAATTAGGTAACCTTCTGTACAAGAACTATGGCACCACAATGGCTGGCCTTAGGGTAAATATTCGACTTTTCTCATCAAGAATTGGGATCTTTGTCAATAATAAACGGACCTTTTCAATGGAAATGTTTATAAATGATGATGATTACTCTGTGTTGCAGGCAATTGGCTATGATTTTGACTATGATGAATATCATAGGTGAGAAGTGCTGCAGCAATATATGTATTTTTGCATATTGAACTATTGGTTTAAAATTTTGTTCATTTCTATAAGAAACCAATTGATCTTGTTGTATATTAATCTCTAGTTTTGTTTGTTTGCAGGTTTGTCCATGGGAGACTTCCTTATGAAAATCTAAAGCCTGATCCTGTTTTGAGAAGTCTTTTGTTAAGTTTGCCCTTTAGAAAAGTTGTAAGTCTCATTTGTCCAATTTACAAATAGTTTTGAGGGGGCTTGAGACATCCATGGAGTTAACATCTAAAAGTTTTGTGTGCTCCAATCTGCAGATATTCACAAATGCAGACAAGGTTCATGCTACCAAAGTTCTTAGTAGGCTAGGATTGGAAGGCTGTTTTGAAGGGATAATTTGCTTTGAGACCCTCAATCCTATCCACAAGAACACAGTGTCTGATGATGAGGATGAAATCGAGTTCCTGGGCTCAGAGCAATCTTCCAGCAAATCTACTAGCAAGAAAGAAATGTTTGACATCATTGCACATTTTGCTCAACCTAATCTGGGGACATCATTGCCAAAGACCCCAATTGTTTGCAAGCCATCAGAAGCTGCCATTGAGAAAGCTCTCAAAGTAGCCAATATCAACCCTCATAGAACAGTAAGACCGCGGCTGCATCTTACACTACTTTATGACCCCTTTTTTCATATCAATGTGTTTCACTAGACACTAATTATATTTAATCAATTCTTGATCTTTCAGCTATTCTTTGAAGACAGCGTTAGAAACATACAGTCTGGAAAGCGTTTAGGCATGTATACTGTACTGGTAAGTACAGGAACCTTGATATCTTAAGCATCTTGATCTGGTGAAATTTAAATGGGTAATTGTTAAGAAATAATTGTGGTGCAGGTTGGAACTTCACAGAGAATCAAAGGTGCAGATTATGCATTAGAAAGTATTCATAACATAAGGGAAGCAATACCGGAGCTATGGGAAAGTGACAAAATGGGTGCAGCTGATCAAGCTAATAACTATTCTGGTGTTGCAGTAGAGACATCTGTGACAGCTTAGAAGAAGAAGAAGATTCAAGGATGCTACTATATAAATATAAACAATGGGATCTTCGTGGTCTGAGTAGCTGTCTCATCAATTGAAAGAATGATGTAGATGGTTTTGTAATGATGTACATCAGATCAGAGGGGGTACTAGTATATTTAAAATCCCTCCTTCTCTATCCAAACTAACAAGCCATCCATCCATCATCCTACACTTATGTAAATATCCTCAATTCTGTTTCTTTCTTTTATCAATATGCATATTTCTTTATGTTATCTTCAACCACCCCCAACAAATCATTTAAATGAATCAATGCTCCAAATGATTAATGGCTCTGTGGTCTTCCCCTTCCCCCCTCCCCCGCCCAACCTGTCTATTTAATCTCAAAACTATACATCTTGACATGATATCATCTTTAAACTTTATTTTTCTACTTATATTAGTTTCTAAACAAATTTCTGTTCCGATTAAAAACTTTTTTTTTTAAAAAAAAAAATAGAATTAAGTTTAAAAAATCTATTATTTGATCTTAGTGCATACCAAATCTATTCGAAATTACCGTCAATCACACATAATCGACAGATTACCTATTGAAATCAAGAAAAAAACATGTTTAATTTTCGTAAAAAAATCAACACGAGAGGCTAATGTGAAGTAATAATAGTCAAATACATTTGACCACCGTAAATTACAAGTCATTCTCTCGAAATGAAATACATTTGAGGTTAGGAGGGAATAAAAGCTTGCTCCTCTTTTCAAAATCGTATTTCTTTTGGAGAGAATAATACTTTTTGTCTTTTAGAGCATTAAAAGTGAGTAATTTGTGTCATTTTTTTTTGAAAGTTAAATATTTGATGAACAAAGAAATTTATTGGATTATTGTAAATTATTTAGGAATCATAATAGTGAAAAATAAATTTTGAATATCGTATTATGTCAATGACTTAAATTTAAAGACTAAATATGTCATTTTATCAAAAGAGAAAAATTAGATGGCGATGGAGATTGACTCATCATTTCTAACTTACGTTTTGAAATACATATTAATATTGATTAAACATATATAAACGAGCTGAAAATGAAATCATTATTAATATGCATCCTGATGGTAAATTTAAAAAAAAATGGCGACGATGATAAGATTAAATTTTGAGATGCTGCCTCATATTTGGGCTCTCTATTCTTACGTATCACATCATTCTGATCTGTAATAGGAGGAGAAAGGGGTATATTATTGCATTATACTATGTCGTAATGAGACCATATTTCTGGCTGAGATTGGCCGATGAGTCCAACAGAAATTTACCAATATATATATATATATATATTATATATGGAGTTTGATTACTAGGAATCCTTTTTTTATGTATTATATGTCCACTTCTGTAAAATCACATATATCACATCATCCCCAATATTGTTGCCATAATGTTGGGAGAAGACAATGCTGTGGGCTGCTTACATCACCCCTCTAATAATCATCTTAAAGTTTTTTTCCTTTTGAAATTAAAACAGTAGAAAATTTAAAATCACATTAATTTAAGTTGTCTACTGTTTTAATTTTAAGATGGTTACTTAAATTTTTTTTAAAAATAATTACATAAAGACATCAATCTCATGTTATGTTGATCTCCTTTCTTGTTTTACCTTTCTATACTCGAAATAATTTCCAAGTATTATGATATTGAAGAATAAAACTCCTAGTAATGGACATACTTTACCAACAATTCATATGCCAGATCGGATTAGTCTGATTTATATAAATGAAATAAAGACTTATCTTTTTATTGATTTATTTTTTCGTAATGAGATTAATTTATTAATATAATTAAAAAATTTTTAATATGAATCAGCTTCACAAGTAGGAATCTAGACCGTTTAGTTAGGATTTAGCCACATCACTTACTCATCTTAATCCTAAATTACTAACCAATTTGGCTCAAACCCAATCATAACTCCAGCTTTCCCTTGGAAACTTTCCACATGACTCTTTCCATTCCCCTCGAACAGCGAAGGATAAAAGAATCTCCGGCATATCTTCATATGCTTCAAGAATTCAAACGGTTTAGTGTAATGAAGGCGTTGCGGGCTACTAATCCATATATGATCTTTAAAAGTTCAATAGAGTTCAATCAGATCATTCTTACAAATCTCATATCGGTAGTTTATAAGAGTTTTATTTTTAAAATTACCCACTACAAATAAATAAAAATTCATTTCAATCATCAATATCATTATATTGTAAAAAAAAAAAAAGACTAACATCATTGTTAATTTATTATCCGGAAATGGTTAATCGGTTGGCCAGTTGCCCAGTAATTAATATATTTAATGAAGCCCAAAACGCTCATAGTTAACCATACGCCTTAGGCTCATCGAGCATGGGCCACATGTTGAAAAATGCTCGATCTCCTAAAGGCCCAAAACTAGATTGTAAGTTTTCAAATTATATCACTAGGCCGTTTTTTGAAAAAAAAAATCCCGATTTTCTAGCCCAGTTAGACATTTTTATTTTTTCGTCTTCTGGGAGGGAAAATTATTTGATGATTTCAATATATATATAGAGAGAGAGAGAGAGAGAGAGAGAGAGAGAGAGAGAGAGAGAGAGAGAGAGAGAGAGAGAGAGAGAGAGAGAGAGAGAGAGAGAGAGAGAGAGAGAGAGTAGAGAGTAATTTTTTTGTTTTATTTATCAAACCCAATGTATATTATTTAGAGTCAAAATGAGTCCATTTGGGTGCATCTGAACAATTGGAAGATTGTTAAAAACTTGAGCTTAAAGCAAGTTAATCAATTCCTAGGCAATAAATGTACGGTCCATTGGAATGGAACTATATCCTACATTTCGACTATATTGTGATTAGTAAAAATAGAGCTAAAAAACAAGCCAAAAAACTAAACACAAAACCAAATCAAAAGGGGTTAGCAAATTATACCTGAACTAAGTTCATACCTAGAAAAACCACAAACCCAAAGCCCCAAATTTTATTATTAGGCCATTCAGTCCACCAAGCTGCTTAGATCCCAGCCCAGAAAGCCAGAGCTCTCGTGAAGAGAGAAGATTGTGGTACCATAGGACTATTCTCACCGCCACAGTGATTAGAGAAGAGGACAACCAATAGTTAACCCCACGATGGTTGCCCATATACCAATTAAGACCGTAACAGAGAGAGGTGGAGAACAACTCTCAGTCACTATATTCCCGACCAGCCATCTGAAGCAAAAGAATGCAAAAAATTAAACCACCAAGCAATTCTCTGGAAATCATACCAACTCCAACAACCACTCCACCATGCAGTCCATACCACTGCGTCTCAAATGAAAACAAACCAACCATGCATCCCAGTGGAACCTATCAACAATGGAAAGAATCGGACAGCTCAACACCACTCAGCAAACCATCACCCATCAACAAAAAAAAAAACTAAAGGATGCCGAAATTAACTCACACCCAAAAACAAAACACTCAAAATAAACTAACACGAAAGCACAAACTAAAAATACGAACAAGCAAGGAGGAAAAAAAATACCTTTCGACTAGAGACGGCTCTCCAATTCGGAAAATCAAACTTACCTAATCTACCAGATCCGCTTTCCTTATGCCAAAGGGACGAGCCCACACCACGTCCATACTAGTCCACAAAAGCTGCATGTCTAGGAAAAGGGAGAAGCACATGGCATTTGGCCGAGTTTCTCTTGAAGTTTCGTTGTTTAGATAGTCATTGTTTATTTTTGTTTTGGTTGAGTTTTTCTATACCATCTCTTGAAGTTTCGTTGTTTAGATAGCCATTGTTTATTTTTGTTAAGTAGTTATAAAAGCATCAACATTAAATCAATTATAATGGTTCAATAAGAATTGATAGTACTTGTACGACTAAGGAGAACTGAAGTAACTTTTTCCTTATTTTCTCAATTTTATGCTCATTGAACAACTATATTTAGTTTAATGTTTATCCCCTAAATATTATTTTTTATTTTTATGATTGTATAATTATAAATAAAGTCAGAAAAAAAGGTAACAAAGTAATAATTAGAAACACATTTTATTATACGATCGAGTATGAGCTCTGTTTATCCCTCCCATCCACCCTAATATATTAAAAAGAAAAGGACAGTGCCACGTTGTAATGAGATAAGGTGATTGGCCAGACATTAGATTAGAAAATCATACGATAGTTTCCGCTAAGGTAATCCCGAAAGGAAACGGTAACGGTCGAGAAAGCCGTCGTTAGCTATAACATCGAAAGGAAACCAAACTGATCTTCCCCGAGTTTTCGACCACGTTCAAATAATTTTTCGCAATGGCTATGGTGACACGTGTCCCCTTCACTTCTTCAGCTCACTTCCATAAATTGAGTTTGTTGAGTTCCCTCACTGACGGAAGACTTCCAGAATTCTCTACTCTCTCCTCATTTTCACGCAACCGTAACCGGAGAAAAGGTTTTGCAGGATTCGCGGTGGTGGCAATGGCTGATTCCGGCAAAAGTACCGTTCTTGTCACTGGCGCCGGTGGTAGAACCGGTATGGTTTCCTATTTTCCTTACTTCTTTGCTTTAATCCCAATTGAAAATACGGTTTGATTTCCAGACCCACGCTTAAGGGAGCCCCTTAATTTAGGGGCACATCCTTTCAAACATCTTCTCTTTTTTATGATACTGTATTATTTTGGGTTTATTATTTTTTTATTAAAAATGTATTTTTATTTGATAAATTTTTTTTATAAAATACTATATTAGAAATATTGATGTAGAGGATTCGAACCCATATAGCGGCCTGTTTGTATTTGTTTCCCAACCAAGAAAAGGGTTGGTTAAATTATATGTTTATGCAGTATTTTAAATTCTGTTAACCTAGCAGTTTTTTTTTTAAAAAAATTCTGTTAATATTTTAATTGGGCATATGGTGGGATTGGCTGAAGTTTGTATCCGAAGTTTTCTTTTTTTTTTTTTTTAATTTACTTTTGTAATTGTTTGAGATTGGTTCAATTGTTTGAGGGAGGGGTGAGAGCAGTGAAAATTTGACCTAGGGTTTCAATTCCCAATCCAAATATTTCTCACAAGAATTTCATTTAGGATCCACATTGATGCCATTCTAGAGAGAATCCATCCATTACACTTAGTTTATTGATCAATCTCTTGTTGCTTTTGCTTGCAGGGCAGATTGTTTACAAGAAATTGAAGGAGAATTCGGGGAAATATGCTGGTAGAGGTTTGGTTAGAACAGAGGAGAGCAAGCAGAAAATTGGTGGAGCTGATGATGTTTACATTGGGGATATTAGGAACTTTGACAGCATTGTTCCTGCTATCCGAGGAATTGATGCTCTTATTATTTTGACAAGTGCTGTGCCAAAAATGAAGCCTGATTTTGATCCTACCAAAGGTGGTAGGCCTGAATTCTACTTTGAAGAGGGGGCATATCCTGAACAGGTGATAAGCTTTAGCGAATGGGCAAAGTGTTAATCGTACAGTGCTTCTTTTTTCAACATTCCTAACATTGATTTTATATTCTTAGGTTGACTGGATTGGGCAGAAGAATCAAATTGATGCAGGTTAGGATTTCTCCAAACATTTCAAGTTTACATTCTCTGTAAAGTTATGTTCTACTAAAATATGATTATTGTCATGCACAGCTAAAGCTGCTGGGGTGAAGCAAATTGTGCTGGTTGGGTCAATGGGTGGAAGTACTCCGAATCATCCACTGAACAGCTTGGGGAATGGGAATATACTGGTTTGTGAACCCTCTTAGTTAATTCATTTCCCCCCTTTTTGTGCCTCTCTCTAACGTGGATGAGAGTGTTTTCTGGCATTTGGTACATGCCATATTCTTATGATAGTTGGTTCCTGGTTGATAAATCGAAAAAAAAAACAAAAAGTTCTAAAGGTGGAAATAGGTTTGAGTTTTCAGTTAATCTGCAGAATTGGGTAGTGAACACTTTGAATATGAGCTCTGTTATACAAAGAAACCTTGAGGAAATGGGTGAAAGCTAAAGTTCAAGTATTGATTCTAACCTAGTTTTCAACCAAGTAGATAACTGCAAAGTAAATTTTATTGGTTTATAGGTCTGGAAGAGAAAAGCTGAACAGTACTTGGCTGATTCTGGTGTCCCATACACTATCATAAGGTATGGCTCCTTTATTCTACATTTTCTTGATAGAAGATTGTGTTCCACCTCTCCTGTGTCCTGATATTAAAGGTGTTTCAGAATTATAAGGAGCTTTTTTACATTCTCAAGCAGAAAATGGCCCCTTTTATCCTTTTAATCTACACATGATGAATCACCTTAACTTTCTGAATGCAAGGTCATTATGTTTATAGCACTTAAAGGTACAAACTCGCTAGGCTCCACAAAGCATGTGTCCATTGTAATCGGGGTTAAAGTTACACATGAATCCTTTTTCTCCTTGAAGCTCTTTTCCTGCCCAGAAATTTTCCCATCATTTTTTTCTCCTTTTCTCAAATTCAAGACTATCTGTTTTCAATTATACTTACTCTTGCAGCTTCAGAGACTAATGAATATACCCATTTAACTTCCACTATTTGTGTATGAGAAAAGGACAGTGTCTAGTGCTCCATAAGATATTGCAATATAACTTAGTTTTCTCTGTGATATCCTTGATATTGCTGATAATCCTCAATATTTCTAATCATCATCCGAGTTTTATGTTCCTTTTCTTTTCGTGCATTTTCCTTTGTGTCTGGGGAAAAAGGAACTACTACTTCTGATCTTACCTTATAATTAAACAATTGTCTTACATCTGTCCGGTGAGTGTAGAGCTGGAGGATTGCAAGATAAAGAAGGTGGTATAAGGGAGCTGCTGGTTGGCAAAGATGATGAACTTCTTCAGACAGAAACAAGAACCATTGCTAGAGCTGATGTTGCTGAAGTATGCTTACAGGTATTCATTTGTTTGTTGTTATGCTCTATATTTTTTCTGCTCCTATGAGTTTGAGTAATCTTCTGCCATATATTATAAACAGACATAATATTCCTTGTTTTTGTTACTGATTCTAACCTGTACAAATTCTGGGAACAGGCATTGCAATATGAGGAAGCAAAATTTAAGGCATTTGATCTGGCCTCAAAGCCAGAGGGGACTGGAACAGCAACAAAGGACTTCAAGGCTCTTTTTTCCCAAATAACCACGCGCTTTTGAAGCTGAAGAAAAGGAAGAGGGATGGGTGGGTGGGGGAATTTTTTTGCTTCTACTGCCCCTGAAGTCTGAACGAACAAGGTTGAGTCGAGCAGCATAGGTTATTTTATGTACATGAACAGATCGATCATGTTTGCTTATAAACTTTTCAGAAATATGTTTACTCCCAATCTGCTAAATAAAATTATTGTCCTCTCAACTATATTACAAGGGATGTAGTTTATAAAAAAACACACACTCAATACATGTGAACTAGATGTTTTTAGTCCCAATATATTTATTTAGTTCAGGTTTGATCTTTAACAAATATTTTTATCTTTTTTAATTTTTAATTAATTTATGAATGATTCTTTTAAGCATTTTGAGCAAGTTTCAGTAATTTTGACTTATGGTTAACGATTCTTTCAATTTTATTAAATTAAGAAAGGGTAAATTTTTTTTTCCTTAAGAGATTAAAAAGGTAAACTTGAAATTTTATCGTATAATATTATTTAATTAAAAAAAAAAAAACCACTTCCCTCTTACGCTCCCCTCTCTCTCCTTTTTCTGCGGCGACAACACCCCCAACCCCAGCGACACCACACCACCCCCGCTCTCTCCTTTCTTCTTCAACGGTGACAATAGAGCTCCCCTCTTTACCCTTTTTCTTCTTCTCTCCCTCTTTCCCTCCTCCTTCTCCCTACCCTTCTTCAACTTTACTTTGTCAGTTGTTAGATACCGTCCAAGAGTAGATACTTAGAGTTGGAATGGAGAGGACATCCAAGGTGAACTTGGTTTCCTTTGACGACTAGACATCAAGATACTAAGATTTCCTCCCAAAACATCAAATCCTTTTCCAATTCAAGATTACGAAATTTACCAACAAACTCTAATTCTAGAAGACCTTCAAGATCAATGTAGATTGTTACCTGTAGCCATATGAGGTGCTCTGATGCTAATCATAAACTGTGACAATATCTGAGTGTCCATATGACTTGAGAAAAAAAAAAAAAAGTGTTCATTTGAGTACACCAAATAACATATTTTGAAGGATTAACCAAATTGTCAACTCAATTGGTCTTCTCCAATGGTCTTTTCTCTCTCTCTCTCTCTCTCTCTCTCTCTCTCTCTCTCTCTCTCTCTCTCTTGTCTCTTCTGCCACCACTTAGCGTTTGAGCTACACTCCTCGACGGCGTAATTATGCCCCAATTACTATCATGATTATCAATTACCATTTAACAAAATTAAAAAACCACCTTAATTTCTTTTATCTCTCACATCAAATTATAATGATCAAAATCAAGAATAAAAAATTTAAATTACAAGAACAGAACAAACCCAATTCCCTCTTTCCATTGCTCAATTTCATAAGAACAAGGAGAGAGGGAGGGGGAGGTGTCGCCAGAGGAGAGGATGTCGTCGTCAAAGAAAAAGAAGAAGAGAGGGGGGGCGGGAGAGGAGAGGTTTTTTTTTTTCCTTCATAATATTATATAATGAAATTCCAAGTTTATCCCCTTAATCTTCTAAAAAAATTTGCATGTCCATTTTTCTTTTAATAAAATTGAGTAAATTATTGACCACCGGTCAAATTATCCTATTTTTCTGAACAGGCTACTAAAGTGGCGTTAAATTTTCAAATTTTTTTTATCGTAATTTAGTCATAACGCACAATTCCTTGTGCTTTATCTGCCACATAACAGAATTTCAACCCTTGACCTCATGAAAATAACATTGAAGACTTATTAATATACTATCATTGGATCTTATTTAATAGGTGCATAAAATTTTATTTAATAATAAAGTATTTACATATTCCAATATTTACCAACTTTAATCATTTGAATTTTTAATTAAAGCAAAAAGAAGAATGCCCCTCTTTTTAATTTTCAAATTGGCGGCGTAATTTTTTAATTAATAAAAGAGAAAGTATTAGAAAATTACAAAAACGTAAACTAAAACGAAAATAGGATGTTTTTGTGGGAATGGTTGGTGGAAACCGCCTAAAGCTGTTTACGACGCGTAGATCTTGAAAAAATACACGAAATGCCCACAAGAATTGCCTCAATCAGACGTTCGAGCGCAAAGTTATGCTCCGTCAAAGTTTTCGACTATACTAGACAATTTTTTTGCCCCGAAAAGTGTCCGGATCACTTTTTCAACGATGCCGTTGCGTTTATGTTTATTAGAACCATTGAAACGAGTAGTCATATGAATGAAACGGACATCCGAGCTCCTCTTGCGGGAGAGAATGTGTTTCCTAATCTGTTCTCAAAAGCGAGATGAGGAAATAAAACATTTTTAGACTAATGAGCGTAGCGACTTAGCTCGATAGAGCGAGCACAAGACCTGGCACTCGATGCAAGAAGGGGAAGGTATGGTTTTATTCCATAGGAGCGGAGTAGCGAATTGTAGAGTTATTCATATTTCAAATTTTCTAAAATTCTAATCAACATAAAAAAAATAAAAAATAAAAAAAACTGATGTGGCTCATAACGTACAAACGTTAGGAGTTATCCGCCATATCGGCGAATTAAGGAAGAAAAACTTGAATTAAGTGATAACGTACAATGATTGTGTGTTATCCTAATTAATAACGCACAACCATTGTGCGTTATGGTCAAATTACGGAATAAAAAAAATTTGAGGCCACTTTAGTAGGCTGTTCAGAAAAAAAAAAAAAAAACTAATTGTAGAAAAAACTGTCAAAATTGTCAGAATTTTCTCAAAAAATTAAAAAAAAATTATCTGTAAATTTGTTGAAAATAAAAAAAAATAAAAATAGTTGTTAGAAACAAAAACTGAATCGAGTGACTATGTTGGGAACATCATTTAGTCCAACAGATATTATGCACTTTCCTCCCTTGAACATTTATAGTTTACTCTTTCTCCCTCTTTACTCTTTCCTCTTTCTTCAAAGCATTAAAATTTTAATTTATTTTAATATTTTTGAGGCTGCAAGTTACAAAAACAAGAAAAATGTTTAAAAAATTGTAAAGAGAAAAATGTAAAAATTAATGTCTTGAATTATATAGGTAAGATTGGGTAGTAAATATTTTTTTAAAATACATTAAAAACGCCATTTTTCAGCAAACATATACAAAATATAAGAATAATAGCAACACCTACCTGGTCGAAACAACTTGGATCGAGACCTGATCCGGCTCCTACGCAAGACACTTGGCCGTATAGGCCCAGCCATGTGTGGTGTTAAAGTTTACTGGCTTTTGCTCCTTTAATCAGCCCCACTGGGGGCATCCCTCTTTTTTAATATATATATATATATATATATATATATATTTAAACTATCGTTTTGATGACGGATTACATTTACTAGTCGTATATGGTGGGATGGGTGTAGAATTGTAATTAGGGTTTAGTGAGTGAAGAATGAAAGAAAACGAAGAACAATTTGGGAAGAATTTTCTCAGAATTTTATTACTAAAAAAAAAAAGAATATATATAAGAGTGTGTGTATATATATATATATATATCTTTTTTGAATGAGAGAAAAAACTCTCGTATAATTAACAAGTTATTTTTAAAAAATACATTAATTATAACTCATTTTTATAATGAGGCAATGATGACTAAAATTAATGAAACTTAAACTCAACCTTCCAACTCCTTTCTCACATTTTACTGTGGGTTTGAACTTTTCTTCACTCATTTTTCTTCTATTTTCTTTTTTTCCTTTTCTTCTTCACTTCCAACTTTCTCTTCTAACTTTCCTTTCTCTTCTGTATTTTCAAACGTTCTAATATGCTTGTGCTCACTTCTCCTTTTCTCTTTCAACTTTCCTCTCTCCCACTCCCGTACCCCACAAGCTGACACCCTATAGAGATTATATGCACCAAGTTGAGTCAACAATTGTTTGAAACGGGGTTGTTGCTAAAGGCTTGGTGAAAATATCGATCAATTGATGTTGAGAAGAAACTCCTGCCAAGAACCTATCTCTAATAATGTGGCAATCCAATTCTATGTGCTCGGTTCTATTATGAAAAACTTGGCTTTCAGCAATGTATAAAGCACTTCCGAATCACAGAAAAGAGGGACAGCTTACTCTTGATGGACGTATATATCTCCAAGAATAAACATCATCCACTGTAACTTACATGTAACTATTCATTGCTCTATATTTTGCTTCTGCAGAACTCTTAGAAGTAGTAGATTGATTCTTTGATCTCCAAGAAACCAGAGAAGATCCTAGAAAAACACAAAAACCAGTGATTGATCTTCTTATTTCTTCACACCATGCCAATTTGAATCACATTAGGCTACTAACTTTGTATCATTATCTGATTTAAAAAGTAAACCTTGTCCAGAAGCAGATTTAATATATCTCAGTACTCTATGCATTGCCTTCCAATGGAATACAATAGGTTTGTCTAAAAATTAAGAAAGTTGATGCTCTACATAACTCAAATCAGGCCTGATCATGGTAAGATATAGTAACTTTTCTACAATGCTTCTATACTCTGAGTTATCAGGAAGTAACTCTGAATCTCCATTACTCAACTTGAGAGTTGTTTCCATGGGTGTTGCTTCTGGTCTACACAATTGAAATCCTACGTCTTGCAACAAGTCCGAAGCATACTAGTAATTTCCATCCCAAGAAAATATCTTGCCTCACCAAGATCTTTTATTTTAAAAAGATCATACAAAGTGTGCTAAACTTCTGCAATAGCATGTTCCTAAGAGCTAATCACTAGAATATCATTTATATGTACTAATAAAATGATCATGAAACCAGTTTGATTCTTGACAACAGGTTGTAATCATGCCAACTTTAATGAAACCCATGGTCAACAAACTATGTAAGCTTAAAATTCCACTGTCTAGAGGCTTGCTTTAAACCATATAAAGGTCTAGTCAGGTCACAAACATGCCCTGTGGAACTTGATAACTTGGAGGTGGATTCATATACACTTCTTTAAATAAATCTCCATGCAAGAATGCGTTGTTAATATCTAACTGATGCACATACTACCCCCTAGTTGTTGCAACATTCATAAGTAACTTAATGGTTGTCATTTTAACCACTTGACTGAAAGTTTCAACATATATAATCAATGCCATATTGTTTAGTAAGACCTTTAGTCACCCACCAGGCTTTATACTTTCCAATAGTTCCATCTGATTTATACTTGACTTTATACACCCATTTACAACCAATGGCATATTTTCCTCTAGGTAAGGGAACTACAATCCAAGTTTGATTAGTTTCTAAAGCTTCAAGCGCTAATATCATAGCCTTCCTCTATTCTAAATTTAACAGCTTCATTATAATGTTTAGGTTCATCAATCAAATCAACACTCGAAACAAAAGATTCATGAGCAGAAGACAAATGATCATAAGAGATTATAGAAACTATGTGATGAGGAGAAGTAGGAACAGGAAAAGGATGATCATAAGCAGATAAGTGAGATGCTAATTGTCTAATCCTGCTAGATCTTCTAAGATCAGGTTGTGGAGATAAAGAAAAAGAACCAAAAGAAGAAGGATTAGAACCAAACAAAGAGGAAGAAGGACTAGAAATTGGATTAAAATGCAAGTTAGCATCAGAAGTAGATGTTAGGGAATTGTGAGTCGAATATTGTGATAAGAATCCAAAACTAACATAATCAGAACTGTCATCAAAGGCTAAAGAAGTATGATTAGAATTAGAAATAGAAGAATAAGAACTAGAAGACAAGGCAAAATGTTTAAAATGAAAAATAGATTCAGCAAAGAAAACATCCCTAGACACAAAAACTCTATGATTGAAACAATCAAGGAGTATATAGCCTTTGAAGATAGTTGAATGGCCAATGTAAACACATTGTCTGCCTCTAGGATCAAATTTAGTTCTACTGTGATCAATGGTACAAGCATAAGCTACACATCCAAAACTCTCAAAGAAATATTGGAAGGAGCAGTGGAATAACGAGTTTTATTGTGAAGAAGAGGAGTAGGAGTAATATTAATGAGGAGACCAACAACATGTTTAATACAAAAACTCCAATATGAAAGAGGAAGATTGGATCGAAATTTCAAAGCTGTACTAACATTAAGAATATGCTAATGTTTCCTTTCTACTACTCCATTTTGCTGTAGAGTATAAACACAATTGGTTTGATGGATTATGCCTTTAAAAGCAAAGAAAACAGGCATGGAAAATTCCAAACCATTATCACACCTAAGGACCTTAATGGTGGTGCCACACTGTGTTGCACAAAAATGTTGTACTTGTAGTCTAGCTTCACTTTTAGTTTTGAAAGGAAGACCCAATATATTTACTATAATCATCAACAATGGAAAGAAAGTATATCTCACGAGAAATAGTAGGAATTTTGCAAGGATCCCAAATATCAATATTTACAAGATCAAAGAGATTCAAAGACTTAAATTTATGAACAGGAAAGAAAGGTATTTGTTGTTTAGCAAGAGGAAAAATAGAACCATGACAGTCTTTATTGAGAGTAATATTTGAATGTATACCGTTCAAAATTTGCATCATTGGAATTGAAAGATGTCCTAGTCTATAGTTAGGATTGTCAATCAGGCCTAGTAGGTGGGGCTTGGTTTGACTCGTGCTTGGTCTGAATAATTCGTGGCCGAGGAGAATGAGTCCAAGCTTCGCTCACATTTATTTGGGCCGGCCCAACACAAATAATGTTTTTTAAAAAAATATGTAATAACAAAAATTTGAAAGATAATGAAAGAATTTTAATTCCAAACTATTTTTATAATTTAAATTTCAGTATACATTTATAAAATTATATATTCAAAGAACTAATGATTTATATTTATGTGTAGTTATATGCAAATTTGTTACAAAACACAAAAAAGTGCTTTCAAACAAATCAAAATTTTATTCTATTTTAATATTTATAGATTATTTCTTAATTGTTAATAGATAATTACAATATAATATATATACATAATTATAATATATACGTAATATAATATAATAGAAAATTATAAATATTAATGTGTATAAGGGGGCCGGGCTTGAACGGACTAAGCCTGCCTAGATCCAAGCTTAGCTGGAATTACTTCTAAGCCTAAAAAATAAGCCCAAATCTAAAAAATGGGCCAAGCCAGCCGGGCTTTAAACCGGCCTGAACCTATTGACAGTCCTATTTATAATGCTATAACAACTTTGGGACGTCTTTAGAATCAAATTTTATATGATTCAAAGAAACTAAAGTGCTACTATTACAAGTAGGAATAGAAGGAATAGTAGAAAAAATAAGGAAGACATCATAATGGAGCAAAGGACAACAATTTAGAACATATAACTCTTCATGCCAATTAGCAGATCCAATCATCTTCTTGGATACAGGGTCTTGAATCACATAAGTAAAAGCATCACTAATCACTATGCAAGAGTTTTGGAGGTTGAGTTTACTCTGAGAAACAAGATTGAATAAAAAGCTAGGCACACACAGAACATCAGAAATCACAGCAAGCATACTCTAATATCATGTAGAAATTGTAACTAGAGTTAATGAAAGAAAATTAAGAACAACTTGAGGGGAATTTTCTCTGAATTTTTATTACTAGAAAAGAAATTATGTATAAGAGTATAAATATATATATATATATATTTGTACATTAATTCACCTTTCTGAATGACTACCAAACTATCTTTTAAAACTAGATTAATTATAACTTATTGTCATAATGATCTGATGATGATTAGAACTAATAAAACTTAAATCTCAACCCTCCATCTCAACCTTCCAACTCCTTTCTCAACTTTGACTGAGGATTCAAACCCCTCTTCCCTCAATTTTCTTCTATTTTCCTTTTTCCCTTTTCTTCTTCATTTCCAGCTTTCTCTTCTAACTTACTTTTCTCTTATATACTAGCTATGTTCCTCATGCTTGAAGCCCTGGTGAATGTTTAGAAAAATGTATATCACAAATTATTAAAAAGTTCAACTGTCGTAGCATTTTTGTATTCAAATATTAGAAATGTTTAACTAACATACATATCATCATGCATAAATATATATAAAACTATTCATCCGTTGATTTTCTACTTCACTAATATTTGTTCGTTTCCATCTTAGTAGTAAGGAGGACAGGAAGGAAGACATCCATCCTAGCAACAATCAGGCTGGTGATTAGCTTCTCCCTCCTACTTAATAGATTGTAGTACACTTACATTGTGTTAGCCTTAAGGGCATTATTGTATATGTTTTTTATTATGATTAACATATGTTTGTGCGATGAGTATAGTTTAGTCTCTATAGAACAAAAGAAGCATATTTGAAGTCTTAAGGTTACATCCTTAAAAGCAAAAGATCTTGGTGATCAAGGCAAAATAAAGGAGAAAAGATCAAGCCATTGAAGACCTTGAAGACATATATCTTAGTTAGGGATATGCTAAGGTACTTTGTAAAACTCCCTAACTCTCATTTTCGATTGTTGATCAAATGTGAAGCTCCTCGGATAAATTTCTTTTTATAAACTATTCTTGAAAAAATCCAAGTATTCTTGATAGAGTTTTTGATGCCTTCGAAAGTTTTCTTATCTCTAAAAGAATAACAAGAATACATGTTTTGAAGTGTTTTAAAATGTGAAGAGAAGTTCTTTTTGTTTAAGGAAAACTGGCTTTTAAAATCCTTCTAAAAGAAAAAAAAAAAAAAGGGTCATCTGATTTTCAAAACTAATCATCCAATTTTGGAAAAATCGGACGTTTGATTTTTCTAGCTTTAGAAAAATCGGTCATCCGAATTTTAAGAGGGATCATCCGATTTTTAAGAGGATCATCCGAATCTTTCTGTTTCAAAATCGGTCTTCCTATTTTAAAAAAGGGCTCATCCAATTTTCCTTTTACAAGGAAATCAGACGTCCGATTTCTGAAACTGGTCGTTCGGTTTTTGGTTTTTACCATTGAAATATTACTGTTGGTGAAAATAATGGTCATTTCTTCTCCTCTCTATAAAATGAGTTTTTCATCTGCAGCAAATAGAAGAGAAGTTGGATTGAAAATTGATTGAGATTGTTTTAGAATATTTAAAGAGCTTGAAAAGTACACTCTTTCAAATATCTTCATATGATAAAAATAAGTAGAAAAAGCTTCTTGGAGCTTCATTTGTGATCATCCATCAAAGAAGTAAAGAGGAGCTTGTAGAAGTATTCCATTGAGCTGTATCATCTATCTCAAGCTCACTTAGTAACATTGTTCCCTACTTATCTCTTGTTCTTTTGATATCAAAGGTTCGTGTTGAAAAACCCCTTGGGTCATCATTTGATTTATATTGTGTTGAGAATTGAGGTGTGTGCAAAGCCTTGTTGGGTGATCCTCAAACTTGTGTTGATTGTATTTGTGTTGTGGATTGAGGTTGCTTGCAAAACCCTTGGTGGGTGATCCTCAAACTTGTGATTGTTGTAGACTTGGATTATAGTGGATTTGAGAAATCCTTGTGTGTTTACTCAAGATAGTGGATGTAGCTCTTTGGGAGAGTGGACCACTATAAATTGTTGTGCATCTTTATTTTATGTTTTTTACTTTATTGTCATAACTATAAAATTTTGTTTAATTTGGTTTTTTTTATTAAAAAGAGTTTTAGCATTCCTTCTCAAACAAAATTGGAGGTTTATCTTTTAAGTACACAAAATTTTTTTGAAAATTAGCCAAAAACCTTATTCACCTCGCCTCTAAGGTTTTTCAATTGGTATCAGAACGAGTGTTCTTTTTAAGGCTTAACATCCTAAGAAGCAAAAGATCCTTTTCAATATGGCTAGTATTTCAAACTTACCCTATGTAGAAGGCTCTTTTACAAATAGGCCTCCTCTTTTAAATGGAACTAACTACACTTTTTGGAAGTCAAGAATTAGAATTTATATTTGCTCTATTAACTTTGATCTTTGGAGCATTGTAGAGAAAGTACCTTATGTTCCTAAAAAGGATGGAATAGTTAAGAAGGTTGAAGAATATGATGAGCTTGACTCATGGAAGATGACTCTAAACTTTCAAGCTATGAATATATTGAGTTGTGCCTTGGATGCTAATGAATACAATAGAGTGAGCGGATGCGATTCAGCTCATGAAATGTGGGAGTTACTTGAAGTAACTCATGACGACTCAAGCAAAAGTGAAGGAGAAGAAAAGACCAACCTATGCTTCATGGCCTTAGAAAACAAGGTACAATCTTCACCCTCAAATCTATCTAATCTTGTTGTTGATGATGATGATCTTAATTCTTTACTTATTGAAATGTATCATGAATTGGAAAAGATTACAAAAAGAACAAGGAGTTAAAGAACAAGATTGACAACCTATCAAACGAAAACTCAAAACTTGTTTGTGAAAACAAAACTCTCCTTGAATCTCTTGAAGTTGTGAAAAAGGAAAGTGACTCCTCAAAACTAGAGTTTCAAAAACTAATTTTAGGAAACAAAGATCTTTGTGAAAAAGTTTTCTCTCTTGAAAAATGCATGGTAGATTATGATGATTTGAAGAAAAAGGTGAGTGATCTCACCTTATGTATTGCAAAGTTTACAAACGGAAAAGAAAATTTTGAAAAGCTCCTTTGTTCTCAAAGATCACCTTTTGACAAAAGTGGAATTGGATATAATCATATCAATACCTCTTCTAAACAAATATGTTTTGTAAAAAATTCTTCACCCTTCTCACACCTTCATTGCACCTATTATGAAAAGAGTGGTCATAAAGTCACAAAATGTTTTATAGAAAGAAAGATTGAAAGGGGAGTAAAAACCATTTGGAAAATAAAAGAAAATCCAACTAACATTCATGGGCCCAAAAAGATATGGGTACCAAAAGTCTTTTCTACTTCTTCTTTTATAGGAACACAAGTCAAGGTCATCTAAGTGGTATTTGGATAGCGGATGCTTAAGACACATGACCAGATATGCATCCCTTATGAATGAGCTAAGAGAAACCAAAGGTGACTTTGTTACTTTTGGAAGGATCATCGGTATAGGTAACATTGGATATGGTTCATCTTCTTTTATTAAGGAAGTGCTTTAATTGATGGTTTGAAGTTTAATCTATCTAGTATTAGTCAATTGAGTGATTATGGGTACAAAGTTGTTTTTGAAAGTGAATCTTCTTCTATCATAAACAAACTTTTGTGAACAAAACTATTTTTATTGCAAAAAGAGTTGGTATATGTCTATGTCTTTTATCTTGAAGTTCTCATTTCTCAAAACTTATAGTGTCTCTCGGTTCATGGTGATGATGCATTTTTGTGGCATAGAAGGCTTGGTCATGATAATATGGATTTATTAAACCAACTCTCTTCAAAAGAACTTTTTAGGGGCTTACCAAAACTTCATTTTGAGAAAACTAGACTTTGTGATGTTTGCCAATTTGGGAAACAAATTAAGACCTAAACCAAAGAAAATGATTTCAACTTCAAAACCTTTAGAACTCATTCACATGAATTTATTTGGACCAATAAGGACCACTAGTCTTGGTGGTAAGAGGTATACTTTTGTCATAGTGGATGACTTCTCAAGATTTACGTGGACTTTGTTTTTGAGCCAAAAAAAGATGAGGCTTTTCAAGAATATGTCAACCTTTTCAAAAAGGTTCAAACCTTCCTTGATTGCAAATTAATCTCAATGAGAAGTGATAATGGGAGAGAATTTAACATCCAAGAGTTTACAAAACTTTGTGATGTCTTTGGCATAGCACTTTTTTTTTTGGCCACTAAAACCCCACAACAAGATGATGTTGTGGAACGGAAAAACCGTACATTACAAGAAATGGCAAGATCAATGCTCTGTGAAAAATTCCTTCCTAAATATTTTGCGTCGAGGCCGTCAACACCACATACTACATTATGAATCGTGTTCTCTTGAGACCGTTTTTAAAGAAAATTCCTTTTGAACTCATTTTCAACAAAACCCCCTCCATTGGCTATTTCAAAGTTTTAGGATGCAAATGCTTTATTTTATACACCAAGGACAATCTTTGGAAGTTTGATAGAAAATCCGATGAGAGAATTTTTTCTTGGTTACTCTTCAAACAAAAAGGCCTATAGAATTTATAACAAAAGAACATTATGTATTGAAGAGTCCATTCATGTATATTTTGATGAAACTATCATTTTTTTGACAAGAAAGATGATGATGACATAGATAACACTCTAAGCTACCAACCTTTGTACACTCAAGCAATGGAAGAACATGCTTATGGAGGAAGAAGAGATTGAAGTAAAACAAGAAAATGATCAAGAAGCTCAAAGTCCTCCTGAAGTTGTGATATATCCAAAGGGACACTCCAAGGATGAAATCATTGGTGATGTATCACAAGGGGTAAAAACAAGAAGGTACTATATTAACAATTTTGCCCTATTATTTCAAATTGAGCCTAAGTTTATTGATGATATTTTGTGTGATGAGTTTTGGATTATTGCTATGCTAGAGGAATTAAATAAATTTGAAAGAAACAAAGTTTGGACTTTAGTCCCTAGACCACCCCACCCCACCATTGGCATAAAATGGATTTTTCGAAATAAACTAAATGATTCTAGAGAAGTTGTTAGAAACAAAGCTAGACTTGTTGCCTAAGGATTCAATCAAGAAGAGGGCATAGATTTTGATGAAACTTTTGCTCCGGTTGCTAGACTTGAACCTATTAGGATGCTTTTAGCTTTTACTTGTTTTAAAAGGATTCAAGCTTTTTCAAATAGATGTTAAGAGAGCTTTTCTAAATGGTGATATTGAGGAGGAAGTTTATATTAAACAACCTCCCGGTTTTGTACATGAAAAATTTCCAAATTATGTTTACAAACTTTCAAAAGCACTCTATGGTTTAAAACAAGCTCCAAGAGTTTGGTATGAGAAATTAAGTGGTTTTGTAAATGGTATTATGTTATCTTGATGCCATGTTTTTTATAGACTTCATGATGATACTTTAATGTTGAAAGTCCAATTGTAGCTTCTTTTTCTATGATCCCTTAAAAACTCTCCCATGTATCTTTTTAATTTATGATAAAAGGGGGAGAAATATGTACAAGAACTAAGGGGGAGAAATAGTTGCAAGATGCTTATTGTGTTGCTTTTAAGTTTCATGCTTTCTTTTGGTTGGCTACACATCTTATGGGGAATATGCTTGGAGTTACCTTGATGATTGATTGACGCCATTCTTGGTGTGAAGCATGCTTTTAAGGGGAGCTTATTTTTTCTAAATTATGTTTCAAAACCTTGGTATGTTTTCAAATTCAAAGGGGAAGTTGTTTCAAAACCTTGGCATGTTTTCAAATTCATAGGGGAAGTTATCTCCCTTATGGTGTTTTGGTATGCTTCACTCTTATTGATGATCTTCTTGAAGCATCAGCATGTTTTTATACTTGCTCTTTTGTTCTTCTTGCATATGTATTTATCATAATAAAAAAGGGGGAGATTGTTAGCCCTAAGGGCATTATTATATATGTTTTTGATTATGATTAACATATGTTTGTGTGATGAGTATAACTTAGTCTCTATAGAACAAAAGAAGCATATTTGAAGTCTCAAGGTTACACTCTTAGAAGCAAAAGATCTTGATGATCAAGGCAAAATGAAGGAGAAAAGATCAAGCCATTGAAGAATTTGAAGACGTGTATCTTAGTTAGTGATGCTAAGGTATTTTGTAAAACTCCCTAACTCACATTTTTTATTGTTGATCAAATGTGAAGCTCCTTGGATGAATTTCTTTTTATAAACTATTCTTTAAAAAATCTAAGTATTCTTGATAGAGTTTTTGATGCATTCGAAAGTTTTCTTATCTTTAAAAGAGTATGAAGAATACATGTTTTGAAGTGTTTTGAAATGTGAAGGAAAGTTCTTTTTGTTTAAGGAAAATTGGCTTTTAAAATCTTTCTCTCAAAAAGGTCATCTGATTTTCAAAACTGGTCATCTGATTTTGAAAAAATTGGACTTCTTATTTTAAAATCGGTCGTCCGATTTTTCTAGATTTAGAAAAATCGTGGTCCAATTTTTAAAAGGATTCATCCGATTTTTAAGAGGATCATTCGAATGGTTTTGTTTCAAAACCGACATCCTATTTTGAAAAAAGGCTCATCTTATTTTCCTTTTACAAGGAAATCGGACGTCCGACTTCTGAAACTGGTCGTCCGGTTTTTGGTTTTTACCGTTGAAATATTACCGTTGCTGAAAATAACGATCATTTCTTCTCCTCTCTATAAAATGAGTTTTTCATCTGCAGTAAATAGAAGAGAAGTTGGATTGAAAATTGATTGAGATTATTTTAGAACATTTAAAGAGTTTTAAAAGTACACTCTTTCAAATATCTTCATCTCATAAAAACAAATAGAAAAATCTTCTTGGAGCTTCATTTGTGATCATCCATCAAAGAAGAACTAAAGAGGAGCTTGTAGAAGTATTCCATTGAATTGTATCATCTATCTCAAGCTCAGTTGGTAACATTGTTCCCTACTTATCTCTTGTTCTTTTGATATCAAAGGTTCGTGTTGAAAAACCCCTTGGATCATCCTTTAATTTATATTGTGTTGAGAATTGAGGTTGTATGCAAAACTCTTATTGGATGATCCTCAAACTTGTGTTGATTATATTTGTATTGTGGATTGAGGTTGCTTGCAAAACCCTTGGTGGGTGATCCTCAAACTTGAGATTGTTGTAGACTTGGATTATAGTAGATTTGGGAAATCCTTGGGTGTTGACTCAAGGTAGTGGATGTAGCTCTTTAGGAGAGTGAACCACTATAAATTGTTGTGCATATTTATTCTATGCTTTTTACTTCATTGTCATAACTGTAAGATTTTGTTTTATTTTGTTTTTTTTATTGAAAAGAGTTTTAGTATTCCTTCTCAAATAAAATTGGAGGTTTATCTTTTAATTACACAAAATATTTTTGAAAATTAGCCAAAAACCTTATTCATCCCCCCTAAGGTTTTTCACATTGTTTTTCAATGATTGTAGTACACTTATTTTACATTTGTGTTGTATTTTTTTTATTGTTATATATTAGATTTTGTGAATTATGCGAATGCGGCGAATTTGTTATGTATTACTATTTTTTTGGATTTTTTTTAATTTTTAGGGAGTTTTTTGTATTTTCAGATTAAATATTACAAAAAATTGATTGTGACCGAATGGTGGTCAAAGTCTAGAAAAAAATTTTAAGAAATAAAATGACTGAAATTCAGTCGTAAACTTTTGACGGGAAACATATTTGGCATCAATAATTTGCAATCGACTGGATCAGGTCGTTATTCAGTCCCAAATCGTTTGAGCACAGACCTTGTGATCGTCAGTCATGATTGCGATTGCAAAGTCTATTTGCGACTGTAATACATTTGCAACCACAAAGTTCACATCCAAAAATATATGACCCCTCTTGTTGGTCGCTATGAAGCCGTTTGCGACCGATCTGTGACCGAATCGACGATCGCAAAATTGCCCTTTTTTTGTGGTGCTATGACCTCGTGCTTGAAGCATGAGTACATATTTATAAATTATTAATATTAAATTAATAATAAAATTATTAAATTAATAATAAAATTTAAATATTATATTCATAAATAGTTTTAATATAGCAAAATAGATATAAAACATGGTACTAACTAACGAAAAGAAAATCAAAATGTCAAAATATTTGTGATTTAAATATGAGAAAAATTTTAATAAATATACATATCATCATACATATATATATATATATATATATCTATTCTTTTAATCATTTTCATCCAATGATTCTCCTCTACTACAATTTTTATTTTTTTCAAAACAAATGATAAAATTCCCCTATTAAAGAAAAATATATAAGAGTAGAACATTTTTACTCGATGAAATATTTATAAATAAAACATTCAAATTTTATATTTATACACTCTGATACAAAATTGCTTTTGATGTAATTCAAAATTTATCATTTTCCTAATTGCTTTTCTTTAAAACAGAAAAATGCATAAGAATAAATATATTTTATAATGAAACATTTTATAAATATCTTTTAAATTTTAAATTTATACCTTTTGATATAATTTTTTTTAGAAGGTAACTCAAAAGTTTATACCTATTTCTTATTTAATAGTTTTTCTATATCAACATCAATAATGTCAGAGGCAAGGATATTTTGTTGGATTTTCTTGTTTAGTCCATATATCAATTACAAAAATTATATTAAATAAATATTTGTAAATTATAAAAAAATATATTGTCCCGTGCTTCAAAAGGGACAAATATTATGAATTATTAAAATTATTATAAAATAAAGATGATAATTTATTATGAAATACAGGTGATGATCAAATTAAATTTTGTATATATTTTATATGAAACAAAACTTTGAACTTTAATCAATTATAATACAAAATAACCAATTATAAATTAGTAACAACTGGTCCATCTGTTGTATGAGAAATAAAAATGAAAAAGTGGGAAATTTTTTATTCGCAATACGTAAAAAGGAAAATTATTTGTGGGAGAAAAAGTGAAGACTAAAATAAAAAATGTAAAAAATAAATAAAATTTGAATTTAAAATATAATTCAAATGGACCCACAAAAGGTTATTTTTTTCATCCAATATCAAAAGAAAAAAACCAAATATATATACATAACTTTGATAAACTTTTAATAATTGTAATCTCATATTGATATGACTTTTAAATTATTTTATTTCTCTTATTTTATATAAACAAACTAATTTTCTTCTTAAATTTATTCTGACATTTGTTCTTCCTACAAAAGAATCAAGTGATTCATTGCAGATCTCTTATGTTTGACATGATTTTTTTAGAAGGAAACATGATATGGTTTCTTTTGATTTTTTAGAAGGAAATATGACATGATTTTTTTGGAGAAATTAAAAGATTATTAGACCATCTCATAACAATATTAAAAGTCTATTGGTAAAGATTTAATTACTTCACTTGTATAAATTAGAAAATATAATATAAAAAATATAACCTAGCCAATATTTAGCATATACCACTTATATCTCTTTAGTCCTCCCTATTTCAAAAATCAAATAAATTAAATCCACTTTTTTGAAAAGGAAAAAAATTGAGCGGGATTCGGTTGATTTTTTTGCTTGATTGAATTTTTATTCAAAAATATAATTTGTATTTGATTTCAATTTAAAATAAATTGTTTGTAACACTGATTTCGGTTCAAAATAAAAAATGTTGATAAATTTTCAAATGCATAATTTTAATTTACCATTAAAATATTAGGGTCGAAGATGTGCCCTTACGTAAGGTATTCAGCAAAAAAATATATATTAGTGTAAGGAATTGGATCTCTTCAAACATAATTTTTTTAAGTCTTCAAATGTAATTGTAATTTTGAAAAGGTTTTCTGGAATATATATTCTATACTTTTGACAAACTTTTAGTAATTTTAGTCCCTTATAAATATGGACTATTATTATAGGACATTACTTTTACTAAGCACACTACTTTTTTTTAATCAAAGGATTAAGCACACTACCTAATATCTGAAAAACTATACTTAAATTTCATGTCTTAAAAAAACAAAAGAAAACTTTACTTAAAATTTCTTTTAAGAAATAAAATCTAGAGTAGTCTTATTGTTATAATCTAATTATAGCACATGCCAAAGACAAATTATTGTTGATGTAGAGTTTTATTAATTTTTCTCCCTTGAAAATGTTAGTATTTTAAGGTGATATGTTAAACCCCTAGAAAAACTTCATAATATTTTTTTTCTTAGGATAAACTTAAATCATATTGAGATATTTCTTATATATTTAAGTTGAAATGAAATCACTCGGCAAGTGTTGTTTTCTTTTATTTGATATATATATATATATACATTCTCTTACCCAAACTTATTTGACATTCTTAAGGAAATAATCAATATTAATACTGAATTTTCAGTCCGTATTCGAATCCATGAGACAATCTCCATTATTCTTAATTGAATGAAATACACCACTCAATCTTGTACTTTTTATATATTTTCATAATTAAGCAAAGTAATCTGTTTTATTCCTCAATTGCTAAAAGGAACCATAACACCCATTTGCGGCTTTTAGAAGGATTGAGCAAACGAAATTCTTACATGCGTGTAACTTGAGCAAAAAATTGTAATTGATGAAACCAAAATCTCAGGCTTTTTTTTTTTGGTCCAAAAGGAATCCGTGGATTTTATTAATATGAAAGAGAATATCAGCAGCCATTGTGGTGCGTAAATCAGGTGTTTTTCTTGATTTACACCGTCCTTGAAATTTGACTACTAAAATAGTTTACCTCTTTTTTATTCTTATTGTGATCATAACGCATGGTTGTGCGTTATCATCTAATTATAATTAGGCCTAGTAATCCTCCAATGTGGGGATAGCGCATAACCATTGTGCGTTATTCGTTATCTGCCACGTTAGTTATTTATGTTTTATTTTTTTAAATTTTTTTAAAAAATAAAAATTTCTTTATATTTTTGTCAAAACTTATAATTGTATAATTTATTTAAAAAAATTTTGTATATAATATTTAGCTTATTTTAAGTGTATTTGTTATGATAATATTTATATCGTTTTCTTGGAAAATATATTTAACTTTTAACCATTTCATCTCAAGTTATTTGAATAAGTAATACTAAAGATATTGTAAAAATTTATAGCAATGATGTAGTAATTAGAAGAAATTAAAAGAAAATTTTCATTAATAGAAACCTGTTTTATTACAACAATTTCAAGGAAAACAAACTTATACATTGCTTGGTCCGGGATTACTACAATTTTTTCTATTATGTCCCGACATGCGATATCTGCCACATCTTGGGGGAGAATTTGGATTTCTATAATTCATTTCCCCCTGAAATAGCTTGTCTTGTTTCCTACAACGTTCCTTTTTCATGTTTGGAGGATAAAATATTAAATTAAAAGGAACATCCCTCTAAAAGTTCGCACTCAAGACCGGATGAAAATTCGCTTGGTAAGTTCTTCTGTACGTTTGTCGCGAATATATCTCTGGCACATAAGTATCTGCTCTTGACCCATTTTCTCTACACACTGCAAGAACATGAGAACAAGCCAATGTATATGTTTGCCATTTTCCGCAACTACATGATTTATTATTTATTCGCAATGTATAGACGTTGTTGCCTGTACCAGAAACCCGGATCGGAGATTTGACCATGCATATTTGTGTTCTCTTGATTTCATTTCAATCCCCCAGAACTTGTCAAAGATTCGGGTTGGAAATGGATGCATATAATTTTCAGCCTCTTCACGATATTGGTGAAAGTACTTAACTAGTTTGTTGAATATTAGTTTAACCAGGGCTTTTAAAGGTAGGACCCTAGCTTTCTTCAACACAATATTAAGTGCTTCAGAAATGTTGGTTGTCATGATACCGTATCTGTACCCGCCATCATGCAACAGTGTCCATTTCTCTATGTCCAACTTCATCAAGTAAATGTAAGTATCCACATTTCTTTCTTGAATCTCTTTCATTACACGGTCAAATTTTCATTGTTTTGATTCTGTTTCGGCCTGCCATATCAAGCCTTTTAGGTTTGTGTTCTTAAAAGTCTTGTTGAAATTTGCTCGAATGTGGCGTAAACAAAACTGGTGGACTGCAAATGGAGGTTGCCATAAAGGTTGACTTTGAATAGCAGAGAAAATACCTTTGTGGCGATCAGAAATGAGGCATACGTAGCAATCTTTAACAATGTATTCTCGCAGGTTTTTAAGGAACCAATTCCAACTTTCGGAGGATTCCTTATTAACAATTGCAAAAGCTAGTGGGAATAAGTGATTATTGGCATCCCACGTACTTGCAATTAACAGTACGCCCTTGTATTGTCCCTTTAGGTGTGTTCCATCCACAGAAATCACCGGCCGACAATATGAAAATCCGTCTATACATGGTGAGAAACATCTGAAAACAAATTTGAAAACATAATTAGGGGGATTGCTTGTCCTGTGATGCAAAAATTCATATACAGTCCCCGGGTTTAAATCCTGTACAGCTTGTAAGTATTTCAGTAAAATATTGAAGGTTGTCTCCCAACTACCAAAAACCCTCTTTATGGCAAATTTTTGAGCATACCATACCCGCTTGTAAGTACAACCCATTTGAAACAATACTTGCACTTCTTGAATGATGTTTGACACAGGTATCTCAGGATCGTTGGCAACTAGGTGTGATATTGACATTGAAATAAATTTTGAGGACAAGTTTCTGTGCTTGTTTTGTTCAATTTGAATAAGGCATGTGTGTTCTTTTACAAATCTGGTTATTTTCCATCGACCGTGCATTGCTTTCTTTTTTATATGGATGTATCATGAACAGTAATTATTATCACTGTGATGGGAACATCTTGCGGTGTATCATTTTTACTTTCACAACTCTGTATTCATGTCCCACATTGATGGACCACTTATGAATCACACTTATTGCCTGCACTTTGTCAACGAATCTCATACCTAACTGAATGTCAGTCATGAAATCGTTCCAATCGAGTAACCGTATTGTACAAGATTCTACAAGGTCATCTATAGGAGAACCCGAGCAGTGATGGACCACTTACGAATCGTACTTATTGCCTACACTTTGTCAACGAATCTCATACCTAACTGAATGTCTGTCATGAAGTCGTTCCAATCGAGTAACCGTATGGTTCAAGATTCTACAAGGTCATCTATAGGAGAACCCGAGCTCATATCTAGAAATGCTCTAGAATGTGTGTAGTCATACCTAGCGCTGTTGAACTATTGGTTGCTCTTCCATTGGGGCACTATGTTTTCAGTTACCGGATTTACAGGATTTACAGGGTTTACAGGAGTTTGTAACTCTCCTTCTGGATCATTGTCATTATTTGATTCAGATTGACTAGAAACGACATCATCTCTGTCCGATTGGTCAACCTCATCGTTGTCGTCATTGACGGTAGTGTACAACATAGACGGTTCATCAGAAACCATCTGTGTTGCTGTTGTAATATGTTCGGTCATATTTGTTGTATTTATGTCCTGTGTAATTGGAATACCATGTTGCTGGATCTACTCGAATTCAACGAGAATATAAATCCTTTCCTTCGCGTGGTGAGGTAGAATAGTCCATAGGTGGGATATGAATCCCTTTCTTCATCGTTGTTCATGCTATATAAATTAAAGTAAAACATACGATGCACTTCGTAGTATGAAGGCACCCTCATTGTCATTCGAACAATCCAGAGATTGGGATCCATATCTCAGTATTTCAATATTTTCCTTACCAGTTCGTTATGTGAAATCATTCGGGTCATTGGTAATGTCTGCTTGCCACATGTCAGATGGAACCAGACCACAGTCATGATAAGGGAGCCATACAAACTGTGAAGTCAAAATTCAAAATCGATATAAAGTTAAGTGCTTAAAAAATTAGGGTTTACACGTAATACAAAGTATTTTAAGCGAACCTGATCAGATTGTATTAAATCTAACTGGTCCCTGTATGTAACTAGGGTGTGAGTGGGCAGTTGGCTGCAGTCAAAAGATGTGCAGCATATAGCACCAAGTGGAGCAAGAGGGTCAGCTTGAACATCCGTCATCAGCAGAGGCTGCAATACAGGGATACGCAACCACGCCCAAACATGTACTATGACTAAGGCTCCTCCTATCTATCGTGTACCCGTAAAACTGTCATGCACAACTGCCTATATAAAAAACCAAGTAGGTAACTACCTCAGCTATATGTTCTGATGGCATCAATATTTTCTAATAAACTGAGGTAGCGCACATGAACCAAATTCCGTGAAAAATCGGGAAGCATATGACCTCCAAGAAGTAAAAAAATAAATCCACGAGCGCGCAAGATGAGGTCATCATCGGTCTTTGAACAGGTAAACGCTCTCAAGATCCAAGCTTCCAGAGGTTCCTTCTTCACCTTATAACCAGAAAAGTCTTTAAGAGACAACCATACACTAATAAGTCTCTCGATCATCTCAATCCAATACTGTTTCTGGTGTACACTCCAACTAGGACCGGCAACGAACAAACCCTCTATCCCTAAACCCCATAATGCCTGCACATCCTGAAGGGTTATTGTGACTTCATCACAAGTCATGTGAAATGTGTGAGTCTCCGGTCTAAACGCTCAACTAATGCGGTAATAAGAGCGTGGTCGAGCCCAATGTTGCCACATCTGAACACTCCTCTAAACCGGTGCTATCAATAAGATCTACAAACCTACGGGGAGCCGTACTATAACATTGGAATAGATTGGGACCGAAACGCCTACACTGAAGATCAGTGAAACACGTCTTATGGTCCCCACTCCATATCAACCTAGACCTATTCTTGTGCTGTCTCATCAAAACATCAGGGACTATGGGATCCGGATGCACGTGGGCTGGGACTTCTTCCATCTGTATTATTTTTAGTTTGAGTTACGGTCAATATCTATAAATTAAAGTAAAAAATTTTAAATAAATTATAATTCCAAACTTTTTAATGTGTGTTGTTTATGATACAATTATTTTAGGGTTTTTTGAGTTTGTATGATTTTTAACATATCAAGTTTAGTGTTTTTAGGGTTTTTAATGTTTTTGTAATTTACAGTATAGGATTTTAATATTAAGATTTTAGGTTTTTAGGGTTTACTGTTACAAAGGTTAGAGTTTTACGGTTTAATGTTTAAAATATCAATTTTAGGGTTTTTAGGGTTTACTGTTACAAAGTTTTACGGTTTAATGTTTAAAATATCAATTTTAGGGTTTTTAAGGTTTTTATAATTTACGCTATAGGATTTTAATATTATGATTTTGGGTTTTTAAGGTTTACTGTTAAAAAGTTTAGAGTTTTGCGGTGTAATGTTTGATATAAAATTTAGGATTTTAATAATAGAGTTTTAAGTTTTCTATTATTTAAAGTTTAGAATTTTTAAGTTTTTTAGGGTTATTGATGCTATATTTTATAGCTAAGTATTTTACTACTTGGTAGATTCAATATTAGGGTTTTAGGGTTTAGTCCATATATATTTTTAAAAATAAAAGTCTTCATATTGATAATGACATGGAATTAATTACTAAACCCTAAATTTCCAAGTTTCGGTTCTACTAATTACAAATAAAAAAACAAGTGAAGAGAAAAAAAATCCAAATTCCAAGTCCCCATCTTTTCTACTAAAAAACTTATAAGAAAGATGCAAAAAATTATCTAAATAAATAAAAAAATTCAAATAATCATGAAGTAAAGTAAAAAAAAATTACCTAATTATCCATATAAATTCATCAAAATAATTCATCACCCTAAAATCACTTTTGCAATACAAAACATAATTATATATATAAAATGATCAAATTTGCACAAATTTATCAATAACAACAAATTTAAACATAAACTCAAACCTCACTTTCACAAAAATAAATTAATTCAAATTAACAAATAATCCAAATAAAATTCATAAAAATAATTCACAAACAACAATTAACAAGCCCAAATAAACAATAATTAAAATTGATACATCATACACCAAATAATTTAAATAAATAAAACTTACCGAAAATTAAAAATGCATTTTCGTACCGATAAGCTCTGTCTACCGTTTTCCACTCCAAAACTCTAACAACCTTCGTACTCCAAGGAAAGTCTCGCCGATTCAAACTAGAATTTCAAAAATTGAACTAAATTTTTACCGTAAATTTTGAAATAAAATACAAAAGTATAAGAAGAAGAGAAATACAAGTATAAGAAGGAGGAAGAAAATAAAAGGAAGAGGAAAATGACTTACCAAGCAGCGGGGCGGCGGAGCAGCGAGAGCGGCGGCGGCACAAAGAAAGAAGAAAAGAAAATTTTCGGGGAGGAATGAAGAAAATTTTCGGGGAAGAAAGAAGAAAGAAGAAAGGAGGCGCGGCGGGTAGGGTTTATAACGTGATAATGTACGGTCATTGTGCGTTATCACTAATAATAATGCACAATGGTAGTGCATTATATTTACTGATAATGCACAATCGTTGTGCGTTATCGACAACTCAGTGCCACGTCAGCAAACGATTACGCCACGTCGTTAAACATGAATTTTAATGAGGTTTAATCCGCTTATTAGTGATAACGCATAATCATTGTGCGTTATCTTATGTGATAACGTACAATGACTGTGCGTTATAGCCATTCCAAGATTTAAAAAAAAAAAAAAAAACTGAACCAATTTACTATCTATGTTTTGAAAATGGACTAAACAAAGAAAAATACCCGTAAATTACAAAATTCTTCTATCTATCTCTTTTGAAGCAAATGGACTTGTGTCAAAATTTCAGCTGCATATGCAGCAGTTCTAATCGCCCAAAACTATCATTATGCAAAACTTTATTTTGTACCCTCCAAGAAATACGTAAAATGCCTATTCAAAAATTAAACTTTATTTTTTGCTTGTCATTTGATTGCTTCCAAAGTGGAAGTTGCAAACCTGTGTAATTTACAGCAAAAAAAATTGCTGATAGTCTTATGTCATCAAAAGAACCCAATTTGCAGCAATTTGGTTAGGAATTGAGAGTGATCATATATGGAGGATGGATGTAGTAAAAATTAGTAGTAATGTGATTTGAGAAGATTACATTTGATCTCATAACTTGAGATCAGACTTTCATTATCTTAAAACACTTCTCATGTATATATATATATATAGCAATTCTAATATACATATAAATCATATGTTTTAAATGTTATTAATTATTCATATCTTATCTCTTTTAATTTTACATATATATATATTCATTAGTATTAAAAAAGGAAAAAAATGGACATGCATATCTTATTACATATTATCACAATTCCAATTAATTAAAATCCAAACATGAAAATTGCATTATGGTAATCCAGACCATAGTTTTGAATAATTAAATAATTATTATAAATTAAAAAATAATTAAAGTTTAAAGTTTGTTATTATTCATTCTTATAAAGTTAAGCTTGTCAATTATTTGTTCTATCAGAACATTAATTTGATTAATATTATTTTATATTAATTTTAATATAGCGCACTTAAATGGAGGAAATAGTTATCATTATTAACTACCTCTTACATTATAATTATTTTTTATTTTTGCATGGGAAGAAAAAAGTAGAAGGTGTCCACGTAGCATTCTTATGGCACTCATTATCGTTTTGATTTAATACATATATATTATAAATTTAAATTATAAATAATCAAATTTTAAAACATTATTATTCATCCTTACGAAGTTTATCTTGCCAATAATTTGTACATATCAGAATATTATTTTGATTAATGTTATTTTATAATAATTTTAATGTAACCCATTATAAATGAAGGAATATAGTTATCACTTAAACTTTAAAGTTTGTTATTATCTATCTTATAAAGTTATTCTTCTTAATTATTTGTTCTTATCAAAATATCAAGTAGACCTTTCAAATTTATATTATTTTAATTAATTTTAATCTAACCCACTTTAAATGGAGGAAGATGGTTATTTATCTTTAAGGATTTAATCTTGCCAATAATTTGTACATATCAAAATATTAATTTGATTAATGTTATTTTATAATAATTTTAATATAACCCACCTTAAATAGAGGGACATCGTTATCAATTAAAGTCTAAGATTTGTTATTATCCGTTCTTATAAAGTTATTCTTGCCAATTATTTGTTCTTCAAAACATTAAGTTGATCTTTAAAAAAAAGAGAAAATTATCGTATCATTATTAACTATTATATATATTTTTATTTTTGCATGGAGAGAAAAAAAGGAGAAAGTGCCACGTGGCACTCTTATGACACTCATTATGGTTTTGTTTTAATACATCGGCTGGAATCCTCTGTTACATCCTCTAGTACACTCTCTACTCTCTAGCACACTTCCTTTATTAGTTATTTTCCTTAGAATTTATTTTTAGAGTTGAGTGTTAATATATATAGACTTCCAGACCTTCTAATATGCTTGTAGTCATAATACTTTGCACTCGGTTACACCATGCTGGATGTAACCGGTGCAAAAACGACGTTGTTTTACTAAAGCCCACCAACTAGGCAAAAATCAAAACTCACTCGCACTCCACGAGACTACACCTCACGTGTCTCTCGCAACAACACCCACGTTTCCCTCCCAAAACCATCCACCGTCCAAAAATTCATTCAACTTGCAGTTTTTAGAGATTTTCAAGCAATTTTCAAGCTTTCACAACTTCTATCCTCTTTTATATTTCGATTTCTTTGTTCGTTGCTTCAATTTCATTGTGAGTTTCTTCAATTTTACAACAAAACACGTGAAAGAAAAACATGAAATCGTAGTTTTTTAAAAAAAAAATGTTCAACAAAATATTTTCCATGTTATATGTAGATCCAAGAATACATGTATGGACATTTTTATATTTTTATGCCTATATTTGTGTTTTGGTGTTGCAAACTGTATTTTAGGTACTTTATGATCTTTTTTCTGTGTTTTAAATTATGAAAATTTCTTGGATTAAATATTAAGTTTTAAAACTTACAAATGCCTACATTTTACACTGAGAATGCAAAGTTTCAAAGCTAGCAATGTCTAGTTTCGAACTAGGAATGTCCTTATCTTAAAACTAGGAATGCTTAATTTTAAAATTTAGGAATGCCGAGTTTAGAACTAGGAACACTTAGTTTTTAAGCTAAGAATGCCTAGTTTTATAATGAGAATGCCTAGTTTTAAAACAAGTTATTTCTAGTTTTAAAACTTACGGATGCCTATTTTTTACACTAAGAATGCCGAGTTTGAAAGCTAGCAATGCCTAGTTTTAGAACTAGAAATGCCCAATTTTTAAAACTAGGAATGCCTAGTTTTAGAACTAGGAATACCTAATTTTTAAGTTAGGAATGTCTAGTTTTATAACTGAGAATGCCTAGTCCTAAACAAGGCATTTCTAGTTTTGAAACTTACAAATGCATATTTTTATATACTGAGAATGTTGAGTTTTAAAGCTAGCAATGCCTAGTTTTAGAACTAGGAATGCCTAATTTTGAAATTTGGGAATACCTAGTTTTAGAACTAGGAATACCTGGTTTTATAACTGAGAATGCCTAGTTTTACACTGAGAATGCCGAGTTTCAAAGTTAGCAAAACCTAGTTTTAGAACCAAGAATGCCCAATTTCTAAAACTGAGAATGCCTAGTTTTGAAATTTGGAAATGTCTAGTTTTTAAACTAGGAGCATCTAGTTTTATAATTGAGAATGCCTAATTCTAAAACTAAGCATTTCTAGTTTTAAAACTTACAAGTGCCTACTTTTTACACTGAGAATGAAGAGTTTCAAAGCTAGCAATGCCTAGTTTAGAAATAGGAATGTTGAGTTTTGAAATGTTGGAATGCTTAGTTTATAAGGTAGGAATGCGTAGTTTTATAATTGAGAATGTATAATTTTAAAACTAGAATTAAAACTAGGCTTTTCCAATTTTAAAATTTACGAATGCCTACTTTTTACATTGAGAATGCTGAGTTTCAAAGCTAGTACACCTAGTTTTAGAAGTAGAAATGCCTAATTTTTAAAACTAGGAATGCCTAGTTTGAAATTTGGGAATGCCTAATTTTAGAACTAGGAATGCATAGTTTTATAACTAAAAATGCCTAGTTATTTTTAGTTTTAAAACTTACAAATGCTTACTTTTTACACTGAGAATGCCGAGTTTCAAAGCTAACAATGTTTAGGTTTAAAACTAGGAATGCCTAGTTTTTAAAACTAGAAATGCCTAGTTTTGAAATTTGAAAATGCCTAATTTTAAGCTAGAAATGCCTAGTTTTATAACCAAGAATACCCTAGTTTTATAACTGAGAATCCCTAGTTCTAAAACTAGGCATTTCTAGTTTTAAAACTTACAAATGCCTACTTTTTATATTGAGAATGCCGAGTTTCAAAGCTAGCAATGTCTAGTTTTAGAATTAGCAATGCCTAGTTTTGAAATTTAAGAATGCCTAGTTTTAGAACCAGGAATACCCTAGTTTTTTAGAGCTAGGAATGCCTAATTTTTAAGTTAAGAATGCCTAATTCTAAAACTAGGCATTTCTAATTTTAAAATTTACAAATGCCTACTTTTTACACTGAGAATGACGAGTTTCAAAGCTTACAATGTCTAGTTTTAGAACTAAGAATGTCTAATTTTTAAGCTAGGAATGCTTAATTTTATAACTGAGATTGCTGAGTTCTGAAACTTGGCATTTCTAGTTTTAAAAACTTACGAATGTCTACTTTTTACATTGAGAATGCCGAGTTTCAAAGCTAGTAATGCCTAGTTTTTGAACTATGAATGCCTTGTTCTGAAATTTAGGAATGCCTAAATTTTAGAATTAGGGATGCCTAATTTTATAATTGAGAATCCCTAGTTTTAAGACTTGGCATTTCCAGTTTTTAAACTTTAGCATTCCAAACTTTAAAAATTGAGAATGCCTAGTTTTAAAGCTAAGAATGCCAAATTTTAAAACTGAGAATGCCTACTTTTAACACCATGAATACCTACTAGTGACAAAAAGGACAAAACAAGAACCAAACATAAGCATAATTCTTGACTGATTAAGATACATTGACCACTGCAATTGCAAAGTAAATTTACAAATAAACATAATACACTTGAATTCTTCCTTTATAATTTACATTGCTGCCCACTTTTGATTTCCCTTGCAAATACTAAACCCCAACCTTAATGCATGATCATTGTATAATTTGAATGTATCTTCTTCGAGTGAAATAACAGTTCCAACCAATGAATCTTCAATTGATATTTCAACAATAGCTATATTCACACAGAAAAATATGTAAATACATGCAACAAAAACCATCTAAATAAAGAAACAAAAAGAATAAGTTGAATGTTCAATTACTTATAAAGTAGGCATTGTCAGCTATAAAAGTAGGCACTTTCACTTATGAAAGTAGGCATTCTCACTTATAAATGTTGGTATTACTAAATAAATATGTTCAAAACACAATAAAAAGCATCTAAAAAAATCAACAACCAAGAAAAAATAAAGTTTTCAATGTTAATGTAAGCCCTACTGGCATATTTGTTTAAATGTTTTGATTATGATTAACTTGTGCTTTGTGATAATAGAAATAATTTTGTAAGAAGAACAAAAGATGCACAAATGAAATCTCAAGGATGATCTACAAAGAAGCAAAAGATCACTCAAGATTACAAGACTTTATGAAGATGAAGTGATCAAGTTAAAGACCCTGAAGACAAAAAGAATGTTTAGAGATAACTTTATAAGGTAGTTATGTAAAACTCCCTAACTTGTTTCTTTGATTTTTGATCATTTATGTTAGTCCTTAGAAGAAACTGTTAGCCCTAAGGGCATTATTGTATATGTTTTTTATTATAATTAACATATGTTTGTGTGATGAGTATAGCTTAGTCTCTATAAAACAAAAGAAGCATTTTTGGAGTCTCAAGGCTACACTACATAAGAAGTAAAAGATCTTTTCAATTAAAGCATAATGAAGAAGGAGAGATCAAGCCATTCCAAGATCAAGGTATTGAAGACCTTGAAGACTTATGTCTTAGTTAGGGATGTGCTAAGGTATTTCTTTGTAAAACTCCCTAACTCTTACCTTTGATTGTTAATAATGTGTGAAGCTCCTCGGATGAATTTCTTTTTATAAACTATTCTTGAAAAATCCAAGTATTCTTGATAGAGTTTTTGATGCCTTCGAAAGTTTTCTTATCTCTAAAAGTGTATCAAGAATACATGTTTTGAAGTGTTTTGAAATGTGAACGAAAGTTCTTTTTGTTTAAGGAAAACTGGCTTTTAAATCCTTCTAAAAGGAAAAAAAAAGGATCACCCGATTTTCAAAACTGGTCATCCGATTTTCAAAACTGGTCATCCAATTTTCAAAACCGGTTATCTAATTTTCAAAACCGGTCATCCGATTTTTAAATTCGCTTGTCCGATTTTTAAGAGGGATCATCCAATTTTTGTAGGATGCGTTCGAATCTTTCTCTTTCAAAACCGGTCTTCTTATTTTAAAAAAGGATCATCCCATTTCTCTTTTACAAAGAAATCGGACGTCCGACTTGTGAAACCGGTAGTCCGGTTTTTGGTTTTTACCGTTAGAATTTTACTGTTGTAGACAATAACGGTCAAATTTCATCCCCCTCTATAAATTGAGTTTTTCATCTGCAGTAAAGGGAGAGAAGTTGGATTGAAAATTGATTGAGATTATTTTAGAACATTTAAAGAGCTTTAAAAGTACATTCTTTCAAATATCTTCATTTTATAAAAACAAATAGAAAAATCTTCTTGGAGCTGCTTCATTTGTGATCATCCATCAAAGAAGAAGTAAAGAGGAGCTTGTAGAAGTATTCCATTGAGTTGTATCATCTATCTCAAGCTCACTTGGTAACATTGTTCCCTACTTTTCTCTTGTTCTTTTGATATCAAAGATTCGTGTTAAAAAACCCCTTAGGTCATCCTTTGATTTATATTATGTTGAGAATTGAGGTTTTTTTTTTTTGGGCACTAACTCCCCACAACAAAATGATGTTGTGTACAGGAAAAACCGTAAATTACAAGAAATGGCAAGATCAATGCTCTGTGAAAAATCCCTTCCTAAATATTTTGGGCGGAGGCCATCAACACCGCATGCTACATTATGAATCGTGTTATCTAGAGACTGTTTTTAAAGAAAACTCCTTTGAACTCATTTTCAACAAAACCCCTTCTATTGGCTATTTCAAAGTTTTTGGATGTAAATGCTTTATTTTAAATACCAAGGACAATCTTGGAAAGTTTGATAGAAAATCCGATGAGAGGATTTTTTCTTGGTTACTCTTCAAATAAAAAGGCCGATATAATTTATAACAAAAGAACGTTATGTGTTGAAGAGTCCATTCATGTATATTTTGATGAAACTAACATTTTTTTGACAAGAAAGATGATGATGACATAGATAACACTCTAAGCTACCAACCTTTGTACACTCAAGCAATGGAAGAACATGCTTATGGAGAAAGAAGAGATTGAAGTAAAATAAGAAAATGATCAAGAAGCTCAAAGTCCTCCTCAAGTTGTGATATATCCAAAGGGACACTCCAAGGATGAAATCATTGGTGATATATCACAAGGAGTAAGAACAAGAAGGTACTTTATTGATAAACTTTGCCCTATATCTCAAATTGAACCTAAGTTTATTGATGATGCTTTGTGTGATGAGTTTTGGATTATTGCTATGCTAGAGGAATGAAATAAATTTTAAAGAAACAAAGTTTGGACTTTAGTCCCTAGACCATGTAATCACTCCACCATTGGCATAAAATGGGCCATGTAATCACTCCACCATTGGCATAAAATGGGTTTTTGAAATAAACTAAATGATTCCGGAGAATTTATCAGAAATAAAACTAGACTTGTTGCCCAAGGATTCAATCAAGAAGAGGGCATAGATTTTGATAAAACTTTTGCTCCGGTTGCTAGACTTGAATCCATTAGGATCCTTTTAGCTTTTACTTGTTTTAAAAGGATTCAAGCTTTTTCAAATGGATATTAAGAGTGCTTTTCTAAATGGTGATATTGAAGAGGAAGTTTATGTTGAACAACCTCTCGGTTTTGTGCATAAAAAATTTCCAAATTATATTTACAAATTTTCAAAAGCACTCTATGGTTTAAAAAAAGCTCCAAGAGCTTGATATGAGAAATTAAGCGGTCTTGTAATTGGTATTATGTTATCTTGATGCCATGTCTTTTGTAGACTTCATGATGTTACCTTAATGTTGACAGTCCAGTTGTAGTTTCCTTTTCTATGATCCCTTAAAAATTATCCTAAGTATCTTTTTGATTTATGACAAAGAAATCGGACATTCGATTTGTGAAACCGGTTGTCCGTTTTTTGGTTCTTACCGTTAGAATTTTACCGTGGCAGACAATAATGGTCAAATTTCATCCCCCTCTATAAATTAAGTTTTTCATCTGCAGTAAAGGGGGAGAAGTTGGATTGATAATTGATTGAGATTATTTTAGAACATTTAAAGAGCTTTAAAAGTACATTCTTTCAAATATCTTCATCTCATAAAAACAAATAGAAAAATCTTCTTGGAGCTGCTTCATTTGTGATCATCCATCAAAAAAGAAGTAAAGAGGAGTTTGTAGAGGTATTCCATTGAGTTGTATCATCTATCTCAAGCTCACTTCGTAACATTGTTCCCTACTTATCTCTTGTTCTTTTGATATCAAAGGTTCGTGTTGAAAAACCCATTGGGTCATCCTTTGATTTATATTGTGTGGAGAATTGAGATTGTGTGCAATATCCTTGTTGGGTGATTCTCAAACTTGTGTTGATTGTATTTGTGTTATGGATTGAGGTTGCTTGCAAAACCCTTGGTGGGTGATCCTCAAACTTGTAATTGTTGTAGACTTGGATTATAGTGGATTTGGGAAATCCTTGGGTGTTGACTCAAGGTAGTGGATGTAGCTCTTTGAGAGAGTGAACCACTATAACTTGTTGTGCATCTTTATTCTATACTTTTTACTTCATTGTCATAACTGTAAAATTTTGTTTGATTTGGTTCTTTATTAAGAGAGTTTTATTCCTTCTCGAACAAAATTGGAGGTTTATCTTTTAATTATACAAAAGATTTTTGAAAATTAGCCGAAAAACCTTATTCACCCTCCCTAAGTTTTTTCAATTGGTATCGGAGCGGGTCTTCTTTTTAAGGCTTAAAATCTTAAGAAGCAAAAGATCCTTTCAATATGGCTAGTATTTCAAACCTACCCTATGTAGAAGGCTCTTCTACAAATAGACCTTCTCTTTTCAATGGTTCAAATTATACTTTTTTGAAATCTAGAATCAAAAAGTATATTTGCTCTATTAATTTTAATCTTTGGAGCATTGTAGAGAAGGGACCTTATGTTCCTAAAAAGGATGGAATTGTCAAGAAGGTTTAAGAATATGATGAGCTAGGAAGATGACTCTAAATTTTTAAGCTATGAATATATTGAGTTGTGCCTTGGATGCTAATAAATACAATAGAGTAAGCGGTTGTGACTCGGCTCATGAAATGTGGAAGTTACTTGAAGTAACTCGCGAAGGTTCCAATCAAGTGAAGGAGTCAAAGTTGGCTATGTTGGTGAGAGATTATGAGCTATTCATGATGAAAAAATATGAAAGCATTAGTGACATGTTCAGAAGGTTCACCAACATCACAAATGGCCTAAAGGCGTATGGGAAAGAGTACCCAAGGGGAGAAGTAAATAGAAAGATTTTTTATACACTCCCAAAGGCATGGCAACTAAAAACTCTTGCCATTGATGAATCAAAAGATTTAAGACAACTTCCTATTGAAGAACTTATAGGATCTCTCCTCACCTATGAGATGAAAATAAAAATATTAGATGAAATAGAAGATGAAGACAAAGGAAGAAAAAGCATAGCACTCAAAGTGAATGAGGATGAACATACATGCGAGTCACACAATGAAGATGAGATTGAGGATATGGCCTGAGTAATGAGGAAATTTAAAAGATTTTACAAGAAAGACTTCAACACAAGAGGAAAGAATCCTCCATTCAAGAAAGGAGGACAAAGTTTATCACTCCTCAAGGCTAGGTGCTTTGAATGCAATAGCACCGACCATCTTGTAGCCGATTGTTCCAAAGCTATTGAAAAAGGATCATTGGTATAAGTAACATTAGATATGGTTCATTTTCTTTAATGAAGGAAGTGCTTTTAATTGATAGTTTGAAGTTTAATTTATCTAGTATTAGTCAATTGTGTAATTATGGATACGAAGTTGTTTTCGAAAGTGAATCTTCTTCTATCATAAACAAGCTTGTGAACAAAACTATTTTTGTTGCAAAAAGAGTTGGTATATGTCTATGTCTTTTATCTTGAAGTTCTCATTTCTCAAAACTTATAGTGTCTCTCGGTTCATGGTGATGATGCATTTTTGTGGCATAAAAGGCTTGGTCATGATAGTATGAATTTATTGAACCAACTCTCTTCAAAAGAACTTGTTAGGGGCTTACCAAAACTTCATTTTGAGAAAAACTAAAATTTGTGATGCTTGCCAATTTGGAAAACAAGTTTAAACCTCTTTTAAACCAAAGAAGATGATTTTTACTTCAAAACATTTACAACTCATTCACATGGATTTATTTGGGCCAATGAGGGCACTAGTCTTGGTGGTAAGAGGTATGCTTTTGTTATAATGGATGATTTTTCAAGATTTACTTGGATATTATTTTTAAACCAAAAGGATGAGGCATTTCAAGAGTTTGTCAAACTTTTCAAAAGAGTTCAAACCTCCCTTGATTGTAAATTGATCTCTATGAGAATTGATAATAAGAGAGAATTTAACAATCAAGATTTTACAAAGTTATGTGATGATTTTGGTATTACACAATTTTTTGGCAACTAAAACCCTATAACAAAATAGTGTTGGGGAAAGGAAAAATGGCACTTTATAAGAAATGGCAAGATCAATGCTTCGTGAAACACACTACCAAAATATTTTGGGGCCGAGGCCTTTAACACCGGTTGCTACGTGATTAATCTTGTTCTCTTGAGACCATTTTTTAAGAAAACTCCTTTTGAACTTATTTTAACAAAACTCTCTCAATTGATTATTTCAGAGTTTTTTTGGATGTAAATGTTTCATTTTAAATACCAAGGACAACCTTGGAAAGTTTCATAGAAAATCCGAATAGAAAATTTTTTTGTTACTCTTCAAACAAGAAAGCTTATTGGATTTATAAGAAAAGAACCTTATGAGTTGAAAAGTCGATTCATATGAACTTTGATGAATATAACATTTTCGAAAAGAAAGATAATGATGATATAGATAACTCCTTGAGCAATCAACCATTGCACACTCAAGCTATGGAAAAACATACAAAGGAGGAAGAGGAGATTAAAGAGAAACAAGAAAATGATCTAGAAACTCAAAATATTCCTCAAGATGTGATATATCTAAAAGGATACTCTAAGGATGAAATCATTGGTGATGTATCCCAAGGAGTAAGAACAAGGAGGTATTTCATTGATAAGTTTGCCTTATTATCTCAAATTGAACCTAAGTTTATAGATGATGCTTATGTGATGAGTTTTGGATTATTGTAATACAAGAGGAACTTAATCAATTTGAAAAAAACAAAGTTTGGACTTCAGTCCCGAGGCCTCGTGATCACCCCACTATTAGCACAAAATGGGTTTTTAGAAACAAACTAAATGAATCCAGAAAAGTTATTAGAAACAAAGCTAAACTTGTTACCCGAGGATTCAATCAAGAAGAGGACATAGATTTTGATGAAACTTTTGCTCCGGTTGCTAAACTTGAATCCATAAGAATGCTTTTAGCTTTTACTTGTTTTAAGGGATTCAAGGATTTTCAAATGGATGCTAAAAGTATATTTTTAAATGGCGATATTAAGGAGGAAGTTTATGTTGAACAACCTCCTGATTTTGTACATGAAAAATTTCACCATGTTTATAAACTTTCAAAAGCATTATATGGTTTAAAACAAGCTCCAAGAGCTTGGTATGAAAAACTAAGTGGCTTTCTCCTTTCAAACTATTTTTTAAGAGGTGTGGTGGACTCAAACCCTTTTTACAAAACCTCTTGTAACAATAATCTTCTACTTGTCCAAATTTATGTGGATGATATTAATTTTTGGAGCTACTAATGTTTGTTTGTGTGAAGAGTTTGCCTCATTAATGCAAAAGGAGTTTGAGATGAACATGGTGGGAGAATTAACCTATTTTCTTGGACTTCAAATTAAACAAATTGAAGAAGGTATCTTCATTAACCAAGAGAAGTAAACAAAGGAACTTCTCAAAAGGTTTAGGATGAGCGATGCAAAAGGAATAGGAACTCCATTGAGCTCATCGCTAAAACTCGACAAAGACGAAAAAGGTAAAAAGGTGGATGAAAAATGCTATAGAGGTAGGATTGGAAGCTTACTTTATTTAACTGCTAGTAGTCTGGATATTATGTTCCTCGTTTGTTTGTGTGCTAGATTCTAAGCTTACCCCAAGGAATCTCATTTAATTGTTGTTAAGAGTATTTTAAGATACTTAATATGTTCTTATGACTATTGGTTATGGTACTCTAAACAATCTTGCTTTAATCTTATTGCTTATACCAATGCGGATTATGCCGGATGCAAGGTAGAAAGAAAGAGTACTAGCAAAAATTGCCAATTTTTAGGGGGGATGCTTAGTGTCTTGGTACAACAAGAAGCAATCATGCGTGTGCTTATCAACTGCCAAAGTAGAATATATAGCAGCAAGTTGTTGCTGTACTCAAGTACTTTGAATAAAACATACTTTACTTGATTTTGGTTTTGTTTTCAGAAATATACCTATTTTGTGTGATAACAAAAGTGCTATAAATCCTTTTGTAAACCTTGTGCAACATTCAAAAACAAGAAACATATTGAAACAAAAAATTATTTTATAAGAGATCACGTCACAAAAGGAGATATATTTTTAGAATATATTTGCATAGAGGATCAAATTACTGATATTTTTACAAAACCACTTTCTGAAGATCGCTTTTGTTATTTAAGAATTACTTGGTATTGGCAAATTTTATGACTGATGTATTTTTTATTTTTCAAAATTTTTCTTCTCACTTTTTTAAGCCGAGATTTTCAGACTACAAAATCGGAGGAGTCTTGGAAAAAACCGGACGTCTTATCCTTAAAACGTTTCAAGTTCTTTATTTCTTTTTCACAAAAAAAAGGCCCACAGTTTCGAACTACAAAACCGGACACATCCAAAAAAATTGGACGTCCAATTTCCTTTGATTTCAAAAAATTCAGATAACCATTTTCAAAAACCGGTCAACCCGTTTTTTTATTTTTCAGATGACCACTGTCGTTTATATAACAAAAAGGGGGAGAATATCTCTCATTTTTTTACTACTCTCTCTCTCTCTCTCTAAAAACACTCCCCATCCACTTTCTCTCTCTCTAAAAACCCTCAATCCATTGTTTCTCTCTCTCTCTCTCTCTTTATATATCTCTCTCTCTCTCTCTCTCTTTCTCTTACAGCCACAATCTGTTTCTCTCAAGCTAACGTTGACTCACTCTCTCTATCAAAACCACTCAATTTTCTCTCTCCTCAAAACCGACGCTTGGTTCTTCTCTCTCTCAAAGTTAATCAATCTTCTACTCAAATTTCTCTAAAATCGTGAAAGTAAAAAATGAAAATGTTGGAAGGGGAGAAACATATGAAGAATGAAGAAGTAGCAGAGGCGGAAGAAGTGGAAAGGGAAAGGGGAAGAAAGTGGCAATTGAACTGACAGTTACAGAGAGATTTATTTCAGTCAAAGAGGCTGCAAATTTTGAAGAATGGAAAAGAAAAATAGAAAAATTTCTCCAAGGCATAGAGTTGATTTATCTGATATGGAAGGTATGGAGATTATTCCTAATCTTTTTGAAAATATTGGCTGGGGATCTTTGCTTAAAGTTAATGAACTCTACTATCCTGAGATATTTATGAATTTTATGCTAATTTACACAAAGGAAGAGTTCAAAAGCAAGGAAATATTATTTGTCAATGGGTTACTTCTAGGATGGGTGGTAGAGATATCTCTTTTGACGATAGATGTTAGACACCATCCTTGGAACACTTGAAAATGGTATGAATTTTATACCAAAAACAAGAAATGCTTTGATTCCAACCTTTATAGTGAGAAAATATTTGAGGAATTATTTACAAAAGTAGAAGTTCTAAAGAGGCATGATGACAAAAATGTTAATAAACTTGATGCTTATGGAAGATTATTACACCACATGATTTTCGACATAATTATTCCTAGTGTGGGTCACAAGTCTTCTATCACAAACATGCACTCTTTTGTTATGCTAGCTTTACATGAGCATAAAAGAAATAAATCTTGTATTTATGTCCATTGAACATATGCTAGCTACTCAAACCTCCTCTACAAAGTGTTTGCCATATGGTTGTTTTCTCACTAAGGATTTTCGATATTTTGTACTAAATTTGGTTGGAATTGGTAATCATATTAGTATTGGAAAAATCTATAACAAACACACCTTCAAAAAAATGGGACTTTCAAGGAATGAGGAAGGTATGTTGGTGAGAGGAGGATAAGAGGATGATAATGAAAGTGATAAGGAAGAAGAAGAAGAAGAAGAAGAAGAAGAAGAAGAAGAAGAAGAAGAAGAAGAAGAAGAAGAAGCTACGAATATTGATGAAGAGGTTAGTGAAGAAGAACTTGAAGAGGAAACCTTTAGAAGAGAGATGAGACAGAAAAAAGAGACAAGAAAGAGTTGAAGAAGGACAAATCATCTGGGAGTATGTCACAACTTATAGAGATGATAGCCTCTATGCAAGCCTCAATGAATAGCCCGTTCAATGCTCTAGATAGAAAAATATTGGATATTCAAGAAAGGGTGATGAGATTAGAAGCAAGAGGAAGAGAAGAAGACAGATGAGGCTTTTCAAAGAAGTAAAGAAAGGGGAGTTTTAAACTTTATTAAGCTTATGTTTCATTCCTTATGTTTTAAAGTTCTTAAGTTTCATAGCTTATGTTTCTTTTTTGCTATTGACTTTTTTCGGTACTTATGTTTTATTGCTTATGCTTTATCTATTAACCCGTGTTTTATCTTTTCTTATTGTCTAATTTTTGGAACTTGATGATGAAATCTTAATGATGAGAGTTCCCTTATTCTATTTCAATGATCCCTTAATAACTTATGCGTTTTGATTTATGACAAAAGGGAAAGAAATATAAGGTGATGTATTAAGGGGGAGAAATATAAGATGCATATTGTTGACGATGTACATTTTATTGGTCAATATTTTATTGATATTGCCTTGATGCCTTGAGTTTTTTTGCTTGATGTTTTAAATGTCTTGATGCTTTGTGTTGGCAATATGCCTTGAGCTATATAAAGATTTATGCTTTAGCCTTGTTGCTTATATTGCTTTGACTTTTTTCTTTGATGATGTTTTGATGCTATATTTGTTGCATAAAGCATGTCTTAAGGGGGAGCTTTCAGTTTTCTAACTTATTTTAAAAACCTTGGCATATTTCCAAAATAACAGGGAGAGTTCTTTCTCTCTCTCTCTCTCTCTCTCTCTCTCTCATGTTTTTTATATGCTTTGAACTTAATGTTGATCTTTTGAAGCATTCTCTTCACTTAACTGTGTTCTTTTGTGCTATATGACCATCATCTTGCATCTTTGTTTGTCATAATAAAAAGGGAGAGATTGTAAGCCCTAAGAGCATATTTGTTTAAATGTTTGATTATAATTAACTTGTGCTTTGTGAAGTTTTATAAGAAGAACAAAAGATACACAAAAGGAGTCTCAAGGATGATCTATAAAGAAGTAAAAGATCACTCAAGATTACAAGACTTTATGAAGATAAAGTGATCAAGTTAAAGACCTTGAAGATAAGAAGAATGGTTAGGGATAGCTTTATAAGGTATTTATATAACTTGTTTCTTTGATTTTTGATCATTTATATTAGCTCCTTAGAAGAAACATTTATTGAGAAATTATCCTTGAAAAACTAAGTGTTCTTGATGAGGCTTTGAGAATTTAAAGTTGTTACATGTTATAAGCTTTTGCAACAACAATACATATTTTGAAAGTGAAGGAAAGTATGTGTTTTACAATCTTTTCACAAAGTCTGGAAAACAGAAAAATAGGTCATCCAATTCTTAAAAATGGTCGTCCAAATTGTTTTTTGAAGACTCATAAAAGCGGTCATCCGATTTGAAAAATGGGACGTCTGAATTTCTTAAGCCTTTTAAAGAAATCGGTCATCCTATTTTATCCTTTACAAAAATCAATCATTCTATTTTTTGTTTCCAAAAAAATTGGATGACCTATTTTAAAAATCGAACGTCTGAAAATTTTATTGAAAAACCTTAGGGAGGAGGGGGTGAATAAGGTTTTGGGCTAATTTTTAAAAAAATTGTTTGTGTGATTAAAAGATAAACCTCCAATTTTGTTTGGGAAATACTTTTAAAAGATATTTCCTTTTTGTGAGATAAAATGTTTGAAATAATGTACTTTAAAACTCTTTAAATGTTCTTGAATGATCTCAATAATTTTTTTTAACAACCTCTCGTTTATTGCTGCTCAAGGGCTCTCTCTCTCTCTATATATATGTTATATATATGTATATATCTATAGGAAAGAAAAAAGTAACCGTTACTGTCTGTGCAACGGTAATATTTTTAACAGTAAAAAAGAAAAAATAGATGACCGGTTTCTAAAAACTAACATCCGATTTCCTTGTAGAAAGAAAATTGGATAAGCCCTTTTTAAAACAGGAAAATCGGTTTTGTTTTACAAAAAGAATGGGATGATCCCTTTAAAAATTAGATGATCCCTCTTAAAAATTGGGCGGCCGATTTTAAAATAGGACGTCCTATTTTTCTCCCTTGGAAAAGTCAGATGACCGATTTTAAAATCAAATGACCCTTTTTTTGAGAATGATTTAAAAGCCAGTTTTCCTTAAACAAAAAAGAGCTTCACATTTCAAAACACTTCAAAACATGTATTCTTGATACTCTTTAGAATAAGAAAACATTCAAAGGCATAAAAAAATCTATCAAGAATACTTGGGTTTTTCAAGAATAGTTTATGAAAAGAAATTCATCCAAGGAGCTTCACACTTGATCAACAATCAAAGATGAGAGTTAGGGAGTTTTACAAAATACCTTAGCATATCCCTAACACGTCTTCAAGGTGTTCAATGAGTTGATCTTTTTTCTTTCATTTTTCCTTGATCACCAAGATCCTTTTGCTTCTAAGAGTATAGCCTTGAGACTTTAAAGATGCTTCTTTTGTTCTATAGAAACTAAGCTTAATAATCATCACACAAACATATATTAATCATAATCAAAATCATATGTAAAATCGGTTGTCCAGTTTTTGTTTTTACTATAAAAAAATAATCATTGCTGTTGACAGAAACGACGAGTTTTTTACCTTTACATATGAAAGGACTATTGATCAGCCATAAATGACAAAGAGTTTTTGAAGAAGTTTTATGCAACACATTTAAGAGCATTAAAAAGTAGATTTTCTATCTTCTTTAAAATTCAAAAGAAAAACTTCTTAGAACTATATTGTTTAATCATTCTTCAAAGAGGAAGAAAGGAAGCTTGTAGAATCAGTTCACAGAGTTGTATTCTATTTATTTCAAGCTTCTTTGGTTAGATTGTTCCATCTCTACTATCTCATCTTATATTGTAATAAAAGGTTTTATGAAAACCCTTTGGATGATTCTTTGATATTTTGATTAGCTTGTATTATTTTTGTGGACTTTGAGGTTTATGTACAAAACCCTTGAATGGTGATCCTTATTGTGGTGTTTTTTAAAGACTTGTGACTAATGAAATTTGTGAAATCCTTGAATTAAATCTCAAGGTAGTGGATGTAGCTCTATTGAGAGAGTGAACCACTGTAAATTCTTTGTCTCTCGTTTTATAATTTGCTTGTTATCTCTATCTTTATTGTTTGATCATTCTTTATAAAAGAGATTTTATTTAGTTAGAAATTTTATTATAAAAAATTATTAAATTCTTTTTCAAACAAAATTGGAAGTTGTGCAAAAGTTTTTTAATTAGCCAAAAACCTTATTCATCCCCCTAAGGTTCTTCAGTTAATAAACATATGCATTGTCAGTTCAAAAAACTAGGCACGGTCACATATAAAAAGTAGCACTCTTACTTATGAAATTAGCCACTCCCACTTATAAAGTATGCACTACTAAATAAATATGTCCTAACTAAAAAAATAAAAAATAATTACATAAAAACAAACAAAAAGCATCTAAGAAAAGCACAAACCAGAAAATTAAATTTCCAATGGTAATAGACATAGGTACTCTCAGTTCAAAAACTAGACACTCCTATTCATAAAAGTAGGCACTCTAATGTATAAAAGTCTGCTGCAAACTACAGATGTTCAACTACATAATAAACTATAATGAAACAATTACAAGCTTTATTATCATTAAAAATAATTATGAAAACAAAAAAATTTAAAAATAAAACAAAGGAATAAATCATCTAAGTACACAAATAAAAATAAAAAGTTTGAAGTTCCACCGTTTATAATCATAATCATAGGTAGTACTAGTTGATGTGGGGAGACAAATACATAGGTCTATTGTTAAACTGGGATACGATTGGTCTTCTGTTACTGTGGCTAATACTTTCCTACATTTCTATGCAATTGGTGGAGGCATGAATGGCGTTCTTAAAGTGTTCGATAGAATGCCTCAAAGAGATCAAGTCTCTTGGAACTCGATGATTAATGCTTTGTGTGAATTTGAGGAGTGGGAAATGGCTATACATGTATTTCGGTTAATGGGTTTGGAAGGAATTGAGTCCAGTTCTTTTACTTTGGTAAGCATGACACTTGCTTGTAGTAATTTGGATGGAAGTGATGGGTTGCAACTTGGGAAGAGAGTTCATGGGTATAGTTTGTTAAAGATTGCAGAATCAATCCTCTCTATAACATCTGAATGTGATTAATCAATCTCTTATTTTTAGCTAATCTTTTTATAGAAATGTAAATAGCCATTTATCGTAGATAGGTACTATTTTAGCACTCATTTTCCAGCATATATTGTTATATATATATATATTCTCTCCATTGTAATGAAGAAACTGTGAATATTACACCACTTTTACATGGTATCAGAGCAATTTTGATTCTAGGCCTTACCAAGAAACCATCCCCTCTTCTCTCTAAGTTGAATTAACACATGGCAGATAAAAATCAAAATTCAGACAAGCCTGAAACTAGCAAATTTGATAATCCGAATAATCCTTTTTATCTTTACTAATTCTGATCAACCCGGTCTCGTGCTCATCACGCAACCACTAAATGGAGAAAACTACAATACCTGGAGCCGTGCCATGTTGATGGCTCTTAGCATCAAGAATAAAGAAGGTTTTGTTAACGACGCCGTCAAGGAACCACCACAGACGTCCAATACAGAACTCCAACAATGGAGGCGCTGCAATAATCTTGCCAAGGCATGGTTGTTTAATTCAATTGTAGAAGACATTGGAGCAAGCATAATATACAACGAAAGTGCCCACGAAATCTGGCTCGACTTAAACGAGCGTTTTTTCTGTACCAACAGCGTTCACATTTTCCATGTCGAAGAAGCTATCAACGATTGAAAACAAGGCGATATGACAGTTAGAGCTTATTACACCAAGCTCAAAGGTCTATGGGATGAACATGACATCCTCCATAACATTCCCAAATGCACATGTGGTACTATGGAGGAAGTGATACAGTTTCAACAAAGTCAGAGAACCATGAAATTCCTCATGGGGCTTAATGAAATGTACACTGGTATAAGAGTGCAGATTTTACTCATGGATCCTCTTCCCAATGTCAGCAAGACACATTCTCTCATACTCCAAGAGGAAAAGCAGAGCGGAATGAACAATGGAAGTGTGTCGCAGTCGGAAGCTTCGGCTTTTGCCATGAAGAATAACAGGTGGAAACCAGAGAGGCTTTTCATACCTAAAAATCCTCATCTGAAGTGTGGAAAATATGACAAAATTGGGCATATCTCAGACACATGCCGAGCACATCTCAAATGCAATTATTGTGGATGCCAGAGCCACACCATTGATGTCTACAGGAAACTGCAAAGGGCCAATCCAGCAGGCAACAAACCTGAACGGAAAAATTTCACTTCCAAAGCCAACCATGTGGATGTTGACAAATCAAAGAGTTTTGCACCATTCACTCTTACAACCGAACAATATCAAAGTCTCATGTCAATACTTGTGGAAAACAAATCTAATTCAATGGCTAATCATGTCGGCAGTACATCAGCTATGAGTGATACCTTAGGTAAAACATTTTGTGCCTCTGTGTTTGACAAAGAAGCATGCTGGATTCTTGACACAGGAGCCATGGATCACATAGTATACTCAGCCAATCTACTGACTACAAAATCCAGTGTCACCAATCGAAAAGTTCACTTGCCCAACGGAGCTACTGCAACTGTCACCCATATAGGCAGCATTCGTTTGCTGACTTCGTTCTACGAAATGTTCTATGCGTTCCTTCTTTCAAATTAAATTTTATTTCCATTCGCAAACTTGTGCTTGATTCACAATGCTTTTCCATTTTTGATGACCACACTTGTGTGCTACAGGACTAACATCGGGGAAGATGATTGGAATGGGAACTGAGAGGGGAGGACTCTACTACCTTTATACTCCACAAAAGAGCAAGTGCAATGCTGCCTCATCACCAGCCCCACGTCTTTCAAATCTCTGGGATCAACGTCTAGGCCACCCATCAAATAAAGTTTCCAGTTTGTTTTTCTTCTCAATTACAAACAAGAAATTTTGCACTATTTCTGATTGTTTAATTTGCCCATTAGCTAAGCGAACTCGTCCATCTTTTCAACTAAGTACCATTCGCTCCACAACCCCTTTTGAATTAATTCATGTTGATATTTGGAGAGGATACCATGTTCCTTCAATCACAGGAGCACAGAATTTTCTTACAATTGTTGATGATTATACTCGATGCGCATGGACTTATTTGATGAACCACAAATCAGATACACATTCAAACATCATCAAATTTATCAATCTTGTTGAAACACAATTCTATCTGAAGGTCAAAATCATTCGCAGTGATAATGGCGCTGAATTCACATTGAGAAATTTTTATCACGACAAAGGGATCATTCACCAATCCAGTTGTGTCTCCACCCCGCAACAAAATGGAGTAGCCGAAAGAAAACATCGTCATCTACTCCACATAACCTAAGCCTTATTGTTTCAAGCTAATTTACCCAAATAATTTTGGGGGGATGCAATCCTGACTGCCACCTATTTCATTAGAATGAACACCAACACCCCTTCTCCAAGAAAAAACCCCTTTCGAAATGCTCTTCCAAAAACAACCTGTATATGATCATTTGCGCGTGTTCGGTTGTCTTTGTTTTTCTTCAACACATCATCAGAGACTAACCAAGTTTGATCCTAGAGCCATTCTATGTCTTTTCTTGGGGTATCCGTAGGCTCAAAAGGGTTATAGAGTCTACGATCTTTCAACTGGCAAAGTGTTTGTGTCACAAGATGTCATTTTTCATGAGCACATTTTTCCTCTCTTCTCTCGCTACCAATAAAGGTTCAATCCTACACCTCTCCATCCATACTGACATTCCCTCTTCTCCAAATACTGAAATCCCTTCTCAAGAAACCCCTTCATCAGCAACTCTATCCTCCAATCAACCTGCGCCTATTCTAACTTCATCACCACGACCAATAAGAGCAACAACAGCACCTAGCTATTTGTGTGAGTATCATGTTGGTATTTCTCTTCCCTCACGACACGTCCCTATATCGAACTCTGTGTTGGCTAAAACCACGGGTGTCTCTTATCCCTTAACTAACGTCTTGTCATATGATAGATTGTCACCTACATATCCTGCTTTCACCACTACTCTTTGATCTGAAAAGGAGCCAAGCACTTTTGCCGAAGCTGCTCGTGATCCAAAATGGCATGTTGCTATGCAAGATGAACTTGACGCACTCAAAGCCAATGGCACATGGTCCCTTGTACCATTACCGCCAGGCAAAAAGCTGATTGGATGCAAATGGGTATACAAAATCAAACTTCGTGCAAATGGGACTGTTGAACACTACAAGGCCAGATTAGTGGCGAAAGAATACAATCAAGTCGAAGGGCTTGATTACCTGGAAATCTTTGTCCCAGTAGCAAAGCTTGTAACAGTTCGCCTCCTCCTTGCGTTAGCTTCCACTAAGCAATGGCATCTCCATCAATTAGATGTCAATAATGCTTTCTTACATGGGGATCTTGATGAAGATGTATATATGTCTCTACCTCCTAGTCTCAGACGAAAGGGGGAGACCCGAGTTTGTAAGCTTCACAAATCATAATATGGTCTCAAACAAACCTCATGTCAATGGCTCATTAAGCTCTCCACTGCTCTAAAGCAAGCCAATTTTACGCAATCAAAGGCAGACTATTCCTTCTTCTTCCGATTCCAGAATGGTAAATTCATTGCCCTTCTTATATACGTATATGATATCATCATTGCAGGAAACGACTTGCAAGAAATTGAAGAGGTCAAAGTATTCTCGAGAACCAATTCAAATTGAAGGACCTGGACAATTGAAATATTTCCTTGGTATTGAAGTTGCGCGATCCAAGAAGGGTATTGTGCTTTCACAACGAAAGTATGCTCTTGAAATCCTTGAGGATGTTGGATACCTTGGTGTAAAACCAACTTATTCCCCTATGGAACAAAACTTATCCCTTAGCAAATCAGAAGGAGAATATGTTAGTGATCCATCATCACACCGACGACTAGTTGGGAGATTAATCTACTTGACCATCACACGTCTTGACTTGGCATATGCAGTTCATATTCTAAGACAATTTATGGACAAGCCACGAGTACCAGACTTAGAAGTAGCTCATCGTGTCTTGCATTATGTAAAACAAACAGCAGGACAAGGAATTTTTCTCTCTGGAGAAAGCTCAATCCAACTAAATGCTTTTTGTTATGCAGATTGGGCCAGGTGTCGTGACACTCGAAGATCAGTCACTGGGTATTGTATCTTCCTTGGAAGTTCATTAATTTCTTGGAAAACCAAGAAGCAGACCACAATATTGTGTTCCAGTGCAGAAGCAGAATATCGATCCATGGCCACTACTTGCTGCGAAGTTACTTGGCTAAGAGCAATTTTGTAGGATTTGGGGATCATGCATTCACAACCTGTCAATCTATTTTGTGATAACCAAGCAGCCCTTCACATCGCCTCAAACCTGGTTTACCATGAGCGAACAAAGCACATAGAGATTGATTGTCATCTCATACGGGAGAAAGTTCAAGAAGGAATGATAAAGTTGACTCACTTGTCCACTTTAGAGCAACCAACGGATATTTTCACAAAACCACTAAATTCTTGTCAATTCTCAAAACTACTCAGCAAGTTAGGAATTATTAACATACATTCCAAACTTGAGGGGAAGTGTTAAAGGTTGCGGAATCAATTAAGGATTGCAGAATCAATCCTCTCCATGATATCTGGATGTGATTAATCAATCTCTTATTTTTAGCTAATCTTTTTATAGAAATGTAAATAGCCATTTATGGTAGATAGGCACCATTTTAGCACTCATTTTCCAGCAAATGTTGTTGTATATATTCTTTCCGTTGTAATGAAGAAGCAGTGAATATTACACCACTTTTACATAGTTTGATATTTAATGATAGGAAGACTTTTACAAATAACTCCTCGATGGCTATATATCCGAAACTAGGACAAGTTAAAGATTCAGAAATAGTATTTGAGGTCTTTCCAGAGCGTGATATAATTTCCTGGAATACTATGATTAGTGCATTGGCACAGAAATGGCAGGTTTAGTGATGCATTAGAGTATTTGAATTCCATGATTATGGAGGAATTTAAACCTGATGAAATGACAATTTCAAGTGCTCTTCCTACTTGTTCTCATCTAGGGCTATTGGACGTTGGGAAGGAAATTCATGCTTATGTCTTGAGGAATGAAGATTTGTAGCTAATTCTTTTATGACCAGTGCTTTGGTTGATATGTACTGCAACCGTAAACAAGTGGAAAGTGGGAGGAGATCGTTTGATGATGCCTTAAAAAGGAGACTGGGACTTTGGAATGCTATGCTTGCTGGTTATGCACAGAATGGATTTTATGATAAGGCTTTGGTTCTTTTTATGGATATGATTGGGGATGCAGGACTCTCTCCAAACCCAACCACAATAGCAAGTGTTTTACCAGCATGTGTGCATTCTGAAAATTTTGCTAAGAAAGAAGCCATTCATGGTTACATTATAAAATTGAGTTTTAGCAACGATAGATATGTACAAAATGCATTAATGGACATGTATTCTAGGATCAGAAAGATAAATGTTTCAGAATTTTTATTTGACAACATGGAGGGTGAAGACATTATTTCTTGGAATACCATGATTACTGGCTATGTGGTTTGTTGTTATCATGAAGATGTACTAAGGTTAGTACAACAGATGCAAGTAGTAGAAAGAGACAATGAAATAAAAGAAGACAATGAAGATGATCTTAGTAGATGTAATCGTGAACCAAATTCAATAACACTTATGACAGTGCTTCCTTGTTGTGCCGCCCTTTCAGCACTAGAAAAGGGATCTCCGTGCGTATGTTATTAGGCATTTTCTTGCTGCAGATGTTGCTATAGGTAGTGCCTTGGTGGATATGTTTGCAAAATGTGGTTGCATAAGTTTAGCTAGGAAGATTTTTTATGGCATGCCTACTAGAAATGTGATCTCGTAGAATGTTATCCTCAAGGATTATGGGATGCATAGGAAATGAGAAGAAGCCCTGAAACTTTTTAAGGATACATTGTCAGATAGATCCAGAAACAGAGATTTAAAGCCCAACGAGGTAACATTTACTGCAATTTTTGCAGCATGCAGCTATTCTGGGTTGGTAGATTTAGGCAGGAATTTGTTTTACAAAATTAAATAGGACTATGGTATTGAACCTATAGAAGACCACTATGCTTGTATCATTGATTTGCTGGAGCCCTTATGGCGATGGCTTTAACATGCTTTCTATGGGACTTAGCAGGTGGAATACCTTTTTCGAGCTGGGCTAGGTCGAGCTGGACAGCTCAAAGAGCATACAAACTGATCTGTTGGTCATTTAGGCCTTATTTGCCCACATTTTTCATTTTTTCTAAGCCTAGTACTCCCTATGATGATTATAGACTCGCTCATTAAAGGAATGGGTTGAAATCTATTGGGCCAAGATGCCAGGCCGGGCCGGGCTAACCTTGCCCGCCTATGGTGACTTAGGGTTACTATATATATATATATATCTTTCTATTTTAGAGGCTGTCCTAATTTAGAACGTAGCCTCCTCTTTTCATTTTTCTCCTTTCCATATTCTGTCTTTCTCTTCCTCCTCCACTCCTTGGTCGCTGCTGCCCACCTCCATGATCTCTTTGTCGCTGACGCAGCGAGTCGGCGTCACTGCCTGACTGCCGTCCGGTGATTGTGTTGAAGAGAGAGAGAGAGAGTGAGCTGTAGGAGAGAGAGAGAGAGTGTGTAAGAGAGAGTGAGAATGAGAGAGAAAAAGATAGCCATTCCCGGTGAGCTTGGTCCGACTAAGGGACGCTGCTGCTGGCTGCTCTCTGCCTTGAGCTCGCCACTGCTTCCGGAGCTCAGCATCGACTTCGCCGCTGCTCGTCCTCCGCTGTTGAACTGTTTGCTTCTTCACCGGCGTCCATGCCGCTGCTGCTGTTTGGAGCCGTAGCTCGCCCATCTCGCTGCATCTCCCCCTCCTTTGCTGCTGCTTCTGTTGTGGATCCCTGCCGCGGTTCAGGTAAGTTTCTTCAAGCCTTTCCTTTCCTTTCTTTTTGCGCACGATCTTCTGCAGATTTCGGCAACCTTCGGTGCGCTGTTGTCGGAGAAGAAGAAGGAAGGAGGTGCCTTTCCGGGAGAAGAAAAATTTGGACCAGTTTCGAAAGAAGAAGAAGAAGAAGGACCAGATTGCAATTTGTAATAGTTTAGGGTCTTTCTGTCATTTTCTATTTTTGAGGGTTGTAATAGTAAATAGGAAAGTTGTGTGTAATAGTAAATAGGTTTGTGGATCTATTGATTCGCACAACAGTGGTATCAGAGCCTGGAAATGACTTCAACTTTCCAGCACTCTTGTGGACCAGCGGCTGCCTCGGGTCGACTTTCCGGACCCACGAGAACTGTTGAGTTCTGTGGATCTGGCTCAGAGAAGCATCCTCTAAACCTTCTCTGTTTATTTCGGCTTTTTGGGTAGATCTTTACTATTATTCTTGCCTATTTTGCTGGATTTGTTAGTTATATGTTAGATCTGCTTGTTTTCTGTTAGATCTGCTTATTTGCTTTAAATCTACTATCACGGATCTGCTATTTTTGTGAATCTATTTTATTTTTTTTTGAAAAATCTAAAACCCAAGCCTGGCTTGAGTCCACAGAGACTTCAAGTAGTTGTATCTTGGTGATTTTTCCTGTAACTGATTACAAATTGTTGTTATTATTCGTGATTGTTGGTTTTACTGTTATTTGTGTTGGAAGGCTGTTGCTCAGCCCTTACCTGTTTATTTCTCTGTCTCAGTTATTCTTGTGCAACTGCGCTATTTCTGTTGTGAGATTTTTGCGTTTCACCTATGTTTTATTGCGCCGTCTTTCAAAGCAAAATTTGGGCATTTTATTTGTGTGACAAACTTCTTTTTCAAATCTTTTATTTTTCTAGCCATTGATTACTCTTATTTGCCATTTTTAATCATGTCTATTCCAAAAATTGAAACCGACAAGTTTGATGGAAAATCTGATTTCGTAATGTGGCGGAGAAAAAATGAAAGTAGTTTTAGTCCAAAATAAAATCGCACCCGCAATTTGTAGCCCTGAAAAGTATCCGGAATCTTGGAAGGGTGAAGTGCTTTATGAAAAACTTGGTAATGCCCACAGTTGCCTCACCTTGTATTTAACCGATAATGTTTTGCGAGAAATAGACGAAAAGGACAATGCTTTTGAAATTTGGACAAAACTTGAAAAATTGTATTTGAGAAAATCCTTATCAAATAAGATTTATTTAAAAGAAAAACTTTTCGGTTTTAAAATGAGCGGGTCAAAATCTCTTTCAGAAAAGATTGATGATTTAAACAAAATCATTTTGGAATTGCAAAACGTTGGAGAGAAGATCTCCTATGAAAACGTTGCTGTTATTTTATTAAACTCCTTGTCTAAGTCTTTTAATGATGTTAAATCTGCTATCAAGTATGGCAGAGATGATTTGACTCTTTCTAATGTGAAAAATGCTTTAAAATTAAAGGACCTTGATTTGAGAAAAGAAAACAAATCTAACGGAGAGAACCTTTACGTGAGAGGGGGGATTGGTCGGAGAGAATCTTTTAGTCACCATTCTAAAAGTAAAGGGAGGTCGAAATAACGAGATAAGAAAGTGAAGTGTTTTTACTGCGGCAAGGAAGGTCATATGAAAAACAAGTGTTTTAAAAGGATCAAAGATGAAAAACTACGTAAACAAGGTAAAGGGAGCGATAAAAATGACAAAACTCACGATTTTGAATCGGATGGTAATTCCATGTATTCTGAGGTTTTGTGTGTATACCCTTCCCCTTCTTTTGTTTCTGATAATTGGATTCTTGATTCTGACTGCACTTTTCACATGACACCAAATAAGCATTGGTTTTCAGATTTTAAACCCATTGAGCATGGAAAAGTTTTTATGGGAAATAATCATGTTTGTGACATCAAAGGTATTGGAAATATTTTCATTAAAATGCATGATAGCGTGACCAGAAAATTGATTGAGGTGAGATATATGCCCGACCTTCGTTGGAATCTAATCTCCCTCGGTGTTTTTGACACAAACGGTTATTCTTACAAATCTGAAAATGGTATTATGAGAGTTTGCAAAGGAGCACTGGTCATGCTCAAAGGTTTTAAAAAAGGATGGTTTATACCATTTGATTGGAAAAATTGTTTGCGAAGCATCTGCATTGGTTTCAAAATCTGTCCCTGAAAAGACTTTGTTGTTGCACCGTCGGATTGGCCACATTAGTGAAAAATGACTACATTGTCTTCATAAGCAAAATCTTTTGGGTTGTGACAAAATCGAATCATTGGATTTTTATGACCATTGTGTTCTTGGAAAACAACATAAAATTAGTTTTTCAGTTGGCACACACAAGTCCACTTCTTTCCTTGATTATGTGCACTGTGATTTGTGGGGACCTGAGAAGGTTCCAACCTATAGTGACAATGTTTATTTCTTATCTGTTGTTGATGATTTTTCTAGGCATGTGTGGGTATTTTTTTTAAAATCGAAAGATCAAACTTTTGAAAAGTTTTCCGAGTGGAAACGCGTTGCTGAAAATCAAACCAGAAATAAACTAAAGACAATTAGGACAGAGAATGGCCTTGAGTTTTGTAACAAAAAGTTTGCTGATTTATGTGCACTGCATGGCATTTTGCATCATAGAACTGTTAGGCACAACCCTCAGCAAAATACTGAAAGGATGAACCGAACGATTATGGATAAGGTTAGGTGTCTTATGGTATCCTCAGGTGTCCCAAAACCTTTTTGGGGAGAAGCTGTAAGTACAGCTGTCTACCTCATCAATAGATCACCTTCAACAACCATAAACTTCAAAACTCCTTTAGAGTTGTGGTCCGGAGAACCACCGAACCTGTCCAACCTTAGAGTGTTTGGATGTGCTGCATTTGCACATCAAAAGGAGGGTAAGTTAGACCCAAGATTGAGAAAGGAAGTGTTTATAGGCTACCCTAGTGGGGTGAAGGGATACAAAGTTTGGCTCAAAGGTGAGCCGGGAGTAAGGGTCATTGTGAGTAGGGATGTTGTTCTTAACGAGCTTGATATGCCTTGTCTAAAGGCTAAAACTAATCCCGATAGTTCTACCGATATTCCCATGGATGGGAATGTTCCCGTTGAGGTGGAGGACACCTCCGAACCATCACAAGCTCACGCACATGAACCTGAAACCAATGGAGAGTCGGATATACCGGCTAGTCAAACCGAAACCAACACGCCTGAACCTGAAAATTCGGATGATGATGAAGATCATCTAGAGGCACAAGCACAAGCCCTTAGAGACTACCAGCTGTCTAGGGATAGGGCTAGAAGAGTATCGAGAGAACCCGTTAGGTATGATTTTTCATACATTGTCTCATATGCCTTTGCTGCTGCATCCTACATGGAAGAGAAAGAACCGCTGTGTTTTTATGATGTGTTAAAGAGCCCAAATCTCTCTTTATGGTTGCATGCTATGGAAGAGGAAATGTCCTCGATTCACAAAAACAAAACCTGGATTCTTGTTCAAAAACCCTCAAAGCAAAAATTGATTGATTGCAAATGGATTTTCAAAATCAAAGAGCCTGAATCTGCCAATGAACCCCAAGGTTCAAGGCCAGGCTGGTTACAAAAGGTTTTTCTCAAGTTGAGGGCATCGATTTCAACGAAATATTTTCTCCCGTTGTTAAATATAAAACAATTAGGATAATGCTTGTAATCGTTGCTTTTTATGATCTTGATCTTGAACAACTTGATGGAAAAACTGCATTCTTGCATGGCGAACTTGAAGAAACTATCTATATGCGACAACCACCGAGTTTTGAGGAAAAGGGTAAGGAACACATGGCATGTCTCTTGAAAAAGTCCTTGTACGGACTTAAACAGTCACCAAGGCAATGGTATAAACGGTTTGACTCTTTCATGCTTAAAGTTGGTTTTATGAAAAGCAATTATGATAGCTGTTATATTTTCGTGGTGATGATGTTGAAACTGCTGTTTATCTTTTGCTCTATGTGGATGATATGTTGATTGCTTGTAAGCATAGAGATAAGATTGCTAGTTTGAAATCCTTGTTAAAGTCAGAGTTTGATATGAAGGATTTAGGTTCTGCTTCTAGAATCCTTGGGATGAACATCAGTAGAGATAGAGCTGACCGCTCCTTATTCGTATCCCAGAAATCCTTTTTGCAGAAAATTGTTTCCAAATTTTCGATGCATTTATGCAAACCAGTTTGCACCCCACTTGCGAGCCATTTTCAGCTTTCCGAAAAATCTTGTCCCAAAACTGAAAAAGAAAAGAAAGACATGGCAAACATACCCTATAAGATGACTATAGGATCTGTCATGTATTCAATGATATCCACACGACCCGATATTGCTTATTCCATAAGCCTTCTTAGCTGATTCATGTCTAATCCGGGTAGGGATCATTGGGCAGCTCTCAAGTGGTTATTACGGTATATTAATGGGACTATTGATAGGGGTTTGCTTTATCATAATTGGATCGATAATTTTGAACTGGTTGGATATGTTGATTCTGACTTTGCAAGGGACAAAGATGGTAGGAAATCTACCACTTCTTATTTCTTTACCTTAGCAGGTAATTGCATATCTTGGAAGTCACAGTTGCAGCCGGTAGTCGCTTTATCGACTACGGAGGCTGAATACATTGCTGCCACGGAGGCGATTAAGGAAGCTATTTGGCTTCAAGGACTTTTATCTGAATTGCACGTTTTAAATTCCAAAGCTGTGATTTATACTAATAGCCAAAGTTGTCTCCACTTGTGTAAAAATCCTGTTTATCATGAGAGGACTAAACACATAGATGTTAAGTATCATTTCATAAGGGAAAATGTTTCAAGTGGCTTAGTGAATTTTGAGAAAAATTAGTACTAAAGATAATCCTACAGACTTTGGTACTAAAATTGTGACAACTGATAAATTTTCTTTGTGCAGAGATCTTCTTCACATTGATGAAAGTTGACTCTTTTGAGTCTATTGTGGCTGGTATTTTCAGGAAAAATGTGGTCAGGGTGGAGTTTGTTGATCATTTGGGCCTTATTTGCCCACATTTTTCATTTTTTTCTCAGCCCAATACTCCCTATGATGATTATGGACTGGGCTCATTAAAGGAATGGGTTGAAATCTATTCGGCCAAGATGCCGGGCCGGGCCGGCCCGGACCAACCCAGCCCGCCTATGGTGACTTAGGGTTACTATATATATATATATATCTTTCTATTTTGGAGGCTGCCCTAATTTAGAAGGCAGCCTGCCCTTTCTATTTTTCCTCCACTCCATATTTTTCCTTTCTCTTCCTCCTCCACTGCTTGGCCGCCGCTGTCCACCTCCATGATCTCTCCGTCACCGACGCAGCGAGTCGGCGTCACTACCTGACTGCCGTCCGGTAATTATGTTGAAGAGAGAGAGAGAGAGTGTAAGAGAGAGTGAGAACGAGAGAGAAAAAGATAGCCATGAGCTTGGTTTGACTGAGGGACGCTGCTGCTGGCTCTTCTCTGCCTTGAGCTCGCCGCAACTTTCGGAGCTCGGCGTTGACTTCGCCGCTGCTCGTCCTCTGCTACTGAACTGTTTGCTTCTTCACCCGCGTCCGTGCTACTGCTGCTAGTTGGAGCCGCAGCGAGCTGGGCCTTCTTTGCTGCTGCTGCCGTTGATGCTCCTGCTGTGGATCCCCGCTGCTGAGCTCGCTGTCGCGGTTCAGGTAAGTTTCTTCAAGCCTTTCCTTTCCTTTCTTTTTGCTCACGGTCTTCTGCAGATTCCGGCGACCTTCGGTGCGCTGCTGCCAGAGAAGAAGAAGAAAGGAGGCGCCTTTCCGGGAAAAGAAAAATCGGGACCAATTTCGGAAGAAGAAGAAGAAGGACCAGATTGCAATTTGTAATAGTTTAGGGTCTTTCTGTCATTTCTTATTTTTTAAGACTGTAATAGTAAATAAAAAAATTATATGTAATAGTAAATATGTTTGTGGATCTATTAATCCGCACAATATGATCAATTCCATACCTCCTGGGTATGGCAAGTTAGGGGCTTGGAGTAGTATGCTTCGTGCTTGTTGGGTCCATCAAAATGTAGAACTTGGAGAAATTTCAGCGGAAAATCTCATTCAGTTGGAGCCAGATATTGCCAGACATTATGTTTTACTGTGCTGAACATCATGGTAATGATGTTCGGAGAAGAATGAAAGAAATGGGAGTCAGAAAAGAACCTAAGTGCAGTTGGATTGAGTTTGGTGGTGAGGTCCATAAGTTCTTGGCTGGTGACTGATCTCATCCCCAAAGCGAGCAGCTTTATAGCTTCCTTGAGGATTTATCTGAGAGAATGAAGAAAGAGGGATATGTACCTGATACATCCTGTGTTCTTCACAATATTGATGAAGATGAAAAAGAGAACCTACTTTGTGGACATAGTGAGAGGCGGTGGTTTATAGCTACAAGAATTCTGCAAGTGGATTCTCGGCTAAGCTGACTCCTTAGTAGGTTGCAAAGCTCCAAAGTAAGGTTTTTGTCTCACTTTCCATATTTTGCTCTTTGTTCTATTTTCATCATTACGAAATTTCTACGAAAGTATGACCTGTAAATTGAATTTTCTGTGCTATTATGTCTTAAAGGAAAGAAATATTCTTTAGGTTTTTGAATGGTTATCTCATCCGCGCTTCTCCCTTAAAAAAAAAAAAAAAAGTCTGTAATTGCATCTACTTTTTGTTGGAATACTTTTGCAAGCAAGGATTGATTGTAACTAATGCATTGGAAAAATTATGGAGGGAGGAATTTGATTTTGTGTCAATGTAGTACTTTTGAAAGAATACATCTCAATGGAGTCTGGACTCCAAATTGCTTCCCAAGTGGTTTTAATTTCCCTTTGCTTAGCTGTTGAGACTTTTAGTAAATTTGTGGATGTTGAGCTATTTCTCTGAATTTTTATCTCTGTTTCTGCAAGCGTAATACAAAGCTTCTAATCTTCTTTACTTCCTCGGTTGTGGAACCCAGATCAATTCGAGGTCTTATTCCTATGCCAGCATCCCATATCTTTTTCATTTGTGCAGGTTATACAGTTTCCTACATATTCAATTTTTTTACCTTTATTTAGCCAAAAAATAAAAACAAAGAAAAAAACTCTAACAGTAATTTGTTTGCAGCATTGGTTTTTAAATTGCACTTCCTTCTACTAATTGTTGCTTTTGTTGCCTTGACTATGTTTAATTCTCTGAGAACTAAGGATGACAGAATTCTCTATTTTGCATGTGTAAAGATCTCCAATTCAAATTCAGAATGAACCTGGATCATCTGAATATGGCTATGTATCAATTATTCAGTAAACTATTTTTTTTTTCGATATCAGATACTCATGAGTCATGAATTGTTAAATTAAAATTCATGACATATTTAGAGATGATAGCAGCCTATTATCCTTAAATGTTTTGTTTTTTCTGGTTTGTTGTATTTTGTTTTCTTGGAGCTCTGAGGTTTTTCCTGTCAGAGGTTCAAATGTGGGATGCCTAGGACCTGCACACAATAGTCTCCCCATGCTAGCATAGTAAATTATTCTTCTCAATTTTTGAAAGTCCCTTGCTGAGGTGAAAATTAGATCTCAACATTACATGATTTTCATTATTCTTTGGTTAATATAAATGTTCCCTTATTCATGGATTCTCAATCAATTATAACGAATAATCAAGGTGCTTTTAAATTATTTCTGTTTTGAGTGTGCTTACTTAGACTTCTTGTTTCCAAGTCTCTTTGTTCCCTAGTGCAGCTCCCTATTTCCAATCATGGTTCAATCTGATGTGTAGAAGAATAATTAAGAGAATTTGGCAAAATTTCTTGTTTTTTAACTTGTCAATTCTTTGTCCTTTGTCTTATTTATCTTGTTTCTGTGCTTCATTCATATCAAGAGTTTCTTTTTGTCGTTTAATTGCTTTAGATCTACTTTATGTATCATGTCTGTGGACAATTATTTGATCTGTGAAGGAATTAGTTGATCCGTTGTTTTGGTGTGTATTCTCAACATCTTTCCATTCTTTACCATGTTGAGTGGTCCAGAGGTATGTGAGTGCATGCAATCTGCCACCACAAATACAGAATTTCTGCATTCCTTTATTTTTATAATATTTTTTAGAAAGTATGTTCTTTTCTCATGCATTTCTATCCCTCCCCTTCTCTTCCCTTAAAATATACGTTCAACTTTTTAAAACTGATCTACTCTGTTGGTTAGGTTCATTGAACGGCCTTGAGGGAAGGATGGGCAAGCTATATATATATATATATTTTAACTAAATCCCTCAAGAATCTTCTGGAGAAGTTATCTCCTTCCCTTGCAGTGTCGATCGCCATTTCCCTACTCTGCGATCGCTCTCTGCTCTGAAGCTCAGCTCATTCTCTTCTTCTCCTTTTTTTTTTTATTTAACCTGAGGTGATCTATTATTTACTTGATGATTTTTCTAGAAACAAAAGGAACCGGAGGAGGAGGAACAAAGGTCAAGAATTGGTATCAGAAGGAAAAGGAACTCGAATCTGAATACTGCAGAGTTTTACACATTCTCAGGTATTGCTACAACTCTCACTATATATTGCAAAATAAAAGAAAATATATCATTATTGTATTTCCAATGCAATTTCTTCTCCAGCAAATGAACACACAAATACGAATCATATCAGCTTAATCGACACCGAAACATAGGCATTTTCAGTCATCATTTTGCTTGTTCTGGTATGTTATGTCTTTACCAGTGAACTCTTTTTACATCCTCTCTTGTTCACTAATTATGCTTGTGCAATTTTTTGGCTTACAAATTGTTCCTGTTGATGCGCTCATTGTGCATGATTTTTCAAGAACTGAAGGAAATCTACAGAACTCCAACATGTGACTTGTCTCTTACACATTTTCTGCAATTTTTTTTTCTCTTTAACAATTTGCAATGCATGCTCAATTTCATTTGGTATACCAATAGGATTGTTTAGATACATATATTTCAGCAGGCATTCCTTTTCTTTTTTAAAGTTTTTAGAATCTTTAGTTGGAGGAAACCATGCAATATGTAAAGTATTTAAAATTCATCCGCAGAAGTTTACTTTCTCTTTTTTCTTACTCAAAGAATTTAGTGTTTTCTTACCATTTTTCTGAATTTTCATCTCTATTTCTGCCGGCGTACCAGAAAAGTACTAATGGCTGCTTTTGATGCTTTGATGATGTTTAATTCTCTGAGAGTGTTGGCAATGACCTGACGACATAGGTATGTGGAGGTTTTCTTCTTTATATAGACCATCCATTAAATTTGACTACTAAAGTAGCCCAACTTTTTTTATTCTTTTTCTGGCCATAACGCACAACAATTGTACATTATCATTATCAGGCATAATTATACTTAGGCCCGGTAATCCGCCGATGTGGCGGATAATATACAACGGTTGTGCGTTATGACCACGCAATAACGCACATTGGTTGTGCATTATCTGTCACGTCAGTTAGTTATTTTTTATTTTTATTTTTTTAAATTTTTTTAAAAAATGAAAATTTCTTTACATTTTTGTCAAAACTTATAATTGTATAATTTATTTAAAAAAACTGTATATATAATATTTAACTTATTTTAAGCGTATTTATTATGATGATATTTATATCGTTTTCTTGGAAAATATATTTAACTTTTAACCATTTCATCTCAAGTTATTTGAAGAAGTAATACTAAAGATATTATAAAAATTTAGAGCAACGATGTAGTAGTAAGAAGAAATTGAAAAGAAAATTTTCATTAATAGAAACCTGTTTTATTACAACAATTTCAAGAAAACAAACTTATAAATTGCTGGGTCCGGGGTTATTACAATTTTTTCTATTATGTCTCAGCATACGACATCTGCCATATCTTGGGGGAGAATCCGGATTTCTATAATCCATTTCCCCCTGAAATCGCTTGCCCTGTTTTCTACCCCGTTCCTATTTCATGTTTGGAGGATAAAATGTTAAATTAAAAGGAACATCCCTCCAAAAGTTCTCACTTAAGACTGGATGAAAATTCGCTTAGTAAATTCTTTTGTACGTTTGTCGCGAATATATCTCCGGCACATAAGTATCTGCTCTTGACCCATTTTCTCTACACACTGCAAGAATATGAGAACAAGGCAATGTATATGTTTTCCATTTTCCATAACTACATAATTTATTATTTATTTGCAATGTATAGACGTTGTTTCCTGTACCAGAAACCCGGATCGGAGATTTGACCATGTATATTCCTTCTTGCGGATTGTAAGTTGTAATTTTGTGTTCTCTTGATTTCATTTCAATCCGCAAGAACTTGTCAAAAATTTGGGTTGGAAATGGATGCACACAATTTTCAGCCTCATCACGGTGTTGGTGAAAGTACTTAACTAGTTTGTTAAATATTAGTTCAACCAGGACTTTTAAAGGTAGGACCCTAACTTTCTTCAACACACTGTTAAGTGCTTCGGAAATGTTGGTTGTCATGATACCGTGTTTGTGCCCGCCATCATGCAACAGTGTCCATTTCTCTGGGTCCAACTTCATCAAGTAAATGTAAGCATCCACATTTCTTTTTTGAATCTCTTTTACTACACGGTCAAATTTTCATTGTTTTGGTTCTGTTCCGGCCTACCACATTAAGCTTTTTAGGTTTGTGTTCTTAAAAAAACTCTTCTTGAAATTTGCTCAAATGTGGCGTAAACGAAACCGGTGAACTGCAAATGGTGGTTGCCATAAAGGTTGACTTTGAATAGCAGAGAAAATACCTTTGTGGCGATCAGAAATGAGGCATACGAAGCAATCTTTGACAATGTATTCTCGCAGATTTTTAAGGAACCAATTCTAACTTTCGAAGGATCCCTTATCAACAATTGCAAAAGCAAGTGGGAACAAGTGATTATTGGCATCCCACTACTTGCAATTAACAACATGCACTTGTATGGTCCCCTTAAGTGTGTTCCATCCACAGAAATTGCCGGCCGACGATATGAAAATATGTCTATACATGGCGAGAAACACTAAAAAACAAATTTGAAAACATAATTAGGGGGATTGCTTGTTCTGTGATGCAAAAATTCGTATACAGTCTTCGGGTTTAAATCCTGTACAACTTGTAAGTATTTCAGTAAAATATCGAAGGTTGTCTCACAGCTACCAAAAACCCTCTCTATGGCAAATGAGCATACCATGCCCGCTTGTAAGTACAATCTGTTTGAAACAATACCTGCACTTCTTGAATGATGTTTGACACAATTATCTCAGGATCGTTGGCAACTAGGTGTAATATTGACATTGAAATAAATTTTGAGGACAAGTTTCTGTGCTTGTTTTCTTCAATTTGAATAAGACATGTGTGTTCTTTTATGAATCTAGTTATTTCCCATCGACTGTGCGTTGCTTTCTTTTTTATACGGATGTACCATGAACAGTAATTATCATTACTGTGATGGTAATATCTTGCAGTCCATGTATCATTTTTACTTTTCACAACTCGATATTCACGTCCCACACTAATGGACCACTTACGACCGCACTTATTGCCTGCACTTTGTCAATGAATCTCATGCCTAACTATATGTCTGTCATGAAATCGTTCCAATCGAGTAACCGTGGTACCAGATTTTACAAGGTCATCCATAGGAGGACCCGAGCCCATATCTAGGAATGCTCCAGAATATCAACCCAGACCTATGCTCGTGCTATCTCGTCAAAACATCAGGGACTATGGGACCCGGATGCATGTGGGTTGGGACTTCTTCCATCTACATTATTTACAGTTTGAGTTACGATCAATATCTATAAATTAAAGTAAAAAATTTTAAATAAATTATAACTCCAAACTTTTTAAGGTGTGTTATTTTTTGTACAGTTATTTTAGGGTTTTTTTGGATTTTTATGATTTTTAATATATCAAGTTTAGTGTTCTTAGGGTTTTTAGGGTTTTTTGGGTTTGTATGATTTTAACGTATCAAGATTAGTGTTCTTAGGGTTTTTAATGTTTTTATAATTTACGGTATAGGATTTTAATATTAAGATTTTGGGTTTTTAGGGTTTATTGGTACAAAGTTTAAAGTTTTCCGGCTTAATGTTTAAAATATCAATTTTAGGGTTTTTAATATTTTTATAATTTAAGGTATAGGATTTTAATATTAAGATTTTGGGTTTTTAGGGTTTACCGTTACAAAGTTTAGAGTTTGACGGTTTAATGTTTAAAATATCAATTTTAGGGTTTTTAGGATTTTTAATGTTTTTATAATTTACGGTATAGGATTTTAATATTAAGATTTTGGGTTTTAGGGTTTACTGTTGCAAAGTTTAGAGTTTGACGGTTTAATGTTTAAAATATCAATTTTAGGATTTTTAGGGTTACTGTTAGAAAGTTTAGAGTTTTACGGTTTAATGTTTAAAATATAAATTTTAGGGTTTTTAGGGTTTTTAAGGTTTTTATAATTTACGCTATATGATTTTAATATTATGATTTTGGGTTTTTAGGGTTTACTGTTAAAAAGTTTAGAGTTTTACGGCTTAATGTTTGGTGTAAAATTTAGGATTTTAATAATAGATTTTTAAGTTTTTTATTATTTAATGTTTAGAATTTTTAAGTTTTTTAAGGTTATTGCTGCTATATTTTATAGCTAAAAATTTTACTACTTGATAAATTCAATATTAGTGTTTAGTCCACATATATATATATATATTTAAATAAACGTCTTCATATTGATAATGATATACAATTAATTACTAAATCCTAAATTTCCAAGTTTCGGTTCTACTAATTACAAAAAGACAAGTTAAGTGAAAAAACCCAAATTCCAAGTCCCCATCTTCTCTACTAAAAAACTTATAAGAAAGATGCAAAATAATTATCTAAATAAATAAAAAATTCAAATAATCATAAAGTAGAGTAAAAAAATTTACCTAATTATCAAGATAAATTCATTAAAATAATTTATTGCTCTAAAATCTCTTTTGCAATACAAAACACAATTATATACTTAAAATGATCAAATTTGCGCAAATTTATCAATAACAACAAATTTAAACATAAACCCAAACCCCACTTTCACAAAATAAACCTAATTCAAATTAACAAATAATCCAAATAAAATTCATAAAAATAATTAAAAAACACAATTAACAAGCCCAAATAAACAATAATTAATATTAAACATAATATACCAAATAATTTAAATAAATAAAAACTTACCGAAAATTAAAAATGCACCTTCGTACCGATAAGTTCTGTCTACCTTTTTCCACTCCAAAACTCTAACAACCTTCGTATTCCAAGGAAAGTCTCTCCTATTCAAACTTGAATTTCAAAAATTGAACTAAATTTTTACCGTAAATTTTGAAAAAAAATACAAAAGTGTAAGAAGAAGAGAAGATAAAGGAAGGAAGAAAATAAAAGGAAGAAGAAAAGGACTTAATAGCGGCTGCGGCAGAGCAGCAAGAGCGGCAGCAACACACAAAGAAAGAAGAATTGGATGTGTTTCGGTAGGGAATGAAGAAAATTTTAGGGGAAGAAGGAAGAAAAAAGAAAGAAGAAAGAAGAAAGAAAAAAGAAGGAGGCGGCACGAAGAAAGAAGAAAGAAAAAAGAATGAGGCAGCGGATAAGGTTTATAATGTGATAACGCACGGTCATTGTATGTTATCAGCAGTAATAACGAACAATGGTTGTGCATTATTATGATTGATAACGCACAATAGCTGTGCGTTATCGACAGCTCAGCGCAACATTAGCAAACGATTATGCCACGTGTTTAAACACGATTTTCAATGCGAGTTAATCTGCTTATTAGTGATAACACAACCATTGTGCGTTATCTCAGGTGATAATGCACAATGACTGTGCGTTATGGCCATTGCAGGATTAAAAAAAAGCTGAGCCAATTTAGTATCCATTTTTTGAAAATGGATTAAACAAAGAAAAAAACCGCATGTGGACGAAGGTTATAGTTTTGTAATTTGGCTTTGAAGTAGCTTCAGTTTATAATCCCATAAATCTGCCAATTTTGAACAATAAAATTTATGCTTCAAGTTAGACAATAATATTCTATACATATGCAGATCTTCTTCAACATAAGAAACCGCAATTTTTCTGACTCAGTAATGAAGCTAAAATGCTCTTAAGTATTTTCATTATGTTATCTATTAGTCTCTAATGAATCTTAGTTTGTTGTATATCCCTTGGTTTTGCTGTTACATCTTTGAACTTTTTTTATAAATATACTAGACTCCATCCACAGATCAAGGATCCTGTCCAACGCTTGGGAAAGCGCTTGCCTTTTGGTAATTAACCAAAAAGGTCCATATTGAGCTGACAGGAAGAAAATTGAAGATTTTTCTGACTGTTCAAGAATCATGCCATGAGCTTGTTAGCACCTTCTAAGACACCAGAGCTTCTTGCTTATCAAGTTCAATGGTACCTATTATATAACCGACCACCTATTATTAGTTTATGTTGGTGAAGAATAGAAATATATATATGTTTTGTAAATCTTTGATATATATGTATATATATACAATTTTTTACACTTGGACTTGGTCTGTCAGCTGAGGAAATGGATCAGTTTCAGGATGTGAGTGAAAGCGAGATAATACTATTTTGGACTTCTCTCTCTCTCTCTCTCTCTCTCTCTCTCTCTCTCTCTCTGTGAATTTATTTTGTAAGTGATTTTTTGTTATGTGAATTTAGTGGAGCTCTACTTTGTTTTGATTTTCCCAATGAAAAACTAAAACTGCGCAAAACCATTTATGTATCAAAGAAAAACAAAATATTCTTGAAAAGTAAATCTTTATTTGATGATTTATTATCACCTTCAACATTATTAATAGGAGTGTATATGGTTTAATTACATAATGTTTTTTGATTATTTATTGTTCTAAATCAACTTATTTTAAGTAGTTAATGAGAAAATGTTGATAAATAGAGTATTCAACTATTTATGGGTTTTAAAACTAGTCTCAAACTTTTTATCTATTTATAATTATATAACGTTTATAACTAGACTACCATAATTTACTAAGGCATTTTCTAGTAAAATAAGCATGTTTTTAGCTTTTGGCTATTTTTCGAAGGTAAAATCGTTGGAATACTTGTTATGGACATAAATCAAATGAATATGGAGTTGTGGATTGAAATTGGGAGACAAAGTGAGCGTTCATTTCATATCAACAAGTGTTCGGATGAGTTTATCTTTAAAAAAGTGGTTAAAAGTTAAAAAAAGGTACCAACTTTGTTATAAAATAACAAAATAGACATTTTAATTATTAAAATTTTGCATTGTACGTGATTATTTTGACCACAATTGACTAGATTCAGTCGCATTTGTCATTTTTAGTTACATGTAAAATCATTAGTAGCATAAGTATGTTAGTGGTATAAATGGAGACAAAAAAGAATAGACCCTATATTAGTAAAACGTAAAAATGCTAAAGTTATTTTTGGTTATATTCTTATTTTATTAATAAAACTTTCCAAATAAAAGATAAATTCTAAGGAGGAAAGATATTATAAAAGGGAATGGGATAAAGGATGGTACGCAGAATGTGACACGCAATCCTAGACTGTACGTAAATAGTATAAATAGTGTAGATATATAGGAAGATGAAAAAAAGGATAGAGCCTACTTTTAAAAACTCGTAAATATTTAAAGTCTATTTATTAACATTTTTATATAGTTAATTACCATTAACTAAATAAAATAAAATTTGATTCAATTAAGATTGGTTAATAAAAAGAACATACTTGGAGCTAGAAAAAAGAAGAGACGTAGTATTTTGAATTATAAATCCTAAATTTGTTTAAAAATCAATTAAATTATAAATACTAAAAATTAAAATACTTATAGAAATAAATTGTCAATATTTAATTTTATTCACTTTTATTAAGTTATAAAAATTTAACATTTTTAATATCTATAAGCATATGCAAGTTGGTTTGGTCAACAAGTCTATATGAATAAGAATCAACTATATAAATCAACCAAACAAATTAAGGGAAAAGGAAAAAAAAAAACAAGTAAGATAAAGCGTTGTTTTGGCGATCAAAATTGCGTATGCTTTTCAACTAATATTCTAAAATACAGTTTATATTAACCTAAAATACACTACAAATTTCTATTATTATAAAAGTCTCTAATGAGTTCATGATGATTTATACATTTTGATTTCTTACTTTTTTCTCCCTGATATGCCCTTCAGTTATTTAATGAAAGCTTAATACATTGAAGAGTTAAGAATCTTTGATAAATAGATGAAAGTTACAAAGAAAATAATTATAAAAAGAAAATTAGATTTTAATAAAGGAGTTAGAAGGTTTTAGCAATTAGATAGTTATTTAAGAGTTACAAAGAAGATAATTAAAATAAAATTATGTTAAATTTTTTAGTAAAAGAAATAATGAATTTTGGAGAGGTAATTAATATATCTTGTCAATGAAAAAATAAATTCAAAAGTGTTAAACAAGTTAAAAAATTTAAAACAATATATAACTAATAAAAATATAAGAATAACTAATAAAAATTAAAACAATATTTACTTTGAAATATTTTGGTAAAGGCATTTAAATAAAAAATTAAAAATTATTTTATTTGGGACTTGTGAATTAATAATTACATAGAGGATAAGAAAATTATATAAAGAAAATAAGTTGTGAGAATTATTTATAAAACAAATTTAACACATATAAGAAGAAGAATATTTTATTTAGAGATACATAGAGGATAACATAAAGAAATCATTAATTCAAAATAATTATTTTAAAAGTGAATTTTAATCTATTTTAAAAAGTTTTGTTTTAAAAAAGTTCTATTAGCATATTAATGATTAATAGTTCCTTATATAATTTCTATTAAAACCATTCAACTTATGAAAGTAACTACTAAAACAACCTCATAAATAAATCATAATTGACACAATGTATAATTAGCGAGACAACACCAAATGTTAAATATACAAATGAGTTAGTAAAAAGAGAATTCAAACTGGAAAAATGTTCTAAATATTGAAAATAAAAATAAAAATTACTAAAACTAAACTAATATAACTATGTTGAAAAATATATCACTAAAAAAACTTGTAAAAAACATATAATAAATTTAATTCTATCAAAACTTTATTATGTGAGAATGCACGTATATATTACTAGTTAAATAAAAATGATCTATCTACAATACTTTTACTCTAATATATCACACATTAAGTTTTGAAATTAATAAACTCATTACCCAATTAGAAGTTTACTTATAAATATTTTATATATTATGTATAGTTTATCACTGTGAACTTAATTAATTACATTTAATGATGATACTCGTTGGCATAAAAAAATTTAAATTTTAGAGATATTTAGTTGTTGAATGATATAAGAAATACTTATTGTGAATGTTAGAAAGAAATAATTAGTTTTTTTTTCTAAGTAAAAAAATAATTAGTATTTAACTATAATTTTTTTTATTTCTCTTTATTTTGATTAACAAAATGCTCCAAAAAAGTTTCCCAAAAAAAGTGCTACAAAACAATACATTTTTAGTAATAATAGTTTAAAATTTTGAACGATTAAATTTTAAAGTTTTTACAAAATAATAATTTATCTTACGTCTTTCACTTTTTAATATAATTTTAAAAAGAAAATTTTTCAAACAAAGAAAAAAAGAAAAAAAAGTCCAAGCCAGTTTGAGCACACATAGATTGAACTTGAGCTCACTATTAGTGATTCATTTGGGTTGAGTTCACACACACACATGAATGTGTGTTGTGTGTATCGAAGTTGGACCGATTTATATAAAAATCACAAAGTTCAATTTTCAAATTGATATGTTACTTATCATACACGTTAAGTTAGAAAAAAAGAGCCTATTTAAGAGTTGAAGACTCAGATATTTCTTCCAGTAGTTTTTTTATAGCTCTCTCCTAGTATTTAATAGTTATGGGTTGGTTTTTTTCTTTTAAAAAAATTATTTTTTATGATGTATGCATTTGTTAGAAAGAGAATATGGGATCCAAAAAAGAAAATAATGATAAACTTTTTGGCAGGAAAAAGAATGTTAATGCTCCAATGAATATTTTGCATCACTTCTCGCACATTACTTGCTCCAAAAAAAAAAAAAAATCATACTTTTGATATACTTCATTTTGCTTTGTAAATTCTAAAATAGATACTATAAATGTATATATATATATACATATTGCTAAATTAAAAATACATGATTGAATATATATATAAAGAATAGTTTATAAATAAATAATTCAATCTCAATTAAAGTATCATGAACTTTAAAACTACTTGAATCTTTCTTTCACTTAAATATTTAGCTACATTGTAATTGAATTGTTGTCAATGCTAATCTCCTTTAATTTGCAAATAGTTACTATGAACTTAAAATGAACCTTTTTTTTTCTGGATAATTGAACTTATGTGTACAATCTTGAAGTTGTAAAGCAAACTTCATCCTCATAATAATGTTCATCTCAACCTATAGAAAAATGAATACTACAAAAACATTTATGAGAAATTTCTCAAAATTCAATGTAGAAATAAGATTTTTATAATTGCAATTCTAATATTATTATTCATGAGAAGAGATATAATGAATATATTAGATGTTACTTGATGTGTTTTAAGAATGATAATTGACAAATTTAAACAAAAAAATGAAAGCAAAGGGATCTCTTGTTTGTTCTGAAAGGTACCAATAAGGAAACATTTCTCTAATTCTCTCTCTCTCTCTCTCTCTCTCTCTCTCTCTCTCTATATATATATATATATATATACACACACATATGCATGCAAACGTTACCAATTAGAATCATTATATCAAAGAAACTAACAGCTAGAGAACAAGTTTTTTTGCACATTGCTCATTGATTCAAATATTGTGAAGAATTTGACTATGTTTTCCGACCATACTATCTGGATAATTCAGCACCATAATAGATGGGGGGACGGTTCACTTGCCATGTTCTTGTGATGGCGATGCTCATCCTTTGCCATTGGAAATGAGTTCTAAGTCCGGGTCCTCTAGCACCTCCTCATCATTGATTTCACTTTCCAGTTCTATGATTTTAGTTAGAATTATCATGTATCTTAGTGATGTGAACCGGTTAGACATGCAAGAACATCAAGGAGTTGTGACAAGAGCCAAGGCAAAATAACTAAAGAGTCACAATGATCAAATTGAGCAAGAGAAGTTTCAAGGCTTAAATTTTGATGTCCAAGACTTTATGGGGCGATATCCTAAAGTTTTGAATAAGTTAGAAATTGAAAATTCACCTTGGTAGATGGTTGGAAGCCCTTTTGCCCAAGCTGGAAAATTGCCTCCTATTTTTGGCAATGTGTTAACTAGTGCTTTAGAATAGTCCAAATGCAATTAAAACACCTCTATTGTCCTATCAAGTGTATATATAGGTTATATCTATCCGTTGAGCTAAAAATATAACAGGGAAAAATTTCTTATTTTCTCCCTCAAGTCTATATAAATATGTAGTCTTCCATTTTGAAGAGGCTAATCAAGAAATATTTCAAGATAAAGGTTCCTCTCTTAGTATTCTTAGTTCTTAGCTTAGTTTTCCTATCTTCTTCAAGGGTGAACTTCCTTGAAAGAAAATCACTTTGAAGACTTGTTGAAAGTTCCAAGAGCTTCAAGGTTGATCGTCAAAATTCCTTCACACTAGTTACTACACTTTTGTAGAAAACTAGTCTTGAGGTCTTCTTCTTATTTCATTGAGGTCTAAGGTTCAAAATACCTTAGGTTGCTTGAACTTTGAAGAAAAGATTTTGTTTAAACCTCCTTGAGGTCTTGGATTTAATATATCCAAGGTTGCTAGAAGTTTAACATTTTCAAGTCCTTTCAAAGGCACTTTCTCTCTTCTACTTGCTACACTTGTTTTGTTTGTTCCCTCCCTCACTTCTTGGACGAAATTTTATGCTCTTGAAGATCATTCTACATCATTTGGTATCAGCACCACCTTCAAGTAAGTGTTTTTGAGATATCTTACATAAAAAATAAAAAATAAAAAAGAAGACCAAAAAGAGAAAAGAGACAAGATTGCTGGAAAATGGCAACACCAAAAATAGAGTGCTTGAACGACCTGGAATATTACTAGAACTTTGCAATATTTTACATGGAGTTATACTAAATTGACTTGGGAAACAAATGAAACAAGTCTTATCTAATTTGGACTTCATTTGTTATCTCAAAATAGTCAAAAACTTGAAGGTGCGCCTAGCTTTTCTACAGACAAAAAGTCCTGAAATAATCTGAGAATATCTTCTGTTTTACTAATCCTTTTTTTTTATTCTTGAGACTAAACTCAAGAATTTTAAGTAAGGATTCCTTCTAGGCAAACCTCATTTAATTTACACTTGTGGTTCAATAACCGTTTTCAAAACAAGCCGAGTATGTCATCTACTCTGCTTGTTGGAAACTTTTGTTTTGTATTCTTATGTTCTTGAAATATCCTAGCTTTATGTTTGTATTTGTGGTTGAATTTCTTTTCTTTTTCAGTACTTATTTCTTTATTTGTTCAATGTACCATTATTTAATCAAATGCTCTTGGAAATGTTGTTGAACTTCCTTAAAATGAATGGATGACTCAATATCATTTTCCTTGCTTCTCATATTTCTCAACTAGTTTTTGTTTATGATTTTTTTTTTTTTTTTTTGTTTTGGTTGTTTTAAACTTGAGTAGAGGTGTTAAATCTTTGTTAAGAACTCATAGAACTCTTTGAGACTTGAAGCTTAGAAAAATGCAAGAGTTGTGAGAATATCCTAAAAAAAAAAAAAAAAGCCAAAGAAAGTTAAATAAGAGAGTTTTGAGAGGTAAACACCATCAAGATGTTAATCCAAGCTCAAGCACCAACTCATTTGGAGAAGAGTCTAGCAACTCCCAACATGATGACCCTTTGAGGCTCATAATGCAAGAGTTACAATCCCTAAGAGATGAGATTAGGGATATTATAAGGGATGTCACTAATCTCTCTAATCAACAAAAGGAGGTTAGTCCTCATGGTAGTCTTAATGTTACTACCCTAAGGAGAAATAGACAATTCAATTGCTTTAGGATAACCGAGTTCCACCAACCTCCACATTTTGATAAAAAACTTCATCCACCTCCTTACAGTAGTGGAAGAGGCAGTTTTGGAGAAAGAGGGCATGCCTAGACACTTTGAAGAAGTTCCAAGACCACAAGCTAGACATTGAGAGCCATTATATGATGATCATGAACATGTTTCATTTGTTGCCAACTGTGGAAGAGACCAAGGTGACCAAACCTTGGACCGAATGAAGTGGAAGCTCCCTAGTTTTAAGGGTGAGAATGGTCCTAACATTTTTCTTAGATGGGAGAGGCAAGTAGAAAACATGTTTATGTTGAAAAATTGTAATGAGTTCTTAAAAGCTAGATTTTTAATAGCCGAATTTTCCGGCTATGCTTTATATTGGTGGGAAAGGGTTGTAAACCAAAGAGTTAGAAGTGGTAGACCACCTGTTGATACTCGGAGAGAGTTAAAAGCTTTGATGAGAGAAAGATTTATGCCTGAGCACTACTATAGAAAGCTTTATTATAAGCTCAACAGGTGAGAGATGAACAAAAAAAGATGAGGGAGAAAGAGAGGGCCGAAAGTGAGCTCAAAAAGAAAAAAATCGAGGATAGAAAGAGAGTTGAGGAAAAAGAAAAGAGTGAAGAAAGAGTGATGAAAAAAAAGAGTGAAAAGAAAAAAAGTGACCCAGAAAAAGAGAGTAAGATGAAAGAAAAGAATTGTTGCTTTGAAAAACCTAGTGAGGTGATTGGAGCAATTGAAAGAAAAGAAGTGGTGTGGCTCTTGTATTGTAGGGAATCTTTTACTTCATCTAAAGAACACTCACCCTCTTTTTCAAAAGATTTTGTAGGTTATTGTAGATTACAAAGACGTATTTCCTAATGAGATGCCCGGAGGTCTTCCACCAATTAGAGGAATTGAACACCAAATCGATTTTGTCCTTGGGGCGATCTTGCTAAACCGACTAGCCTATGATCGGGATTTTTATAATAAAGTTTTAAACCCAATACTTGCAAGTGCACAAGATCAATGTAATACGGAAGTATAAGGGTATCGAACCACAGAGAAAGGCTTAACTACTAAAATTATAATCTTCCTAAATTAATTTTATAAAAAGAAGAATGAGATTTTATTATTATTCCTAAATTAATTAAAACTAATGAACAAAATAAATAAACTGAAACTAACAGGAGATTAACCAAAGAAGATGATTTAGAACCTTGAATCCACCACTAACCTATATAACAATGATTTAATTTTATTTAGGAGAAAAGATTAAACATTCATGTGGTGATCTAGACTACAAGCTTCGATTCACTAGAGAAATATATTGTGCTTAAATGCATGACATAATCCATCTAAACATTAGCATGACTTATTCATTCCTATGACATAAATCATCTAAAATTAGCATGAACTATTCAATTCTAAAACCCACAATATACTTGCAAAAATCACATATCTCTCATACTCAAGACTACAAGAATTAAGCATGGATAAAAATATCAACTAACCCAAATAATTATTCTACAAGAACAATCAGAAAGAATTAATTGCATCAAACCAATAACATCCCAAGATATGAAATCACATAAATAACAGAATAAATCTCCCAAAAATAAAATAAACCAAAGTCACATGGCTAGGGTTTCATCAAGATTCTAAGAATAAATTTAGTTCATGGCTAAAGGGAAAGAAATAACCAATTTCTTGGAGTAGATTATGGCTTTTTTTCTTCACTTGGAGCTGCTGTATTTTTCTGCTGTTGCTGGACTTTTTTGCTGCTGGAAATTTCTTCTACTGCTGGAAAATTCTGGAATTCTGCTGCCCAGATTTCTGCTGCTGTGCTGGAATTTTTCTGCAGCAGCTGGAAATTTCTTCAGCTGCTGAATTTCTCTGGTTTCAGCTGCTGTGGCTGTTCTTGTGCTGCTTCAGTCTTCACCAACAGCAGCTGCTGCTGATTCGGCTGATTTCTGCAGCTTCAACTCAACTGCTACAACTGCTTCTTCTCAATTTGCGGCTGCTCCTATTTTTTCCCTCCAGCTCTCTCTCTCTCTCTCTCTCTCTCTTTTTTATATCCTTCCCCTCTTCTTGTGTGGCTCTTCTATATATAGACAAAAGAGAACCAAAATCCTAAACCTATAAGGATTCAACTAAAATCCTAATCCTTAAAGGATTCTATTAAAGTTCTAATCCTAATCCTTAAAGGATTCAAATACTGCAGCTTCCCTTTACCAAATTTAATATGGAATCTTTATTTTCATTCTTTTTTTTAGAAATCTGGACAAAGTTAAATAAAATAAATTAAATATAATAATTATGACTAATAAATAAATAAAATATTTTCAAAGGCTAATAATTAAAACTTGAGGTGTTTATTTGTATTAAAAATCGACTCTATCAGCCTATAGGAGTCCACCGAAAGAGACTAAGGAGCTAAAAAGGCCAGTTGAGGATCTACTTTCAAAAGGGTGCGTGCGTGAGTCTATAAGTCCTTGTGCGGCTTCGATTTTACTTGTTCCAAAAAAAGATGGTACATGTAGAATGTGTATAGATTGTAGGGCCATAAACAACATTACTATTAAGTATAGGCATCCCATACCTAGACTTGATGATTTACTTGATGAGTTGCATGGTTCTAATCTTTTCTCTAAAATTGGCTTGAAATCTGGACACCATCAAATTAGGATGAGAGAAAGGGATGAGTGGAAAACCACTTTTAAGACTAACTTTGGTTTGTATGAATGGATGGTTATGCCCTTTGGATTAACTAATGCTCCTAGTACATTTATAAGATTAATGAATTATGTGTTGAGGAATTTTATTGGTAAGTTTGTTGTTGTATACTTTGATGACATTTTGGTCAATAGCAAGACATATGAAATGGATGTTCAACATCTTAGGGAAGTGCTAAATGTCTTGAGAATTGAAATTTTTTTTGCTAACCTTGACAAATGTGAGTCTTGTTTGGAGAAAGTTACACTTCTAGGTGATGTGATTGCTCATAAGGACTTCAAGTAGATGAAGGTAAGGTCCAAGCAATTAAGGAATGGCCAACACCAAGAAACGTATCGGAAGTGAGGAGTTTCCATAGCCTAGCAAGTTTCTATAGGTGGTTCATCAAAAATTTCAGCACACTTGCTAGCCCTTTGACTAATGTGATCAAGTAAACCGAAGGATTTAAGTGGGAAACAAAGCAAGAATAAGCATTTCAATTGTTGAAGTTGTGTAGTGCACCCCTTTTGTCACTACCAAACTTTGAGAAAACTTTTGAGGTGGAGTGTAATGCATTCGGCATTGGTATAGGTGGTGTACTTATGCAAGATGGAAAGCCCTTGGCCTATTTTAGTGAAAAACTTAATGGGGCAGCTATGAGGTACTCAACTTATGACAAGGAGCTTTATGCTTTAATAAGAACATTAAAGCATTGGCAACACTACCTATGGCCAAAGGAGTTTGTTGTGCACACCGATCATGAGGCTTTGAAGTTTCTCAAGGGCCAACATAAACTCAATAAGAGACATACAAAATGGATGGAGTTTATTGAAACATTTCCATATGCCATCTGTTACAAGAAAGGTAAGGAGAATATGGTGGCTGATGCTCTATCTAGAAGGTATACTCTCTTATCCACCCTTCAAACAAAAATTTTGGGTTTTGAAATGCTTAAAGAAATGTATTCTAGTGATCATGACTTTAAGGAAATTTTTGAGAAATGCTTGTTAGCACCTTTTGGAAAATATTTTTTGCATGAAGGATTTCTTTATTGTGAAGGTAGATTGTGCATACCATCTTATTCTACTAGAATTCTACTTGTCAAAGAAGTACATTGTGGGGGTTTAATTGGACATTTTGTATCACTAAAACCTATGAAATTCTTCATGAACATTTTTTTTGGCAACATTTAAGAAGAGATATAGAAGGATTTGTAGAAAGTTGTATTGAATGCACGAAAGATAAATCTAGAACTCTTCCACATGGACTTTACACACTATTAGAAGTTCCTAAAGAACCTTGGGTTGATATTTCTATGGATTTTATTCTTGGTTTACCTAGGACCTCTAGAGGTATGGATTCTATTTTTGTTGTTGTGGATATGTTCTCTAAAATGGCACACTTTATTCCCTGTAGGAAATCCGATGATGCTAGTCATGTAGCTAGCTTGTTCTTTACTTGGATAGTTAGATTTCATGGAATTCCAAGGTCTGTTGTGTCGGATGGGGATACCAAATTCTTGAGCCATTTTTGGAGGGTTCTTCGAAAGAAACTTGGTACTAACTTGCTTTATTCTACAGCTTGCCATCCACAAACGGATGGACAAAATCGAAGTGGTAAATAGACCAATTGGCCAACTTCTAAGGGCTATTTTGAAGAAGAACTGGCGGCAATGGAAGGAGTGTTTGCCACACATTGAATTTGCCTATAATAGGTCACTTCACTCTACTACTTCTCATTCTCCATTTCAAGTTGTTTATGGTTTTAACCCTTTAACTCCCTTTGACTTTGTTCCTTTGCCTATAGATCAAGCATTAAGCAATGATGCCAGCAAGAATGCCAATTTTGTGAAACCAATTCATGCAAAGGTCCATGAAACCATTGTCAACTCCAGCAAAAAGCTTGTAGAGAAAAGAAATATGGGGAGAAGAAAAGTGGTATTCAAACCCGGTGATTGGGTTTGGGTACATTTTATAAAGGAAAGATTTCCCCAACAAAGAAAGTCTAAGCTTGATGAGAGGGGAGATGGGCCATTTCAAATCCTTGAGAAAATTAATGACTATGCCTATAAAATTGATCTTCCGGGACATTATAATGTTAGTGCCACTTTTAATGTATCCAATATCTCTTTATTTTATATAGGTGATGGAGATTTGAGGACTAATCCTTTTCAATAGGGGGAGGATGATGTGAACTGGCTAGATATGCAAGAACATCAAGGAGTTGTGACAAGAGCCAAGGCAAAACAACTAAAGAGTCACAAGGATCAAATTAAGCATGAGAAGTTTCAAGGCTTAAATTTTGATGTTCAAGACTTTATGGGGCTTTAATTTTGATGTCCAAGACTTAATGGGGCAATATCCTAAAGTTTTGAATAAGTTAGAAATTGAAAATTCACCTTCGTAGATGGTTGGAAGCCCTTTTGCCCAAGCTGGAAAATTGCTTCCTATTTTTAGCGATGTGTTGACTAGTGCTCTAGAATAGTTCAAACGCAATTAAACACCTTTATTGTCCTATCAAGTGTATGTATATGTTATATCTATCCTTTGGGCTGAAAATATGAGATGGAAAAATTCTGATTTTCTCCCTCAAGTCTTTATAAATATGTAATCTTCTATTTTGAAGAGGCTAATCAAGAAATATTTCAAGACAAAGATTCCTCTCTTAGTATTCTTAGTTCTTAGCTTAGTTTTCCTATCTCCTTCAAGGTTGAACTTCCTTGAAAGAAAAATCACTATGAAGACTTGTTGAAAGTTCCAAGAGCTTCAGGGTTGATCATCGAAATTCCTTCATACTAGTTACTACACTCTTGTAGAAAACTAGTCTTGAGGTCATCTTCTTGTTTCATTGAGGTCTAAGGTTCAAAATACTTTAGGTTGCTTGAAATTTGAAGAAAAGATTTGTTTAAACCTTCTTGAGGTCTTGGATTTATTATATCCAAGGTTGCTAGAAGTTTAATATTTTCAAGTCCTTTCAAAAGCACTTTCTCTCTTCTACTTGTTACACTTGTTTTGTTTGTTTTCTCTCTCACTTCTTGGACGAAATTTTATGCTCTTAAAGATCATTCCACATCACTTATTTATGCATCTAGAAAAAAAAGAAAAATGTTATTTCTCTCTATTCTTATTTTAGCAGAAGAAAATTTTTTCCTTTTCCTTTCTCGAGAAAAGCTTGTTAGTGCCTTTTTAATATCTCATAAGAGAACAGTAGAAATCATATATTGAGATTACTTTGTAAAAGTGAATTTTTTTTTCCTATAATGTATGATTATGAATGAATCTTGATTGATTAATGTATTACTTTTAAGATGTTCTTTATAATTAACTGAATTAAAAGAGTAGTACGGATGAAGATTGAATGACTCAAATCTTTCTCCTTGTAGGTTCTTTAAAATTTTTTAAAATAGCTTTTCCTAGTAGTTATATGGATTAAATTTTTCCTGGGAAAAAATTATCTTTTGTGGAATATAAGTTAGCTAGTTTGAGATGAAATGTGGGGTTAAGAATGAATTTTTAAGAAAATAATGATAAATTTTCTAAAAGAAAAAAAAAATTCAAGTGCATCAGGGATATTTAAAATCAATTCTAGCAAATACTTTCTAAATATATCAACTTTTGATACATCATGTTGCTTTGTAAATTCTAATCTAGACACTACATAAATATTTGATTGAATGTATAAGAAATGTTTCAAAAATAAATAACTTACTTCCAATTAAACTATTGCAAACACTAAGCACTATCTTAAATCTAACTATTGAGAAATGATTTAAGCATATTTAGCTAAATTATACTTGAAATGTTGTTAATTCTAACCACTTTGAGTTGTAAATAATTACTACTACTATGAATTTATATATAGATATATATATTTATAAATGAACATGTATTTACAATCCTTGAAGTTGTAACCCAAACATCACTTTCACTTTTTATCATTTCAACAATTTCAACTTGTTGAAAAAAATTGAATACAACAAAAATATCTATGAAAAATTCTTCAAAATTCAATGCACTACACTTGAAAAGATACTGGAAATAACAACTTTGATGATTGTAACACTAATATTATTAACGAAAACATATATAATAAAAATATTAAATGTTATTTGACGTGTTTTCAAAACAGTAATCGTCAATTTTATACAACGAATAAAACCAAAGAGATATCAGGTTTTTTCTGAAAAGATACCAAATATTGTCAAGTATAAAATTATTGTATTAGAAAAATTAACAGATAGAGAATAAACACGCACACCCACACACACATATAATATATATACATATATATTTATATGTATATATAGACTTATATATATGAGAGAGATTCTCTTGTTGGTATATTTTTGGAAGAAACATGACATCCCTTTTGTTTTTATTAGTTATGTGAAGTTGGCAATTATCATTCTGAAAACACGTCCACATCCAATAACATTTAATATTTTCATTATATTTGTTCTCATTAATAATATTATAATATTAGAGTGTATATATAATATATATAATATATATAGATATATATATACACACATGTATATATACATGTACATATATATACATATACATATATACATGTATATTTGTATATATATACACACACATGTATATATACATGTACATATATACATACATGTATATGTGTATATATATATATAGAGAGAGAGAGAGATAGAGAGAGAGAGAGAGAGAGAGAGAGAGAGAGAGAGAGAGGGAGAAATTCTTTTGTTGGTATCGTTTCGGAAGAAATATAATATCCTTTTGTTGTTATTCATTGTATAAAATTGGGAATTACTATTTTGAAAACACTTCAAGTAACATTTTATATTTTCATTATATCTGTTCTCATAAATAATATTACAGTATATATATGTATATGAAAAACCTTAGAGGGAGGGGGGGTGAATAAGGTTTTTGGCTAAATTTTGAAAACTCTTTTGTGTGATTGAAAGATAAACCTCCAATTTTGTTTGAGAAGGAATACTAAAACTCTTTTTAATAAAAACCCAAATCAAACAAAATCTTACAGTGAAGACAATCAAGTAAAATCATAAAATAAAGATACACAACAATTTATAGTGGTTCACTCTCCTAAAGAGCTACATCCACTACCTTGAGTCAACACCCAAGGATTTCCCAAATCCACTATAATCCAAGTCTACAACAATCACAAGTTTGAGGATCACCCACCAAGGGTTTTGCAAGCAACCTCAATCCACAACACAAATACAATCAAGACAAGTTTGAGGATCACCCAACAAGGGTTTTGCACATAACCTCAATACTCAACACAATATAAATCAAAGCATGACCCAAGCGGGTTTTCAATACAAACCTTTGATATTAATAAAAGAGAGATGAGTAAAGAACAATGTTACCAAATGAGCTTGAGAAGGAAAGATACAATTCAATTGAATGCTTCTACAAGTTCCTCTTTACTTCTTCTTTGATGGATGATCACATATGAAGCTCAAGAAGGTGTTTTTGTGAGATGAAAAATTGTTTGAAGGAATGCACTTTTTATCTCTTTAAAGTTCTTAAATGATCTCAATAAATATTTCACCAAACTTCTTCTCACTTGCAGTTGATAAAAAATTCAATATATATATAGGAAAGAGATGAAAGTAGCCGTTACACTGTGTAATGATAATATTTTTCACAGTAAAAAGAAAAATCGGACGACCGGTTTCTAAAAAATGGACGTCTGATTTCTTTATACAAGAAAATCAGAAGAGCTCTTTTCTAAAATAGGACGACCGATATTGAAACAGGAAGATTCAGATGCATCCTACAAAAATCAGATGATCCCACTTAAAAATCGGATTACCGATTTGGGAAAAATTGGATGATCGGTTTTAAAATCGGATGATCAGTTTTGAAAATCGGATGACCCTTTTTTTGAGAAAGATTTAAAAGCCAGTTTTCCTTAAACAAAAAGAACTTTTCTTCACATTTCAAAACACTTCAAAACGTGTATTCTTGATACTCTTTTAGAGATAAGAAAACTTTCAAAGGCATCAAAAACTCTATCTCCAGAAAGGTTTATAGAAAGAAATTCATGCATGGAGCTTCACATTTGATCAACAATTAAAACTGAGACTTAGGGAGTTTTATAAAATATCTTAGCATATCCCTAACTAAGTCACAAGTCTTCAAGGTCTTCAATGGCTTGACCTTTTCTCCTTCATTTGCCTTGATCACCAAGATCTTTTGCTTCTAAGAGTGTAACCTTGAGACTTCAAATATGCTTCTTTTGTTCTATAGAAACTATGCTTAATACTCACACAAATATATGTTAATCATAATCAAAATCATATGCAATAATGCCCTTAGGGCCAACAGTATATATATATATATATGCGTGCGTGCAAATACTACTAATTATAAAATTATTATATTAGACAAATCAACCAGCAGATGACACATATTTCAAAACCTATCATTAATCCAATTAATATGAAGAGTTTGAAGGGTAAAAGTGTAATTCAAACATACTTAAATATTTTTAGTACTTTTTTGTACCGTGTTTATTTTTCATTAGTAAGGTAAATTTTAATAATTTTATCCTACAAGTATTAACTCTATAATTTTATTATTATACTAATATTTTTTACTAATTTTATTTTACCTAATTTAATATAATTATCATATATAATTCGTAAAAAATACTTGTAGTTTAATTAATAGATGAAGCATAAAAGAGTAATTTCAAATGCTTTAATGCATTGTTGATACCTTTTTTTGGGACTTGTATTCCACTTATTGGATGAGACTTCGTTAATTTTCTCATAAAACTATTAGCTTCTTAGTTCCCATGTTATACTAATATATTTTATTTTTATTCTTAATTTGTAAATGGTAACTTTAGGTCAAAGCACGAATAGTAATCTTTCTTCAAAATAATTAATAAATAATCAAATAGTAAAAATAATTTTTAAAAGATAGTATATGCCTCAAAAAGAATAATAAAATAGTATATAAAATATATAAAATTTACCTACATAAATTTACTATAAGATATAAGATAAATGTTATATAATAATAGAATGGGATGATAAAGTAGTAGTTTATTGGTAGAAGAATTCCTTACTAGTCAAAGATCCTAGATTCGAAACACATCTCCCCTAATGTATGAAATAATAATAATAATAATAATAATAATAATAATAATAATAATAATAATAATAATAATGTTATGGGAACGAATTTAAACAAGCTTTGTTCACAAATGTTTAATTAATAATGTTTAATTAATAGTTGTTACAAATTCTCACTCAATCACATTTTAATTTTAAACTTAAAAATCAACTTAAACATATCGAGTTTACTTTGATCCAAATTAGTGGACAATCCTGATTTCCGGCACTCTGCACTCTAGTACGAAATGTTTCACTAGTATTTCAATTATATTGTTGGATCTTTATATTATCCAACTATTGAATTTATTTTTCATATGTATGTCAATTGTATGCATATTTTAGTATTTTCTTTCTGTGAATTGTTATCATGTTGATGTTAAGGGTTTTTTTTCTCTGAAAGGATGTTGAGCTTGTTACTATAATTGTATATTATTTAGTTTTTTAATGTGTTTTGACTATTTAATTATTAAATAGTTAATCATAACTAAATTATTATAAATATTATCAATTTTTAGGTAATATATTCTTCAATAAAATAAATTTGTTTCAATTAAGATTTTTTAATAAATGAAACATACTTAGAATTAAAAAAAAAAAAGACAGTATTTTGAAATTATATAAACTAAAAATTTTTGAATATATAATTAAATTTGTAATTTGTAATTAAATTTGAAATTATATAAAGTAAAAAATTAGTAATTTATGCCCATGAAATATTTCTACTTTTAAATTTGTAACCATAAAACAATGTTTTAAACAATTTATACACAATTTTTACAAATTGCACAAAATGACAATTAATAAATATCTTGACAAAATCAGGTAATTTTTCACATATGATTATTGTGTATTGCCACTATATAGGTATTTTTTCCCTTTTAGAAGGCTAAATAAAAGGTCTTTTACCCAAATTATATTGTTCTTCTAGCGTATCGAAAGAAAAAGAAAAGAAGTTAAAATTCTAATACAAGCTACTCGAGAAATACCCAAGAAGTCATCAATGGTAGTACAGAGGGGAGGGCAAAAGCAACTTCCATATTTTCTGAGGTTGCAAAGAAATTCCAAAAAATAAGTCCTAATTGGATGTGTCCTATTTATCCATCCCCAAATCAACTGATATAGAGGTAAGAGAATGTCTGTCACTTATCATAGAGGTGGCAGTAAACCATAACTAGTCCTAGCTTTAACCAATTTGCAAATAAGTAACAATATGACAACCCTGTAACTCAATTGTGGACACCTTCCTCTCTAAATTCTTGTGGGAGAAACTGATGACTGCATGGACACCAAACATCTGTGTTTATTTCCTGTTGCATTTTGCAGTTTGCTTTCCTTGACCCTTCTTTGGTGGTCCTTTCTCTTGACACTTTAACATTTTAAGCTTGCTTAACCGCCTGTCATACCACAAACAATGAGAACCAATCTATCAGACTCGTGTCCATCCCTCAAGTTATTACCTCGTTGATCGAGTATATTTCTTTATCACTTTAGTATCTAATATTCATTGGCATATATGTTGAGAGTCATATATCCAAATATAAAATGCTTTAACTCGATTAGAGAGTTCGTATAGAACTAGCAAACGGAATGATTATTGAGCCTCAACTATATTAAATTGTTACAAGCCTCAACTATATTAAAACTATGGTCATACATCATATGTTAGTAACCATTAAACTGTTACAAATTCATATTTTTGTTTATTCAACCAACTCTGGAAGTTTATACAGAAAACATAGAAAAACAAATTATAAACCTTTCACAGTTCCTTCTAGGTAGGCCATTAGTCCAAACTAGTTAAGCTCAAGCATTTTATGCCCCACCCACACCACTAACCCCTGTTTTGCTTTTCTTGTCCTCCTTATCCTTTTATACCCCTTCAAAATCTTTCTAGCAGGCACTTTGAGAGCTATGGTTAAGATGGGTGGATAGATAATATTGGAATGAACTTCATGTAAGCTTTTAGCAAAATGTTTGAAGAGGGGCACAAGCATAAATGAGAGTTTAAGAATCTTTGGAGCATGGAGAAATGATTCGATCTTAAACATACAAGTTAAGGAGCATAAAATTAGAGAGATTCACCCACATTAAATATCCTTTGCATCGCAAGAATCAAGATAGCACTAATCTCATCACTAGTTGGGTTAGTCTTCTTTTGCAACTCTAACCAAAATTATTCAATCTAAGATCAAGCGAGATATCAATTCCTTTCCTAGTTCCGGAAAACTCAACAAGCAGAAAACTCAATAAGAAATTCAAAAGTTGATATTATCTAGGTTGTTTCCAACATCCCCATTGTATTTGTGATATCAAAATATGCTCCATATCATGCAATGTGAATTTCCCAATGCAAACAATAAGCACATAAGATTCAAAATGTAGGTAAAAAAAATGATGAAGATGAATTAATAAATAAATTGGGTTTTGGGGAGAGGGGGGAAAAGGGTTGGGGGTGTGGAGGATGCATATCAATGTCGATGCAAACAATAATCTAAGAGAAGAAACAGGAAGTGGCATTACTCTTGTTCTTGTCTAGCCATGACCAGAGGGTCATCATGCTTGATATCATGAGGGTACCACTATGAAACCTTCTCACCAATAAGCTTCTTCCGCAAGACCTTGTGGCCTGATCTCTGCCCAGTTGGGTTAAGAATATGACCAAATATCCTTGCTCCTGCCTCATCTACTCCTGTAATCGTAGCTATAGCCAGTGCAGACTTCAAAACTTCCAATGCTCATTTTGTTTTCCCTATAAAACTGTATAAGAAAATTAGAAATAAATCACGAAACTTATGAACCATTAATCGTACGTTTGCTGGGCAAGCTCATTCCCCTCAACAGGCTACTTTTAAGCCAAAATTAAAAAAACCGTATCACTAATATCAAGGCTTACACACTGGCAGAAACCTCCCAATGGTTGGCTGAAACTGAATTTTGATGCAAGTTGGGAGAGCACAAGTGATACTACTAGTGTCATCATTATCCGTGACGAAAAAAGGGGGAAATTATTGGAGCGGAACAATCACAGCACAGCTAGGGATCCATTTGAGGTTAAGGCATTAGCTGCTCTTCATGCCATCAAATTGGCTCAAAGGAAAGGCTTTTCTTTAGTGGTGCTCGAAGAAGATACTCTAAAGTTGTTAGGAGCTTGCAAGGGCATTCCAACGGGAACAGTGCACGGGAAAGGAGCAATACAGAAAGTAAAGCCATCTTGGAGGCTTAGCTGAACTGGAAAGTTAGATTTATTCATAAAGTTTGTAATAGAGAAGCTCACAGTTGTCCAAGATGTTCTAAAAGGAATAGTTTCTGTGCCTATATTTCACACCCCCCCACCCCTCGCATTTATACCCCGCCATTCTTTGTGATAGGGGAGGAGGCAGTGGCGGAACCATGAGAAACAAATTTGGCGGTTGAACAACAATAAAAATTTGGATAGAATTTCGTATATAGAATAGATACATTCCAAGCATAAAAGATACTCAAACAATTCCAAATTTGCAAATAAAATAGCAAAAAAAATAGGTAATCTCCCATTGCCAATGAGGAGTGAAACCCATCACTCACGAAAAATGATTACACATCACTCACAAGATAAATACCTCTATCAGAACTGAAAATATGAATGCAAATAAAATAGCAAAGAAATAGGTAATCTCTTATTACCAATGAAGAGGATCACCCATCACCCACGAGTAATGATTACCCATCACTCACAGGATAAATACCTCTATCAAAATTGAAGATATAAATGCAAAAGTCGTTGGGATAATCGATTAGAACTCTTTTTTTCACTTTTCAAAATATTTTTTCATAGTAAAATCCTATATAATAAAATATTTTAAATTAAAAAATAATTAAAAAATTATCCAATTATGTAGGTCAAACAAAACTAGTAGAATGTATTCCAACTAAGATAACTTAAGAAACCAAACCATGCCCATGCCTTCATTCAAGGATAAGGAAACCAATTTATTAAACATATACATATTAATCCCCATGCCTTCGTTCAAGGATAAGGAAACCAATTCCTTAAACATATACATATTAATCCCCATACATAAATAAAAATAATTGACACATAAAATAAAGTATTAAGCCTTTTCTTCAAAACCACAATAACGCCAACTCCAACAACCGGTCGAAGAAACACAAACATGAACATCATCCTTTGTTCCTAATCATCTGCTAAACCACTCCCCGTGCCTTCATTTAAGGATAAGGAAACCAATTTATTAAACATATAAATATTCATCCCCATACATAAATAAAAATAATTGACACATAAAATAAAGTATAAAGCCTTTTCTTTAAATCCACAAAAGCACCAACTCCAACAACCGTTCGAAGAAACACAAACATGAACATCATCTTTTGTTCCTAATCCTCTGGTAAACACCTCCCCCCATACCCAACCTCTTCCCCTCCCCCCTCCAACCCCCTCCTCTGAGTAAAATTCATCAAAACTTTTCACTTATAAAAACCAGGATAGAAACAACAATTAATTAGCAGTACTTCAATTTCAATATTTAGTTCAACAATTAAACCATTTTTCTTTAGTTCAAGAACACAATCAAAACAAAGCAAGAGTAAAAATTACCTCGAAATCTTGATCTATGCATGCAAAAATTTGCCAAATCAAGCCTGTAGATTAAAATTAAAATCTCATTAGTTAATTTCTAAGGACATAAAAATCAGGTTTTTCAAGAATAAAATCCAAAAATTCTTTTACTAACAAAATAAAAATTTTTCCAACTTTTCGCTCAGTAAAAATGTAGGGAATTTGAAATAGAAGGAGTTGAGGATGGGTTAAGTGAATTTTGTAAAACAAAAAAGTTTCTACTCAGTTTAATCTTTAAAATCTAATTAAAAAACCTACATTTTCTTCTTCTTCTTGAACAGGCACAGCTACTGGTGCTGTCGTGCCGCCACTGCAGGAGAGCACACCGTGTGACTGGAGGGATGTGGAGCACCACCGTTGCAATTGCCGCAATCGGAGTCATCGGAAGAAGGGAGCAGAGAAAGTCGTTGAGAGAGTGATGGTGAGTGAACTCTGCTTTTTTTTCTTTCTGTCGATCGATTTCAATCTGGGAGGTGAGTGTTTTTTTTTTTAAGGTCAAAGTCAAGCATGGTAAGTTTTGACTTGGGATTACTTTCTAAAAAAATTCAAAGAAGGCTTGAAAAATATATATAATTTTTAAATATTTTCAAAATCCCTTTTACAGGTGTCAGCCGCCCCTAGAAGGAGGCACTTTCTCTGCATATAGGACCCAAGTTGCCAACTCGGATGTTTCTGAGATTTATTTAATTATTAACCAAGTTCACACATTTTCTCTTCTTAGCCCATGTTCTTTAATCCCTGTGATGAGTTAGAATGAGCCTCACAATCCAAATAGGATAAGTGTATGTCTAATTCAAGATGCCGGGCGGGCCAAGCTGGTAAACAACCCAATCTTCTTGAGTCTTCCCAAGTGACTTGGCTGTTGCTTCTTTGAAAATGTCTTCCAAGTAACAGGATGTTCTGTTATTGAACGATCCTTCAAGATGATTGTTCTGTTGTTTAAATAAGTCTACCATAGAAACTTTATAAATACTCTTATCCTTTCTTGTTGCTAACAGATGAGCTGATAGATAAGACGTGACTGTTTATTCTGTGTGAAGCCTTCTTCTTCTCTGCAGATTCTTGTCGCTGTTTGTTCTCTGTGAAATCTTCTGTTACTGTCCCCGTTAGTCACCATTTCTAGTAGACCAGAAAGAGAGAACCAAAAGTGAGAGATTAGATTGTTGTTGTGTGAGGCTCATCCATTCTGAGGGTTTGATTGAGATTCTGACATATAGCGAAAAATCGGTCGTCTATCCAGTTTTCTCCTTCTCATCCGTTTTGATTGTCCGAATATCTCTGTTCCCTTCTTTCACAAAAATTGGTTGTCCATTTTCTTCTGTGATGGCGTCCGTTCTTAATAACCGGACATCCAGTTTTGGTTTTGGTCATCCAGTTCTGTCTTGTGGAAAAAATCAGACGTTCCATTTTTACTGTTTATCTATTTTGCAAGTATTTAAAGAAGAAACGGAAGTCTGTTTTTCAAACTTCTCATCCAATTTTGAAGAGCTTTGATTAAGAGTTGTTTCCGGTTCCATCATCTAGTTTTTTATAATAGATTAGTAATTTCTTGTTCTTTCACTCTTTTACTATGGTAATAGTTTTCTGTAGAGATTTTATGTTAATGTAACAGGGCTGATCAATAGAGTAACTATTCTTAATAGTGGTATCAGAGCTTAGGTTCTTCCCAACAGTAGTATTAGAGCCAGAAAGAAATTCGATCTTTCTGCTATCTGATAAAGCCTATTTTTACTACAAATAAACATCTTAAGTTCTAATTATTAGCCTTTAAAAATATGTTATTTAATCATTAAACATAATTATTTAATTTATATTATTTTGGTGATAAAGGGAAAGAAACCCACGGTTCAGAAGAAACAGCCCACAAGCAAGCCCAAGATTGGAGTTTGGCTGCCACCAAGAACCAGAAAAAAAAAAAAAAAAAAGAAATTAACTAGAAGAAGGAAAGGAAAAAAAGAGTCACAAAGGGAATGGGAGAAGAGGCTGTTCATTACCTTTAAAAGGGGAGCTGCAGCCGAAGAGCTAGAGGGAGAGCTGCAGGAATCATTGAAAGGAGCGGTGCAAGAAGCAGAATAAAATAGCGGCAAGAAGAAAAAAAAAACAAAAAAGATGTAAAAAGAGAGCCGAGAGCTGCGGAAGGAAGGACACCAAACAAAAGGCTGCGGCAAAAACTAAAGCAGCTGAATAAGCAGGAAACTGTACCAGAAATTAAGGCAGAAACTCCAAGCAGCTGCTGAATCAGCAGCAGAAGTAGCCAAGCAGAAATTGCTGTGCACAGCAGCTGAGAAACGAAAGCAGCAGAAGAACTTGAAGACGCAGATTAAATTAAAGACGTGGCAAAACAATTAATTGGAGAAAGCCATGAACTCCAAGAAATTGGTTCCTTCTTTCCCTTTAAGCATGAACTAATTTTATTTTTAGAATCTTGATGAAACCCTGGCCATGTGACTTTGGTTTATTTTATTTTTGGAGATTTATTATAATATTTATGTGATTGCATATCTTGGGATGTTTGTTGGTTTGATGCAATTAATTCTTTGTGATTGTTCTTGTAGAACAATTGTTTGGTTTAATTGATATTTTTATCCATGCTTGATTCTTGTAGTCTTGAGTATGAGAGATATGTAATTTTTGCAAGTATAGTGTGGGTTTCAGAATCGAATAGTTCATGCTAATTTTAGATGATTTATGTCATAGAATTGAATAGGTCATGCTAATGGTTAGATACATTATGTCATGCATTTAAGCACAATATATTTCTTTAGTGAATCGAAGCTTGTAGCCTAGATCACCACATAAAGGTTTAATCTTTCTCCTAAATAAAATTAAATCATTTTTATATAGGTTAGTGATGGATTCAATGTTCTAAATCATCTTCTTTGGTTAATTTCTTGTTAGTTTTTATTTTTTTTATTTTATTCATTAGTTTTAATCAAATTTAGGTATCATTTCCTTATATAATAAAATACTATTCTTCTTTTCATAAAATTAATTCAGGTAGATAATAATTTGAGTAATTGAGCCTTTATCTGTGGTTCGATACCCTGATACTTTCGTATTACACTGATCTTGTGCACTTGTAAGTATTGGGTTAAAACTTTGGTATAAAAATCTCGATCAAGTTTTTGGCGCCGTTGCCGGGGAAAGGTTAAATTAATTGCTTGTGTTATTGTCTTCTAAATTTGTTAGTATTTTTATTTTATTTATTATTATTCTTGAGAAAAAAAAAAAGAAAAAAATTTGTTTGTTCTCTTACTTATCTTCACATTTTTCCTTATTATTTGCAGTAATTTTATTTCTTTTATTTGATTGTTAATGCACGGTCATCGTTCACTTTCTCCTGATTTAAAAGAATTTGACCTGAGATAGAGTTTTCACTTAAGGCACTTAGAGCACAAAGAGAAATCACTAACACTTGTGATTATAAATGGCTGAAAATCCATGAGCATTAAGGGAGTATTTTACTCTCAACACTTATAACTTACCGATGGGTAATAGACTACCTGAAATTGAGGCTACTCACTTCGAAAAGCTTCTACTATTCAAATGTTACTATCTTTTTATGGGTTTGATTATGAAAATCCTTATAAACATAGTGATGATTTTTTTGAAATTCGCTCTACTTTTAAACTGCCTAATGTTACTGATGATGCTATTAGATTGCACCTTTTTCCTTTTTCTTTGAAAGGTAAGGCTAAACATTGGTTACACACACGTGAGAGAATAGGTACATGGACTGAGATTAGGCTAGCAACAATATCAGCAGAACAAACAACCTGGTATGACTGCTCCCCTGGTTTTCAATCTCAAAGGTATGTACCTCCTCACCTTCCTCAAAGTGGAAATTCTATTTTTGAAGAAAAAGCATTATCTACTTTGAAAAGTTTGGAAGTGAAGACACAAATTCTAGACTCACTCACTCAATCTATTGCTAAGTTAGAAACTCAAATAGGCAACTAGCTAATGCAATAAGTAGAAGAGATGAGGGTAAGCTTCCTAGTCATCCAATAGAGAACCCTAGAGCTAATTATCACGAGCAAGCTAAAGTTGTCATTACTCTTAGGAATGGGAAGTTGGTAGATAATAAAGTAGGAGAACTTATTAAAGATAGTGATTTAAATGAAAACGAAACTGAGGGGATTGATATGGAGACTAAAATTGGAAAGAAGGTAGAAAAGCAACTAATTTCTTCCTCTAATTCTAAAACTCTAGAATCATCTCCTACAGCTTCATATAAGCTAAAGGTTCCTTATCCTCAAGCTTTATTACCACCTCCACATCTTAGAAAGGACAATAAAATGGAAGACATATTAGAAACTTTCAAAGAAGTTAAAACATCCTTCCACTTTTAGATGCCATTAAGCAAGTCCGAGCCTATGAAAAATTTCTTAAAGACATGTGCACTTTCAAAAGAAAGTCTAAAAGTAATGTTTCTAAGAAAATCTTCTTAACTGAATAGGTGAGCTCCATTTTGCAACATAACACTCCACCTAAATATAAAGACCCTGGTGTCCAGATCATTTCTTGTCTTATTGGTGGTCATAAAATAGATAGGGCACTCTTTTTAGGTTCTAGTGTTAACTTGATTCCTTAGACTGTTTATGAAGAATTAGGATTAGGGGAATTGCAACCAACTGATATGACCTTACAGTTAGCTGATAGGTCTATCAAGGTACCTAGGGGGAGGATAGATGATGTTCTTATTCAAATTGATAAAGGCGTCTTCCCTGTAGACTTTGTAATGCTAGATATGGAACTCGGTAGATCTTCCAAGAATCATATTCCTGTTATTCTAGGCCGTCCTTTCTTAGCTACTGCAAATGCTACTATTAATTGTAGAACTGGGGAAATGGATATCTCTGTAATGAATATGAGGATTAGATTGAATATTTTTAACGCTTTTTCGCAACCATTTATGGAAGATGATTTGGTTGTTATTTAGTGATATGATTGATGAATTAACTAAAGAAACTCTACCTAATGTGTTCTAAAGAATCTGCTTCTATTGAAAATGAGAATATTATGTGCATGGATGATGTAAATTCTATTCTTACTTGTATTGCACCACTGGAAAAATCTTCATGTGTTGTGAATCATGAGCCTTTGCCTGCGCTTGCAAAATCCCCTATTTTACCTTCTCTCGTGTGTCCACCCCAGCTTGAATTGAAAACCCTTCCTTCTAAACTTAAATATGTTTTCTTAGGTGAAAATGAAACTTTGCCTATAATAATTTCATCTGAGTTAAAATCTGACCAAGAAAGAGATTTAATTAAAGTTCTGTCTAATCATAAGGGGGCTATAGAGTGGTCCATAGCTGATTTAAAGGGAATAGACCCATCTATATGCATGCATAGAATACATCTAACAGACAATATGCAACCTTCTAAGGAATTACAAAGAAGGCTAAACCCTAATATGAAAGAAATACTAAAAAAAGAGGTAGTTAAACTCTTAGATTCTGGTATCTGTTATCCTATTTCTGATAGTCCATAGGTTAGTCCTGTACAAGTTGTACCAAAGAAGGCAGGAGTGTCCGTAGTTGAGAATAGGGAAGGAGAGTTAGTTTCTACTAGAGAAGTTACTGGGTGGAGAATGTGTGTGGACTATAGAAAACTAAATGTTGCAACTAGAAAAGACCATTTCCTCTACCTTTTATTGATTAAATTCTTGAAAAATTAGCTGGTCAAAGTTTTTATTGCTTCTTAGATGGTTACTCAGGATACTACCAAATTCCAGTGTACCCCGAAGACCAAGAGAAAACTACTTTTACATACCCTTTTGGTACTTTTGCTTTTCGTAGAATGCCTTTTGGATTATGTGATGGGCCTGCTACTTTTCAAAGATGTATGCTTGCTATCTTTTCTGATATGGTTGATAAGTTTCTTGAGGTTTTCATGGATGATTTTTCTATTTTTAGACCTACTTTTGAAGATTGCCTTAATAACTTGTCTGTTGTTTTAGAAAGATGTGAAGAGGTTAATTTAGTTTTAAGTTGGTAAAAGAGCTATTTCATGGTTACAGAAGGAATAGTTTTGGGACATAAAGTGTCTAAAGAAGGAACGGAAGTAGATAAAGCTAAATAGAGAGTTTAATGCAAACTTCTAACTTGTGCTTCCATGATGGGTTTGTTTTATGGAAAGTGAATAAGTTATTTTGAAAAAAGGGAGAAGAAAAAAGAAAAAGAAAAAAATATATGACTTGTTATGCTGAAAAATAAATGTATTGAGCTGAAAAAAAAAAAGAAAAGAAAAAAAAGTTGATACATGATTGTTACAGGTCATATAAGGGACAAAAGAAAAAAGAAAAAAAATTCAAGAGGCCCGAATTTGTGAATGTAAGAAAAAGAATGGCCTTCAGTGATGAAATTTTGAGTAAAAAAAGATGTTAGTTGGTGAATGTATTAATTGAGAAAAAGGGAGGAAAAACAAAGTTAGAAAGTTTGTCAAAATTTTAAAGTATCCATGTTATTTGCAAGCTCTCTTTCCTTTGAATTTGAATTCCTTACCTTCGTTTGATAACCAACACCCTAAACTTACATTACAAGATTTAAAGTCCTACATGATCTGAGTTGAGTTTGAGAATCCTTGATTAGTGGAGAGAATGTATAAAGAGTGAGCCTATGGAATGAACTCTTGTTGAGATTTATCTTCTATGTGTAGTTTGAAAATTTTGTTTAGTATTTATTTTACACTCTTTTATGACCACGATTACACCTTACACAAGTCTTGCATTAAATATGGGAGATAATTGAATGTTCGTTTGTTAACTTGAGATTGAAAATAAGAAGAAGAGTGCTTGTCTTGATAAGTTTAAGATATTGATTGTTCTATATCTTTTCTAAAGGTTGTTGATTATTTGACTTTGTGGGTACGTCATCTGCAAACCCTCACGAGACCATACTCGTCCACTAGGGGGAACTTAGGGGTATAAAGGGCTTGTAGCACATGCTAAGTGCAATCGTGAGTCCTACGAAAGTGGCTACTTAGTTTTTCTTTTTATTCATTTATTTTTGCTGGAGGACTAGCAAAACTTAGGTGTGGGGAGTTGATAAAGCTTATTTTTTACTACAAATAAATATCTTAAGTTTTAATTATTAGCCATTAAAAATATTTTATTTATTCATTAAACATAATTATTTAATTTATATTATTTTGGTGATAAAAGGAAAGAAGCCCACGATTAAGAAGAAGAAGCCCACAAGTAAGCCCAAGATTGGAGTTGGGCTGCCACCAAGAACTAGAAAAAAACAAAAATAAATTGACTAGAAGAAGGAAAGAAAAAAACAAGTCACACAGGGAATGGGAGAAGAGGATGTTTAGCAGTTTTAAAAGGGGAGCTACAGTAAAAGAGCTGGAGGAGAGCCACGGGAATCATTGAAAAGAGTTGCGCAAGCAGCAGAATAAAATAGCGGCAAGAAGAAAAAAAACAGAAAAGACGTAAAGAGAGCTGAGAGCCGCGGAAGGAAGGACACCAAACAAATGGCTGCGGCAGAAACCAAAGCAGCTGAATCAGTAGGAACTACAATAGAAATTAAGGCAGAAACTCCAAGCAGCTACTGAATCAGCAGCAGAAGCAGCCAAGTAGAAATTGTTGTGCAGCAACTGAAGAAACAAAAGCAGCAGTAGTACTTGAAGACGCAGCAGAAATTGAAGATGCGGCAGAACAGTTAATTGGAGAAAGCCATGAACTCCAAGAAATTGATTCCTTCTTTCCCTTTAACCATGAACTAAGTTTATTTTTTGAATCTTGATGAAACCCTAGCCATGTGACTTTGGTTTATTTTATTTTTGGAGATTTATTATAATATTTATGTGATTGCATATCTTGGGATGTTTGTTGGTTTGATGCAATTAATTCGTTGTCTTGTAAAACAATTGTTTGGTTTAATTGATATTTTTATCCATACTTGATTCTTGTAGTCTTGAGTATGAGAGATATGTAATTTTTGCAAGTATATTGTGGGTTTTAGAATTGAATAGTTCATTCTAATTTTAGATGATTTATGTCATAGAATTGAATAGGTCATGCTAATGTTTAGATGGATTATGTCACGCATTTAAGCATAATATATTTCTTTAGTGAATCGAAGCTTGTAGCCTAGATCACTACATAAAGGTTTAATCTTTCTCCTAAATAAAATTAAATTATTATTATATAGGTTAGTGGTGGATTCAAGGTTCTAAATCGTCTTCTTTAGTTAATTTCTTGTTAGTTTTAATTTAGTTATTTTATTTACTAGTTTTAATTAAATTTAGGTATAATTTTCTTATATAATAAAATACCATTCTTCTTTTCATAAAATTAATTTAGGTACATAACAATTTGAGTAATTGAGCCTTTCTCTGTGATTAGATACCCTAATACTTTCGTATTACATTGATCTTGTGTACTTGCAAGTATTGGGTTAAAACTTCGGTATAAAAATTCCGATCAGTGTCTAGTGTCTGTTACATTCCGCCAGCGACACAGATGTCATCCAAAACCTCTTAGGTTGCTTTCCAGACTCACGAGAAATGTTGAGTTCTGTGAATCTGGCACAGGTCACTATTACTGTTTTTTCGTTCATTTCTTTTAAAGTTTATTGTCTTGATATATACATATTCTACTGCTTGTATCTCTGATTATGGACCGAATTTTTTTATTTATGTTTTTCTCTTAAAAACCAAAACCCAAGGCTGGCTTAAGTCCTATTGAGACTTCAAGTATCTTTGTCTTGGTGTTTTTTTCTTATTCGATTGGAAAATTTTTTTATTGTCCTTGATTGTTAATATTGTCTTTTGTCTGTTTGTGGTATGTTGCTCAGCCTGTGACTATCTATATTGTTTCTCTGTCGATCATCTGTTTTGTGGTTGTTACTCAGCCTTTATTATCTGATTGGTCTATTGCGAGTTTATTATCTGCATATTGCCTGTTTTTCTAGCTGTTTTGTTTTTCCGGACTATGTTTGTGACAAAACTTTTTCTTAAATCTTTTATTTTCCGCACATTACTCTTATTTGCCACTATTTAACATGTCTGTTCCAAAATTTGAAACAGACAAGTTAGATGGAAAATCTGATTTTGTAATGTGGCACAGAAAAATAAAAGTTGTTTTAGTCCAAAACAAGATTGCACCCGCTATTTCCACTGCTGACAAGTATTCAGAATCTTGGACAGGAGAAATACTAGCTGAAAAACTTGGTGATGCACATAGCTGTCTCACCTTGCATTTGAAAGATAATGTTTTAAGAGAAATAAATGAAAAAGACAATGCTTACGAAATTTGGACAAAACTTGAAAAACCTTACTTGGGAAAGTCTTTATCAAACAAAATCTATTTAAAGCAACAACTCTTTGGCTTCAAAATGTGCGGGTCGAAATCCCCTTCTGAAAACATGGATGACTTAAAAAAAATTGTTTTAGAGCTCCAAAATGTTGGAGAAAACATGTCGGATGAAAACATTGCTGTTATTTTGTTGAATGCTTTGCCTGAATCATATAATGATATGAAATCTGCTATCAAATATGGTAGAGATAACTTGACTCTTTCTGATGTGAAAAACGCTTTGAAATCAAAAGATTTAGATTTGAGAAAAGAAAATAAAACAAATGGAGAGAATCTTTTCGTGCAAGGGAGGGTTGATCGGAGAGAACCTTCTAGTCACTGCTCTAAAAGTAAAGGGAGTTCTAAATCTTGAGATAAGAATAGAGTGAAGTATTTTTATTGTGGCAAAGATGGTTATATGAAAAATAAATGTTTTATATGAATCAAAGATGAAAAATTACGTAAACAAGGTAATGGGAAGGATAAAACTAACAGAACGCACGATTTTGAACTAGATGGTAATTATATGCTTTCTGAAGTTTTATGTGTTTCCCCTTCCCCATTTACCTCTGATAAGTGGATTCTTGATTCTGGTTGTACTTTTCATTTGACACCCAACAAATATTGGTTTTCTGATTTTAAACCCCTTGATCATGGAAAAGTTTTCATGGGAAACAATCAGGTTTGTGATGTCAAGGGAATTGTAAATGTTTTTATAAAATGCATGATGGTATGACTAGAAAACTGATTGAGGTAAGGTATGTACCTGACCTTAGGCGGAATTTAATCTTCCTTGGTTTTCTTGACTCAAAAGGATATTCTTATAAATCTAAAAACGAGATTTTATGTGTTTGTAAGGATCTCTAGTCATGCTTAAAGGTTTTAAGAAAGATAGTTTGTACACCTTACTTGGTAAAACTGTTTGTGCATCATCTGCATTATTTTCTAAAACTGTTTCTGATAAAGCCATATTGTGGCGTCGTCGGATTGGCTACATTAGTGAAAAAGGTTTGCATTACTTACACAAACAAAATCTTTTAAACAGTGATGAAATCACTTCATTAGATTTTTGTGATCATTGTGTTTTTGGTAAACAACATAAACTCAATTTTTCGGTGGACACACACAAATTCACTGCTATTCTTGATTATGTGCACTGTGATCTTTGGGGTCCTGAAAAGGTACCCACTTTTGGTAGCGCTGTTTATTTCCTTTCTATTGTTGATGATTTTTCTTGGTATGTTTGGGTGTTTCTTTTGAAAACCATAGATCAAACTTTTCAAAAGTTTAATGAATGGAAGCGTTTTGTTGAAAATCGAACCGGAAATAAGCTAAAGGTTTTAAGAACAGATAACAATTTGGAATTTTGTAACAAAAAGTTTCATGATTTGTGTGATTTGCATGGCATTGTTCATCATAGAACTATTAGGCACAACCCACAACAAAACGGGGTAGCTGAGAGGATGAACCGAACCACTATGGATAAAGTTAGGTGTCTTTTGGTATCATCTGGAGTTCTTAAAACATTTTAGAGAGAGGCTGTTAGTACAACAGTTTACCTTATAAATAGGTCTCCTTCTACAGCCATAAACTTTAAGACTCCCATAGAATTGTGGTCAGGCCGACCACCAAATCTTTCCAACCTTAGAGTGTTTAGGTGTGCTGCTTTTGCATATCAAAGGGAAGGGAAGTTAGACCCTAGGTCTAAGTAGGGAGTATTTATAGGCTATTCTAGTGGAGTGAAGGGTTAAGAGAGTGTTTATAGGCTATCCTAGTGGAGTGAAGGGTTATATAGTGTGGCTTAGAGGTGAACCAGGTGTAAGTAGAGACGTAGTCCTTAACGAGCTAGACATGCCCTGTCTTAGAATTGAAACCAAACCCGAGAGTTCTTCTGGTATGCACGTAGTTGAGAACATTCTTGTGGAGGTGGAGGTCAACTCTGAACCTTCTCATGAGCACACATTAGAACCCAAGCTAGAACCAGAAACCAATGAGGAGTCTAGTATTCCTGAACCTAACGAGCTAATTTTAAATAATTCTGATGATGACGAGGATCATCCAGAAGCATAAGCACAAGCCCTTAGAGATTACCAACTATCGAGGGATAGGGTTAGAAGATAGATAAGGAAACCTCCTAGGTATGGTTACTCATACATTATCTCTTATACTTTTACTGCTGCATCTTTTGTTGAAGATAAAGAACCTGTTTGTTTTTCTGATGTTTTAAAGAGTCCTAATCGCTCAAATATCTTCTTGGCATAAGAACAAAACTTGGGTGCTTGTGCCTAAACCACCTAAACAAAAATTAATTGATTGTAAATGGATTTTCAAAGTTAAAGAATCTGAATCTGTTAATGAATCTCCAAGGTTCAAGGAAAGATTGGTTGCAAAAGGTTTTTCTCAAGATGAAGGTATTGATTTCAATGGATCTTTTCTCCTATTGTTAAGCATAAAACTATCAGAATTACGCTTGTTGTTGTTACCTTCTTTGATCTTGAGCTTGGACAGTTGGACGTTAAAACTGCCCTTTTCCATAGTGAACTTGATGAAACCATTTACATGTGCCAACCACCCAGTTTTGAGGTGAAAGGTAAGGAGCATATGGCTTGTCTGTTGAAGAAGTCCTTGTATGGGCTTAAAGAATCACCTAGACAGTGGTATAAAAGGTTTGACTCTTTTATGCTTAAAACTGGTTTTGTTAAAAGTAATTATGATAGTTGCTTATATTTTTTTTGGTGATACTATTGATAATGCCATCTATTTGCTTCTTTATGTGGATGATATGCTTATTGCCTGCAAGAATATAGATAAGATTTTGCATTTGAAATCTTTGTTGAAATCAGAGTTTAAGATGAAGGATCTTGGATCTGCCTCTAAAATTCTAGGCGTGAACATTGATAGGGTTAGAGCTGACCGTTTTTTGTTTATATCCAGAAGTCTTTCTTGCCGAAAATGGTTTCAAAATTTTTTATGAATTTGTGTAAGCCTGTTTGTACCCCTCTTGCAAGCCATTTTCAGCTTTCTTCTAAAACCTGTCCCAAAACTAAAAATGAGAAGAAAGTTATGGCTAACATCCCTTATAAAATGGCTATAGGATTTGTCATGTATTTCATAATGTCCACCCATCCTGATATTGCTCATTCCATAAGCCTTTTAAGCCGTTTTATGTTTAATCTAGGTAGGGATCATTGGGCCGCTCTTAAGTGGCTATTAAGGTATATTAATGGGATGCTTGATAGAGGCTTGCATTATTATAACTTGTCTGAACATTTTAAGTTAGTTGATTACGTTGACTATGATTTTCCAGGTGATAGAGAAGGTAGAAAGTCTACCACTTCTTATTTCTTTACCCTTGTGGGTAACTGTGTTTCTTGGAAATCACAGCTGCAGCCTGTAGTTGCCCTTTTGACTTCGGAGGCTGAACATATTACCATCACGAAGGCAATTAAAGAAGCCATCGTGCTTCAGGAGCTTTTATCTGAACTGCATCTTTTACATTCTAAAGTTATCATATTTATTGAGAGTCAGAGTTGTCTTCATTTGGGTAAAAATCATGTTTATCATGAAAGGCTTAAACATATAAATGTTAAGTATCATTTCATTCATGAAAAGGTTTCAAATTGTATTGTTAATATAGACAAAATTAGTACGAAAGATAATCCTGCTGATTTTGGTACTAAAGTGGTGACAACTGACAAGCTTGTTTTGGGTAGAGAGCTTCTACATATTGATGCAGGTTGATTGCTTCAGCTGAGAAGTTTACTAAAATGTGTTCAAGGTGGAGCATGTAGGCCAATTATGCAAGTGTTCACATATTTTCTCTTCTCAGCCCATGTTCTTTAATCCCTGTGATGAGTTGGACTGAGCCTCACAACCCCAAATAAGATAAGTGTATGTCTAATTCAAGATGCCAGGCGGGCCGGGCTGGTAAACAGCCCAATCTTCTTAAGTCTTCCCAGGTGATTTGGCTGTTGCTTCTTTGAAAAGGTCTTCCAGGTAACAGGATGTTCTGTTATTGAACAATCCTTCCAAATGACTGTTCTGTTGTTTAAATAAGTCTACCATAGAAACTCTATAAAAACTCTTATCCTTTCTTGTTGCTAACAGATGAGCTAATAGATGAGACGTGACTGTTTATTCCGTGTGAAGCCTTCTTCTTTTCTCGCTTCTTCTTCTCAGCATATTCTTGTTTCTCTTTGTTCTCTGTGGATTCTTATGTAATTGTCGCTGTTACCATTTCTGGTTGACCACAAGCTTGGGTAGTTTGTGAAGGAGAGAACCGAAAGTGAGAGATTAGATTATTATTGTGTGAGACTCATCCATTGTTGAGGTTTTGACCGAGACTGACATACAGAGAAAAACTGGTCGTCCGATTTTTCTCCTTCTCAACAATTTTGATCGTCCAAATATCTCTGTTCCCTTCTTTCACAGAAATCAGTCGTCCGTTTTCTTCTGTGTTGGCATCCGTTTTTCATAACCGGACGTCTAGTTTTTGTTTCGGTCGTCCAGTTTTGTCTTGTGATCCGATTTTTGCCAGGCTCATCCTATTTTGTTTATCTGTTTTGCAGGTATTTAAAGAAGAAACGGAAGTCTGTTTTTCAGAGAGACTTCTCATCCAATTTTGAAGAGCTTTGATTAAGAGTTGTTATCCGGTTCCATGTTTCGGTTTTTTGTAATATATTAGTAATTTCTTGTTCTTCCGCTCTTTTATTATTGTAATAGTTTTCTGTAGAGGTTTTATGTTGATGTAACAGCGCTGATCACCAGAGCAACTATTCTTAACAGTGGTATAAGAGCTTAGGCTCTTCCCGAAAAAGGAAAAAAACATATCAATAATAAACTCCAGCAACATTCTTCCTGGCCTCCAAAATGAGAAGGAAAAGAATAACGTACAAAAAGTCAATAAGAACAAAAATTCAAATAGATCAAATAGTATGAGTAGATATAAATCAAATCTGTTCCATATTTCTCGCTTTAAAGATTGAATAACTCACGAAACAAGTATAGAAATAAATAACTCCTAAAATTTTGGTAAGAAGAAAAAGACAATTTGAACAAATCCCATCAAACCTTTTCTTTTTCTTTCTCATTCCCCCAAAAAACAATTCTATTAGAAAATGCAAACTTCATTGAAAATGAAAAATTTTCTGTACAACGATTTGACGATTATTTGTTGCCAGTAACTGAAGGGAAGTCGAGTTTCCCCCTGCTGGGGTATGGGTACAATTAGTCCCACACCCAATTCAGAATTCAAGAATACGTATTATCTCAAGCTTGTAAAATATATACATGATATACAAGTAAGAAAGATATTGGAGTATCTTCAGATTTCTCCTGAGATACTATTTCATTTTCAGTAAATTTATTAAAATTCATACAATTCTCTACTTCTATCACAAATTATTCGAGTATCTTTAGATCTCTGCTGAGATCCTATTTCATTCTCAGTAAATTTATTAAAATTCATACAGTTCTCTGCTTCTCCAATTTCCTTCCCAGCAGAGTCAATTACAAGTTCTAACAATGAATAGCATCCAAAGCTCAAGACCTCAACCATTATAGTTTAACAAACATAAATTTTTTTTTTTATAGTGCAATAAGAAAAAGCAATACATACGTAGAATGTTGAGAATAAGCACTGCTTCACATACCTTGGACCAAAGTCGAAGGCCACTTCAATTAGAGGACAACGCAAGCAAAGGAATAAGCTGGCTAGGAGAGAGAAAAAAATAAAGAGGGAAGAAGAAGGAAAAGGATGATAAAGGTGGCAGGGAAGAGTGGCACGAAGATGAAAGAGAACCAGAGGATGAGCGGCTGCAGTGACTGGCGAGAACAAAGGAGGAAGAAGAAGGAAAAAAATTGACTTCTAAACCCTCACGCATGGAAACATATTTTATTTGCTTTGGCCCGAAATACATATTTTATTTATTTTGGTCTAAAAAAGTAGACCCATTTGGGATTGACCATTAGAAAAAAAAAAAAAAACCAAAGTTAGGTTGAGGATCCGATTTGAACGAACTTCAAAATTCGAGGGACTATTTATGGACCTTTTCTTAAATTGAAATCTTTAATTGAGACAAGTTTGTATTTTTGAGGAAGAAAAATAATCTATTTAATTTATAAAATTTATGTTTTGACATGGTAAAATCTTCAGAGTTAAACAACCTAATAAGATCTTTTTGTCGTAAAACATATATTTTGTTGAAAAAGAAACACTACCTAAGCTACTCACAAACGGTTAGTAGCGGAACCAACATCGAAAGGTTGGGAGATCAGAACAATACTATAAATTTTGCCAGAATTTGAATACTTTTCAAATATAAAGGCTGTTTAAACAATTCTAAATTTAACAAAACTGTAATATATATAAATCATTCTCCAACATTATCTAATTAATAAGAAATATTTGCAAACAAATAGCAATAAATTAAGCAATATTCCATCACCAACATGAAGTGATCACTCTTATCACACTATAGCCAAATAGATAAATTACTTAACAAATTATCCTACTCTATAAATAAAAAATTAAATGGAAAAATCATAATTAAATGATAAATATATGAATCCCCAACAATGACTTATGACTCTTATTTCTCACTTCAATGCTTTATTGAATAAATTAGTATTTCTTTTTTTAGTATATGTGTATGAAGAAGACAAGGGAAAGTTCCAAAATATGTTATGGTATTAGTTAAAGCTTTGTGGTTTGATTGAATAATTTTAATTGTTATTTAGATACTGGACTCTAAAACAACTCCCGAGGCAGAAACAGAAAGCACTCTAAAATTCTAAACTATATATAGTACTAATTATCAAATGCCTAAGAGTTTAAATGTGATAACTTTCTAACAAAAATCACATTTCTATAATATAACAAAATTAACTACAATTACTTGAGAAAGTTGAGATTTTCCTCACACTAAGAAGTAATTTAAAGGGTAGTGCAAAAAAACTCTAAACCCAACAAAAAGAATGGAATTTGAAGTTGAATTTCAGTTATTCAATGCCATCCATCACAATTTACATCCTATTGGAAGAGAAATATATATGCCAAAAAAATTTTAGAACATAATCAAATAATAAAATGAAAAACTCAACCGGCAACATTAAGGGTGCATTTTGATTAGATTTAAAAACCTAATTCTATTTATTTTTTCTGTTGGACCCCACACCTTCTCTTACATAAAATTTACCTTTTACATAAATTGAAAAAAAATATCAATCATTTTCATTGTCATTTCTAATCCAAATGGACCCTAAAATAGTCCAAAAAATATCAGTGAAGATCGACCTAAAATTGAAGGAAAAAAATAAGAAGGGGATTACGCAGAAATGAGAAAGGACCAAAGGTGAAAGACGATGGAAGAGAAGCCTCGATGGCCTATTCCATTCCAAAAAGTTTCTATTCCACTGACATCTCATAAGATCACACAATTGAAAAAAAATGAACTTACCTTCTGGTTTGGCCGGTGGTGAGCAGCAGTGACTTGCGTGGGGGCGACAATGAGATTTTATTTAATAATAACGTATTTACGTATTCCAATATTTACAAACTTCAATAATTTAAATTTTGAACTAGAGGGGAAAAAAAAGAATGCTCCTCTATCTAATTTTTAAAATTGGTGCCTTATTTTTTTAGTTAATAAAAGAAAAAGTATTAGAAAATTTAAAAATGTAAATTCAAAATTTTCATTTTCAAAAAAAAAAAAAAATTCTACCTCTTATTCTCTCTAATACCAACTCATTCAATCTCAGATCTACATAAATCCGACTGTCTGAAATAAAAAATGGCCGTAATTCTATTGAGTTTTGTCCAACTTAGTGAAATTCCTTGAATAATTTCGTAGGGTTGGGTAAAATTCAAAAAGAATTTTGCCACCCTGGCAAAATTCAACAGTTTCGGTTTTTTTATTTAATTTTTATTTATGTTTAGATTTATGTGTATTTGTTTATGTTATTTAGTTTTTTCTTTTTTGTTAGTTAAGCAATCTTCTTGTAATTTAGTTTTAAAAAAAAAAAAATTTAGCCTTGTGAGATTTGAGACATTGACATCACAAGAAGTAACATAAAAGGCTTACCAAAACAACAATTCAAAACTTCTTACTACATAGGAGCATGGATTTTATTTAATAATAACGTAATTACATATTCCAATATTTACCAACTTTAATCATTTAAATTTTTAACTAGAGCAAAAAAAGAATTCCTCCTCTGTTTAATTTTAAAATTATTTTCGTATTTTTTAGTTAATAAAAGAAAAAGTATTCGAAAATTCTGAAAATGTAAATTAAAATGAAAATAGAGCTTTTTTATGGAAACGAGTGATGGAAACCCTTAATAGGTCAAAAAAATTTAAGAACATAACCAAATAATAATAAAAAACTCAATCGGCAACATTAAGGATGTATTTTGATTAGATTTAAAAATCCAGTTCTAATTGTTTTTATATTGGACCCCACAACTTCTCTCACATAAAATTATGTTTTATATAAATCGAGAAAAAAATATCAACCACTTTCATTTTCATTTCTAATCCAGATGGACGGCCCAAAAATTATCAGTAAATCGACCTAAAATGGAGAAAAAAATCAAGAAGGGATTATGCAGAAATAAGGAAGGTTCGAAGGTGAAAGATGATGGAAAAGAATTCTCAATAGCCTATTCCGTTCCTAAAAGCTTCTATTCCACTTACATCTCATAAGATTACAAATTTTTAAAAATAAATAAATAAACTTACCTTCTGGTCCAGGCAGTGGCATGCAGCAGTGACCAACGTGGGGGCATCGGCGGCGACCGTGGCGAGAGGCAGGTTGGCAACTAGTAGAGTAAAGTCGCTATGTAATAGGGAATTGGGGATTTTTATTTTGGGGATGGGTGAAAATCAATTTGGGTGGGGGGTCAATAAAACTAAATCAGGAATCTAAAAGCTCAGGGCTAAAAAATTCAAAAATCCTTATTTTTACAAAAGTTTTCTCTCCCTACTTCTTATTCTCTCTAACACCAACTTAATCAATTTTAGATATACACAAATCCGATCGTTGAAAATTAAAAAGAAAAATGAGTAGTACATTGATCTATATTAATTTATTTTATATGTTATTGGTTTAAAATTTTAAAAAAATGCATCGGATTGAAAAAAATTGGCCGAAATTTGAAAAAGAGTTTCGCCAAGCTAGGCCAAATGCAACAGTTTCAATTTATTTCTTTGAAAATTCTATTATTTATGTTTGAATTTATGAATATTTGTTTATGTTATTTAATTTTTTTGTTAGTTAAGCATCTTCTTGTGATTTAGCCAAAAAAAAAAAAAAAAGTAGTCTTGTGAGATTTAAAACATTAACCTCACTAGAAGTAACATAAAAGACGTAACCAAACACCAACATGAAACTTCATGCGAATAAGCGCATGAGATTTTATTTATTAATAATGTATTTACTTATTCCAATATTCACCAGCTTCAATCATTTTTAAGTTTTTAATTAGAGAAAAAAAAGAATTGCTCCTCTGTTTAATTTTAAAATTGGTGCTGCATTTTTTTAGTTAATAAAAGAAAAAGAATTAGATAATTCTAAAGCATAAATTAAAATGAAAATAGAGCGTTTTTATGGAAATGGTTGATCGAATCCGCAAATAGGTTAAACAAATTTCAGAACATAACCAATTAATAAAATAAAAAACTCAATGAGCAACATTAAGGGTGCGTTTTTATTAGATTTAGAAACCTAATTCTATTTATTTATTTATTAGACCCCACACTTTCTCTCACATAAAATTTATTTGTTGCATAAATCGAGAAAAAATATCAACCATTTTTATTTTCATTTCTAATCCAAATAGATCCTAAAATAGCCCAAAAAATTATCACTGAAAATCGACCTAAAATGGAGGAAAAAAGAACAAGAAGGGGGATACGTAGAAATGTGAAAGGGCCGAAGATGAAAGATGAGGAAGAAAAGTCTCGACGGCCTATTTCGTTCCTAAAAGCTTATATTCCACTGATATCTCATAAGACCACAACATTGAAAAAAAAAAATGAACTTACCTTCTGGTCTTGCCGGTGGTGAGTAGCAGTGACCAGCGTGGTGGGCGACAGCGGTGATCAATGGCGAGAGGTAGGTTGGCAACTAGTAGACTGAAGTCGCTAAGTTATAGGGAATTAAGGATTTTCATTTTGGCGATGGATGAAAATCAAATATGGTGGGGGGAGGGGGGGAGGGGGGGAGTAAATAAAACTCGGGAATTTAAAAGTTTAGCATGAAAGTTCAAAATTTTCAATTCAACAAAAAAATTTCTCTCTCTACCTCGTATTCTCTCTAACACCAACACATTAAATCTCAGATCTATCCAAATCCAACCATTGAAAAATTAAAAATATGAGTTGTACATCGATCTATACTCATTTATTTAATATTTTATAGATTTAAAAATTCAAAAAAACACACCGGATTGAAAAAAATTGGCCAAAATTCTATTAAATTTCGCCAGGTTGGCCGAAAATCAACAAAGAATTTTGCCAGCATGGGCAAACTTCAACACTTTGTGTTTTTTTTTAAATTTCAGTTATTTATGTTTAATTTATCTGTATTTGTTTATGTTATTTAGTTTTTAGTTAGTTAAGTAGTCTTCTTGTGATTTAACAAAAAGATGCCGTTTTGTGAGATTTGAATTGACCTCATAGAAGTAACATAAAAGACTTACCCAAACACCACCATGAAAATTTATGCAAATAAGAGCATGGTATTTTATTTAATAATAACGCATTTACGTATTCTAATATTTACCAACTTCAATCATTTAAATTTTTAATTAGATCAAAAAAGGAACTGCTCCTCTATTTAATTTTAAAATTGGTGCCGTATGTTTTTAGTTAATAAAAGAAAAAGTATTAGAAAATTCTAAAAACATAAATTAAAATAAAAATAGGGCATTTTTATAGAAACGGGTGATGGAAACCGCAAATAGGCAAAACAAATTTCAGAATAGAACCTAATAGTAAAATGAAAAAACTTAATCAGTAACATTAAGGGTGCATTTTTATTGGATTTAAAAGCCAAATTTTGTTTTTTTTTTCATTGGACCCGACAACTTATCTCATATAAAATTTACCTTTTACATAAAAGGAAAAAAAATTATAAACCATTTTCATTTTTATTTATAATCTAGATGGACCCAAAAATAGCCAAAAAATTATCAGTGAAAATTGACCTAAAATGGAGTAAAAAAAAAAAGGAGAAGGGTATTACGTAGAAATGAGAAAGGGCCAAAGGTGAAAGATGATGGAAGAGAAGTCTCGATGGCCTATTCCATTCCTAAAAGCTTCTATTCCACTGATATCTCATAGGATCGTAAAATTGAAAAAAAATGAACTTACTTTCTGGTCAGGTTGGTGGCGAGCTGCAGTGACTGGCGTGGCAGCGGGGATCGATGGCGAGAGGTAGGTTGGCAACTGGTAGACTGAAGTTGCTAGGTAATAGGGAATTGGAGATTTTCGTTTTGGGGATGTGTGAAAATCAATTTTGGTGGGAGGTCAATAAAACCAAATTGAGAATCTAAAAGTTCAACTCGAAAAAATTCAAAAAATTTTATTTTCGTAGAAACTTTTTCTTTCTCTACCTCATTCTCTCTAACACCAACTCATTCAATCTCAGATATACACAAATACGACTGTTGAAAAAACTAAAAAAAAAAAAGGATAGTATATCGATCTATACTCATTTATTTAATATTTTATTGGTTTAAAATTTAAAAAAACACTGGACTGAAAAAAAAATTTGGCCAGGTTGGCAAAATTCAACAAAGAATTTCGCTAGCCTAGGCGAAATTTAACAGGTTCATTTTTTTATTTTTAATTTATGTTACTTATGTTTAAATTTATATATATATATATATATATAATGTTTATGTTATTTGTTTTTTTGCTTGTTAATTAGTCTTCTTGTGATTTAGCCAAAAAAAAAAAAATAGCCTTGTGAGATTTGAACCATTGACCCTACAAGAAGTAACATAAAAGACTTACCAAAACAACAACATGAAACCTCATACTAATAAGCACGTGAGATTTTATTTGATAATAACATATTAACCTATTCCAATATTTACCAACTTCAATCATTTAAATTTTTAATTAGAGCAAAAAAAGAATCGCTCTTCTGTTTAATTTTAAAATTGGTGCTGTATTTTTTTAGTTAATAAAAGAAAAAGTATTAGAAAATTCTAAAAATTTAAATTAAAATGAAAATTGGGCGTTTTTTTGGAAATGGTTGATGGAAACTACCTCCATCGCGTAGATCTCAAAAAAAATACATGAAATGCCTACAAGAATCGCCTCGATTGGACGTTCGAGTACAAAGTGATACCCCATAAAAGTTTTTGACTTTACGTGACAAATTTTTTGCCTCGAAACGCATTTGGATCACTTTTTCGGTGATACCGTTGTGTTTATCTTTATGAGAACCATCAAAACGAATGGTAATACGTGTTAAACAGACCTCTGATCGTAGAGCTATTAATATTTCAAGTTTTTCAAATACCTACACAAATTCTTTCTTTCGAATTAACATAAACAGAATAAACATAATTTTAAACATTTATCAATACAAAACTAAATAACATAAACAAATACACATAATTTTGACATAACGAAAAGACATTTAAAAAAAACCAAAAATGTTGAATTTCGCCTAGGCTGGCGAAATTCTTTGTTGAATTTTGCCTAATTTGGTGAAATTATTCAAGGAATTTCGATCAAAATTTATTTTCAATCCGGTGCATTTTTTTTTATTTTTAAATGATAAAATTGTAAATAAATGAGTACATATCGATGTACTACTCTTTTTTTTTTTTTTTTTTAAATTTTTAATGGTCCGATTTGCATAGATTTGAGATTAAATGAGTTGGTGTTAGATAGAAGTTTTTTTGTGAAAATGAAAATTTTTGAATTTTTTCGTGATGAACTTTTAGATTTTCGAGTTGACTTTATTAAACCCCTTTGGGTATTGAGGTTAAAACACTCAAAAACTTCATTTAAAAAAAAAAAAAAAAAATTAAAGAGTCGTTAGTGAAACAACATCATTCCACTATGGACTTTTTAATTTTTTAAAAAAAGTTAATAGCAAAGTACCACTTTGAAAGTAAGGGGTAATAGTATTTTACCCTCTAAACTTAAAATATATGCACTTCATCCCCTAAATTAATATAGTTAATGGTTAATTTAAGTAAAGTATCTAAAATAGCCTTAAAGTAAGTTATGATTTATTGGAAAATAACTCGGTAAAGCTCAATGTAAAATCATTTTAATCCATATCATAATTTATAGTTATAATTTATTACAAAATACTTTCATAAGTTTATAATAATATATTTTAGCTCATATATTTTTTAAAGATTGATTATTTTTACTTTATAAAAACTTAATTATTTAAGAAAAATGTATGGTAATTTTAAATTTAATTCAATTAAAAAAATATTTAGGTATAAGTAGAATATAAGATTTCTTTAACTTTAAATATGGATCTTCCTTTCAAAAAATAAATATGTGTCTTAAATTTTTTTAATAAAAATTTTAATTTATTAAGATTTTTAGTAATTTCTTGTAAGAAGAGTTAAATAATAGCTTTAAACAAAATACTAAAACAATATATGAAAATATAATTTTTTTTCTTTAAAAGAATAATGTTAGTTTTTAGTATTTATTACAATAAATTAGTGGCTAATTATAGCCGTTTAATTTTTTAAGAAAATAAATATTTTTTAATTAAATAATTAATTTTCTAAAGAATATAGAATAAAAAATATGATTTCAAACTTTATAAAAAATATTTTGTAATAAAACTACAATTATAAACTACAGTATAGACTAGGTTAATTTTATACAAACTCTAGGGATTGCTTTATAACAAACTATAACTTACATGAAGGGTATTTTAGGCGTTTGACTTAAATTTATCATTGGCTACTTTTCTTAGGGGATAAAGTGTATGTTTTTTTTTAAGTTCATAGTGGTATTTTGGTATTAACCCAAAAAACAAAACAACTCTTCATCCAAAAAAAATAATAATAATAAAAAACCCCAAAACCTCCCCTTTCTTCTTCTCCTAGTGGTCGTTGTTTCACCTGTGGCTGGCCCCTCCTCCCCCCCTCCCCTCCTTGTCGAAGGTGCCCTTACTAGAAGGGTATCGATAATAAAATTGTGGGAAAATAAAAGAAACGAGCAAAAAATTTATTTGAAACAAAACATTTCTCTTTCTATCTAGCTTCTTCCTAACTTTTCTCTACCTCCAATCGAATTCAAACTAAGATATACTCAAATCCAACCATTGAATTTTTTAAAAAAAGGTTAGTTCTTCGATCTATATTTGTTTATTTACGTAAAAGAAAAACATGTTTTTGAGGCAAAAGTTGGGCTAGATGAATGCATAACCTAGTGCGGGTCCTCAAGGGACTATAATTAGGCTGGGCACAGAACTGGCTAGGTCTACGTCTGGCCCAGCTTTTGCCTCAAAACACGTTTTTTAACTAAATGCTATTTATATTGTATGTTAATTGTTTTTAATTATTTTTGTTGTTAATGGTAGATTTTATGCAATTAAGTTACCTTTTTGTTAATATTTATATATATGTATATGTTAGCATGTAATTAATATAATTATTTAGAATGTTAATGTTTACAATAATTATGAATTAGCCTATTTAATTTTTTAGTTATATATGTGTATATATTAGCGTTTATTATCGATACCCTTCAATCAATATAATCCATTTAGTTATGACTTTTCCTAATTAATTAATTTAAACATGTTTTAATTTTTTGATAATATTATTAGTGTTCATGTTCAACTTATGATTTAAAGTATTTAATATTAAAAGAATATTTAATTAACTAAACATTTAGAGATGTTTAATACAAATAGAGATTTAATTAAATTAAACATATAGACATTTGAAATATTAAAAATAGGGATTAAATAAAATTTATGTATTATATAATAATTAAATATTTGACATTTAAAAATTTTGGGTGAAATAGACAAATATAACTAGGGCATCAATAGTAAAATTTATTATATTAAAAAATATAGTGATTAAATAAAATTTATAGACTAAATAATAATTAAAGTTAACTAATATTAGAGATTAAATAATTTAATAATTGAATACTTAGATATACATATATATATATATATATACGCAGTTATTTATGGTTATTTTGAAATTCTTTTAGATGAATCGTGAGCAGCAGAGATGGAGAGATGATAATTTAGGGCCAACTGCAGACACGAGCGGTCATACTTACAGTCGTACTGTCACGGCTTCATCCCGGTTATTGAGGGGTAGGCATAGTATTTCTGACATAGTTACAACTCTTGCTCCTATTGGTCCGAGGATGTAACATGACGCCCTAGGTCTTTGACACAGCCTCCTCTGGCTCCTATTAAGATGCGTATGCCTCATGTCCCTCATACACCATTACCATATCAGCCATTGTCATCTTCATGACTTCTACCTTACCAGACATTCTCATTTGATACTCGGCATGTTTTCATTGACTCCATCTACCAACATACCAATCAGAAATTGTAAGAGTAGAGATGAACAGTTGGGGCTTCATTTGTAAGTGATCTTATGAGAGGGGTCCTGTCACCCATCCAATACAACAACTAGAGCTATTATGGCATATCTACAAGAGTCGCTTCTACTTCCTATATGGTTAGTGATGCCTCAGTTTAGTTAGGGGGAGATGAGAGGACTCAGTTCAGATAGGAAAACTTGAGGGTCATGAGGCCTCAGTTCAGGTAGGGGGAGATGTAGGTGATATTCAGGATGATCCAGTAGATATTCAGGTAGATATGGAGGAGGAAGGTAACAATGAGGGAGGTAAGGATGAGGGAGATAAGAAGGAGGGAGATGAGGTGATAGCTGCGAGTGAGGTTCATACGTTGATATCGGGTTGCATACCAAGTAGGGGGGAAAGGACCTATGGCTAGTTTTATGGTTGCTGTGAGAAATGCGATCAGAACGATTATAGGATCCTGATCTACAAAGACCACGAAGTCTAGTCTTCCGACTTGACCTGTTGATTCCTCGAGGGGTGGAAAGAAGAAGGTGAAGGTCTAGATACACAATTCTTTTTAGGAGCAAAGATTACTTGTCCTGGGAGGTCCACAAGATCCTGATATCCTTCGATCATACAATGGACACGTAGTTACAGCTATATGGAGCGGACAGGTAAATATTATATTTATAATACATATGATTTAATTTCTTATGACTCGATGAATGGGTTTTGTAATTTTTTCAAACTCATGTAACCAACTTATCTAATTATAGTTTTGTATTATTATATATGTAGGAGCGGCCTGTGTTGAAGATTCGTTCACGCCACACCGGACTTACATCATGGACACTGAGTAGCGATTTTGTGAGGCAGATGACAATGACATTAGGAGTTATACATCTGCAGTCCTGCATGTTACATCACTCACATTCATTGCTTTTGAGTGTATTTGTCGAGAGCTGGCAGCCAAATAGTAACTCCTTTCACATACTATTTGGGGAGATGACGATTACACTTCACGATGTTGATTTGATATTGGCGTATGGTGATGCAGTTTGGATGGAGTTCAGTCGGGATGAGATCGTATAGATGAGTAAGAACTTTGGTAAGGCTGTATGCTATACTAGTGATGCTATGTATGGGATTCCATAAACAGATATTGCAGCTACTGGTGATAGTAGTTAGCTTAGCATGAACATTAGATCAGCTACCTATGTCCTTTCCATTGTTGGGAATTCACTATTCACCGACAAGAGCCGTTTACATGTAGTAGATTACAGACAATAGCTGATTGTGAATAATTGCCACGAGTGTTGTGGGATGGCGAGGAGAGCTGCGATGTTGGCATGGCTATATAGGAATCTAGGTCAGGCATCATGATTGGCATCAAGGGAGTTAGGATTCTGTTGCTCATTTTTGGAGGTATTTATGTCTTATTCCATTTGTTTAATCTATTTAATTAGAGTATTTAATTAATTAGACTTTCATTTTTCCTTCAAATTTCATATTTATGTCGTGTTCTTTAGAAATGTTTATTTAGTTATGTTGTAGGCATAAATATATCTATATTTTCCAATATTTTCCCCAACATTGAGACCTAGAGTAGTTGCACGGAGACAGTATGTACAGATGTTTGATATGATCAGTCCCAAAGATAGAGGTGTTTCTTTAAAGGACTATTGAATATGGTTAGATGTCATGTCCGCTTCTGAGGTCTGTTGGATGTCGTATCTGCCTCAGGAGATAAATGGCGTACAATTTAGCACGTATCACGTCCTTCTATTATTCTTCGATGTTGTTGAGCCTCACATGATAGCGAGAGTTTTACTACAGTTCAGGCAGCAACTTGATATTCTAGTCAGTAGTGTCATTGGGAGGATCATGCTTATCGCACGGCTATAGGCAAGGTTTACGCTATGTGGCATACCTTAGTAGCGGGCTATTGAGAGCAAGTGATTAGCCATTGTGTGGATGCTGATATTATGAGGATAATTGCTATGCCACCGAGTGCCTGCACTCTGCATTACATTGCGTGGAATCAACATCACTCATATCCTCGGATACAAAATCTGAGAGATTACCTGACGACGTTGACAATGTGGATGGATGTTGGATCCCTTTGTTCCCGATGAGGATACTGATGATGTGGACCTCATGGCGAGGAGGTACTTCAAGATATGTGGGGAATTGTGAGGAAGTTTAGGCAGTTGTGTCATTAGACTTTCACTTATTTTATTTGTATTTCTTTTATGTCATGTATCTTTCAATATCACTGTTTTGTTGTTATCGTGGCTTTTTTTATGTCATTGTTTGTTTTAAAGGTGTTTTGTTTCTTAATGCACGTTTAATAAGTAAAATTACAAAACATATTACATTTTAACATAATAGAATGCAAATAAAAAATGTTCATAACATCTAACATAAAAAAAATACACAAGCTATGATCAATTGATAACTATTGTTTTGGGAGGGGGGGATTTGTTGAAGGGGGAAATTCAACAAAATACCAATGCAACCACTCTACAAACTGAGGCTGTAAAAATTCAATGCACTTGCTCACATGATAACCCCATAATGTGTGTAAAAGAATCAACTTGTATGTGTAGCTAGTATAATAAAAAAAAGTTAAAAGACATTCATAAAAGTTGAATTGAAATCAAAAGCGTGATTAACCCTAAAATAACTTAAACAAATAAAAAATTATTACTAAAATTAAGTGTTCCTCGTACGCCAAGTGTCCAATGCTGATCATCCTCGAAACTCAATTATCTGCTGAATATAAAGGTAACACAGTGCAACATTCTCTGCTGTTAATAAGGATAACACATAATTGAATGCATTCGCAATAACCCATAGATGGTTCAGTGTCACCATCCACTTATCTCTTGGTGCGTGTCAAGATCAGTGAGCACAACTGTGAATCATCTCATGGTACTTATCAATGCCATCAAATAATCCAATGTATAGCTGTGGCCTATTGCGCAACTCCTCCCATAATTACCTACGTATGTCGTACCATTGGTGCTCATCTCTATTGAAGAAGTAAATGCAATTCTAAACCCATAGTTACATCCATCAACCTTTTTATGAGCGGGTAACGAAACTATGGAATGCACATAGACAGGGGAACTCAGGGTTAGATGAATACGCAATAGATGATAGCCCAGAATTCCGACCCCTACTATGGTCTCTACCTTCCCTACCAGGAGCACGTGGTGGCCTCTCTCTCGCGAGATCCAGAACCCAATCCTCTCCCTAATCAAGAACCTGATTTGCTGGATTTCTTCATTTTTCTCAACGGCAATGGCAATGTGCTCTCAGTGTGAGTTGTTCCTTTATGTAGAATTTGTCTTCTGCCAACCTTTAGTAATTATTATTACTGGAGGAATCGACTCTACCCTGACAAGGTTTGAAAGAATAATAGGATGTAGTATGTTCTTCGCATATCGTCGTAACTCCATAACCTGTAAAGAAATAATAAACACAATTTAACTACAAAAGTATATGGTATATTTTCATTTAATTCAATGAACTAGTATATTTTTTAAAAAATGTTCTCATATACTAACATTATTAACTTACTAACAAAAAAAAAAAAAAAAGGAAAAAAACTCACAAACCTGTGATAGAGTGCTAGTGCTGAACTCCTATAGAATAATCGTCAACTCTTGCATATGATGATCCATATCAAACGGTTGAGACGATTGTTGGTTAGCGCCTCCCTATACGCCATTTATCACAAGAGATCTCTAGAAAGGGTGAACATCAGACAACCATAGAGGGATATAACCTTGGTACCTTTTAATAAGCTTGCATACACAAAAGAGGTCATGGGAATGTCTAATCCTATACCTCACAGATTATCAGGGTCAGCCATGATCTTGGGGGCTCTTTTTATCTCCGTGGTCATAACCATCATTGCCAATGACTTACATTGTAGCAAAGCTTTGATAACACTGGATTTGATTCTCCTTCATTTAAGAATGTTCCAACATTGTCTTAATCTGAGCAATCTGTCCATTAATCAAACCGTCAATCTTCAAAAGAATACTATATTTGAATCACCATGTCATGTTTCCAACCATGTCTTCAATACATGGCGTCTGCTCTCAACCCGATTTGTTGTCTCTGACCTGAAGTGTAAAATCTGGTCTGTCCAAACCCTCACGAATTTGTGACGATACGCATTTAACCACTCATCAAATAGGGGTCCCAAAAAAGTAGGCAGCTTACACCACTTGGTTTTCAAAAGTTCCAATTTCTCAGTAAACTCTTCAATAGTATTTGAGTCAATTAATCTTCACCAAGTTGTATTTATGAAGAACTCAGCTTTTTCTCTCAATTTCATCATCATAGTTAACTTTCTTTCAACATTTTTGGCAATGTGTCTCTTGCACAACATGTGGTAAGAAGTATATATACTACAGAGATCATATGCACCAAACTTATCTCCTTGTTCGTTATAACAGTTACGATCCTTTAGTTTCGAAATATAATTTTTAATCTACTCAAGCACCTACTGATAAGTCTCAGCCTGTTCATTCTTCATGAACGCAGTAGCTATGGTGAAATTCTTCGCCGTAGGAGTCATCCCAATTGCGTCAAGTAATGACATATTGTACGTAATTAATATAATAAATATTTAATAATAAAAAACATAAATGCGAACTCAACGAAAACAATATCTAAAAAATCAACTAACATAATAACATAAAAGGCAACTTTAAAACAAAACATAACAATATACGTATAATTATAAATAACATATTTTTTAAAAACTCCTAAAACTATACCGGATTCATTTCAAATCTTAACATAAAAAATAAACTACTATCATACTAAAAAAAAGCTAACAATATAAACAATATTTATCTAAAAAATCAACTAACATACTAACATAAAATAAACTAAAAAACAAACATAACAATATACGTACAATTATAAACCGCTGGAATTTTATAGGAACTCACTTGTTTATTTTTTAAATCGAGTCCATTATAAGTACATGCAAAAATGTCTTTATCACAACAATGGATAATGGGTGCGTGATAACGATATCACTTAGGACGTTCGTGTTATCACAGTTTCTCCAATAACACGTATATCATTTTTTCGAACATTCTTCTACTATGTTATGTCCACTCATCCTTTCCCTCTTTATCTTGGTACGTGCATTATAAACAGTCTGAGCATTGCAAAAAAATAAATTATATGAATTGAATAATTAAAATGCTAAAAAATCATATAAATAATATAAAATCATAAATCTTAAATAATTAAAGTAAACATACCTAGCTGAAAAATCCCGATCATTGTCTCGAAAAGTACTAATATCTTCTTAGGTGCCATATTAGCCTTGGTCAATTCTGCTGTCACCTTTAACTGTTCCTCTGTCATCCTTGCGGCCTGAGAATGCCCATGATGATAGACACATATCTGATAGTTGCGCCTACCATATTGTACTGTTTATTTCCATCTCCTCCAATAGGCAATTGCTCGCCTTTTAATTGAAATGGACAATTACTCTTCTTTGTTCCATAAGAGCGCCTACGCTTTATAGGAATTTCTTCTTCTTCTTCTTCTTCTTCTTCTCCTTCTTCGTCATCTATTTGTTTATTATTTCCTTTTTCACATTAGCAATCAAGAGTACAACACGATGATGATCAACAATATTTTTTTATTGATAAAGATAACAATGCCATATGTGTGCAGTTTCATTGCTTTTGCTTTTTCCCATTTACTGAATCGTTTTTTAATTTAAATAATTCATCCATTTGATAAAAATAACGATGCTCTAATAATCTTCCATTTCCAGAAATTCTTCAAATGTACCTGCATCTATATCTAGTTGTTATAGATAATAAAATATATATATATATATATATATAAATCAATAGCACTTATCAATTAAGTAAATTAAACAATTACGTATGAAATAAAGAAATTCAAAAATTAATTATAAACTAAACAAATTAGACACTAATAACTCATATTATCATACAAATAACTAAAAGACTAAAAAACTAATAATTAATATAAATATTTATAATTTAGGTTTGTAAATCTAAAATAAATAATTTAACAATAATAATATAAATATAAACTAAATAACAATATCTATAATTAAAAAAAAAACCATTTATAAACGCTAAGATTCATATTAATAACTCACTTTATCATACAAAATTATTTAAAAACGAAATTAACTAAAGAACTCCACTAAAAAACTAACAATTAACGTCAAAAAATAAATATTTACAATTTAACAATATAAATATAGACTAATGGAATTTAACAATAATAATATACTAAATATAAATATGTTGTAACGATGTTTACATGAAAGTTGATATTTTATTCTATAAAAATTTTCTAATTGTCAAAATCATCTATCTTTTTTTTTTTTAAATCTTCAAGATTGTTCAAAAAGTATAGATGTGTAGAGAGAAGTGAGTGTAGAGAGAAAGTTGAGGAAGAGAAATGATTTTCATTTGAATTTTTTTTGCATGCCCACGCATTCCTTGCTGGAATATCCGTACTCTAGGTATTTTCTCTTTCACTTACAACAACCTACTTCCGCAACCATTTCATCCTCCACCATCTTCCTCAATTTCTCAATTTCACTGTCCCAGAAACTTTCTTTCTTATTCTCTTTCCACTCCATATCCTTCCCTGCTCCACCCGGTGTATCCTCCAAAAGGTACTATCGAACACAAGATTAAATAAATAATAATTTTCAGTTCTTCTTACATGGATTGAAAATTTTGCCTTGTTTTCGTTTGTAGAGAACACTTCGGTATTGAATAGAAAAGATTTGAGGCTGGTGGGGAGTGTCTTGGTGGATTGTAATAACCAACCAATTTTGAATTCGAGTACCATTGCGGCTATTGTTACTTCTCTAGGCGGTCCTCCTTCTGCAGTGCGGCATTGTTCCATTGTCTGGGCCATCTGCTGTGGGGATTGTGGGACGTTGTTTCGTCTCAGTTCAGAACAGAAGCGGAAGCGTTCAATTTGGAAGCCTAGGAGTCATGTTGTAGAGTATGGAATGGCGGGGTTGGACCCTCAAGGAAATGAGATCGATGAGGTGCAAATTTGGAATAAGGGGAATTTAATTTCAATTTTTACTGTCTGTGTTAATTATGATAGAGTATTCAACCAAAAGAATATATTAATGATCAGAGTACTTTTTTTATTTTTTTTGTAGTGAAAACATATGAAAAATTATATCATTTCATAACATGTTGGAAAATTTGGCTGAATAATGGACATTTTCAAAAGTAGGTGTTCCCTTTCAAAATTTTACATCATTCTGAATGGTTATTTCCATATGCTTCTGTATTATATTTCATTGGTAATAGGCAAAGTAGCACTATCGGGTTGTGACAATTTATTATGTGATGGAAAAACAGTAATGTTGATTTATATAGATGTCAATTGTTTTGAGAGATAGATGGCATGTATATCCACTGGCTTAACACTATTTCTCACACTCATTTAGGTTTTATTAGGGCGGATGTGATTGAGCTTCAGTGCCATAGAAGTGAAGTTTGTTTACGGTATTGAGGGTTTGTGTGAAAGCTGGTGCAAGACTTGCATAACCAGGTTTGTGTGTAATTCTCTATCAATTTATTTTCCAAAAGATTTCCAATGAGAAGAGTTCAGATTTTCGATTTTTTTTTTGTTTATGTTTTTTTTTTTTTTTCTGAGTTTCAATTTTGTATGGTTGCTTGACGTGCCATTTCTCTTTCTCGTCTATATCGATATAAAAAATATTGGAAGTTTGGAATTGATTACTGCTGTTGGCTTACTTTGCATATTTTCTCTCTTTGAGCCAGTTAACAAACTTTAGAATGGGTAGTTGATGCTTCATGCACAGTATATCAATTAATCTTCAATTCTAGCCCAAAAAGTTCTAAGTAACTTAGGTGGTTTCAGATGAGCTGGAACTTAGAAATCTAAATTGCCTATTTGGACTGAAGCAAAGGTATATCTTTAACAAATTGAAATCAAAATTGAGCGTTACGTGTTTGTGTCTTACATATTTTGTAGAATAAAATCTTTGGTATATGAGAACTAGTTTGTGGAGATATCTAATGTCCTTTAAGAATATGAGCACAACTAGAATACCTAGCCTAATTTTACGTACGTACGTACAAGAGTTGCAGGGCTTTGAACTGATAAAACTATTTTCTCACTTTTTTCAGAGGAGTTCACCCTCCAAGCTTTCTTGAATGGTCGGTTAGATCTTTCTCGGCTAAAAATGTAGAGAAACTTATATCTGCTAAGTAGCTGCTGCAGATGTTGCATTGGCTGGAACCTAAGTAACTATTCTGAGTTTTCTTGTTTTCAAATGATTTAATGGCCTTCATTTGATTATAGGCTCTATTTAGTTAAGTCGTTAAGCTTCATCCTACTCTTTCTGCCAACTTAAGTTGAGGGGTATAACTAATGTCCTTGAGTAACATTTTCTGACAGAGAGGCTTCTCTGCTCTGGTAAAAACACTAAACTTCAGTGCATTCAGTTGCTAACAGAGATTGAAGCTTGCCTAGACTTTGATGATGAGATGTCAACTCTTGATGTGAACCTTCTTATAAGCAAGATACATGGTATGTTTGCAAGATGTAGAAAATGCATTGGACAAAGCTAATTATGACAAGCTTCTACAATCTGGATTACAGGTATTGTAAGAATTGAAAAGTTCCCACATTTCTCTTGTTTGGGAAGAAAATAACCTTGAAGGAAAGCAATATAAAGCATATTATTCCCTGTGTTGTCCATATTTATGATATTTGACTCTTTCTGCTTTCTTCTTTCTCTTTTGAGTAAATCACTCTCCATTTTATGCCATCAGCTAATGTATTTATTTGTTAAAACCAAAAAGAATTAGAAGAAGAGTCTTTCTTCGAATTGTGGAAAAGTCTATAAATGCTGCTCATTTTAAATGGCAGAAAAACCGGAAACAAGTTACTTTATTTTCTGTTTAGTTTAAAAAGAATATATTTAAGCTCTAGCAGAGAAATGAAAGCATGTAATTAACTTATTTAACTTGTGTTTTCTTGTTGTCTTTTACATATATTACTCTTTTTGCAAATAAGATATTTTATATATTACTTGAACATACGTTTGAGATTAGTTCTTTCTACAAACATTTTTGCAGACAGCAATTATTGGTCGACCAAATGTTGGAAAATCAAGCCTTTTTAACACCTGGAGCCAAGTGTGGTGGGAAAACCTTTTGTTGGAATTGAACTTTTTTGCATTGTTCAATAACATAGAGGGGAGTGTATAATTACTTAGGTTTCTAGCAGAGAAAAATTCTAAGACGCTGAAAAGTAAACCAACCTTGAAGTTTCCGTTCTTCCACCTCTCAAGACTTTCATCTTATCCAAATCTCTTATCGCCTTAAGCTTTCAGACCCTCAATTGTCTTTTGTGCCTCGGTCAATTCTTGAATTTTCCCTTTTAACGCTTCATTTAATAGATATAAACTTCCTTTGAAAATACTTTATATTTTCTTATCATTTTTTCCCTATGGGGGGAGGGGGGTGGAGGCTGAAGAACCAGGGTGTTTCTTTTGTACTAAAATATACAAACCAATGTTACTTAGTTTCCTCTTCTGTATTTTCATTGGCTTTGCCCTAGATTACATTTAATCATGTGGTATGACCCGAGATGCGCAAGAGACGGTGGATTTGTTCAAGAGCTAATCACAAGGGCAAGAGCCAAGAGGATGGAGGACGAACATAAAGGGATGGTGGCATTATTAAGAAGATGCTCTAGAACTTCACTTGGCATATGTTAGAGGAATGAGGAGAAGACTTTGGAGGTTCCAAAACTTTCATATTGCCCAAGGTGCAAATAGAGGAATCCAAGAAAGAAAACTTGCAATGTTTTGTGCTTCAAAATAAAAGGAGGGAGTTTCTCTAGACTCTACCATCGGCAGCAGGATTCTGCCTGAGGAAGAAGAATTGCCACTCAACCTACCGTCAATGGTAGATCCACTCTACCACCAGTGGTAGGTTTCTAGCCAAGAAGGAATTGAAGACAACTGACCTACCATCGCCGGTAGGTCTCGGGTTGAGGAGAAATTGGGAAGTTTTTAACTTCCTTAACTATTCAATTTGGTTGTAAATTTGTTTTGACTTATACTTAAGTGGTATAAGCACCTTTTAAACTCTTTTAAGTTAGAATAATACCTAGGGTTGGAAACTAATTGTAAAGACTACTATATATATATACTCTTATGTTGGCAGCCATTTGGCTAAGTTTGATATATTGAGAAATCAAAGAGTGACGAACTAGGGTTCTTGAACTTTCTTCTTCTTTATTGTAAATTAAAATTTTCCGTTGTATAATTCAAGGACAAGAACTTCTTGAATCTTCAATTCAAGAGTTTAAAGTCTAAGTTCCAAATCCTATCTATCCCTTGAGGTGCCAATTTTCTAATTGGTGTTGATCGGTAATATAGGTTCTTTTTAGAGTGTGGAAGATAGGTGAGGCTTTTTTTTTTTTTTTTTTCCCCAAGCCTTGTTGATTCTCCCCTTACATATAAGAAGATCTTTTTGTTTCTTCTTATTTTATCTTACCTGCAATTTGTGTTTTTGTTCTTCAAAATTTTCCAAAACATCCATTAAAGGAATCCTCTAGAAAAGAGTTGCATCTTGGAAGTAAATGATCTTCAAGAGAAGCAAAGGAGGATCATACCATGTGGTATTAGAGGAAATCTCTCTTTTAGGTGAGGTTTTATGTATTTATTTGTTGAATTTGTATTTAAGAAAAAGCCATTGATAGTATTTGAGTAAAGGCAAGTAATCTAGAAAATTTTCGACCATAAAAAATGATGAGTAAATATTGAATTAAAAAGTATAACAAATGAATTTTGAATTGCATGAAGTTAGTTTTGATTGAAAGCTTATTCGATTGTGAAGATTTTTCAACAAATTTGAGCCTATTTAGTTGAGAATTGAAGGAGTTATGTTGAGATTACAACAACTGGTTTTTATGCTCTGTTTTTGTGGGATTGTTTGCTAGTAATCTACATATCTTTGATTTGTGTACCAATTGTCTTAGTTTTTGAATTTCCAACTTCTTTGGAATATATTTATAAGTGTTTTTCCGTTCTTTTGGTAGAAATTAGACTCATTCGTTGGCTCATACTCTTGAATTTTTTTTGACATTCCATGCCTTCTACATGCTCGAGAAATGAAATTCTTTGTTCTTATATATCAGGAATTACTTGCCTAATTTTGCTTGAGGAATTTCTTATAAATTGGAAGTTTTAGAAATCACTAAGTAACTCTAATGGGTGTAGAAAATGTAAAAGGAGAGGGAGAGCACATTGATATAAAAGCCGTAAAGGGAATTACCATTGAGCAAAACACTTAGGGAGCGGCGAGGTCCTTGTTTTCTATCACGTGTTCTTGTTTTGTAGGTATCTTTTTGTTCCATCAATTTTAAAGATGTCTAATGAGGAAGATCAAACTAAAACGATAATGAGAGACCTAGTGATCCTCTTATCCAAGAGGTTGTCAGTACTTGAGTCTTTGCAACAACAAATGAGAAACATAGAAAGGAATATTGGAGCATTGTCTGCCTGAATTGATAGACAAGAATCGACGGTGGGCCAAAGACATGGGTTTCATAATTATGATAATCTTACACCAATTCAAACAATGAGAGATGAAGATAGTTCTCCTCATTCCAACTTTGGAGTTAGGATTGACCTATCCCAAAACATCCAAGAGAATTTCCAACCTTTAGGAACCTAAGGTGGAGGAAGGTATGGTGCAAGAGAGGGAAGGAATGGAAGGGGCATGGGAAGAGGACTTGAAAGAGAATTCATTAGAGTGCCAAGAGAACAAGAAAGATACTATGTTAGCCAAGATAGATATGACCAGGAATTAGAGAGGGATGAAGAGGGTTATTATGAGGAAAATGAATTTGGGAGGAGTAAATTGAAAATCCCTCCCTTCCAAGGGAAAAATGATCTGGAAGCATACCTTGATTGGGAGAAGAATGTGGAGCTTGTGTTTGATTGTCACAACTATTCGGACCTTACAAAGATGAGATGAGCAGTGGTAGAATTTACTGACTATGTTATCATATGGTGGAATCAATTGGTGACAAACTGAAGAAGGAACTTCGAGAATCCAATGGAGACATGGGAATAATTGAGGATGTTGATGAGGAAAAGATTCATTCCCCCACATTACCATAGAGATCTTTATAACAAGCTTCAAAACCTCTGGTAAGGAAGAAAAAGTGTAGAAGATTGCTATAAACAGATAGAGGTGGCGATGATAAGGGACAACATCATTAAAGATAGAGAAGCTATAATGGCAAGGTTCATGAGTGGGTTGAACAGGGACATAGCTCACACTTTGGAGCTTGAAGCATATGTGGAATTGGAAGAGATGGTTCACAAGGCCATGAAGATAGAGAAACAATTGAAGGGTAGGGCTTCCTTCAAGAATCTTTTTACTAGTTCTAAACCGGTGGCCTTAACCTACAAATCTAATCCTTTGAGAAAGGATTACAAACCCAACGTCGCATTTAAAGAAAGGTCTAAGGGGAAAGAAGAGAATAAGGATAAGGGCAAGGTGGTTGGGTTACCTAGTAGGACGAGGGATATGCAATGTTTAAAGTGCAAGGGATATAGGCACTATGCTAGTAATTGACCCACCAAGAAGATCATGATCATTAGGCCAACTAGAGAAGTCATTTCCGAAGATGAGGCCGAAATTGAACAATGGGCTGAAGAATTGAATGAAGAGTCTCCATATGAGGAGGAAGTCTTAGTGGTCTTGAGGGCTCTTAGTTCTCAAGCTTTTGAAGATGGGACAAGTGAACAAAGTGAGAATATTTTCCACACAAGGTGTAATATTAAAAACAAGGCTTGCAACGTCATCATTGATAGTGGGAGTTACACTAACGTAGCAAGCACATACTTGGTGGAAAAATTGAGTTTGCCAACCACCAAACACCCTAGACCATATTGATTGCAATGGCTCAATAATAGTAGGGAAGTGAGGGTGACAAGGCAAATATCGGTGACCTTTTCTATAGGGAGGTATAAGGATGAGGTCCTTTGCGACATTGTGCCCATGCAAGCCGGGACACCTTTTGTTTGGAAGACCATGGCAATTCGATAAAAAGGCCATCCATGATGGGTACAAAAACACCTATTCCTTTGAGAAAGATGGGGTTAAGATATGTCTCAAACATCTCACCCTATTCCAAGTGTATCAAGACCAAGTGAATGTTAGTATATGCCCTAAGACCAATTGACTCACATTTATGATTTATGAAGTATGTATTTTTAATTGTATTTTATGCTCTTGGTCATCAAGTATGTGACTTGATAGTAAAACCCTTATAGCTAATAAAATACTATTCTTATTTGTCCCTAGTTTATTACATCTTGTAAACTAGTGTGAAGTTGATTGATGGTCAAGTTTTACTGATCATGAATATGAGATATAAAATCAATTCATAAATACATATTGAGAATATTGTATTGGACATGACCCAAAGTGAAGAAGAAATATTGCATGGGTTTAAGTTATAAATATTTCTTCTCAGTTTTATATTTGGTGTCCTTCGACCTAATGTTTCTAATGTTTCTTGCATGGGGAGAAAAATATGTTTTGACATAGTCAAACATCACTTTTAATTAGGTGATCATTATGATTATTGGTTGGCTTATTTTCTCGTCATGGCTTGAATATTGGAGATAGTGAAAGGGATTTGTCCCTCTCCTTTTAGAGAGAGATATCCATGGGCTCCTTGATAAGGAAGACTGGAAAATATGCATGGCCATGCTCAAATAAGTATTAATAAGGTGTTATTAATATTATTTGTTGGAACGATCTGCTGGTGATCAAGTAAATGGTTAATTAAGTTTTATAAGGATGACTTGATCCATGCCTTATACTTAATTAGGATATCGTGTGACAAAGGACTAAATATTAAATACGATGCTAGGTTATTATTACATTTACTTAACTTGGGTAAGCATAATGTCTTGCTAGAGGCCGCTTATGTTTTGTGAATAAATGTCTAGGACATTTTTTTTTATTCACTGCCAACGTTAAGTGAACCTACGGGTCACACGCATAGACGATCTTGTGAGCATAATGTCCACGTTCAATGAATCTAGATTGTGTCCGGATTCGTTGAACGTATACAAAAAGGGGAATCGGGATTCCATATTGTATTTTTACGGTAGGTTAATAAGTAATTAATTTTATTTAATCGAATAAATGAAATTAATTACTTAATATTACTCATCTAACCGTTGGATGATTATAGGAATAGACGGACGAGATTGAACTTGTCATTAGATGACGAGTTAGGGTTTTGATATTGACAGCTATAAAAGGTTATGTTAACCTTTTCTTGTTGGCCGTCCTTTATCTCATTAAAGAAAAACAAAACCCTAAACCCTAGAACGGCGATATAGTATCTAGCCTCCTCTCTCCGAAAAACGACCGATTACCAGATAGTCAGGATCAGTTCTGAACAGTTTTCAGAACACAGAAGGGGCTAGCATCCCGATCGCTTGCAGAGGAGTTCGTCGCGTGGATACCAGTAGAGGGCGAAGCATACAAAGCAGCGCCTCCACAACGAACAATAAAAACATTGAGGTAATTTCTATCCAATCGGTTTTTCTAGTATGTGCAGATCCTGTTGGTGGATTTCCGTAGTTTTTATTTTACTTTGTTTTTGCCTACGGATTCCAACAGTGAAAATATAGGAAAAAGAGTTGGAAAATAAAAAGAAAACATAAAAGAGAGGAAGAAGGTAGAGGAAAAAGATAAGAAAGGAGAGTCTTAAGCGAGTTGGAAAGATCAAAGCAAAAACAAAAAAGAATGGAGTGGTAATAAATGAGGGAAAAGGAGAGATTAGCTTGAGTTTCTTTGCTAAGGAGAATGAGATTTGTGAGGCCATTGAGGCAAAAGAAACTGTCTTACTCCTAACAAAGGAGCTCATGTGTCTTTTAACAATGAAATTGTTTCTTCTCTATCTCAAGCTATTGTAGGTGTCATCAAGGAGTTGAAGACGTTTTCTCAGAGGATATGCCCGGAGGATTGTCACCTTGAGAGGAATAGAAACCAAATTGATTTTGTTGCCAGAGACATTTTTCCAAACCAACCCACATATAGGAGCTCACCCGAAGAGAGTAAGGAACTTCAAAGACAAGTAGAGGAGCTTCTTTCCAAGGTGCACATTCGAGAGAGCCTTAGCCGATGTGCTATACCAGTACTTCTAGTCCTTAAAAAGGATGATAGTTGGCGTATGCATATTGACTGTAGGGCTATTAATAGCATAAAATTGAAATATCATCATCCCATTCCTAGGCTAGATGATTTACTTGATGAGTTGCATCGTTCCATGATTTTTCTAAAATTAATTTGAAGAAATCGGGTTATCATCAAAACTGAATGAAAGAAGGAGATGGATGGAAAACCACTCTTAAAACTAAATTTAGTCTTTATGAATGGCTTGTCATGCCTTTTGGTCTTACCAATCCACCTAGCACATTTATGAGATTGATGCATCATGTTTTGCATGAATTTATTGGGAAATTTGTTGTTGTGTATTTTAATGATATTTTAGTCTATAGCAAAACATATGAGGATCATTTGCATCTTTTAGACAAGTTTTCTTGGGGTTTAGGAAAGAACAACTATATGCCAATTTGGGAAAATATGAATTTTATTTAGAAAAGATATCCTTTCTTGGCTATGTTGTTAGTTCCGAAGGATTACAAGAGGACCTTGACAAGGTGAAGGCGATCGAGGATTGACCAATGCCCAAGAGTGCCACCGAAGTTAGAAGCTTCCATAGGTTGGCTAGTTTATATCGGAGGTTTATAAAGGATCTTAGTACCATTGCTAGTTCTCTCACCGAGGTCATCAAGAAGACCAATAGGTTTAATTGGGGAGAAGCTGAAGAGCTAGCGTTCAAGGCTTTGAAGGAAAAACTATGCAACACTCCACTTCTCTCCCAACTTTGACAAGATGTTTGAGATCGAGTGCGATGCTTCGGGAATAGGAATTATAGGGCTTCTAATGCAAGATAAGAGACCCATTGCCTACTTTAGTGAGAAGTTTTTGGGAGCCACATTGAACTATGCCACGTATGACAAGGAGTTGTATGCCTCAGTAAAGACCTTGAAGCATTAGCGACATTATTTGTGGCTAAAGGAGTTTGTCATCCACACCGACATCAGTCATTAAAATATTTGAAGGGTCAACACAAGCTCAACAAGAGGCATGCACGGTGGATAGAATTCATTGAGATGTTTCCCTACATCATCAACTACAAGAAAGGAAAGGAGAATGTCGTAGCCAATGCACTCTCACAAAGGTATACACTTTTCACTTCACTATATTCACATTTACTTAGGTTTGAAATGTTGAAAGATATATATGCTAGTGATGTTGATTTTTGTAGTATCTTTAATGCATGTTTGATTGCTCCTTGCGATAAGTTTATGTGAAGTATATATTTTTGTTTAGAGAAGGAAAACTTTGCATTCCTAGTGGATCTATTAGGCTTTTGCTTGTTAATAAGGCTCATGGGGGTGGTCTTATGGGGCATTTTGGTATAGCTAAAACATATGATATTTTGCATGAACATTTCTTTTGGCATAAGATGAAAAGAGATGTTGAAAAGTGTGGTGGTAATTGTTTAGATTGTAAGCGTACGAAATCATTTTCCTTACCCCATAGTTTATACACCCCTTTTTCATTGCTAATGTACCTTGGGAGGATGTTTCCATGGATTTCATTTTGGGCCTCCAAAGGACTTTTTTCGGAAAGGATTCTATCTTTGTTGTTGTTGATTGTTTTTAAAAAATGCCTCATTCCATTGCTTGTCGAAAAACGGATGATGCATCTCATATTGCTAGTTTATTCTTTAAAGTTGTGGGATTGCATGGCATGCCTAGACTATAGTCTCGGACCGAGATACCAAGTTCGTTACTTTTGGAAAGTGTTATTGAAGAAACTAGGGACTAACTTACTTTACTCCACGTCTTGTCATTCTCAAAGGGATGGTGAAACAGAGGTAGTTAATAAGACTAAAAGACAACTTCTTAGGGCTATCCTCAAAAGCATATTAACAAGTGGGAAGAATGTTTGCCATTCATTGAATTTGCATATAATAGAGCTTGTCATTCTACTACTATGTTTTCTCCATTTAAAGTTGTCTATGGCTTTAATCCGCTAAGCCCATTGGATTTAATTGCATTGCCAATTGATCGTTAACTGAGTTTGGATGGTAAAAGAAAGGTCGAATCCTTTCGATCTACTCATGCTAAGGTTCATGAACACATTGAGAGAAAGAATGAAAAGGTGGCTTCTAGAAAGAAACAAGGGCACAAGAAGGTGATCTTTGAACCTGGAGATTGGGTGTGGGTACATTTGCGAAAAGAATGGTTTCCTAACCTCCACAAGGGAAACTTGGATGCTAGAGGCAATGGACCATTCCAAGTCCTTGAAAAGATCAACGACAATGGTACAAGATTGATCTTCCCAATGAGTATAGGGTTAGCGCTACATTCAATGTTTCTGACTTATCTCTCTTTGATGTAGATATAGATTTGAGAACAAATCCTTTCAAAAGAGGGGCGAATGGTGTGACCTGGGATGCACAAGAGACGGTAGATTTGTTCCAATGGTCGATCAAAAGGGCAAGAGCCAAGAGGATAGAGGACGAACATAAAGGGATGGCACTGTTATTTGAGAAGATACACTAGAACTTCACTTGGCATATGCTACAAGAATGAGGAGAAGACTTTGGAGGTTTCAAAACCTTCCTATTATCCAAGGTGCAAATGGAGGAACCCAAGGAAGAAAACTTGGAAGCTTTTGTGGCTTCAAAATAAAAGGAGGGAGTTTCTCTGGACCTTACCGTCAATGGTAGGGTTTTTCCTGAGGAAGAAGAAGTATCAATCAACCTACGGTCGATGGTAGGTCCACTCTACCGTCAGTAGTAGATTTCTGGCCAAGAAGGAATTGACTGACCTACTGTCGTCGGTAGGTCTTGGTTGGAGTAGGAATTAGGAAGTTTTTAACTTCCTTAACTATTCAATTTGGTTGTAAATTTTTTTTGACTTATACTTAAGTGGTCTAAGTACCTTTTAAATTCTTTTAAGTTAGTCTAATACCAGGGTTGGAAAATAATTGTAGAGACCACTATATATATAATCTTATATTGGCAGCCATTTGGCCAAGTTTGATATATTGAGAAATAAAAGAGTAAAGAACTAGGATTCTTAAGTTTTCTTCTTCTTCTTTGTAAATTAAGAGTTTCTATTGTATAATTCAAGGTAAGGAACATCTCGAATATTCAATTTAAGAGTCCAAAAGTCTAATGGCCAAATCCTATCTATCCCTTGAGGTCCCAACTTTCTAATTGGTGTTGCTTGGAAACATATGTTTCTTCTTAGAGAGTGGAGGACAGGTGAGGCTTTTTTTTTTTAAGCCTTGTTGATTCTCCCCTTACATATAAGAAGATCTTTTGTTTCTTCTTATTTTATCTTACTTGCAAGTTGTGTTTGTGTTCTTTGAAATTTTCCAAAATATCCATCAAAGAAATCTTGTAAATAAAGTTGTATCTTTGGAGTAAATGATCTTAAAGGGGAGTTAAGGATGATCATACAATCATGTCATGTCTCTTATATATATATATATTATATTATATATATAGCATGCAGAGCGAAAGAGCTATACCAATATGCATAGTAGATTGGACAACAAGAGATGTTGTAGAAGTTAGTTCTCTGCACGTGGCATACCCATCGCACTTCTCGACTTGGCAGACATCAGGGGAATTAATGGTCTTGTGGAGAAAATTGGTAGGCCCATTATGGTACAATATCTTAACTTTGCAAAATTTCATTTTGTTTGAATTTTTTTCATTTTCATGCCTGACCATCAAATAGATATATTCAAAGGCAGTATTGCACTTTGTGGCAGATTTAGTTCATTCTTCAGTCACAATTGATAAGTAAAATTTACAAGTTCCCAACAATATATAGATTTTAAAAGTCTTTCAGCTTAGGGTTGTATCATATTAGAAATTCTGGACCCTGGGGATTTAACGACACTATAATTTTCCAGCTATATAGGTTGATAACACCATTCATGTAGTAAGCTTTTTTTATTCAACAACCCTGTCACTGATCGCAACTCCTTTTTCTTTCTCTTGTTTGTGTTTGGACATGTCTTTTGTTTTCTTTCTTTAAGAAGCTCTCTCTTCGTCTCATATCTAGATTTCTTATCTCATACGTTTGTTTCGTTTTGTTTTTTTTTTTTTTTTTGTTGAAAAAGTACCAAGTGAAATGGGGGGTTTCTTCAAACAACATGTGCATTCTTTGCAAATCAGAAAGATCCTTCTAAGTTCTTCTAAACATCTTATTCATATATTTTTGTATCTTGTACTACTACTTTTTAATCCAAATACTACAATCTTAGAAATGTATACTTTTGATTGGAAAAAGATCAGTAGTTGCTATCAACCTGTTGTTACCATGAACTGACCATATATGCGAACAGATTAAGTTCCTAGCTTTATAATGGACTTCTGTTTTAAACCTTATAAAAACTAGACAGACAGTCATGGGCAATATTTTTTTCTAAACGCAATTACTCCCAGATGTTTTCACTCTAAAGACCACCTAATTGGGTTTCTTTTCCTTGTAGGAATTTTCTTATTAAATTGTTAACATAAATAAGAGGAAACTGATGTGACAAAAAAATGGTTAATTGGGTATGCTGATATTCTTTTTCTCTTTTCTGATTAACCACTTAATATGTGTGGAATGATCTGAAGCTATTAATACAAACACTGATGTTATTATTATGACAATTAGCACAAAAGATGGGTAGACTTCAAAAGATGCCAAACTTTTGGAAAGGATTCAAAATAATAAGGTGTTATGAACCTCCCCTATTTATCTTTTGCTATTTAGTTGATTAGAGTGAGTCTGCAAGGTAACTTCTCAATTCATTTACATTTCAGAAATCGTTTGTGCCATATGTGCGTGTGCTCCCTGGGCTTGTATACAAGGTTTTCTGCAATCTATGCTCTCCGGACTTTTTCCCTGATCTGGTTCTACCCTTTTTCCAAATGTCACATAAGCAGGGATGCTAGACACCAAACAGACCAGTATGCCAGAATGTGGAACAAAATATATGTTTTTCTATTATTGCCAAAATATTTGCTTTGTATCATATACTGCCAAGTGGGCCCAAAACGTACGGTGCCAATTTTGAAAGCATTCTTGCGACATTATACTTATCTTATCTGAGAAAGTTGATAGTTAGATGTAGGAAATTGGTGCAACTGATATATATGGAGGATGCTGCACGAGACAGAGGCATAGAGTTTAACCATAATTTAATCAGCTTGCTCGTTTCAAGGTGCTTATATTCGTTTTGCCTTGCCCTTTGTCGATGAGGCTAGGCAAGTTCATGTTTCTCTTAGTTTGAAATGATGCCATTATAATGAGGAACTACATTGGACAAGATGGACATGTTCGTTATGCTGCAATTCTTAGTTGTTAGATTACTAGAGTTCCATGAGTGAAAAGCCCATGTGAATTATTTTTGCTTGCTACCACTAGAGTTCCTGTGTTGTTTGCAATTTCCCGAATTTCCATGACAAACTCTAATCTTTCTCTTAGTTAATTGTTTTCCCAAGTAATTGTCTTGTTTCTGATTTTCATTTGCTTGATATTATTTCAAATATGCTATCAGTTCTTGCATTTACTAGAAAGAGATTTATTTAACTTTTAGTTTGAACTAATTCTTTTTATTATTTTCTGACTGGAATAACAAGTTTCATCTGCTATGACTACTATTCCGATGATACTTTTGGTCTGGAATAGACTATGCAGGTCTTCTTTCTTTGAGTTGATTGGTAAATCGACTGAATCTTTTAGTAACCTCATTTTACATGTGTCACTAACAAGGGATTACAAATCTAGAAAGCAGCAGTTGTAGATGGCCAGGTTTGTTTGTGATTCTTCATTCTTTTCACGTTTCCATTTACTTTTATGCTGTACAAATTTCGCTTCTTACTTCTTCATGACTATGCCATTATAGAAGCTATAGAATTCAATGAAGGCACACACAAATAATAACATGTTTAGATAAAATATGAATGGCATAAAATATTTTATCTCTAAATTAGTATCTTTTTTAACATTTAAGTTTTTTTGAATTCAATACAAATCCTACATAACATATCTCTTGGTTCAGAGGAAATGTGAGCGACTTTTGTGGACTAAAGAGCCCTTGCAAGGTTAAAATCCTCATACAACGGGATGTAAGGGAAACTGCTTTGGCCCTTGGGCAAATAAGTAGTTAAGATTTCTGAACACAGCCATGGAGCATCACCAGGACCCGATTGCACAAGAAGCAGACCAAGTGGTTCCATCGTTAGAAACCAATGTCCGTTCTTTTGATTATGTTCTTCTTCTCCCGACAAATCTGCTCGAAGGCAATACTATCCTTACCTTTGAGCCAGTGATAGAGTTCAGACAGTGGGAACAGACTCTATAATAGTTAGCTACCAGAATATAGCCAACAAGAGGTTTCTCTTTATGTGCAACCCCAATATTCTCATGCTGAACGTATAATAGTGGATTTGGAATATCTAGGTACAGAATTGATCCCAGTTTGCAGGAGGACCAGGCACTGGTCATTCTGGAGGAATATGTGCTCTTTGGAATGAATCAAACATACAACTCCAGATACTTGGTTGCACATCCCAAGAGCTACATTTCACTCTGCAGTTATCACCTAATTCCCCATTTCTTATTTTCTTTTATACATATCAGTTGTGTACCACTAGATCTCAAGCCTTTAGACAGTGCATAAATGATTACTTATTGATATAGGTTTTTAAAGGCCCTGGATTTACTTAGACAAACAACATAAAAAAGGCCTAATTATGGAAAGATTAGATAGGGTGTTACTGAAAGCTTATGTAAAACATCACACTCTTTTTCCTCCTACATACTAATTTTGAATCTCACCTCCCCCTTCCCTCCCCCCAAGAAATAGAAAATGCTTCCATAATTTTTAATAAATTATATTTCTCTTATACCTAAATCTAAATTCCCTGAAAACCGTTAAGAACTATAAGCCTATTAGCTTATGCAATACCATTTACAAGGTTATTACAAAAATTCTAGTATCTAGGCTTAGGCTTTTTCTACAAAAAATAATCAGCCCCTTTCAAAGTAGTTGTCTTCCTGGTGGGAGGATCACAGATAATATAATTACTGTTCAAGAAATTATCAATTCTTTTGACCAAATGAAGAACCATAAAATACCCTACACGCTCATAAAACTAAACTTAGAGAAAGCCTTCGATTATTTTGAATGGAGCTCTATAAAACCTATGTTGAATGATATTTCTCTACCAGAACGTATTCAAAGTCATATTATGTCATGTGTAGGGCTTTGTGCAAAAATCCTACCAGTTGTATCTCTCTTATACTATAAACCTTCAAGCTGAGATTAATTATGATTCCTTAATTGCTACTTTCCTAGACCTCTAGCTAGACACACGTATGGATTCTGGGATAGCAACCAAGTGGCAGAACGCATAGCCAAGGCAACACCCGATGTACCTGAGTACTCTAGATTGCTACAAACTCCATTAGAGGATCTTGAAGTTTTTTTGAGGGATGACATATAGGGTAGTATTTAATCTATTGTTATCAATTTCAACCTCTCGAACTTGTATTATTACCATAAAGCAATAATTGACAATTTATTCATGCTTTTTCTTTACTAAGATTCTAAGAACTGCCTCAAGACTTTTCCAACTTACCAAATTGAGGGTTTTTATCCCATTTGGACTTTTTTCTAAAAAATTCCTCTAAAGTGGTCAGATTTTTTTTAAATGCTTGAGTTGGCCATAACGCACATGGTGTGTGAGTGATCAATAAAGATAATGCACATGCTATGTGCGTTATATTTAAACAAGGTTTCTCCATCCTAGTAAACTGATGTGGCGGATAACGCACATGGGAAATACGTTATGATGATAGATAACACATTTCTTATATGCTTCATCTGCCACATCAGTTTTTTTCTTTTTTTGCAGAAGTTATAATTATTTCTTTTTTTGAAAAATAGTATTTTTTTTTATTTATGTCATTTGGTGTATATTTTATGATAATAATTATAACCATTTTAAGTAAAAAAGTTTATAAGTAGAAGTAATTTAAAGTATTTTATGTTTTTGTTACTTGTTGCAAGTTTTACTGTAACAATTTATAACCTATTTAAGTAAAACAATTTATAAAAAAAAGTACATAGAAGAAATATCATTAATATAAACTCTAAAATAATACAACACTTTGAAAAAAAAAAAAGAAACTTTTATATTGCTTTAACCCAGGTTATTACAGTTTTTCCATTATATCCGAGCATTCTGCATTTGCTATATCTTGGAGGAGAATCTGGGTCCGATAATCTATCTCTCCTGAAAACCTTGTAACTTGTTTCTGACCCCATTGATTGTTCATATTTGGAGAATAGAATGTCAAATTGTAAAGGGCATATCTCCAAAAGTCCCATGCCTAACTGGATAAAAACTGGATTGATATATTCTTCTGTAAGTTTTTGGCGAATATGTGACCGACACGTATGTATCAGTTATTGTATTATTTTCATTATAGACTGCATGATCATGAGAACAAGGTGATGTATATTCGTTACATTTCTCACAACTGCACAACTTTTCATTCATTTTCAAAGTGTAGACGATCTTGCCGCGACAATCAAGATGTATTGAAAATTTAACCATGTAAATACCAGCTCGTAGATTATATGGTGTTACTATGTGGTCTCTTGATTTGAAACCAATCCAATGAAACTTGTCAAAAACTCTTTTCAAGAATGGATGCACGTAATTCTGGGCCTCCTGACGGTGCTGGTTGAAGTACTTAACCAGTTTATTGAATATTAACTCAACTGGAGCTTTTAAAGGTAAGACCCTAACTTTTTTTAGGACACTGTTAAGTGCTTCTGAAACCTTGGTAGTCATCACTCTGTGCCTGTGCCCACTATCATGGATGAGTATCCATTTCTCTAAGGGTATCTTAACTAAATAATTATAAGCTTCTACATTTGTACTTTTAATTTCACTCATAGCATGTTCAGATTTCCATCGCTTAGCTTCGGTTTTGGCTTGCTACATAAAGTTTTTAATTCGTTGTTCTTAAAGGTCTTGATGAAATTTTTCGAATGTGGCATAGACAAAACCAATGCTCTGCAAATAGAGGTTGCCACAAAACTTGATTTTGGATAGCAGATAAAATCCTTTTTTGGCGATCTGATATTAAACAAACATGCCAATCCTTGACAGCATTTTTCCGTGGAAGTTTGAGAAACCAATTATGACTTTCAGAAAACTATTTATTAACAATTGCAAATGCTAGGGGGAATAAATGGTTATCCTCATCCCATGTACTTGCAATTAATAACACGCCTTTGTATATCCCCCTAAGATGAGCGCCATCCATAGAAATAACCAACCGACAGTTTGATAATCCAGTTATACAAGTCTCAAAACCCTAAAAAAGAAATTTGAAAATGTTAGCCCTAAGGGCATTATTGTATATGTATTTTATTATGATTAACATATGTTTGTGTGATGAGTATAGCTTAGTCTCTATAGAACCAACCGACAGTTTGATAATCCAGTTATACAAGTCTCAAAACCCTAAAAAAGAAATTTGAAAATGTTAGCCCTAAGGGCATTATTGTATATGTATTTTATTATGATTAACATATGTTTGTGTGATGAGTATAGCTTAGTCTCTATAGAACCAAAGAAGCACTTTTGGAGTCTCAAGGCTACACTAAATAAGAAGTAAAAGATCTTGGAATTAAAGTATAATGAAGAAGGAGAGTTCAAGCCATTCCAAGATCAAGGCATTGAAGACCTTGAAGACTTATGTCTTAGTTAGGGATATGCTAAGGTATTTTGTAGAACTCCCTAACTCTCATCTTTGTTTGTTGATCAAGTGTGAAGCTCCTTGGATGAATTTCTTTTTATAAACTATTCTTGAAAATACTAAGTATTCTTGATAGAGTTTTTGATGCCTTCAAAAGTTTTCTTATCTCTAGAAGAGTATCAAGAATACATATTTTGAGATGTGAAGGAACGTTCTTTTTGTTTAAGGAAAACTGGCTTATTTAAGGAAAACTGGCTTTTAAGTCATTCTGAAAAAAAAGGGTCACCTGATTTTTAAACTGGTCATCCGATTTTTAAAATCGGACGTCCTATTTTAAAATAGGTCGTCCGATTTTTAAGAGGGATTCATCTAATTTTTGTAGGATGCGTCCGTTTTCTAAAACCGGTGTTCCGGTTTTAATCTTTTACTTAACGGCTACTTTCTTCTCCTTCATATATATATATATTGACTTTGATCAGCTGCAAAAAGGATGGAGGTTGGATTGAAAATTGATTGAGATTATTTTAGAACATTTAAAGAGCTTTAAAAGTACATTAGTTCAAAGATCTTCATCTCATACATACAAATATAAAAATCTTCTTGGAGCTTCATTGTTGATCATCCATCAAAGAAGAAGTAAAGAGGAGTCTTGTAGAAGTATTTTATTGAGTTGTATCTTCCTCTTCTCAAGCTCATTTGGTAATATTGTTCCTCACTTTTCTTATTCTTTTATTGTGATCAAAGGTTTGTGGAAAACCCTTTGGGTGATCGTTTGATAAATTTGTTGTATTGTTGTGTTATGTAAACTTTGAGGTTTTTGTGTAAAACCCTTGAAGGGTGATCCTCATTGTGTGGTTGTGTAACCAACTTTGAAGATAGTGGATTTGTGAAATCCTTGGGTTGAGTCTCAAAGTAGTGGATGTAGCTTTTTTGAGAGAGTGAACCACTATAAATTATTATGCATGTTCTTTAAAGTTTAATTCTATGCTCATTGCTTGATTGCCGAAACTATAAGATTTTGTTTGGTGTGGATTCTTATCAAAAAGAGTTTTAGAATTCTTTTACAAACAAATTGTAGGTTTGTCTTTCTAATCACAGAAAAGATTTTATGAAAATTAGCCAAAAACTTTATTCTTCCCTCCCCCCCTCCCCTAAGGTTTTTCAATTGGTATCAGAGCAGGGTTTCTCTAAAAACGGAATAACATCCTTGAAGCAAAAGATCTTTCTTGTAATATGGCTAATGTTTCTAGTTTACCATATGTAGAAGGCTCTTCTACAAATAGACATTCTCTTTTCGCTGGTACAAATTATACTTTTTGGAAATCTAGAATCAAAATATATATTTGCTCTATTGACTTTAATCTTTGGAGCATTGTAGAGAAAGGACCTTATGTTCCTATAAAGGATGGAATAGTCAAGAAGGTCGAAGAATATGATGAGTTTGACTCAAGGAAGATGACTCTAAACTTTCAAGCTATGAACATATTGAGTTGTGCCTTGGATGCTAATGATTACAATAGAGTGAGTGGATGCGACTCGGCTCATGAAATGTGGAAGTTACTTGAAGTAACTCACGAAGGCACCAATCAAGTGAAGGAGTCTAAGTTGGCTATGTTGGTGAGAGATTATGAGCTATTCATGATGAAACAATATAAAAGCATTAGTGACATGTTCACAAGGTTCACCAACATCACAAGTGGCCTAAAGGCATATGGGAAAGAGTACACAAGGGGAGAAGTAAATAGAAAGATTCTTGATGCACTCCCAAAGGCATGGCAACCAAAAACTCTTGCCATTGAGGAATCAAAAGATTTAAGACAACTTCCTATTGAAGAACTCATATGATCTCTCCTCACCTATGAGATGAAAATAAAAAGATTAGATGAAATAGAAGATGAAGGCAAAGGAAGAAAAAGCATAGTACTCAAAGTGAATGAGGATGATCATACATGCTCGTCAAACAATGAAGATGAGATTGAGGATATGGCCTTAGTAATGAGGAAATTTAAAAGATTTTACAAGAAAGACTTCAACACAAGAGGAAAGTATCCTCCAATCAAGAAAGAAGGACAAAGTTCATCACTCTTTAAGGCTAGGTGCTTTGAATACAATAGCACCAACCATCTTGTAGCCGATTGTTCCAAAGCTATAGAAAAAAAAGAAAGGAGCATTGGAAGCAAAACTTGAGGCATTAAAGACAAAGAAGAAAGTCAAGGGACTAATAGGTGCTTGGGATGAAGATTCAAGCGAAAGTGAAGGAGAAGAAAAAGCCAACCTATGCTTCATGGCAATAGAAAATGAGGTACAATCTTCACCCTCAAATCTATCTAATCTTGTTGTTGATGATGATGATGATGATGATGATCTTAATTCTTTGCTCATTGAAATGTATCATGAATTGGAAAACATCACCAAAAAGAACAAGGAGTTATAGAATAAGATTGACAACCTATCAAACGAAAACTCAAAACTTGTTTGTGAAAACAAAACTCTCCTTGAATCTCTTGAAGTTTTGAAAAAGGAAAGTGACTCCTCAAAACTAGAATTTCAAAAACTCACTTTAGAAAACAAACATCTTTGTGAAAAAGTTTTCTCTCTTGAAAAATACATGGTAGATTATGATGATTTGAAGAAAAAGGTAAGTGATCTCGCCTTATGTATTGAAAAGTTTACAAACGGAAAAGAAAATTTTGAAAAGCTCCTTTGTTCTCAAAGATCACCTTTTGACAAAAGTGGAATTGGATATAATCATACCAATACCTCTTCGAAACAAATATGTTTTGTAAAAACTTCTTCACTCTTCTCACACCTTCGTCGCACCTATTGTGAAAAGTGTGGTCATAAAGGCACAAAATGTTTTATAAAAAGGAAGATTGAAAGGGCAGTAAAAACCATTTGGAAAATAAAAGAAAATCTAACTAACATTCATGGACCCAAAAAGATATGGGTACCAAAAGTCTTTTCTACTTCTTCTTTTGTAGGAACACAAGTCAAGGTCATCTAAGTCGTACTTGGATAGCGGATGCTTAAGACACATGACCGGATATGCATCCCTCATGAATGAGTTAAGAGAAACCGAAGGTGGCTATGTTATTTTTGGAAGGATCATCGGTATAGGTAAAATTGGATATAGTTCATCTTCTTTAATTAAGGAAGTGCTCTTAGTTGATTGTTTGACGTTTAATTTATCTACTATTAGTCAATTGTGTGATTATGGGTACAAAGTTTTTTTTTTTAAAGTGAATCTTCTTCTATCATAAACAAGCTTGTGAACAAAACTATTTTTGTTGCTAAAAGAGTTGGAAATGTTTATGTCTTTCATCTTGAAGATCTTATTTCTCAAAGCTTAAAGTGTCTCTTGGTTCATGATGATGATGCATTTTTGTGGCATAGAAGGCTTGGTCATATTAGTATGGATTCATTGAACCAACTTTCCTCAAAAGAACTTGTTAGAGGCTTACCAAAACTTCACTTTGAGAAAACTAAACTTTGTGATGCTTGTCAATTTGGAAAACAAATTAAGACTTCTTTTAAACCAAAGAAAATTATTTCAACTTCAAAACCTTTAGAACTCATTCACATGGATTTATTTGGAACAATGAGGACCAATAGTCTTGGTGGTAAGAGGTATGCCTTTGTTATTGTGGATGATTTTTTCTAAGATTCACTTGGACTTTGTTTTTAAGCCAAAAGGATGAAGCATTTCATGAATTTATTAAATTATTCAAAAGAGTCCAAACCTCCCTTGATTGCAAATTGATTTCTATAAGAAGTGATAATGGGAGAGAATTCAACAACCAATATTTTACAAAACTTTGTGATGATTTTGGTATTTCACATAACTTTTCGGTAGCCAAAAGTCCTCAACAAAATGGTGTTGCGGAAAGGAGAAACCGCACTTTACAAGAAATGGCAAGACCAATGCTTTGTGAAAACTCCCTTCCTAAATACTTTTGGGCCGAGGTCGTTAACACCGCATGCTACGTTATGAATCGTGATATCTTGAGACCTTCTTTAAATAAAACTCCTTTTGAACTCATTTTTTTTGCTATTTTAAAGTTTTTGGATGCAAATTCTTTATTTTAAACACCAAGGACAATCTTGGGAAGTTAAATCAAAAATTCGATGAGGGAATTTTTCTTGGTTACTCTTCAAACAAAAAGCTTATAGAATTTTTAACAAAAGAACTTTATGTGTTGAAGAGTCCATTCATGTAAACTTTGATGAAACTAACTTTTTTGAAAAGAGAAATGATGATGACATAGATAACTCTCTAAGCTACCAATCATTGTACAATCTAGCAATGGAAGAGCATGCTATAGAGGAAGAAGAGACGGAAGAAAGACAAGAAAATGATCAAGAAGCTCAAAGTCCTCCTCAAGTTGTGATATATCCAAAGGGACACACCAAGGATGAAATCATTGGCGATGTATCACAAGGGGTAAGAACAAGAAGGTACTTTATTATCTCACATTGAGCCTAAGTTTTTTTTATGATGTCTTGTGTGATGAGTTTTGGATTATTGTTGATATTTTTACAAAACCCCTCTCTGAAGCATGTTTTTGTTTTTTTGAGAAAATTGCTTGGTATCGTAAATTTAATAACTAATGTGTGTTGTTGATCCCATGTGATGCCATTTTTTTTACTTCATGATGTTACCTTAATGTTGTCAGTCCAGTTGTAGTTTTCTTTTCTATGATCCCTTAAAAACTTTCCTAAGTATCTTTTTGATTTATGACAAAAGGGGGAGAAATATGTGCAAGAACTAAGGGGGAGAAATAGTTGCAAGATGTATATTTTCTTTTGGTTGGCTATATATCTTATGGGAAATATGCTTAGAGTTACCTTGATGATTGTTTGATGCCATTCTTGTTGTGAAGCATGATTTTAAAGGGAGCTCATTTTTCTAAACTATCTTTCAAACCCTTGGCATATTTTCAAATTCATAGGGGGAGTTATCTCTCTCTTATGGTGTGTGGTATGCTTTGTTCCTATTGATGATTTTTTTGAAGCATTACCATATTGATCATACTTGCTCTTTTGTTCTTCTTGCATATGTATTTGTCATAATCAAAAAGGGGGAGATTGTTAGCCCTAAGGGCATTATTGTATATGTTCTTATTATGATTAACATATGTTTGTGTGATGAGTATAGCTTAGTCTCTATAGAACAAAAGAAGCATTTTTGGAGTCTCAAGGCTACACTACATAAGAAGTAAAAGATCTTGGAATTAAAGTATAATGAAGAAGGAGAGATCAAGCCATTCCAAGATCAAGGCATTGAAGACTTTGAAGACATCTTAGTTAGGGATATGCTAAGATATTTTGTAAAACTCCCTAACTCTCATCTTTGTTTGTTGATCAAGTGTGAAGCTCCTTGGATGAATTTCTTTTTATAAACTATTCTTGAAAAATCCAAGTATTCTTGATAGAGTTTTTGATGCCTTCAAAAGTTTTCTTATCTCTAGAAGAGTATCAAGAATACATATTTTGAGATGTGAAGGAAAGTTCTTTTTGTTTAAGGAAAACTGGCTTGTTTAAGGAAAACTGGCTTTTAAGTCATTCTGAAAAAAAAAAGGGTCATCCGATTTTTAAACTGGTCATCCGATTTATAAAACAGGTCATCCGATTTTTAAAATCGGACGTCTTATTTTTCTAGCTTTAAAAAAATAGGTCATCCGATTTTTAAGAGGGGTCATCCGATTTTTGTAGGATCTGTTTCAAAAATAGGTAGTCCGTTTTCTAAAACCGGTCGTCTGATTTTAGTCTTTTACTGCAAAAATACTACCGTTACACAGTGTAACGGCTAATTTCTTCTCCTTCATATATATATATATATTGACTTTGATCAACTGCAAAAAGGATGGAGGTTGGATTGAAAATTGATTGAGATTATTTTAGAACATTTAAAGAGCTTTAAAAGTACATTATTTCAAAGATCTTCATCTCATACATACAAATAGAAAAATCTTCTTGGAGCTTCATTGTTGATCATCCATCAAAGAAGAAGTAAAGAGGAGCTTGTAAAGTATTCCATTGAGTTGTATCTTCCTCTTCTCAAGCTCATTTGGTAATATTGTTCCTCACTCTTCTTATTCTTTTATTGTGATCAAAGGTTTGTGAAAAACCCTTTGGGTGATCCTTTGATAAATTTGATGTATTGTTGTGTTGTGTAAACTTTGAGGTTTTTGTGTAAAACCCTTGAAGGGTGATCCTCATTATGTGGTTGTGTAACCAACTTTGAAGATAGTGGATTTGTGAAATCCTTGGGTTGAGTCTCAAAGTAGTGGATGTAGCTTTTTGAGAGAGTGAACCACTATAAATTATTGTGCATGTTCTTTAAAGTTTAATTCTATGCTCATTGCTTGATTGCCGAAACTATAAGATTTTATTTGGTGTGGATTCTTATCAAAAAGAGTTTTAGAATTCTTTCACAAACAAATTGGAGGTTTATCTTTCTAATCACACAAAAGATTTTATGAAAATTAGCCAAAAACCTTATTCACCCCCCTCCCCCCTAAGGTTTTTCAGAAAATATAGTCTAGGGAAATACTCATCCTGTGATGCAACTACTCATACATAGTTCCCGGATTAGAATCTTTCATTACTTGGAGATACTTGAGCAAAATTGAAACAGTTGTCTCCCAGTTGTCGAACACCCTTTCTACCATAAACTTTTGAGCGTGCCATGCTCTCTTGTACATACAACCCGCCTGAAGTAATACTTGGACTTCTTGGATAACATTTGAGACAGGGATCTCAGGACCATTGGCAACAAGATGCGATGGTAATTTTGAAATAAACTTTAAACTAAAATTCGATACTTGTTTTGACTAAGTTGAATAAGGTATATGTATTCTTTGGTGAATCTGGTGATCTCCCAACGACCATAGGTTGCTTTTTTCTTGATTTGGATATACCATAAACAAAAATTTGCGTCGTTTGTATGATAACATTTTGATGTCTACTGGTCACTCTTACTTTTAACAACTCTAAACTCTCATCCTATCTGAAAAGACCACTTTTAACTGCACAAATTGTTTAGATTTTTTCAACAAAACTCATTCCTAATTGAAGATCGGTCATTGCATCGTTCCACTCTAGTAACTGGATAGTTCTTGATTCGATAAGATCATCTATCTCCTCTCTCAAGCCCATATCTAGAAAGGCTCCAGATGATGTATAATTATATAGAGCGTTACCGAACTATTGACTACTTTGCCATTGATTCACGATAGTTGAAAATAGAGGGTTTTGAGGTGCGCTAATGTCACTTCTTCATCATTATCACCATTATCGTTGTTAGATGCACTTTATACGTCAACATCTGCATTATCGTTGTTATCATCTTCCTGTACGTCTAGGTACAATATTGATGGTTCATCAGAAACTATCTGCATTATTGCCGTGATATGTTGACGAACATTGGAGTGATCCTCATGCGACTGTACATGAATATGCTGAAGATTTGAAAATGCCTGAATGGTTTAAATTCAACTAGAACGTGAATGCCTTCCTTAGATATATTAGATCTAATTGTTCAAAGGTAACACATCTCATCATTGTCGTTCATAATGTACAAAGTATAACTGAACATAAAATGAAGGCACATGAAGGCATCCCCATTGTCATTTGAACATGCCACTGATTTGGATCTATAACTCGATGTTTAAAAATTTTTCTACAAGTTCAAAATGTGACCATCCGAGTAAACGTCCATGTTTTCTTTGCTGCTTCAGTGAAATAAGGACCAAACGCATCACGGCCATGCTTCGAATCGCAAAAAAAATACCACTCTAACAGGTTGAGTATTATCCATGCTCATTACTTATAATGAATGCAGGAAAAGTATTAAAAGTTTCAGAAATTGAATAGAAGAAAAATGATTCAAAGATGTGGTGTGATGGGAAATTAGGGATTTTCAATACATATATATAAATGCATAAAATTTTGGCCTTTTTTGAGAGTCCAAATTAAAGTGTGCACATATGGGCTTGTCGGATTTGAATTCAAAAGTATTCAAATTCGACTAGTTTTTTGAGTTGTCATGTGGAGTGATGCACACTCACATGAGCTTGTCAGATATGGACTCAAAAGCATAAAAATTTTGGTGTTTTTTGAGAGAGCTAATTCGAATTAAAGTGTGCACATGGGCTTATCGGATTTGAATTCAAAAGAATTCAAATCTGAAAAGTTTTTTGAGTTGTCATGTGAAGTAATGTATACTCACACGGGCTTGTCGGATGTGGATCAAAAGCATAAAAATTTTTCTTACTAGTCAAGTCATGTTAAAAAGGTTCACATGGCGTTTTTCTTAGTGGTCTTTTTCATATTCAATTATTCATAACACCAGTATACTTCATCAAAGACGATGGTAGTCCCTTCAATGTCATCTACCTCCCATAGTATAGATGTCTAAAAAATATAGTAAGGAAAAAATATAAAGAAATGATATACATAAAAATATATAAAAAAATATTTAATTACAATCATCAGTCGTTCGAGCCCGCTGGCTGGTATTTATATGTCCGAGTGCCATGACGAGAGCGAATACGTATCGTCGCCCTATTCATAATAATTTGACTTTATTGGTTCTGGTACTATATAATATAATCATTTCGTGTGATCTCCTGATACTATATAATATAATCATTTCGGGGTGAGACAATTCCTCCATAGGTAAAAGTGGCCCATCCCTATTATGCTGTCTCGAATCATGCTAGACTTCTACATGAGTAGCATGCTGTATTGACCAGTACGTGTGATCATTTCCTTTGAGTTGGTATCGATGAAAAACCAAACGAGTATCACAAGCAGCACGAATAGGCTGATCCCGCACAAATTGTCTTATCACGTTGCTTGGATAGTAATACTCTACTATCTTACAACATATCAAAGGCACCTCTACCAGCCACAAGTTAGACGGTACCAGACCACATTTAGGATACGGTAGCCACAAAAATGTGCAACAAATTTAAATATTTAAATAATAAGCACATTTAAAGTATAACTAAAAATTAAAATATAATTTACAGTCCTACCTGGTCATATGGCATGAATCCAACTGATCTCTAAAAGCAAGCATGACATGTGTAGGAAGCGAGGTGAGATGAAATAATGTGCACCAGATAGCTCCAAGAGGAGTACAGGATCTTGTTCCACGTGCCTATCTAGCTGAATAGGTGATCAAGCCCAAATCTGAAGTAGCATAAGGACTCCCCCTATCTGCACCCCCTAAAGCTGCTCTGTATAGAATCTATACAAATATCTTAATACGCAACTCCACTAGTTATAAGCCTGTATGACATCAAAATCATCTAACAGACTGATGTAGCGGCCGTGAAACAAGCTGTCTGACATAGCAGGGAGCATATGACCTCCCAGAAGTAAGAAATAAAACCCCAAGCACGCATGATAAGGTCGTCATCAGTCTCTGAGTCTATGAACTCTCTCAAGATGCATGCCTCTAAAGGTTCATTCTCTACCTTATACCCAAAAAATTGAGCTAGCGACAACCAAATACCATAAGCCTCTCAATCATATCTATCCAATACTACTTTTGATGTACACTCCAACTAGGAACTGTAATAGGCAACCCATCTATCCGTAATCCCCATGATGCACATACTATAATGTGACTGTCACCTCACTTTCAAGTCATATGAAATGTGAGTCTCAAGCCTCCATCACTTAACTAATGCAGTAGTAAGTGCTTAGTTAAGGCCTATGTAACCACATCTGAAAACTTCCCCTAAACCCGTCCTATAAATAATATCAATCAATTTGGTGGGAGCCGTACTATAAGTCTGAAATAAATTACAACCAAAACATAAACACTAAAGATCAATAAAACATGTCTCACAATTCCCACCCCATACGAGCCCAGACCTATGCTCATGCAGCGTCGTTGATACCGGGTGAACATTTGCTGTTTTCAATTATAATTGTTTAGGGTTATAAGGGTTTACAATGAATCCTATTGAAGTGAGTTCATAATTTAAGGTTGTATAAGTTCTATGAGTTTACGGTTTATGTTTTAAAGTAAAATATTTTCTATTTACAGTTTCTAAATTGTAGGGTTTATGGTTTAGGTTTTAGAGATTATGGTTCATACCAAAATATTTTTTATTATCACACTTTAAAAAATTTAGGACTTACCGTATAGGGTTTTAAGGTTTTAGGGTTTAGGGTTTAAGGTTTTAGGATTAAGATCTAGTGTTATGCACTTTCAAAATTTTAGGGTTTACGGTTTTGGAATTTAAAGTAAAATATTTTTATCATTATGCACTTCATAAATTTTAGGGTTTAGGGTGTTAGGGTTTTAAGATTAAGATATAGTATTATACACTTTCTAAGGTTAGGGTTTAGGATTTTAGAATTTAAAGTAAAATTTTATTTATGATTAAACTTTATAAATTTTAGGACCAATATAGTCTGTCCTTGAAGTTTTTATTCGTTATAAAATTTTTTGTCTCTATTAAATAATTGCTATCTCAAAAGCTCTTGATTTGGGTAATAAAAAATATTTTTTTATTATTACCACTTTACCAAGTTTAGGATTTAGAGTTTTTGAGATCAGGGTTTAGAGATGGTTATATTTTCTTTTTTTACTAACCAAAACAAAATAGTCCTATTGGAACATACATTTATATGTAAATACCAGAATAATGTAAATGCTCACAACAACAAACAAGAAACAACAAAATACAAACAAAACTTCTATACAATTATGAATAATAAATTCAAAATTACCCCAAAATTCACCAATCACTGTTTCATTTTAAAATATTTTTCATTTTAACATAATCAATTTTAAAAATACCCCATTACAACTTTTCATAAATAGCTCTTTCTATTTTTAAAATAACTAAAAGTGTGATATTTTTCAACAATAAAGAACATGATCATCGTATTGTAACCAAATTGTTCCATTCAAATCCAACAAATATAAAACCACTTTAGTTACATTTATATTATTGAATAGAATCATAAAAACTGAAAAGAAATTGTGAGATCAAGTGATGAATTAATCTATCAAACTAACTAGCCATTTTTTCTTCTTAAAATTTATTAAAAAATCAACTCTTCTAAAATATAAAAAAATGTATATTATATATAAATACCTCGTTACTGAAATTTTTGCCACATAAATTATCGCTGCTACCAAAATCAATGTTGTTGGAATGAAAATCCAATTTCCCTAACAAACAAAGAAAAGGTTTCAAGAAGTGAGATTAAGAAGAAGAAACATAATTTAATCTAATTAAACTTTAAAAAAAATTGAAATTCCACTAAGGATTACTTACTTTCTAACTAGAAGTTGAGGATTAATGAAAGAATTTGTGAATTTCTAGTTGAAGAAGTTTAAGAACAAATTAAAGAGAAGGAAGGTTTGTGAAGGACAATAGAAATAGAAGAGAAGGAAGTTTTGTGAAGGAGAAAGTAGGAAGAAGAAGAAGGAAGAAAGAAGAAGATTGAATTGGAAGAAGAAAGGAGGAAAAAAAAGAGAAGAAGAAAGAAGGCAGAAAGAGAATAAAAAGAAAGACGATAGGGAGGAGGTTTTTGGTTTTGTGTTCGTTGGGACTGATAACGCATATGCTGCATGTATTATCGTGACAATAACACATACATTTCAAGTTTACTTACTACGGTACCATAGTGAATATGATCTCTACCAGACATACGTAACGCTTTAACTAGTATGCGGAAGTGGATGCCATGATTCTTCTTTCTGTCAATAACTGTGTGCATTGCACGGTGGATGTACAGAAGCTAAGTGGAGGTCCGAACCGACTGATGTTGAAGAATTAGTGAATGAGTTGTGGTTTTTGAAAGGTTAAGGAAACTAAATCCTGCAAAGTGTGCTTTGGAGCTCCTACTGTCAAGCTATTTGGTTTCATTGTGAGTAAGAAGAGTATCGAGATAGATCCTACAAAGATCAAGGAAATTCGAGATATGCCCATTCCAAAGATTCAAAAAAGATATGAAAAGCTTCTTGGGAAAGAATCACTTCATCGGTATCGTACAATTAACTTCCACTGGTGAGCCTTTGTTCAAATTCTTTTCTACGTGTGTTATCAACACGACAATGCATACGGTACATGCGTTATTTGTAACATCAACTACTTAATTCATGCCACATCATTAATCGCGCATTAACGAGATATTTAATTTTTGATTACATATAACGCATACAACATATATGTTATCACTATAGATAATGCACACGTTGTGTCACTTTTTGCCACTTTAGTGGCACTTTTTAAAAACAGGTCCAAATAGGGTAAAAAACCCCAAAATTGAGAATCAGAAAATTCATGAATACCTCCTACAAACTGTAGTCATTAACATGTCCTTTGTTTCCAAGTTCTACGTTCCTCCTTAACAGAAAACTCAACTCCCTACAAAGGAATTATAAATTCTAGGAATTTAGTTAGTCCAAATTATAAAGATTCATAAAAAAAAGGTCCAGATTATAAAGAGGATCAAATAAGACTGAAAAGTAGCTCAGTATTTAGCAAACCATACTGTACAGATACTCAACAGTGGCGACTGTTGCGACATAATTTACAGATTTGGCCAATCTTCTAGCAGCCTGCTCAAGCTTCTTCTTTTCTGTCTCCAATGGAGCAACAGTTATTGGGCCTTCCTCAATGAATGACCTAAGAAGGTGCAAATTAGGGACATTTTAGCTCTAGAATTCAGTTCAGAGTGACTGACTGCAGATGTGGTCAAAAAGGTATTGTTTTAAGCAATATTTCTGATACTACAGTCCTCCTTAGCTTACACAATGGGGATATAAGAATAATTTATTTTGTAATATATAATACGTACGCATGACAAAACCACAAATAAAGACAGATCAGATTCGGGCCTTGAACACTACAGAATATGCAATGGTGCAACATTTCCCTACTGATCGCATAGCAACTGGACTTCTAAATGCTGGTTGCTCTAGCAACAAAAAGCAGAATATAATGATGTTGGAAAAAGTTCCAAGTATAAAAGTAAAACAACTAGCTGAGCAGCCTTCATAATAAATATTTGAACTTCACCTTGAATAATGCCTTGACCTTCTCATCATTGTGATTGTGAACCTGCAAAGTCCGAATAGAAACAGTGTTGTCTAATGTATGTTAGAAAAGTGGTGGCTGGAAATCAATTTGACATTTCCCAAAATTCTTCCTCATAAACATCGTCTTAAGATAAAATCCTACATGACATGAGTTTTAAGATAAAATTCTGCAGTTAAGAAAATAAAATGTGTACCAAAGAGGAAATATACATACCTCAACAATAAGCTGCACATTTGAATAATTATTGTTGTTCCTTCCGCTTGGAACTTGAACAAATTGATCAACTATTCTAATATGCTCTGCATTTATTCTCATATCCTCTTGTATAGCCATTGCAACAAAAAAAATTGCCTTCTCTGTACCAAATGTCTCATATGCCCATGTCCTAATACTACTTATGAACTTAACAACAACCATTCCATTGTTTGCAACTAAGATACTCGTATTAGCGGCGTCTTTCTACCTAGTGCATAACAGAATTCTTCAACCTCAGACACACAGTAGTACGAGACCATGATGGATCTGTGACATTTTTTTAATTTTCTTTTTGGTAAAAAGGGGTCGATGTAATGGAATTGTTCTACTAATATACCCATTACCACTTAAACCCAATACCTGGCCTTTATCTTTGGCCTTCTGACATGTTCGCAACCCCTGAAATAACAGAGTCAAAGCTTCCTAGGTTGATTATTCATGAAAGTGATAAATAATCTCAAGGAGCACTTATTTTCAACATCAGCTTAGTACTATAAATTTATCTTCCACGGAGATGTAGCTTCATCAGAATACAAAACTGAAGAAACTTAATAATGTGAAAGAATTGAATTATGACTTTCAGAGGAAATAAACTTTCAAATTGGAATCCATATACATCAACGAACTTGTAGCCATAATTTTTTTTTCTTTTTGAGGAAAATCCGTATTTGTTAAGGAGCCAGAAAATGATGGTATTGAGAATTCTATAGCACACTAATGAGCTTCGGTATCACTTTTTTTGGAAGTTCACCTGCAAAACAACACAAAGAAGAAATATGTTATGAAGTCCGGCACCAAACACAGAACTATTTACTATTACAATGCCCCTATTTACTATTACAGATCCTGAATCAAGGAAGCAAAAAGAGAAAGGCAGAAAAACCTACTCTATTACAAACGGCTTTCTTCGCCTTCAACGTCTTCCAGAACACGATCCGAGAACAGTAATGAACAGAGAAACTGTTAGCAGTAAATAACAGAAAGGAAAGATTCAATCTTTACCTCGAGACCCTTCAGGTCTCGGTTAGGGCGCCAGCAGCGGGAGCCGAACAAGCTCTGCGAGTTCGGCCTCAGCGTGCGCGACGAAGGACAGCCCCGGAGTGTTCTTCCGGTGAAGAATAGCGTGAATCCCTCAGCTAACTGGTGGCCTCAAGGATCGGCTCTCAGTCTCTCTCTCAGCAGAGGCCTCTTTCCTCTTACCCGCAGCCACACACACGGTAACCCAAAGGTTAACCGGCACAGACCAGCGGAGGAGAGTCCCGAAGGGTCACACAGAAACCGAACACAAAAGACTGTTCGAAGGAAGAGAGAGGAAGACAGAAGGTCAGAGAGCAAAGAGGAGGCAACGGCGGCTCAAGCAACAAAGTGAGAGGATTAGGGCAGGCTGAAGAGAAAAGAAAGTATAAATAGCCAAGTCAGCTGGGCGGGTGGGGTTGAACCCGGCCCGCCCGGCGTCAAAGGCCTGCCAGCCCAACTTCCACTCTTAAAGAGACCCACCAGGTTTTATTCATCATTGGGATTAAATAATAGGCCAAAAGGGAAAATGAAAATAATGTGAAAATAGGCCACTAGGCCAACGAACTCCACCTTGAACATATTTTCATTTAATTTTTCAGCCAACAATGACTCAAAAGAGTCAACCTTCATCTATATGAAAGAGGTCCCTGCACAAAGAAAACTTATCAGTTGTCACAATTTTAGTACCAAAATCTGCAGGATTATCTTTAGTACTGATTTTCTCAATATTAACTAAGTCACTTGAAACCTTTTCCCTTATGAAATGATACTTAACATCTATATGTTTAATTCTTTCATGATAAACAGGATTTTTACACAAGTGAAGACAACTTTGACTATCAGTATAAATCACAGCTTTAGAATTTAAAACATGCAATTCAGATAGTAAGCCTTGAAGCCAAATGGCTTCCTTAATTGCCTCAGTCAGCAATGTGTTCAGCCTCCGTAGTCGATAAGGCGACTACAGGCTGCAACTGTGATTTCCATGATATGCAATTCCCTGCCAAAGTAAAGAAATAAGAAGTGGTAGATTTCCTACCATCTTTATTACCTGCAAAGTCAGAATCCACATATCCAACCAGTTCAAAATTATCAGACCAATTATGATAAAGAAGACCCCCTATCAATAGTCCCATTAATATAACGCAACAACCACTTGAGAGCTGCCCAATGATCCCTACCCGGGTTAGACATGAATCGGCTAAGAAGGCTTATGGAGTAAGCAATATCAGGTCGGGTGGATATCATAGAATACATGACGGATCCTATAGCCATTCTATATGGTATGTTGGCCATGTCATTCTTTTCTCTATCGGTTTTGGGGCAAGATTTATCAGAAAGCTGAAAGTGGCTCGCAAGTGGTGTACAAACTGGTTTGCATAAATGCATCGAAAATTTGGAAACAATTTTCTGCAAGAAGGATTTATGGGATATGAATCAGGATCTATCAGCTCTATCCCTAATAATGTTCATCCCAAGGATTCTAGACGCAGAACCTAAGTCCTTCATATCAAATTCAGACTTCAGCAAGGATTTCAAGCGAGTAATCGTATCTCTATGCTTACAAGCAATTAGCATATCATCCATATAGAGCAAAAGATAAATAGCAGTTTCAACACTATCACCATAGAAATATAAACAGTTATCATAATTGCTTTTAACAAAACCAGCTTTAAGCATGAAAGAGTCAAAACGTTTATACCATTGCCTAGGTGATTGTTTAAGTCCATACAAAGACTTTATCAACAAACATGCCATGTTTTCCTTGCCCTTTTCCTCAAAACCTGGTGGTTGATGCATGTAAATAGTCTCTTCAAGTTCCCCATGCGAAAATGCAGTTTTTACATCAAGTTGTTCAAGATCAAGATCATAAAAGGCAACAATTGCAAGCATTATCCTAATTGTTTTATACTTAACAACGGGAGAAAATATTTCATTAAAATCGATGCCCTCAACTTGAGAAAAACCTTTTGCAACCAGCCTAGCCTTGAACCTTGGGGGTTCATTGGCGGTCTCAGCTCTTTGATTTTAAAAATCCATTTGCAATCAGTTAATTTTTGCTTTGAGGGTTTTTGAACAAGAATCCAGGTTTTGTTTTTATGAAGTGAGGACATTTCCTCTTACATAGCATGCAACCACAAAGAACGGTTAGGACTCTTTAAAACATCAGAAAATCACAAAGGTTCTTTTTCTTCCATATAGGATGCAGCAGCACAGGCATATGAGACGATGTAGGAATAACCATACCTAGCGGGTTTTCTCGTCTCTCTCCTTACTCTATCTCTAGACAGCTGGTAGTCTCTTAGAGCTTGGGCTTGTGCCTCGGGATGATCCTCATCATCCTCATCTGAATTTTCAGATTCAGGCGTGCTGGTTTCCGGCTGCTGACTGGTCGGTATATCCGACACCTCACTGGTTTCGGGTTGATCGTGGGGTTGTGATGGTTCGGAGGTGTCCTCCACCTCCACGGGAATATTTCCATCTACAGGAATGTCACTAGGGCTATCAGGATTGGTTTTAGCCTTTAGGCAAGGCATATCAAGTTCTTTGAAGATCACATCCCTACTCACAATAACCCTCACCCCCGGCTCACCTTTGATCCAAACATATGTGATGTGGGCTTAAGTTTGTAATAATATATATACATACATATATATATATACATATATACATGTATATATATGTATATGTATATGTGTCTGTATATGTATATACATATATAATATGAATATATATAATTATATATATGTCTTATATATGTATATATATATATAACCAAGGGTTAGGTAATATACTATAAACGCCATAACATAAACCGAGTAGGCCGAGTTTATCATGGGCCAATGGTCTTGAGCCAAAAAATATAAAAGTTTGATGCACTATTCCCATCATAAGCCCTCCAAAAAGAATTTATGATCTTTTGGTTTTCAAATTATTTAAACTTTTGGGTGAAAGTTCAAACTGGCTTCTCAAGAAAGACCCTTCATTGATGATTCAGGTAATGCATCTTTTGTAATTATAAATTATTTGCCTTTCTCGATAATCATCAACATTTCTTCTTTATAGACATCTGATTCTGTTTCAAAATGTCGAGTTCAAGACAAATGCCTTCCAAGAACTCTAAGCAAGCTTCTTAGTAGACTTCCAAATTTAAAACCTCCTATTCATGTAGTTCCTCTAAACTGCATATTTCAATTATACATTCCAAATCTGATACCACTCTTGGTAGATGGAGATATTCAACTGGGAACTAAAAATTTTATATGCTTCTATTGATCCCGAACAAGCTATTACCCAACATATCTGTACTTTAGAACCTCCAATCCAATATGATGCTAATGAAGGGGCTGATGTATGTGAATCGGGAGCTGTATTATACCCTTCTAACATTCATTTTGCTAATTTAGAAAACCTTCGAAAAAATCTTTAGGATATTATCCTAGTCTGGATTAATGGCGGTCGTTGGGGAAGATAGGGCCCATATGCCCCTATTTCGAAGTCTACCGAGTAAATTGATTGCTTACTGAGATAATGGATTAATGGAAAAATTGAAATTAGAAAAATTGCCTTGAATGGAATATGACAGATTGTCACGTTTATTATGATTTGCAAAGCTTTCGGGCTTTCGATCAATATAGAAGTATTTAGGAAAATGTTTGGTATAAAGCCGTTAAAAGAAGGTCCCAAATGGCATACATTTCATAAGAAAAATGGAGTAGATAAGTTTATAATAAAACTGCCACTATCCATTCATGGATGAAAGAATGAGTTCTTTTACGTAACAAATGTCCAAAATTTCTCAGAAATCCCTTAGAATCGACGAAGAATGCTGTCAAACTATGAAGTGGCAACAAACCATCTATTTGCTGAAGATTACAAAAAGAAATTGGTAGATTACTCATTTGGGATGACATTGAGAGAAGGAAACTGGGATGAAAAGTTGATGGAAGCAGGAGGTTTCTACACAAACGAATATGTGGATTTACACCAATTAAGTCTGTGTTTAAACATAAAAGTGACGAGCACTAATGAATACGTTGTATATGTGTTATTAAGTATAAAGATCAAAAGAATAACAAAATCTATTAAATATGCAAGGGCGACCCTGCTAACGAGCTTAATAGAACCAATAATAAAATTAAAGATAGCTCTACCAATAGCAGAAACCAGGGGAAGGCATGTTAATGTATATAAAATAATTATAAAGGATATGAGTAAACGGAAATTATTTATGTTGTAGGTATGTCTCTAGAAGAACTAGTGGACCAACATCGGGAAGAAAGAAGTAAAAAGGTAGCATATAAAATAGGAAGAAAAAAAAAGAAATAATTCCTATTACTGGTTCAAATGTTGCTGACCTTCTTGATGTGGCTAATTCGCGCAAAAGAAAAAGAACTGAAAATGGTGAAAAAAGGAGAAATGCATCTTGAGCATTGCCGATTCCGGATAGACCTAAGGAGCATGAATTCTTTCCTGTGCCAGAAGAAACTCCTCAAGAAGAAAGAAATATAGATCCAATTCTAGATAAAATAACAGAAGTGGAACCACTGGAAAGCTATGAATTATTCTTTACAAGCTAGACAATGAAGATGAAAAAAGAAAGGAGATCACCAGAAAGGAAGAAAGGGATTAAGGATATCAAGTTTGGCTCCTTGGGAATGGGTGCAATAGCAACTGCTCCTGGGAAAAATTAATGGATAGTTTCACACTTGAATGAATTCTACGTAAAAAATCACACACATATATAAAAATTATAACGATATGGATGTAATACGAAAGAAAGTTGTCTGGGTGATTTTATGGTGTATACAAAACATGAATATAACAAATGAAGATGCTCGACACTTTGGTAATTTTTTTCGTCACATCAAAAAATGCAAGAAAAACAAGTGGCAATAGCTGTTATGTTGGAGGAAGAACAACAGGAAAAGATCTGTTTTGAGGAGCAAGTAGAAACTTTGGAGAAAAATTTGATAGAGTTGAAGGCAGCGAATGTGCTATTAAATAAGACTACTTCTACTATAGATAAAGAGATAAACAAGTTGAATGATTTGAAAAGGTGAACATCTCGAATTTGATACACGAGGGAAAACCATCAAAAGATACGATCAAGAAGTGGCAAATTTGAAAGGGAAATTATCCCAATTTATAACAGAAAAGGGAGAATTTCAATCTCAGTTAAAGAACAAATTATAAAAGAATTTTGCGAATCTTCAGATGGGGAATGCTGGTTTCTAGGAATTGCAGTGCCAATGTTAATGACAGTTGTAACTAAACTAATAGAGAGCATACATGATTCCAATGAGTATGTGGTGTTTTCCAAAGTAGCAAAAGCTTACTATAAATGTGCAACATGTCCTGAATTCCCTTAGACTGGCATCAAAGATTAGAAGGTGAAAATTTGGCAACATAATATGTTTTATCTTCGAAAAATAAGGAAGTCCAATTACCAAAACCAAAAATCCAATCATGCCTGCTGAACTTACAACAAACAGAAGATAGAAATTTGAATTCCCATGAGCATGATCAAGAGAGAAGTGCGACAGATGAACCTTCCACGAATAGTGTCCCTGACACGCCTTCCTTAACGATGAAAGATTATCAATTTCTGGAAGTGACTCAAGGAAAAATGGAAACATATAGTCAAGATAATGTCCCCGATACTAATATATCGGGAAATGAACAACTTCCATCACAAGTGTCTCTGGTGAAGAAAGTACTATTCATGTTGAAACATAACAAGAAGATGAGAGGAGAAACAAAGTTTTTCCAAGTAAATCTCCGAATAAGGAGAAAAGTGTGCGTGTCTGGGAGGAGGTGACATCTTCCGGTAGTAGAAAAAAATAACACGTCCCCTAACAGGAATGGAAAAATGTAAACCTAGAGGTTGTTCCTCAAATAAATTATGTGCCAAGATCGGGTAGGTTTTATATGAAGTGTGCCTCAGCCAACTTCAATATGGATAATGCGTGAAGTTATTTTGATGTACCCATGTTTGGGCTTTTACTATTATTAAAGGCATGTGTTCACCTTAGATAGATAAAAAAAAATGTATTTTATCTAATGGGCTAAATCATAAACCCCATTTTACTACCTGATTAAGAAAAAGAAGATTTAGCTATCGTAAAGTTAAATCTAAGGATAAAGATGAACGTAACTTAAGTGTCGTGTCCTCTCAGAAATGAATTAGAATGAAGTCCACGTGTCAATTGATAATTGATGCTGGTTAAATTCCCAAGGTAAAAAGTAAGTATTTCTAAAAAATAAAGTGCCTTTGAAACTGTTTGAATTGCCAAGAGACAATTATAAAAAGGAGGAGAGCATAAAAGGGGTGTTTCATTCTGTACCTTACTTTCTTCATAAAAGTATACCATCAATATCATAAGAGCAATGACACTAATAGTGGAGGCTATGGAAGGTTGTGCATTGCCATATTGCCCTCTTGTGGGATATCCTTTCAAGGATATATTCCCAGAACTACGTACCTACCGTACACACTTTTACAGAAGGAAACAATATTTAAACATTCCCCTGGTGCTTGTACTAAAAGAACATGACAATTTCTCCTTTGAAAGATTATGCGCTTTGGTAAAGACATACCTGGCTTTCTGAGGGGAGTCAGTATGTGTAGAGTTGGATGCACATGAAGTTGCCATCACATAGATATTTGAAAAGGTCAGTGTGTTACTCTTGCTAGAGATATCCTAGTGCCTCAGCAGGCGATTGCTCATTTCGATATCAATTTAAGAATGCACGACGATGTTCACTGAAACCTTGCTCATTATGAGGTTCTAAAATTGTATGCTAATTTTGAATCATGTAAACATAGAGGCTTGAAGCTCAAGAGGAAGTAGGGAGAGATGGTCTCTGGGAGCGAATTACCTTGATCTTAAGAGAAGGGTAATTTAAAAAGATTTTGTTGTTAATAGTGAAAAGTTAGGTCTCCCGTCGAGTGGACACAAAATGATGTAAATTTTCTTTGTTTCTATTATAAAGAAATAAGGAAATATAGATTAGGTCTAGCAGGGATGGCCTCCTGATAGATAGAAGAATGAATAGGGCTCTCCTTTTTTTGTTTAATGTTATATAATTTTGACAAAATAATATATAGCATATATGTGTGTGTGTATAACTTCATAATTCTAGAAGTATTTGTTTATTTTTATGAAAGATGGAAAGAGTTAAGAAACAAAAGAAAAGGGTTGTATTGAGATAAATATTATCAGGATAAGACCATAATTATAAAGAAAATGTGTAAGGGATAAAATTGGAAATAACAAATCCTGATGAAAGAGAAATATATAACATTTATTCCTTGCTCTTGGAAAATGTGTTTTTTTAGTAAGCAACTTTTGTTGTACCATGATTTGCTTAAGTTGTTACCTGTAACAGAAATATACCCGATAATCTTACCAATTTGAACAAAATGGAAAAGAATCGAGAAATAGATGAAATTATGCTTATATGTATAAAAAAGAAGAGAAGTATATGATATTTGAAAAATAATCAAATACAACCAAAGGTATGTGAAATAACTTTTCTCAAGGAAAACATTTTCTAAGGTTGATGTCATTCTAAGTCCTAGCCAAAATTTTTCCTTCACTATCTTGTAACTTGTAACTCCCGTTACCATTGCATTGAACAAACTAATAGGGATTTTCCCAGTTAGGATCTAACTTTATGTTTGGATCTACCCGTCTGATTTCATTCTTTCTAAAGGGCTAAATCACCTTCTTTAATCGTGGAAGGCCTGACCTTGGCATTGTAATATCTGGCCACTTATTTTTTGTAGTGTGCATCCTGCTTGGCAGCTTGATCTTAGATTTCATCAATAAGTGTAAGGTGTTCACGTCTTGTCATTTGACTTTTCATCAAAAGCCATATATTTCGCAACAATCTATGGCCAATTTCAGCTGGAATGACGACATCTACTGCAAAACAAAAGTTAAATGGAGTTTCACCCGATGTTGTTCGTGGGGTTGTTCTGTAAAACCACAAAACATTTAGCAGTTCCTCTAACTATCTACCCTTCAAATTGTCCAATCTGGTCTTCAAACATCTCAAAATAGTTCTATTAGTGACCTCTGTTGCACCATTGGTTTGACGGTATCCCACATATGTGAATCCCTGCTCAATTCCTAGTTCTTCACAAAATTCTCCGAGCTCTTAGAATCAAACTGCTTGCCATTGTTTGAAATTAGGATCTTAGGAATTCCAAATCGACAAATGACATCTTCATAGAAAAATTCTTTCACTTTCCTTGCTATAATACAAACTAATGCTTTTAACCTGAACCATCGGGTAAAATGATTTATATCTACTATCAGGTAATTCTTACCAGCAGGAGCTTTCGGGAATGGTCCAAGAAGATCAATGCCCTATTGAGAAAAAGGAACTGGGGCACCAAAGTTATGATATTCCGACATCGGGATATGATCCTTATTAGCATGTATTAGGCACTTTGTGCTTGTTTTCACCAAATTTACGGAGTCTTCTTTCGTAGTTGGCCATTAGTACTTGTATCACAATGCTTTATTCATTAATGCTTTAGTCCCTATGTGAGATCCACAAATACCTTCATGAATTTTGCGTAGCACATATTGTCCATCTACTGGACTGACACATTTAAAAAGTGGCCAATTGCCCATGGTGCAATATAATTGGTCATCATTCAAGATATAATTTATAGAAGTGGTGCAGATTTTTCTGGCCTGTTTGTCATCATTTGGGAGTTTTTCTTTCAAAATGAAATCCTTAGTTGGTTGAGTCCAATCATTTCTAGATTTTGTGGTGAAAATCTCTTTGGTCGAGCTTTTTCTTGAAGAGATTCAATCCATGTGCCTTTCATGGGCTGTCCTGCGCTTAACTTAGACAATGTGTCAGCACACACATGTTCTTCCCGAGGCATTTTTCAAACAAACTTTCGAAAATCTCATTATCAACTGTTGAACACATGCCAAGCACTTTGCATGTTATATTCTTTTGCTTCAAAACCACTGGTGACTTGCTCGATGACCACTTGTGAATCACTTCAAATGCAAAGACAAGAAATTTTGAGAGTTTGAGCCATTCGTGAACTTGTTAACAAAGCTTCATATTTCAGCTTCATTATTGCTAGCGGGAAATACTAGTGTAAGCATATTGATGACTATCGGGATCTTCTAAAATGCAATATGCTCCTTTGTGCTTTTCGCCCGATGACCCATCAACATTTAAGATCCAAAAATGAGTCATGTCAATAGTATCTGATGATTTGTTATCATCAGAAGAATCGAGAAAGGAACATTCAGGAATAAATCAGGTGATGTTTGAACTTGGATGGTCTTGCCAAAGGAAAAGTCAATTTGATATTCATTTAATTCCAAAGTCCACTTAGATATCTTACCCAATATGTTTGATTTGTGAACTATATGGCGAAGTGGAATGTTTGTCAAAACATTATTGTGTGTGCTTGGAAATATGGTTTTAATTTCCGAGCAGTGAAAACCAAACACAAAATGTGTTTTTCCAAAGAACTATATTGTTCTTCCCAACCATTTAAAAAATGACTCACATAGTAAATAAGTTCCATATTATCATCACGTTTTGAGAAAATGATAGAGCTAATCACTTTAGAAGTGATTGCTAAGTACAGATACAAGATCTCATTGGGTATCGGGGTTACTAGCAGGGGCAGGGAAGAAAGGTATGCCTTAAACTTTTGAAAAGCATTATTAGCATATGCTGTCCATTTAAACTTGGTTGGACGTGTCAAAATCTGATAAAATGGTAATCCACTTTCACCTGCTCTGTGACTCTTGCTAATTGCTACACTTTCTTCACCGTTCGTAGATCTAAAATATCTTGAATGGCCTTAATCTTCATTGGATTAGCTTCGATTCTTCTTACTAGATAACCCAGACACTTTCCAGATAGAACTTCGAAGGTGCATTTTTTGGGATTGAACTTCATCTCAATCTTTCGAATTCTGTCGAAAACTTGCCTCAAATCATCAGGTGCAGATTCCTTTTTCTTAGATTTGACAATAATGTCATCCATATACACCTCTATAACTTTTTCCCAATAAGACCGTCAAAGGCCTTGTTCATACCTTCTTAAAAGTTAGCACCTGCATTCTGTAGCCCGAAAGCATTCGAGTCTAACTAAAATACAATCATCTGTAACCAATGCAGTTGTTTCCTTGTCTTTCTCCGCCATTGGGATTTGGTGATATCTTTTTTAGGCATCGAGAAAAGATAATAACTCATGTCCAGCAATGGAATCCACCAATTGATCAATTCTGGGGAGGGGTTATGGTTTCTTTGGAATAGCTTTGTTTAAATCTGTGAAATCAATACAAACACGCCAAGTCCTTCCCAGTTCGGCTACTACTACTAGATTGGATAAGAACTCAGGAAAGTCAATTGGCTTGATTATTCCAACCACAAGCAATTCTTATACTTCTTTCCTTATAATGTCATGTGTAGCCTTAGCGAAAACTTGCTTCTTCTGAAAGGTTAACTTTGTTCCCTGATGGAATTCCCAACTTATTTCTGCAATGGAACGAGGTACCATACCGAAATCTACAGAAGGCTACGCAAAAACAACTTTTTATTCCACCAAGATTTTAACAAGCTTCATGTGTAAAGGTATAGGTAAAGTTGTGCCAATCTTAACTGTGTGATTTGGCTTTTGGGCATAAAGAACAAACAACTCAAACTCTCTATCTGGCTCAAGCTTTGGTAACTTATTACTTTCTTCCAATTCTTCTTCAATGCATTCAACTTCCTTAACTGTACAAAATAACATTCTTGAGTAGCTTTTTGGTCACTATACATCATGTGTACCTCTTTCCCCGTAGGAATTTCCATGGATAAACCACAAGTAAAGACTTTAGCTTGCAATTGATTTAAAGCTGGACGACCTATTATACAATTTTATGGAGAAGGAGCAAAAATAATAAAGAATTCAACCATGTGAGCAGTGTTACCAATGGAAACTGGAAGAGTAATCTTGCCATCTTACTTGATAGTTTGTCCTGTGAATCTAACCTAGGGTGCTTCATATGGCAATACTGTGCTCCAATGAATATACATTTGTTTGAATGTATCCTTAAAAAGACATTAATTGAACCACCAGTATCAACAAGGATTCTTTTAACAAGACACTGATCGATGGTCATGGTGATAACCAATGGATCATCACCATGAGCTTCCCTTGACCTTTTTGTAGAAGCAGAAAGGCCAATGTCTTTGATAAAGTTGATGGCCTTCATTTTAGAAGAGGAAGTATCATTTTTCCTATTTCTTTTGTCATTTGGCCAAGATTTCTTTGTATTATCATTACTTGGGACTCGCTTAGCAGAGAAGCACTATCAATGAATTCTTTTAACTCTCCTTTTTCAATGGCATTCTCAATAGTTTTCTTCAATTCATTGCATCGTTCATTATCATTACTGTGGTCTTTGTGAAATCGGCAATATTTAGCTTTATTGTGTTTATCAGGGGGAGGGGTGTAAGCATCTTCATTGGCCGTGCTAAAATTCTCAAAAACTCAATCTGGTACAATATTTCAGACCGGGGAATTTTTAACGGAGTGACTCGAATTGAGGAACATCAGGTTTCCAAGTGCCTAACCTATGTAGAATTTTGGGTTTGGGTTTTAGCTCCCCATTTTTCAGTTTCTTTGGACTTTCGTATTCTTTGATTCATTTATAACTCCTGTTTCCATCTCACATAATCGTCAGCATGAATGAATTTTTGGATTTTTCACAAAAGAGTGTTGACATTAGTTGGTTCTTTTTGGGCTAACTTTCTAGAGAAAGCAGAATTTGTTAACCCACGTCTATATTCATGTATGTATTCTTTTTCAGATTAGTTGGGGATTTCTTGTTCTACCTAATTGAATTGGGCAGTAAAATCCCAAACTGATTCTGATAGTCTCAGTCACACACTGAGAAGAAAATTTGAGAAGAAAGTTTTGAATGAACTTTTCACCTAAGCTTGAATCTAGTAATGCTTCTGTAAGGGAACTTGGAAACATCCTGTACCATGTCCTGTCAGAAGCATTGTAGACATATATTTAAGAAGTAAATCTCATCATGTGTTTGGTTAGATCCAAAGACCCATCATAAGTTTCTAACTTCAGATGAGAAAAATGATTAGTACCGGGGCATAAGTGTGGAATTCAAGTAAAGGGTTGTGCAATAGAAAATCCCAATCAATATTCATAGGATGTGTAGAATGAGTCTTTTGAGCCAGAGTTTGATTGACTAAAATCATGGATAGTTTGGGTTTGTGAAACGGGTGAATCTCTTTGAGAAAAAAATCTCCCGAAGCCATGTTAGGAGGAAATAATGGAGATAGAAATTGTGGCCAGTAAATTATGGAAGGGAGCAGAAATGATCACTGTGGAAACTCCAAGTGCAGATTGCTGAGCCAACATCGTTTGTAAGGCAGGGAGAAGAGTTTGTAACTGTAAAATATGCTTCAATTGTAAAATGGAACTAGTTGTGCTAGTGCCAGGAAAAGAAAAACAAGAAGTGGAAGGTCATGCTACTTGTGTGCTGGGGATGGTGAAAGGAAATGGAAGTGTAACAATGGTAGTTTGTGCAGATGAAAGCGAAGGAGGAGGATCAGTAGAAGAAAACCGATTAAATTGTAAATAAATGAGTATAGAATGATGTATTAAAACTTTTTTTGATTTTCAATAGTTGAATTTGCGTAGATCCTCGTTTTAAGTTGTTGGATTGTAGAGAGTAAGGAGAGAGAATAAGGATAGAGAGAAAGTTCTTGGAGGGAAATAAATTTTTTTTCGCGTAACTTTGATATTCTGTCGCTTAATTTATTGATCCCCATGCAACATGATCTATATTTTATGTATTGTCAAGATAATTTTGGATTAATTTCAAAATACCTCCTTGAAATTAGGGGTTCGTACAACTTTAATTCATAAAAATTAAAAGTACACATTGAACCAAAAGTTAATATACCTCTGAAAAATCCTTAAAAAAGAGCCTATGAACTTCACACTTAAGTACCACAATATTAAAAAATAAGCTTTTAACCTTCAATAACTAACTAAGATTTAATAATAGATGGTGTCATCATTTATAAGTTAAGATATCTATTTTTTTTTTCTTGTCCATGAACCCTAATCCTTTAAACATTTTAAAATTTTTAACTTCTGATATCAATATTATTTCCTTCAAAAGTAAAAGGAAAAATAAAAAATTCAACATAATATATAGCTATTCCAGAACAAACATATATACATATATATAGTTTGACTTTTCTTTTAAAACTATATCAGATGTATGATTAATATTATATGATTGATTAAAGATTATGTGATTTTATATGTTATATTTAAGATACTTTTTGTTGAATTAAAAAGAAATGTGGCATGTTATATTGAAGAATATAAACTCTAACTTAATAGATTGAGTATTTAATTTGGCCCCTAAAAGTAATGTTAAAACTCTACCACTAGTACTGGAGACAATTATATTGGGAGATAGTAGCTATTTATAGTCATAAATTATTTTTACTTTTCTCTTTATAGTCACACACTTTGATTTTATCTTTTTCTAGCTATAAACTATTTTTTCTTTTCTCTTTATACAAGCTTTGATTTATCATTTTTTATCATGAACTACTTTGTTTTTTCTTTTTATAGTCAAAAACAATTTTTGACCTCTCAGATATAGCAATTTATTAAAAATAGTTCATGGCTATATCTGCGAGGTCAAAAATAGTTTATGGCTATAAAGACAACAACAAAAATAGTTCAAGCTATATTTGAGAGGTCAAAAATAGTTCATGACTATGAAGAGAAAAAAAAATAGTTCATGGCTAGAAAAAGATAAAATCAAAGGTTGTGGCTATAAAAAGAAATACAAAAATAGTTCATGGCCAGAAAAAGATAAAATCAAAGTTGTGGCTATAATGAGAAAAGCAAAAATAGTTCATGGCTAGAAAAAGTTAAAATCAAAGTTTATGCCTATAAAGAGAAAAGCAAAAATAGTTCATAGCTAGAAAAAGATGAAATCAAAGTTTATGGCTAAAAAGAGAAACGCAAAAATAGTTCATGGCTGTAAATAGCTAATATCTCATTATATTGGTGATAGTGCCTTTTCTGGTGGTCGTATTGGTGATAGCCATAGAGAATGTGGTGGTTGACAACAACTTTAGTGAAGGTGAGCGGCAATGAATTTCTTGGGAAACATTAACTTCAGAAATGGTTTAGTAGTTTTTATTTTTTTCTATTTTTTATATTGTTGTGGGATGACTATTGTGTTGTGTTATTAATTTTTTTTCTTCTACTGCTGTGGGATCACTACTTTTCTTCTTTAGTCTTGAGACAATAACAAAGTCTAGAATCTTGTCGCCATGATTGGCTCAAGGTAGACTAGATCATTGCTTATGTTCTTGAAGGATGGAAAAGTTCTTGATGGTGCAAAGAGAGACTTTGCAGTAAATAAAACTGCCAAGAGAAGAAAAATAAATGTCATGAAAACTTAGGGAGGACAACAATTTGGCTGTCCTTATCAATGATGGAGCTGTTTATAAGGTTACCTTTGTAATAATTTTTTTAGATTAGAGGAGCAAAATGTGCTTCAGAGTAAAAAATGAGCTCTCATCAGAAGAATTGAAGGAGATCAAGAAGAGAAAGGAGAAAGAAAAAGAAAAAGAGAGGAAGGAAGCAAAGAAGAAAGCCAAAGAAAATGAGAAAAGGAAAAGAAAAGAAGCTCAGAGAAAGGAAAATGAGGAGAAGAAGAAGAGAGAAGAAAAGGAAAAAGTGAAGAAGAAACATCAAGGACTAAAGAGAAAGGGAGAAAGAAAAGAACTCAGAACTATATGATGTATCATCCATTCTTTTGCGTTCATTTTCAAGTTTTCTACATGTTTAGAATAAGAAAGAACTGAATAATACATGGTAGAAATTGTCTTAGTTCCACCACTATTTTCTCATTCACAAGAAATGAAAATCCACGATTGTGTTACCATTGAACAAAAACAAAAAATTATCAAAATGAAAAAGACTATATCCTATATTACTCTCAGAATACTACTGGACTAGGATATACACCTGTAGGGCTCTTAGATGCCTTTTTGCCAGCAAAGCTTTCAGCTTGAAATGGGAAAGTGATCATTAGGTTCTGGGATTCACAAAGCATAGAATTGAGATTGCTTTTGTATGCATTTTTGCGGATCGGTGGCTGAGTTGTGCATCCCTTGTAGTTCACCAACTAGTTACCAATTAATCATGCTCTATTGGATGGCTCTACTTGTAAGTAGAATTCCATAATGTAGAAATACAAGAAAAGGATAGTAAAAATCATAAAACACAAAAGGGATAGAGTAAACTGTCCTACAAGATGCATTTTACCTTCTATAGAAGCGCAAGAAGGGCCTGGAGAAGAGTTTGTAGATCCAACAATGAATCATCTAACTTTGATAATTGAAGCAACGCCTTTTACATATGCAACTCCTCTAGCCTTTGTTTATAAATTTTCGGATCAACCTTCCATGAGAAGAACGTGTCATCATCTTGTCACGCTTTTTTATCTCTTCCTTGAACCTGTGAATCCAAAAACCACTTCTTTACCAAATCCATTTTGATTTGTATGAGCTGGTCACCTGGAGCATCTCTCACGATTTTGACCACTATACCCTCAAACACTCTCTAACACAATCTCTTATAGAAGAACAAATGTGAGCTTGTCCAGTCTACAACTTTTTTACCACTCCTTTAGTAGCCATTCTGAATGAACTATCATGCAATTTTGCAAACTTTGTAGTAATTTGAGTGTATACTGGCAGAAGCTATTTTTTTATATTTTTTCTACTGCTGGAGAGCCTCAATAGTGGTTCCAACCTTTGTATTTTTGGCTTCTTGAAGCTTTGCCTTCAAATTGCTCAGCTATTGGTGAAGCCTATCCTTGGATTCGAACAGTTCTTTTGTGTAGAGCTTATTCTCAATTAGGCCTTTCGGCTCAAGGACATTTCTCGGTTCATCACATATTTCAATATGGTCTGGATTGTCTTACCATCAACAACCACCCATGCACCTCCCAGAGCTCATCCATCATTGGTATATACACAAAAACAAGTTGTTTATAGGCCTTAAGGCTCTCAACAATGTTAGATCCAGCCTAGAGCATGCCTTTAAATAGACCCCTCTGTCTATCTGAAAAGCCTCTCCAATTGGCAAGAATAAATAGTGGCAGCTCTGTTCTGTTGAAATCCATCAGTGTCTGGGCTATTTTAGCGGCAAAATCAAGAAACCATACATGACCTGCTTGTGGAACAACCCTTTCATTGGAGTCAAGCTGTCGAATGTGGAGGATCAATATGGATGACTAGCATCACAGTTTGAGTCTCACAAAACACAATGACCTTTTGACCTAAAAGTTTAGTTCAGTTCTTGAAAATTCAATACCAAAATGGCAAAACAATGAAAGTTATTCGAATGCAGCAATTCTTCTCCAAAACTCTTTTCTTTTCTCTTCCGTACTGCGCACTATTTTTTCCCATCACTTATCGTCATCGATTGAAATAGAAATTGGAGATTCTTCAAATGTTGCTTCTTAAAATTCTTCTTCCGTTTCTTTAACCCAGGAAGAAATCACACAAATCAATCTCCTACTCCCATGCCTTTGTTCCAAAAACCACCTCAAAGAAGCCACAAATTTAATAACCACATCTCTTCAAACAAACTCACCTTTAAATTCTAATCCATACAAGAAAAAAAATTATAAACTTCCATGTTTTCTTAAATGTGTGATGATGCAACAAATAAAAATGAAAGGAGTATTTTGGAGGAGGGAAAACGATCTATTTAGTTCTTAAAGTCTAGGTCTTGATATAATATGACCCTCAAAGTTTATTTTCCAAAGTTAAGTCCCTAAACAATTTACAACAATTCAATAAGATCCTTTTATCGTTAAACACTTAATTCTTATCGAAAAAATACCACACGAGCTAGTCACGTATAGTAAAAGGGTAAAATAGGTATCATAAGTCATTTTATTCAAAAGAAAAATACTTAAGGAGGATTTTTAGAAGGGGAACAACTTTTAGTTCCCTCAAATCAAGCTTGAGCTGTATTTTGTTTGGAGGGATGACATAATGTTTATTTTTACCTTTAAGTTATGATGCACTAAAAACCAACCTAGCAAGTGTATTGGTTCAATTGTAATATATCAAGGTCAATCCCACAAGGACTTGCACTGAATTACCACTAATGCTATTCTATCTAATCCAAACCGATAAAACTTTAGTGTTATGATTACTCAAAACTATAAAATTCTGAATTAAAAATTAGTGGGTGAAACTTAATCAGGACTAATGCTTCAACTAGTGTTCTGCCAATACAACGATGCATCTTTTCTCACTAAATCGATTTCTATCCTCACGATTAACGATGAAATTCCTTTAATTAGAACTAAGCCCAATCTCTCGGCAAAGACCCTATCTTTAATAACTAACCTATTATATCTCTATATAGATTAGTTAACTAAAAACGCACTACACTATGTGGAATTTCGAGCTTTCACAATTTTCCTAAATTGATTACTCATATGAATTGTACCTAGAAATTGATACAATTTCTTGCCAATTTTACTAGATGTTCTTATTACTTAGTTCCTACTCGCTTTATCTCCCCTAGGTCTCAAAACCAAGAATTAGATCATGCGGGAGATGACCTATCAATCACAAGAATTAAGATCAAGTAAAAAGGATTGATCATAAGAAATATCGATAAAGCGAGAAATCAATACAATCACATTAATAAAAACATATCGTCTTTTGCATTAGTGATATGAACTTTGATGTGCAAGGATCAAAATCTTCAATCAATCTTCCCAAGGACCTTTGCCTTCAATAGGACTTGAAAATTCATCATCCTCAAACAATCTCTAGCCAATATAAAGAACTCTTAATCCATTATAAATAATCTTTCCTCCATAAGCCAATTCAACAACGAGATTGTTTATCCATCACCTAATTAGACTCTTGAAGAAGACCTGTGACAATTAGAAAGATGTAAATATCAAAAAGTAGGAATTGTGATTAATTGTTGAAACCCTTGGATCTTCCCGTGTTTCAAGAAAAATCAACCTAAGAAGATCAAACCTTAGAAGAAGTAATAAAAAAGCTTGAAGAACTTAAGAACCCTAATTCAAACACTCTCAATTTCATATATAACCCAACTTAATACAAGTGAACTTAATAATGAGTATTTATAGTGTGTAGACCAAACCCTACTTTGACTTTGATCTTAGGTCTCAAAAAGATCATTAATGACCTTAATTAAAAATTAGAAATATGTTTAAAACACTTAAAACTATTCAAAACCTCGCATTTGCAAATCAAGACCCTACCGTCGATGGTAGGGTAGACCTACCACTGGCGGTAGGTTATCCGATCACTTGTGACTTTTGGGGAGAAGCCTACTGGGGACAGGAGGTACAGGGCCTACCTCCTGCGGTAGGCTCTGTTTCCTACTCCACATCAAACTTTGCACCTCCATTTTGCTCTATTACTTGCTCCTTGCTTAAAGTGTGAATCATGAGCAACTTGGGAGTTTTACAACCTTCTTCAAAGTCTTCAATCTTGAACTTTAATCCTTCCTTCATGGATTCTTCAATAAATGCCATAATTCCTCTTGCCATTCTATCCTCATGTTTTTTTATCTTCCTTACCCTTGCTTATGTGATTGGTCCTTGAATTGACTACTTAGCCTTTTGATCCCGATTCATATCATCTGCCCCTCCTTCAAAAAGATTCGTCCTTGAATCTTCACTTATTAACATAGATAAATCAGAAACATTGAAAGTAATACTAACATTATAATCACTTGGAAGATCAATTTTATAAGTATTTGTCATTAATGCGCTCAAGAACTTGAAAAGGACCATCGCCGCAAGCATCTAACTTTATTTTCCTCTGAGAAGGAAAACACTCTTTTCGAATATGAACCCACACCCAATCACCTAGGTTCAAAGACCACACGTTTCTTCCTACATTTCTCTTGGTTACAAGCTTTTTGTTATTAGCTTCAGTGGCGTCATGGACTTTGGAGCGAATAGCCTGAATGAACTCCTCCTTTTTCTTTCCATCCAAGCTCAAGGTATGATTTATGCGTAAAGACACTAAATCAAATGGAATTAGAGGATTAAACCCAAACAACCTCAAAATGAGAGTAAGAAGTAGTAGAGTAACGAGCTCTATTGTAAGCAAATTCAATAAATGACAAACATTCTTCCCACTGGCGCGAGTTCTTCTTAAGAATGGCCCTAAGAAGTTGTCCAATGGTTATATTAACCACCTTCATTTGTCCATCAGTTTGTGGATGGCAAGCTATAGAATACAACAAGCTATTTCCGAGTTTCCTCCACAAAACACGCAAAAAAGGACTAAGAAACTTAGTGTCACGATCCCAAACAAAAGTTTTAGGTATACCATGGAATCACACGGCCCAAATAAAGAAGAGATCTGCAACATGACTAGCATTATTGATTTTCTTGCAAGCTATAAAGTGAGCCATTTTATAAAACCTATCTACTACCACAAATATGGAATCCATGCACTTAGAAGATATAGGCAAACCAAGAATAAAATCCATAGATATATCAACCCAAGGTTCCTTAGGCACTTCCAAAGGAGTATAAAGACCATGTAGCAAAGATGTAGACTTAGTTCTTTTACATTCTAAACAGTTACCAATGAATTTTCAACATCTTTTCTCATATAAGGCCAAAAGAAATGCTCATGCAATATGTCATATGTTTTAGCAATGGAAAAATAACCTATTAAACGACCAAAATGAGCTTCTTTCATCAACAACAATTTAGTAGAACAAGGTGGAATGCACAATCTAATCTAATGATAAAGAAAACCATCACGTATGAAATACTTGTCATTAGGTACAATCAAACAATCATCAAATATGTCCTTGAAATCATGGTTAATAGCATACAATTCCTTAAGAATTTCAAAGCCATGTAATTGAGCTTGCAAAGTAGAGAGAACAGTGTACCTCCCAGACAAAGTATCAACGACAATGTTTTCTTCACCTTTCTTATAACATATGACGTGTGGAAATGTTTCAATGAACTCCATCCAATGTGCATGCCTCCTATTAAGCTTTTGTCATCTCTTGAGATACTTCAAGGACTCATGATCGGTATGAATAAAAAACTCCTTGGGCCACAAATAGTGTTGCCAATGCTTCAATGTCCTTACTAGTGCATACAACTCTTTGTCATACGTAGCATAGTTTAAAATATGCCAAAGGTCGTTTGTCTTTCATCAAGACTCCTCCGATTCTAACTCCTAAAACATCACAATCAATCTCAAATGTCTTTTCAAAGTTAGGTAGTGCAAGTAGAGGTGCACTACTCAACCTTTCCTTTAACAACTTGAATGTCTTTTCTTGTTTATCATCCCACTTGAAGCTATTCAACTTTTTGATTAACATCATCAAATGGCTAGCAATGATGTAAAATCCTTGATGAATCTTCTATAGAAGCTTGCTAAACCATGGAAACTTCTAACTTCGGATGCACTCTTTGGAGTACACCATTCCTTGATAGTTTTCACCTTGTATTCATCAACATGTAGTCCTTGAGAACTGACCACATAACCTAAAAAAGTCACTTTTTTCCAAACATAACTCACATTTTCCAAGGTTAGCATAGAGTTTCTCACTTCTGAAGACCAACAAAACTTGTTTGAGATTATACAAATGATTTTCATAAGTTTTGCTATAAATCAAGATATCATCAGTATAGACTACAACAAATTTTACAATGAAATCTCTCAAAACATGATACATGAGTCTCATGAATGTACTAGGGGCATTAGTTAAACCAAAAGGCATGACTAACCATTCATATAGACCAAAAGTAGATGTGAAAGACTTTTTCCACTCATCCACTTCCTTCAAATTTGACGGTAACCCGATTTTAAATCTATCTTTGAAAATATTTGGGAACCTTACAACTCATCAAGAAAATCATCTAATCTAGGAATAGGATGCCTATACTTGATGGCAATGTTTTTAATGAATCTATAATCTACACACATGCACCATGTAACATCTTTCTAGTTAGGAACTAACAAAACGAGAACAATACAAAGGCTCAAGATTTCTCTTGCATAAACTTTGGAGAGTGACTCTTCAACTTGTCTTCTTAACTCCTTGGTCTCTTCAGGTGGACTCCTATACGTTGGCCTATTTGGAAGCACTGCACCAGGCATAAAATCTATTTGATGTTCAATTCCTCTCAAAGTAGGAAGTCTGCCGAGCATCTCTTCAGGGAAGACATCCTTGAACTCTTCAATGATCTCCACTATAGCACTGGACAAAGAAGACAAATGATCATTAGTAGAAACAAATGTATTCTTGCAATATAAAAGTAATAACAATTCTTTTTTCTCAATGGCCTCTATGATCTCACTCTTTTTTGCATAGAAACATCTCTTTTCTTTCATAGCACTCTCTTTTTTTTATCACTCATCCCCCCTATCATTCAACCGATGCAACATGTAAGGATTTGGATATTTGAAGGTAGGCAAATTCAACTTTTTCACAAGATAGAGATTAGCTACATTGGTGCAACTACCACTATTAATTATAAGGTTAACAAGTCTACCTTCCACTTTGCATTTAGTACGGAAGATATTCTCCCTTTGTATTCTTGAATCCTCATCAATGACTCCATGGTCAAAGCATCTTCTTGGGCATCTAGAGTTGTGTTACCTAGGACTTCATCATCTTGACTATCTTTTTCATCAATAATGTCTTCAAGACAATCCTCTTCATCCTTTTCAATCCACCCATTCAAGTCTTCACAAAAGATCAAAGTCTTCTTGGTAGGACAATTTATGTGTCCCGCACCATTATACTTAAAGCATTTAGTTAGATTAGTGATCAATCTACCCTTTTCTTCCACCTTAGGTTTAGAATTATCCTTGAAAGGCACTTTAGGTGTGTCATTCTTCTTTGGCCACCCCTTGTAAGTAGATATTTGATGTTTAGTAGCAATGCCTCTTGAAGAAGGGAGAGAGCTTTTCATGAAACCACTCATTTTACTTTGACTTTCAATCTTAACCACTAGATAGCACACCTCCTCATAAGTAGAAAAAGGATAGAACTCAAGTTGATCAACTATATACATATTGAGTCCAATTAGAAATCTAGCCATGGATACATCTTTGCCTTCTTCCATGCCCAATCTCGAAAGCTATAACTCGAACTCTTGTCTATATTTTTCAACGCTCTTGGTTCCTTGCTTGAGAGTTGTCAACTTGTAATGAAGTTCTCTATAGAAATGTTTCGAAATAAACCTTTGTCTCATGAGTATCTTCACTTCGGTCCATGCTCAACCATAAGAGCTCCAATTCTAGTTCTATGAATTGTAGTCTTATCACACCAATGAAGTGCAAACCCAAAATTCAGCAATGGCCAATTTAGCCTTAACATTCTCACTATAATTTCTCACATTGATAGGTTCTCCACTTTTCGTTCCTAATCAAGAAACACATTTGGGTCACTATCACCAAAGAAGCCAGGCACTTTTCATTTGACCTTTTCTAAAGATTTGTCTTCATGTTGACCACCAAAATATTCTTGACCCCCATTTGGATATCCATCCTTTTTAACACCAAGGTTATTTTCATGTCATGCTTCACCCTTTGAAATTCCTTATGAGGTCTTTGTTATCCTCTTCCACCTAGTCCTCCACATCTACTACCTTTAGGAGTGGTGTGTCTACCACCATAATAGAATTGAAGTCCTAGCATGATAACCTTCATTGGATCCAAATTAGAATGAAGACTTTCACTAGTTCCTTCACTGTGAATGGTAGGTAATTGAGCTTCCGTATACATGATTAAAACCTGCAAATTAGCAATAAAAACCAATAAAAAGACCTCACATTGGTCTTTAAGTCTATGCACTCTTGTGATGAACACTCTTTTCACTCGTGTATACTTTCCATAAGGCATTTAAATGACAGCTCAGCCTCTTGCCTTTTTCAAACTCTCACCTCACAAGGATCCTTTAAACCTTCAAACTCCTTCCACCAACCACCAAGGCAATTAACTAAAGATAAGATTTCAATCAAAATACTTAGTTGAGGTAGTGGGAATTCAAAGAGAATTTTCATCAAACACTTGAAGTGAAAGAGTTAAAAAACAACAATCCAAGAGAAATTAGAGCTAATCAAAGAGATTTGATCACCACAAAAGACTCAGAAAACTGAAAGAAAACAATTAGAGTTCAAAAACAACGAATCAAAACAAAAGTAAGCTAAACAAAGAAGTAAGAGTACTAAACAATTTTTTTGCAGAAACAGAGGTCGCTAACACCCTGTCACAAAAACAGCAATAACATTGCAAATACAGATCCAAATCAAGTCACACCAATTTAGATAAATTTTTTACTCGATGAGGATGAAAACAGTCACAAATTTCGTCCAATTTGAACTGGTATAATATGAGATATGATAAAATTGATCCACAATTTTTAAACAGATCCGATTTCAGGACACTTTCAAATGTTTGATCAGATTGATCTAACAAATCAAGTCCAAATTTAGTGAAACTAATTTCAAACGATCACTAACTCATATTAGATGAGACCATATCGAATTTTTGCAAAAAAGACAGATGTATATAACTTTGGATCAAGCCTATCTTCAGGCATTAATTTTTCTATCCGAGACTTTGCATGATCTTCATGTATTTTCCATTGATCATAATATACTTTTACTTTTTCTTTTTAACGAAATTTTTCCAAAAAATAAACTTAAAATTAATATTACTTTGAAGGTAGGATCTGATACCAAATGATATGAACTTTGATGTGCAAGGATCAAAATCTATAATTAAGCTTCCCAAGGATCTTTACCTTCAATAGGACTTGAAAATGCATCATCCTCAAGCAACCTTTAGCCAATCTAAAGACCTCTTGAGTCCATGATGAATAATCTTTCCTCCATAAACCAATTCAACAATGAGATTGTTTACCATCATCTAATTAGACTCTTACGAAGAAGACCTAGTTCTATGATAATTAAAAGGATGTAAATATCAAAGAGTAGGAATTGTGATAAATTGTTGAGACTCTTGGATCTTCCTAATCCAAGTGCTTCAAGTAAAATCAACCTAAGGGAGATTAACCTTTGAAGAAGTTGGGAAAATGCTTGAAGAACTCAAGAACCTTAATTCAAACACTCTCAATTTCATACATAAGCCAACTCAATATATATGAGCTTAATAAGGAGTATTTATAGTGTGTAGAGCAAACCTTACTTTGACTTTGATCTTAAGTCTTTAAAAGACCATTAAGAACCTTAATTAAAAAATAGAAATATGTTTAAAGCACTTAAAACCGTTCGAAACATCGCATTTGCAAATCAGGACCCTACGTGGACATAGAGTGAACCTACCGTTGGTGGTAGGTTATTCGATCACTTGTGACTTTCAGTCAGAAGCTTACCGGGGATGGTAGGTATAGGGCCTGCCGCCTATTGTAGGCTCTGTTTACACCTCCACATCAAACTTTGCACCTCTATCTTCCTCTATTGGATTCTCCTTGCTTAAAGTGTGAAACATGAGCAACTTAGGAGATTTACAACCTTCTTCGAAGACTTCAATCTTGAACTTTAATCCTTCCTTCATGGATTCTTCAATGAACGCCATCATTCCTCTTGCCATTCCATCCCCCATGTTCTTTGATCTTCCTTATCCTTGCTCTTGTGATGTTGGTCCTTAAATTGACTCCTTAGCATTTTGATCATCCCGATTCATATCAATTAGCCCTAGTTAAAAAGCGTTTTAGCCACTAAAATCCATAAAAACAATAAATTTCTCGAAGGACATCCTTAAATTACAAAGCAAAACAAAAGAAGCAAAGGAAACAAGCCTCATACTTGACTCTGTGTTCTTCATCTTCTTCTCTTTCGTAGCCGTCTCAGATAGTTGAAATCAGAAAATTACTTAATAGAATGATACTCTAATGGACAAGAACTAATAAATATAAATATCCTAAACTTAGGAGTCTTAGATTTCAAAGTCCAATAGGAAAGTAGTGTTTAATTGACTTAAAAATGTGTAAAATATGAAAATTCCCTCCAAAAAGTCCTTGGAGAATCTCCCAAGTTTGACTCTTTGAAATAAAGTTCGGTGCAGGTCTTTTGTAATATCCGGAGCCAGTCATTTTCTGTCTTGATATATTTTGTTAAGAGCTGAAAGTCCAAGGCTTGTCTTTTGTATGTCCAGCACCGATCTTCCTCTTTTCAGTCCTGATGCATTTTTTCGCTCTTTTGACCATGAAAACTGTCCATCCCCTACAATTAACACATCACGAAATATAAGTTTTCTTCTTCACTTTAGACAAAAAGATGTGCACATCTAACAAAAATTACGAGTAAACATGTGGAAAATATAGATAAATCTATGATTTATCAAGTTATCTTGTGTGTTTTTTGATAAATTTCAAATTAGTCTCTCAAAATATAACTTTGTGTTAAGTTAGTATCTCAAATTACAAAATTCTCTATCCTCAAAGTATAAAAAATGTTCCAATCAAGTGTTTAGTTAAATTTTAACGGTTAGAATCAATGGGAACAATAATTTGGGCCAAAATGAATAAAATAATAATTTGGGACTTAATGAATAATCAAAAATCCTTTGCTTTCTCTTTCATTCTTCCTATCTGTTGAACCTCATCATCTACCATCGTCGCACAAAAAAGACAATTCTTCATCTCTGGTGAAGAACACAGAAAAACCAGTGGATGGACAGCAGCAACCAGCCCATGCTTCACTGCAAGGAATCCTCAAGCTTCCCATAAACATTAAAACAAAATCCCAATAGAAAGAATCTCAAGCTCGGGTTTGAACTTTGCTTCTTTCTCGAATTTATTGGTACTGGAAACTAATGTTACCCTTTCTTGTGGCTTTTTATTTTTTCCTTTCTTGGCTCCGCAACCAGAGCCAAGGTCCTTTGTGTGCATGAGGAATTCAAGGGGCGAAAATCACAATAAAAAGCGTTACAAACACCACCCAAACAAACCAAGCCAAATGATCCCAACTCTATAGCCTGCACACTGTCACCTTATTATTTAGACTAAGGCGGTGGAAGCAGAGGCGCGATAAGGATAGAATGAAGGGAGTGAGGGAAAAAGAAGAAAAAATAGAAAAATAGGTTTCATTTTTTAGCTTCAAAATGTTTATATTATTCATTTCAGTCAAAATAGTTGAGTCTAAATGAGTTGGCTATTAAAATATAAGCATAATTGGTCGTATTTGATTGACACCATTTTAACATTTTGAAAAATTTTTCGAGAAATTTGAAATTTGAGATATTTAATTGATATAAAGTCATATTTTGATATACTAATTTAAAATGTATCTGCTTTTTTATAAAGGAAAGTTACGTGTTTGGGTGCATAAATAATTTTATTGGATTTTATAAAGTGTTTAAGGATTATAACAATGAAAAATAAATTTTGAGTATCTTATCATCATGTTAAAGCATTTTCCCTTTTGGAGGACGAAAATGAAATTCAATTGCACATAAACAGTTGAGTTCAGTACTTGAAAAGCTGGTACGAAAACGGCAAAGCCCTGAAAGCTATTCGAACGCTACGGTTCTTCTCCAGACCTCTTCTCTTTTAATCTCCACCCTACTGCTAACCAATTTCTCCACATCAATTCTCATCAACAATTGAAATAGAAACTGGAGATTATTCAAATATTGGTTCTAATTCTTCTTCTGTTACTTTAACACAACAATAAATCACCCAAATCAATCTCCTAATCCCATGCCTTTGTTCTACGAATCACCTCAAAGATGCCACAAACCTAATCACAACAGCTCTTCAAACAAGTCCACCTTTAAAGTCTCTCTCTCTTTCAATTTTCATGCACAACCTCACTTCAGAGCCAGACCTCACTTACAGTATGTATTTTCTGAATAAGATGAAGAACAACCCTAAGATTCATGTTTTTTTGAAACTCATTACTAGAATGTTTGTTTACTCTTATTTTCAGAAGGCTCAGCCTAAATGGGCCTTGAAAAATTTCCAGTGGGCGTCCAGGAGTAATTTTCCTAATTGTGATGTTGGTGGTGGATTTTATGCTTTTTTGGTTAATGGGTTTTGTAAATATAATATGGTTTTTGAAGCATTGAAAGTTTTGAAAGTGATTGTGAGTGAGAATTTGGTTGTTGAAGATGAAGATAGGTTGTGTATTTACAGCGGTTTGTTGAGAGAGAGACTAGAATTAGGGATGTTCAGGAGTTGAATGAGGCATTGGAGAATGTTGCTAAAGGTGATGAGGCTAATGTGAAATTGATTGAAACCTATCTGTTTATATGATTACATCTCTCTTCCTCTTTATTTTCTATATTTTATATCCCCTGTTTTTTCCAGACACTTCAAATGATATTTTGGATGTAGCTTAATGTCTTGTTATTTTAATGTAATTATGAAATTTGAGAGGAAACTGAAGAGATGTTAGTGGAAATACAGAATTCATCAAAAAGAGAATTCTCTTTGATTATTTTGGAATCACATGTTGGTAGAATTTCGAGTTTCATTCCTTTTTATTGAAAATCTTGGTTTTTTTCCTTTTCCATTATGAATCTGAAATTATTACTACCGTATTCTGTTGTACAAACATGATTCATAAATAATCCGTTGTTAGCTTGAATACCAGATCCTGTATTACTATAGATCATCTATGTAGATTCTGGTAAAATTAGATATTTGTAAAGGGTCTCTTCTCAATGTTCTCATAATCCATCTTTTTCTTTTTTTTTTTTTCATTTTCTAAATATAATATTAGTAAAACTATTAATGTTTTTCTTCTATATTTTGTATTCAATTGGTTTGGATGGTGAAGAGAATGAACGTAAGGTAAGGTGTGATACCCTTAACCAATCCGCTGGGTGAATTTCAGTTGAGTAAGATACCAGTGTGCAAGGATGGAACCAGAATTCGCAAGAAGGGGGGCGAAATGACACTAAATATTTTGCCAGAATTTCGTTCATATAATAGACACTTTTTAAACATAAATACTGCTTAAAACAATTCTAAATTTAACCCAAAAATAGTATATATCAATCATTTTTAGTATTTTCTAACTAATCATGTGTATTTGTAAACAAATAATAAAATAATAAGTAATCGCTCATTACCAACAAGAAATGATGTGATACTCTGTACCCCTCCGCTAGGTCAACTGCGCTGGATTAGGTATCTGCGTGCCTCTCGGTACTGGACTTATAAAAACATAAAGCTAAAATACATCCAGGAGGAACTAGAACGGGTTCCTCAAAACTAAACAGCGAAAGAAGAAAGAATAATCTGAATGTAAACTTATAATAAAAACTTCTCAAAACTTATACATAGGGTTTAAGATCGTGAAGGCCAAAATCTTCATAGATCAAAATTTTATGGTTAGAGGTGGAAGACCCCAATATTACCAAATCCAGTGGCCCACGTCGGCTCAACTAGACGGATCTGGTCACCGAGTCATTTGAAAAATGGGAGAAAACATTTGAAAAGCATGAGCGATGGATGCTTAGTGAGTTCACGTGCACGTGTATTTTCATGAGTTTTCCATATAGATAAAATACTTTTTATAAAATAGTTTGTCATGCCAGAAAAAAAATGTTTTCATAAAAATCTCTTGTATGCAAGTTATAAACTTTCTGAAGAGTTCGGACGCAACCGAGAAGTCTGAGTGAATCAAGACATATCACAACTGCTGCGACACCTGAACTTTCAAATGCATGCATCTATCATGATAGGCTATCATCAGACACAAGTTCCGGTATCCCGTAGTCAATACCATAAAACACACTGTATGAATGTTCGATTTTTCATAAACTACCTCACACACCATCTAAACACAGAACAGGTAACGAGCCCTAGGTTACCTACCAGGCAGCCCTGTGCTACCCTAACCGGTGGGCCTCTCCTAATATAACCTGCTAGAAAATAGCCCAAGTCGTAGAGCATGATACGGAGTCAAACATAATATCAGCTTGGGCCTAACCCTCCAATGGTACTACACCCTTTGTCAACTAGATCCAAATCAAAAGTAACACTACCAAGCATGGATGCCCTCGTACGGGAGACTAGCCACCCACAGTACAAGTCCTCTACATGTTGATCAAAAACATATACCAAGCCCTTTTTTTTCGCCGGATTAGGGTATTAATTTATTTTTACAAAATCATAGGTCATCTCTCAACCACACAAAACTCTTCAGGTATCGAAAAATCCCTATCCGCCGGGCAAAACTCATAGTCATAACAAATGTATCATGAATGCAATTTTGTAAAATTCATGAAAATTTTTTTTTTTCCCAAAACATTTACCTTCCAAAATCAGGTTCACCATGAAATCATGCATATGTGACTTTAAAGCATATTACCAGGTATAAACTAGTTTATGCTGATATGCTTATCGAAATCATGATAAATATCTCTCAAAGGAAATTTATTAAATACCTCCAAAATTTAAAGTAATATAAGAATAAAATCTTAGAGAAATATTCTTTAAAAAGAAATAGTAAACATTTTCGAAATCATAACATAAGAATATTTAAACAAAGTATTAATATTTTAATAATTCAAAAGTCTTTTTAAGAATATTTAGAAAATATGTAAAATATTATTTTTTTGAACAGAAATAATAAATATTTTAGAGATAATTTTAAATCTCAAAATCCCTTTTAAAAAAATATTTAAGATATTCTTTCCAGAAAGAAATAATAAACATTTTAAAGAAAATAATTTCCTCAAAGTAATTTTAATACTCAAGACTTCCAAGAGAATTTAAAATATTTAAAACTATTATTTCCAAAAGAAAATAATAAATATTTTGAAAATAATCTCTCAAAATAGTTTTAAAATTCAAACCTTTTAAGAGTATTTAAAATATATATAAGAAATATTATTTCCAAAAAGAAATAGAAAATAATTTCTCAAAATAATTTTAAAACTCAAAACCTTTGAGAGAATTTAAAATATTTAAAAATATTATTTCAAAAAGGAAATAATAAATATTTTGAAAATAATTTCTCAGAATCATTTTAAAACTCAAAACCTTTAAGAGAATATAAAATATTTAAAAGTATTATTTTCAAAAGAAGTAATAAACACTTTTAAAAAAACAAGTTCTAAAAATAATTTTAAAACTCAAAAGCCAAAATAAAAGGTTTGTAGAAATATTTCAAGTAAAAACATCATAAAAAATATGTCACTAACTTAAAATATATTATAGTGTCATAAAAGAATATTTACAACATAAATATTTTAATAACTTATTACATTTTCAGCATAACCTGTAATATACCACCAGTAAATATTTTGTGTATCTTGTCAGGAACCGACGGTAGAGAAATATGCTTTGCAAAAAAAATAATTAAATCACTTTTAAACGAAAAAGGTTGGTGAACTCACCTTGAGCTGCGGAATGAGTTAAACCTACAAAGAATTTCATTTCAAACTTAATCAAATAGCTCTATAAAAATATAACCGTCACCCCATGATGACCATAGGATGTAACTAAATTTATTCTAAACCTATAGAAATTCTAAAAATAGCTCCAAAATAATTTTTATAATAATTCCTTAAAAAAATCATGGGTTCCTAAAATAAATTCATAATTATTAAATCTTAATTTTATTTATCTTACTCCTAATAAGAAAATAAATACTAAAAAAAAGAAGACTTTACCTTGAGAAAGCAAGAGAGAAAAAAGAGAGAAGAAAAAGGAAAAGAAGGAAGAAAAGAGAAAGAGAAAGTGGGGAGAGAAGAGAGGGAGTGGGCTGCCAAGAGAGAGAGAGAGAGAGAGAGAGAGAGAGAGAGAGAGAGAGAGAAAGAGAGAAGAGAGAGCCGAGAGAAGTTGGGGAGGAATATGGTGAAAATTTCAGCCACCTTTGGTCTCTATATATATAGCCAACCATGCATGGTGGTGCCTTGTGTAGTCAAGACACATGGCACCCACTTGCCATGTATCCACAATTTACCATCCCACTTGGCACCACTAACTCTTATAATTGTTTTAAAGTTCTCCAAATTTCTAAACTTTCTACGTTGGTCCAAAACTATAAAAATGACTTAAAATTCATATTAATCTTAAAATCTCAATCACTAACGTAAAGCGTTAAACACTAATAATTCTAAAATATGCCCAAAAATTTTACAACGAAAAATTCTTCGTTAAATCTTCTAGAAATTACTAAATGACTCCAAAATTTTCTATTCTTTATAAAATAACCCCAAAACTTTTGTTTGAGCTTACCGCGACCTATGTTAACTTTGAGGTGCTTAGACGGGATGTTACATTCTACCCTCCTTAAAAAAATAAAAAAAAAATCGTCCTTAAAATTTTAGGGATCATGTACCTAGAATCTCTTGATATTTCCAACGTAGAAATTCTTCTGTTTCCCACGTTGCCTCCTCAATGCCGTGGCGTCTCCATAACACCTTGCACATCGGAGTTTTCTTTCTGCGTAATTCCTTTATGCCTTATTCCACAATCCTACTAGATTGTTTCTTGTAGGATAAGTAGGTTTACAATTCCAACTGGTCGTCGTTCATAACATGTTCGGACGATGATCAATATTTCTTTAACTGGGAAACGTGAAACACATCATCAATACCCATTAATTCTTCCGGTAACACCAGTCTTTAGGCTACTTACCAATTCTGTCGCTTATTATTTTATTCATTTTTCTTCAAACTCGCATCTCCTTACTTCAAATTCCAAATCTCGCTGTCGATTGCCAGCGTAGTTCTTTTGTCGACTTTCAGTTTCTCGGAGTCGGTTTGGAATTATTTTTTCCACTGGGATGGCTTCCTTTCGTACTTCTTCCCCCGTTTTGTTGAACAAGTATGCCAAATACCCTTGGTATTCTTTCTTGATCAATTTTCTTGCTGTAATATCGGGGATCTAAAAGTATCCCTTCTTGGTTTTATCTCCTTGAAAATCTATGGTAGGCATCTCTGGTCGGGTAAACTTAATACTTAGATAATCAATCCATTCCTAATATCACATCATATCCCTCAAAGGATGAGGTGATCAAATCTCCACGTAATAACATGCTCCGTATGTAAATCTCACAATCGGGGTGCTTTTCCTTAATGACTCTACTCACTTCCATATATATGCAAATAATCAATTGATAGGGTATGCTACCAAAAATCTTAGGGATATGTTTTATGGAAGGCATGCTCACAAACGAATGTAGAACTCTTGGATCAATTAATATTTTAGTAGGGTGAGAAGAGATACGGGTGGTACCTTCAACTGCTTTTGCTTAACCGTCCAAGGGTTGCCCATCAAGGGTATAGACCTTAGCTTTAACTTGCGGATTATTGTTTCAGTTTATTGGTATTACCACGGGCATTCGGTGGTCGTCCCACTCCTCTGGGTATTCTTAAGATTGTTGGCTGCCCTTCAGGGCACTACCTTGCAAAATGTCCTGCCTTTCCACACCAAAAACCTGTTCCTGCCTTTTTATAACATGTTTCCATTATGTGTCCCTCACATCCACAGTGAGTACAACTCAGACGAGGTTTCTTGCCACAGGGTTCTGGCGATTCTCATTCCTCGTGTGGTTATCGTCTCGTGCCTTCTTGTTCCACTTTGCCATAGAATTCTGGGGGTCGAAACCGTAAAAATCGTTCCAGGGCCTCATCATTACTAGTATTCTGTGTCCGTTCTCCTCTTCGGTTTGCCAACGTAGCTTCCAACAATTTAGTCATTTTTTTCATGAAATTTCCTATTATTTCATGACTTGCAATATTTGTTGGCCCATGAGATAAGCTTACTGGCATACCTTCATTTTCGTGATCTGAGGAGTGTGGTCCTGACATCTTCCTAAACCAAGGATAAGTTCGATTCTAATTCAATCTTAGGAGTGCTATCTTTGAGCTTGAAGTTATAACTTACATGTAACATCCCATACTTAAAAAAGATAGCAGAACTTAAATCACAATATAATCATAAGGAAATCATATTTTATTAAGTCGTATCCACTCAAAAGGCGCAAGCTGATAGCGAAAATCTAACATAAGTCGAGCTAAAAAGTTTCCACCAAATACAAAGACATCAAGATTATTTAGTACCTACTACCCAAACATCAAGATCCTCAAACGTTCTATCAAGAGTTTAACCCTGTCGTGGAAAACGGCAACTAAATCCTCTTCGGCAGGCCTTGGCTGCTGCTAGGGTCTCTTACCTACCTATTCGCTGATCCTACCTAGCATTATCGAGTCATAACCTACTACTGAGCCTCAAGGGTTTCTCTCATCAGTGCTACCTTAGGTGTCAACCTACCTGCAGTCTCTAACTGTCTAATCTGACAGGACGAGTAAAACTACCAAAACGCAAGTTATAGAGTGAAAACAGTCAGTCTCTTAAAATTAATCTAGATTGAGAGAACGTAGTGCCAAACCTAGAGCTCTGATACTACCTTTGATACCCCATATCCCTTCGCTAGGTCAACTGCGGCTGGGTAAGATATCTGTGTACATCTCTGTACTGGACTTACAAAAACATAAAGCTAAGATACATCCAGGAGGAACTAGAACGGGTTCCTCAACACTAAACAATGGAAGAAGAAAGAATAATATGAATGTAAACTTATAATAAAAACTTCTCAAAACTTATACATAGGTTTAAGACCATGAAGGCCAAAATTTTCATAGATCAAAACTTTATGGCTAGAGGTAGAAGACCCCAATATTACCGAATCTAGTGGCCCACGTAGGCTCAACTAGCTGGATTTGGTCACCGAGTCATTTGAAAAATGGGAGAAAACATTTGAAAGGCATGAGTAATGGACGCTTGGTGAGTTCACGTGCATGTGTGTTTTCGTGAGTTTCCCATACGGGTAAAATAGTTTTATAAAATGATTTGTCATGCCAGAAAAGAAATATTTTCATAAAAATCTCTTGTATGTAAGTTATAAACTTTTTGAAGGGTGCAGGGGCAACCGGGAAGTCTGAGCGAACCAAGACACATCGGCACTTCCACAACACCCGAACTTTCAAAACTATGCATGTATCATGATAGGCTCAACGAATAGAGTCCGGAACCTTAAATAGGGTCATCGGACACAAGTTTCGGCTTCCCATAGTCAATACCAGCCTGAGACACATTGTACGAATGTTCGATTTTTCATAAACCACCTTACACACCATCTAAGCACAAAACAAGTAACGAGCCCTGGGATAACTACCCGCCTTGTGCTAACCTAGCCGGTGGGCCTATCCTGACCTAACCTGCTACAAAGTAGCCTAAATCGCAGAGGATGATACGAAGTCAAACATAATACCGCCTTGGGCCTAACCTTTTAGTGGTACTACGCCCTCTGTCAACTGGATCCAGATCAAGAGTAACACTACTAAGCATGTCGTTCGGAAGATGCTCTCCTACGGGGGACTAGCCACGCATAAACCAAGCCCCTTTTTTTGCCGAATTAGAGTTTTAATTTATTTTTACAAAACCATAGGCCATCTCTCGGCCACACAAAACTCTTCAGGTATCGAAAAATCCCTAACCGCCGGGCAAAACTCGTAGCTATAACAAACGTATCATAAATGCAATTTTGTAAAACTCATGAAATCATTTGTTTTTCTCAAAACATTTATCTTCCAAAATCAGGTTCACCATGAAGTCATACATATGTGACTTTAAAGCATATACCGGGTATAAAATAGGTTATGCCGATATGCTTATCAAAATCATGATAAATATCTCTCAAAGGAAATATTCTTTAAAAAGAAATACTAAACAATTACAAAATCATATAAGAATATTTAAACAAAGTATTAAATATTTTAATAAGTCAAAAGTCTTTTTAAGAATATTTAGAAAATATGTAAAGTATTATTTTTTTAAACAGAAATAATAAATATTTTAGAGACAATTTTAAATCTCAAAATCCCTTTTTTAAAAAATATTTAAGATATTCTTTCCAAAAAGAAATAATAAACATTTTAAAGAAAATAATTTCCTCAAAGTAATTTTAATACTCAAGACTTCCAAGAGAATTTAAAATATTAAAAACTATTATTTCCAAAAGAAAATAATAAATATTTTGAAAATAATATCTCAGAATAGTTTTAAAATTCAAACCTTTTAAGAGAATTTAAAAAAATATATAAGAAATATTATTTCCAAAAATAAATAGAAAATAATTTTTCAAAATAATTTTGAAACTCAAAACCTTTGAGAGAATTTAAAATATTCAAAAATATTATTTCAAAAAGGAAATAATAAATATTTTTAAAATAATTTCTCAAAATCATTTTAAAACTCAAAACCTTTAAAAGAATTTAAAATATTTAAAAATATTATTTCCAAAAAGAAATAATAAATACTTTAAAAAAAACAAGTTCTAGAAATAATTTTAAAACTCAAAAGCCAAAATAAAAGGTTTGTAGAAATATTTCAAGTAAAAACATCATGAAAAATATGTCACTAACTTAAAACATATTATAGTGCCATAAAAAAATATTTACAACATAAATATTTTAATAACTTATCACATTTTTAGCATAACCCGTGATATAGCACGGGTAAATATTTTGTGTATCTTGTCAAGAACTGACGGCAGAGAAATATGCTTTGCAAAAAAAATAATTTAATCACTTTTAAAAGAAAAAGGTTGGTGAACTCACCTTGAGCCATGGAATAAGTTAAACCTACAAAGAATATCATTCCAAACTTAATCAAATAGCTCCATAAAAATATAACCGTCACCCGTGATGGTGTACCTAAATTTATTCTAAACCCATAGGAATTCTAAAAGTAGCTCCAAAATAATTTTATAATAATTCCTTAAAAAATCATGGGTTCCTAAAATAAATCCATAGTTATTAAACCTTAATGTTATTTATCTTAGAAAAAATTACTCCTAATAATAAAATAAATACTAAAAAAAAGAAGACTTTACCCTGAGAAAGCAAGAGAGAAAACTGAGTGAAGAAAAAGGATAAGAAGGAAGAAAAGAGAAAGAGAAAGTGGGGAGAGAAGAGAGGAAGTGGGCTGCAGAGAGAGAGAGAGAGAGAGAGAGAGAGAGAGAGAGAGAGAGAAGAGACAGCCGAGAGAAGAGGAGAGGAGAAGTTGGGGAGGAAAGTGGTGAAAATTTCAGCCACCTTTGGTCTCTATATATAGCCAACCATGTATGGTGGTGCCTTGTGTGGTCAACACTAGGGCTTTAAACGGGTCCAGACCCTCATTGTACCCCCAGACCCAGACCCGTACCCTTATAGTTAAACTTGGACCCAGACCCGGACCCATACCCTCAAGGGTATAAAATTCTTGACCCAGACCCAACCCTCCAGGGTCCAGGGTAGCGTCTGGGTGTACCCGTACCCGTATGATATTTTTCTATTTTTTTTCCTGTTAAACAAAAGTATATAAAACAATGTATAATCCTAAAATAAAAATTTTAACATAATTAACATAATCTCCTCAACATTTCTTTCAACAAATACAATCATTTAACATATACATAAATAAATAGGGATGTAGGCCCCTTTAACTATATTAAATCAGTCTGCACAACCTCTGAGCAAAGAGTATATGTAATAATACGGTGTGACCTAATAGATAAGTCAAATAGTAGCTTATAAGATAGGGAACGATAAAGAAAAATAAAGAACAAGATTGTCCTTTTTGTCATGATCCATATTTTCAGTGATTCTATAAAATAAAAAATAAGACAAAATTATTATTATCATAAATTGCTTTTACACGGGATGAAAGAATATATTTTTATATATTTAGTAAAAATAAATTATTTGTGAAATGACATTTAAAATAAAGTTGAAAATAAATAAATAAATAATTTGAAAGAGGTTAGTTTGGCGAATCCATGAACTAAAGAGACTCTATTTAGGATTAAAAAGGAGAAAAAAAAAAGAGAAAAGAACTGAAAAGGAGAAAAAAAAGAGAAAAGGGCTGAAAAGGAGAAAAAGAAAAGAAAAGGACGAAAAGAAAAAAGTGCAAAAGACTGAAAAGAAAAAAAGAGAAAAGGAGAAAAAAAAGTTTGTTTGCAGCAAGAATTGAAACTGAGCAACAAGGCAAACTATTTGCATCCTTCACCACTCAAACAAACTTCCCTCAACATATATATTACCCTCCATCTAATATAATATATACAATATATATTATTATTTTATTCATGCGGGTCAACGGGTATACGGGTCTGGGCATCACCATACCCTGTCCAGACCCATATAGCAGTATAAATATGGGCACGGGTACGGGTACGGATCCGCGGGTATAAAATTTAAACCTTACCCGCTAAAAACGGGTACAGACCCGCACGGGTACGGGTAAGACCCGCCCCGTTTACAGCCCTAGTCGACACACATGGCACCCACTTGCCATGTGTCCACAATTTACCATCCCACTTAGCACCACTAACTCTTATAATTGTTCTAAAGTTCTCCAAATTTCTAAACTTTCTACGTTGGCCCAAAACTATAAAAATGACTTAAAATTCATATTAATCTTAAGATCTCAATCCTAACTTAAAGCGTTAAACACTAATAATTCTAAAATATGCCCAAAAATTTTACAACGAAAAATTCTTCGTTAAATCTTCTAGAAATTACCAAATGACGCCAAAACTTTCTATTCTTTATAAAATAACCCCAAAACTTTTGTTTGAGCTTACCGCGACCTATGTTAACTTTGAGGTGCTTAGACGGGATGTTACAAATGATCATCCATCACTCATGAGGAATGATTACCCATCACTCACGGGATAAATACCTCAATGAAATTCGAATTTACCAATAGAAAAACCGTTGAGATAACTGAACACAATCAACAAGTAATCTCCAATATGAGTTACAACCTGCAAATTAAATATGTTTGATTAATTTACAACGGTCAGAAGAATAATGTAAAAATAAAATAATATTTATTCATATACTTAAAGAAAGAAAAAATGATTTTGAAATTTATAAATAACAAAAAAGAAACGACTTTATGTAATGCAAGCGATATAAAAAGACTATTTTAATAAAAAAAATTTATACATTTAGTGAGTATGGTTGACAAATGGCAATTGTAATCTTTGACTGCTCATATTTCGAAACCGCTATAAAATAGCTTCATTTTCAATCTTTTTAAAAATATCTATCTCAATGTAACACACTAAGGTATCTGCAGGAGAATCATCTCCAATTTTATTGCGCAAATCTTTCTTGATAAACTTCATCGCGGAGAAGGATCTTTCAACTGTAGCTATCGCAACGAGCAAAACTAATGCAAACTCGATCAGTCGATACACTAACTTCAAAGTAGTGTACCACTTTCTCTCAACCATCCTCTTTGCAAGATCTCTAATTCTCTGAAGGCCGAAGAAAAATCATATTCGCTTGTTTTGACTATTGACATGTACTGATTAAGTTCTTCAGTTAATTTAAGCTGATCATGAAAATTATTTGGATAAAACTCAGCAAGACGGAGTAACCTTTTGAATATCAAAACTAGCAAATGGGTCTCTAAGGTCAAGGTATGTCATGCACTTCAGAAGCTCCGAACTTGACTCAGCAAAACGATTATCCATTTCTTGTACGATATGATCAATAACCTAGCATAATATGGAAAAGCTATGAATATTATATTGATAAAGGGATTTAATATTTGTTAATATGGAATCAAGCTAGACAAGTACCTGGAAAAAAATATCTCGTCGAAAATGGTGAAAATAAGTCTTTTGTTGGCCATCAACTTGTTATTGAGCTCTAGCTCGACCTGGCATAGCATCTTCTATATTGGGTACATAAATTTTTTCTTTTTTTTGACAAAAATGGTTACAACTCCCAATAAATCATCCCAACCATCATCATCCCTGAATTTCTTCAAGTCATCTTTCACCGGTAGTCAACACTATAGCTTTTTTATTCTTTTATTAGAACGCCGCTGACAGTGCGCTTGTTTTTGCCAAAAATCTCACCATCAAATGAGAATTGAACACAAACTCAAAACTAAGCATTTTATCAATCAAGCTCGAAGCAGTGTTTTGACTTCCTAGTTCAGTGCCATCCTCATTTGTAGATTCAAGAAAATCCATTACTACATCCCACATATCTAAAATATGGGTTATTATCTTACATTGAGAACCCCAACGAGTATCGCCTGGTCGAGCTAAACTTTTTTCTTGATTCTTGCCTTTTCTTGTAACAATTTCACCATTATCTATATATTTCACAAGATCGTTCATGTGTTTCTGCCAAATGGAAAATTTTCTTTTACATGAACCTCCAACAATATTCACAATCATTATAAGCTTATCAAAAAAAGTCAGGTACTAGTCGATTCTGCTTTGCAGAAGCAACAATCACTAACTCAAGACTGTGAGCGAAACAATGAACATAATATGCATGATTATTTCATTTAAAATGGGAGCTTTAAGACCATTAAACTAGACACACATATTAGAAGCCCCGTGATAATCTTGGCCTTAAAGCCTAGAAAGTGATAACCCATGTTTTGCAAAGAAATCATCAATAGCATTTTTCAAAGACTTTGCAGAAGTGTCACGTACTTCAAGAAACTACTCAATCACTTCTCCTCGATCGTTCACAAATCTCAAAACCGTAGACATTTGTCCTTTTATTAAACTATCTCGAGCCTCACCAACTAAAAATGAAAAGCACTTATCTCCAATCTCATTGATAATAACATTTCTCACCTTTGTTGTACAAGCATTAATAATTTCCTTTTGAATTTTAGGAGAAGTCGATTGGTTGTTTCCCAAAGCATTTGAGTTTTATCTTTTCACAATGATTACAATACCAATTGATCAATGTAAGAAAATTACCTTGGCACATTGACTCCTCTTATTCATCATCTCCATGAAAGGCCATACCCTACTACAAAAGATATTCAAACCACATTCACAACCGCTGTTAATCGAACGTGGTAATTCATCTCCATTGCCTTACTTTTTTTTTTTTTTTTAATAACACATAATCCACATTTTGTCTTTGATTTCTATATGCCGAAACCTAAATGGTAGAATATGGTGTTTACCAGTTAATTCTCCTTGATGTTTGTTGAGTCATTCGGTTCCTTTTTTCCAATGTTTAAAAGAAACTGTTATGAAAGCATCATCTCCACCGGATTTCTCACCACTATTAAACAGGTAACACCAGAAACAAAATGCAACATCTTTTTGTACACTATATTCTAGCCATTCATATTTCTCAAACTATTCCTCATTAAACTTTCTCATACCTGATCCACTAAACATAGTTTACGGGAATTTATGGTTACGTGGTTGACAGGGACTTTTGGCCAAGTACCGTCTTTTCATTTCATCTCTAATGTCCGCGAAAAAACTATTAATTGGTTTACACAATCTCGGATCACCAATAATGCTATCATTCAATAAATTTTTTTCTATTCGCAGTCTTTTACTAGTAACATCTTCTCTAATGTTATGAACAATGTTATTTGACGTAGATGGACTATGTTTTTTTAATTTAATAGTATATTTATCCATAGGTGAAATACCTAAATAATAATCACAACAAATTATACAAATCACAACACCTCAAATCAAATTATAAAAGTTTAAACATTCTCAAATATCAGGCATTAAGGAAAAACATATTGAAATCACAACAAATTATAACAAATCACAACACCTCAATTCCTAATGGAAAAAACCTATTGATTTCAAGCTCCTCAAATCAAATTATAAAAAAAGTTTAAACCTTCTCAAATATCAAACATAAGGAAACACACCTCAATTCTCAATAGAAAAAGCTTAGTGGTTTCAAACACCTCAAATCAAATTATAAAAGAAATTTAAACCTTCTCAAATACCAAACATCAAAGAAAAATATATTCATTTACTTTTTTAACCTAAATCACTTCAAATAATTCTACAATATTAATTATAACTAATTTATATCATAAATGTGGAATATATAATCATAGATCAAAATTCAAGGTAAAAATTACAATTAAAGAAAGAAAGAGATTACCGCCAAAGTCAGGGTGGCGAACAGCAAAGCGGCCAGCGGCGGCTGTCGGCAGCTGCAGTTGCTTGGACTAGGCAGCAAATGGGCCACGACCGAATACTAGAAGGAGCTGTTTTTGGTTGGTGGATGGTGGTCCAGGAGAGAGGGAGAAGAAAAGAAGGGATTGGGGAGAGGAGTGGGTAAAGAGGGAGAATGTCTTTGGGTTAGGGGACATACATTTATCCATGATCCTAAGGCTACTGTGCCAAGTACCAACCAAAACACCACTTCCACATTTCCAAGTAACTAAATATACAAATTCCCCTATACCCTATCCAAAGTCTTCTCCCCCTAATGGTGCTGACATCCAGAACATCCTGGTCGGGACTCAAGCTCAGCACGGGCTATATCTACAGAGTCTCTGGCAATGCTAAGGAACTGGGCGAAAAGTCGCCTAAGCCAGTCCAGCTCTCTCTCTCTCTCTCTCTCTCTCTCTCTCTCTCTCTCTCTCTCTCTCTCTCTCTCTCTCGGGTGCATGCACCTCACGTATCTGGACTAACTCCATCTCTAATATAGCGACTCTCGCTATCTCCTATCGACGTACCTGACGAGCCATGTAAAATAAGGCGTCCATTCGAGAAATCTCATCCCTCAACTCCGTAATCTGCTGACCAGCGGCCTCAATCCGCTGCTCACGCCACAGGCAATAACCACAAATATCATGCTCTCTAACACCGCCCCGAAGTAATGATGGTAATACTAGAAAGGAGGATACAGACTCCGCAGGTAGAATAGGATAGACGATGCTGCTATCGAGGAACCACCTACTACAAAAGTGCCCATGCCCTCAGCTTCTACCGATGCCACTCTCTCTGGCTGGGGTACCATCTCTGAGTTTGACTTGGGCTCACTAGGATCCCCTTCTATCGACACTCCAAGCCCTATTCCCTGCATCACTGGTCCTCTATTGACTCACTATCTGAAAGGTCAATCACCGGAATTAGGTCCTTCTCCGGGACAATCTCCCTAAGGAAATACGACGATGATGATGCAATCCCGCTGGGCCCCCCACGATCGTGCCTTATTGTTATACCCATCTATAAGAGTGGTGTGTCATCTAATACCTATAAAACAAAATCTTAGGGTCAGTACTAACCAATGAATCGAGTGGTTAACATCAAGGTTTAAACAGTTGACTCTTACAGCTTGTCTAAAATCTAACAGTTCAAACGCAGTATCAAACCTATATGCTCTAATACCACCTGTGATACTCCCAACAGGTTAACTGCAGCTGGATATGGTATCTGCGTGTCTCTCAGCACTAAACTATAATTTCGAAAACCAAAACAAAACTCGAAGCAACACTTAGAAGTATATACCCACAATACGCAGCGAAAAACCAAGTAAACTAAACACTAATAATACGCTCAAAACATAAGTTCAAGAAAACTTGTTATGCTCACTCTAATGAAAAGATGAAAATATTTTACACAAATAAATCCACATGACGAAGTAAAAAGAAGAACTTTACAAATGGCTCGAGTTTAAGAAAAATAAAAACAAAAATACATGTTCTTCCGGAGAGACTCGATCCAAAAACTTCAGCGGCTTATTGCGCCTCTGACCATCCTGAGTTAACTGAGATAAAAACATGATATAGAACAAGGTAAGTGTAAACGCTCCGTGAGTCCATGTGTGTGTTATAGTGATTTCTTTAAAACAACAATTATGTAGTTTTACGAAAACGGTTCATGCAATGTTATAAGAAAATATTTTCCTTTTATTGATTTTAACAACACTGATACTTGAACCTACATGAGGTGTTCGAATGCAGTTAGAAAGTCTGGGCGAATCAAGACACATTAGTACAGTTTCTACACTCGCATTCAAAAGAACATGTGATGCACTAGTCGGGTTTCATGGACAAAATTCGGATCCCAAAATGAGGCCATCGAAAACAAGTTCCGGCATCTCGTAGTCAATACCAGTCAAACACCTTACGAGCGCTCAATTCCATAACAATCACACTCTCCATATCACTGGCCAAACTAGGCCACAGATTCCTGGGGCACCTACCAGGTCTGCCCTGAGACCAACCTTAGTTTCAAGTCCCTTTTGACTCTCCAAAAGGTGGCCGACCCACCGCAAAGCATGATTCGATGTCCAAGTAAATATCGATTAGGCCAAACCCTCTATAGTACTACATCCCTCTTTCAAGTGGATCTATCCTCTGAGTAAAAAATCGTCCATGTCCTGAAAAGAGGCCCTAGTACAGAGGACTGGCCACGTACAGTGTAATTCTCTGATACTTCTGAACACATGACTATAACCAGAACTTTAACCCTGGTCAGAATGGGGTTTTCATATGTATTTACAAACCGAACCACTTGCCCGACCATTAGAACAGATTCAAGTCATAAACATTTTAGAATAGTAAAAGTCTGCATCCGCAATCATCACATTCTTATGCAAATTTTACAAATATGCCAGGTCTACATTCATGCATCTCAAATCATGTAAGACTAGAGCATTTTCCAACTCATAAATATTTCTAGAAAATCGGTGTACAGACTAATTCTTTTCGCAACAATAATACTTTGTTTTAAAAAAAGAAAACGCCTATATGGAGCACCGGTCCTATGCATTTCTAAGGAACATTTAATACATTGTGGATAATATCTCCAATTAAGAAAAACATGTTAAGTTATATCATTCCAAAAGCAGTAAATATTTTATGATAAGTTTAGAAGTCATATTTATATAGCCCATAACATTTGAAATGACATAGTAAAACGGGTTTGTGGACTCACCTGAATGCAGATTTTGTGTTATGATCCTACAAATATGATAGTAAAAAAATATTTAATAATTAGGTACAAATCAAATAATTTTATTCCCTAATTATAGAGATCATAAAGTGAACTTAAGATATATATACATATGATAATTCTTTAAAAAGATCGAAAATTTTATACCCTTAAAAATATACTCTCTTACGAAACCATAATTAATTATATACTAAAACCCATTTAAAACATTTAAATCTTAACGAAAAAATCACAAACTTAAACTATATATAATTTAACTAGCTAAAGAAAAGAAAGAAAAAAAACATGAAAAAGAAAGCTAACCTAAACCCTAAACCCTAAAAAAAAAAAACGAGGTGGTGACGGGTGGACAGGAGGTGGCATAAATTTTTCTTAATCACTTGTGATTTTTTTTTTAATTTTCTACTTTAAAACCTTATATAGGAATGTCAAGTATTTAAATTTTTAAGATACACATGTTAGGAATTAAAAAAATTTCCCACTTAAAGGTACTTATAAACCCCACTAATAAAAGCTCAATATAATAAAATTTTATTTTTATTCTTAAGTATCTACAAAATACCACTATGTGTCAAAACACTATACTCCACTTTTCATCGAATTCCAAATTCTACTTTCATAACGCCTATAATTCTAGAGTCATGCTAGATACTTACTGGGTAGGGCGTTACACTGCTCCTATGCATTTCTAAGATAGAAGTTAAGCATCATGTGGAGAACATCTCCAATTTAAAAGATTCAAATATTATATCACCTCAGAAGCAGTAAACACATTCTATAAATCTTAACTAGACAACATGTCGTAAAATAGTCACTTAAGAAAACACTGGTAATACCATTAAAATATTTAGGTTGGGCTTTTGGACTCCCCTGAGTATGAACGTGGTACTATAATCCTAAAAGTAGAGTAACAAAAATATTTAATTAAACATCACAACATTTTTATTTTTCCTTTATGTTTAAAAATTATCCTAACATTAACCAAATATAATTCTAAATCAATTAAACCCTAAAATATTTCATCCTATTGTTAGGAGCATTTAATCCAAAGTCAAGAAATAAAAGAAAAACTAAAAAAATTAAAGAAACTAGAGTGTATTAAAAAGGAAGAAAAATTTAAAGAGAAAGTTTTAAAAATAAAAAAATTTAAAAAAAAAACTTAAACTTAGAAAGGTAGAAGATCACTCAAACATCCCACAATATAATCACTAAAAAGACTAAAATTAAACAAGGAAGGAAGATTGAAGAAAAAAAAAAAGCGGTAATTGCCTATGCACTCAATATTCAAGCAAGGAGGAGGTAGGAGAATGAGCGAGAAAAAATTACAAATGAAGAGGTATGCCATATATGTAGGGGTGGTGAGTGGGTTGCTTCGTCCTAAGAGCTTGACAAGTGTTGAAACTAAGGGTTACGGAGTGTTCAGATAAAAGTGACAAGTGTCTCTTTTATGCAAATGTTATCAACACACTAATTATTAAAATTAGAGCTAAAAATATTCATATTTATCTTAATCTAAAACTTCAGTCCATTAAAAAAAATACCTAAACATTTATTGTCCCACCACAAATATTTGTTTTACTAAAATTTTACCTTCTTTTCTAAGTATCTAGAAAATTACTGATATATACTAAACACTTTATTCTACTAAAACAGATCTTAAACTTCTACATTCGTGACTTTGTGCTCACGTTTCGTGACACTTCATTTTATTAAAACAGAATCCAAACTTTTACGTTCATGACTTCCGCGCTTACATGTCATATGTAAGGTGCTTATGAAGTAACGCATTACGTATGGAGGAATGAAAAAATTCTATTTGTTTACGTGCGAAGCATTCTAATGAATATTATGTAAAAGCTAAACTGATTAATACACTATTCTTCATTGATTTCCAGTGTGATCATTGTACTACTATTTCACCTTTCTTTTCTTTCAGCAACGTTACTGGGCGATGATTCAATATGCTACATAAGTTAAAAAGCTGGAGATCGAAGGTTCAGATTCTTCTTTAGGATGTGAAAGTTTCAATTTTTTGAGTTGCAAATAATTATCTGCTCACGATATTTTGGTTTGAGTTGGCAAGTACAATTTTATAGAATGTTGGTGTCGCTATTAACTACTAATATGTGATTAATGTACAATACTAGTTATAGAAAAATAAATTTTAATTTATTTATTTAATTAAGGACTAAATAAAATAAATATTTTTTAAGTATTGATTATTTAAAATAAATTAATAAAAGAAGTTTTTTAGGCTATAAAAATTGGATCATCTTGAGTTTGCCCATAAAAATTGGATCATCTAAGTTGGACCATCTAAATTGGATCGATATTTGGAATTATTTAAAAAAGATCCAAACTTATTTTGAATAAGACCCAATAAATATAAGACTTATGCATTTGAACCACAATTAAATTGAATCTAAAGTCATTTAAATTAAATCTATTAAATAATGGGTTAAATTCATTTGACCTCATCAAATAAGAAATTGTGTCGATCCAACGTCAATGATGGGTCGCTTGATGGCCAAGCAATGTGAAGCCTCATCTCTACCTATCAGTAAAGGTCTTAACCAAGAGGTTGAGAGATCATTCAAAAGACGTACTCAAGCTCGAGTCAAAAATCACTCTTCAGAAAAACTCTTCCTAAAAGCTCTCCATCAAAGGCGTTACTCCAAATTCAAACATTTTTCGCAGTATTCCTCCGCTTCTTCCTTCAAAAGATCGAAGAGAGCTCTAGTGGCTCTTGGATCCATTATTCATACTCAAAGTTCGTTCAATTTGAGAAGAAGCTTCCAAGATTAGGAATTCCCCAGATATTTTCTAAGCACTACCACATTATAAATCAAATCACGTTTTTGCTATTTATTTTTTGCTCGATTTTCATACTTAAGTTTGAAACGTTTCCTTTTGTAGAATTTGGAGTACTTCTGATTATATAGAACTCTTGTTCTTTTTTTTACAGTGATTTTCCAATTCTCTGGGTTTCACAAGAACTAGACGCCATGTATACTGGCAGGCATATATCTATTGGTAAAGTAATCTGGATTATGAATTTCTTTTCAAGAAACATGAAGTAGAAAGCTAATGTTCTACTGCATGCTATATCCCGTATTCTGCTATGATCACGGACTACAGCTAGTAATAGGGAAAGCACAGTTTGAAGCCCATCATCTAAACATGAAATGCCTTTAATATTCTTGTTTTCCTACTCTTATGTGCCTTTCTTGACATTACAACCATGGAGGCGACATGTCCTAATTGTACCCTTACTTCTTGTTATCAAGAGGGAAAGAGCAAGAAACGGTTTCATATTAGGACCACCAGGGTCACTGTCTAGCTGGTGGTGCATAATTTTCACATTAGGACTTACCTAAGTTTTGAGTTAACTTATGGTAGATGCATGTTCCCCAATCCCCAGCCTGCCAAAACTGAAGATTTACAATGATGCATCAAGCTAGAAACAAACTACTATCTCAATCAAGAAAGAAAAAAGTTGTGTTTTGTGATCTTGCCAAGCTGATCTTTTAAGTCTAGAGTATGTTCCCGAATCCCCCAGCCCGCCAAAACTGAACATTTATGATGACGCATCAAGTTGAAAGCAAACTACTGTCTCCAGCAAGAACGAAAAGTTATCTTTTGTCATCTTGCGGTTTTGTTTTGGGCCGGGCCTATTTTAAAAGAGTCCATACTGAAGTGGCTACTTTTTTTTTCCGATTCAGGCCATAACGCACAATGATTGTGCGTTATCTGTAATAATAACGGACAACCATTGTGCGTTATCAGTTAATTAAGCTAATCAGTCAATGTGGCTGATAACGCACAATCAGTGTGCGTTATGACTCGGCATAACGCATACTTGTTGTGCGTTATCAGCTACGTAATTATTTTTTTATTTTTTTATTTTTTTTTCAAATTTTTTTAAATGTTTTTTTAAATTTTTTTTTTTGTTTACAATTGTGTTATTTAATTTATTTTATTTTTTTGAATGAACATTTTTTTTGTTTTTAAAAATTTCTTTTGGGAAAACTTATAATTGTATAAGTTTTTTTTTAGTAATTTGTTTAGTGAATTGTTTTTTTTAATGAAAATTTGTTTTGGAAAAACTTATAATTGTATAATTTTTTTAAAAAGACTGTATTTATTATATTTAACTTATTTTGTGCTATTTATATCATTTGCTTGGAAAATATATTTACATTTTGACCATTTCATTGCAAGTTATTTGAAGAAGTAATACTAAAGAAACCGTAAAAATTTAGAGCAATGATGTAGTAATTAGAAGAAATTGAAAGAAAATTTTCATTATTATAAACATGTTTTATTACAACTATTTCAAGAAAATGTCAAACTTATACATTGCTCGGTCTGGGGTTATTACAATTTTTCCTATTATGTCCCGGCATGCGACATCTACCACATCTTGGGGGAGAATCCGGATTTCTATAATCCATTTCTCCCTGAAATTGCTTGCCTTATTTTCTACCCCGTTCCTTTTTCATGTTTGGAGGATAGAATGTCAAATTAAAAGGGACATCCCTCCAAAAGTTCTCACTCAAGACCGGATGAAAATTCGCTTGGTAAGTTTTTATGTACGTTTGTCGCGAATATATCTTCGGTACATAAGCATCTGTTCTTGACCCATTTTCTCTACACACTGCAAGAACATGAGAACAAGGCAATGTATATGTTTGCCATTTTTCGCAACTACAAAATTTATTATTTAGCCGCAATGTATAGACGATGTTGCCCGTACCAGAAACTCGGATTGGAGATTTGACTATGTATATTCCCTCTCGTGGATTGTAAGTTGTAACTTTGTGTTCTCTTGATTTCAGTTCAATCTGCAAGAACTTGTCAAAAATTCGAGTTGGAAATGGATGCACACAATTTTCTGCCTCTTCACGGTGTTGGTGAAAGTACTTAACTAGTTTATTGAATATTAGTTCAACTAGGGCTTTTAAAGGTAGAACCCTAGCTTTCTTCAACACACTGTTAAGTGCCTCGGAAATGTTAGTTGTCATGATGCCGTGTCTGTGACCGCCATCATGCAACAGTGTCCATTTCTCTGCGTCCAACTTCATCAAGTAAATGTATACATCCACATTTCTTTCTTGAATCTCTTTCACTACACGATCAAATTTCCATTGTTTCGTTTCTGTTCCGGCCTGCCACATCAAGCTTTTTAGGGTTGTATTTTTAAAGGTCTTATTGAAATTTGCTCGAATGTGGCGTAAGCAAAACCAGTGAACTGCAAATGGTGGTTGCCACAAAGGTTGACTTTGAATAGCTGAGAAAATACCTTTGTGGCGATCAGAAATGAGGCATACGTGGCGATCTTTGACTACGTATTCTCGCAAGTTTTTAAGGAACCAATTCCAACTCTCGGAAGATTCCTTATCAACAATTGCAAAAGCAAGTGGGAACAAGTGATTATTTGCATCCTACGTACTTGCAATTAACAGCACGCCCTTGTATGGTCCTCTTAAGTGTGTTCCATCCACAGAAATCATCGGCCGGGAATATGGAAATCTGTCTATACACGGCGAGAAACACCAGAAAACAAATTTGAAAACATAATTAGGGAGACTGCTTGTTCTGTGATGCAAAAATTCGTAGACAGTCCCCGGGTTTATATCCTGTACAGCTTGTAAGTATTTGAGTAGAATATTGAAGGTTGTATCCCAGCTACCAAAAACCCTCTTGATGGTAAATTCTCGAGCATACCATGCCCGCTTGTAAGTACAGCCAGTTTGATACAATACCTGCACTTCTTGAATGATGTTCGAAACAGGTATCTCAGGATCGTTGGCAACTAGGTGTGATATGGACATTGATATAAATTTTGAAGACAGGTTTCTATGTTTGTTTTATTCTATCTGTACAAGGCATGTGTGTTTTTTAACGAATCTGGTTATTTCCCACCGATTGTGTGTGGCTTTCTTTTTTATACGGATGTACCATGCTTAGTAATTATCGACATTGTGATGGTAACATCTTGCGGTCCATGTATCTATCTTACTTTTCATAACCCGGTACTAACGCCCCACACTGACAGAGTACTTACGAACTGCACTTACTGCCTGCACTTTGTCAACAAATCTCATGCCTAACTATATGTCAGTCATAGAATCGTTCTAGTCGAGTAATCGGACGGTACCAGATTCTATAGTGTGATCTATAGGAGAACCCGAGCCAATATCTAGGAATGCTCCAAATTGTGTGTAGTCATACCTAGCGTTGCTGAATTATTGGCTACTCTCCCATTGTTGTACTGTGTTTTCGGTGACCAGGTTGACAGGGTTTACAGGATTGATTGTGGTTTGGAACTCTCCTTCTTCCGGTTCATTGTCATCATCCGATTCAAATTGACTAGAAACGGCATCATTTCCGTCTGACCCGTCAACCTCATCGTCATCATTGTTTACGGCACTGTACAATATAGACGGTTCATCAGAAACCATCTATGTTACGGCCGTAATATGTTCGGGCAAAGATGTTGTATTCATATCGTGAGTAATTGGAATATTTTGTTGTTCCTTCGATATGTCGGCCGGAATAATCCATAAATACCGCATTTCTTCGTCGTTGTTCATGCTATATAAATTAAAGTAGAACATACGATGAGCCTCGTAGTACGTAGGCACCCACATCGTCATTCGAACACTCTTGAGATTGGGATCCATATCTCGGTATTTCAATATTTTTTTTTACTAGGTCAGAATTTGAAATAATTCGGTTCGTTGGCAATGTCCAACTTTTCCGAATTGTTCCAGAAAATAGGGACTGTATGCATCCCTTGCAATTTTAGAATCCCAAAATAGTTGTACTCTAACAGGGTTGATTGGTTCCATTTCAGAAAACAGTAAAATGTAAGTGTTTAGGGCGGGTGAATATGAAGATGGTAGGAACTTCGGGAATTGAAAAGAGAGTGAGTGGTTTGCTAGATTGTTCTGAATATGTAAAGAATGTAAGTGTGGTATGTATTTATATACTTGCTGGATTGCTACATTTTAGGGTAAGTTTAGGGTTGCTGCTTGAATTATTGTATATTATTATACATGAACTCGCCACTGGTTCCAGACATCGACATGGATAGCATGCTGTGTAACCCAGGATGTGTTGTCATTCCCTCTTATCTGGATCTGGTGCAGGTCCAGACGAGTATCGACTGCATCTGGAACCATCTGAGCCCGTCGAACTGTCGCATCACATATCCGGGATAGTGGTACTCCACTATCTTGTAACATATGAGCGGCACCTCTGCCCGCCACAAGTCAAATGGAACTAGAGGGCGATCATAATACGGGAGCCACATAAACTGTCATGTCAAAACTCAAAGTCAATAAAAATGCAACAAGGAAAAGAAAACACAATTAATTACAAATAATACAAGTTATTGTAAAGCATACCTGGTCAGATGGCATAAAGTCCAACCGGTCTCTGTATGTAACCAGAGTGTGCGTAGGCAGCTGGCTACAGTCAAATGCTGTGCACCATATTGCGCCAAGAGGAGCAAGAGGGTCGGCCATAATCTTCGTCATCAGCTGAGGCCGCAATGTAGGCATACGCAACCACGCCCATATCTGAACTAATACCAAAGCCCCTCCAATCTGTCGTGCAACTCCCAAAGCCGCCGTGCATAGCTGCCTATACAGAAACCCAAGAACGTAACTACCCCAGCTATATGTCCTAATAGCATCAAAATCCTCCAACAAGCTGAGGTAGCGCACATGAACCAAATTCCCGGAGAAGTCGAGAAGCATGTGTCGGCCAATAAGTAAGAAAATAAATCCACGAGCGCGCAGGATTAGATCGTCGTCGGTCTCTGAACCGGTGAACGCTCTCAGAAGCCATGCTTCCAATGGTTCCTTCTTCACTTTGTAACCGAAAAAGTGGCTGAGAGACAACCGCACACCAAGAAGTCTCTCGATAACGTCAATCCAGTATTGTTTAGGGTGTAAACTCCAACTAGGTCCGGTAACAACCGTGTCGTCTATCCCTAAACCCCACAGCGCCCTGTACATCTTGGAGTGTAATCGAGACTTCACCACACGTTAGATGAAATGTCTGAGTCTCCGGTCTCCACTGCTCGACCAATGGGTGATAAGTGCGTGATCCAATCCAATGTAACCACACCTAAAGACTCCCCTCAAACCGGTTCCATTGATAATCTCAACCAATCTACGTGGAGTCGCACTATAGCACTGGAACAGGTTGCGGCCAAAACGCCTACACTGGAGGTCAGTATAACACGTCTCCCGATCCCCACTCCAGATCAAACCCGATATGTGTTCATGCTGTCTGGATAAGACGTCAGTGACAATGGGCCACGGATGCACATGTGCTGGCACTTCTTCCACCTACATTAATTATATTTTCTAGATATTGTGAACATCTATATGTTAAAATTAAAAAGTTTTAAACATATTCTAATTCCAAGAATATTAAGATTTAATTGTTATTACGTTTAACGGTTTTAAAGTTTATAGTTTTACGTTCTCATATTTCCAAATATCAGGTATATTGCTAACACAATTAATCAACGATTTAGGGATTTTTAAATAATAAGATTTTAAAGTTTTTAAGGATTACTGTTACGTAATAAATTTCACTTTTACTGTTAGTTTTTAAGGTTCACTGTTAAAAAGTTTCTACTTCGACGGTTTATTGTTTGGTGTAAATTTTGGGACTTTGGTAATAGATTTTTTTGTTTTCTTGTATTTAAAGTAATAGATTTTTGTTTTGTGTTTTGGTAATAAATTTTCGTGTGTTAATTATAGTATATTTTATAGTTAAGCATTTTACTACTTCATAAATTCGCTATTATGGTTTTAAAGTTTAAATAAAAGTATTAATTACTAAACTATAAATTTCCAAGTACCAGTTCCCATATTTTTTAATGAAATCCTAAAACCTAATATCAATTTTTAAATGAAAAAAAATTATATTCATAACATTAAAAAATTCGTACACGTTTATTCATAACTACAATTTTAAACATAAATCCAAACCACACTTGCACGAAAAAAAAATGTAAAATTTTGGATTTTTAATAATAGATTTTTAAGTTTTGTATTATTTAAATTTTACAATTTTTAGGTTGCAAAAAATAAAGTTTCAATAACTTTCTGCTGTTTAAAAAAATAAAAATTAGAAATACCGAATTACAGATTCCCATATTTTCTAACATTCAAATTAATTACCTAAATGATTAAAAAAAATTTCTATTAATCATAAAGTAAGAAATTAAACCTAATTATCCAAATAAATTCATGAAAAAAACCTAAACCCTAATAGCACTTTTTTAATGAAAACAAAAATTCGTACACATTTATTAATAACTACAATTTTAAACATAAATCCAAACCACACTTTCACAAAAAAAAATAAAAATAAAAAAGAAAACATAATGTAAAATTTTGGATTTTAATAATAGATTTTTAAGTTTTGTATTATTTAAATTTTACAATTTTTAAGTTGCTAAAAAAAATTTCCATAATTATCCAAATAATTAATGAAAAAATATTATCCCTAATATCACTTTTCAAATACAAAAAAACAATTACATACATAAAATTATCAAATTTGTACAAATTTATTAATAACTACAATTTTAAACATAAATCCAAAAATTAAAAAAATGTAAAATTTTGGATTTTAATAACACATTTTTAAGTTTTGTATTATTTAAATTTTACAATTTTTAAGTTACAACAAAAAGATTTGTTTTCATATTTTCTACATTTAAAAAAATGTTAAAAATATCGAATTACATATTCTCATATTTTCTACTCAATAATTTATACGAAATATGCAAAATAATAATCTAAATAATTTCTAATAATCATAAAGTAAGGTAATAAAGTAAACATAATTATCCACATAAATTAAAGAAAATAATACATCACCCTAATATCACTTTTTAAATTCAAAAACAATTATATACATAAAATTATCATATTTGTACAAATTCATTAATAACAAACATTTTAAATATAAATGTAAAACTCATTTCCACAAAAAATAAATTAATTCAAGTTAATAAATAAAATTCATAAAAAACATTAACAAACAACAAATACCGAAATAATCACACTTAATATGTAATAAACAAAAAAAATTCTAAATAACTAAAAACTTACTGAAAATTTAAAATGCGGCTTTAGTAGCCTTCATACTCCAAATCCTTAATAGCCTTCGTACTCTAAAGAAAATTTCCAAGATTTACTAATTTAACTATAATTTTTAAAATAAAATACACATTTATTAGATAAAAAGAAATCAACACATAATAATAAGAAAAAAAATAGAGTAAAATACCTAGCAATTGGCGGAGGCAGGAACAAAAAATTTTCTGAAAAAAGAAGAATGAGATGAAGGTGGCTGAAAAAAAGAGGAAAGAATGAAGGAGGAAGGAGGCTGGAAAAACAGTAAGGGGGAAGGAGAGGATTTCTACGCGATTAACGCGGTGATTAAGGATAACGCACAACGATTATGCGTTATCATCTGATAACGCATAATCTTGTGCGTTATGGCCTTAACCGAAAAAAAAAAATAAATAAATAACCACTTCAGTCTGGCCTTTTTTAAAATGGGCCGGCCCAGAAAAAAACCTCATCTTGCCAAGTCAAATCTTGAAGTCTGCTATTTCAACACAAATGATGTTGTTTCTAGATTGTCGAAAGAGTGGCATATTCAATTCCAACTGAATCTTGAAATTCAGTTCTCCAAATCTGTACTAGAGAGAAACAGAGGGTACCATATACGGTTTAAAATTCTTCAAAACTAATATTTTCCACATATTTTGTCAGAGGTGGGTTTAGGGCCTTTACTCAGGCTTATTGATGTAAAGGACTTCCTATGGGAGTGCATATTGATGTTCTTATGAATAAGTGAGAATAGACCATCTACCAAATCTTAAGTTTTGTTAGTTCCCAAAATTGTTCATCTAAATTCAAAAAAAAAAAAAAAAAAAACTTTATCTAACACCATGTTTCATTTTTGGGTAAAGGAGAAGGCACCATGTTTATAGAGTGCAGGTATTAATTTAGAAAGTGAATGTGAATCCTCCAGTGTTTGGACTCCTAAATGCTTAACACGGTTGATATACAACAAAAGAAAAGGGAGAAAATGTGCAAAATGAATAGATTTTGTTAAAATGTTATCTTGTGTTTAAAAAAAGGTAATTTGTTTGTGAGGGGATGATATAGTTAAGTGAGAAAGTTTTATGGAGTTGACCAATTGTAATGCCACAGAATACTGACCTTGACTCGAAAACCCTTCATTTTCATGATTTCATCTAAACATTCTCTATTTTTCTCTAAATGAATTTTTTCTTGATTTGAAAATTTTTTACAACTCTAAATAAAAATAAGGAACATTTAAGAAATTACTATGGGCCTTTGATCCTCTTTTATTTTTCCTTTCTTTTCAGAAAGATAACATCTTCAAAGTAAAAAAGAAACCTAAAATTTGTCACTAGAGATTGAGCTTTTTGTAAGTTTTCTCATCCCAAATTCTTTGTGAATTCTAGGGTGAAACTTACCCAGTTGTTTGTAAAAAAGCTCTAAGATAAAGTGAAGGGCCTGTTTGAGTCTTTAAGTAGCATTTTGAAGTCCTAGTTTATCTTTAAAAACTAGAACTACCCGCAACCATAAAGACAACACCTTTTGATACATCCTCTGAGTATCTCCTAATACTTGGAGATCATGGTTTTGTTTTATCACAAAATCCATTCCATAAGTGGTACAAATATCCTTTATATTTTTATTTATTACCCCTTTCATTCATATTATCCTTCGTTTATATATATATATATATATATATTTTCATTTCAAAATATTTGTTACTTTAGTAAATTAATGAAGTATTAAATGGTACTTTTCTATATATACCTCTATCTTATTAGAATTATATGATTATCTAAAAAATTTTATTAGAACTATTAATAATAGAAAATGTGTAGTTTAATATTTTTTTTTTTGAATCCATATACTTAATCATTTCCTTACCACGGAAGGAGTTCTCTAATGCATTTAGAAACATACTGAAACCCTCTTAACTCTTATAATCCTTTGCGTACCCCAAAAAAAAAAAATTTCTTTTTTTTTTTTTTAAATCGCCAATGGGCATTTTCCCATTCTCTTTACTTTCTTTGGCCAATGGAAAAAAGAAAAAAGAACACAAATTCAAAAGGCCTAAATGGCTAAACCCCACAAACCTCGAGAAATTTCTAATATTGGCCTTCTTTTTTTAAAACATATCCACAGTTGGCCATAATGTAGGGTTTTTCTTAAAACATGTCCACACTTGGCCATAATTTGGGGAGGGTGTACGCATTTGGCCAACACCACACATGTTGCTAAGGTAGCCGTTAAAAGTGTTGTTCAATTGGGATTTTTATACCATACATGTAAGTACATTATGTAAGGTATATTCTGTCAAACAAAATTGTGTGTATCCCACTCTTACCTCACGCGCGTGATACGTATGCACCCACTAGCACAAAAAAATGATCGTTTCCCTTCCAATTTGTCCAACAGAAAAAGTCAACACACAGTTGTACAAAAATAGGCAAACTAATTTCTTGTGACAGTTTTAGATGTTAATTGCCATAGTCAACCTTGCTCATCAACCTAATTTGTACAATATAAAAAGTGGGTACGCAGTTGTACAAAAGTAGGAACACTAATTTCTTGTGACAATTTTACATATTTACTGTCATATTCAACCTTACTTATCAACACATTGTACCCCCACACATAAAATTGGTACAAAAGATTGTAAAAGATGCACAAAATGCATAAATGATACACATTTTGTGTTATATAATGTAGGCACAAATGGTTTATAAGGTAAATACGCTCAAACAAAAAAAAGTGGGAACAATTGTATAAAGTAGACGCACTAATTTATTGTGACAATTTTACTTGTTTATTACCATATTTAACCTTGTTTGTCAACCCATTGTACCCCCTGCACATAAAATTGGGCAGAAAATACATAAATGATACAAATTGTGTTATATAGTGTAGGCACAAATGGCTTACAAAGTAGGCACACTTAACAAAAAAGTAGGCACAGTAATTTCTTGTGACAATTTTACATTTTATTGCCATATTTAACTTTGCTTATCAACCTATTGTACCAAAAATCCACTAAAAATCACACTGCGTAGTTGTTTTTGAGAGCCTTCTGAAATAGCATGGTTAGTTGCATCGCTCCTTTGAGATGATAACATACCTCGGAAAAAGAAGTCATTACTAAAAGCCGGACACCACTTTTCTCTCAAACTATAAAAACTTGTTCAACCAACAATCATTATGACACCCAAACTTATCCATCAAACTGCAAAATCAAAAAAGGTAACACATATTATTTCTTTTACAATAAACCTAAAGCACAAATACCTGTATGTTAGGCACACTCCTTTCTAAAATTAAGCACACCTAGTCATAAAAGAAAGCACAACTGTAATAAAAGTGGACACACAGATCAGAAAAATACAGGCACACACGCATGGAAAAATACATATAACTTAGGCACACTCTGTTTATAAAGTGGGCACAAATGGTTATAAAGTTAGGCACACAAGCTTATAAAATTAAGCACACCAATCAATAAACTTAAAACACACATACCTGTAATACTAGGCGCACTTCTTTATAAAATTAGGCACACATAGTCGTAAAAGTAGGCACAAACTATTACAAAAGTAGGCACACAGATCAGAAAAATACAAGCACGCACTTGTAAAAATGTATATTAACTTAGGCACACTTGTAAAGATGTTTATAAAGTGGGCATAAATGGTTATAAACTTAGCCCACAAGCCTATAAAATTAGGCACACTGGGCAATAAACTAAAAGCACATATACCTGCAATGCTAGGCACACTCCTTTATAAAATTAGGCACACATAGTCATAAAAATAGGCACAAATTATTATAAAAGTAGGCACACATATCAAAAAAATATAGGCACACACTGTAAAGATGTATATAACGTAGACCCGCTCGGTTTATGAAGTGGGCACAAATGGTTATAAAGTTAGGCATACAATCCTATAAAATTAGGCCCACAGGTAAATAAATTGAAATCACACATACTTGTAATGTTAGGCACACTCCTGTATAAAATTAGGCATACATAGTCATAAAAGTAAGCACAAACAGTTTTAAAAGTAGGCACATAGATCAGAAAAATGCAGGTACACATACTTGTAAAGATGTACATAACATAGGCACACTCTATTTATAAAGCAAGCACAAATGGTTATGAAGTTTAAATAAAGTAGCCATACATAGTAAATAAATTGGGCACACTATTATAAAATTGGGCAAAAACAATTACAAAAGTAGGCACACTATCTATAAGAGTAGGCACACCTTGAATTTAGCAACTAAATTACAAAAAAAATAAATAAAATCATATATAAGTTTAAAAAACAAAACATTGCTTTACATTAAATCAAAAACAAAACATATAAAATCAAATCACACTTATGTATAAAAGTATGCACACTCTATTTCAAAAGTAGGCACACAGTTTAAAATTTAGGCACAATAGCTTATCGCATAATAGCTTATCAAAGTAGACACACTCACCACTACATCATAAATACGTAATACAATTTCGTGCCATCTTTTACCAGGTCTTCAAATCACCTTTTGTGCATTTTTTAATACTCCTGTAATTTACACAAAATAAAAATAATTTTATTTCGTATATCAAGCATAAAAAAAAAATTATAGATTAATTGCAAAATATTCCCCCTCAAATGGAAGGGTGAAATCACTATATCCCTGAATTATAAAAATAGATAGTTTGTCCTCCAATTAAAGTTATGCTTTATTGCAAAATAACTGCCTAAAATTTATTATAAAATTAATTTAGCCCATAGTTCAACTTATAGTTATAGTGTATTATAAAAAACTTCAATAAAATTTGTAATAATCTCTTTTTAGCCTATATTCTTTTAAAATATTGATTAGTTAACTTAAAAAAAAGTCACTATTTAAGAAAAATTAGCATGATGTTTTTAAATTTAACTCAGTGAAAAAATTAAATTGGTAATAAAGTATTAAATAATAGAGGAAAATCTATTTTTTCTTTACAATAAATACTATTAATTTATTACAATAAATTAGTGATATATTTTAAATCTTTACTTATTTTTATAAAATAAATACTTTTTTAGTAAATAATCATTTTAAATAATAATAGACTAAAAAATTTATTACAGATACTTGCATAAAGTTTGTAATATTTTTTTGTCTATATTCCCTCAAGATTGATTATTTAACTTAAAAAAAACTTGATTATTCAAGAAAAAATAAAGTAATTTTAAATTTAATAGTATATACTGTAAAGAAAAACTTAGATTTTTATACATTACTTTAGCACTTCTGAGTTTTTATTTCTTTAATTGAATTAAATTTTATATCACCATGCTAATTCTCCTTAAATAATCAATTTTTTTAAGTTAAATAATCAATCTTCAGAAAATATAGATTAAAAATATTATTACAAATTTTATGAAGTATTTTGTAATAAACTATAACTATAAATTAAGTTATGGAGTAAAATGATTTTATATCAAAGTTTAAGGGGTTATTTTGCAACAATATATAACTTACATGAAGGGTATTTTGACATTTTAAATATTTTATGTGACAAAACCGTCTTTTCTAAAAGTTTGGGAGGTAAAGTATTTTTACCCTCCCAACTTGAGGAGTATTTTGCAATTAACCCAAATATCTTTAAACTCTAATATAGCTCCGAAATTAAAAAAAATATTACATCATTTATTTAAAAATATACATATCTCTGTTTTTTGTTTTGGTTCTTTTTTTTAACAAACCACGAGTAAGGCTCAAATCTTCCGTTAAAAGAAAAAAAAAATCTCATATGCCTTCTGTTAGACAACCATTTAACGGAACCTAAGTGTGTTGGCCAAATGGTACATCTCTATTAAACATATGGCCAAGTGTGGACAATTGTCTAAAAACAAGGCCAGTATAAGAAATTTCCCTATAAAGCCCGTGGATAGATAAATTACGTGCATAATATAAAATTTACGTATGAAAATTTTAATTTTAAACTAAACATTTTCTCTCTCCTCTTTAAGTTCTTAATACATCCAAAGACTTCAAACGACAATCCGGTCAAATCCAACTGTTAAAAATTATTTAAAAAAAAAGGTTAGTACATCGTTCTACACTCATTTATTTACGTTCTTAAATTAAAAAAATGTGTCAGAGATGAAAAAATATCAGTTGACGTGGGAGCCTGTTTGCCGGTGCCAACAGAAGTCGTGGAGAAACTGTCATTTACGCCAACCAATGGCGCATGGTGCCAGTAGCTTGCCCCAACCGATGGCATTGAGGTATTCATTGAATTCCCGATTGCCGGCACCAAGTAATGGCGTGGACCGAAGGACCCTCGCGCCAAGGCCTGGCGCTGGGTACCAGAAGGTTGCGCCAAAGCCTAGCACAAGGAATTTCTTTCTTTAATGAATGTTTTCATTTTATTAATTTGTCATATTAATTGTTTTTGGTACCATTATGTTAATTTTTTAGTTAATTTATATTATAATGTGTATATGTTAGTGTCGATTAAAATTGTTAATGTCCTAATTTTTTAATTATATTATATTACTTGTTAATTTTATTAATATTTATGATTACTTTATAATGTTTATGAACTATTTAATTGTTATGTTTTATTTATTGTGAACTATTTAATCACTTATGAATTTTTAGATGATTACAATAATTATTAATTATTTAATTGTTATTAGTTTAGGGATTACCTTTAAAAAATAAAGAAAGTATCATGCCACTGCTCTTCCCCCGCCCATGCCGAATACCCTCGTGTGGATACCAACACTCTATTGGAGAGCCAGGTCTGTCTATTTGTATACATTGGCAAGAGAAGCCTAGGGTCACCTCACACTCCTCCATAACCTAAAGCTATGACTTCGCGCGGTCTTTCTTTCTTTCGACCGATATCCGGTCAATCCTGGGATTCTCCTACTCGTCCCATCTCATCTGGTTTCCTAGGTTCGGGAAGCTCGATCAACCCTTGCTAAATGGCACTGGTATGAGGGTTTGTCCCAGAACGCAGAGGATCTTTACCCCACCTTACTACCGATACCTTCCCCGCTGACTAATGTGGCTTCTGGCTAAGCTCTCGAATGATGCAGCAAACCTTCCTCGGTCTCGAAGACGAGCCCGGACTCCTTTAATAAGGTCAAACTGTTCGTACTCTAATTGCGTGATTGGCTCTTAGGAGGAAGATACTTTACAGCTAAGGAAAGGGAAAGTTCTTAATGTTAACTGAGTACCCGGTCGAAGCCAGGAGTGGAAGGAGGGACTTGAACCCTCTATCTCAGCCTTGGCAAGCTGAACAAGAAGCAATCTACCAACCAGCTAATGAACTCCTTCGTAAGGGTACCACTCGCTTTTTGAACGTAATCCCTCATAGCGGTTAGTGACAAAGACCAATGAACTCCAATTCCAGTGTTTCTATAACTCCGAGTCAATCCACAACGAATGGATCGGTTAAACATTCTATTAGGGAGCCTCTGGGAATTGTCAACATTGAAAGAAAGGGGAAGAGGCAGGAATAAACTTTTTTTTTTTAGGTGTAGCCAGTTGTCACGCAACTAGAAGCAGCGAGAGGAGTTTACAATTAACCCACTTCGTTAACCGATGCACCTTCTCCATCTGGTCGGGTGCATAGGTCATAAGTCAACTGAATTTTCTATCGAAAGGGAGTCAGAGAATGCAAATGCCTAGGGGTCAAGGTAGAATGTTGCTACCAGAGGAGATCCAGGAACTTCCATAACGTTGGCGTGATTCGGTTTGCCCCTTCGAGCACTGCCGGACCACTCCAATTTTTCGGTACTCTCCATCGAGCTGTTAGCAATCCTCCTTTCCCCCTTTCTAGTGAAATAGCTGCTCCCATTCCAACAAGAGAAGGAATGATTAGCTACAAGCTCCTTGATAAAGACTATTCCTGGGAAAGCTTTATAAGCAAGTAATGCTTAACGCCCTCAGAGTTATCCATCTTACCCATTATTGGATCAACCGAATCCACTGCTACTCCGCTAATAAGTGGAATCAAGAGTAGGAGAAGACTCCCTCTATATAAATACGATGAATCATCCATGCCTCGAGGAGAGAGCTCTTATGCCATACGAAGGGGATTGAATGGCTAGAGAAAGCAGACCTGTAGTGGAGGGAGGTGTGTGAAATGCTGGCACCTTTCCCTGATTACTACATTCTTTTTGTTTTCAGCTGGCGCTTTAATAATAAAACAATGAAAGTTACTTTAACAATATTTCAGGGGAAATAATAATTTTAATTATTTAATAATCAATTCAATTTTTAACATATAATTAATAACAAAAATTATAATAATAAAACTAGGATAAAAAATAAACAATAATTAATTATGGTTATTTTAAAATTCATTTAGATGGATCGTGAGCAATAGAGACAAAGGAGAGATGATTATATTTATATAGTAGATAGAAGTGGTCGTATTCATAGTCGTACGGTCACAGTTTCATTCTGGGGAATAAGGGTAGGCATAGAATTTCTGATATACCTACTACTCCTGTCCCTGTTGATCCTGCTGGTCTGGAGTCTTCGATTCAGCCTCCTCCTATCCCGAGTAGGGTTCGTATGCCTCACGAACCTTATACACCACTACCTTATCAATCATCTACACAGCCTCCTTACCACCACCCACTCTCACCTTCTTATTACCCATATGAGTCATCTAGTCCTCCTAGTTATTACCAGCTTCCCCTACAGCACCCTGGTACAAGCCCTTCAGATCCGCAGTTGGGTTTGTCATTCGTAGACAAGTTGTTATCAGGATTTCTAATTGTTTCTCCCTACAGCTTCCAACACGTGGATTATTATGGGAGGTCTGGACATGTGCCTTCCTATACACTTGGGTATGGAGAGCATGGTGGGGATAAGGGTGGCGAGGAGATAGTTAAGGTACGGGGAGCTGACATTGATGTTCAAGAAGACGACTTTCAGGATGGAGTCGAGCACGTGGACGGCGAGGAAGAGGAGGACATGGATATGGTGGGTGGGGGGATGGTTGCTGAGGTTCGTCCACTTTCATCAGGGAGTAGGCCAGGTAAGGGGAAAGGAGTAGGGTTTCTGCGAGATACAACGAGATCCGTGATGGGATTTGTGTGGCAGTCACATCTTTTATTAGGATGATGTATTGAACCCAATGTTGTTGAGGGTTAGAGTGTTGTAAGAAGAAGACGAAGAAGAGTGATGACGATTCTTGGATACAGAGAGGACCAGCTCCTGGAGGTCCATAGGATCAAGAGATCATGCCATTATATAGCGGACATGTTGTCGTTGCCATTTGGTGTGGAGAGAACATTTTACAATTTTTTTTAATATATGCATTTCTGTTCATTTTATAGTGTTTTAATTAATTGAATGTATTATCTTGCACTTTATAATGTGTTTTTGTATATTTTTTATTATTATAATATGTAGGAGCGACCTACGCTGAGGTTACATGGTCGCCATTCCATACCTCATGGACACCGAGTGATCCTAATGTGAGACAGCGGGCAGCTACATTAGGACTTGTCCATCTGCAGTCCTGTTCCAGCACATACGCAGTGCGCTTTTGAGCTCATTTGTTTTGAGGTGGTAGCCACACCAACTCATTTCTTATGTCTTTTGGTGAGATGACTATCACTCTATACGACGTAGAGCTCATTCTCGGCATACTTGTCTATGGTGATATTGTTACAGGTGAGATTATGCCACAAGCATAGCTCATCGCCTTAGTGAACCGAGACCTTGGCATCAATCTCGCTGGCAGTGGTGATTCTCAACGTGGGATTCCATAGGCATCTATTTAAACTGCTAGTGATGGTCCAAAGCTTCCTATGGATATTAGAGCATCATGTTCGTACTATCTGTGATTGGAAATTCCATATTCACTGACAAGAGCAGCTTGAACGTCGTTCCTTACTATCTATGGCCTTTAGTGAAGAACCTATGGAGGTGTAGCAGGATGGCTTCGGGTGCTGCGGGTCAGGCATCATGCGCTGATGCGAGAGACTTAAGGCGCTACTACTCACTATTGCATGTATGTATCTTGATTTATTTAATAGACTAAGGTTCTGACATTTATTTATGTTTGTGACCTTTATGTTTTAGGCATGGATATACCTCTATTTTCCCATGTTTGCATCACCAGTGAGACCTAGTACAGTTACTCACAGTCCATATATCTAGCAGTTTAAGTTGTTAGGGACGACACGTGGCAGTTCTGTGTTAGACTATCATCTACGGTTAGATACCATGAGAGTGGCTGAGGTTTAGTGGACACCGTAGATAACTCAAAAGATAGAGGGAAAAAATTTGCCACATACCATGGAGCATTAGCCTTCTTCAATACTGTGGAGCGGCACATGCCTGAGAGGTGTATAAAAAATAGGATATCACCCTAAACCACAGTTCCCATCTTCGGCGACATTTTTCCAATCTACAATGCAAGGGTAAACGAATTTGTAGAAAGCACATGTGTATGGTAACTCACGGGAACCCGATGCATCCTGGACTGACATAGATGACAACCCTAAGCTCGGTCCCTTACTGTGGCCTCTACCTTGACCCCCAAGCGCATGTGGCGGCCTCCCTCTTCTACAGAAACTCGCACCAAATCCTAATCCCGATCCACATTTGCTTGATTTCTTCAATCTTGCATGTACTATCTGTATGTGCTCCCAGTGTCATTTACCCCTCTTAGTAGAGCCTGTCTAACGTCTCCCTTCAGTAAACATCGTGGGTGGAGCACCTGAAAGTAGACCTTCTGAATTTAACGGGACAGTAGGATGTAAGATATTTTGGGCAGCTCGACGCAACTCCATAACCTATAATAAATATAAATTAAATTATAAATTAATTATTTTTATGAATTAAAAGCATAATTATAAAAAATTTTAATTATTCAAATAAAAGCTTTTTGGATATACGAACCTTGGATGGTGGCCGTGTAGTGAACTCCTGAAAATAACGTAAAATCATACATTTGTTTATGAAGATCACTCCCCTAAGTAGATTGTTGTCCTCCTATTCCCGATAACCCATTTATTTCGAGCAACCTCCAAAAAACGTGAACATCCTCTAACTTAGTAGAATGTATTATAGTATCATTTGAGTAACTCGCATGAACAAGTGAGCATGTGCGACATTTTAACCCAGTGTCTGGATAGATTCTATGGATCAACGAGGCTCTTCGGGGCTTTTTAATCTCATCTTTAATAATTTTCAATACCAAATGGCTTACATTGTAATACAGCTGAGCTATTATTGGATTGCTATTGTCATTATCTTTCTCTTTCAATCGGGAAGGGTGGTCTTAATCTCAGTAATATGTCCCTCAATCAAATAATCAATCTTGAGAAACACTGTGTCTAAATCGTCGTGTGTTGTTACGATCCATGCCTTCAACGACAAATGTTTTCTCTTTGTTCGATTCATGGTCTCCGACTCGAAGTGCAAAAACCTACCCGCCCAAACTCTCACAAACTTATGTGTGCATATATTTAACCATTCATCAAATAAGTATCTTAAGAACCATTGAATTTTATGCCACTTGGTCTTCAATTTTTCCAATCTTTCATTATACTCCTACTTATTGGTAGAGTTAATTAATCTGTGCCTTGTAGTATTTACAAACTATTCTGCTCCCTCATTTCCAATCTTCGGAGTTAACTTTCCAATAATATTTTGATTAATATATCTTTCTGCAGAGTATGTGGTAAGAATTATAAAAGACTAAAGAGATAACTAGCATCAAACCTGTCTCCTTGCCAGTTACAATCACAACGGGCTCGAGAGATTCGAAATATAAATTCTTAAACTGTTGCAGTACCCATTCATAAATTTCAGTTTTCTCGTTCCGCATGAAGGCAGTAGGTATAGTGAAAGTCTTTCCCGTAGGAGTCATCCTGACAGCCTCAAGTAACAGCATATCATACCTAAGTAATACAATATAAATTTAATGATAAGAAAATAATTCATTTTATAAGTTAAATATTTATTTGCTTTTAAAATACAATGCCAAGTAAAACAATAAAAGAAGAAGGGGAATTCACTTGTTAGTTTATACTTCGGGTCCACTATCAAAACAAAGGGCCATGTCCCATCATAAGAATGGATACCGGGTGCACAACAATGATATCGCTTAGGATATTGTTTTCTTCATAGTTTCTCCAATAACACCTATATCCTCCCTGATTACATTGACGAAGTACTTCTTCTACCGTGTTACGTCCCTCCATCCTCTCTTCTTCTTCATCTTTGCTCGGACATTATATATAGTTTGTTATTGCAAAAATCATATAAAATGAGTTAATAAATTGTAAAAATCATATAAGATGATACGAATCTTAAATAATTAAGCCAAAACAATAGTACATATTAATCTCATATACCTCACAGCACAATCGGATTCTTTCTAACAAACTCGCCATAATATTCTAAGGAGGGACTTGATACCTACTAAATTCCTCAATAAGCTTTAATTGGTCATTTGTCAACCTTGCCGCCTGAGCGTGTGCATGAGGATAAATACATATCTTATGGTTGTACCTCCCATCTTTTACATATAATTTCCAATTATCTCCAATGGTTGATTTCTCGCATTTCAATTGAAAGAGGCAATTACACTTCTTCGTTCCATACGAACCTGTATGTTTTACTGGTACTTCTTATTCTTCATCTTCGTCATCATCATCACATATTGCTTTATTTTTCTTTCCCTCCCCACTTTCACAACCAATATTCACATACGGTTGATGGTCAAATTTTTTTTTTTTTTTTGTGACATTTATCGAGTTATTATAAGACATGTATTTACTGTGTTCGCTCTTTTTCTCACCCAACTAACCAAATCCGTTTTTAAATCAAGCAATACATCTTTTTCAAAAAAATAACTATGATCCATATACTCTTCCTCTTGTTTCTATAAATTCCTCAAAGGTTTCAGGATCTACATCTTCATGTTATACAATAATATTACGACTTTATTAAAACAAAATAGACAACAAAATAATTATAATTTTATTAATCTAACTTTTTAACTTGATGAAATTATTCATTATTATTCGTATATTTTAACTATTCAATTATTAAGTTGCAGTTCTTATTATTTATTATTACTTTTTTAAGTTGTTACTTTAATTGTATATTTAGGTATTTATAACTTAAACATAACTTAAATAGTTACAATTTTAAAAATTATTATTGTATTTTTCAAAATATTAATTAATTTAATTATTATTTAATCTATAAGAAACTTAAACATGTTAAAAAGTAACATAAACAAAAAATTATATAATTAAAATTAAACATTTTATGAACTAAAAGTAAATTAAACTCTAACATATATGTGTCCATTAACTTAAATGTATGTATTAACATAAACTAAAACAAATTTATAATATTAAATTAGAAATTAACATAATCATATACCAAAATATATATTAAAAGTAATTAACATTAATAATTTAAAAAATCAAAATCAAAAAACACAACTGACCTATTCGAGCCCATGTCTTGGCGAGAATAGGGGCACCTCACGCTAGGCATTGAAGCAGACCTTGAAATGGTCGCACCAATACCTGGTGCAAGGTCCCCTTACTCGCACCAAGACATGGCTTGAGTAGGTCGGAACGTTTTTCGATTTTTGCCCCATTTTGTGCTTTTTACTTCAAAATTGATCTTATCGTGTAGATAGTCTTCAAAACTAGCCATATTTCATTCAAATCTTCAAATAATTATCACAATTTTTTTAGAGAAGAGAAGAAATTATGTGTAGAGAGAGAGAGAGAGAGAAAGTGTTTTTGGGGCGCCTAAAAATTATATTATGACGCGTAATTTATTATCCCTAAAGCCCCGACCAAAACAAACCAATAGGCAAGAACGGATAACGTTCCTTAGGAGGAACAATGATTCAATAATCAAAACATTCTTGATTCCTGTACTAAATTCTTGCTTCAAAAACCCCCAAGAATAAGTCGTTATAACATCTAACAGTTACACCATGCTAGATGTAACGGTGCAAAAACGACACTATTTTACTAAAGCCTACCAACTAGGCAAAAATCAAAATCCACTCTCATCCCATGCTAGTACACCTCACGTGTCTCTCCCAACAACACCTACGTTTCCCTCCCAAAACCATCCACCTTCTAAAAATTCATCCAACTTGCAGTTTTGGATAGAATTTCAAGCAATTTCAAGCTTTCGCAACTTCTATCTTCTTTTATATTCAGATTTCTTTGTTCGTTGCTTCACTATCATTGTTAGTTTCTTCAATTTCGCAACCAGAAATGTGTAAAAAAAAACACAAAATTGTAGTTTTCAGTAAAAAAAAGGTTCAACGAAATAGTTTCCATGTTATATGTAGAACTAAGAATACACGTATGTATATATATATTTTTTACACTTTACATTTATGTCCGGTGTTATAAATTGTATATTAGGTACTTTATGATCTTTTTTCTGAGTTTAAAATTATAAACATTGCTTGTATTATGAAATATTAGGTATTAAAACTTATGAATGCCTACATTTTACATCGAGAATGCCGAGTTTCAAACCTAGCAATGTCAAGTTTCGAACTAGGAATGCCCAATTTTTAAAACTAAGAATACCTAATTTTGAAATTCGGGAATAACTAGCTTTTAAGCTAGGAATGCCTAGTTTTATAATTAGGAATACCTAGTTCAGAAACAAGGCATTTCTAGTTTTAAAACTTACGAATACCTACTTTTTATACTAAAAATGCCAAGTTTCATAGCTTGCAATGCCTAGTCTTAGAATCGGAAATTCCGAATTTTTAGAACTAGGAATGTCTAGTTTGGAAATTTAGAAATGCCTAGTTTTAGAAGTAGGAACGCCTAGTTTTCAAGTTAGGAACGCCTAGTTTTAAAACTGAGAATACCTAGTTCTAAAATTAGGCATTTATAGTTTTAAGACTTATAAATGCGTACTTTATGCACTGAAAATGTCGAGTTTCAAAGCTAGAAATGCCTAGTATTTAAATTAGGAATGCCCAGTTTTTAAAACTAAGAATGCCAAATTTGGAAGTTTGAGAATACCTAGTTTTAGAACTAGGAATGTAAAGTTTTATAATTGAGAATGCCGAGTTTCAAAGGTAGCAAGGCCTAGTTTTAGAACTAGGAATGCCTAATTTTGAAATTCGGGAATGCCTAGTTTAGAAGTAGGATATCTAGTATTTAAGTTAGGAATGCTTAGTTTTATAACTGAGAATGCCTAATTCTAAAACTAGACATTTTTAGTTTTAAAACTTACGGATCCCTACTTTTAACACGGAAAATGCCGAGTTTCAAAACTAGTAATGCCTAATTTTAGAAGTAAGAGTGCCTAGTTTTGAAATTTGGGAATGCTTAGTTCATAAGTTAGAATGTCTAATTTTATAACTGAGAATGCCTAATTCTGAAACTAGGCATTTCTAGTTTTAAAACTTAAGAATGCTTACTTTTTACAATGGGAATACCGAGTTTCAAAACTAGTAATGCCTAGTTTTCAAAACTAGGAATGACTAGGTTTGAAATTTGGAAATTTCTAGTTTTAGAACTAGGAATGCCTAGTTTTATAACTGAGAGTGCCTAGTTCGAAAACTAGGCATTTCTAGTTTTAAAAGTTACGAATGCCTATTCTTTACAATGAGAATGCCAAGTTTCAAAATTAGCAATGTCCAGTTTCGAACTAGGAACGCCCAGTTTTTAAAACTAGGAATACCTAATTTTGAAATTTGGGAATGTCTACTTTTAAGTTAGGAATGCCTAGTTTTATAACTAAGAATGCCTAGTTCTAAAACAAGGCATTTCTAGTTTTAAAACTTATGAATGCCTACTTTTTACACTAATAATGCAGAGTTTCAAAGCTAGCAATGCCTAGTTTTAGAATTAGAGATGCCCAATGTTTAAAACTAGGAACGTCTAGCTTGGAAATTTTGAAATGCCTAGTTTTATTACTAGGAACACCTAGTTTTTTTAAGTTAGGAATACCTAGTTTAATAACTGAGAATGCCTAGTCCTAAAATTAGACATTTTTAGTTTTAAAACTTACGAATGCCTACTTTATACACTGAGAATGCCGAATTTCAAAGCTAGAAATGCCTAGTTTTAGAACTAGGAATACCCAGTTTTTAAAACAGGTAATGCCTAATTTTGAAATTTGGGAATACCTAGTTTTAGAACTAGGAATGCCTAGTTTTATAACAGAGAATGCTGAGTTTCAAAGCTAGCAGTGCCTACTTTTAGAACTAGGAACGCCTAGTTTTAAAATTAGGAATATCTGATTTTTAAGCTAGGAATGCTTAGTGTTATAACGGAGAATGCCTAATTTTAAAACTAGATATTTCTAGTTTTAAAACTTACGAATCCTTACTTTTTACACTGAGAATGCCGAGTTTCAAAGCTAGCAATGCCTAATTTTAGAACTAGAAGTGTCTAGTTTTGAAATTTGGGAATACTTAATTTATAAGCTAAGAATGCCTGATATTATAAGTTAGAAAGCCTATTTCTAAACTAAGCATTTCTAGTTTTAAAACTTATGAATGCCTACTTTTTACACTGAGAATGTCATGTTTCAAAGCTAGTAATGCCTAGTTTTTAAAACTAGGAATGCCTAGGTTCGAAATTTGGGAATGCCTAGTTTTAGAACTAGGAACGCCGAGTTTTATAATTGAGAATACATAGTTCTGAAACTAGGCATTTCTAGTTTTAAAAGTAACGAATGCCTATTTTTAATATTGAGAATGCCGAGTTTCAAAGCTAACAATGTTCAATTTCGAACTTGGAATGCCCAGTTTTTAAAACTAGGAATACCTAATTTTGAAATTTGAGAATGCCTAGTTTTTATGCTAGGAATTTCTAGAATGCCTAGTTATAAAAGAAGGCATTTCTAGTTTTAAAAACTTACGGATGCCTACTTTTTACACTAAGAATGATAAGTTTCATAGCTAGCAATGCCTAGTTTTCGAATTAGAAGTGCCCAATTTTTAAAACTAGGATTTTCTAGTTGTGAAATTTTGAAATGCTTAGTTTTACAATTAGGAATGCCTAGTTTTTAAGTTAGGAATGCCAAATTTAATAACTGAGAAGTCTTAGTTCTAAAATTAGGCATTTCTGGTTTTAAAACTTATTAATGCCTACTTTATACACTGAGAATGCCGAGTTTCAAAGTTAGAAATGCCTAGTTTTAGAGTTAGGAATGCCCAATTTTTAAAACTAGGAATGCCTCATTTTGAAATTTAGCAATACCTAGTTTTAGAATTAGGAATGCCTAGTTTTATAACTGAAAATGCTCAGTTTCAAAGCTAGCAATGCCTAGTTTTATAACTAGGAATGCCCAACTTTTAAACCTAGGAAAGCCCAATTTTGAAAATGGGGAATGCCCACTTTTGGGGAATGCACACTTTTGGAATTAGTAATATCTAGTTTTAAGCTAGAAATACTTAGTTTTATAAGAGAGAATGACTAATTCTAAAACAAGACATTTCTAGTTATAAAACTTACGAATCCCTACTTTTTACACTGAGAATGCCGAGTTTCAAAGCTAGCAATACCGAATTTTAAAACTAGGAATGCTTAGTTGCATTTCTAGTTTTGAAACTTATGAATGCTTATTTTTTACACTGAGACTGCCGAGTTTTATAGCTTGCAATGCCTAGTTTTAGAATTTGAAATGCCCAATTTTTAAAACTAAGAGTGTCTAGTTTGGAAATTTTGAAATGCCTAGTTTTACAACTAGGAACACCTAGTTCTTAAGTTAGGAATGCCTAGCTTAATAACTGAGAATGCCTAGTTCTAAAATTAGACATTTTATTTTTTAAACTTATTAATGCCTACTTTATACACTGAAAATACTGAGGTTCAAAGCTAGAAATGCCTAGTTTTAAAACTAGAGATACCCTGTTTTTTAAACTAGGAATGCCTAATTTTGAAATTTGGTAATACCTAGTTTTAGAACTAGGAATGCCTAGTTTTATAATTGAGAATGCCGAGTTTCAATGCCTAATTATAGAATTAGGAATGCCCAATTTATAAAACTAGGAATGCCTAGTTTTAGAATTAGAAATACCTAGTTTTTAAGCTAGGAATGCTTAAGTTTGTAATTGTGAATGCCTAATCATAAAACTAGACATTTCTAGTTTTAAAACTTATGAATCCCTACTTTTTACACTAAGAATGCCGAGTTTCAAAGTTAGCAATACCTGATTTTAGAATTATGAATGCGTAGTTTTGAAATTTTGGAATGCTTAGTTTATAAGCTAAGAATGTCTAATTTTATAACTGAGAATGCCTAGTTCTAAAACTAGGCATTTATAATTTTAAAACTTATAAATACCTACTTTTTACACTGAGAATGCCAAGTTTCAAATCTAGTAATGCCTAGGTTTTAAAACTAGGAATGCTTAGGTTTGAAATTTGGAAATGCCTAGTTTTAGAACTAGGAATTCTAATTTTATAACTGAGAATGCCTAGTTCTTAAACTAGGCATTTCTATTTTTTAAACTTACGAATACCTACTTTTTACACTAAGAATACCGAGTTTCAAAGCTAGTAATGTCCAGTTTCGAACTACGAATGCCCAGTTTTTAAAACTAGGAATATCTAATTTTGAAATTTGGGAATACCTAGTTTTTAAGTTAGGAATGCCTAGTTTTGTAATGGAGAATACCTAGTTCTAAAACAAGGCATTTGTAGTTTTAAAACTTATGAATGCCAATTTTTTCACTAAGAATGCCGAGTTTCAAAGCTAGCAATGCCTAGTTTTAAAATTGGAAATGTCCAATGTTTAAAACTAGGAACGTCTAGTTTGGAAATTTTGAAATGCCTAGTTTTAGAACTAGGAATACCTAGTTTTTAAGTTAGGAATACCTAGTTTAATAATTGAGAATGCCTAGTTCTAAAATTAGACATTTCTAGTTTTAAAACTTATAAATGCCTACTTTATACACTGAGAATGCCGAATTTCAAAGCTAGAAATGTCTAGTTTTAGAACTAGGAATACCCTATTTTTAAAACAAGGAATGCCTAATTTTTAAAATTTGGGAATACCTAGTTTTAGAACTAGGAATGCCTAGTTTTATAACAGAGAATGCCGAATTTCAAAGCTAGTAGTGCCTAGTTTTAGAACTAGGAATCCCAATTTTTAAACTGGGAACCTTAATTTTGAAATTTAGGAATGCCTAGTTTTTTAATTAGGAATGTCCAATTTTTAAGCTAGGAAATGCCTAGTTTTATTACTAAGAATGGCTAGTTCTAAAATTATGCATTTCCTGTTTTAGAACTTACGAATCCTTACCTTTTACACTGAGAATGCCGAGTTTCAAAGCTAACAATGTCTAGTTTTTAAAATTAGAAACGTCTAGTTTTGAAATTTGGGAATGCCTCGTTTTTAAGCTATGAATGCCTAGTTTTATAATTGAGAATGCTTCATTTTAAAACTAGGCATTTCTAGTTTCAAAAACTAACGAATGCCTACTTTTTATATTGAGAATGCTAAGTTTCAAAGCTAGCAATGCCTAATTTTAGAACTAGGAATGTCTAGTTTTTAAATTTGGGAATGCCTAGTTTTAGAAATTGAATACCTAGTTTTAGAATTAGGAATGCCTAGTTTTTAAGCTAAGAATGCCTAATTTTATAACTAAGAATGTCTAGTTCTAAAACTAGGCATTTTTAGTTTTAAAACTTACAAATGCCTACTTTTTACACTGAGAATGGCGAGTTTCGAAGCTAACAATGCCTAGTTTAAGAACTAGGAATGCCTAATTTTTAAAACTAGGAATGCCATCTTTTCAAGACTTTAGGGCCCTTGCACGCGTACTCCTTCCTGACAGGAAGTGTGGGGGAAATCCCTCACCATGTTTTGGAAGGGGGACTCTCAAGGGATGAAGATATTCAACTAGTAGATGTTGACGTCACTATGGAAGGTAATAAAATGTCCAACTAGATGAGGTCTAGGAAGTTGGAGGAACATCTCCTATGGACTCTGATAACCCCATCCTTGATCAAGCCTAATTTGTTTCCTCATGAGGATGCTTACGCCGAATTGCCATGGGACGGGTTCTGCTGATTTGTTTCAAAACTTGTTAGAGTTAGTCAAGAATCACCGACCTGAAATTTTGATTCTTGTTGAAACGCATGTCCCGAGTGTTCATGCACAGAGAGTACTGCGTAATTCAAGACTCACCTAGTTTTGAATTTGGGAATGCTAGTTTTAGAACTAGGAATGCCTAATTTTTAAAGTAGGAATGTCTAATTTTATAATTGAAATTGCCTAGTTCTAAAATTAGGCATTTCTAGTTTTAAAACTTAGGAGTGCCTACTTTTTACATTGAGAATGCTGAGTTTCCAAACTACCAAGGCCTAATTTTTGGATTCGAAATGCCTAGTTTTTAAAACTAGGAATGCCTTGTTTTGAAATTTAGGAATGCCTACTGTTATAATTGAGAACCCCTACTTTTAAAACTAGGCGTTTCTAGTTTTTAAAATTTGTAATTCTAAAGTTTAAAAATTGAGAATGCCCAGTTTTAAAGCTAAGAATGCCAAATTTTAAAAGAATGCCACTTTTAACACCATGAATGCTTAACAGTGACAAAGGGAACAAAAGGAAAACCAAACATAAACATAATTCCCGACTGATTTAGATACATTGACAACTGTAATTGCAAGATAAATTTACAAACAAATACAATACACTTGAATTCTTCCTTTATAATTTACATTGCTGCCCACTTTTGATTTCCCTTGCGAATACTAAACTCCAACCTGAACGCATGATCATTGTACACTTTAAATGCATCTTCTTCAAATGAAACAACAGGTCCAACCAATGAATCTTCAATTGATGTTTCAACGACAGCTGCATTCACACAGAGAAACAAAGATCAGGAACACATAAATATGTAAATACATGCAACAGAAACTATCTAAATAAAGAAATAAAAAAGATAGGTTAAATGTTTAATTGTTTATAAAAATAGGCAATGTCAGTTATAAAAAAGTAGGCACTCTCACTTATAAAAATATGTACTACTAAATAAATATGTTCAAAGTACAACAAAAAGCATCTAGAAAGATCAACAACCAAGAAAAAATAAAGTTTTCAATGTTAATAAACATGTGCACTGTCAGTTTAAAAACTAGGCATTGTCACATATGAAAGTAGCACTCTTACTTATGAAAGTAGGCGCTCCCTCTTATAAAGTATGTACTATTAAATAAATATGTTCAAACCAAAAAAACACAATATAATTACATAAAAACAAACAAAAAGCATCTAAGAAAAGCAACAACCCAGAAAATATAAAGTTTCTAATGGTAGTAAACATACACACTCTCATTTCAAAAATTAGACACTCCCTATTCATGAATGTCGACATTCTAATATATAAAAGTCGGTATTGCTAACTAAAGATGTTCAACTATATAATAAACTATAATGAAACCATTACCAGCTTTACTATAATTAAAATTAATGATGAAAACACAAAAATTTAAAAATAAAACGAACGAATAAATCATCTAAATATACAAACAAAAAATAAAAAGTTTGAAGTTCTACGGTTCATAATCATAGACACTGCTAGTTGAAAAACTAGATACTCTTAGTTGAAGAACTCAGCATTGTTAGTTGGAAAACTTGGCACACATACACTCAGACACACATACAAACACAGAATAATAAAACAATCGAACGCATTCCAGAAGCATAAAATTATTACCAATGCACAAAGAATGATAAATAACATCGCAATTGAATTCTTTCACATCAACAAACGGCAAAATATTAGTTTCTCCACAAGTCTCTATTGATTTCACAATATTGCAGATGATAATCGATGCAATTGAATGAAAATAACAAGAAATCACAAAGAAATCTGGTGAATTAATGAGGTTATAAAAAAATAATTGTGAGAGGGAAAAAAATATCGCAAAGTAAAAAGAAAAAGATCTGACTTTTTCAAAAGATTTGATTTGAGTTGATTTGGCCAAGTCTGTAAATTTGAAAACTATAATAAGAATTTTATTTATAATTAAGGTCGTCTTGATGAGTTATGACACCATCCAAAGTGTAACCTAGTGAATATAATCTGTGTTATCCTTCTGCTCATTTCTACTTTTCTCTTTCAACCATGGGGACTCCAAAACAATCGCGCGGGCGCGAAACCGATCGTTGATGTTTTCAGTCTCTTGCAGATAGATATACATGGCGACGGTGTTCTCTCTCAGTTATACCATCCCCCAAAAGCAGCAGTTGTTCATCCAATCCCCGAAATTCTCCTCCGACCTTGAAAACTGCAGCAGCTTTAATCGGTGCTTTTCCGGCAATGGACTTCTTTCTTTCCCAACAAATCCATCTCATGTACTTTTGCCATGACTCCTAGAAATCTCTGGTACATGCCATTCCTTCGAACAATACCCTAGAGTTGTTAATTTTTTTTTTTTTCTTTTTTATCTAGAAACTTCGCCGACAGCTAGGGATTTCCTGGGTTGTCAATTGTTTGGAGGAAGATTCCGGTCAGAGCAGCTCAAAAGGTAAAATTGTGATATAGTTACATTAAAATAACTCCAATTGCGATGAATTGAGCGAGTATTTTTCTGGAAACTTGTGGTTCAGATGAAGAAGTGGATAATGTTGGAGTAAAAGCTGCACTAGCTATGCTCAGATTCTACAAAAGTGAGTCCTTTTTTTTTAAGCTTAAATTGAAACTTGAAATTGGTGCAATTGATTCTAGTTTTAGTTAAATACTCTGATTTTCTGATTTGTCCCTTTGATAGGGGAAATCTCTCCAGTGTTGCCGAAGAGTTGTCGTTTTGTTCCTACTTGCAGTGAATATTCCATGATTGCTTACAAGAAATATGGACTTGTTAAAGGGACTATCTTGACTGCTTGGCGTCTCTGTCGATGCAATCCTCTTGGTAATTTAAAAAAAAAAAATGCTGCTTTTTTCTTAGCTTAAAACTAACCTGATAATTTGACTTCTTGCATACTAGTTGGAAATTGTCTCTGATATGGCATTTGAAATCACTGGGGGGTTCACTTTTTATGAATGAATTTGTTTTACTTTATGGTATCCATCGCTGCTTCTTCAGTTTCTTATCCCATAGTTTACATATTGATATGTAGGAGGCTCTGGCTTTGATCCCCCAAGATGGTTTGATGAGAGCCTGCCAGAGGACTGAATCAGTGGATATTTAGAGAATTTCAGTCTGGATTCGAGCAGGGCCATGAAGGGAGGAGCTGCTTTAGGTCCAATAGTGAAAAAATTGGTTTCCAGTCTCCCTATCAATGGTTGAGAAAGGTTGTTTCATTTACACAGCTTGGGTATGGAAAATGTTCGTCAATTTAGCATTGTTCATTACATGGCGAGAACCATGTAGGAAAAATTTACATATGTATTTGATGTGAATGTAACAAAATATGATATACTGGGAGGATATGTGGTCTATGAGAATACTTTAAGGCATCTTCTTGAAGAGGAAAGATTGATATCTTCTATTAGCAGGTTTTGTCTTTTGCAGGCTTTGCGCTGTATAATTCGCCAAAATGAAAATGCAGCAACATTCTTTGATGGCTTGGTTTGATTGAAGATTTTTTATCTGCTGAATGGAAGTAACCCCAAAAAAGGATGACTTGAAAATTTTCACTTATAAATCAAAATTAACATCCGAGTAATAATGGACAACAGAGACCTCTCTTTCGGAGCAATCCAACAATGGAATTATACTTCCTACATCTACAATAATGTATAGCCTAAACAGTATTCTCTGTACAACTTCACATTTCAACTGACTGTCTTCTACTGGACTAAATCTTGAAAATTAGAACATGTTGTTACCACCATTATGAAGGCCACAAGGGTTTTCTCTCTATCAGAAACATGCAAAGAAATCCAATTACAGTTTCTTTACAGGTTTACCTTAGCAGGTGATTTGATTTGTAAGGATTCTTAGCTGAACTACTAGGGTATACTACCAAAAGCAAGTCCATTTCTCCTAATCAACTCCTTGTACAAAGAACAAAACTGCAGGTCCACCCAGCCACATCCTTTAACTTCAAACAATCAGAAAAAAGCTCGGTCACCTCTCCCTCAAAAAAAAAAAAAAGCTGGTTCACCTGCAGGGACAAATGATACAGTTATATGCGAATGCTGAAAGGAAAGATCGACCAAATGAGGAAAAAGGAAAATCTCTCTAGTTACTGCGTCACCTTTTGATAGAAGGTTGCCTTTTAAGCTCCCTAAACAGTTGTATAATGAACATAACTGTTGGTCTATCCGGCCACATCCATTAACTTCAAACAATCAGGGCAAGCTCGGCCACCTGCAGGAATGATCCAAAGAAGAATCTCTCTAGTTACTGCATTACCTTTTAATAGAAGGATGTCCTTCAAGTTCACTAAACAGGTTGCCAACAAGACAAGCCATAGATTATTCTCCCTTTCCATCCTAGTAATAACCAGTTATTGTCTTCATCAATCACAAAATCCTTGTGGTAACCCTTGGTCACCTTTTCTAATGCCCTGCTCGAGATTGACTGCTCAAATGGGATTTGCTTGAAGCCTGCCCTCAGATATCGTACTTGCCATTGCTTATATGTTTCTGGCCTTTCAACTCTCTCCCATCCCTCACAAGCTATAACATTCAGGGCTTCCCTACCGAAAATTTCTTTTTCAATTAACATTCTCTCAGGAATCTCCCTGGGTACATTAGTTTCTAGCATATCAAACAGAGCCGAGAAGTGAAACAGTGCCTCTCTGAAGCGGGTGACAAAAAATGGAGCACTGTAGGCCCCATTTACAATCCCATGGATGAAGAAGTTTGGATTAATCTTCCTTATCAGGTTTAGAACAACAGTCCTTGAACTGTCCACCAACACTGTTTCATCAAGTAAGTTCTTGAAACGATATATACTGTTGACCACAATAAATTCATCCTCTTGAATCTTAAGATCCTCAAGTGTGATGGTTTCCCATTTCTTTGCTACAGGATTGTAATCAAATGGTACATCAAACATTTTAGCATATTCTGTCAAACGGCGCCCTGTCTCCTCAATTTGCTCCGCTGGACGAAAACCTGGTTGGGGAAACTCTATGCCTGTAATCCGAAGCCTTGGAGGTCCACCCTTTCTCCCTGCAATACGTTGGATGAAGGTAGGCCATTGAAAACCATAGAGGATACCAAAGTCTATGACATGTACCCTAGTAGCATTTTCTGCTTTAATCATAATGGTTTTATTTGAGGCAAAACTGGAAATCTTCCTGAATGGGCATGATGCAAGATAAAGATGATAAGCTTTCAAGAATGAGGCTGCAGATGTCCTTTTATTCACAAGGGCCTTATAAATCTGGCTACCAGTGCCAGCCAAGCGTGCTTCAAGACCATCAGCAAAGCAATGAGATAACCTCTGATTTCCATCGCCAAAAGGAGAAGAATGCTGCCTTATCTGTTTCAGCAACTCATTTGCATTCCTACGGTCATCAGCTGCAACAGCCTGTGCACAGTGAATCAAGAGGGTTCTTAAATCCACAACTTCCTTCTTCCCATTTTGTTTCTTGCCACGACCTTTTCCTCCACTAGGCCCTTTTGTGTGCCCATTCTGCCGCACATTTTTGCTCTTCGCAGTTTGCAAATTTTCACGATAAGCTTCTAATGCTTCTTGACCCTTTCCCATACTATGAAGCAAAACAATATCAAACTCTTCTGATCGAATAGTTGACTCAGTGTACACTGCTGCTTGTTTGCTACTTCTCTCCTCCTCTAGATCAAAGTCCCTGTCAGGAGGATTTTTCCTACCTCTAGATACAATTGATAAAACGTCTCCTTCATCTTTCCCCTCTGGCTTGACTGCCACTGCATCGGTTTCTCCCTTTACCTCCCACGGTAATGGGGTACTAAAACTTAATAATTTATTGCCATCAGGAAGGAACTTACTAGCTTCTTCAACCCCCTTTCTAAAATTCCAAACAGAGTGACTCTCATCAGGAATATGAAGAGAACTTGCTGGAGAATCCAAGAATCCATCCACCAGATTGTTTATGCTATTCGAAGAGCTAACAGAAGAGTTGGAAACATTACGAGGAGAAACCCATTGAACAAGAGATGTTGAATCAAAATCAGCAGCATTGGTGGTCCAGGTAGGATCCACTACACAACTTCTACCATTGCCGCTAGTAGTAGTTATATTATATTGATCAGGGAAGAAATATTCATCAGGCGTTGAACCATCTTGGCTAAGAAATGTTGGGTCTGGTGGCTCAGGGGAAGGTGGATACTTCTTGCCAAGGGCCTCATAGAATGATTTTTCCTTAGCTTGAAGACCTAAAGATTCTTGAAGCATATAGGTCTTATCCTCCATATCTTCTTCCATAAGGATTTGGTTTATGTATCTCAAAACCGCATCCGAAAAATCAAGGTCTTCACTACAATCATCCTCAGGATCAAGACTGGAATTAGATGTTATGTTACCAGCTGAAGGAGGATCATTTGGTAGAAATTGAACTCCTCCAAAATTACGTTGTATAAAGGTAACTCCTCCATTTCTAGGTCCATTGACTAGGTTGTGACCAGGAGGAGGTGGAGTAGGATGAACTGTGTCAAATCTAGGTCCGTTTAGATTCCGATCACTAAAAGTGGATATGGATTGAATTCCATTCACAGAAGCCGGAAACCCACTAAATCTTGGATCCATTCCACCAAGATTTTTCTAACTTCCACTTTACAAAAAGGTCCAAAACTTCTATATGAAGAACCAAAACAAGGATTATGAGTTATAAAACCCGCAACCCGGAATTCCAAGAGCCTATATAATCAAGGTAGCAAGTGTAGAAAAGATTGAAACTTTAATTCTTAGCGAGAAAAACCCAGAAGAGGGGCTTTCAGCTTTCAATGACAGATGCTCCTCATTAACTTGTACCAATTGGAAGGCACAAAAGCATCCACTTTTAATTAAAACATAAAATAATGAACGAGAGGAAGAAATTTAGACTTCACTGAGAATCCAAGAGAAAGTAAAAGTTAAAGTACATAAAGATAAAGAAACCAGTAGCATACCTTATTCTTATGGAGAAAGAAATTCAAGAGAAGAAGGGAAGAGAAATGAGGGAAGGAATTGAGAGAGAGGGGGGGGGGGGTTGGAAGTTGAAGACGGGGAAAGCCGAGGAGGTTCACGTGAGGGAGGGGGAAGTCCTTTTTGCTACTATTATATTATTAAAAGGAAGCAGAAAAGAGTGAGGACAACAGGGGGGGTCCTTCCGGTCCTCGTTGAAAACAGGCACGGCGGTCAGCGGTTCATTTTCTTTTTCAGAAGTATCACTATTCATCGGCGGTAAACCTTTGATGAAATAAAGCAGCAGCAGCTGTAGTAGTTCATCCGCTGCCGCCATTTACTTTATCCTAAACTTAAAGGCGTCCACATCCCGCAAACATCCAAAACGTGCTTCCTCATACGTTTCGGTTATGGAAATTTTTGGCTTTTGACCATCAACATGAACAACCTCTTTTTCTTTTTTCTTTTTTTATTAAACAACATGAACAGCTCTTGTTGTGCAGAACTCTCACAAGAGAACCTTATTTAAAAAAAGGAAAAAACTTTGACTCCAATAGTCTGTTTGAATTAAGACTAAATTTTAGGATTTTTCTTTTCACTGGAGTTACAAAATCTCTCACCAATTTTTTTATAAATAATTTGGTTTTCACAAAATACAAAGGAATTATAATCTTATTCCTCTTGTGAACAAAATTATTCTTCTTGTGAACAAAAGATGTGTGGCCAAATTACTTAATTTTTCTTAGTAAATCCTCCAAGAAAGAAGTCCTCGTGCCTTTAAATCCTTCTAAATAGATAACTTTTAAAATTATCTAATTTAAAAAGAAAAAATAAAAATATTTAACAAAAATTTATGTCTAATGACAAGACTTTTTAAAAATTCACTCAAATACTTACATATTAGCTATCAAATTAAAAATCTTTCAAACTTAAATTTTTCAAAGAATTTGATTCCTCCAAACAAGTTCAGAACTTCCTCGTAATAAAAAAAAAAAAAAAAGAATAGAAACATTTAAAATGAGGAGTTGGCAATGATAGATGGAAGGCGTTAGTAGGACATAAGATGGTGGTTAAGTGGAGGGGGCGTGGGGTTTAGTCCTTAGCCAGCCCCACTGCCACACTGAGGAACATCCATCCAATTCCAATCAATCAGTCAATCAGCGGAGTCTTTTAGTAGTTTCCTTTCCTGAGCTAGGTTGACTGGCGGCAGGTCCTTCCTTAAGCTCCGACCCCTCCCTCATTAATTAGCCGTGCGTGATCGTGAACCCAAGCTAACGACAACCGCCAAACGCTAGAAAGAAAGAAAGAAAAAAGAATTCCAATGGAACTTTCATTCAAAGGGAATTCAATTCATGGGTTTTCTTCTGCTGAATGACTTGGCCTCTTTTCGCACTCAGTGTCAGTCTCACCATACATCCCATCCCATCCCATCCATATTGATTTCATTTTCATATATATTACTATTGTTTGTTTTGTTGCTTTGCCCACTATTTACCATCCAAAGCAAAAACATAATGTGCGATCGTGTCGACGTGTCGTCTACTACTACCACTACTAGGGTAGGGAGGGATCAAACTCATACACTCGAATCAAGTGATAATTATTAATTAATTAAACTAATACTAAATTAAATCTGTCGATTCCAGGGAAACCACATGCCTTCCACTGGAGAGGAGAGGAGAGGAGACAAGTATCTTCAGACCACCACCACCGCCAACTATTCTTTTAATCTTAACTCCTCATCGTTTATAGTCCCAAATAAATATTTTTAGTTCTCACTTTCACACGATGGAATCGAATTTGAGTCTCACGTGACTCATGATAAAATTAAAAAAGATATTTTACTTACTCAAATTCAATACACTACATAAAAAAATAATAACGTTTAATTGAATACTTGAATATTCTTGGAGTTTATATAAATTTTTCTCCAAATACTTGAAGATTTTCCTTAAATTTAGAGAAAAATTCCCTTCAAATTTAAAGAAAACTTATCTAATTAAATCCTAAAATATTCTTAGGTTTAAACTCCCTCTAAATCTAGAGAACATTTCACACAACCTCAAAAATATTTCAAGTATTCAATTAGACTATATTGTTTTATTTGATAGAGTGATTGGTGAATTGAGTAAAATATCTTTTTTAACCTTACTAATAAGTCGAGTAAAAAATATATTTTTTTATTGTTAGATTTCACCATAAAATTGACAGTGATGACAAAAAAAGTTTTAAATAATTTTTGGTGACTAAAAATAATCAAAACAAAGATTAACACTGAGTTTACACTAAAAGTCCCTTAAAAAACATTAGAAAAATAATTTATAGGTTAATATTACCAAATTCTCTTTCCAAAAAAAAAAAAAAAAAGTTTTCTCTAAAGTAGTAACTTTCCTTATGCATACAAACATTTAATAGTGATGGGATTCGTTAAATCCAAGGTTTGCAATTCACTTTGAATATGCAATGGACCACCTAATTTTTTCATTCTTTTTTAGTTAATTATTTTCATTCATACATTTAATACAATTTTGACTTTGAATTTTAGTAATTTTGACTAGCGTTTAATGGTAAAAGTGTTAATTTTTAATGCAAAATATAATTTTACCATTCAAAAATACTCAATATGCTGTAACCATTTAAAAAAAAGTTTAGTTTTACTAAAATGATATGATGTTTATATTTTATTTATTATCTTCGTATTATTTTTTATTAATTAGCGATTTATAAAATTAGTACATTAGTGTAATTTCATTTATAAAAAATTAAATTTTTACTATTTAATGAAATTTATTTTTCTAATTTATAAAATCAAACAAAACTAAATCAATCTTTAAAATTGAATTTCTTCACGTCACAGTTATTTTGATTTAGAGGAGATGAAAATATAAAAGAAATAATTTTAATTTTTAAAATATTTTAATTATTTTGTAACTTAGTTAAATGTACTAACTTTAAATAAATTTATAAAGATAAATATAATTGAATTTATGTTAAATAATTTTCTTCAGGTAATTAAAAAAATAACTTTCAACTTTAAAATGTTAATAATTTTTAATAATAAAAAGAATTTTAAAAAATAATATTGTTTTATTTTTGTAAAATTAACCTTTATGTTAAAAAATAGTATTTTAGTCATAAAAATTTTTTTTTTTGAAATTTTAACAGAAAATATTAAAATATTACAAATATAACATTAAGATATTAAAATAAAAACTAAAGTACTTTAATATAATTAACCTTTTTCTTTTTTAAGGAAAAAATAGTGGCATATATAGATATAGTGAGTGTAGTGGACCACTTCTTCCACCTCTCCAACCAGGCTTTTGTGTAATAACTTCTTTTCTAGACCCTTTCTTGGCCGATGACGCCTGTCAGGTTATCTTATTTGTTATTCCTTTGATTAATAAACTTTTGCATCAAAAGAAAAAAAAAGATAGCGGGACCACATTACTTTAAAGATGGGTCTCTATCAACCATACCCTTCAAAAATTGCATTTTTCCATCATATTATTGAAGAAATTTTCAATTTTATCTTCCTAAAGGCTTGTTTAGTTTCAATTATGATCCTAATGTTAATTTCAATGGGCATAATAATTGCCAGAAGGCTCTTAATTCTTTAAGCAAAGAACACTTACATATCCCCATTACCCACCCCCCAAAAAAAAATCCATACTGCTATTCAATAAATAAATATTATAAGTAACACAGTTCTACACATTATAAACAGAAAGGATGGCTGGACCTCTCATGCTAAAACCAATAGAGAAACCAATTTGAAAAGCAGAATGCCAAATATGCAGACACAAGTTTCAGTATTGCCATGGGTTGAACTCTGTTGATTTCACATCATCAGCCTCCTCCCCATCGGCATTGCTGTCTGAATTATCGATAGCAGAACAATGTTCGGCATACTTTCCATTGTACTCATAAACTTCCAAATCACCCCAAGGGGTGGGGGAAATTTCTCTTGTCAAGTCAAACCATTTTGGTATAAATTTATCATCCTTGGCTTCTCGTGTTCTCCTCTCAGCTCTCTGCCTTTCTTCCAAACTGTGGCAAGCAAATAAAGATATGATCAAGTTGATATGGAAATAGAAACAGCACAGCAAGCAGCTGAAAGGTTCAAAGTCGGAGCAATAACAACATTATTTCTGTTCATCATCTTATTCTGAACTAATTTTACCAGCTATGGAGCAGAAAGTACATAGAACAAATGACTGTACACATAGAGGGAGGTAAATAAAGGATACCTGCTCTTTTCTGAACCAGCTTTTGACAGGTCACCCTTCTCCAGTGCCATTCGATCTGGTCTGAGTCGAGAATCAGATGCTAATAACTTCTTCGGTGCAGTTTCAAAGCTGTTTATCTTATGTCCAAAGTGTGTATATTGAAATTTATCATTTTCAGGTGCATTAGCAACATGCCATACCTGCAAACCAGCAATAGAGAAGTTGATAGTGAGCTGAAGTGAGCCAATTCAAGTAATGAAACTGAAATCAGTCTGAACTGTCTGCCATAGGAAATCATTAAATCTGGTACGTAAAATTTAGGGACTTCTAGATTAATGCCCCTCCTAGCCCATTAGCAACTATCCATGATAACTTCAAAAGACGAGTTTTAACTTCTTTCTAAATATCCATTTACTCATCAATCGATCATATTTCCAATCATTTGTGCCTTAGACTAACATCAGCTTTTAACAACTTGCCGTCCACTAAGAATTTAACCCAACAAAGGTGTTAGTCTCCTTAGAGAAAGAACTAGTTTGTGCGCCATTCATCAAGGGATTGAAATGAAGACAAAAACATCATAGTGACTGGTAGCTGATTAAAGCTACTGACCTCTTCGAGTTTAGTGCCTGGGAGAGGTTCTCCTTCTGCATCACAAGGTTGATAATTCACAAACTCATTCCATTTCCCAGTGATCAACATCTTGGGAACCTCATCTGCGCTATACACATATCCATCCACTTCATAGCGACCAGCACTACGTAAAAGCAGAGAATCCATGGGTCAATAATTGTTGCTGTACTGGGAACATAAGGGAACTTTCTAAAGCTTTCTTGACCATTTCAACCCTCCCAGTCTCCAAATGAGAAAAAGTATATAAAAACTATCATAATAAAATCTGTTAATCAAATGATAAAACTTCAATACTATTTGAACTAAAATTCTTGATAATAATCCAAAATGAGAGATTATATTATTTAACCTGCTTCTTGGAGCATGATTTTTGTGGTTTCCATTCTAATGGTTGAACAGACAGTACCATAAAGTATAATATAAGTACAAACCCGGTTCAAGAAAGAGGACTCCTTTAGGTAATCCAAAAAAGAAATTTAACATATCAGACAGGGTAGGAATCTAAATTGTTATTAGAAACATGCCTTGCGCCTTGAAAGAGTTAACCAGAAAAATGAACTGGATTTCTTGTTCTAAAGGGAAGATTCAAAAAATTGCTTTTGGTGTATTCGCAACATTGTAGTCAACATAAAATGTCTCGGTGCTAATAGGTTTTATTCCACAACAAAGAAAAATATGAAATTGAAAGTCCCATACCCAAACCAGCCACAAGGTTGAAAATACAGAACAGCTTTATCCCCTGTTGTCAAGTTTGTCAAGGTCATCTCCCCAGATGAATCAATCCAGGTCCGTCCAAATATAAGATTGTTAATTTTGGTTGGAGGAGGAACCAAGTCAAGAACCACACCAGCTTTTTTAAGTGTCAGCCGTGTCCTGCCCATTTAATGCATGTAAAGTATAAATACACCACTATATAGTATGTTACATACAGCACACATAAATCAATACATCAAATACAGTTCATGACACCGATTAAAATAAATATCAAACAATTACAATGTCTAAGTAAGATGAAAAAAAATTAAATATCGACTAATACCTTCCCAGAGGATATACTTCAACCGAGTTCCCCAAGAATTTGGTCTTCACCTTTGAAGTTATATCATAAACAAAATGATTGTTTTCAGCATGCGCTGCACTCATAGGAGGGTGATGACTGACCTGATATTACAGGAATCTGTCAATGACTGAACTAATAGCACCATAGTGCTTATTATATAGATAACTAAAGTTTAAATCAAAATGAGAAAAGGTTTCTCAGACCGCAAATGGAGACAAAGTTCAATAACAATATGATGCTCACAACTCACCTGCTCTGCAATAAATGTTATGCCACCATGGTTCACCATTTCATAAGTTTCACCAAGGATTGGATTAAATGGCTTCCAAGGGCGCTGGTAAGCGTAATACAAGGATATAAACCATGACACTGCAGGAATTTAATTCCATCAATATGTAATCTACACTGACTAAGTTGTAATTACATCCACTAGCCTACTAATAAGAAAAGTAGATCCGAGTTTACAAGATATACTGTACCAGCATAAACTAGTCTCATGTGAGGGTCCTCGCATTCATCAGCCAAGTCCAATAGGTAGGAGTATTCCATTAACTGACATTAAAATTTTCATGTCAACACTTCAGATGTGTCAAAATTGAACATTTACTCAAATGCATCACATACAGCTAGCCATCTACGTTAAGCACCAACCTCCGCCATTCTCTGAAGCATTGTCATAGGCTCAAAAATGAAAACTGGCAGCGTCACCATTGACGTGACATCAGAACCTATGTACTTTTGCATCATGCTCCAATAATTGTCACGATCCTACAATAGATGAACATGAAATGAGAATCTTGCAACCTTAAACAACTACAGAGGGGTGGTAAAGTTTTCCAGTCAGGTGCTGCACAAAAAGGAACAAGAGGAAAAACAACAAATGCTCAGCATTTGGAGAAAATGAGAAATTAGGTTCATGAACATGTGGGGAGAGATGTAATCCGCAGTGTCAGTGTGCATATTAGTGCACAGAGAGAGCAAAGAAAAGGAAAGTGGTCCACTTACCAATAGTTATTGTCTCAAAAAGAATAATGGTTATATCTAAATCAGGCAAAGAAACTTAAAATGAAATTTCAATTTTGTGATTCAAAGCCATAAAAGTAGACGGGACAAATCAAATAAGCTAACTCATTTTACACTTCTTCCCAGTCTCAGTATTTGCAAGTAAACCCTCACACAAGAAACAACTTCAGCCAATTAATATCATATAACAACTCTTTTCTACTGTATTTAAAATGTTCCAAAATGGATACATATGCGCCTAGGTAATGTGAAACACTTGAAATCAAACTGAAGATACGAAGCTTAGACAAATCAAAGAAATGCCAAAAAGGGAGAATAAGAAGAAGAGGAAAAGGATAATATGTACCTCCTGCTTCCATCTCCCTCTTTGGGCTTCCGCCTCAGCATCTCCACTGCCCCCTTCAGGATTTATCACCTCCAGCCCTTCATATCCAATCAACCTAAAGGGGAGAAATTAACATCCTTGAATACAACAAGAAAAAATAATACACGCCACTTCAAAAGCAACAAGGAATTAAAACCCAAAAAAGAAAAAAAAAAATCTAAACAAAAGATCCCAAAAATATTGCAAGGCAGTGGAAATATGAATCAGGAAGCAGTCAATACGAATCAACAAGAACCCAGATTAATAAAAATACTAGAATAGAGATTATGATTTACAACCAAAAAAAAATGGCCATACCCATTCACTGATTTGGTGACGGCGGAACCGAAATTAGACAGGCCCAGAGCTAAGGAAGCAAAGAATCCACCGCCGCCACTTTGTTTCTGACCATTGTTCTGAGACATCTCTCCCTCCCAAAGCCTCTGGCTGAAACTTAAAACTTCGATCTCCAATTAGTTCCCAGAGAAAAAGTAAGCGTGGCGCGGGTGGAAAATAAAAATAAGGTATAATTTATCTGAACTTCTTTGGTAAGGGAAGTTTAAATATGTTCTACTCGTTTTCTCGAATTTGAAGTATGAAGAGAAAGCAATCATCTTGAACAAATATCAAAGGAAAAGGGGTGCTAGTTGGCGGGTTCTTTCGTTTGAAGTCAAATTCAACCCACTTGCGTTGATCAAAGACTTTTCCTTTTCTCTGTGGATGGTTAAAAGATGCCACTTTCTTTCTTCCTTCCCCGGACCGGAATGGAGATTTATGGCATTAATGATGTGATGGTAACGCGGAGGGGTCGAATATCTTCTGTTCAGTTTGTGAATTTGAGTGGACAATGGCGGCTAATTTGGGCTTAGGCGCCAGTGTGAAGTGAGGACGGAAGTTTGACCGGTGGTGGGAATCCGGATTTTGGGTTGGGGGCCCTTTTCTTTTTTTTTTTTTTTTTTTTTATTTTTAACAACCATTTCAAACTTTTCCATTCGAATTGAAAATCTATATATATAATATAGATATATATATATAAACAAAGAAATATTTACTTTTAATCTAATAAAATAAATTTAAAAATTTTAATTTTTAAAAAAATTTATTTACAGTCAAAAATTCATTTGCAGTGAGTATTATAAGAATATGTGACACCAAATAATTAATAGTAATATATTAAATTCATCCTCTCCCATTTAGGATGAGATATATTAAATTAATATAAAATAATATAATTCATATAATAAAAATTAACTTTAAGGAATGAATAATAATAACAAACTTTAAGGTACAAGAGTGACTTGGCAAACTCTTATTTTTTTTCTACACGATTCTTTGAAGCCGAAATAATAGGGAAAGAATGATCTATTGGGATTTTAACCCTAAACTCAGCCTATATATATATATATATATATAGCTAGATACATTTACATAAATATGTTGTGTTTTTCTGCCAATTATGCAGTTAATTAATGTGTTTGTTTCAAATGGAGAATCTTTTCGGATTGGATTCCTTCTGACGGGGAGCATTCAGTCCATTTGTTCCGACATCAGCATCTTTGGTTGGAAATCTCTCTCGGATTTTCATATATCCATATTTGCAAATTTTTTTTTTAATTGTGATGAACTAGTAATAGGATAGTTACATTATTTTTCTACAACTCTATTTAGCAAATTGCCAATTTAGTTTAGGAGTCTTTTCCGGAATTGATTTTGTACTCTGGTGTGTGGTAGATTTTGGAGGAATAAGTATTTTCCCAATTCTCAAATTCTTTTTATCTTTCTACCCGAAAAAGAAGAAAAGCGGCCCAGAAATCAGAACCGCGAAGAAGAGGTAATGGCAACATCTCTGGAAGGGCCACCACCGTCGCCGGACTGGAAATTTTCTCAGGTATGGTGAACACACTTTTGGAAAGTAGTTCAAGAAGGTACAACACATAATTCATTCTCTATTCACTCTGTCTGGAGTTGTTGCTGTGAGTTTTTAATAAATACATGATTTCTATCTTTCACTGATCTAATATGATGCTTTGTTTTTTTCCACGGTCGGCAATGAATTCACAACAACCTCAAAAATCTTTTTACACATCCAAATGAACTAACGGACTGGGGACCATCCTGTTTAACACATAGTTCAAGTTGATCATAATGAGATTTTTTTTACAGTAGGCAAGATTTTGAAACATTTTATTGTAACATGATCTAGGAGAATTTAATTGTAAATTTTGCTAGAAAATCGTTGATCTTGAATTGCTTAGCCATTTTGTCAACCGATTTTTTATGTTATACACCAAAACAAACCAGATCTCTTTTCGTTTCTTTCAGCTCATCGATTTAAAGTTTAGAGAGCGATCTATGCTTCTTAATTACAATATTAGCCAATTTTCTCTGTTTGGATCTTCAAGTTCTGCTCCGAAGTGTGATCTTTTGGGAATTTATTATTATTGATGCTGAATAAAATTGATTTTGAAGTTCCCAATCGAGTCAAAGGAAATACTCAACCGATTTGTTTTTGAGTTATTGAGTTTATGGTATGAGTAGGATATTGTGGCGAGAATAGGAATGAGTTTCTAAGTTTGAGGAATATTTTTGAGTTCTAATTTTGTTTAGTTTTTAATTTTTTTTTTAATTTTGGTTTTTTTATATTTAATTATTTCTTTTGGGAGTAGGAATGGGAGGAAGGGGGTAAAATTGAGGTTTTGGAAGAAAAGAAATGGAAGAGACTGAGTTAGAAGGAGGAGAAAATCGTTGATCTATGTTAAGTAATAGTACCAACACCATTAGAGTTGGTTAAAAGGCTCACTTTTTTTAGTGCATATCAAAAGTAGCACTTAATTACAACTTAATTAGAGTGCCTTAATATTCTAAATTTATAAAGTGAAAAATTAATTTGTTGCATTAAGGTTGAAACACTATTATTTCAGAGTTTATGGTTAGAATAGAGTTGTGGATGTGTCAAAAATAAAAAAATAAAAATTAAGGTTAGTGATAATAAGGACATTGATTTTTTATCTCATTTATTGTACATAAACTCTATAATTTTGCTTTTTTTTTTAAAAAAAAATATGTAAGAGATAAATGAAATGTCTTATTTGTTTTTTGAAAAATTTATATTTTAATCATATCTTGGTACAAAAGATGAAATCCCTCTCCATGTCACGTTTGCTTATAAAAATAACTCATAACTATTTTTAGTCTATATTTGAGAGGAGGCTATTTCTAGAGGGAAAAAATAGTTCATTTAGAAAAGGATAAAATCAAAGTTTATTGTGACTATAAATATAACATATAAAATATTTCTTGGTTAAAATAATATAAAATAAAAATTTATAATTATAAATAAAAAGTTAAAATAGTTCAAGTTATTTATTGTTAATTTCTTTTTTAAATAAAAACCATTATTTCCAATAAAAATGATTGAAAGAATTAAAGATAATCTATCTTTACAAAAAAACACATAGAATTTATCTTAAATTCTTAATTGATTTGATTGAAAATTTATGAAGATAAACTACGAGTCATTTTTGTCCAAGTGATTCCTCAATCTTCTAGGACTTTTAAACTTCATTGGTTCAGAAGATAATTTTTTTTTGTCTATTTGATCAATTAAGATTTCCATCTTCTTTTTAAATCTATTATTTATCGCCAACTAAAAAAGAAAATATATTATTTATTTGGGGTGGATAATCTAACTCATGAATATGAATATATAGCGCGAAAAAAATCATTATTTTTCTTTCTCTTTCTCTCTACACAGTTTCTCTCTAATGGATCCTATGAAGAATTTATAAAAGAAAATATCAATTTAAATGCAAGAAAAATTGAAAAAAACAAATTTTCAAAATTGGGGCTCGGATTGCCGGTCCTGGCGACCCGAGCAAGTCCGGGTCGCCGGTCCGGACGACCCGAGCTTCAGGGGTTTATTTATTTATTTTCTTTATTTTTAAGGAAGAAAGAATTTTTGTAGGTATTTGGAAAACTTTAAACATGAATAACTCTGTGAGAACCATCGAAACGAGTGCGTATGTGAAACGGACATACGATCGCAGAGTTATTCATGTTTAAAGTTTTCCAAATACCTACAAAAATTCTTTCTTCCTAAAACAAAAAAAAAAAGCTGAAGCTCGGGTTGCCCGGACTGACGACCCGAACGTGAGCCGGTCGCCCGGGCCGGCGACTCGGACATATGCTGGTCGCCTATTTGGGCGATCCGCTCATATTCGGGTCACCCGTTCGGGCGATCCGAGCCCAGTTTTGAAAAAAAATTTTATTTCAACTTTTCTTACATCTAAATTGATATTTTCTTGTACAAATTCTTCATAATGAATTTTAGTTTTAGAGTGGAGAATGAGTAGAGAGAAGTTAGAGAAAAACTGTGTAAATAGAGAAAGAGGAGGAAAAATAATGATTTTTTTCGCGCTATAGATTTATATTTTTGAGTTAGATTTATCACCCCCTTAAAATGTTATATATAAAAAATATATATTTATGTATAATTGATTAAAAAACATGCTAATCTTTAACTATAATTCTATCTCCCTAATTACTTCAGATAAACAATTACTTTTCTAATCGGAACATAATTTTACTATCCTAAACATCCACCCATGCTTCAAGCACGGAGAAGATAGCTTGTAAGAATGAAAACAATTGATATTTTTTCCTCGATTTTCATAAAAGGTACTCTCTTTGATTATAAATATAAAGAGTTTTAGATTTTTGCATACAAATTTACAAATTAAGAGTATTGAAAACAAGACAACTTATTAACTACAATACTATTTATACTCTTCATTATTTAGGAGGAAAGAGATAGATAATGATAGTGAAATAAACGAATAAAAAGATAGGTAAAGATGGAAAAATATTAATAAATGTTTATTGAAAGTTGTAAAAATTCTTATTTTCTTTACCATTTTTGTGAGAGAATATGTGGGGTAGGTGTGGGATCTAATGCACCAAAAAAAAAAAAAGGATTAGGATTTAGATCAATCCAATCCAAATACAAACTTTCTCATTTTGAACCCCACACTTTTTATCGTATAAAATTTAACTTTTACAAATTTTTTACATAATTTTTTAAAAAAATAAAATCACAAGCTAATATTTATGATTTTTTTTTTTAAGATTTGAAGATTCAGATGTAATCGAACTAATTCAAAAAAGTTGATATACCTTTTTAATATTTCAAAAAGTTTCTAAAATTAATTTTGAATCTTTTTAGCAAACTCAAGAATGTCATTTTATTGTGAAAATCAATTATATATGCTTAGTAATACAAATGAATAAATCCCTTAAAAAACAATGAATAAATAAAGACAAACTTTTTTATAAATCAATAAAAAAATAGACAGATCAAATTACCCAATAATTTGATATTTTATAAAAACTGCGCACACAAAAACAAAGACCTAACCCAACTAAATCTCAAAGCAAGTCCAATATAAGTCTTAGGACCATTAGAGCAAAACACCAGATAAGAATCATTCAAACACTAAATTAGAAGTCAAGAAATTCAAAGAACAAAGTAGCAATTTGTAGAGAACAAAAGAAAAAACTAGATGAACCAAATTGAAAATTAAACCTCACCCAACAACTCTTAAAGAACTAGCAACAAGAACCATTGAAATAGAAGTTAATTTTTTCCTCAAATATTCAAGGGTTGGCTAAACTCATAGAAGAGTCTTGCAAGAAGAAAATGAGACACCTTCCCTCTCAAGTTTTTATTCAAAATACAAAATCTGAAAATTACATTTTATAATGGGGTATTTATAGTGTTTCTATCTTAAAATCACTAAGGAACTAACTAACATTATTTAGGGACTTAAATTCCCTTGATTACACATCAAACTAGCAAAAATAGGATTTTAAAACACACAAGACCAAACGAAACCAAAAAGAAAAGTAAAAACCAACAATTCCTACGTGCGGATCTAGCACCAGATTCTCCAAATCAGGCACCAGATTTGGCAAATTCTCCAACAAATTGTCTTCCCAAGAATTTCTGGCTCGCAAATGCAGTGGATCTAGTGTTGGATTCATTTTGAGTGTTTTAACAACCGATTCAGCTCTTGATGTCTTCATTAAAGTTATACCTATTTCTTTAGCTTTCTATAGGAACTTGAATCATTTTATTTAGACCTATAGAAATCAAATTATGATCATTTTACCAAGATATGTCAAAACTGAAAAGCGATCTAGATGTATTGAGTTTGTCCAAGAATTCGTATATCAAACGAGCTCCAAATCAAACAAACTTTGGCATTATAGAATCCTTAAAGAGTCTTCTAAAAGGTTGATGAAATCTTCATCTTCGTTCTTTGATCAAAAGATTGTCAAAAATATGTTTGATATAAATGTGTTCAATCTGCCACTTTGAAGAGTTGTACAGTCTCTCCCTTCTTTTAATTGATTTGCGCAACCTCCCCCTCTTTAGTTTGATTCCTATTATTTCCTATTCTTGAAGTTGATTCGTCCACAAATATTCACCTTTAATCATAAGACAAGCAATAAGTTCAAAGGGAATATAGAAATCTAAAGTTCCACTTAATGCATCAACTTTACAATGAGGAAGACGTCTCTTATTCAAGCAAGCTTTAGGAAGGGTTGAGTTAAGGCAAGGCCAAGTGACCAAAGATAAGAGATCAAAGGAAAAAAAATCTTCCATGAGGTTTGTTGCTTCCAAGCAATATACAAAACTTATAGCATAAAACACCAAGGATAGGAGGAGTTTTTCAATATAAGCCCAAGTAGAAGCAACGACTACCACATTAGAACAAAAATTAAGCCACTTGCAATCGCTTTCACGGAAAGGTAAATGATATTCATAACTTTTCTTAAGAAACTTTGGGTCATTAATCACATGAAATGTGCAATTTGAAACCCTTTTTAAGAGCCAAATAGAAATGAATAAGAAACTAGGCTTTCTTTTTCTACACTCATAATGCAAGATCCAAGAGGTTTCAAAATAATGAGATTCAAGGTCAAGGAAGTTTATAGCAACAAGATTCTTTCTGAAAAAACGCAGAATAAAATAAGAGGTTTTGGAAGCATCTAGAATCCCTTTTGCAACATGATCATTCCTCCATAATAAATCTCTTGATGGTAAATGAGAATACCAAAAACCTTCCATCTCCTCGTTCAATGATACTTCAAAAGAATTTTCCATTATATTGTCCATATGCTCAAAACAAGGAATCTCTAAAGGACTCTTTGAAAAGCCACATCTCCACAAGAACTCTTTGAAGAGATGATGGTAAGAAAAAGTATTCTTCGTTCAAATTCTTTAAAGGTGACACAAAATGTTTTTTCAACAAAGGATGACAATAATAGTTTTCTCTAAAGACCAACTTCCCAAGAAACTCTTTGAAAGGTAGATGATAAAATACGGTACCACAAAACTCATGTTTTGAAGATAATATTGAGGACATCTCACACAAGGGAGTTTTCATATTCAAAGCATCAATGGAAGAGTTCTATTTCATCAAAAAGTTGAGATAAAATAATAACATCCAACACAAAGGAATCATGTATCCAAGATAAGGAATGAAAAACTCCAAGAAGATTTTCCTTAATCACCTCATCAATATCATCAAAAAAACATTTAAGCTCAAACAATCATGATCCTTTTCCAAATATGTTTCACAAATCAACAAGGGATCCATAATTCTAGAAACATGGTCAAAAGAATTGCAGGATAGAAACTAATCGCAATTTAATGCTTTCTACCAAACATGTTCCATAATGAGTTAAGTAAACTAAGAGAATATTCACCACATATGCAAGCATAAGGAAACAAATTAATCTCTTTAAGGAAAAGTTTAAAGCATAAACAAGAAGAAGAAGGGAAGAAGCTTATTGATTTTGTGAAGATTCCCCAAAGCTTCTCCTTTTTCCATGTTATTTGCTCAAATTCCTGCACAAAAGAGAAAACACTAGAAAGAAAGTGGTTAATCCAGTTAGGCAAAAGACACAGCTCCTCACTCAAAAGTGAGCTCATAGGTGGCTCTGCAAGATAAAAACTAGCACACTCTTCCTCTCTTGTATTTTTCTCTTGTTTTCTTCATTTTTCCTCTTGAGTTGTGCAATTCTCAACTCTTCTCTTATCTTTTCTTTCAACCTCACTTTCACTTTTGCTCCATGAGACAAGACTCTCTTCTTTTTCCTTCGAGCTCTCATCCTTTTTATAAACATATTCTTCTTTTGAGATCTCATCCTTCTCACATTCTTCAACCAACTTAGGATTCAATTCCTTCATCCTCCTTTGGTTGACTTTCACCTTCTAGAAATTCTTCTTTCGAATGGGAGTCAATGACCCCATCTTGTCTTCCACTCCAAGAGGTCTAGAGACTTCCCTTTTCTCCTCAAGCTTCTTCTTTTCTTGCCTCTTTAAGCCTTCAAGGTACCTGACTCCGAAATCTAACTTCATGGCTTCTTTCAAAGCTCCCCATATCTTGATGGGTTTCATCTTTTTCTCCCTCATATACTCGTAAATCTTATTCCACCACCATATAGCCATTGAAGTGAAAAATTTTGTAGCCAATTTCACTTTTTCTTCTTCTATGATGTTGTAGTAATGGAACACTAGCTTTACTCTCTTTTCCTACTTAGTTAGTGTTCCAGTTTAAATTTCTCATGAAAAAAGGCAAAGATATCTTGAGATGATTGTGAACTTCAACCCCATAGTCCTCTCTATCAATGTTGGAAAAGTTGGACCAGACCGGCCGAACCAGGAATCGGCCACCTGTCTGGTCTAGTTTATACTGAAAATCGTTGCAGGAGTGAAAAAAGGCAAAGATATCTTGAGATGATTGTGAACTTCAACCCCATAGTCCTCTCTATCAATATTGGAAAAGTTGGACCAGACCGGCCGAACCAGGAACCGGCCACCTGTCTGGTCTAGTTTACACTGAAAATCGCTGCAGGAATGAAAAAAGGCAAAGATATCTTGAGATGATTGTGAACTTCAACCCCATAGTCCTCTCTATCAATATTGGAAAAGTTGGACCAGACCGGCCGAACCAGGAACCGGCCACCTGTATGGTCTAGTTTATACTGAAAATCGCTGCAGGAGTGAACCGGTCAACCCGATCAAAAATCAGCCGGTTCAACTGATTCGACAACTCAGTTATTTGATTTTTTTTAAAACCTAAAACCTATCTGCCTCCCCCCCTCCCTCTCTCTCTCTCTCTCTCTCTCTCTCTCTCTCTCTCACGTCTTCAACAATTTAGTTCAAACTTAAACATCTCAATTCTCAAATTCAATTTAGTCCTAACCTCTAAATTCAATTCCAAAGACCTGTCTCCTCATGTTTTCCATCTCCGTTGCCTAATCCTTTCAAAATCAAAGATAGAAACATTGAAGAAAAAGAAAGAAGCCATGAACCAGAGGTTCAAATTAAGGTTTTCATAAAATAAAAAAAAAAAAAAAAGTGCAAATAAAGGCTATTATAATTGTAAGTCTTAGTAGAAAGAATGGGAGAACGAAGGAAAAAAAACCAAGAGGATAATTCTGTGAGCAGAAAGGGATAAGAAGGAAAAAGGAAAAAGGAAAAAAAAAAAAAGAGAAGAAGCCATTCCTCTATGTAATTGTAGTGTGAGAAGAAAGGGAGACGAAGAAGGATAAAAGGAAAAAACTTTAAAACACCAATAATAGTGGAAGTGGTGTAGCTAGGTCAAATGGCAAAGTGAAGAAGGTTTGGCCGTTTATTAATAAAATGAATGGGCCTTTTTCTCTATAGGAAGAATTCGGGCCTTATATTTTGCAAAAAAAATAAAAAATCTTTTTTTCTTTTTTATAGAGGAGATCTCAAGAATAATAGTAGGAATACTTTTTTAAAAAATGAAAAATAATATTAGGAACATATTATATACAAATTAGAATTTTTTCAAGAAGTTAAGATGTGAGTGTATTGTCTAAAAAAAAAGCCATTCACTTATTCAAAATATATTGAGTTTTTAAAATGTGAAGACATAGTTTTAAATTCTTCTTTCAAGACGAGTCAATGATACATTATATAAACTTACTTTTAAAATATTTTTATTTTTTAATTTAAAAAATATTGGGTATTCTTGAATTACTTTTTAATTATATTTAGTGTAAAATAGCATGGGTAATATGTATGTAAATGAATTTTTTTTATTACTATGCATGTCTGGATTGGATGAAATAATTTTAACATGTTATAAAAGACATTCTTAATTGGATGAAAATGTTTTGCTAAATTATTAATATATTTATAATTTTTTATATCCGATTCAACCACTTGTTAGAGTGGTTGAACCAATGAACTAATAAACTAATAGCTTGACCTATTTGATCTCTAGTCCAATTTTTTCAACATTGCTCTATATCATATACCTCTTCCCCACTTTGATAGCTCTTCCCATAGCTACTCACTATAGCCAACCCCCATAAGAGCACATCTTCTCCCCCTATGTTGTTCCATCTCACCATAATGTTCACTCCTATAGCAGACATGCTCACTATCTCTCTCATATCCCCATTTTTCACCATATGTCTCCCAATATAAGCTCATTTTCCATAGTAGTACTCATCAACACTCATATGGATCATTCTCTCCTCTATCCTTATAGATTCCATGACAGTGCTCGTCCCCTTTCTTTATATGAGGACCTCTTATGACTCCATTGTTTCTTCTTATTATTACTACCCCCATGAGACTCACTATCTTCATATAACGGACCTCCATAGAGCATTTTATAATAGAACTTCCAGCTCTCGTCACACAAGTCTCATCCACATGATTTTCATTATATTCAAAAGCACCATCATACCCCTCATTTCTCCCGTTATGGTAGGATCTATGTTACACATGATACAAAGCCTGCAAGAAAATGGTAAGTTCAAGAAAACAATAGTTTTCTCACAAACACTCCCTTGCTATATATACTCTGTTTGATGTCCACTCTTCCCTTATGTATGCTCTCCTTTGGCTTTTTAACAAGATAAGCTTACCCTCTTGAATTTTACCATTCTATCTCCCTTTCAAGCTTTTTCGCAATTCTGTGGAACTAGTCCAACTAGAATTATATCTTCGAAACCAAGGAAATAAGAAGAAAGGGGTTCTTAAGGAAATAAGAACAAACAATTGATAGGTAACAAGAACAAGACACCAAGAAGAAATATAAAGCACTACTAGGAAACTCAACAACAATCCTGATGTATGGTTACTATCTTATTAAAATTCCACTTTTAGGCAAGCGTACCTATGGGTGTAATATGGCAAGGAAAGTCCCCCAAATTGTTGAACTCTCGGGACGGCCGAGTAAGAGTACTTACTACGTCTGTACAGTTTGATTAAATAAATCCATTTAAGAAGATATTTAAACTAAGAAACAATTCCAAAACAATTAAACTAAGAAAAAAATTAAAGGTTTTTAAAACAAATTTGGAAAAGAGTGTTTAAATGGTAGAACCCTAGAACCTTAAGTTAATTTTATTTCAAAAATCGTTGTAATTAATTAATAAAACACGTTGGTAGGATCTCACTCAAACATCGGATAATTTCTATTCCTAGGCGAAAACCCTCCGATTCATTTAACCGTTTAGAGAAGAATTCCTTCTCACCATAACTCGATTATGGCTGAATATAGATTATAGTGATTAATTAATTATCTAAGTACCATAATTAGTATCCCTACTCAATTACCAATTCTTATTATTCAATTAAGCCCTAGGTTAAACTTCATTTTTCCAAGTCCAATTAACCTTGCGAAATTACCAATCATGCGTAAACAATAAACAATCACAAAAATTGAGTAACAACCAAACAAGAATTAGATAATTAAAACAAGAAATTCATATTAAACAGAAACAAAGAATTCTAGGGTTCATCCCCATTTAAACACAAAAAGAATTAGCAGCTAAACATTATTCTAACATATAAACTGATAGAAAAATTCATATAAAAGAATAAGTTTAGGGAGCTTAGGAGAAAAGATTGAAGATCCATGATCTCGGCGACTGCTCAATCTCGTCTTCCGATTTACTTGAATAAACTCTCGAATTGGGTCTTTTTACAAGAATATAAAACTAAAACAAGACCTAAGCTATTGAATTAATGTGTTTAAAAGAGTTTATATAGGAGAAAAATCTCTAGATCCTACTCTAAAATTACTCTAAACCCTTTCTAAAAAAGTTGAAAATCAAAATACAAAAGGGAATAAAATCAGAGTACAAAAAGGAAAACTTCTAAAAATTGCATAACAACCCTCTACGCGACTATCTGGATCAGGAAAGCTATCAAAACCTTGTTGTATATTTTTTTATTTTTAAATTGTAACATAGTTTATTTTAGTTGTTTCGTCTTTTAATATTTTGCTTAAGTGAGTAGGAGAATTATTTCCTAAAAATATGTTTAATAAACTTTTTTATTCTATGTCAGGTTAAAAATGTCAATAAACCAAACGAAAACGGCCAACAAAGCAAGAAATTCCAACCTAAAATAGATCTTTTCGAAACCGGAAAGCTCCTCTCCGGAATTAAAAAGCAACACGAGCAGCCAAGAGTTTGAACCAGAAGGCTTCCGGACCCAGAAAGGCACATTATCTGGATCCAAAAAGAAAAATTTCTCATACGGGTCAAGCATCTCGGACGGATCTGGGTTGGGCCGATCGTGGGTTGACCAGACTCGACAACACTTAAGAGTGTAAAAGTTAGACTTATCAAACTCCCCTATACTAAGCTTTGATCGTCCTCAAGCAAAGGGCTAAAAGCAACAAGGAAAAGAAAACAAAAACTAACTAGCCACTTTCTAGGACTCCCAATTGCACTTAGCACGAACAAGCCCTTTAAGCCCCTAAGTTACCAAAAAGGACAAGTAAGATCTCGTGAGGGTTTGCAGATTATATACCCTCAAAATCACAAAAAAGAAACACTAAAAACTTTCAAAACAAACTTTACAAAAAAAGACTAAAACCATAAAAGAACAAATATAAGCCACTTTCAAAACATAACCAAAGGTTACAAAAACTGCTAAAATGATCAAGGTGCAACTCATAAATTAACCAAGAAATCCAATATTCCGTTTTAGCACATGAGAATCAACAGTGTGTATGTGTGTGTGCATAATTTATGTTTAGTTTAAAAAATATGCAAAAAGAATTTTAAGAAATTAACTATATAATTCAATATATCAAGCTATACTTATACTAGACTTTTCCAACACCCTTCTACTCCAAGTACTAGCTAAAGTTATCCTCGAATTAGGTAGGACTTTAAAGCTTGTAATATTAGATTTGAGACCTATTTGGTTATCAAATGAAGGTAAAAGGGAAACAAAATGAAATAGAATACGAGCTAATGCAACGAAAAGGGAAATAAATTCAAAGTTATCTATAACCTTTGAGGCGCTTTCACTCCAATCTCTTGAAATACTATCTACCTTTCATTCAACGCTCACAACCCCATAAAACTATATAACTCATCAATTACTCAAAAATCAAGGAAGTATATATATGAGAAGAATCGAATATAAGATATCAAGAGATGAAGGTCTAATAAAATCTTTCTTTTGAACTCATTCTTTTTCTTTCTCTCTCTTTTTTTTTCTTTTCTTTCTTTTCATTTTCTTTTCCATTTTTCATTATTTTTTCCCATCTTCTTCATTTTCTTCTCTTTTTCCACAATTGATTGGTAAAATACAAGCTTTTTCACAAAAGGTTTCTTTTTTTTTTTTCCAAAATGTTTCTTCGAACATCAAATCACTCCTCTGCCTCTTTTCTCTCATTGGATTGCTTTCTCACAAAAAGTTCCCAAAATATTCCTTTTTTCTCAAGATTTTCCCCACACTTATTTGTGAAGCTTACTTAAACCAACTTAAAAGTATAGAATCATTAGCTCATCGGATTTTTATTTAAATGTGATTTTAAAGACAAAGAAAACAAGGAGCGAATCCCTTGGGATGAAACTTCAAATAGGGTACTAAAGATTTAACGTTAAAAAGGTTGGGCAAGAAAAGGCTCAAACAGATTAAAGAATGCCTATGACCATCATCTCGAGGTTAACAAAAACTAGACTATTTTTTTCAAGGTCTGAAAAACAAGTTCTAAAATGATGCTTTAAAATAAATCATATAAGATAATTTCACAATATTCTTAAAGCATAATTTCCACTTCTAAAGCAAAGCATAGTGCATGAAGAAACCATCAATTCACGAGGCATAAACAAAAGAAGGATGTGAAACTATTTATGTCTATTCAAAGTTCTAACGAGTTAATCGCACCTCTTTTAATACTTTTCTGGCGACAAAAAGAAAAAGGAAAATCTTTTTGGGGTTTTTCTTAGAAAAGATAAAAAAACTAACTTTAAACAAAAATTTTTAAAAATATTTTAGGAGTTTTTGAAATTTTTTAAATTTTTGATGTTTTTGGTATTTTTCAAAAAAGCAAACATTTAAAACATAAACAAAGCAAAAACTAAAAACTAAAAACAACTAAAACTCCCCTCACATTTAGAATCAGATTATCCTTGATGTGGGGAGAACAACACTAAAACAAAGATATAAAAGAGAATTAAAACGAACAAACAAAAAATAAACACATAAAGAACAAATAAAAAAATAAAACAAGTAGTAGGGAAAGAGAAACTCCCTAGAGGGCCGATCCGCCTCCCCACCTCCACTACCCCTCGTGCTTTCACCAAGAGAAAGCCGCCCGTAAATTTGAGATAACAGGAGTTGTTGTTGGGCGAGCATATCGTCTCGTTGATCTAACGTGATAGAATGGTGGTGAGCGCCATTTGTAGTTTGGCTATGGATTCCCGAAGGGAGGAATTAGACTCCTCATCCTCCTCATCACTTTCCTCGTCCTCATTTTCGTCTTCATCCTCTTCTTCCATGACCTCTTTTCCGCTTGCTAAAGGAGCCTTGGGATCCTTCGTGCATTTTTACATTTTATAACCGAAAGTCTTCTTTGGATTCTTCTTTTGCGTTAACTCTGGCATTGACAACCACTTTTTTCCTTTTCATTATATTCGAATCTAGCTCGTGAAAGAGTGCGTTCGGAGATGATATCACCATTATCCGTACGCTCCACTTGTTCCCCTGAAAAGTCCACCCAAAAATGGCATAAAATATCAGTTATAAGTAAGGGGTAACCAAGCACACGGTCCCTCTTGTTGGTAGAGATGATATCACGTATAACATGAAATATGACCAAGGTTAAAGAGAAAGGGAAAGCTAATAGTAATTTATCGATGATAAAGATGTCAATGGCTTGAGTTCATTGAAGCTTTTCCTAGATCTATTTGCAATATTAGACCCAATAAGATGTGTCACAACCTTTAAACTAGGTATGAGGTCTACAGAATTCCAAATGGTGACGAATGCCTATCCTATCACAAGCAGAGTTAGGGTTCCACTCATCATCTTCAAAAATAAATCCTAGATGTCGAACCAAAGGTGATGCTAGGGCCTGCATTTGGAATGGGTTCAATTTCTGAGAGGAGGGCCCTATCAAAGTGAATCCTAACTTCTTTTATGGTAGTGGTAAGGGAGATGGCATTTTTATTGGTCTTCTGGGTCTTGTTTGTGTAGAATTCTCCAATGAGGTCGGGGTAATAAATTCTGTGTCTACGTATCATGGTATCCCAACCTAACCCATGGAATAGAGGAGAAATTTCTAATAGACCATCAAACAACGGTTCTACGATTTGCTCAGGTTATATTATACTATTTTTCCTTTTTTCGTACCAGGCTTTATTAGCATTGTTTGTGGTGCGCTAGAGAAAAGGCATAATAGAAGGGGCATTCTTGGGAGAGTCAGGCTCGGTTATTCGGGCTCGTTTAGAAGAAGCGGAAGCTGTGGTTTTTCGAGGCATTGTGAGGTAAGGGTGAAGGCAGGACAAAGCTAACAAAACAATTCTAACAAAACAATCAAGCCAAAAACAGTGACACAATAAACTATTGTAGCCCGTGTGAGCATGGTGTAAAGTTAAAATTAAACATAAAACAGGTTGCGCCCCTGAAACATAGAACTAATAAAAAACGACAATCATAATTCATGGCAAAAAGACAGAAACTTGTTCGCAATTAAATAGGACTCTGGCTGCACCTTGACAATAAAATTTGGCAATTAAATAATTGAGATGAGGGTTTTTTTAGAGGAACTTATCCTGGTTCATATTAAAAAAAATGTCACTGCCAGAAGTTGAACTGTAATTTCTGCTACCGGTACTTCTATCTGTTATTGTCATCATTATTGCACCAAGAAAAGAGCCAAATTGGGGGGGAAGGGAAGAGGAGGTAGGGTGTTACTGAAAGAGGAATTACAGAAGGGGGTAAGAGAAGAAAACAAACAAAGTTTTCAGCAGTTATGTAGAAGAACGGGTGAGGGAATAGGAAAAAGAAAAGAAGAAGAAAACTGACACGGAGGAAAATGAGAACCAGTGGCGATGGCATGGTGAACGATGGTGGCATGGGTGGTTGGTGATGAGAAAGAAGAGTGGAGGAAAAATCGTGAGGGGAAGGAGAAAGTTTTAGAGGAAATTAGGATTTGAGGACTGAATTGGGAAGGAATTTAGGGAAAATTTGCTGGAATTAGAGAGAAAATTGGCTGAATATCAAGTCGGCCCGACGCAGACCCGTACGAAAAATTCTTCTTTTTGGATCCGGATAATGTGGCTTTCCGTATTTTGAAGCCTTCTGGTTCAAACTCTTGGCTGCTCATGTTGCTTTTCAATTCTGGAAAAGAGCTTTTCGGTTCCAAAAAGATTTGTTTCAGGCTGGAATTTCCTGCTTTGTTGGTCATTTTAGTTTGGTTTATCGACATTTTTGACCTGCACATAGAATAAAAATTTTATTAAACATATTTTTAGGAAATAACTCTCCTACTCACTTAAACAAAATGTTAAAGACGAAACAGTAAAATAACTATGTTACAATTTAAAAATAAGAAAATATACAGCAAGGTTTTGATACTCCCTCTTTAGGTATTGTTGGCACCTCCCGGATCGTGAGAAACCAGTGATGTTTTGGTTCTTCCTTTTCCCTTTCGCCAAATTGGTACACACGTCATTAAACCCTTCTTTGATTTATGAGAAGTATTCTTATCCTTGCCTTTTGAGTTCTTAGGGTTTTCGGATAGTGTAGACTTGTTCTCCTGTAACATAAGACAAATTATGATTAATATGATCTATGAGAAACAACTTGTCATTATTAGTGGAAGAAAGGGTTGAAGATATTGGGAATTTAAAACACTACTTCATTAACTCCAATCCTCAAGCTTAATTTACCTTTGTCCATATCAATTAAAGCTTTCAAAGCATTTAGGAATGGTCGTCCTAATATTAAAAGGAAATCAACGTCCTCTTCTATGTTGAGGATTACAAATTCTACGGGAAAAAAGAGGTTTTTAACTTTAACTAAAACGTCCTCGATAACCCTCTCTAGGATGCCTTGTACTTTTATCCGCTAAACTTATGGATATCCTAGTTGTTGTAGGGTTTCCTAGACCTAACTTTTTACACATATTATACGATATAACATTTATGCTAGATCCTAGGTTGGCTAATGCTTTATCAATAGGAAATTGCCTATAATGCAAGGGAAGAAAACCCCTTCGTCATTTAATTTTTGTGGCAACTTGTCCTTGTCGATTAGTATTGCCAAACATTCTTCCCCCAAAGTGTATGTCGATGCTTTGTCTAATCTTCTTTTTCTTGAAAGCATCTCCTTATGATATTTTGCATATTTGAGTACCTGTAGAAGCAATTCACAAAAAGGTAAGTTAATTTTTAATTGCTTAAAAATATCGACAAACTTCCTCATTTCTTTTTTGCTTCTATCCCAATTAAGGGCCGTTGGACAAGGGATCTTGGCCTTGTACGATTCAATTTCCGCCCCTTAGTAATCTTTTCTTGGTTTTCATGGATGTTGTAATATCGAGTGTTCTCATCTCTTCTTCCTTGGAGTTTGTTTCTTTAGTCACCATCATTGTCTCCTCTTAAGGGATTTCTTCATTGTAGATTACCAACATAGCATTTATATGCTCTCTCAGGTTTTATCTCCGTGTTGCTCGGAAGAGTTCCCTAAGGACTCTTGGGGACTAGCTTAGCGATTTGACCAATTTAGGTTTCCAAATTCCGAATAGTGGCATCTTGATTTTGCATCCTTGCTTCAGTTTCACTCATGAATTTGATGAGCATGTCTTCGAGATCAGACTTTGGTGGTTTATTCGAAGGAAGTGCATTACAGGGCAACGGTTGTGTCGGTCCAAAATTTTGGAATCCTAGAAGATTTTGAGGTCTTTGTTGCCCTTGATTGCTCTAAGAGAAATTTGAATGGTTGTACCATCCAGGATTATAGGTATTGGAATAAGGATTGTTCCCTTGCTTATTTCCTTAGATATAATCAACTTGTGCCACAGAAGTATCCATACTTGAGCACTCATGATTAGGGTTAGGGTGCCCTCCATTACAAAAATCACAAAACATTGCTTGTTGTGGGCTCGTTGATACCATATTTAATTTTTCGAATTTCTTATTTATCATGGCGGCCAACCTTGACTCCAAATGTGCTAGCATATCCATGCTATGCACTCTCACCGTGTTTTTCCCTTGGTCTTGGGCCCCCCAAGTATAACTATTTAAAGCGATTTGTTCAATTAAGTCATATACTTGTTAGGGTGTCTTGCTATCGGTAGAGCCACCGGTGGAAGTGTCTATAAGTTATCTAGCTCCAAAGCTAACACCGTTGATAAAGGATTGGATTTAGATTCCCAAATCCAAACCATGATGAAGGCACTTCCTTATCAATTCCTTCCACCTTTCCCCATCGAATTGTTGGAATGAGAGGATTTCATTCCTCAATTTTGCGGTACAACTCGGGAGAAAGTACCTTCCAAGAAATTTTTCTGCCAAAGACTCCCACATTGTGCTGGAACCCGGAGGTAATGATTTGAGCACGATTTCGCTTTATCCCTTAAGGAGAATGGGAATAGGCGAAGCTTAATTGCATACTCTGAGGCTCCATTGATCTTGAAATTATCAAACATCTCCAAGAAATTGGCGATATGTGCGTTGGGATATTCATCTTGTAGCCCAATGAATTGCACATTGTTTTATACTATCTGGATGATGATGGGCTTGATTTTGAAATTATTAGTGTCCAACGCCTGTCTTGTTATGCTCGGTCTTATCTTAGTGATGGATAGCCTAATATAGTATGTTGTAGTACGTTCCACCATTGATGATGGCAGTGATGGATCGCTTAGGTGCTCCTCTTCTTTTTTCTTGTCTACAACTACCAAAGCCGTTTTGTCTCCAGTATTGAAATTGATAGTGAGACGCGCTTTACGTAGCATTCTCTCAATTTTCAGATCGTACTTAGCCAATACACCCTGTTAGCAATGGGACATAAACTAGTCAAAAAGAACCTACATGGAGGAATCACGAAATTGGTGAATTTAAAAGAATAGAAAGAGGAGCAATTAAAAATCCAAAAAAAAGCCATAATACAATAGAAAAAAAAAACAATTAAAAATAGAAACAATTAAATCAGTAAATAAATAGTGTTCCTAATGTTACCGTTCCCCGACAACGGCGCAAAAAACTTAATGTGTGGTTATTATCCTATTAAAATTCTACTTTTAGGCAAGCGTATCTATCGATGTAATATGACAAGGATAGTCCCCGGATTGTTAAACTCTTGGGACGGCAAAGTACTAGTGCTTACTACGTGTCTACTATTTAATTAAATAAATCGATTTGAAAAGATATTTAAACTAAGAAACAATTTAAAGTCAATTAAACTAAAAAAACAATTGAATGTTTTTATAAACTAATTTGGAAAAGAGTGTTAAAATGGTAGAATCCCTCTGAAAACTTAAGTTAATATTATTTCAAAAATTATTGTAATTATTATTAAAAATGTTGGTGAAAAGATTGAGAGTAATTTTGGAGTCAGATTTAAAGATTTTTCTCCTATATAAACCCCTCTAAACACATTAATTCAATAGCTTAGGTCTTAGTTCCAGTTTTATATTCTTGTAAGAAGACTCATTTCAGGAGTTTCAAGTAAACCGGAAGACGAGCTTGAGCAATCTCTGAGATCGTGGATCTTCAGTCTTTTCTCATGAGCTGCCTAAACTTATTCTTTTATATGAATTTGTCTAGTAGTTTATATGTTAGAATAATATGTGGCTTATTCTTTTTGTGTTTTAATGGGGATGAATCCTAAAATTCTTGGTAAATGTTTTATGAATGTCTTATTTTAATTATCTAATTCTGGTTTGGTTGTTATTCAATTTGTTGTGATTGTTTACCGGTTTATGTGTGATTGGTAATTTTGCAAGGTTAATTGGACTTGGAAAAAGGAAGGTTAACCTAGGGCTTAATTGAATAATAAGAATTGGTAATTGAGTAGGAATACTAACTATGGCTCTTAGATAATTAATTAATCACTATAATTTATATTCGTTCATAATCGGGTTAGGGTGAGAAGGAATGCTTCTTTAAATAGCTAAGTGAATCAGAGGGTTCGCCTAGGAATAAGGATTACCTAGGAAAGCTAAGCTTTCTTCATCTGGAAGCTCTCGGGACAATTCTCTCAAAATGTAACAACTTTTTGAATCCGAATAGTGCATAGTTTCTAGCTTTTCTTGATTTTGAATTTATTCTCCATTTTTCTTCGTTTTTTCATTCCCAAGTCCTTCGTTTTGGCTTTCTTTCATTATATCTTTATTCCGAAAGCACTTACAATCAATAAGAGAAGAAACAGATCAGATTTTATAAATATTTAAACACAAAACCGATACGACGATAACAATTAAGAGGGTAAAAGTTAGGCTTATCAAATCACAAGAGCACAATTAAGAAATAACAAAGCTAAGGAAACAAGGAAAACACATAGAACCAAGAATTGATTGAACTAGGATATATTGGAATCACGAACATGAAAGCTCAAGCTACTAACAAACAATCCAACAAAACAAGAGTTCAAAACTAATTATATAGTTACTCCTACTAAACAATTACACTAAGAAAGAAAGGTATCAACTAGGAATAAAAAACACATGTGGTGGAGTTCAAAATAAAGCTTGAAAAATGGTTGTAGCATTTCATCAAACACTTGGTAGAAAGTTTCGTGTAAAAGAGGATTTCACAATGTTGAGGCATAGTTTCATAAGTTTCTTGAAGCATTTCACTCCCAAACTTTCCTCACTCAATATATATACACATAGGAAAAATTTTCACAAGAAAAAGTGCCTCATAGGAAGGAATTTGTTTCCCTTTTGTGAGCTAGAAAAATATCTTGGTTTTGGTCATTTTTTATAAAAGAATTTCTTGAATGCTATTAAAGCATCTTCAAAAACCACACTTTGTACCAAAAAGCTCCATATACCAATTTGATAAGAATCTCTCAAACACTAAATTAGAAGCTAAGAAATTCAAAGAACAAAGTAGGAATTTGTACACAACAAAAGAAAAACCTAGATGAAGCAAATTGAAAAATTGAGCCTCACCTAACAACCCTTGAAGATCTAGCAACATCAACCATTGAAAAAGAACTTAATTTACTCCCAAACATCAACCCAAGAACAACAAAGGAATATGAACCCAAGAATTTGAAGATGATGGCACCTACTTTACATTCCAAATAAGAACCCTAAAACAGCAAAGGAATTAGAACCCCTAGACAAGAATGTAATGGATTATACAACAGCTTAGAGAAAAAATTCAAGGGTAGACTAAACCCATAGAAGAGTCTTGCAAGAAGAAAATAAGAAACCTCTGCAGTCTCAAGTTTTGCATTCAAAATACCAAATCTGAAGAGTGCATTCTATAATGGGGTATTTATAGTGTTTCTACCTTAAAATCATTAAGGAACTAACTAGCATTGTTTAGGGACTTAAATTCCCTTCATTACATATAAAAAAAACTAGCAAAAATAGGGGTTTAAAACACCCAAAAATGAACAATATCAAAAAGAAAAGAAAAAACCAAGAATTCCTACGTGCGGCACATCTGGTACTAGATTCTCCAAATCAAGCACCAGATTTGGAAAATTCTCCAACAAATTATCTTCCCAAGAGTTCTGGCTCACAGATACAGCGGGTCCGACGTTAGATTCATTTTGAGGCTTTTAAAGATCTATTCAGGTCTTGCTGTCTTTATAAAGTTTTAGCTATTTCTCCTACCTTTCTATGGAAACTTGAATCACTTCATTTGGACTTGTAGATCTAATGTTATGATCATTTGACCAAGATGTATCAAAATTGGAAAGAGATCTAAATGTGATGAGTTTCTCCAAGGATTTTGATGTACCAAACGAGTTCCAATTTAAAAAAAAAAAAAAACTTTGGCATTATAGAATCCTCAAAGAGTCTTTTACAAAGTTGATGAAGTCTTCATCTTTTTTCTTTGGTCAAAAAGTTGTCAAAAGTATGCTTGAAGCAAATATGTCCAAGCTGCCACTTTGAAGAGTTGTACGACCTCCCCATTTTTTCGTTTGATATTTACAGCCTCCCCATTCTGAATTAATTTGATTTCTATCAAAGCCCAAAGAGCTAGGACATCAATACCATAAGGTCTCTATCGCATCCAAACACTTGCACGGTGCCGCCAATCACAACCATCAACTAGCACAGGCAAGCAACGTTGAAAATATGGCAGACATCGCCCTCATCCCACTATTTCACTGTCATTATTATCTAAACTAATCAAGCACCCGAGAATCACAAAAAATAAAATCGGTGAAGAAAGACCATTCTTAGTCACTATCTTTTTCATCCACCTGCTGACAAAACAGATGAGAAAAATACTACAACACTAAAATCCCACTCAACCTTTACCGTCGCAAGCTAATAACTCACCGCAATAAATACCAGCACCAGAAAGAATATTGAAACTATCTTTAAAGAAATATTAGAATGGACGATGAGGGCAGTACCAACTACACACCCAATCATGTAAACCAATGAGTAGAGGTACAAAAGTGGCATGGTCACTGATAGGAAAACCAAGATATTTAACTCTAAGAGGTTGGTGGAATTTGAATTCTCAAGCATGTTCTTGAAAAACGCCTTAGCTAGAGATCCACTTCCCTTCTCTTTTTTTTCTAACTTTAAATTGAACTCTAATCCAAGTTGTAATTGAAACCCAAGTAATTGTTGTAGAAGAATCTACAACAAATTCAAATAATGGAACTAGGAATTGGAAGATATTCAAAAGACCTACTTGTAGGGAGTTTGAGGAACCTTCATGAACTCTTGAAAAGAAACATTCAAGAACCCAAGAAATTGAAAGAAGAATACAAGGGACATTAATTCCTTGATTTATCTTGCATGAAGAATCAATCTCCTTCAAGAAAGGAAAGAACCCTAAGGGTTTCTTTAAGAAATAGCAAGACGCTCAAATGATGGAATTTTTAGTGAAATGTCCAAAAGTTAACATTTTAGCACCATAATGGGGTATTTATACATGGCAAGCCCCACTACTACTTAGAACATAGTCAAAGGGAGTTAAACCCCTTAAAATTACACTTAAAATAAAATAAAATAGCTAAAAACTCGAAAAGAAACAAAGTGGAAAAATTTTGGGCCTGAAATGAAAGAAACAGGAAAATATCAAAGGCAGCCTTGGATTGAAGACCCTACGCCAATTTGGTGTCACCATTACTCTCAGTAAACAATTAGCCAACGTGTCCGGTGTCGATTTTAGAATTCGACATCGCATTCTTCTTTTTCTTGCTAATTATTGTTCTTTTGCTCTTTGTAAGCTTTAAACTTCCTTATTTGACCATCCAATTGTGTGATCTTTCAATGGAACTCCTTTTAGTCTTATCAATCACACTAGGGATCGTTTCTCTCACCGATTGCTATATTGAACCCTAGACAATATAAGTTGAAAAAAAAACCAGAAAATCTCTATACTTACAATTCCATTGACGAGTTGGGAGCCCCAACCCAATCAACGAAACAACTCCAACATAAATAGAAAATACACCCCAAAAGACCACCCTTAAACTAAAAACTTGCAGCAAACTTCGTGTGAGAATCATACGATCAGCACTTGAGCCCTAAACGCAATCCGCCGACAAAAATTATCTTGTGTCCGGATAGGGGCAAGTCGTGGTCCCCCGAATTGCCCAACCACCAGTTGCCATTGGCCAAACAAGGGGTGCTCTATTCCAAAATTAAAATAACATAATATTCTATTTACTTGTCAAAATGTTAGAAATGGAAACATATCATATGTATATATAATCTTTATTGTATTTATTTTCTTATCTAATATATATGGTAGGTGTATATGTCAGACTTGATTATAGGTAATTGATTTGATTCTTGGTAATTACTCTACATAGATTAGGAAACTACAATTATATATAATGATCCTATTTTTAATGAAATATTATTGTATCAAAAAACTCAGAAAAAAAAAATCCTACTTCTAATGAAATATCCAATCATTGCAGTTTAATTATGATATTATTGTATCGTTTTTTTTTTCATGGTACCAAAGTTAGCCTAAAAAAATTCTAGATGAGCGACCAGAAAATAGTTGACCTTGGTAATGTTGCTGACAGCGACATCGTTGGTAAGGCGACGGTAGCCATGAGTCCGAACAAAAATCTTCTTCAAGTAATTGGAAAATCTGGAAATGTTGATCCTTTCCAAGTAACTAAAAAACTAGAAGGAAATTTGGAAATTTGGATTCACAATGAATAGAAAAACTGGGCACGTCAAAAGACTGCTTCTTTCCAAGTAATTGAAAAGCTAGAACTAAATCTTACCACTGAGGGTCTAACCTGTGCAACCATGGTCATGTCGAAAGAGGCGTTTTTTCTCCTTAGCCTAATAGCCCACCGCTGTGGATTTCACCATCTTCTGTTAGATATCACCCTATTATTTTGGGACTTAAGTGTGGCCCACACTCTTATAGTTACAGTAATTACTGTAATTTTTAAATCCCAATATCTAATGAGTGAGATAGTTAAGGGATTCTATCTGATACACACTGAGTCAGTTTCCTTGATGGATGGAAACAGTATGCGTACTGCTGACTTTGGGTCCCTAGCCTCTGTGACATCCATCAGTTATCGGTACTTTTGAAGATTGATATAAATAGCCTAGAAGATTCAGAGAAAACAAATTAAACACAATTAAATTGGCAATCTAATTCAGTGATTTAGACTGAGGAATTTGAGGAGAGGATTCAACATTAGAAAAAAAAAAAAGCAATTATTCTTGAACAATAATGGCTATTGCTGAAGGTATGTATTCGTCTCCGCTACTGTTGTTTTACATACCTTTGGTTGTGTGTTACCATGTAGTATCAAACCCAGGTTTAAGCCGTTCTGTTCAGTTAACTCTTGTGATAGATTAAAGTTTTATTTTTTGTTATATTTAATTTAATGTCGAAGAATGTTTTTCCTGTTTTAGTTCTGAAAATTTGGTTTCAGAACTAAATTCTTTTTCTAGCTCCATCCTTTGATTCTTTTTGGTGGAGCTTTAACCTTGAGATCACTTTTACTTAAAATAGTTTTGGCTTTTCTTGGCACCAACTTTCTCTTTGTGAGAATTTTATAATATATGGACATCATTTTTTTTATTTGGTTGTTCGCTGTGTATATATATATATATATTATAATAAAGGATTGCAGGTGTATGGCTTATATTCTTGTATTTCTTATGCTTTGGATAGTAGAAAGTTTGATAAAAAAGAAAAAACTTTCTTGGAGTTCGTGCGTGTTTCTTTGAGGTCAAACCAGAAAACCTGTAATCTTTTGAATGGATGGACTTATGATTTGAGTTAATTCCTTAAATAGCTTTAGCCTAATGTATTAAAAGCCTTCTATTTATTTATTTAAAAAAAAAGATCAAACATTTTGCTTCTGATTGTAGTTGAAGTTTGTTTTCAACTTTTCCCTTTGTTTTTTAGCAGAGATAATTCTTTTTCACACCTCTTTGGTTCCAAGATTTTTCAGAAAAATGAGTTTCTATGGCTGCTTTTTATTTTTCCTTTACAGTATAAGAAGACAATAGTAGAAAGTTTTAAAAAAAATTGATAAGATAAACTTTTGTCTATTTTCTTATTTGAATTCCTTTTGAAGTCCGTGTATTGTGGGTATTGGGCAGTAAAAGTTTTTCCTTTGGGTTTTCTGTTCTTTTGTTTTCACATGATCAATATAAGGTTTTTTTATGGTTGATAAGAAGAATTTATGAATAAAGTTTTTTTTTTCGTTTTAGCAAAAGAACCTACCGAAGGCGTTTTTTGTTTACTGTTTTGGCACTATTTTTTTTTACCATATCAGTACTTACCATGATTTGGTTTACCTTTTTTTGGATTGTTGATAATATTTTGTTTTAATTGTCAATGTTAGCCCATTTATTATAGGGCATCAGGGAATTTGTTTTTTTATGATCTAATGCCCATTAATGTATTAAATCAACATTTTTGTTTAAGTTGATTATTTTGTATTAAAGGTTTTTTTTTTTGTGTTCTCTTTGTTTCACGTGCTTAGGAGTAGCCATAGCATCTTAAGAACTTGATATATAGAGATATATGTAATCACCTTTTAGTTAGTATTGATTTTGAATGACATCTATAAAATTCAATTATCATATTAAAATAGTAACTCGGCCCTATAGGGAGGTAATTATTTTGGTGAGATTAATTGTAATGAGATTGTAAACATATAGTTAATTTATCCTACCATAGGTATAGATTATCTTTGGAAATTTTAGTTTATAGGTCTCATTATAAAGTTAATGTAAATTCTATGCATGTTGCAACCTTTACACACAGGAAGGTTAGAATTTGCATGGATCACTTATACAGATTCATTTGGATGGTTTTACTTTATAGCTTATGCATGTATATTTTTTATTTTGCAGCTTTTTCCGCTGCTTTCTTTAATAAAAATGCTCGTATTCTAATTCTTTTTTGTGACAATTTTTCTGAATGGAAGGATATGGTCCTTCTAACTTTTGCGTATATGGATATGGATCTGGGAATCCGTGAGGATGAACCACCCATCCCTATGGAATGGAGTACGCCAGAAGGTAAGGGTGCCTATGAGCGATGGAAGCGATCTAATTGCCTAAGGTTAATGCTCATTAGCACACATTAGCCGGAGCATTCGGGATTCTATTCCTGAATGCAAGACAGTCAAAATCTTACATAGCGGCAATTGATGCCCAATTTGTGAGTTCTGATAAGGCTTTGGCCAGTACCCTAATGAAGAAACTATCTAGCATGACGCTTGATAAAGGTAGATATGTACGTAAGCACATTATGGAAATGAGAGACATTGCTACTAAGTTAAATTTCTTGAGGTTGACATGTCTGAGTCATTCCTTGTGCATTTCATTCTCAACTCTCTTCCCACAGAATATGGTCCTTTAAAAAGTTCCTACAACACACAAGGAAAAATGGTCAATCAATGAACTTTTGACCATGTGTGTTCAAGAGGAAGGGAGGTTGAAACATGAGGTACTAGAAAGTGTTCATTTAGTTACTTAGATAAAGGAAATGAACTAAAAGGTAAGAATATTCCTATGAAGAAGAAAGGCAAAAATAAAGATAATTGCCATTTCTGCAAGAAGAAGGGATACTTCAAGAAGGATTGCCTGAAATATAAAAAATGGCTCAAGAAAAAGGTAAATCTATGTTTTTGGTGTCATGAATCTAATTTTACTGAGGTTTTTGATAATACATGGTGGATTGATTCTTGTTCTACAATTCACATTGCTAAAACTATGCAGTGCTTTCTGAATCTAAGGGAGCCGATGGGAAGTGAACAATACATCTATTCTGGCAATAAGATACATTCACAAGTTAAAGGCGTGGGGACTTATAGACTCATATTAAAAAATGATTTTCAATTAGATCTTGAAAACACTTTTTGTGTACCATCTTTTTCTAGAAATTTAGTTTATGTTTCAAAACTTTCAAATAAGAGATATTGTTTTATAATTCATTTTTCTGCTGTGAAACTCATGAAAGTAAATAAAGTTATTGGTTTTGGAATTTTGGATAGCAATTTATTTAAATGTTAGTTAGACCCCACTTATGAGTGTAATTTTAACTTTGCATAGTAAAAAAGTTGGCACAAAAAGATGTATTATCAATGAGAATTCATCAAGTCTTCAGTACAAAAGACTCGGTCGTATTTCTATTGATCGAATTAAATGGTTAGTAACTGATGGAGTTTTGAAATCTCTTGATTTTTTTGACTTTGACACTTGTGTGGACTGCATTAAGGGAAAGCAGACCGACAAGTCACCTAAAGGTGCCAAAAGGAGCTCTCAAATACTTGAGATCATACTGAAAAACCTTAGAGGGGGGGTGAATAAGGTTTTTGGCTAATTTTCTTTTTAAACAAAAATCTTTTTGTGATTAGAAAAATAAACCTCCAATTTGTTTGTGAAAGATTTCTAAAACTCTTTTTAGTAAGAGTCCACACAAAACACAATCTTATAATATTGGCAATTTAAGAAATGAGCATAGAGTTAAACATTAAAGAACATGCACAACAATTTATAGTGGTTCACTCTCTCAAAGAGCTACATCCACTACCTTGAGACTCAACCCAAGGATTTCACAAATCCATTAACTTCAAAGTTGGTTACACAACTACACAATGAGGTTCACCCTTCAAGGGTTTTACACTAAAAACCTCAAACACAACAATACAACAAGTTTATCAAAGGATCACCCAAAGGGTTTTCCACAAACCTTTGATCACAATAAAAATAGAAAGAGTTAGGAGCAATGTTACCAAATGAGCTGGAGAAGAGGAAGATTACAACTCAATGGAATACTTCTACAAGCACCTCTTTTCTTCTTCTTTGATGGTTGATCAACAATGAAGCTCAAGAAGAATTTTGTTTGGGATTTAAAATGATTTGCAATAAATGTATTTTTGAAGCTCTTTAAATGTCTTAAATGTTCTCAATGAATAATTCCCAAACTTGTATGTTTTATGGCTGAAAATCAAGTGTTTATATAGAGTTTTGAAGCACAAGACCGTTGCCTTTAGACAATAGCCGTTGCTTTTCAGAAATGATAGAAGCATTCTGTGCAACGGTAAAATTTGTACAGTAACAGCAAAAACCGGACGACCGGTTCCTGAAAACGGACTGCCTGTTTTTTAAAACAGAAAGATTCAGACTTGGAAAACGGACTGCCGAATTTTGATATATAGAAAAATCGGACTGCCGGTTTTAAAACCGGATGACCGAGTTTTTGAACAGAAAGATTCGGACTTGTTTTTCTGAAAAACGAACTGCTGAATTTTTACTTTGGAAAAACCGGACGACCGGTTTTAAAACCGGACTTCCGAATTTTTGTTTCCTCAGCCAAGTTTCTTTTTAAGACAAAAACTTTCTTCCTTGTTTCAAAGGCATGTATTCTTGACAATCATTCTAAAGAGAAGAAAAACTTTCCAAAACATCTTCAGTCAAGAATACTTAGATTTTAACAAGAGATTATATTTTAGAAAAACATAAGAAGAGCTTTATATATGATCAATTAATCAAAGACTAAGACTAGGGTGTTTACAAGATAGTACCTAGTTCATTCTATCAACACAATGCCTTCAATGTCTTCAATGATTTGATCTTGGCATGGCTTGATCTCTTCTTCTCTATTTTGCCCTCATCAACAAGATCTTTTGCTTGAGACTTTGAGACTTCACATGTTCTTCTTTTGTTCTATGAAGGGTTAGCTAACATACTCACCCAAGCATATGTTAATCATAATCAAAACAGAAGTATTAATGCCCTTAGGGCTAACACATACACATAGACATTTGAGGACCTTTTCCTACCCTTTGCTTGAATGGTCAGAGATATTTTATCTCATTCGTTGATGATTATTCAAGGTACATATATCTCTATTTTCTTTTTGATAAATTTGAAGCACTTGATGCTTTTAAAGTCTTTAAAATAGAAGTAGAGAAACAAAAAGAAATCAAGATCAAAATTGTAAGATCAGATAGGGGTGGAGAATATTATGGAAGTTACATAGAAAAAGGGCAAGCTAAAGGTCCATTTGCGCAGTTCCTTGAAGGTGAGGGTATTTTTGCGAAATATACTATGCTTGGAACACCACAGAAAAATAGTGTGGCTAAAAGAAAGAACTCTACTTTAATGGACATGGTAAGAAGCATGATTAGCAGATTAAGTGTACCTTCATCCTTATGGAGTGAAGCCTTAAAAACCGCTGTGTATATTTTAAATAGGGTTCCATCCAAGACTGTCCCTAAGATACCTTTTGAACTATGGAATGGATGAAGCCTAGTTTTAGACGTTTACACATTTGGGGTTGTCCAACTGAAGTGAGGGTTTATAACCCTCAACTTAAAAAGTTGGATGAAAGAACAATTAGTGGTTATTTCATTGGCTATGCAATTAACTCCAAAGGCTTTAGGTTTTACTATCCCTCTCATACTCCTAAAATTGTAGAAGCTAGAAATGCTAAGTTTCTTGAGGATCATGAAGAGAGTAAGAGTGTTTTAATTCCAATGGAGGAATTTGAAGAAGTAAGGGAACCACCTATTGCACCTGTGGTACCTTTGACTTCTTGAAACTTGAATACTGACTCATGAATTAGTTGAAGAAGCACAAGTTTTAGAACCTCTTCCTCCTGAGGAAACACAACCCATTTCTCTTGCACCCATTGATGAAACATTTGAATTAGTGGGAGTTAGAAGATCTACAAGGATAAAGAAATCAGTAATTTCTAGTGACTATATCGTATATATCTCTATGTTATGATACCATGAGAGATGAGACGGAATCTATAGCTAAAAATAAAGTTTGGGACCCTGTTGTATTACCAGAAGGAGCCTCTACCATAGGATCCAAACGGGTTTTTAAAATGAAAAGAGACTCATCTGATAATATTGAACGATATAAAGCTAGACTTGTAGCCAAAGGTTTCACTCAAAAGGAAGGCATTGATTAGTATGAAATCTTTCTCCAATTTCTAAGAAGGATTCGTTTAGAATAATCATAGCTTTAGTAGCTCATTTTGATTTAGAGCTACATCAAATGGATGTGAAAACAGTTTTTCTGAATGGAGATCTTGAGAAAGAGGTATACATGTGTCAACCAGAAGGATTTTATGATAAAGACAATGATCACCTTGTTTGCAAGTTAAAGAAATCTATATATAGACTTAAGCAGGCTTCCCACCAATGGTATATTAAATTTCACAGTGTTGTTTCTTCATTTAGATTCACGGAGAACATCATTGATGAATGTATATATACCTTAAAATAAGTGGGAGTAAATATATTTTTCTAGTCCTCTATATAGATGATATTTTACTTGCAAGTAATGACTTAGGTTTGTTGCATGAGACTAAGTAGTTCCTTGCATAGAACTTTGAAATGAAGGATACGGGGGAAGCCTCTTATGTCCTTGGCATAGAGACTCAAAGAGACAGATCACAAAGAATACTTGGACTATCTTAAAAGACCTACATTGAAAAGGTTCTGGAAAGATTCGGAATGAAGAACTGTTCACCAATAGCAAGACCTATTACAAAAGGTGATACACTCAGTTTAAAACAATGTCCTCATAATCCATTGGAAGAAGAGCAAATGAAAGGCATTCCTTATGCTTCTCTTGTTGGAAGGCTTGTGTATGCAATGGCTTGTACTAGACCCGACATTGCTTTTGCAGTAAGAATGCTTGGCAGATATCAAAGTAACCCTAGCATTGAACATTAGAGAGCTGGCAAAATGGTTTTGAGATATTTGCAAGGAAGCAAGACAAGCATTCCAACTCATTGGGAGTAATCGGATATTCAAACTCTGACTTAGGTAGATGCAAAGATTCAGGGAGATCTACTTCAAGATACATCTTTCTTTTGGCTGAAGGAGTTGTATCTTGGAAAAGTGTTAAACAAACAATCATTGCAACATCCACAATGGAAGCTGAGTTGTTGCATGCTACGAAGCTACATCACAGGCATTATGGTTAAAAAAAAACTTTATTAGTGGTCTTCGTGTAGTTGATTCTATTATGAGACCCTTAAAGGTCTATTGTGACAATTTGGCTGCTATATACTTTTCTAAGAACAAGAAGAGTGGAAGTCGTAGTAAGTACATAGACATCAAGTATCTCATGGTCAGAGATTACATCAAGAAGCAGACTATTTCGCTTGAGCATATTAGCACCATTGTCATGGTAGTTGATCCAATGACTAAAGCATTGCCAGCAAATGTTTTTCAGGATCATGTAGCTCACATGGGGCTTAATAGCTCATTTTAGACTTGCTTTTATCTCTGATTGTTTTGTCTAGAAAAACTACAATTTTATTTTATTTACATGACTATGCGCATTTGAGGTTTTCATGTATCAAGTTGTGATCTACATTAGATCTATTATGGTGGACCCTGAATGACACTTATAATAAGTACATTCATAAAGTTTGTCACTTGGTTATGATATATTGTACATTTTAATACATGAAAGGAAGTGTTTGTTTAAAGTATGACCGCCATGATTCTTGTATTAATATGTTTTAGTTGAGTGTTTTGGTGTATGATCTAGAATCATTTTGATTGTTTAAACATTATGAACATATTTTATTTATATTAGTCATGCAATTATCTACTTTATTCTGTGTAGCCAAGTGGGAACATGTTAGATATCAACCTATTATTTAAGGACTTAAGTGTGGCCCACACTCTTATAGTTACAGTAATTATTGTAACTATTAAATCCCACTATCTGATAATGAGCATCATGTCAAGCCTAATTCAAACTTGAATATCTTGAAGGATCCTTGGATCCCTGACCCCCCCAGATTAGGCCTGATAAAACAAATCTAGTGGATCAAAATTTAAACTTCGTCAGTGATCTGATGAGGAATAATAGAACAACGTGTAACAAAAGGTTGATTAGAAGAAATTTTTCAACAAAAGTGGTTGATGCAATTTTCAAAATTCATATTCCTGACTTACCAGAACAAGATAACTTAATCTGGTACCCCTCTTTGTCAGGGAAATTTACCATTAAGTCGGCTTACAGATGGAATTAGAGGAACATTCTTTCTTCTAATACTCATGTATCACGCCACATTTGGAAAAAATTATAGAATTCAAACCTCCATGAGAGACACAAAAATCTTCTTTGGAAAGTTTTGTTCTTGATATTATTCTGTCCAAGGAAAGGATCAGTTGTGTTATGAAGGTAAGTGATGGTGAATGCTCTTTATGTGGACATGATGTGGAGAGTACGCACCACTTGGTATTTAGTTGCCCTGTTGTTATTGGATAGTGGTGAAATTCAAGATGGCAATTGAACATTGATTGCTTTAAGCAATGGGGTATTTGTAAATGGGTGGAAGAAATCACTAGTTCTAAGCTTCCCTTTGATGGTTGCCGAGAAGGATGAACTTATGCATTTCGCAGCAGCATGTTTTGAGCAGACTTGGATGACTAGGAACAAATTGCAACAACAGGAAAAGATTGACTCATGGGACATTATAGGAAAACTTATTGGACTCCAAGCAACTAAATATTGTAGGGATGTACACAACAGGAGACTAAAATTACCTCAACAGAATAACCAAGTTCATTGGTTACTCTTCCCAAAATATGTATCAGGATTAATTGTGATGTTGCGGTGAGAACGAATATTTGTGTTGGGGCATGTCTCATTTGAGATAGTCAAGGTACCATCATCAGTGCTTGCATTCACAGCTTTGAACCATGTGACCCCTTTGTTGTTGAGGCAAAAGTTGTATTACAAGGATTGAAATTGGTAGAAGAAAATGGCTATAACAGAGTTATTATTGAGGGGGATTCCCCCAATGCCATTAAAGCATTTAACGGCAGTGAGGAAGATGTGCAGTGGAGAGGTGTTGAGGTGATTAAAGAAAGTAGGAAAATTCTTGTAAAACACTTCTCTTGACATGTCAAGCATAGCTCTAGAAATTGTAATACCCATAATTTTGTCTAATGGGCAGCTGAGAATAACATCCCATTTGGGTACATTCCCCACTCCTTGCTGCCCCCTGGAGTCTTGTGCAAACGAGGGGATAGGGGAGGTTCTTGTATTTTGGTTGATATTAATGATGTTAATGAAGTGGCCTAAGGCATGATTTTTCAAAAAAATAAAAAAAAAAGAGATAATTAAGGGATTCTATCTGATACATACTGAGTTCCTTGATGGAAGAAAACAGTACGCATAGTGCTAACTATGGGTCCCTAGCCTATCTATAATATGTGTATGACATCCATTATTTACCAGTACTTTTGAAGATCGATAGATATAGGCTAGAAGATTCAGAGAAAACAAATTCTACACAATTAAACTGGCAATTTTGTTTAGCGATTTAGACTGAGGAATTTGAGGAGAAGATTCAACCTTAGCAAAAGGAAGCAATTATTTTTTAACAACAATGGCCACTGCTGAAGGTATGTATTGGTCTTCCGCTACTGTTGTTTTACATACTTTTGGTTGTGTTAACATCTTAATCATCTCCAGCACCTCTTTGTGTTGTATCACACCATCCACGAATGGCAACCGGCGGCACACCTGTGGCCACCAGTTTTCCTAGCGCACTTCATGAATCTCTAGTCGATAGTGGTGACTTCTTCGGATCCATTTTTTTCAGTGGCGAACAAACCTGCCGGCACAGTCAGGCGCACTGTTAGAAAGAAGGAAATTTTGATTTGTAGAGGTACAAATAATTTGATATCGGTATGCCCACCTTTTCTTACAATCCCTTAATGTTTAATTTGCACACTATATCCCCAAAGAATGACACCCTCATAGATAAGTCCTGTTTATTTTCTTTTCATACCAAGTCCTTCAATAATGAACAGTTTACTAATAAGGACTTGCTTGGTTCATGGCTTATTGATTCCGACGCTTCACGTCATACAACGGGGCATAAGAATTTAATATTTGATCTTAAATTGGTTTCTCCTTGTTATATTGGGCTACCAAATGGATCACAAACTGTGACGAGCCAAAAAAAAATTTGAAACTAAATGAAGTTAGTTGACCAATTAAGATTTAATTGTAAATTGTTGGCTTAAGGAGGCATAAAGTTGTCATACAACAATAATTTCTAAAAATTAATGGGGTAAAAAAATGATATTTTTCAAACTACAATAATTTTTATAAATTACGGAGGGTAAAAAAGGCATTTTCTCATTATCGTAATTTTTATAAATTACCAAGGGCAAAATAGACATTTCCTCATGACTATAATTTTTTATAAATTATTGAGGGTAAAATAGACATTTCTTATAATTCTCATAAAAGATGGAGGGTAAAATGGACATTTCATTGTTATATTATGTAACATTTATAAGTAATGAAGGATAAAGCAATCATTCTACATTAGATAATCATCATTACAAACTTTATCAAAATTACGAAAACGGTAATATTTCCTCCTATAAATAGAGGGCTAGAGTAATAGTTTAACTTGCCCCTACCACTTTCTCTTCTCTTTTTCTAAGTTGCCAAACATCTCTCTCTCTCTCTCTCTCTCCTCTCTCTCTCTCTCTCTCTCTCTCTCTAAATTTTACTCTTGCCTTTCTCTTTCCAACATCTCCCGTAACTATTTTTCCTACTACGTTCTCTTCCTAACCACATCTTTAGAACTCTTTCTCTTTGTTAAGAAAACACTTTTACCTTTTCTATACACTATTATATTCTCAAGTAAATATCCTACAAAGATTGTGGCCAAAATTTTCTAGTAAGCTCTAACTCCTTTTATCAATTATTAGCATAAGGGTATTACTTATTAGTGTTATATACTTTATTTTCTAAGTGTCATGGTTTTGCAAAAAATAAAAGTAACACATTAGTTACTAACATATATATTATATGCATATGTACAAATGTAAATACATATACATATCACATAGATAACATTATGAATATCATAAATATTCTACACATATATGTTATATATATATATGTGTGTGTATATAAATATCATTACATAGGTATTCTATATATAGAAATATATCTGCACATATATATAAATATATCTATAAATGTTAAGTATTCTATATGAATATATCCTTATATATGTGTATATATATTCTATATATATAAGTATTTTACATGTATATATGTTCTATTTTCTGTCTAAAGTTAAGATAATAATAAAAAGAAAATGAGAGAAATAAAATGGAAAAGAGGCTATTAAAATAATTAAATAAGAAAAAACTTAGAGAAAGAAAGAACCATAAAAAAAGAAAAAAGAAAAAATAGAAGAATGGGAGAAAGATAAACGAATAGGGGAGAGAGAGAGAGAGAGAGAGAGAGAGAGAGAGAGAGAGAGAGAGATCTGGTAAAAAGAAGATAGAAAGAAGGAAGAATCGTTAAAAAATGATAGAAGGGGAAGAAATCTGGAAAGAGGGAAGAAAAAAAATGGAGAAATTGAAATTTTGAAAAAAAAAAAAAAGGAGAAGAAGAGAAAGAGAACGGGATTTATAAATTCCACGATGAGAATAGGGGAAAGATCACCATTAATGGGAAAAGTGGGGGTGGACTAAGTCCATTGGACCTAACCCCACAATTTAATATAAAATATTCCATCATTTACTTTTTTATTTATCTCTAAATTTCTCATTTATCTTTCTACTAACTTCATCTCTCTTCCAATTTCTCCCTATATCTTATGTTTTATTTCTAGACACCCCCTTTAATTTTGTTTTTACCCATCTTTCCTTATAAAACTATTTAATGTTTACTTAGTATTCCTTAAATATTGGAATTGGAACTGCAATAAAACAGACCAGTTTTTAATTTTTTTCTTTTTGTAATAAAAGCAACCCATGTTTTCTGAATTTTTTTATTTAACACATTTTTACTGCTGAATATTTTATATTTTTATTAAGTTGGGCTAAGTACCCCAATTTTCTGTATATATAAATAAAGTACCAACGATAAATTTAAAAAAAAAAAACACCATCACATATTCAATGCTTAAATATTTTGGTCCAAATACTTCTTCCTCCCCTAAATTAGCAAACTATAAGGTTTAAATATGTTCTACAATCTATATAATATGTCATTAGCAAAACATTTAAATACATATCATACTTCCATTTAACTTTCTTAATTCCAAATATCCAAAAACATAACTCTTGATATCTCATAACAGTTTCATTTCCTTCCTTAAAGGCGCTGAATCATTTATATTGATGCCAAATTCACCAGATGAATCCTGCATAAAGTTTTAATATTATATATAAGTATATTTTTTAATGATTTTGGAAATAAAAAGAGATTAATTATGAAAATCAATAACTATTTCTCTAACCTTAATTTCAGTATGAAAACCTAGTAGCATACTCAATGGAATTCCCAAAGTAGATTGAGGAGCATGTTACGTTACAAACATTAGAAATACTCTTTAAAAGAAATTTTGTATTAAAATAAAGTTTGTGAGTATATTCTTTACATTAGTCAGTGACTCGAGATGTAATTTTTGCACTTCTACTGATTTGGCTTGTTTCTTTTTCCCCTTTCCGATAAAAAAATAATATACTTATTAATGTATATACAAAAGGAAATTACTACAATACAACCAAAAAAAATAAAATACTATGATAATGTAAATATACCTAAAGTCTTGGTAGTATTTCCAACTTTCCTCTTCTTTTTCCAGTGACTTTTGATTCACTCATTTTATACTCCTTTTGGTTTAATATAAAGAGGATCAAGCGCATGAACATTGTCATTTTTAATCTCACTCTCAAATCCACAACTTTTCATATTTCCAACAGATGGATGAATATTCAAATCCACACTACAGAGATATTCATCAATTTTATTTGAATGAACATCAAATGCATTGTTTAATATATCCTTTGTAAAAGCATGATCTTTAGCATGCATAACCAAATCATAAGCACATCTCATCATACGAGATACAATACTATTGCAACCTCTGTTTCAAGACCATTTTCTCTTCCCACTTCAAAACTATTATGCCGAACTTTGTTTAATCTTTCTTGGCATGAATAGTCCACCTTTCAACAACATACTCAGAAGGAATGTGATTTATTCCTTAGTGGTGAAATACCTTCAAAATATGTGCACAAACAATTCCTATAGATTCAAAATGCATGCAACTACATGTAACATCCATAGTTTCCACATTTAGATCAACGAATCTATCTCTCTCTTTTTTTCTCTTCAAAAGAATCCTATACCTTATATTTGAACCAGATTGAAGTTCTTCTTCAATAGTAGAGAATAAAACACATTCCAAATACTCTAATTCAAAGTGTTTATAGATCTTGAGAGTATACAAACTTGCAGTATTTAGTAATATCTCACAATTTCTATGCACAAGAGTAGGCATACCATTTTTACATTGAAAATCTTCATCACTTTCATTGTTTCTCCATCTATTGATCATCTCTTCAAAGCGAATCACAAAGTTATAAAGTGAAGTGGTCCTATTAGCAATACAATTTAGCACATGGTTTGTACTCGCACACCTTGAAGTGGCTTTTACCTGCGTATTAAAGACATTTCTGTTAAAAGCCAAAGACCATTTATGATGAAGGCCATACATTGTATTTAGCAACCAACCCTGTGATGTCTCATTACAATCTGGACTGTTCAATAGCTCTTGCCATTTCTCTTTCAAACTCATCTTTTGCCTCAATATGACATGTGCATTTACTAAATAAATGAAGGGCCTTACCAATAACATGTGATGGACCATTTCTATTGATGTGCCATTGACAAAAGTGATGACATGTATTTGTTAAACACATGTTGGATTAGCTTAAACATGGCGTGTGCTTGATCTGTAAAGAACACTTTTGGTGCTTTCCCACCCATAGCATCCATGAATGCTTCAAATAACCAAAGAAGAGTTTTAGAAGTTTCATATAAAAGAAATGCACATCCAAACATCACATCTTTCCAATGGTGGTTAATTCCAACAAATGGAGCACAAAGAAGATTATACTTATTTGTTCTATAAGTTGTGTCAAAAGATATAATGTCACAAAAATGCTTCATAATCAATTCTTGAATTTCCATCTCTCTAAAAGAGGTTGTCAATTCAACCATTTTCATCTAGTTGCACAACCTAATAGAAAAGAGGATCTTGCTCATGTTTAGCTTTAAAAAAACTCGCAATCGCTTGAGCATCTCCAGCTTCAACCTTAGACTGTTTTAAAAGTCTAAGAAAACTATAACAATCATCTGCAGTGAAACTTAATTTTCCATGGCCTCCATATTGATTCTCCATATATCTGTAACTATCAATAACACCGAAGCTAGAATTAACCAATGACTCTATACATCTCCCTTGAGCACTTGTAATTTGTCTGGCAGATCTCAGTAAATGTCTATCCTTTAGTTCAGCCATCGAATGATTATGCTCTTTTACAAAACAAGTCACTCTCTATCCATTAGCTTTTGAGCACGAGAATTATGTCTTTGCTGGGCATCCAGTTCTAATATCTCTATGATTTTTGAAAGGACATCCTCGTATTCAAACTATTTTTCCCCCTTTCTTCCTTTCTTTTAAGCAAAAGAATATCTTGCCTTTAAGTTGAGTAGTTCCTTCAAAGTACCATTGCTACCTTTACGAACAATAAAAATCTTTGCATGTGCATAATCACAATACATACTAAATGCTTCATTTATATTTCCAACCAGAATACTCGACAACTTTGCTTCAATTTCACTAATATTATCAACTCTAGCATTGTTTCCTTCGCCCAATTGTATAGCATTATCACCATCATCTTCCAAGTTAATTATTTCATCAGAGCTTTGCTTTTAAATATTGGAGAAGACATGTTTGTCAACAAAATTAAGAGAAGAGAACTTTACTATCAAATTAATCGTATATGGATAAACATAAGTAATAAATAATGATAAAATATTAAAGAAACAAATGTAATATGAAATTGAAGAGAAAAGTAACTTTGAAGTAAAAAAATGTTAGCATATATTTAACTAAGGTTAGATATTTAAAAAAAATGAATACTAAGACTAGATGAATAAAGTCAATTATCATTTGCAAGTTTTGTCAAAAAAAGAATATTTCTATGAGCAAAATGACTTAATTAGATAGATAGAAATCTGTAAAAAGAAAAATTTAAAATAGTAAATAGGAAGTTAGACGATACATGTTGGGATTTCCATATGCATAAATGTTAAGTAAATATCTGTATAATTTATTGTAATGAGGTAAATAAGGATAGTTTAATATAACGAGGATAAAATACCATGGAGATTTGCAAAGATCTCTTAGCATCTTTGCTTTAGTCTTTTAGCTTCCCAAAAGTAGATTTTCCCCTACTATTTTCTATATATGTCTTTATTTTTATTTTTTCTCTTTCTTTCTCTCTCACACACATCAAAGTCATTATTATATGTAAATAAAAGTCATATGTATATATATAGAGTGTCTCCATGTGCACTTTGTGTTTTCTTGGAGATTAAGCACATTTGAGGGTCTCTGTTCACGTGTTTTGGAGGTGTCCAAAAGAGGGAAAATGGTTCGTTCTACCAAGGAATTGCATGTTCCTCCTATAGATGATAGTCTTATGGATAGAAAAGTCATTAAGAGATTGCTCAAAATTTCTTGCTGCAAAGGTTTGATTTTCTCTCTTGTTTTCTTGAAATAGAGCTTCCCATTTCTAGTATTTTTTTTTTTTTTTGTTTTGCAATGTTTGGCCTAAAACTGAAATGGATTGAAATGGGATTTTGCAGTACCCAGCAGTAGAAATAGGATTTTTCCTATTTTGAATGCTTGGGCTTTAATGTTTTCTTATAAAAATGTCCATTTGGTGGTTTAATCTTCAGGGCTTAAAGGTGAACTTGATATTGATAGACTATTCCATGCCTGGAATGACTGGTTATGAGCTCCTCAAAAAGATTAAGGTTAGTTTTGGCTCACAATTTACATAGTTTGTGAATTTTCTTTTGGTTTTTTAAAGATTGGGGTTAAATTTGAAAAGGGATTTTCATAGTTCGCAATTAGCCCTGGCTCAAACAGAATTGTATATAGTATCAATAAGGTATTTTCCTTCTTATAGTAGTATCCATTTTCAGCTAATTTTCCCCCTCTCCCCCCTTCTAATATGGGTTTTGATTTCTCATCTGTACTTTTGATTTTTTTATGAACAAGATTCATCAACACTAAAGAAAATTCCAGTGGTCATAATGTTATCAGAGTTAAAAATTTCAATTGTGGACAGTCCTTCTGATTGACATTTAACAAAAAGAAAAAGGAAAAAAGGGACTTCCATTGACATTTAACACAATATCATAACAAAAAAAAGGTATTTTAACGCCAACATTGAGAAAAGAAAGGGACTTCAGAAATCATTAGTTGTACCTCTTGATCAGCAAAATTTTCTTCTACACTTTATTGAGGAAGAATTTTCGATTTGCAGGGTGGAGAAGAAGCATTTGACTTGTAGAGAGGAGAAGGGAAGAGCCACGCACAAAGGTTTTTTTTTTTTTTTTTTGTCTGTAATGAAAAAAGGTGGAAGAGAGAAGAGTGGTAAAAGACAAAGCTCTTAAACAGAGAGAAAGAAAGAACCAGTAGGAAGAGAAGAAGAGACATACGAATACAAAACTTTGAAACTGAAAGAGGTAAAAGTGAATAAATTTATAATTGAAATATTTATATTATATGGTGGGGTCAAGTCTAATGAACTTAGCCCACCCCTAGTTTTCCCCATTAATGGAGAAAATCTAGGGAAGAAATTAGGATAGTTTATTGGATGAATAAGAAGGGGAAAAAAAAAAGAAAAGAAAGGGGGATGCAGTTGAAGAAAGAAAGAAGAGAGAAGTAAAGAGGAGAGAGGAGGAGAGAGAAAAATAATTATTAGGAGAGAGAAAGAAAGAAAGGAAAGAAAATGAGAAGGGAGAGAGAGTAGTGCTTGGGGAGCAAGGAAAAATAATATATATAAATGAGTTTTCCTGGGTTTTACTGGGTTTTAAATTGAAATTAAAAGGAAATTGAAGATAAAAGCAAGTTCAGTAAATTGAAACTCCCCAAGCATTACTGAAATTGCTTATTACTGAACTTGATTTTATAAATGAGTTTTACTAGGTTTTAAATTGGAAAGCTATATTTGAAAAAGAAACACAAATCTCTTCTAAAAAATGGGAGGGCTTGGACTTTATAAATCAGTTTTATTGCGTTTGAAAATTGGAAAGTTATTTTTGAAAAAGAAAATATATTTCCAAATCTAGAGTTTTTCTCAAAGTTTTCAAAGAAAGTATTTTATTAAATATTTCTTGTAAATGAAATATTTATGTGCTTGTTTATAGAAAAGAAAAGAAAAAGATTCTCTATCCTACCAATGGCAGATCGCATTGTGAGTAGCTGGTCATCCATACAAAGGCCTCTCTAGCGTCAGGTAAAGGATTTCTGTAATGTTATTGGGATCCTAGCCTACGTGCGAAGCTCTAGGGTTAGGGAAAGCATAGGGCTGACTGTCGCCTAGTAGTGTGTGCCTATAGTGTGAATACTGGTTTTCTGCTGGCTTATCTCTCGGGTTAGGAGGTTTAACCCTGGAGTTGTTAGCAGATGGATTCAGGGTGGTAGGTACCCAGACCTGCTAGTTCACTTCTGGATAAGGCGGATAAGGTTGAGAAATCATGTACATGTTTGGTATAAGGCTGGTTGATTGATTGGGAAAGGTTCTGATTCCCGAACATTGCTTGCTTTGATATAGTAATGGTACTATGAGTTTATTATTTTCAAGTCTTCATTATTGTTTAAAAAAAAGGTTTCCATGCAGTTTTACAAATGAAAAGAGTTTTTCTCTAATTTTCCTTATTAATCATTACTTCTCTTTTAAAGTAAATGTATTTAAAAATATAAAAACGGTTTTTAACACTCACACACATACACTGAGACTTAATAGGCAATTTTAGCTCATTGTTTTATATATTTCAGATCTGCAGATCTAGGAAATCGAGCAAAAATCCATGGTATTAAGCTTCTAATTATAGATAAGTCCTCATTGAAAATGTTGAGAAGCTTCTAGATTTAGAGACATGACACCTAGAGATTATGAAGAGATGCTAGACAAAATTACTATAATCAACAATTTATGCTTTGCTTATTTGATGTATTATTATTACTTTAATATAGTAATACTTTTCAGTGTATTAGACCAACTTTATAGACCAATAGTACCGAGAGGCATGCAGACACTCTACTCGGTCGCAACGGAACCTAGCAAAAGAATTAGGAGTGTCGCACAAACCGTGACACATGTCGAAGGAAATGTCCAATCAAGCCCTAAACTTATTTTGCATAATGTCCTTTATGTCCAAAACTTGGCTTATAACCTGTTTTCTGTCTCTCAATTGCAACAAAAACATCCTCAGTATGGTGTGAATATTTTTTATGGCATTTGTGTTATATAGGATCGTACATTGAGGGCAGAGATTGGAGTGGGTAGATTAATAATAGGGTGTACCACTTCTCAGAAGAGCAAGCTAATAACACTTCCATTGTTCCTTTAGGCTTGCTACAAATGTTTGAGCCATCCCTCTAATTCTATGTTAGAAAGTTTAACAATTCTATTTTAAATTCTACCAGCTCTTCTTTATCTGAGCCTTGTACTATTTGTGTTCAATATAGACAAACGTGTATGTCTTTTCTTATGAATGAATCTATATCTAGTTCTACTTTTGATCTAATTCGTTGACCATATCCTCATAAATCTACATGTAGTTTATCTTATTTTCTTACTATGGTCGATGACCATTCTTGTGCTAGTTGGGTTTACTTACTCACTAATAAGAGTTATATTAGCCTTTATTTTGAACATTTTTTTAAGCTCATCCAAACCCAATTCAATAGAACCCATTAAGAGTGTCAGTATAGATAATGGTATGGAATTTTTTGCCGTTAAAGTCTTTATTTCTCTCTCATGGCATCACTCATCAAACAACAATACACCCCTCAACAAAATGGTAGGGTCGAATGTAAAAATGTCATATTTTAAATGGCAAGAGCCTTATTCCTTCAAGCATCTTTACCGGCTCAATTTTTAGGGGAATGTGCTAAAACTGCAATTTATTTAATTAATTCGCACTTCTTCCTCTATTTTTAAAAGATTCAAAAATTCTTTTCTCTAAACCCAATATCTCTCTCACTTAAGAGTTTTTGGCTGTCTATTTTATGTACATGTGTTTACCACTGATAAATTCCATTCTCGTAGTCATCCCTATGTTTTCATAGGCTACCCTTCTGTAAAAAAAGTGATACTTTACGATTTGGAAGAAAATAAATTTATTGTTTCCCGTAATGTGCATTTACTGAAAATCAATTCCCTTTCTCTCGAATTCCCATGTAATTAACTACTCTTTCCTCAGGAGATTCTGATTCCTCCTTAGATTTTTCCCCGTTCTCTGATTTCCAAGAAGCCTCGGCCCAGCCCACTGTTATGGCTCCTATTCCAAACACACAACCCAGTCCACTGCCGAGGTCCAATCTTCAACATCCTAGCCTCAGCCAATTTCTTCTTCTGTGGGGCCATCCAATCATCAGCCCACTTCTTCCTTACCATCTCCAAATACAAGTACCCATTCTCAGTTATCGAGAAATATTCCTCCAATAGTTGAAAATAATAATGCACTTCTTCTTGCTGAAATTCTTGAACCACGGCTCAGGCAACGACTTCGCAATCCTCCACTTAGATTCAATGACTATGTTTGCAACACTATGAGAAGTTCTCTACCCTTGATAGTTTCTTCTGCTTCATCTCCAACTTCAAGTATTTGTTCCTATTCTATTTCACATTATATCTCAAGTGAAAAATTCTCACCATGCTACAAAGATTTCCTTGCAGCAATTCGTATTGATACTTAACCATCATGGTTTTCTAAGGCTCAGTCTATCCCTCAGTGGCACGATACTATGCATAGTGAGATAGAGGCCCTTGAGCGGAATAAGACTTGGACTCTCACTTCTCTCCCTCCTGGTAAGAAGGCTTTAGGGTGCAAATGGGTTTATAAGATCAAAAGGAAGTCGGACGGCAGTATTGAGCGGTATAAAGTTCACTTAGTTATTTTGGGAATTAGTCAAGTAGAAGGATTGGATTATGATGAGACTTTTGCTTTGGTGGCCAAAATGGTAACTGTTTAGACCTTACTTTCCATGGTAGCCGCTTGTAAATAGAAAGTTCACCAGATGGATGTTCATAACTCTTCCTCCATGGCGATCTTTGAGAACAGGTATACACAAAACTTCTACCTGATTTTTCTAAAAGAAATATAGGAAAGTGTACAGACCACGAAAGTCCTTGTACGGACTAAAACAAGCTCCTCGATGTTGATTTGCTAAGTTGATTAGTGCACTTAGGCAGTGAGGTCTTCGCCAATCTTATGATGATTATTCTCTGTTTACATATTTTGCTAGTAATATCTTCCTTTGTGTTTTGGTATATGTGGATGACTTTATCATCAGCGGAAATAATCTAGAGGCTCTTCAAAAGTTTAAGGCATATCTTCATAGTGTTTCCATATGAAAGATTTGGGATCAATAAATTACTTTCTTAATATAGAGGTTGCTTAGAATAATCACAGAATCTATTTATGCCAGCAAAAATACGCCTTAGGTACTTTGACAGATGTCAAGCTTCTGGGAGTTAAGCCTGCCTTATTTCCTATGAAACAAAATCATCAGCTTAGCAAGACAAAAGGTCCGCCTCAAATCCAAACTCTTATCTCGTCTTGTGGGACGCCTTATCTATCTTACACATACTCAACCCGACTTATCCTATTATGTGCAGGTATTCCATTTCAGTTTATGCACCTGTTAGAATATGCGTTAGACCAATTGACTTACATTTATTATTTACGAGGTATGTATTTGGATTTGTATTTTATGTTCTTGTCATCAAGTATGTGACTTGATAGTAAACCTCTTCTTACTAATAAAATGCCATTCTTGTTTGTCCATAGTTTTATCACATCTTGTATTATTAAACTAGTATGAAGTTGATTGATGATCAAGTTTTACTGATCATGAATATGAGATATAAAATCAATTCATAAATACATATTGAGAATATTGTATTGGACATGACCCAAAGTGAAGAAGAAATATTGCATGGGCTTAAGTCATAAATATTTCTTCTCAGTTTTATGTTTGGTGTCCTTTGACCTAATGTTTCTAATGATTCTTGCATGGGGAGAAAATATGTTTTGACATAGTCAAACATCAGTTTTAATTAGATAATTATTATGACTATTGGTTGGGTTATTTTCTTGTCATGGTTTGAATATTAGAGATAGTGAAAGGGATTTGTCCATCTCTTGCTAGAGAGAGACATCCATGGGCCCCTTGATAAGGAAGACTGGAGAATATGTATGGTCATGCTCAAATAAGTATTAATAAGGTGTTATTTATATTATTTATCAGAACAGTCTACTTGGTGATCAAGTAAATGGTTAATTAAGTTTTATAAGGATGACTTCGTCCATGCCTTGTACTTAATTAGGATATTGTGTGACAAAATGACTAAATATTAAAACTGATGTTATGTTATCATTTCTTTTACTTAACTTGGGTAAGCATAATATCTTGCTAGAGGCCACTTATGTTTTGTGGATAAATGTCTAGGACATTTTTCATTCACTACCAACGTTAAGTGAACCTACAGGGTCACACGCATAGACGATCTTGTGAGTACAATGTCCACATTCAATGAATCTAGATCGTGTCTAGATTTTTTGTACGTATATAAAAAGGGGAATCAGATTCCATATTGTATTTTTTTGGTAAGTTAATAAGTAACAAATTTTATTTATTACATAAATGAAATTAATTACTTAATATTATTCATCCAACCCTTGGATGATTATAGAAATAGACGGAAGAGATTAAAATTGTCATTAGATGACAATTAGGATTCTGATGTTGACAGCTATAAAAGCTTGTGTTAGCCTTTTCCCTGTAGCGGTCTTCATCTGATTAAAAAACAAAAAAAGGCTTTAACCCTAGAACAACGAGAATAGTATCTAGCCCCTCTCTCTCCAAAATTTCACGTATTACCCGATAGTTAGAATTCATTTTGAACAGTTTTCAGAACACCGAAGGGGCTAGCATCCCGATCGCTTGAAGAGGAGTTTGTCGCGTGGATACCAGTAGAGGGCAAAGCGTAAACAGCAGCGCCTCTACACCTAACGGCAGAAAACATTGAGGTAGTTTTCTATCCAAACGGTTTTTCTAGTATGTGCAGATCCTGTTGGCGGATTTTTGTAGTTTTTATTTTGTTTTCTATCTACAAATTCCCACAGCACCAACCTCACCAGAATCACTGGGATGCTACACTTCGTGTTCTCCGTTATCTCAAAGGTACTCCTGGCAAACGAATTTTGCAGCAAGTTGCCCCATTACTTGGCATTTCTTGATTGGTTTCTTTATTTCTCTCGGCCATTTTCCTATTTATTGGAAATCTAAGAAACAACACACTGTCTCCCATTCTTCAGCTAAGGCGAAATATCGTTCCATGACTGTCGTATGCTGTGAGTTGAAATGGTTACAGTACTTTCTGCAGGATCTCCGAGTGTCTTAATTTGCGCTCACACCCCAGTTCTGTGATAATCAAGCCACTTTGCATATCTCTTCCAATCATGTATTTCACGAATGGATCAAACACATTGAGATTGATTGTTATTTTGTTTGTGATCAACTTCAGGCACTTCAAATTACTCCTGTCTATATCCCTACTACTGATCAGCCTGCCGATATCTTTATTAAAGTGTTAGGGCAATCTCAACTTCAGAATCTGTTGGGCATCTAGAACTTACATGCTCCAACTTGAAGGGGTGTTGGACATAGAAATATATCATATGTATATATTATCTTTGTTGTATTTATTCTCTTACCTAATATGTACTCCTTCCGTTTGATATTATCTGTCATGTGAAGACATGACACAAGTATTAAGAAAATGATTAGGTTGTCTTAATTTGAAGTTTAATATATTAAATTGTCATTCCTTGGTAATATGAGTTTATTTGAATTGTTTCTAAGCATTTATTATATTATATCATCCCTATAATACTAAATAAAGGCATATGCATAAAACTTTCATTTAATACTCATTTGATTTACTAAAGTGACAAATATTTTGAAATAGAAAAAACATGTCCAGACAATAGTTAATATGAACGGAGAAAGTATATGGTAGGCGTATATATTAGACTTGATTCTAGGTAATTGATTTGATATTCAGACTTCAGTTTTCAGATTTAGAGTTCAAACCTAAAGCCTCATTTGATAAAATTGAAGTTTAAAGTCTAAATTGTTTAAATTCTGAATCTAAGTTTAAACACTGAATCAGACGGCTAAAGTTTGAATCTCAATGCTGAATTAATTAATAAATGGTAATTACATATAAAAATGTATTGTAATTTTGTAAACGATATATATTCTCATATTTCAGAGTTATAATTAAGTTAAAAATTCACTTAAAATTTATAACTACAATTAAGTACATCTTTAATAATTAAGTGATTGCAGAAATTGTTATCAAACGCACTTAAAATATTAAATGTTTAAAAATGGTTTGTTATTTAATTTAATAAATTCTTAACTAATTCATTTTAAAAGGTAAATTAATTTATCAAATACAATTAAGATTCAACATTCCAAACTTAAATAATTAAAATTCTAATTTTCAATTTTATCAAACCACATCTAAATAATTACTCTATACAGATAGGAAACTACCATTATATATAATGGTCCCACTTCTAATGAAATATTCAAGCATTGCACCTTAATAGGGATATCATTGTATCAATTTTTTTTTTTTTTTTAAAGGGTATCGAGTCTTTTTGACACAAAATTATTTTTGAAAAATATCACTAGCACTAGCTTTTCAAAAAAGAAAAAGAAAAGAAACTAGTTTTTTATTTTTTTTTTCTCTCATCTAATGGTGAGTGGGACTCCATTGTTGTGAGTTCACAATCTGCAAAATTTTTATTCAGAAAAAAGAACATTCTGCAAAATTTGGGGTTTGACTTTTCAATAATCACAACGCTTGTTTTATACACGTAGGCGCTCAATATTGGCGAGACAATCGGCCGATTAAGAAGGGATCAATCTTCAACTTCAACTTCGTTCCAGAGATTATGAATTATGATGACTTGAAGAAGAAGACTTCCTCTCTCTATTCTCTCAACGAACAGGTGACCAACTCCCCCTTTAAAAAATTAATAAAAAAGAAAAATCAACTTCAACTAAACAAAACATGGAAAATCAAGAAAATGTTTTCCATGGAAACTGGGGTATGAGAATTCAAGCAGTATTTCTTGGATATTTTAGAATAATTGATCCATTTTTAATTCTTTTTCTGGGTTAAGCCATTTTTAATTGCAGAATAAGTAACCCTAACTCCAGTCCAACCACGTGACACATCATCGGATTCATTTCGGACACCTGGCGAAAGGCATCCAACCAAAGAAAAGAACAGAGGATTGCCTTCCTCAGCCGGCACACTTTCGGAATTGTTGGCCCAATGTCTTCTCAATTCGCGCATAACGTAAGATATCGTTGACCAAACCCACTCTTGCAAACTTCCTTCCCCCTGTTTTTTCCCTTTCGCTTGGCGTTTTTAGAATCGCCCCTCCATTTGGAATTTAAAGAAAAGAATAGCTCACAACCAATTCCAAGCAGCTGTCTTTCTTTTTTCCTCTTCTTGAATTTGGTTTTTCTTTCTTTTTTTTTTTTTTTTTTTTCTTGCAATGGCCGGAAGGGGTCCGCCATCGTCTGAAGTTCAAATCGATGTTCATCCACGGCGGGGTGGCAATACAGTCCATCCTGTTGATGGGGCAGCCCCACATGTCCCTACCCCCTCTGCTGCCCCAGTTGTGTACAGAGAAGTGAAGCATTTCAAGAAATGGTTTCCGTGGCTCATACCTTCATTTGTGGTGGCCAATGTGGGTATGTTTGTCATCACCATGTTTATTAACAATTGCCCCAAGAATTCCGTTTCTTGTTCGGCTCGGTTTCTGGGAAGGCTCTCTTTTCAGCCCTTCAAAGAAAATCCTCTTCTTGGCCCTTCTTCCCCCACGTAAGCCAATTCTTGATTAATGTTTCTACCTCTCTATATTTGCTTCATTTATTATGGAAATTATATATTTTTAAGACATGGAATTTGAAAGCTGAAGTAATGATGATCAGCTCAGTGCAATAAGAAATATAGACCTGATGGTTTCATATGTGCTATAATGTTTTAATCAGATAATATCTGTTCTTAGATATAAATTTGTATTGGTTTGTGGCTTATAATCAAGTTTTGTATGACTTTTTATCCCTTGGGAGATGTAAGTATATATAGAACTGCTGCTGTGGAGCAGCGGTATATAGGGATTCATATGCCTGTAAGCTCTAACCTAGCAGTGATTAAGAAATGAAAACCAAATAAATGAATGAGGTGTTAGAAGGAATTTGCAATCTGAAGATAGAAGATTTGCATGATGCTTGAATTGATCAAGTGTGAAACAAACTAAAGGGACCTCAAAATTAGTTATGGTATGTACATTGTTCAAGGATTGAGTGAGATACATATACAGTTTATTCAGTTTTATTCACGATTTGCTACATGTCAGAAGAAAGAGTGAATTGTTCTTCCTTGATTGGTTGAAAAGAATAACTCATGATTTTGTTTTTGGCATTTTGCACCTTGTCCCTTTGTTTTACGTATCAGTTGAAAGATTTACTGTTTTTTGTGATTTCATAAGAGCACCTTACGAAGTGCATGTCATTTTCTTGTCTAGGCTAGAGAAGATGGGCGCTTTAGATGTGAGTAAAGTGGTCCACGCGCACCAGGGGTGGCGCCTTATTACATGCATTTGGTTACATGCTGGAGTTCTTCATTTGCTAGCCAACATGTTGAGTCTTTTAGTTATTGGCATTCGGCTTGAGCAAGAGTTTGGATTTGGTATGTGCAGTAATTTATTGGTATGTTTTATGGGGTAGCAGCATTAATATTGACTGAAACTTAACAGGGCTATAATTGTTAATTTCAGATGAATGTTGTTATATCATATAGCCTTGTTAAGTTTATTCGAATTGCTATCATTCTTTTGATTGTGGCTAATAGATATTTATTGCACACCATTGTGATATTAAAGGTGGTTGAGACGCAAATGTTTTTGGACTGGATTGCAGTTTTAATTTCTTTCTTTTCAGAGTAGGGCAAATGATATTTCGCATTCTTTTGCTGGATTCTAATGAGGGGCCAATTAAATTGAATGTGCTATCTTGTTGCTAGAATTCTTTTGCTTCATTATCTTTAAGTTACTTGTTTTAATCTTGCATGAGAAAACCTTGCCATTCATTGGTCATTAGTTGCATTGCTAGAACGTCTGGGTTGAAGTATGTCTGAGAGAGATCTTTCCTTTTAAGGACATTATTAATTGTGAAATCTCGATAATTCAATATCAAGATAACACTGAAATTCTTGCTCTATGTTTAGCTCTAAAATATCACGTGGACATTAGGAAAAGGACCACTGTTTATTTACATCGAATGTAATTTGCCTGTGGGATGATTGACTTATCAAAGAGTAACTAAAGTCTGGTTTCTTAACTTCTGATCCCACTACTTCAGTTGTTAGCCTTCATTAGTATAGTGACTGCTTAAGCATCAAAAGTGTAGTTTCCTCAATTTGCAACCTAAGCCTACCCAGCTAGTCCTGCATAGTTTCTCCCCACATTCTCTTAACTTTGGGTTCTGGGGATTCTCAGTGAATACAGTTACTGGTAGGAGGTGCGTCAGTTATCTTTAGAATTCGAGCTCCTATGGCTTAGTTTTCTTACTGTTCTCTTTTGATATTTTGTAGCACGCATTGGTTTCCTATACATCATCTCTGGACTCGGGGGTAGTATATTATCGGCTCTTTTTATTCAGTCGAATATATCTGTTGGAGCTTCTGGCGCACTTTTTGGATTACTGGGTGGCATGCTTTCTGAACTGATTACAAACTGGACAATATATGCCAATAAGGTACTTGCTAAAATATGATTACTCTGACTTCATGAAGATGAGGTTTGCCTTATAACTTCAATCTCATTTATAGTAATTCGAAATACTACATTTCTCCAGGTAGCATCTTTAGTGACTCTTGTTGTCATCATAGCTATAAATTTAGCAGTTGGAATCCTCCCCCACGTGGACAACTTTGCTCATATAGGAGGTTTCTTGTCTGGTTTTCTTCTTGGATTCGTGTTTCTGATACGCCCCCAGTTTGGGTGGGTTAGGCAGAGATATGCTTCTTATGGGTATCCTCTATCATCACCCAAACCTAAGTTCAAAGTATATCAATGCATCCTATGGGTCATAGCTTTGGTTCTTCTAATTGTTGGGTAAGGTTCTGAATGCTTGTATATGTATTTGTTTTTTGCAATCTGGATATATTTAATATCAGACTTGATCTACTTTCTATCCTTATGTGTTCTAGCACTTTTATGGAAATTTTGCATGTAGCGCTTGTAGAAACACACAGTCTTAAGTACATGCATCTTGGACATATCTCTTTCATAGACTCAATCACTTACTCTCGGACATGATCTATAATCCAAACCGTCAAACATCTATTTTTTTTTTTTTTGTTACCTGTTATTAGCTTCTTGGATGAATACTCTATACGGATATTGGACCTTCAAAGTTTGAAGTTAACTTTATCAAAACATGAAAGACAAGCTTAGACAGAAATTATTTTAAACTATGTCAAATAAATTCTTGAAGCTCATGAAAAGGATTTTCAACTCAAGAAATGTATTCAAGGATGCGTGGATTTTATGAAATGGGCTTCTTCCAATGTCTAGTACTGTTAATTTAACAAGTAAATGGTTTGACCAGGAATGCAGATCATGTTAAACCAGTAACTGAGAGATAAACATCGTAAAATATAGAAATAGTCGCAAAAAGTAGTGCATCGGATTACTCTGTATAAAATACAAAGGTGGCCAACGTACAATGGTCTGAATTGTCATTTTGCTCTGTGCTGTGAAGTCTTGGATAATCCTACCCACTTATGACTTTGGTGTTTTGCAAAACTTTGTAGGTTTACAGTTGGCTTGGTTTTTCTGCTCCGAGGAGAAGATTTAAATGGCCATTGTTCTTGGTGTCATTACCTTAGCTGCGTTCCTACTTCAAGGTGGAGCTGCAATACACAGTCTTCATCATGTCTGGTAAGTTATGGTTGCAAATGATAATTGTGCAAATTAACCTCTTGATATTGCCAAATGCACTTTCATCGCAAAAGCTATTTCGCCAAACAAACTACTAATCCACGTTTAGTTGTCAGTGATTCTCAATGTTTCTACATGAAGAAAAACCGTTTTGGTAATTAGATCAATTCGCAGACACGGTAGATGTTGCAAATATGAGCCCTCGGTTACAATTTGCGTGATTTTGATATGGTTTCTGATGTGATTCTTGCAGTCAGAGCAAACGGGAAACCAGCTTACTTTAATATGTTCTGGGAGTGGTAAGAGCAAGACATATTGGTTGCAAAATCCAACTTCATCTAAGATCCAAGGCCTTTGTACCGAGCTCTGCAGATGACATGCAAAATTCAAATTCAGTGGATCAATTATAGAAGTGTGGTTGATGTAAACATATAGACAGGACTGCAGCTGGAGGAGATTTCAAAAAACATTTCTTGATATGCCATTTTTTCTGTAAATTTCAGCTCCTTGTTAGTTAGTGATAGAAAAGAAAAATCAATGCTGATTGAATCAGCCTGATTCTTATGTGTTACAGTTTGTTGATAATTGACCAATTCTTTTGGTCTTTTCAAGCTTGGTTACTGATTAGTAAGTTCATTATTTGAGCAGAACATGCCATGAAAGAGCACAAATCTACCCTTTCAATTTAAAAAATACATATATTAGCAAATTATGTTAAGGATACATATACTCTCACACCCCTTCCTGTCTGCTTCCTTTGCTTTCTTCCCACGTCCGCCAACTCCAGTCCTCTTCTCCCGCCAGATCTGGCCGATAGCTTCGGCTGAAGGCATACTTGGCCGAAAATTTCTTTACTCATTTATTACGCTTCATTTTCTTTTCTTTTTTGTCTGCAGATTATACTAAGTTTATTTCAAAGCATTTATCTTCAAGATTTAAGACACAAAGGCAAGTTTTATCTTCGATCTTTTCAAATCAGATGTGTGATTCGCTCTTCAGAGCTACTTTTCAACTCGGATTTAGTTTGAGTCCCTCCTTAGGTTTCTACATCTCTACGAGTCAATCTTCAAAGTTGTTTACGTGCCCATGGATCTGTAGATTGCTAACTCTCAAGGAAGATGATGATATTGCTTTTCCCTTACTAATGTGGTTTGAAGATTGCAAGTAAAATTCTGTGATGAAGATTAATATGTGTTTGTCTAACTTACTAATTTAGTATATTTGTACACCACTTAATGTATGGTTTAATTTATGTTATGTTATATAACTCGTGTTTTATGGTTGTCCCAATTTCTCAACTTTTCTCTTTCTTGGTGTTAGAAGAAAGGTTTGAGAATTGTTTTTTTTTTTTAATGCCTTGACCTATTTTATATCGATGGATAACTTCTTATTAAAAAAAAAAAAAAAGTGTTAAGGTTAATGAATTTTGTCATGTGACTAGTTTTTATAGAAATCCAAATCCTCGGGAGAGATATACTCATGTACTTTTTTAAAACGTCCTGCGAATGATCGGAATATTCCATGGATCTGTTTTGGAGATTTTAATAAAATTTTATATTAATGGGAAAAGGAGGGGGGCAATGAGAGGGAGGAATATTCGACAAATGTTTGAATTTTGGCAAGCAACTGATTCAATGAATTTGGGATTGCACATCTCTTGGAATCCCGCATCTAAACCCACCCGAACATCCGAGCCCTTTGGTTGGAATCATTTTGGACAAAAGAATCGGGTTGTCATGATTTGGTAAAACAGGTTTGGAATCAACTTGTCCAGGTTGGATGCAAAGAAGTTACAGAGGTAGAAACTAAGCATTTAAATATTTTAACCCTATTATTTATAACAGGCAAGATTTGAACATGTGACCTCTCATTCATCCGTAAATGCTTCAATCACTGCACCACATACACTTTTGTAATAATTTCTTAATAAATTTATTTTGTATTATATGTCAATGAACTAAAACTTAATTGATTTGATTATTTATAGCGTATTTATTTAAATAACTTTTCTTTACTAGAAAAAAAATAAAAATTTCATATAAACACTAGATTTCTTATATTATAGGAATTTTCAGTAAAACATATACAACTTTTCTATCTCTAGAATAATTTATGAGTCAATAGTTTTTATTTCTTATTACAATTATATAATGATGTTATGGATTTTATAAATGTAGAAAATATTTTTTAAAAAAGTACCGTTATAAAATTATTTGAAATCTTTTAATCATTTTTAGAAAGATCACGATAACAAAATTGTCATACCAAATTTAAGACGTACAATATGGAAAGAATCACTATATTCTATTCCTCTTTTATGTCTAAAATATTTTCTTTTTCATAAATTTGAAATAACATATGAACCTTAATCAATTTCTTTTTTGAAAAAAAAAGTTGATATTTAATTTAAAATGTCAATAATTAATAAATAGTATTTTAAGTTCGTCTAAGTGTTTTTCTATTTAAATAGAAGTTATAACATAAGCTTATAGTGTACGTAATATTGAACTTTAACTTCAATGTAAAAGTTTAGTTTTATATTATATGTATAAATATATATGTGTGTGTATGTATGTGTTTATATATATGTATATACATACACACACATATATATAAGCTCTAAGGGCATATTTGTTTAAGTATTTTAATTATGATTAGCTTGTGCTTTGTGATAATGGAAGTAGTTTTATAAGAAGAACAAAAGATGAATAAAAAGAGTCTCAAGGATGATCTGCAGAGACGCAAAAGATCACTCAAGATTACATGACTTTATGAAGATGAAGTGATCAAGTAAAAGACTTGAAGATTAGAAGAATGGTTAGGGATAACTTTATAAGAAATATATGTAAAACTCTCTAACTTGTTTATTTAATTTTTGATAATTTATGTTAGCTCCTTAGAAGAAACATTTTTGAGAAATTATTTTTGAAAAACTAAGTGTTCTTGATAAAGCTATGAGGATTTAAAGTTGTTATATTTTTTTTTATATGCTTTTGCATCAAGAATACATATTTTAAAAGTGAAGGAAGATCTGTATTTTACAACTTTTCTCAAGTTGTGGAAAAAGGAAAACTAGTCATCCGATATTTCTCAAGCATAAAAATCAGTCATCCAATTTCCTATTATTTATAAAATCGAACATCCTAATTTTGGACTCTCATAAAAACAGGTCATCCAATTTTTAAATCGGACGTCCGAAAATTTTTAAGCATACAAAAAACCAACCTTCCTATTTTTTGTTCCTTGAGAAAATCGATCATTCAATTTTTTACTCTTTAAGAAAATTGATCATTCGATTTTTCTATTCTTTAAGAAATCAGACATCCACTTTCAAAACCGGTCATCCGGTTTTTGTTTTTTACTGTAAAAAAAATTCTCGTTGCTGCTGGCAATAGTGGGTAGTTTTTTTTTACCTTCACATATAAAAGGGTTATTGATCCGCCATAAATATAGAGTTGAAAAAGGAGTTTTAAGAACACATTTTAACAGCATTAGAGACATTTTCAATCATCATAATTTTATTCAAAAGGAAAACTTTTTTGGAGTTATATTGTTTGATCACTTTTCAAAAAGGAAGAAGGGACGCTTGTAGAAGCACTTCAAAGGTTGTATTCTATTTATCTCAAGCTTCTTTAGTAATATTATTCCAACTCTACTCTCACATCTTATATTGAGATCAAAGGTTTTGTAAAAACCCTGTGTGTGATCCTTTGATATTTTGATTATCTTGTTTTGTTTTATAATAATTGAGGTTTATGTGCAAAATCCTTGAAGAGTGATCCTCATTGTGATGTTTTGTAAAGACATGTGACTAGTAGAAATTGTGAAGTCCTTGAGTTAAGTCTCAAGGTAGCGGATATAGCTCTATTGAGAGAGTGAACCACTATAAATCAGTTGTCTCTCCTTTTGTGTTTTGCTTGTTATCTCTATGTTTATTGTTTGATCATTCTTTTTAAAAGAGATTTGTTTGTTTAGGAATTTTATAAAAAAGAATTATTAAATTCTTCTTCAAACAAAATCGGAGATTCTATATTTTAATTGTGCAAAAGTTTTTTTTTTCTAAATTAGCCAAACACCTTATTCACCCCCTCTAAGGTTTTCCAATTGGTATCAAAGCCGATCTTCTTTCAAAAGGCTTAACATCCTAAGAAGCAAAAGATCTTTTATAAAATGGCTAGTATTTCAAAATTACCTTATGTAGAAGGCTCTTCTACAAATAGATCTCTTCTTTTTAATGGCACTAATTATACTTTTTGGAAGTCAAGGATTAAAATCTATATTTGCTCTATTAACTTTGATCTTCTGAGTATTGTAGAAAAAGGACATTTTGTTCCCCAAAAGGATGGAAGAGTCAAGAAGGTTGAAGAATTCCACGAATTTGACTCAAGAAAGATGACTCTCAATTTTCAAACCATGAATATATTAAGTTGCGCTTTGGATACAAATGAGTATAATAGAGTGAACAGATGCGATTCGGCACATGAAATGTGAAAATTGTTATAAGTCACTCATGAAGGTACAAATCAAGTAAAAGAATCAAAATTGGCCATGTTGGTGAGAGACTACGAATTATTCATGATGAGACAAAATGAAAGCACTAGTGACATATTCACAAGATTCACCAATATCACAAATAGGCTAAAGGCATATGGAAAAGAATACAAAAGGGGAGAGGTAAATAGAAAAGTTCTTGATGCACTTCCAAAGGCATGGAAACCAAAAACTCTTGCCATAGAAGAATCCAAAGATTTGAGACTTCTTCCCATTGAAGAGCTCAAAGGATCCCTTATCACCTTTGAGATAAAGATAAAGAGATTATATGAAATGGAAAAAGAAGAAGAAGAAGACAAGGGAAGAAAAGGTGTGGTGCTTAAAGTAAATGGAGGAAGAGCAAGCAAATTCATCTAACAATGAGGATGAAAGTAGTGAAGGTGAAGATATGGCTTTGTTGGTTCGAAAATTCAAAAAGTTTTACAAGAAAGGTTTCAACAAAAGAGGGAAGAAACCTCCATTCAAGAAAGCAGGACAAAGTTCCTCCCTCTTCAAGGCTAGGTGCTTTGGATGCAATAGCACCGATCATCTTGTAGTCATTGCCCAAAAGCCATAGAAAAGGAAAAAGGAGATTAGAGGCAAAGCTTGAGGAAATAAAGAAAAAGAATAAAGGTAAAGGCCTAATAGGAGCTTGGGATCAAGAATCAAGTGAGAATGAAGGAGAAGAGAAAGCAAACATGTGCTTCATGGCATTAGAAAGTGAGGTACAATCTTCACTTTCTAACTTTTCTAGTTCTATTGATGATGATGATGATGATGATGATGATGATGATGATGATGATGATCCTATCTCTATGCCTATTGAAATGTATGATGAGCTCAAAAACATTTCCAAAAAAAACAAGGATTTAAGAAACAAGATTGATGATTTATTAAATGAAAATTCAAAACTTGGTTGTGAAAACAAAACTCTTCTTGAATCTATAGAAGTTTTGAAAAAGGAAAAGGATTTCTCAAACAAAGAATTTCAAGAACTCGTCTTAGAGAACAAAAATCTTTGTGAAAAAGTTCTTTCTCTTGAAAAATGCATGGTTGATTACAATAATTTGAAGAAAAAAGTGAATGATCTCAACATGTGTATTGAAAAATTTACAAAAGGAAAACAAAACTTTGAAAAACTTCTCGGTTCTCAAAGATAACCATTTGACAAAAACGGTATTGGTTATAATCACTCCAATACTCTTTCAAGGCAAACTCGCTTTGTAAAAGCTTCTTCATCTTTCTCACATATTTATTGCACATATTGTGAAAAGAATGGTCATAAGGCCACAAATGTTTTATAAAAAGAAATATTGAAACGGGAGTAAAAGCTATTTGGAAAATAAAAGAAAAGATAACTAACATTCATGGACCTAAAAGAATATGGGTACCAAAAGTTATCTCTACTTCTTCTATTGTAGGAGCACAAACCAAGTTCAACTAAATGGTATGTGGCTTTGTCACTTTTGGAGATAAGAAGAAAGGAAAAATCATCAGTATAGGTAGTATCAGTAACGACTCTTCTTCCTTAATTAAACAAGTTCTCTTGATTGATGGTTTAAAGTTCAATTTGCTTAGTATTAGTTAATTATGTGATAACAGTTGCAAAGTTGTCTTTGAAAGTGATTCTTCTTCTATCATTGATAAGCTTGAAAACAAAACCATTTTTGTTGCAAAATGAGTTGGAAATGTTTATGTTTTTCATCTTGAAGATCTTATTTCTCAAAACTTAAAGTGTCTCTTGCTTCATGATAATGATGCATTTTTGTGGCGTAGAAGGCTTAGCCATGTTAGCATGGATTTACTAAACCATCTTTATTCAAAAGAGCTTGTTAGAGGTTTACCACAACTACATTTTGAGAAAACTAAACTTTGTGATGCTTGCCAATTTGGAAAACAAGTCAAAACCTCTTTTAAACCAAAGAAGATGATTTCTACTTCAAAACCTTTAGAACTCATTCACATGGATTTATTTGGACCAATGAGGACCACTAGTCTTGGTGGTAAGAGGTATGCTTTTGTTATGTGGATGATTTTTCAAGATTCACTTGGACATTGTTTTTAAGCCAAAAGGATGACGCATTTCAAGAATTTGTCAAACTTTTCAAAAGAGTTCAAACTTCCCTTGATTGTAAATTTATCTCTATGAGAAATGATCATGGGAGAGAATTTAACAATCAAGATTTTACAAAACTATGTGATGATTTTGGTACTACACAATTTTTTAGCTGCTAAAACCCCACAAAAAAATGGTGTTGTGTAGAGGAAAAATCGTACTTTACAAAAAATGGCAAGATCAATATTTTGTGAAAACTTCCTATCAAAATATTTTTGGGCCGAAGCCGTTAACACCGCTTGCTACGTGATGAATCATGTTCTCTTGAGACCATTTTTAAAGAAAACTCCTTTTGAACTTATTTTTAGCAAAACTCCCTCAATTGGCTATTTCAAAGTCTTTGATGTAAATGTTTCATTTTAAACACCAAGGACAACCTTGGAAAGTTTGATAAAAAATCCGATGAGGGAATTTTTCTTGGTTACTCTTCAAACAAGAATGCTTATAGGATTTACAACAAAAGATTCTTATGTGTTGAAGAGTCAATTCATGTGAACTTTGATGAATCTAACATTTTTGAAAAGAAAGATGATGATGATATAGATAGTTCTTTGAGCAACCAACCTTTGCACACTCAAGCTATGGAGGAACATTCTGAGGAAGAGGAGATTGAGGAGAAACAAGAGAATGATCAAGAAACTCAAAATCTTCCTCTAGATGTGATATTCTAAAAGGACACTCTAAGGATGAAATCATTGGTGATGTATCACAAAGGGTAAGAACAAGGAGGTACTTCATTGATAACTTTACTTTATTATCTCAAATTGAACCTAAGTTAATAGATGATGTTTTATGTGATGAGTTTTGGATTATTATAATGCAAGAAGAACTTAATCAATTTGAAAGAAACAAAGTTTTTACTTTATTCCCAGACCTCGTGATCACCCCACTGTTGATAGAAAATGGGTTTTAGAAACAAACTAAATGAATCCGGAGAAGTTATAAGAAACAAAGCTAGACTTGTTGCCTAATGATTCAATCCAGAAGAGGGCATATATCTTGATAAAACTTTTGCTCCGGTTGCTAGACTTGAATCTATAAGAATGCTTTTAGCTTTTGCTTGTTTTAAGGAATTCAAGCTTTTTCAAATGGATGTTAAAAGTGCATTTTTAAATGGTGATATTAAGGAGGAAGTTTATGTTGAACAACCTCCCAGTTTTATATACGAAAAATTTCCAAACCATGTTTATAAACTTTCAAAAGCATTATATGGCTTAAAACAAGCTCCAAGAGCTTGGTATGAAAAACTAAGTGGCTTTCTCCTTTCGAACGATTTTTCAGAAGGTGTGATGGAAACAACATTTTTTACAAAAATCTCTTGTAACAATGATCTTCTACATGTCCAAATTTATGTGAATGATATTATTTTTGGAGCTACTAATGTTTGTTTGTGTGAAGAGTTTGCCTCATTAATGCAAAAGGAGTTTGAGATGAGCATGATGGGAGAATTAACCTATTTTCTTGGACTTCAAATTAAACAAACCAATGAAGGTTCTTCATCAACCAAGAGAAGGACACAAAGGAACTTCTCAAAAGGTTTGGGATGAGCGATGCAAAAAAAATAGGAACTCCAATGAGATAATCATTAAAACTCAACAAAGAAGAAAAAGGTAAAAATGTGGATGAAAGACGCTATAGAGGATGATTGGAAGCTTACTTTATTTAACGACTAGTAGGCCGGATATTATGTTCGTCGTTTGTTTGTGTGCTAGATTCCAAGCTTGCCCCAAGAAATCTCATTTAATAGTTGTTAAGAGCATTTTAAGATATTTAATATCTTCTTATGATTATGAGTTATGGTACTCTAAACTATATTGCTTTGATCTTATTGCTTATACCGATGCAGATTATGCTGGATGCAAGGTAGAAAGAAAGAGTAATAGCAGAAATTGCCAATTCTTAGGGGGATGCTTAGCGTCTTGGTGTAGCAAGAAGCAATCGTGCATGTCATTATCAACCACCAAAGCGGAATACGTAGCAACAGGTCGTTATTGTGCTCAAGTACTATGGATGAAGCATACTTTACTTGATTTTTGGTTTTGATTTAAAAAACATACCTATTTTATGTGATAACACAAGTGCAATAAATCTTTCTGTAAACCCTGTGCAACATTCGAAAACAAAATATATTGAAATCAAATATCAATTTATAAGAGATCATGTTGCAAAAGGAGATGTATTTTTTGAATATATTTGCACAGATGATCAAATTGCTGATATTTTTTAAAAACCCCTTTCTAAAGATTGCTTTTGTTATTTAAGGAAATTATATAGGTAAATTCCATGACTAATGTATGTTTTGAGTTTCAAATTTTTCTTCACTTTTTTAAGCTGAGACTTTCGGATTACAAAATCGGACGAGTCTTGAAAATCCGGACGTCCGCTTTTCCTTAAAAGTTTCAAATTCTCTCTTTTTTTCTTCACAAAAAAGGGCTGAGAGTTTCGGATTACAAAACCGGACGCATCTAAAAAAATTGGACGTCCGATTTTCTTTTTTTCAAAAAATTCGAAAGACTGTTTTCAAGAACCGGTCAACCGATTTTTCTATTTTCCAATGATGTATGTTATAAATAAAACAAAAGTGGAGAAGTTTTTTTCATTATTCTCTCTCTCTCTCTCTCTCTCTCTCTCTCTCTCTCTCTCTCTCTCTCTCTCTCTATAAAATCCTCAATCGTCTGTTTCTCTCTCGCACACCCAAAATCGGTTTCTCTCAAGAGCTGCTGTCGACTCTTTCTCTCTTTCTCAAACCCTCACAGTTGAACTCTCTCTCTCTCTCTGAAATACTCTCTATTGACTCAACTCTTTCTTCTCAAAACTGACACCCATCTCTTCTCTCTGTCAAAGATTAACCCATCTCCTACTTCAATTTCTCTAAAATAGAGAAAGTTAAGAATACAAATGTTGGAAGGGGAGAAAATTATGAAGAAGGAGGAAGTAGTCGAGGTGGAAGAACTAGAAAGGGAAAAGGGAAGAAAGTGGCAAGTGAAGTGAGGCTACCAGAAAGGTTCATTTCGGTCAAAGAAGTTGCAAATTTTGAAGAATGGACCAGATAAAGGAGAAAGATTGCTCCAAGACATAGAGTTGATTTATCTGATAGTAAAGGTACGAAGATTATTTCTAATCTTTTTGAGAATATTAGTTGGAGATCTTTGCTTACAGTTAATGAACTCTAATATCCTGAGATGATTTATGAACTTTATGCTAATTTACTGATAAAGTCCATTTTTGGTACAAATAAGCACCTTAAATTTTAATTATTAGCCTTTAAAAATATTTTAGTTATTATATTTAATTTATTTTATTTTGATGGTAAAGAGAAAGAAGCCCATTAAAAATGGAGGAACCCTTAAGAAATAAAAGCGCAACTCATGGGAAGAAAAGAGGGCAGCCCACAAGTAAGCCCATAGTTGAAGGAGTGAGCTGCCATCAAGAATAAGGAAAAGAAAAGGAAAGAAGAAACTTGATAGAAAAGGAGAGAGGATAGCAGCTTTAAAAGTATAACAAGCTGCGCAGCAACGGGAGGAGAAAAAGAAAAACAAAAAACAAGGACACAAAGCTGCGGTTAAAACCAATGCAGCAGAAGTCAACACGAGCAGCAGCAACAGTCGCAAATTGAAGAATATAGAAGCAGCTGTGGAGCTGCTGCATGAAGACAAAGCAGAGAGGCAGCTGAAGCGGCATAAATTGAAGAAACAGCACCTGTAGCTTGACGATTTCAAAGCAGCTGCACAACAGCTACAAATTGAGGCAAGAAACGGACGCAGCTAAGAATCTGAAGCAGTTGAAGTAGAGAGCTAGGTGAGCAGCAGCTGAATAGCAGTTGCTGGAAGAAGCTGTAGCAGAAGCAGAATCGGATGCCAGCAGCAGCAGAAAAATACAGCAGCGGCAGTAACTTCAAGTGAAGAAAAGGGCCATGATATACTCTAAGAAATTGGTTCTTCCTTTCCCTTTTGCCATGAATTAATTTTATTTTTAGAATCTTAATGAAGCCCTAGCCATGTGACTTTGGTTTTTTTAATTTTGAAAGATTTATTATAATATTCATGTGATTGCATATCTTTGGAAATTGTTTAGTTTGATGCAATTAATTCTTTGTAATTTTTCTTGTAGAACAATTGTTTGGTTTAATTGATATTTTTATCCATACTTGATTCTTATAGAGTATGAGAGATATGTAATGTTTGCAAGTATATTTTGGGTTTTAGAATTGAATAGTTCATGCTAATCTTAGATGATTTATGTCATAGGAATGAATAAGTCGTGCTAATGGTTAGATGGATTATGTCATGCATTTAAGCACAATATAGTTCTTTAGTGAATTGAAACTTGTAGCCTAGATCACCACATAAAGCTATAATCTTTTCTCCTAAATCAAAGATTGTACGCCCTAAGGGCATATGCGTTTAAGTATTTTGATTATGATTAACTTGTGCTTTGTGATAATGGAAGTAGTTTTGTAAGAAGAACAAAAGATGCAAAAAAGGAGTCTCAAGGATGATCTACAAAGAAACAAAAGATCACTCAAGATTGCAAGGCTTTATTAAGATGAAGTGATCAAGTAAAAGACCTTGAAGACTAGAAGAATGGTTAAGAATAACTTTACAAGGTATATATGTAAAACTCCCTAACTTGTTTCTTTAATTTTTGATCATTTATCTTAGCTTCTTAGAAGAAACATAGTTTGAGAAATTATTTTTGAAAAACTAAGTGTTCTTGATAAAGCTTTGAGGATTTAAAGTTATTATTTTTTTTATAAGTTTTTCCATTAAGAATACATATTTTAAAAGTGAAGGGAGATTTGTGTTTTACAACTTTTCACAAGTTCTAGAAAAAGGAAAATCGGTAATTCAAAAATTTTCAAGCATAAAATTCGGTCATCTGATTTCCTATTCTTTATAAAGTCCGTCCTAATTTTGGGCTCTCATAAAAACCGGTCATTCGATTTTTAAAGCGGACGTCCGAAAATTTTTAAGCATACGAAAAACCGATCTTCCTATTTTATGTTCCTCAAAAAAATCGGTCACCCGATTTTTTACCCTTTCAGAAAATTAGACGCCCACTTTCAAAATCGGTCGTCCGGTTTCTGTTTTTATTGTAACTAAAAATGATCATTGCTGCTGACAGTAACGGCTAGTTCTTTTTACCTTCACATATAAAAGAGCTATTGATCAGCCATAAATGTAGAGTTGAAAAAGGAGTTTTAAGAACACATTTTAAGGGCATTAAAGACATTTTCAATCATCATAATTTTATTCAAAAGAAAAACTTCTTGGAGCTATATTGTTTGATCATTTTTCAAGAAGGAAGAAGGGAAGTTTGTAGAAGCACTTCAAAAAGTTGTATTCTATTTATCTCAAACTTCTTTGGTAATATTTTTCCAACTCTACTCTCATATCTTATATTAAGATCAAAGGTGTTGTGAAAACCCTACGGCTAATCCTTTAATATTTTGATTATCTTGTTTTGTTTTATGATAATTGAGGTTTATATACAAAACCCTTGAAGGGTGATCTTCCTTGTGGTGTAAAGACTTGTGACTAGTGGAAATTGTGAAAATCCTTGAGTTAAGTCTCAAGATAGTGGATGTAACTCTATTGAGAGAGTGAATCATTATAAATCATTTGTCTCTCTTTTTGTATTCTGCTTGTTATCTCTATATTTATTGTTTCATCATTCTTTTAAAAGAGATTTTGTTTGGTTAGAAATTTTATAAAAAAGAATTATTAATTCTTCTTCAGACAAAATCAGAGATTCTATATTTTAATTATGCAATTTGTTTTAAATTAGCCAAAAACTTTATTCACCCCCTTCTAAAGTTTTTCAATATATATACACATATATACTTAAATATATATAAATATATGTATATATATATACATAGGTCCGGTGGTAGTCATCATGTAAGAACCCAGGTTAGAAGGTCCAAATTTTATAGGGGATCCAAATCCGTCAACACAATTAACAAAAGATGAAACCGGGATCAACGCCTTAACACGCCTTCACAACGGCTTTAAACAGGCTAGCCCTCATCTTTTAATAACTGTGGCCAGTTCTAGATCTCCTTACCCAAACCTTGAATTCCTACATTAGACTATACAACCAGACAAAATAGGATCTTCACAACATAGTTATGATGATATATATGATTGCATAGTTTAACATGGAAAGATTTAGCCTGCCATTAGGCTAAATCTGATATCAATAAATTATAAAAATTTATAATAAAAAACTAAAATAAGAAAGCTTTAAAACTTACCAGGGATAATTGAAGAGAAAACTTCAAACTTCTTATTGATTGAGAATTTTTACAAAGAGAGAAGGATCGTTTTCTAACTAATACTGAAATGCCTAAGTCTGAGTCTGCCCCTTTGGATGAGTTTTCATCCTTTTTATAGACAGAGGAAGGGCCGGACTTTAGCTATTTTATCTATTCTATTTTACTTACGGATTTTAAATCCGAATAGTACTATTACTATTACATGTGGTCCCTATGAGAGTACAATTATTGCTATACAATAATTTCTATTACAATAATTTCTATTACAATGATTCTTTATGAGAATCTTTTCATATTTTGTCCTATTAGCTCTTTATTTCTTTCCTTGCTTCAGCCTCCATTTCTTTAATCATTTGGTCAATATCTGCTTCCGAGATATCCTCCATATCAGGATCTTGAGATTCTCCAGCTAAGCAATCCTCATTAGAAGAGCCTGTCATTGACACATCTGTTTTATCATTGTCGATCAAATTTTTGACCAAATCTCTCTTTAATTCCTCCATATATGAGCGGATAAGATCTTCCTTCGTGATAACTTCTTTTTGCAATTTTAATTTTGTTGCAATGTGATGGAAAGGGCTTATTGATTTTATCTCACCTTTTTCTTTCATTGTTTTATATAGATCATTCTTCTGTTGGATTTCATCCAGAATATTTTTTCCATGAATTTCATTCGTGTCTGGGTTAATTTTAATCAATCTATCCCAGAATCTACTATGAGTAGTTCTTTTAAGACATGGTATATTTTGGTGAGTATAACCCACTTCCAGTGTCCATTTCCACACCCATGGTATGGAAAATTCAATAAAGAATAACATAGAGGCTATTTCCTCTGAATATTGTTCTGAAGAGATATAATCTGCTATTTTTGGGAAAATATTAACCCATTCACCATATAATGGTTTAAATCTGTCAGGGAGTATTTTTCCCGAAGTGCCATAAACATTCCACCATTGGATAAACCAATTTGGTATGTGATTGTTATAAACATCCCCACAAACCTTTATTAACAAGGTGTGCTTCCTATTAGGATTTTCATATAAAAATGCTTTACGAAAAGCGTCAATATAATCCCAATAATTATATTTAAATTTAGAGTCAGAAAATATAAATTCCTTCTCTTTTAGAGGAGATAATCCCCATTCTTCAACAGATATAATCCGTTTGATTATGATTTTGCTAAAATTATAAATATTAGCAACTTTAGTATTAAGATAAAAGTGTGTGATATCATACGAGTTAACTTTACGTATATGCCCATAGTATGGTCTCTGTTTATATGACGTAACAGCATACGATGCTGTGTCCAGATACCTATTCATGAGTATCCAGGGATTATTTTTCCATTGGAGATCTTTATTATCTTAAAGAAATATAATTTCTTTATGTGTATTTGTATGATATGAGGCCATATTATCCTCTTCTGATATAATTTGGGAGTATGACCCCGATGAGGAGGTTTTACCTTCCTGTTTGCGCTTATCAGCAATAAATTTTTTAAATTCCTCATATAATGAGGCATCCTTTTCGCAATATTTTCAGTTATAAGCTTCTTATTGCCCATTTGGACAATAACATTTTTCCCTGTATTGTGAGAGGTATTACCTCTCCTGCGTCCACGGAAATTATTACCTCGTCCCCGCGGTATCATGCTGCAAAAATTCACGCGTTAGAAAATCAGGAAGACTATTTTCTTCTCCTTTTTTATAAATAATTTCAAAATCAAATGGGGCTAAATGAGCCTGCCATCTTGCAAACATTTGTTTAGAAACATCATGTTTAAAATCTTTATTAAACATAAATTTAGCTGTTTGGCAGTCAGTTTTAATTATAAACTTCTGATTATATAAATCATCTTGGAATTTTAAAATACATTTTACTATTGCAAAAATTTCTTTAGCAATAGTGGCATAATTTCTCTGACTATCAGTCCATTTACCTGAATGATATCTAATTAATCTTTCCTGTCTATCATCAGGACAGATCTGTGTCAAGATACCACCATAACCTATATCAAAGGCATCTGTTTCAATAATTTTCTTCCAATTTGGATTAGCCAATATTAAACAAGGCAATGTTTTTATTTTTTCTTTTATTTGCTGGACTATTTTTGTGTGCTGGACAGTCCAGGGTTTAGGATTTTTTTTTAATCTATCATATAAGATAGCTGTATCATAAGCTAAATTCTTATAATATGGTAAAATATAATTTAAACTTCCTAAAAATCTGTAACTGAGATTTATCTAAGATTATTAGTCTGAAATAGAACCATTTTTGGTTTTGAAATAACTAAACCATTTTGTATTACTAATTTTTTAAATATATCAAGATGTTCAAAATGTTGTTGAACATTTTTGGAGAATACTAAAATATCATCAATATAGACTAGTATAAATTCACTATAAGGAATAAAAATATCATTCATAATCTTCTGAAATTCAGAAGGTGCATTTTTTAAACCAAAAGGCATAACTTTCCATTCAAAGTGTCCTATAGGAACATTAAATGCTGTTTTATATTGGTCAACTTCAGCAATTTGAATTTTCCAATATCCTGATTTTAAATCAAATTTTGAGAATATTATTGCTTCATATAATCTGTCTAATAAATCTTTCTTATTAGGAATTGGATGTCTAATCCATTTTAATACTTTATTCAAAGGTTTATAATTTATTACCCATCTTGGTACCCCTCTTTCTATCTCACTATGTTTATTAACATAAAAACCTGTACATGACCAAGGAGAGTTTGACTCTTTAATCAATTCTTTTCTTAATAAAGAAGTAATTTCTTCTTTGCATAATTCTAAATATTTAGAATTCATTTGACAAGGTCTTGCCTTTGTCGGTATATTATTCTCATCAAAATTATCAATGTAAGGAAGATTAACAATATGCTTTTTCCTATTCCAAAAAGCATTAGGATGTTCATTACAGATTTCTAGTGAAATATTATTTTGAATTTTCTTAATTTTATCCTGTAATTTAGGATTTTGTAAAATTTCTTCAATATTTAAAGAATTTATTTCATAATTAAGGAAATTAATTTGATTTTGTTTTCTTAAAATTAAATCTTTAATTTCATTAACAAATCGAGTATTTGGTTCAGTTATAAACTGAAAAGAAATCGGAGTTTTCTCATATGTGCCTATAATGCAATCTGTACCAATATGAGTGATGGGAAAAATCTTTTTTATAAAAGGAGTGTCAAGTATAACTTGGTTAGTTATGTTTTTAGCTAACAAAAAACTTTCAGGAATACAAACTTTATTATTGCAAATATATGCACGTGGTAATTTGAAATTAATTTGCAATTTCTGACCACCTGCATGTCTTAGACTATGAGTGGTTTTCTCAAAATATTTAGTAGGAATGACTCCTTGTATAACACTAATATCTGCTCCTGTATCTATTAATGCAGTTAATTCCATAATTTCATCATGATTTATTAATAATGTTATTTTGACATAAAATTTAAAAGATGTTATGATATCCAAAATAGATAGAAAATTTTCTTCTCCAATCTTATTAAGATTTTCAAAAGGATTCGGTGTTATTAAGGTAGTTTCCTTCTTAATTTCTAAATTAGAAATTCGAATATCTAAATTTTTATTAACTTGTTTTAACAATTTAATTTCATTCTTAAGCGTATTAATTTCTTCATATAAATCATTTATTGTACTAGGAGATTTTTTAGAATTATTATTCTTTTGTTTCATTATTTTATAAACTTCTGACATAGTATAAGGATTATTATTTTTTATTAACTCTAATTCTTCTGTATTATTACTAGAAGAGGGAATATTATCTAGTTGTTCAATTATTCTAGACCTTAATTCTTGATCTTTTATTAATTTCAAGAATTCTAGGATACTATTATCACTCAAAATATTGATATCTGAATCTCTAAATTGAGATATTATTTTATAATAATCATTTTCATTATCATCCTTATCAGGACTATTTTCCTTTCTCCAAGGAATGCAACATGCGTTATCATCTGAAATTTCAGAATGACCAGTTATCTGATCTATTTCTGATTCTGAAGTAGTTCCTTCAGATTCGATGAATAATTTTTCTAAAGAATTTTTTAATTCTTGACTAATATCCAAACTATTAATTTTCTTCTTCATTTTACACTTATTAGCATAATGTCCTATTCGCTTACATTTATAACATACGATATTATTTTTATCTTTTCTTTTTTCTAATCTATCAGATTTTCTTTTCCATTTTTTGGCTAATTTTCCTTGAGAATATTTTCTTCTTTTCTTTTTAACATATTTATCATCTTTTCTATAATTATGTACTATTTTCTTTTCTGATGGAATTTCCATCCCAAATTGACTACAGAATTGGCCTAATTGCCTTCTTTCAGTTAATCTTTGTCTTTTAATTTGTTGATTTAATTTAATTTCATTATATAGGGCTATACCCTCTTGTACACAAGTACCTATGAGGTTTCCATAAGTATAACTTTCATAAGGAATAGTCATTCTATCCTTCCTAAGAGTTTTCCTCACTCTTTCAGCAAATAAATTGGGTAATCCATCTATAAATTTTGACTTCCAATGTGTACTATTACTCTCTCGTAATTCCATAACTCTATTAAGAAAAGCATCTTTATACCATCTAAAATCAGATAGTGTTTTACATCTTAAATTTTGTAATAAGGTATGAATATTTTCACTATTATCAGATATTCGTCCTGTGAAATGTTCTAATATGGTGACTACCAATGTATAAATTGAAGTTTCACTAATTTGATTACCTTCTTGTTTTATAATATGGAAGATTTCTTCTTTATCTTGTGAGGATAAATAATTATCCCACCAACCTTTTAGTTGTCCAGTAAAATCTGCAGTTATCATTTTTGCTATATTGCTATCATTATTACCAATTGTTTTACTTATGGTACTATACATTAACATCCTATGAGACAGATTATAAATCTGTTTTTCTGTATAACCATCTAAATTCCATTCATAAATACATTTCCCATTGTAACTATTATTACCTATGTATTCCTGTTCTTCATGTAGAATATCTACAGGAGAAAGTCTATTATAATAAAGTATCCTTTGAGTTGGTCTATTAGCAAATTTATTTAATTTATTAATTTCGTCATTTATAACGGTTTTATAATCCTTAGTTTCTTCTATTTTATCTGAAAATTCATTTTCTAAGGTATTAATGTTTAATTTTTTAAATTTATTATCTATTAGCATTTCAAGATCTAACATAGTCTTTAATTTATAATTTTTTATTTCAGGAGGAGGTTGGAGTGTTAGAGTGGCTATAATCGCTTTTTTCCCCGAAGAATCTATATTAGATTTTTCTAATTTTTGTATTAATGTATTTATTTTTTTATAGAGAGATATAATCTGTTCTCCTAGAACATTTAAATAAATGTTTGTATAATTTTGTTGTTCTATTATTTGATTTATTTGTTTTACTGTTATACTTAAAGTATCACCTTCAAATAATTTTGAAAAGGCTGTAAAACTTACTATATTATTTTCCTTTTCCATATAAAAGGATTGTTGAGGAGGAAATATTCCTTTTATTATATTTCCATTCAAAAGCTTATAATCTCTTTCTAGCACAGAAATATAAGGCTCAATATAATTAGACATAAACCACAGAACAAAAGGAAATAAAATATTATGATAGGACAAAAATTTATAAAATTCATCAGAAATATGATTTCTTAATTTTTCATCAAAATTAGGGAAAAACCACTTTCTAAATGGTTCCCATCTTTGTAGATTAAATTCTGTTTTAACCTTTTGCCTGGCCATAGATCCAGGGCTAAAATCAATCTTAGGTTTATTCATAATGAAAAATTCATTTCAGATTCGGTTATTTCCGCATCTTTAGTGTTATAAACACCTTTTACAATATTTTCTTTATTTTTTAATAATTTTTCTACATGATGATTATTCTCATCACGCTCACTTACTTGGGAAGTAGAAACTCTGTAAGGAATATGGTCCTTTTCCTCTATTAGAGGTGAAATAAAAGAATGTTCAGATCTAGTAGAATAAGATCTTGGGATATGACCCATTCTAGATAGAATATTATCCATCTGTATATAAACAATACCTTCAGGAGTTTGCTCAATATGATCGATATTATGTTCAGTCTTAGACTGGATATGACCAGTTCTTTCAAGTTTCCATTGTTGAGGCATAGGGATTTCATCCCATTTTATAATTCTTCTAGTAGAAATTTTAGATCTATTAAAATTTGTTTCAATTAAAACCGTTTCATTTATTTGTTTGTCCATTAGTTTACAATTAGGATTTAATGTAAATAATGGTTTATAATAGATTCTATAACATATACAAATAAGTTCTGATCCAGAAACATAATTATATCCATGTGTTTTAACATTTAATGTTAATGCGTCAAGGATATTTATATATAATGAAAGATTAGGATAAACATTAAAATAAACAGGGCCATGTGCCAGACCTGATTGAATCACACCTATTAGTGATTGTTTCTAATTGAGGTTTCTTGCATCTCTCAGACATGCAATAAAACTTCTGGTAAACCTTCTAATGTTAAAGGTTTGAATGCAATTTGCACTAATCCAATATGGATAAATTTATATAAATCTTTATAACGATTTATGTCATGATAAGTTAATAATTTAATTTCAGTTTCTTCATCATCTAATGAAACTGATTCTTCAGTAGTTTTTACTACTTGTTTTAAACCTAATTTTTCAAAAGTACCTAACTGATATACAATTTTTAATTCAATCCTAGGGATTGTCCACTTATTAAGTTCTTCCAACTTATCAGGAATATCCATTTCTTGTTTATGAGTATTTTTAATTTTTCTTTTATCTTTTCTTAATAAATTCATTTGAATTTAATGAATCTATGTTAAACTATGAATCACATATATCATATACCTACATGGCTTTGATATATATATATATACATATACATATATGTACATATATATATGTATATACATATCTATATATCTACATATATATTATATATAATACATATTTATATATATTATATATTATATATATAGGACTGTTAATCGGGTTTAATGGATTGTGCCTATCTTGGATCGAGCTCGGCCCGAATAATTTGGGCCTAAGAAGAATGAGCTCGAGCTCAGCTCATATTTGTTTTGGCCAGTCCGGTTCGAAATAATGTTTTTTAAAAAAATAATTAAAACAAAATTTTAAAATAATGAAAGAATTTCAAATTTCAAACTATTTTTATTATTTAAATTTCTTTATACATTTATAAAATTACATATTCAAATAATTAATGTTATATATTTATATCTAGTTTACTTGCAAATTTGTGACAAAGCAATAAAAAAGTTCTTTCAAATAAATCAAAATTTTATTCTATTTTTATATTTATTGATTATTTATTAATTGTTAATAGATAATTACAATATAACATATATATGTGCATATATATATATAATATTATATAACATAGTATAATATAAAAAAAGTTAAAAATATTAATATGTATGAGCAGAGCAGGCTTGAATGAGCCAAGCCTCCCTAGGCCCAAGCTTGCCTTGAATTACTTTTGAGGCTAAAAAATAGGCCCAAATCTAGAAAAAAAAAAAAAAGGGCGAGCAAGTTGGCCTTCAGGTTGGCTCGAATCCATTGACAGTCCTCTCTCTCTCTCTCTCTCTCTCTCTCTCTCTCTCTCTCTCTCTCTCTCTCTCTCTCTCTCTCTCTCTCTCTCTCTCTCTTTATATATATATATATATAGGGTTTGTATAACGTGTGCTCTTAGGGCACACATTAATACGGATAAACTTTATAATTCAAATATAACAAAAATTATATTAAATCACCTAATAATTTTTCACAAATTAACAATAATTTATATTTATTTACCTTAATTGTGGCAATCACAATCTTCAATATTCTTTCTTACTCCCACGCCCTCTCACTCCTCTTTCCCACCCCCAAAATATTTCTTTTTATTATATATTTTCCCTTAGGTTTATCTTTTATCATGAGGGTTTATTTTTTATTTGGTAGATTTATTAATAAAATATACCAAATTATGAATATTACCAAAATTTTTCGAGAAAAAATTAGAATAATCTTTTTTCGGAATTGAATTCTCTTTAACATCTCTTGTAACACTCTCTATAAAATCTTTAATTTAGTATATTTTATTAATAAAACCTATCAAATAAAAAGATAAACTCTAAGGGGGAAAAGATAAACCCCTGAGGAGAAAACATATTATAAAAGGAAAGGTTTCATGAGTGTTTACTGTGTTTTCCTTTTTTTAGGGTAAGGAGGAGTGGAGAAATAGGTGTGGGCAGGAGAGAATATTAAAGATTCTAAATGATATAATTAAAGTAAGTAAATATATATGATTATTAATTAGTGCAAAGTTTCCATTTGTGATTTAATTGGATTTTTGCTATATTTGAATTACAAAAAATGATGCAGGTTTATTTGTATTGATATGTGCCCTAGGGACATACATTAGATGGACCTATATATACACACACGCACATTATTGTATGTGTGATAATTAATGGCTTTTGAAAACTTGTGTTATATTTTTGTGGCATTATTTGTAGCATTTGAGCATATGCCTTATTTGAGTGTCATTTTTTTGTGGAATTTGAGGTTGTGTCATATTTAAGTGACCTTATTTTTAGTGCTTAAATTTGTATCGTATTTTGTGGCATTATCTTTTATTGCCATAATTTTATGGCATTTTTATGTAGTGTACCACAAAATTTGTGGCACTTATTACAAAGTGCCATTGAAATATGGCATTTTGCATTAAGTTCCACAAATTAGTGGCATATATAATAAGTGTCATAACCTAAGTACCACCAAAGCCTAAAATTGCCATAATGGATCCAACAAGCTATGATGCAGATACGAAAATTTTGGTGGGGTTCGGAGAAGGATGAGCACAAGGGAATGATGTGGAAAAGCTGGAAGTATTTATGTCATCCTAAAAAACAAGGAGGTATAGGTTTTCGGGATCTACATGCTTTTAACCTAGCTCTGGTTGCAAAGCAAGCATGGAGGGTGATTACAAAACCTAAATCCCTTTTGTCTCGAGTTCTCAAGGCTAAATATTTTCTGCGTACAGATCCTATGAAGTTACCTGCCAAGCCGGGAATTTCTTATATGTGGTGCAGTCTATTGCAAGGCATTCGCCTGGTAAAAACAAGGTCTTCATTGGCGAGTGGGTGATGGATTATCGATTAACACATGGCGGGATCCATGGATCCCTAAACCATACCTATTTAAACTTCTACCCTATAGTCAGTATTTAGCCAAAAATCTTAGGGTGGCGGACTTCATCTCCCCAAGGCCTAGGAGTGCTACAATATTTCTTCCAGCCGCATGAAGTAGAAAGTATCCAAGAGATTCCGCTTTTGCTAGAAACCAGGCCTAGATATCTCGGTCTGGCACTTCAAGGAAACTTGTCAGTTTACGGTAGCATCTGTGTATCGTTTAGCCATAGCGCTCTGGCATGTTCCCAAAATGGTCAAGCCCCATCTATATCCGATGGTCAACATAGATTCCAATGGAAATCCTCATGGAACTTTCGGGTTTCGCCCCGAGTTTAAAATTGTGCATGGCGGTGGTATAATAAAGCTATCCCCACACAACTCAAGCTTGCTCCCAGACACGTTCTCACATTCCAACAGGAAACCACCTGTCCGACATGTCATGGTTCAGTGGAAACGGATCTCAATATACTTTTTCAGTGCCCGATCACTTGTAAAGTATGGAAAAATATAGGTGTTAATCTGAGACAGACTTTGCATAAGGCAGCATCCAACTCTGAGTTGTGGACAATTCTAGTCCTTCGTACAGATAACTTCCCACTGAAGTTTTTAGAACAATTGGTGATAATCTGGTGGCATTTATAGAAACACCGAAATGACCTTGTTTTCCAACACCGCCGCTCTTCAGTAACAACAATTGTCAGCTTAACTTCAACGGTACTTCAGGAATTTAGGACACATCATTCAACTCACAGCTCAGATCCATCCCTACATTTTCCACAAAGGAAATCTGGCAGTCTCAAGGGCAAAGTGGCAATCACCAGAACATGGTCATAGGAAAATCAATGTAGATGCTTCGTTACGTACAACTTAAACTGGGAATGGGGTAGTGGCTAGGGACAAGCGAGGAATGATTACTACTACTTTAGCTCAAAATCTCCCGAGATGCTCATCAGTTCTAACTATGGAAGCACTAACGATAATTTAAAGTCTATACCTGGCTTACCTTTGTAGATTCTCATCGTTCTAATCAAAACTGACAACCAACTACTGTGTCCAAAGGTTCAATTCGGTAGATGCTGATCGGTCACAAGCAGGTAATTTTGTATAGGCTATTCAAGATTCGGTCAGTTTATTTCATCTTGCTCCTACTTGAGTACAATATGTTAATAGAAATATTAATACTATTGCACATAACTTGGGTTTCAGGACTCCCATTTAACAAGTTTGGTTGCAAAATTTCTCCACCAGCTAGCCCTCATTGTACTTCCCCGACATAAAGTGATATAATATTTGGGTTTTTTTATTTTTTTTTATTTTACAAGAGTAATTGAAAAATAACTAAAAAAAAGAAAAGAAAAACAAATGACCGGTCATTGGAAATTCAAGCGCGTATAAATAAGTCGAGGCGCAATATCTGTGTGACGTAATAGCTTTCTCCTCCCTATCAACAGAGTACAGAGGAAGGAGCCAACCGCTCTCTTCGCCATTCTCTATCGGACGTGTAATAGTAACGCACCCCCACACCGGACCCCGCCGGTCGGGTAATTCTACATGAACGTCCGACGAGCGACTTAGAGCATTTACAGATAAAAGTGAAGCAATAATGGCGGTTCGGGCGATGAACAGCTGTACAATCTTTCGCGCCGCCGCGTCGCCACCGCTCGCAGCTGTTCGAAGTTGTCTTCATCAGTTCAGGATTGCAAAGCAACGGAAATACTCCAAATTAGGGTTCAGTTTTTCTGTTTTACCCTCTTCAATTCGAAATGTTGGAAGTATTCGCAGTTTCTCGGTACAAAGTCTTGTCGATACCGTTCTGCTGGAACTTGAGACGATGCGCAAAAGTAGCAAAGTCCGCGCTGCTAACAAGTATTAGTACATACTATATAATTCGGCTTCAGCCTTAGTTGATTCTATTGTTTTCTTCTGTTGATTACATATTGCATATGCATAGTTTTTGCTAAGCGTACATAGTCGCGTCTCATGGTATTAACAATGCATTTGCTTAAATAATAGCAATAGTTGGCTTTATAGTTCGGTGGATATGGTAGAATTCTATATTTACGTCTTCTAGTTCTGCTGGCATAAGAGGGAATACATCCGGATAGCTTTTAGCTGGGCATGCTTATAATGGAGTTAGAAGGAAATTAGAGAACGCATATTTCTATTGGTAGACCCAGAGCAAAACAACCGCGAATTCTCAAGGAATCAGAGAAGCATCCAATTTATAAGACAAATTTGTTAGTTTTCTTAACTTGTGTAATTGCCTTGTATGTGGAACTAAAAAGGCCAAGGACATACATACTAATTTAGATATACTCACAGACACCTCTACCCCCTACCCAAAAGAACAGTTAAACTTGAGAGTAAGCTAAGCTGACAGTATAACTTTAAATAAGAATTTGCTTACTTAGTAGCTGGGGCTTCCATGTTGGCATCACATCTTTTGTCTCTTGAGCTAAGAACCCGATCATCATAATAAATATTTTCTCACTATGCGTTAAAAAATTCTCACCTATGACTGCAGTGACCATCATCTATCCAAGGAATAAATAATGACTAGTCGGGAATGGCTCAGACTAATTCACCTGCCTAGACTCCATGCACATTGATGATTGCACAATCAGTGAATTGTTGCTTGCCTGATTTGATGGAGGTCTTTTGCAGGCTAGCAACTAGTGGGGAGCTTCTCCAGCATAAATTGGAGAAAACAACATTGAAGAAAGGTTTGCTGATAGAGTTCAAGAAAGACTCAGAGCGAGTATTGCTGGCTGTAACTCAGAAACCTGATGGCAAGAAGAATTGGATGGTCTTTGACCAGGTATGTTTAAAATGAACTGCAGCATATCAGACTGCTGCTTGGTTTCAGAATGTCACTTTTGTTAATTGTTGTGGATACTTTGTTTTCATTTCCTGATTGTCTTTTTGGTTCTTTTTAATGCAGAATGGTTTCACCATCTCAATAAAACCACAACAAATCACATTTATTGTTCCTGGTATTAAGGATTTTGACCACACAGAGATAGCAGAATTTGTTCAAAGAGCGGAAACTAACTTGGTGGGTTCTTCTTATAGTTCAAACCTAAAAGATGCAGCTCTTTTGTCTTGTGTAGATGAGGCTATATTATTGTGATGCACTGCAGGATCCAACCCTGCTTGAGTTTGCATGGATTGAGCTTCTTGAGAAGAACAAATCAATCACAGTTCAGGAACTAGCAGAGGTACATTGTAGAAAACTGCCATGGTTTTATCTCAATGTGCTTCTAATGACCTTAGTCCATCCAGCAGATGATGTTTGGTAGTGCGGAGCCCCTTGAGAGCTATTGTGCCCATTTATTGCTATCAAAAGATCACATTTACTTCACTGTTCTGGAGACAAAAGGCTCTTTTTCTGTTTATGGGCCTCGACCTGCCATTCAGGTTCGCAGATTATAGTACACTATTCTATGTTAGATATTTGTTTGTAAGCATATGTGTTGTTTGGTGCATTGGGTATAAATGAAACTTTTAGTGCTGAATAAGTGCTCTTACCGCAAGAGTGTCAGAATTGAAATTTCCGTGTAGTTGAAATCTGTTTATTCTTTTGGCTTAGACTTTTTTTAGATTGGCTGTAGTCTTATCCTATTTCCTTGTCTCCATGGTTGTGAGGCCAAGCTTTTCCCCTTTGGATGGATGACAGTAAGGGAGTGGGTCAGGCTATAAGGCCTCTCCTTGTCGCCTTATGTTGAAAGCGAAGGGTGACTGCTTGCTACCAGCATTGAATTCGTTGTTTGAGTCCTATGCTGAATGTGCCATATCCTTCTGAAATGCTGTTAGATTAAGCTAAGGCTCACAATTTGAAAACTAGGTAGAAGAACTTCTACAAAAGAAGCTTGCTAAAGAGGCTGCTGAAAAGGAGTTTCAGGACTTCGTTCATTTGTTGAAATCTGCCAAAGAAAAGCCTCTGCACTCTAAGCCCCCAAAATCTTCATGGAGGAACGAAGAGAAAATTTGGCACAGGATTGAATCTCTTCAAGCTTATGCGATTGATGACTGCAGAAATGATGAGCAAAAGAAAACAGCTGGAACGGTACTATCTTGTATAATTTCTCTGTTCAGTTGCTGATCTAAACGGAACTAAACTATGACGTGGAGAGATTCTTCTTTTGGAACACAATTCCCCAATTGCCGAAATACAAACTCTTTTGTTACAACTTTTTTAGTGGCTAGCTATCGTCTATAGTATGAGCTAATTTACTGTTTCTCATTATTTTTACCAGATCTTGAAGTCAATGGGACTGGCAAAAACAGCATCTGCAGCTCTAAATCTTCTTATAGATATTGGCTATTTCCCAGTACATGTAAATGTTGATGTATTAAAGTACAATATCCGGACTGATTACTCTTCTGATGTATTATCCGCTGCTGAAAGTCTGTTATCAGAATCATCAGATCAGGATAAGGTATTCTTACTTTGCAATTTTGTGTAAATTATTTTAGATTTCAAACACACTCTCCTTAAATTAATAGGAAATCGGACCAAAGAAATGATGAGAGTTTGACAGCTAGCTGGTTTTGGCTTGAGGTTTTCTACTAATGAATGAAGTGATTAACAAACCCTATACAAATCATATTTGCTTGTTATCTCCATGCGTGACAGTTTTATTCTTTATTCCTCGTTTCTAGGGTAATAGGTCTTGAAAATCTTTTGCTTCAATGATCCTTGTTAATGTTTGGTTAGAAGTCCAAAATGCGGTCAGATTACATCTGACTTCTTTTTCAGACTGAGGATGTAACTGGAAGAGCTAGAAAGCAATTTAATTCCACCTTGTTGGCATCTCAGCAAAATCATATAAAGTTCACTATTCACTAGTGGTTGTTATCAATATCTTGGCAGGGAAATTTGTCGGGAAAAGTTATGGAGCAAGTTGCTGTTTACTATATTTAATCCCCCCATAAAAAAATTCGCTTCTTGCTTATGATCTTTTCCATTTTCCCTAAATACCACCAATTAGAAGAGCTGTTATTTCCCATTTCTTCATTTCACTTAGACAGGCCCCTTTGTTAGTTCTGCACACTGTTTTGAATCTGTCATCTGTTTTCAATTTTTGTTTGACAACCCCATCATTCACACAGGATATCAACAGAAATGTAATTCGATACCCTTGGATATAATTGACGGTGTGAAAAGTTTTTATGAGAAGAATGTTATGGAACAATAGTTTCATTACACTGTGAACATTGTAGTAACTTCCCACTTTTCAAGTGTTATCACAAATGCAACGAAGACATTGCAAGATGTGATGAACTCTCAATAGAGCCTGTGTCCTATGCACACACAGAATCTACCTTTTTTTTTTTTTTTCCATTTGTTAATTTGTCATAATTTTTATTTGTTAGTTTCACGTATTTTTCCTTCCTGTTTACGAAGTCTTGTAGACCAAAAGTTGCCTTGCAAAATCTGTGGAGCAGGCAACTTAAGTGTGATATTGTTAAGTGGGTTGTATCAAGTGATGGTGCATTTAGCTATAGCTGCATTATATATTGGGATTATATCTGCTTTACATTCTCCTGATTCTTGTTCTTTAACATTCACTGTCAAGGGGTCATCAACTGTGGATAAATGTAGTCAATGCAAAAATACTGTCTTACATGTTTGTTGGCAACCCATGGGCTCAAAATTTGGGTGTTGATAAATTTGTTGAAAGCCCAAGAAATCTAGATGAATTGCTTGAAGTTGTTGACAGAGCCAGTTGAATTATTATTATTTTTTTTCTGAACTAGGAAAGGTTAATTGAAGTTATATTGTAACCCCATATGATTCATTTCACTTTTACGGTGCATAATTTTTTGGTGATTTGGTCTCCAGAAAGATAGAGCAGATCTGACGCACTTGAAAGTCTATGCCATTGATGTCGACGAGGCAGATGAGGTAGCTATTTAGTAGGTAATTTTGTCCTGTTGTCATTTTGTTGTTTGATAGTCCTATTGATTCCTTTCTAATGCTTCTGCAGCTTGATGATGCACTAAGTGCTACTAGGCTGCAAGATGGCCGTATTAAAGTGTGGATACATGTTGCAGATCCGACAAGTTTGGTTCTACCAGGAAGCGTTCTAGACAAGTACTTTTGATTTTCATGATGAGTCTTAGGTGTGCATGAATTTAGTCAAGTTTTTGATATAGTTCTTATTCTTTAGAGAGGCAATGAGAAGAGGAACTTCTGTATTTTTACCAACCGCGACATATCCAATGTTTCCTGAGAAATTGGCCATGGAAGGCATGAGCCTGAAGCAAGGGGAGGTCTGCAATGCTGTTACTGTGTCTGTTGTTTTGAGTTCTGATGGCAGGTTAGCTTCTTATATCTGCTTTATAGATGGTCATTTGAACCTCAGCTTTTTGCACCTGTAGTTTTACAAATTTGAATTTTTTATATGGGCTTACTGTCCTGGTTTGTCTGTTTTGTGCTGGATGAGAGGACACAAAATTGCTCCATTTTTTCTTTTGGTATACTCTTTTGAAACCGCTTTATAACTCTGGGAATTATTGTTCACTGGTGATTAACCATTTGCATTTTTTGAGTTTATTTGTACATGTTGCATGAGCAGATGATTTGGTATTTGATAAAGTTCTTTCTGAAATAGTGGACGGCTCAGGAATTTCTGACAGAATCACTTTCCCTGTGATTTGTTCTAGTCTTTGAATATAGAACAAGTATCACAATATGCACTTGGTCCAGAAAGTCAATAAAACCATGATGGTTATCAAATTATATTGTGAACTGTGAAAATGTGTAAGGATAGCTATTTATGGATGAAGTCCTTTGGTATTTAGCATTGCAGAATATTCAGTGGAAAATTCCATCATCAAGCCAACATATATGCTGACTTATGAGAGTGCATCAGAGCTTCTCCATTTGAATCTGGAAGAGGAGGTTGAGCTTAGAATTCTCTCTGAGGCTGCTCGACTCAGATTACACTGGCGTCGACAACAGGTTTGCATTAATCTCCATTAATTTGCATATCTTTACATTATTCTGTTGAGTTTTAGTTGCAAATTGGAACCTTACTATGTTGGGGATCTCATATCTAAGGACTGGGAAAGGAATGTAAAAGTATTGTCTATGGTGTGTAGGCTTGGTGATGAAGTGCCAGCCCTAATTTCATTCCGATGCCACCCTTAATTTGGATGTGTCTGTACCATGCAGATACAGTATGGGGAATAGTTAGAATGGGCTTCGAGGTCTGACCTCATAAATGAGCATGACTGGGACTTCCTAGGGTCAAAAATTTTCTCTACATGTCCCTCAACTCTTGAGTGTCTAGTTTAGAATAATTGTTACTGCCTGCAGGGATCCTTGCATTGGCATTTTTACAAGCTGTTTCTGCTCACAGAAACGTGTACTTGATTGAATGGTTTATATTACCTATTCCATAATCTTTGAATCAAATTTTATGTAAATTGGTTCATGACGAATGTCCCATTCAGGGCTCAATAGATACTGCCACAATAGAAACCCGAATCAAAGTGGCAAACCCAGATGATCCAGAACCTTCTATCAAGCTATATGTTGAAAACCAGGCAGATCCTGCTATGAGACTTGTCTCTGAGATGATGATACTCTGTGGAGAAGTTATGGCTACTTATGGTTCCCGTAATAACATCCCTTTGCCCTACCGAGGACAGCCTCAATCAAATATTGATACATCAGCATTTGCCCATCTTCCTGAAGGGCCTGTGAGAAGTTTTGCTATTGTCAAAATAATGCGTGCTGCTGAAATGGATTTTAGGAAGCCTATCCGTCATGGGGTCTTAGGGCTTCCTGGGTATGTTCAGTTTACATCTCCCATCCGTAGATACATGGACCTTCTTGCTCACTATCAGGTAAGGGCTTCTGTGTTCCTCTAGGGTGCTATAACTTTGATTTTCTGTCAGATACACAACCTAATTCTACTTGTTTATGGACTTCACATTGGAAATGATGCAGTCTTTCTTTGCTTCTGTTGCGCCCTTGGAATTGGGCAGCAATTTTTTCGAGATGGGAAATAAATAAGCTGATATATTTCTGCTCATTAACCAAATTGCATAGTTCTTTTTTTCTTATTCGACGGAGATTCTTGACTGTCTTGTCATGAGGTTATTTTTGTTTCCCTCTCTGTTGGGGGATTTGTGGATCTTGTTTTTTCCCTCTTAGACATACAGATCAAGAAAGACAACCTTTTTCTTCTTTTGTCGTATGTAAGGATATATATTTATGCAAAATGTGTTTATTAAAGTTTCAAGTTATTCTCACAAAATGGGACCCTTATGATTTGTATATTCTTGGGGATGCTATTTTGAACATAATTGCCATCCATACCTGAGGTACATCTGCCAGTTGCTCTGCTTGGATCTTTTCAACTTCATCTTTCGTATTATACAGGTCAAAGCATTTCTAAGAGGTGATAATCCTCCTTTCTCATCTGGTCAGCTGGAAGGAATTGCATCCATGGTGAATATGACTACCAGAGTAGCCAGGAGGTTGAGTGGCAGTAGTCTAAGGTATTGGATATTGGAATATTTGAGGAGGCAACCAAAAGATAAAAGGTTTTCTGCGTTGGTACTCAGATTCATCAAAGATAGGACAGCCGCAATACTCTTAGTGGAGGTAATGATTTTAGTTTCAGAGTGCTAATTGCGGTCCTATTCTGTTAACTTTCAGTTAAGTTCACACTGGGGAAATTTATATCGGGAGAACTCAGGGTTTCCTTGTGTGGGCTGGGTGATATTCTTATCTCTTCTTACTACAATGATATTCCCATACGAGATCTTTCTACCTGCAGTCATCACCTTTATATTGAACTGCATTATAATGTGCAAAAAGTCTTGTTGAAAAGGAAAAAGGACAAGAAATGACTGCCTGGGAAAAGTCTATATAACAAAAGGAGGAAAAATATTTGCTAATTTGAGGGTCTCTTCTTCCTTGGTGATAAAGTTTTTCTCGTGTAATTAATAATTTTATACTCATTCCAGGTTGGATTGCAAGCTTCTGCTTGGGTATCTGTAGGAGTAAATGTAGGTGATGAAGTGGAAGTTAAATTGGAAGAGTCTCATCCGCGCAATGACATTCTCTCTCTTAAGGAAGTTCTTCGTTGATTTTGTAGCAGAGACGCCATGCCTTAAGTTGAAATGAAATGTTAAAAGAAAGGACTTAATTTGACTAACACAACGATTTTTGCTCATGATCACTATATATTGGCACCAGGACCTGCAGAAAGTTGAAGCCTCGAGGAATTGGTTTCTTGGCTGACGTTCCCAACCATGTAATGATGGGTCATAGCATAGATGCTTAACTTCGATTCATAATGTGACATAATATGCAGTTATTTGGCTCCAGCAGACAATGTCCAACAAGAATTTGGATGACTGATCCTGGTGGGCTGTAATGTTGTAAAGGTGGAGTTTGCCTGTAATTTCTCTTCTCATTTCTGTGTTGCATTCGAAGTTAATGGAAAACCTTCACAGAGGAAGGTTTGAGTTAGTGAGAGTCTGTTTAAGCTGCCTGTATATACTAGAGACAAGAAAACTAAAATATACTCTGGTATACCATGTGGGCTTTATCATAGATGTCCAAATACATATTCTTCATCTGTTTAACTAATGGAATGTGCTTCTCTTGAATGTTTCAAGTTATATTCTTTCTGTAGAAAAATTCAATAACATCTAAATGGAAAAGCAAATTCTTAAAGGGGATTGGTCTTTGACAGACCATGGATGGGTGCTGGAAGTTTGCTTGCAGGCCTTAGATGAGTATAGCACCCTTGTCTTGTTTCAGTGTGGAAAACGTTTGCTTTCTCATTATCTAATTGGCTGATCTTATTTTCAGAATTGTCTGGGAATCAGCAGGACATGAACGAGGTCTCCTACCAGCATTACCCTTGGAAGTTTTCACATATACAGGGCATTAAATTTTGGTACAAGCTCAGGCCTCAGCTAGCTACAGTACAGAGTGCTTGCAGATGTTCCCTAATCTTATCTGGTTTGCCTCTCTATTCCACTTGATTGGATTTCAATTATTTTTGGAAGATCATTTTCTGATACGGACTTTGTGTGGCTATAAGGAATAAACTTAAAATTTTAAGTAATGAACATTGCATCTGGTCAGTTTAAGGGGGGATGAAGTGGCGGTCAAGATAATTAGTTTGTACAGGTTCTGCATAATCCAATTATTGCTTTACCATGTCTATTGCTTCATCGTATCGCGCAATCATTTGTTTCTCCATTTCAAGATTTATTTAGCCATATAGTCTCATGTACAATCTTTAGCCCAACTGTTAGGTGGATTCAACCATATTATCTGTGTGCTTCATAAGGTTATAAATGTGATTGATAAAGGATAATAAATAGGTAAGGAGCTGATATAAGGTCTCGACCAATATGCATAGAATTCTAAACGCATTTTGGCAAGAAAATCAGGAAGTTAATAGAGAAAAACAATCAGATTGAAAATGCTAAATGTAGGTGTCGTATTGTGTACTTTAGGAGACATATGATCGGTAAAAAAATATACACCTACACTAATGTGCATTTGATTACCTTGAAATGGCAACATAATGAGGAAGCCGTATGAAAGTATTCACATTGAAGGTGACTGATTACCTTGAAACGGGAAGAGAAAGGGAGATCATTCATTATATATAATGAACCTGCTGATGGTCAGGCCGGTTAGGCCATTGGGCCTTGAAAACCATCTGCTTTCACTAAAAGAGAAAAAAATTACACTAGTAAAGAGTAATAATTTGGAAGCAGAAAGAAAATTCCCCAAAACTAGCGTAGGTGGTAAGTAGAAATTGACATTGATTTCCGTGTAGGGGCAGTTGTTGATGAGGTTAGCAAATTTATATCTACAATTTGTAGTTGCTGGGAATGCATGTGCCATTTCGTCAGCAAGCATGTTAGACGAACATTGAATAGACAGTGACCCCTCACATCCGCATATTGATCAATTTCAAGATCCTTCGTCCCCCCCTCCCCTCCCCTTGTTCGCTTGATACAACAATTAAGCTACACTTCATTTAGATTAGATGTTCATCTTTCTCCATCAAGTTAGTTAACTCATACATCATTTGTATAAACATTTCATTTCTTAGAAAAGGCCAAGCAGCCACCGGGGAGGTGAGTTCTCCAATGGCTCAAAGGAGGGAGTGTGTCCCGCCCCCTTCTTTGATGAATGATGATGATGAGAAGGCGAAGAAGGAAGGAAGGCCCCTCTCCCACATGGGCTATGGGCCATTCTCAGTCGTCAGTACCATGTACCAATGTTTCTTGTTCCCATGACATTTCCTTTTCTCTAACTCACTCCTGCGTGCAGCTGAGGCCTAAAATGCAGAGAAAACTTTAGAAGACCTCTGTCCTATCCTTTAGACAATGGACGCTTTGCATTCCGATTTTTTGGTATTTTGACTCAGCTGAAAAAAGAATCGGTGGGGTGGGGTGGGGGGTGGCCCCTTCTTTAAACCTTACATACTACACAATGAAAATCATCTCTTCAAATTGGAACTACCTCCTCAACTGCCCTTGTTTAAGTTGCCTTCATTGTGGTTGATACAAAGATCATTACCGGATCAAACTTTTTAATGATTGCCATGATTTCAAACAACCATATGTCTCCACCATTCATGTGCCGAACTAGCAACTACGTTACCTCTCTTCCTCCTTAATTATGTTATAACCATTTCTTGTATTTATTTATGAATCAAACTAATGGAGTAGCAGTATTATCTCTATTCTGTCACATCTTTTGTGCTATTAGCTCTAACTCATAATTTATTAGGGTAGTATGGAGGAGTAACTTGTAATATAACATTAAACTCGGCTTGCAAGTGTTAGCTCAAGTGCCACCTCTTCTTCTTACTAATATTTTATGTTTTTTGATGCTGATCACCGACAAAGCAACAAATATTTTTTCCCACTTTCACAATACGATAATACTAAACTATAGCTAGCATTTGGCGGTAAATGAAATGGTACGGAGAGAAGACAGTCTCAAGTACAGTCCTATATATATATATATATATATATGCCCTTACTACTATGTAAATTCTATTCTTTCTTAGGTTCAACCTGGATTTGTTTTTTTACTTTGAGAAGGTTTTTTTTTTTTTTTTTTTTGAAATTTATAACAAGTAAATTCTTTATGAAAAGAGATGAGTTTTAGACTAAGAAAGGAAAGAATTTTCATTTTCAAATGCAATTCAATTTGATTAAAGACTAATGTATTTAGAAGTAGCTAGGAACTCACTTTATATGTATATTACTCATTTTTTTCTTCTTTTGATATTAGATTTTTTTTTTTTTTTGTGGTAACTCGATATTTGAAAATCGAAAGTCATTGACTAATTCATAGGGATGAAAGTACATAAGATTTTAAATAACAGCACAAATTTGATATGTGATAATTAAATTGCATATTGGGTGATTGAAATTTAAGATTTTTAATTTGATATATTAGATGATGGTACTTAAGCTAGTGCTATTGTATCCCATCACACATCTCTGGTCATATTTTTATATTAAAATAAGAATAGCATTTAATTTTGATCACCATTAAAAAAAAAAAAAAAGCATATATAAGAAAATTCCATGCAGAGAAGCCAAAGTAGTATAGTAAGTAGTGGGTGGGGGTGATATGAGTTTGGATCCCCACCTCATGATAAATCGTACAGACATAAAGTCAAAACCGTATGTAAAGCATATTTTAAGTGAAAAAACGTGAAGTTTATATTAGTTCAACGCTTTTCATTAATAATTAAAAATTCATCTCTTCGTTTGTCAATACTGGTCAACAAATGATAATCAATCTTCTTTAGTATTAGTAGTTTCAGCTTATATGTAGTTGATTAAGCTCTAAGTTTAGGTAATGCATGTTCCTAAATAAATAATTAAGCTCTCTCTCACTCAAATTTAATTACAGCAGAAGAAATTGGAAGAGCCAATAAATTAAGGAAAGAGGGTTGAAGAAGTTCACGTGGGTACACGTGTCGCAGAAGAAGGTAAGGTGGTGAAGCGAGCTTGGTGGCAACTTCACATCACATCACATGGGTGGCAGTGGCCGAATGCTAATAGAAAAGGGTGACTTGGCAGATCTGGTTAAGATCGGTCGGTGGTCGATTATACTTGGGACAGCTTTTCTAGTTGATTCTTCTTCTTCTTCTTCTTCTTCTTCTTCTTCTGTTAGTTCACTTCTGACTACCTCTTTCTCTACCAAAAAGTTGCATGCATGCATTCACTGCACCCTTCCTTCCTCTCTTCTCTTCCCTCTAACCGTTTTCACCTCCCTAAGCCTAATGTTTTAATTAATGCATGGAAATTATGGCATTATTTCATGCATGACTTTGCCGCTATTACATAAATTTTTGCCCTCATTTTTTTAGCTTTCGGGGATTTTGCTGATCGTGGTTGGGTGGGTAGGTAGATCATCATCACAGGAAAGGGGAAGAAAAAAGCTACTATTATTAGTACTTGTGATTTTATGTTAATTATACATCCCTCAAGATATTTCGATTTATAATAGTAGAGTATAAAGCACTACTTTCCATCCTATGTCTCATCAAGATAGTTTCACCATTTCTTTCTTTTTCTTTTCATCCTAAATTAAATGTAAAATTTATGTAGTTTTAGCTAATTTTGTGTAACTAGGATCATTTTATGGACGGGTAGTATAAATTAAGAAACAGTGTCATGTATAAGGAAAGCATTTTTTTTTTTTCTTTTCTTTTATAGAAAGATGGAACTGTTGAATAACATGATTTTTAATTTAGTATTGAAAGTTGTAACAATTTATGCGAAAGAAAAATGTAAATGGATTTTACGAAGATAAAAAAGAAACAAGATTAGGAAGCGAAGCAAAGCAATAACTGAAGGCACATGGGCAGGTGCTGTTCTAGTTATTGTTGTTTCTAGATAGGACACCAATAACAAACCAAGAGAGAATTGAGGGAAAACATGGACGGACCGATACGAATGAATTATTGGAATTCAGATGTATGTGGTGGGTTTGGGTTTTGTTGAAGCGATGAGATGAAGAGCTAGGGTCGGCCACCGCCGTTGGCTTCCTCCACTCTGCACATGCTTTCTATGCTACTTCTTCATATTTTTGACTCCACAATGCCATGATATCATCTTTTCCTCTTCCTTCCTTCCCTCCTTATTTAACGGGTATCACTCTTGAGTTGATTAATAACCTCGATCGATCAAAGATAAAAGAAAAGAAAAAAAAAAAAAAAAGTCTTATTTCATCTAAAAATCACCTGTACGAGCAAAGAAATGAAAAGTATTTTTTTTTCTCTTTCTAATTTTACTCTCAAGGATTTCATTGTTGATTGGTGCTCAATTACATCATTTTATCTGCTACAAAATGTCTTGCTCTGCGTTACTATGTACCTTACCACTAGTAAGGGTGTACTCAAAATAGAATTTCATTTTGACTTTAAGATTAATTTTTTTTTTTAATTTCGTAACAACTAAATAGTTTTGCGTTCAAAAAGTGTGGATTTAAAACTAAAATTTGAGTATTGATTTTCTATCTAATAACATCAATCGCTATTTATCTTTCCTTATTCCATTTATAATATTATATTCTGTTTTTTTTTTTTTTTCCTTTTACTTTTCTCCATATGGAAGGACCCTCAAGTTTCCAATTGCAACGAAAGATTCCTTTACCCATTGGATTACTTTACAAATTGAGTTTAGTCACTAAAAATAACCACACAAAATCTTGAAATTTTTTGAAATATGTCTCTCGTTTGTTCTTTTTCTGTGGAAAAATATGTCTCTAGTAATTGCTTAGCAAAGGTAAATATGATCATTGCAAGTAGAAAAAATCTTTTGGTAAATTCATTAATTGGGAATATCATTAAATTAAATTGCACTCAGGATCGATTCTTTCTTTAGTATACTTCCTTTAATAATAATTTTATTTTAAAAATTTTAATTTTATTATATATGATTTATATTAATAAAATTAATATAAAAAAATGTGTACTATAAAATATATTAAAAATCTATTAAAAAATATACTAGACGATTAATGTGAGTTGATTAAATCGTGGACAAGAATAAAAAAGAATTTGATTCGAAATTAGTGTAAATATTTTGATATTCACGAGCAATATGTCCGGTGCTTAGTGGGGCAATCTCATAGTACGATGAGTGAATTTTGGCAATTGGTATCTCCGTTTTTCATCCATTTATGTTGGATTGGAAGTAGGAGAAGAGAGATTGAGAAGTTACTTCTTTTTGTCTTTTGTTTCCCCCCATTTTTGTATTTATTTACTACTCGTATGCCTGCCGGAAGAATTTCCCTTGTTGGTGAGTTTTTTCTTGTTTTTCCATAGCTCGCCAGTAAGCTTGTTTGGTCCCATATCTTGTCAAAGTTTAACATACATCTGGATCATTTACTATCAGCTTGGGTCATATGCCTCTTCTTTTCAAAAATTGCCGCGCTTCAAGTAGTTAAGGGATGATATATTTAGTTGTTAGACATATATTTAAAATAGGATTACTATTAATCCTAAATTGTGTATAATTGTGTTTCCTAGTTGTATTTAGTTAGGACTTCTACTTCTAATTTGCTTAGGATTTGTCACTTGGACAATATTCTCACATAATGAAACAGAAAACATAAGATTGTTTTCCCCACTGGAAACTTTCATGGTATCAGAGCCAATTGTCTGAAATTTCTCAAAATGAGTAACGACAATATTGGCAATGTTGTGGAAGAAAGCCATGTTCACAGAATAAAGAAAGATGCTTATTATGTAGCATCCACCGATGGACCTGGATTGATTCTAACAACGGTCCAGTTAAAAGAGACAGAAACAGATAATAATTATGCAGAATGGGCAAGAGCCATGCGCATGGCCTTGAGATCAAAGAAGAAATTGGGATTCATTGATGGAATAATTCCAATTCCTGAAGGTGATCCAGATAAAGAAGAAGAATGGTGGGAGATCAATAATCATGTAAACTCTTGGATTCTCAATACTATCGAACCCTCTCTCCGATCCATCATATATCATTGTGAGAGAGCTGATGAATTAAGGATAGACTTGAAGGAACGATTTTTAGTTGGCACCGGCCCGCGAATATATGAATTAAAAGCAGCATTGGCAAATTGTAAACAAGGCGGTGATTCAGTACATGTGTATTTTTCACGTCTAAAAAAAGGTATGGGACGAACTAGAAAACTATACTCAACTTCCGTCCAGCACAGACACAGATCTGTTGACCTTTATCATAAAAGAAAGAGAAAACGAGAAGATTTCCAATTTTTAATGGGATTAAATAGTGCAATTTATGCCACTGTTCGTTCCCATATGATCCAACAAGAACCTATACCCAAATTACGTACAGTTATTGCTCAAATTTGCAAAGAAGAACAGCACAAAAATTTGACACGAAAAGAAGACTATTTTGGAGATGGCGCCGCATTCGCCCACACCGGAGCCGCCGGAGCTGTCGCCGCCGCCTCCGAAAAAAATCGCAGAAATTTTTCTGCACAAAATTACTGCACCTACTGCAAACGAGCAGGCCACGACGTCTCCGGATGTTTCTAGCTTGTTGGTTATCCGGATTGGTGGCCTCGGAACTCACCCAAGCTCGCCGGCCGCGGTTTCTCACCGGCAAATAACAGCAACAACTGTAGCGCGGGAGATCTGGGTCTGGATGAGGAGGCAGACAGCAAGCGCCGGCGCCAAGACCGCGCGCCACAGATGGAGGAAGACTGTCGGAGGCGTGGGCGTATTCTGCACAAACGACGGCACAAACAGCGGCGGAAAACTTCAGCAGACATCGGCGCGCTGGAGACGAAGAGGAACGCGGGCCGGGAGGGCCGATTTACAGTGACGGGCCGGGCCGGGCAGCGGGCCGAGCTCCAGCAGGAACGGGCCGGGCCCGGGCCCCTTCCTAGCTTTGACAGTTGACCAGTGGTCAACGCTGTTGACCGCACTCCAAACCTCAAATAATATGCAATCTGAAAAGTTATCTGGTATGGAAAATTTTTTGATTTTAGATTCAGGGTGTTCTAACCATATGACTGGTAGGAAATTTTTCTTACAAAATATACATCCTATCTGTCCGCATATTATTGGATTACCTAACGGTGCCAAAACTTTTACTGTGCACGAAGGAATGGTCTCTTTAAGTCCTACATTAAAACTCCATCGAGTGTTGCTAATTCCTAAACTCACATGCAATTTAATTTCTTTGTCTCAATTGGCAAGAGACTTGCAATGCTTTATCACACTCTCTGACAAATTTTGTTTTATACAGGACCGTATCTCGATGAGGCCGATTGGTACCGATTGGAGTGGGTGAGCAGAGGAATGGGATTTTCTTCTACAAACCTATAGAATTGAAGGAATTATACACCTTTTCTAGCACGGTCCTTGATTCAAGCACATTATGGCATATACGGTTGGGACATCCTTCAGATTGTGTCGTCAATAATTTTTTGGGTAATTCTAGAGACTCTACAACTGGAAGATTACCTTGTAATATTTGTCTACATGCCAAACAAACTCGTGATTGTTTTTCTCTTAGCATCAATAAAGCATCTACAATTTTTAACCTAATTCATTGCGATCTATGGGGCCCATATAAATCCAAATCCACTATAGGTGCTTCATATTTTCTTACAATCTTAGATGATTATTCTAGGGCTATTTGGATATATCTACTGTCAGAGAAAAGTGAGGTTGCATCTATTCTTCAAGATTACCTTACCATGATCAAAACCCAATTTCACAAAACTGTCAAGACAATCCGTAGCGATAATGGACAGAATTTGCACCCCTAAACTCGTATCTTGCTAACCATGACATAATCCACCAAACTACTATTGCTGGCACACCACAACAAAATGGAAGGGTTGAACGCAAGCATCGACATATCTTAAATGTAGCTCGGGCATTACGATTTCAAGCAAATTTACCTATAAAGTTTTGGGGAGAATGTATTTTTGACGGCTGGGTATCTCATTAATCGAACTCCCTCAAAATTGTTACAAGGTAAGACTCCTTATGAGTTGCTATGCGAAACGACACCATCCTACTCTCACATTAAGAGTTTTGGGTGCTTAGCTTATGTTCATAACCACGATACCCCAAAAGATAAATTTCGCGCCCACAGCAGACCGTGTGTTTTCCTTGGCTACCCTCTTCATAAGAAAGGATGGAGATTTTATGACCTGCAAACAGAAAAATTCCTTATGTCCCGAGATGTGATTTTTGATGGAACAAGATTTCCATTCCACGAAAAATCAGATACTTCAATTTCTACAGACTTCACACAATTTTACAACTTTGGAGAACAAGTTTTGGGCTCCAAGCAACATAGTATGCAAGATAGGGGGAGTTTAGCACATAACACACCTAGCCCAGATCAAATAAATCCTACCCACAGCCCACCTGCAAACCCAGATCCACCAACCCTTTCCCGCAGCCCACTAACCCACGACCCAGCTCCACTATTCCCTTCCCACAGCCCACCTCCACTTTCACACACTGATCCACACCTCTCTTCCGGCCCGCCAAATACACAACCCCGCAGCCCAGTTCAGCGAAGCCCACCACCAGCCTCTCCCGCAGCCCCACTCCAAACTAGCCCAAGTAGCAATCCACATCCGCCTCCTTGCGACAAACCAAAATTGAGCCCACTTATAGCCCACTTCAGGATGATATTCCTGCCAGATTGCCGCAAGACAATCCGCCAACTAATGCACCCAGACGAAGCACTCGAATTAAACATATTCCGATTCGGCTCCAAGATTATGATTGCAATGCATTATGGAAGTCCTCTATATCCCATTCCTCCTCTGCTCTCTCACCTTCTTCGGACCTTTCAGTTACGTCCCTTTATCCTATAACAAAATTTGTGGACTATAGTAAATTTTCTAATGCACACAGTCAATTTTTAGCATCTGTAGCAACGGAATCCGAGCCTACCACTTATTTTGAGGCAGTTTCTAATCCTCTCTGGCGCACCGCTATGCGCCAAGAGATTGATGCTCTTGAACAAAATGGTATATGGACTTTAACCTCTTTGCCTCCTGGAAAACGTGCACTGGGGAGTAAATGGGTCTACCGAATTAAGTACAAAGTGGATGGCACCATCGAGCGATATAAAGCCCGTTTGGTAATTTTGGAAAATACACAAATGGCAGGTATTGATTTCACAGACACCTTTGCTCCCGTTGCTAAAATGGTCACCGTTCGTACTCTACTTTCCGTTGCCACTGCTCGCAACTGGCTTATCCATCAAATGGATGTTCACAACTCATTTCTGCATGGAGATTTACAAGAAGAAGTATATATGCGACCACCTCCAGGATTTCGTACCCGTTACAAAGGACAAGTCTGTCGTTTAAAGAAATCTTTATATGGTCTTCGCCAAGCCCCTCGATGTTGGTTTTCAAAACTCACTACCGCTCTCCGTAGATATGGTTTTTTCTCAGTCTTATGCAGATTACTCTCTTTTCACATATTCTCGAGGGAATATTTATCTATGTGTTCTTATTTATGTGGATGATTTACTCATTATTGGAAATTCCCTATCCACACTTGAAAAATTCAAAGCTTCATTACATAAGTGCTTTCACATGAAGGATTTGGGATCGCTCAAATATTTTTTGGGCATAGAAATTGCGAGAAACTCCACGGGATTATTTTTATGCCAAAGAAAATACACATTGGAAATTCTCTCTGAAATGGGTTTATTAGGTGCCAAGCCGGCATCTACTCCTGTGGAACCTAATCATCAGCTGGCAAAAGCATCTGGATCATTGTTTGATAACCCAGATCGCTACCGCAGACTCATAGGCAAGCTAATATATCTCACACTCACTTGGCCCGAACTTGCATATGCTGTACATACACTTGCTCAATTTATGCACGTCCCTCGTCATGCTCATTGGGATGCTGCTATCCGAGTTGTCTGTTATCTGAAAGGGAGCCCTGGACGTGGCTTTTTTCTTTCCTCTAACTCTCCTCTTTCGTTAACTGCATATTGTGACTCCGATTGGGCCACCTGCCTGATAACTCGACGATCTCTCATTGGTTATTTTATCTCTCTTGGTGGGTCTCCTATTTCTTGGAAGGCAAAGAAACAACATACTGTTTCTCGTTCATCTGCCGAAGCTGAATATCGATCTATCTATGACTTTATGTGAACTTAAATGGTTATCTATTCTCCTGCGGGATCTTCATGTTCCTGTCACTCGCCCCATTCCATTGCATTGTGATAACCAGGCTGCTCTTCATATCGCTGAAAATCCTGTTTTCCATGAACGCACTAAACACATTGAAATAGATTGTCATTTTGTTCGTGATGCTTTTCAAGACGGTTTTATCTTTCCTGCATATATTCGAAATGAAGAGCAACCTGCCGATATTCTCACTAAAGCCCTTCATCCGACACATTTTCAACGATTAGCTTCCAAGTTGGGCATTTCTGACCTTCATGCTCCAACTTGAGGGAGAGTGTTAGACATATATTTAAAATAGGATTACTATTAATCCTAAACTGTGTATAATTGTGTTTCCTAGTTGTATTTAGTTAGGACTTCTACTTCTAATCTGCTTAGGATTTGTCACTTGGACAATCTATAAATTGTACACTATTCTCACATTAATGAAACAGAAAACATAAGATTGTTTTCCCCACTGGAAACTTTCATTAGTCGATAGAAAATAGAATCAGGTTATAAAAATATTTTTTTAAAAAAATAATAGAAAGGGACTTCTAAGAATCGAAAATAGTTAGAGGACACTTATCATAATTTTTTTAATTTACTATCATGTTGTTTCATAAAATTGATATTACAAGATTAAATTTTGACTGGTACTATTAACTTTTTAAGCTTTGTTGGTGTTGTTCCAATGGAGAGTCTCTAAACATTGGACATAATGGTTGTCCACTTCCCCTCTAACTTACTGTAAAGAGAGGAAATTCTATTATGGACATAGTTCATATGTGGGAATATAAATTTATTGACTTCTATTAAGGCATAATAAGGTGGATATTGTAGTTTAATGGAAGCCATAGAAGCCAAGAGGTCTATGATCTCGATGCATAATAGAAGTTCTTGTAAAAAGATATGCACGAATGGCGCATATTCATACCTTGTATTTAATAGAATCGTATGTAACATCATGTTTAAATTTAAAGTTTATATTTGATTTAAATAGATTTTTTTTTTAGAAAAAATAGATGTTGTTGTTAAAATATTATAATATCAAAAGAAATATTACTTGAATCGAGTCAATTTTATGTCTTCTTATCCCTACTACATATATTAACTTTTTAATGAAGTCATTATAGTCTCTTCACCTGGTTTTGCAATAATTCTTTCAAGCTCTTAATTCTTACTCTTTATCCAAATATAATAAATATTTTAAAAGGGAGTGAGTGTATACTATATATATGTTGTCTCCTCTTTAAAGAGGAAAAAAGAAAAGATTATGAAACAATGGATAAAGAAGAAACAAATATTAATGGTTTTCATGGCCAACAAACAGATGGAATTAATTGAATTCACCCTTCCAAAATGACCAAAACGTGCTCTGTTTTTCTGTCGAGCAAAGGGCACCAAGAGAGATCCTTCCCCATTTTAATCTACAGTTTTTTTATCATCTCATATACTTTTCTCAACTAACATGCTTATAAAAAATAATAATAAATCAATTCTAATAAGAATTTAAAACTAAAAATATAGTATGAAGTTAGCACCTCTTATATTGGTACGGCGTTCACGGAATTGTGCACAACCCTATCACGTGCAGTGGGCTTTCTTCCTTTAATGCTGCACAACCCCTTTTTTTTTTTTTTTTTTCTTTTATAGGAGTGTAAATGAATCAAGTTGTTCGATCGAAACTCGATTTAAATTCATTATTCAATAACTCGTCGAGTTCAAGCTCGCATTGACTAAAAGATCCTCCAGTCTTGTTTATGGCCTAATTATAAGCAAATCGGATGAAATGTTGTATGTAATTGAAACTTATTTTATAAAATGATGTTACAGCATATTTTTCAGTTAGATTTGGTTAGTACAATCTAGGTTGAGAAAGCAAGTTGATGAACAATAAGGATGTTTCGAGATAAACTGAGTTGATGAAAGGCATGTATGACTTTATCAAAAAAAGAAAATATTTAAAGCTATAAAAAATTATTGTTGAAGACTGGAAAGTTGTTAAAGAAAGATTTAAATGAAGAAAATTGGACATAAATAAAATAATTTATATTTATTTTGAAAATATATTATTGAAAAATGAATAAAGTGCGTAAAAAGAATATTACAAATTATAAAAAGTTTTAAGAAAAGAAAAATATGTTTGATTTTATTTTTGTTATCTTTGGTCTTCAACTTTTTTAGCTTTTTATAGCTATTTTCTTGTTTTATAATTATGTCAACATTTCTTATGATTTCCATCCTGTTAGAGATTGAGTTGAGGTTGATCCAACTTTACAAAATGATTAACAAAATAAATTTTATATATTTATTCCTATTAGTATATGTCCATAACTCATTAGAAAAGCTTGTTACTTAATTTTCTCTTCATATCATAAGGATATAATGAATAGAGAAAGGATAGTAAAATGAGAAGTCATAATTCAATAATAAAAATATCTTTTTATAAGGCGATAAATATAGCATATTTATACTGAGTTCTAAACTTTTAGTGTGCATGATATTTTTTACGTAGACATTAAACAGTCTAGTAGGGGCTATAAATATAAAGAATTTTGACTCTTGATAACAAGAAATAGTGTACCTTAGTTATTTTTGAAGAATTGATTTCGAATTTGTATATTTGTTCACAGATTGCATTCTATCTTTATTAATTAAAAAAAATTAAAAAGGAAAAAGGATGGGAATATTAATAAGGAAGTCCTGGATTTGCCCTCCTGATGGCTGCCCTTATATGCCTCCCCAATCTCCTTTAAGTAGCCTACCTTCCTCCCCTTTCCATTCGCCCCCACCCATTCTTCTTTCTTTCTCTCTCTCCCTTACTGCATTTTGCTCTTTTCCTCCTTCGCAGTACAAGTCCGCCGCGTTAGAAACTCATTCTCTCAAGTGGGAGGAAAGAGAGAGAGAGAGAGAGAGAGAGAGAGACAGAGCAGAAATTAATTGAAAAAAATGGCTCCAACATCTATGCTCTGCATAGCAACTCTACTCTGGTTCTTCATTGCTATCAACGCCAAAATCCCCGGTATTTATACCGGAGGACCCTGGCAAAGCGCCCACGCCACCTTCTATGGCGGCAGCGACGCGTCTGGCACCATGGGTACCCCCTCATTTCTCTTCTTTCCACTCTTTTACCATGTCTAGTGTAATTTAGCCACCAAATCGATTTATGTTTTTTTTACTATGTTCTAAACTTTTCTCTGTGGAAAAATCGCCCCCAAATTTAAAAAAAAAAAACCCTTTTCTTCTCTTATCCACCGCGAAAAATCCACATAATGGACTCAGTTACTTCCTCTAATTAGTTGTCTGGAATCCATATATTATGAAATGAAGTCGTATTTATTTATGTTTTTGATTGTTTGGTTGTTTGGTATAGGTGGAGCTTGCGGGTACGGAAATTTGTACAGCCAAGGCTACGGGGTGAACACGGCAGCTCTAAGCACAGTACTCTTCAATGACGGTTTAAGTTGTGGTGCTTGCTTTGAAATCAAATGTGCCGACGACCCCAAATGGTGCAATCCCGGCAACCCTTCAATCCTCATAACTGCAACTAATTTTTGCCCTCCAAACTATGCCTTGCCCAGTGACAATGGTGGATGGTGCAACCCTCCCCGCCCTCATTTTGACCTTGCCATGCCCATGTTCCTTAAAATTGCTCAGTACCGTGCCGGTATTGTCCCGGTCAACTTCCGCCGGTAAGTTTCAAAATTACTTTAAACACCCCCACTCCCCCTCCGTCCCATACTCCCGTGCCCATAGTAGTTTTATTTAATGACCAAATTCAACAGAACAAACCACCAATTGTTTAATGCGGAATGGGGGGCACATGGGAATATTTACTGAATTCTATTGTGGTCCCTTGAGGTTTAAGAGGGGCTTTTTCGTCACCCGTTACCGGAAATTCATGGGATTGGAGTTGGAGACAAGAAGAGTAGGAGGGTCACTTTTTTTGGATCCTTTTTAGTTTTAGTTTTTGACAAAGTAATTTAGTGATGAAAATTGTTATCCCTATGTAAAAGGCCGCACTAGTACTGCGACTGTGGGCCATGTTACCCGTATTACCGGTCAACCAAGAAATTTTAGCCGTCTAAAAGTTCTACGTGTCATCATTTAATTACATCTTGTCATTTGTTTGTTTTGTTGGTACCATTCCAGGGTTCCCTGCAGAAAGCAAGGCGGAATCAGATTCACCATTAACGGATTCAATTACTTCAACTTGGTTCTTGTGACTAACGTGGCCGGTGCTGGTGACCTCATCCGCGTCAGCGTCAAGGGTACCAAGACCAACTGGCTTCCCCTCAGCCGTAACTGGGGACAAAATTGGCAATCCAATGCGGTACTCGTCGGTCAGGCCTTATCCTTTAGAGTCACCACCAGTGACCGCCGATCCTCCACCTCATGGAACGTCGCTCCACCTAATTGGCAGTTCGGACAAACCTTCTCCGGAAAGAATTTCCGAGTCTGAAGGACATAATCCACCCTCCAGAAGAATTTAATATTCTTCCTTTTATCTTATAGTACTGGTGTTTGTACTGAAATTAACCTTAATTTTGTGTCTGTCGGTCGGTCGTCCAAGATTTCCCGCCTTGAGTTTTCTCTTTTTTCCTGGGAAAATTCCAAGGTTGCCGGGAAAATCAGAATATAGGGTAGGAAAGTATACTCTAGTAGTAGTAGTAGTAAGTGATAGGGAGGAGAGAGAAAAAAGAAAAAAAAAAGTAAAAAAGTACTTTTAAGAATGGTAACTTTTTAATGGTCGATTTGTTTTTGTATTAAGATGCGCGGGCGAATGGTAAAAAAGTAAATGCCATTTGCCAAAGTGAAAAATGACTGGGCGCTGAAGCGGCTGCAGCAGGAAAAAGTAAAAAAGCATGTAGCCCGCAGCTCCAGTTTTGGAATTTACCTTTACATACTACTTATATCAGTAATTAAAATTCAATTTACCGTGTTTCTAATTGGTTTTTTTCTTTTTCTGCTTTCTTTTTTTGGCTTATTGAGAAATTACTTTCTCTTCTTTTGGTCCCTGCTGCTGTATTGTGATTGCCACAAATTAACCAATTGTTATTCAATCCCACATTATCAAGGGCTCTCGAATTTGTGAACACAAAATGTGATATTATAGTATTTAAAAATAACAAGAACATTAAAACTTTAAGATAATACATATATAGTGGATGTCTAAATACGTCTTTGAAGAGAATTAGAACTATCAAGACCCAATTTTTAATGGACTTTGACTCTCTAATGACAAGCCAATTCATTTTAGGGTTAATTCTTATACTTGGTACCTATAAATAAGACTTTATGTAATACATTAATAATGTATAATCAGTTTCTAAATTTCTAAGTCGCCTTTCTGTCTCTCTTCTTTTCTCTATTACTGTTCTTTATATTTCTTCTTATTCTTACTATACAATGCCTAGCCTTTAGTTAAATTTATAACACGTTATCAGCATGATAGCTTAGATTAGTATTAACCGAAGTTCGTCTGAAGTATAACTTTTGAAGAAATTATTGAAGAACTATTCTTCGAAGGTTTAAAGTAATAGTTTTGATTTTTATTTTAATTATATCAAATCTTACTAAGTTTGAGTTTTTGACTTTGGATATCACGGGAAAGAATTATATGTCATGGATTCTTGATGCTGAAATCCATCTTGAATCAATGGGTCTGGAAGACACCATTAACAATAACAATAAAGAATCAAATCAAAATCGTGCCAAGACAATGATTTTCCTTCATCACCATCTTCATGAAGACTGAAGGCTGAATACCTAACCGTGAAAGATCCACTAATTTTATAGAATAGTATAAAAGAAACGTTCGATCACTTGAAGATGATCGTTTTAGCTAAAGCTCGTTATGAGTGGTTGCCCCTGAGGTTGCAAATTTATAAATCAATTAATGAGTATAACTCTGCTATGTTTAGAATCTCTTCACAAATGAAATTATGTGGAGAAAAAATAACTAAGATATGTTAGAGAAAATATTGTCTACCTTCCATACCTCGAATATGCTCTTGCAGTAGCAATATCGAGAGAAAGGCTTTAAAAAATATTCAGAGTTAATTTCATGCATTTTAGTTACGGAGCAGAGTAATGAACTGCTCATGAAAAATCATGAGATCCGACCAGCTAGTTCTGTCCTAATTCTTGAAGTGAATTCGACTAGGATTAATAATAATAACCTTGAAAGAGGCCGCAGACGTGGTTGTAGCTGGGGTAGGTAAATCTATTATGGTAACCACCAAAAGAATGAGAAAAATAATAAAAAAGGTAATGATATGACCTCAGCAAAGCATGAATAAATATACTATAGATGCGGTATGGAAGGGAATTGGTCACGTACTTGTCGTGCAGCCAAACATTTAGTTGAGCTCTACCAAGCATCAATTAAAAATGAAAAACCTTAGAGGAGGAGAGGGGAAGGGTGAATAAGGTTTTTGGCTAACTAAAAAACTTTTGGACAATTAAACTATAGAACCTCCGATTTTATTTGAAGAAGAATTTAATAACTCTTTTTAATAAAATTCCTAACCAAACAAAATCTTTTTTATAAAGAAAGATTAAACAATAAATATAGAAATAATGAACAAATCACAAAAGAGAGATACAAAGAATTTATAGTGGTTCACTCTCTCAATAGGGCTACATCCATTACCTTGAGACGTAACTCAAGGATTTCACAAATTCCATTAGTCACAAGTCTTTAGAAAAATACCACAATGAGGATCACCCTCCAAGGGTTTTTCACATAAACTTCAAAGTTCACAAAATAATACACGATAATCAAAATATGAAAGGATCACCCAAAGGGTTTTCACAAAACCTTTGATAGCAAATAGGTGTAAGAGAAGAGTTGGAACAATATTACAAAAAGAGCTTGCGATAAAGAGAATACAACTTTTTGTAGTGCTTCTTCAAGCTTCCCTTCCTCTTTAAAAAATGATCAAACAATATAGCTCCAAGAAGTTTGTCTTTTGAATAATAAATTGATGATTAAAAATGCCTTTTAATGCTCTTAAATGTGTTCACAAAATTCCTTCAACTACCGCTCATTTATGGCTGATCAATAGCCCTTTTATATGTGAAGGTAAAAAACTAGCCGTTACTGAAGTAGCAATGGTCATTTTTTGAGAATAAAAACAGAAATTGGACGACCGGTTTTAAAAAGTGGACATCCGATTTTTTTAAAGAATAGAAATTCGGTCATCCGATTTTCTTAAAGAGTAAAAATAGGAAGATCAATTTTCTTGTATGCTTAAGAAATTTTCGGATGTCCGATTTAAAATCGGATGATCGATTTTTATGTGAATCCACAAAATTCGGATGTATGATTTTCTAAGGAGTAGAAAATCGAACCGATTTTCTAGAACTAAAATCGGGTGACCAGTTTTCCTGCAGATTTTCTTTTACTTTCAAAACATGTATTCTTGATGTAACAACTTTAAAACATGTAACAATTTTAAATCATCAAAGCTTTTTCAAGAGCACATAAATTTCTTCACAAAATATTTTTTCTAAGGAGCTGACATAATTGATCAAAAATCAAAGAAGCGGGAGTGTTACATAAATACCTTATAAAACTATCCCTAAGCAATCTTATTGCCTTCAAGGTCTTTAACTTGATCACTTCATCTTCATAAAATCTTGTAGTCTTGAGTGATCTTTTACTTCTTTGTAGATTATCCCTGAGACTCCTTTTATGCATCTTTTGTTCTCTTTACAAAATTATTTCTATTATCACAAAACACAAGTTAATCATAATTAAAACATTACACATATGCCCTTAGGGCTTACAATCTCCCTCTTTTTTATTGTGACAAACAAACATGCAAGATGATGACTGTATAGAATAAAAAAACACAGTTAAGCCAAGAGAATGCTTCGAAGATCAACATTACGATTCAAAGCATATAAAAAACATGAGAGAGAGAAAGAACTCCCCCTGTTATTTAAAAACATACCAAGGGTTTGAAAAAATAGTTAGAAGACCGAAAACTTCCCCTTAAAACATGCTTTATACAACAAATATGGTATCGAGACATCATCAATTAAACATAAGGCCATATCAACAGCAAACTTAATGCCTTAGCAACAAACATATCATATAGCAATAGTAAAGCCCCACACACCCTAAAGCATCAAGGCAAAACAACTTAAAAGCACCAAGGCATCAACAACAAGTCATAATGCAAGGCCATATCAACAAGTCATAATGCATCTTATATTTTCCTCCTTTTTGTCATAAATAAAAAAAATAAGTTATATGAAGGATCATTGAAATAGAATAAGGGAACTCTCATCATTAAGATTTCATCATTAAGTTCCAAAAAAAAAAAAAAAAAGGCCAAAAATAAAAAAAAGTTTTAATAGATAAAACATAAGTAAGTGACATGAGTTTTGACAAAGTCACTAACCAAAGAGGAATCATAGGCTATGAAGCTTAAGAACTTTAAGACATAAGGAATGAAATAGAAGCTTAATAAACTTCAAACTCCCCTTTTTTTGTTTTTCTTTCTTAATTTCTTTGAGATCCACATTCGCCTCATTTGTCTTCTTCTCTTCATCTTGCTTCTAACCTCATTACCCTTTCTTGAGTATCCGATATTTTTCCATCTAGGGTATCAAACGACTATTCATTGAGGCTTGCATGGAGGCTATCATCACCATAAGTTGTGACATACACCCGGATGATTGTTCCTTCTTCAACCCTTTCTTGCCTCTTTTTCGGTCTCATTTCTCTTCTAAAAGTTTCCTCTTCACTTTCCTCTTCATCCACATTCATAGCTCCTTGCCCCTCATCATCATCATCATCATCATCATCTTCTTCTTCTTCTTCTTCTTCCTTATCACTCTCATCATTATCTTCTTGTCCTCCTCTCACCAACATACCTTGCTCATTTCTTGAAAATCCCATTCTTTTGAAGGTATGTTTGTTATATATTTTTTCATATACCAATATGATCACCAACTCCAACCAAATTTAGCACAAAGTATTGGAAAACTTTAGTGAGAAAACAACCATACGGAAAACATTTTATAGAGGAGGTATGAGTAGCTAGCATATGTTCAACAGCCATAAAACCAAAATTCATCCTTCTATGTTCATGTAAAGATAGCATAACAAAAGAGTGCATACCTGTGACAGAAGATTTGTGACCCACATTAGGAATAATTATGTTGGAAATCATGTGGTGTAATAATCTTCCATAATCATCAAGTTTATTAACATTTTTGTTATCATGCCTCTTTAGAACTTCTCCTTTGGTAAATAGTTCTTCAAATCTTCTCTCACTGTAAAGGTTGGGATCAAAGCATTTTTTGTTTTTGGTATAAAATCTAATGCCATTTTCAAGTTTTCCTAAGATATTGTTTAACAATCTATCATAAAAAAAATATCTTTACCACCTACCCTAGAAGTTACTCATTGATATGTAATATTTCCTTGCTTTTGAACTCTTCCTTTATGTAAATTAGCATAGAATTCATAGATCATTTTAGGATAGTAGAGTTCATTAACTGTAAGCAAGGGTCCCCAACTAATATCTTCAAAAAGATTAGGGATAATCTCCATACTTTCCATATCAGATAGATCAACTCTATGAATTGGAGCATTTTTTCTCCTTTTTCTTGTCCATTCTTCTAAGTTTGCAGCTTTTGACCGAGATGAACCTTTCTGGTAGCCTCACTTCAGTTGCCACTCTCTTGCCTTTTCCTTTTCCAGTTCTTCCATCTCTGCTACTTCCTCCTTCTTCATAATTTTCTTCCCTTCCAACATTGGCATTTTTAACTTTCACTATTTTAGAGAAATTTAAAGTAGGAGAGTGATTAATCATTTGAGAGATAGAACAATCGATTTTGAGAGAAGAGAAAACTTAGTAGGTTTTGATACTGAGGTTCAATGGTGAGTGGATTGAGAGAGAGAGAGAGAGTCGACAGTGAGAGCTATTTCAGAGAGAGAGAGATTGGTTTTTGGGAAGGATTGAGAGAGAAACGGACGATGAGCATTTTCAGAGAGAGAGAGAGAGAGAGAGAGAGAGAGAGAGAGAGTAAAACAAATGAGAGATATTCTCCCCTTTATGATATATAAATTACAGTTGCCGCCGAAAAGAAAAATCGGTCTACCGGTTTCTGAAAACCGTCATCCGAATTTTTTTAAATCAAATGAAATCTGACGTTCGAATTTTTTGAAAATGTCCAGTTTTGTAGTCCGAAACTCTCGGCTTTTTTTTGTGAAGAAAAGAACTTGAAACTTTCAAGAAAAAGCGGACATCCATTTTTTTTAAGACTCGTCCGATTTTACAACCTGAAAATCTCAACTTAAAAAATGGAGAAGAAAAGAAAAAAAAATTGAAACTTAAGACACTCATTAGTTTTGCAATTTACCAACACCAAGTAATTTCCTTAAATAACAGAAACGATCTTTAGAAAGGGCTTTTTTAAAAATATCAGCAATTTGATCTTTTGTGCAAATATATATTCCAAAATTACATCTCCTTTTGCAACATGATCTCTTATAAAATGATGATTGATTTCAATATGTTTTGTTTTTCAATGTTGTACAGGATTTATAGAAAGATTTATTACACTTGTGTTATCACATAAAATAGGTATGTTTTTTAAATCAAAACCAAAATCAAGTAAAGTATGCTTCATCCAAAATACCTGAGCACAGCAACAACCATCTCTTCTTCCTCCTTTGTATGTTCCTCCATAGATTTCATCCAAGGAATTATCTATGTCAGTATCTTTCAATTCAAAAATGTTAGATTCATCAAAGTTCACATGAACCGACTCTTCAACACATAAGGTTCTTTTGTTGTAAATCTTATAAGCTTTCTTGTTTGAAGAGTAACCGAGGAAAATTCCCTCATCGAATTATGTATCAAAATTTTCAAGATTGTCCTTGGTGTTTAAAATAAAGCATTTACATCCATAAACTTTGAAATAGCCAATTGAGGGAGTTTGGTTAAAAATAAGTTTAAAAGGAGTTTTCTTCAAAAATAGTCTCAAGACAACATGATGCATTACGTAGCAAGCGGTGTTAACAGCCTCGGCCCGAAAATATTTTGGAAAGGAGTTTTTACAAAGCATTGATCTTACAATTTCTTGTAAAGTGCTGTTTTTTCTCTCCACAACACCATTTTGTTGTGGGGTTTTAGCGGCCGAAAAATTGTGTGTAATACCAAAAATATCGCATAGTTTTGTAAAATCTTGCCACCAAGACTAGTGGTCCTCATTGGTCCAAATAAATCTATGTGAATGAGTTCTAAAGGTTTTGAAGTAGAAATCATCTTCTTTGGTTTAAAAGAGATCTTAACTTGTTTTCCAAATTGGAAGCATCACAAAGTTTAGTTTTCTCAAAATGTAATTTTGGTAAGCCTCTTATAAGCTCTTTTGAAGAAAGATGGTTTAGTAAATCCATGCTAGCATGGCCAAGCCTTCTATGCCAAAAAATGCATCATTATCATGAACCGAGAGACACTTTAAGTTTTGAGAAATAAGATCTTCAAGGTGGAAAACATAGACATTTCCAACTCTTTTTGCAACAAAATTTTTTTTGTTTTCATGCTTATAATGATTGAAGAAGAATCACTTTCAAATACAAGTTTGCAACCATTATCACATAATTAACTAATACTAAGAAAATTGAACTTTAATTTATCAATTAAGAGAACTTGCTTAATTAAAGGAGAAGAGTCGTTACCGATGTTATATATACCAATGATTTTTCCTTTCTTCTTATCTCCAAAAGTGACAAAGCCACTTTTGGTTTCCTTAAGCTCAACATAAGAGATGCATTGCCAATGATGTGTCTTGAACATCTACTATCCAAGTACCATTTAGTTGAACTTAGTTCGTGTTCCTACAATAGAAGAAGTAGAGATGACTTTTGGTACCCATATTCTTTTGGGTCCATGAATGTTAGTTGCTTTTTCTTTTACTTTCCAAATAGTTTTTACTTCCATTTCAGTCTTTCTTTTTATGAAACATTTTGTGTCCTTGTTACCATTCTTTTCACAATATGTGCAACAAATGTGTGAGAAGGGTTAAGAAGCTTTTATAAAGTGTGTTTGGTTTGAAAAAGTATTGAAGTGATTATATCCAATACCGTTTTTGTCAAACGGTAATCTTTGAGAAGCAAGAAGTTGTTCAAAGTTTTCTTTTCCTTTTGTAAATTTTTCAATACACATGGTAAGATCATTCACCTTTCTTCAAATCATTTTAATCAACCAAACATTTCTCAAGAGAAAGAAATTTTGAACAAAGAATTTTGTTCTCTATAACAAGTTTTTGAAATTCTTTGTTTGAGAAATCCTTTCAACTTTTCAAAAGTTTTAAAGATTCATGAAGTGTTTTGTTTTCACAAACAAGTTTTGAATTTTCCTTTAATAAATCATCAATCTTGTTTTTCAACTCCTTGTTTCTTTTAGAAATCTTTTTGAGTTCATCATACATTTTAATAAGCATAGAATTATGATCATCATCATTGTCATCAATAAGACTAGAGAAGAGAAGGTAAAGATTGTACCTTACTTTCCAATGCCATGAAGCACATTTTTGCTTTTTTTTTTTCTCCTCCACGTCTTACTCAAGTCTTAATCTCTAGCTCCTATTAAGCCTTTACCTTTCTTCTTTTTCTTTATTGCTTCAAGCTTTGCTGCTAATGCTCCTTTTTCCTTTTCTATGACTTTTGGGCAATCGGCTACAAGATGGTCGGTGCTATTGCATTCAAAACACCTAGCCTTGAAGAGTGAGGAGCTTTTGTCATCCTTTCTTGAATGGAGGTTTCTTCCATCTTTTGTTGAAACCTTACTTGTAATTTTTTTGAACTTTCGAATCACTAAGTCCATATCTTCATCTTTATTATTTTCATCCTCAATGTTGGATGAATTTGCTTGCTCTTTCTTATTTTCTTCGAGTACCACACCTTTTCTTCCCTTGTCTTCTTCTTCCACTTCATTTAATCTCTTTATCTTCATCTTATACGTGAGAAGGGATCCTATGAGCTCTTCAATTGGAAGAAGTCTCAAATCTTTGGATTCTTCTATGGCAAGAGTTTTTGGTCGCCATGCCTCTGTAAATGCATCAAGAACTTTTCTATTTACTTCTCCTCTTGTGTACTATTTTCCATATGCCTTTAATCCATTTGTAATGTTGGTGAATCTTGTGAACATGTCACTAATGCTTTCATTTTGCTTCATCATTAATAGTTCATAGTCTCTCACCAACATGGCCAATTTTGATTCTTTTACTTGATTTGTGCTTTCATGAGTGACTTCTAACAATTTCCATATTTCATGAGTCAAATCACATCTGCTCACTCTATTTTACTCATTTGCATCCGAAGTACAACTTAATATATTCATGGCTTGAAAATTGATAGTCATCTTTCTTGAGTCAAATCGTCGAATTCCTCAACCTTCTTGACTCTTCCATCCTTTTAGGGGACAAAAGGTCCTTTTTCTACAATACTCCAAAGATCAAAATTAATAGAGCAAATATATATTTTAATCCCTAACATCCAAAAAGTATAATTAGTGTCATTAAAAAGAGGAGGTCAATTTGTAGAAGAGCCTTCTACATAAGGTAAGTTTAAAATGCTAGCCATTTTATAAAAAATCTTTGCTTCTTAGGATGTTAAGCCTTTTGAAAGAAGACCTACTCTGATACCAATTGAAAATCCTTAGGGGGGTGGGGGGTGGGGGGGAGGGAGGGGGGAAGGGGGAAGGGGGAGGGAGTTAATAAGGTTTTTGGCTAATTAAAAAAACTTTTGCACAGTTAAAATTTAGAACCTCTGATTTTGTTTGAAGAAGAATTTAACTCTTTTTAATAAAATTCCTAACCGAACAAAATCTTTTTTATAAAGAAAGATCAAACAATAAACATAGAAATAATGAGCAAATCACAAAAGAGAGAGACAAAGAATTTATAGTGGTTCACTCTCTCAATAGAGCTACATCCACTACCTTGAGACTTAACTCAAGAATTTCATAAATTCCACTAGTCACATGTCTTTAGAAGAATACTACAATGATGATCACCCTCCAAGGGTTTTTCACATAAACCTCAAAGTTCACAAAATAATACAAGATAATCAAAATATCAAAGGATCACCCAAAGAGTTTTCACAAACCCTTTGATCACAAATTGGATATAAGAGAAGAGTTGGAACAATATTACTAAAAGAGCTTGAGATAAAGAGAATATAACTTTTTGTAGTACTTCTTCAAGCTTCCCTTCTTCCTCTTTAAAAAATGATCAAACAATATAGGTTCAAGAAAATTTTCTTTTGAATAATAAATTGATGATTGAAAATTCCTTCAACTACTGCCCATGTATTGCTGATCAATAGCCCATTTATATGTGAAGGTACAATACTAGCCGTTACTGTCAGCAGCAACGATCATTTTTTACAGTAAAAACTGAAACCGGACGACCAATTTTGAAAAGTAGACGTCTAATTTTCTTAAAGAACATAAAATCGAATGACCGATTTTTATGTGAGTCTACAAAATTCAGACGTCTAATTTTCTAAGGAGTAGAAAACCGGATGACCGATTTTTTTGAACAAAAATCAGATGACCGGTTTTCTTGTAAAACACAGATTTTCCTTTACTTTCGAAACATGTATTCTTGATGTAACAACTTTAAAATATGTAACAATTTTAGATCATCAAAGCTTTTTCAAGAGCACTTAAATTTCTTCAAAAAATATTTCTTCTAAAGGGCTAACATAATTAATCAATAATCAAATAAACAAGTTAGAGAGTATTATATAAATACCTTATAAAGCTATCCCTAAGCAATCTTATTGTCTTCAAGGTCTTTAACTTGATCACTTTATTTTCATAAAATCTTGTAGTCTTGAGTGATCTTTTGCTTCTTTGTAGGTTACCCTTGAGACTCATTTTTGTGCATCTTTTATTTTCTTACAAAATTATTTCTATTATCACAAAGCACAAGTTAATCATAATCAAAACATTGCACATATGCCCTTAGGGCTTACAAAAAATAAAGGGAAAAATACTGATGCCAATTTCACTTCTCGTCCTGATGACAATGTTGGTGATACTCGGATGTTGGAGACTTTTCGAACATCATGAAGGGAAGGTTGATCATCTGATTAGTGAAGGGCATGTTAGGAAAGAATAATTTATTAATTTATTTATTTAATTTTAATCATGTTAGTTTATTCATTTATTTTTTTATTGTAATTTTATTAAGTTTTTGGAGGTGTAATTTTTATTTATGTTTATTTCTGATGTAAAAGTTCTTTTATTTACATTCTATTTTTATTTAGATATGGCTATTTTCCCATCTTCTAAATAGAAAAATTTTCAGGACATATATATATTATTGATAGTAGAACTACGCACACATTATTAAAATATGAGAAATATTTTTCTCAATTAAATTTGGGAGAAACAAACGTGCATACTATAAGTGGTAGTGCAAAGTTAATTGTATTCTCCAAAAGAGCTAATATCTTTTTACTTGGAGGTACAATATTGACCATAAAGAATGTGTTATTTTCATCAAAGTCTCAAAGAAATTTATTGAGTTTTAAAGATATTCGTTTAAATGGATATTTTATTGAGACTACGGAAGAAAGTGGTAGTGAATACCTAAGTATCACTACAAATTTTTCTGGCAAGAAACAAACATTAGAAAATTTTCCATCACTTTCTTCAAGCTTATATTATGCCAAAATTAATGCAATAGAAATGCATCATTTAGTAAATCAGAAGTTTACTAACCCAAATAACTTTATTATTTGGCAAGATCGATTAGGCGATCCTGGGTCTATAATGATGTGAAAAATTAAGAAATTATGTATGATCATCATTGAAAAATGAGAAGGTTTTGAACTCAAATGAATTCAAATGTGCTGCGTGTTCTCAAGGGAAATTAATTATTAGACCCTCATCAACAAAAGTGGGAGTTGAATCTCCAACATTTTAAGAAAGAATTCATGGTGATATATGTGGACCTATTCATTCACAAAGTGGGCAATTTAAATACTTTATGGTATTCATTGATGCATTGACTAGATAGTCGCATGTATGTTTATTATCATCTCGCAACCTGGCATTTGCGAGATTACTTGCCAAATAATTCGCCTACGGGCACAATTTGCTGATTATCCAATTAAGATAATTCGCCTAGATAATGCTGGAGAATACTCTACCAATACTTTTGATGCCTATTGTATATCTATAGGCACTTACTATTGAACATCCAGTAGCTCCTGTTCATATAGAAAATAGACTAGCTGAGTCATTTATTAAAATATTCCAATTATTTGCTAGATCATTGTTGATGAGAACCAAACTCCCACATCTACTTGGGGACATGCTATTTTGCATCCTCCGACACTTGTACGAATTAGACCATCTCATTATCATAAGTACTCTCCATTGCAATTAGTGTTTGGGTCTGAACCCAACATCTCCCATTTGAGAATTTTTGAATGTGCTGTTTATGTTCCAATAGTGCCAAATCAATGCATTAAAATGGGTCCTGAAAGAAGATTGAGGATGTATGTTGCTTATGAATCTCCCTCAATTATAAGGTATCTTGAACCTTTAACGGGAGATTTATTTATTGCAAGATTTGCAGATTGTCAATTTGATGAGACAAAATTTCCCAAATTCGGGGGAGAAAATAAACAGAAAAGGCAAGAAATTACATGGGTAATATCTTCATTAAATCATTTTGATCTGCGCACAAGCGCAAGTGAACTTGAAGTTCAAAAGATTATTCATTTGCAGAGAATTGCAAATCAATTACTTGATGCTTTTGCCGACTCCACAAGAGTAACAAAATCGAATATTCCTACTATAGATGCTCTTATTCGACTTGAAGTCCCTGTAGGACAAAATAAAAATCCTATAGCAAATGAGTCCAATAAACATTAGAAGTGTGGCCAACCTTTTGGATCCAAAGATAAAAATCCTCGCAAGAAAAGAGGATTAAATGATCAAAGTGATCATCTTGAAGGATTGAATAAAAAAGACCAAGAGACAACTAAAAAGAAGATCCTACTATTTAAAAAAATAATGAAAACTTAGAGAATTCAATCAAATTTATTGCTACGAGAATATATTGGAATTGTAGAGAAACGATTCTAGACAATACTTTTGCATAAAACGTAGCAATTGATGTTCTAAGTAATATTGACGATCTTGAACCACAATCAATTAAAGAATGTCAGAATCGAAAATATTGGCCCAAATGGAAAGATGCAATTTAATCGGAATTAAACTCCCTTGAAAGTCGTAAAGTTTTTGGACTTATAGTTCAAACTCCAGAATGAGTGAAACCAATTGGATTTAAATAGGTATTTGTGCGAAAGCGCAATAAAAATAATGAGATTGTTAGATATAAAGCACGATTTGCAGCACAAAGGTTTTCCTAAAGACCAGGAATTGATTATGAAGAAACATATTCCCGTATGATCGATGCAATTACATTATATTATCTTGTGAGTTTAACTGTTCATGAAAAAGTAGATATGCATCTGCTAGATGTAGTAACTGTTTATTTGTATGGAGAACTTGACAATGAAATTTACATGAAAGTCCCTGAAGGATTTAACATGCCTGAAGTATGTAAGTCAAGTAATCGAGAAAATTATTCCATAAAATTGCGCAAGCCTTTTTATGTATTGAAACAATCTGGTCGTATGTGGTACAATTGCCTTAGTGAATATTTATTGAAAAAGGGATATAAAAATGATCTCATTTGTCCATGTGTTTTCATTAAGAAAATGAAAAAGGCTTTTGTTATTATTACTATATATGTAGATGATATTATCCTTATTGGAACTCCTTAAGAGCTTCTAGATGTAAGAGATTGCTTAAATCAAGAGTTTGAAATTAAAGAATTTGAAAAAACCAATTGGTTTACAAATTGAACATCTTGAAGATGGAATGCTTGTACATCAATCTACATATGTTGAAAAAAGTTTAAAGAGATTTTACATGGACAAAGAACATCCTTTGACTAGTCCAATGGTCGTTTGATCTTTAGATACTATGAAAGATCCTTTTAGACCACAAGAGAATAATGAAGGACTTCTTGGTCCTGAAGTACCATATCTTAGTGCAATAGGAGCAGTAATGTATCTTGCAAATAATACATGACTAGATATTGCATTTTATGTAAATTTGTTAGCAAGATATAATTCTTCTCCAACTCGACGACATTGGAATGGAGTAAAACATGTCTTATGATATCTCCAAGGGACGATTGATCTTGGATTATTTTATTCAAATAAATCTAATCCAAAATTTATTGGATATGCTGATGCTGGATATCTATCGGATCCACACAAACTTGTTCCCAAACTGGATATTTGTTTACATGTGATGCTACTACCATATCTTGGCATTCCACAAAATAATCTCTAGCTAGTACTTCGTCTAATCATATTGAGATAGTAGTTATCCATGAGACAAGTAGAAAATGTGTGTGGCTAAGATCATTGGTCCCTTATATATGAGATAATTGTAATTTATTCTCCAAAAAAGAAATTCCAACAATCCTGTATGAGGATAATGGTGCTTGCATAGCACAATTAAAAGGAGGATATATTAAAGGAGATAGGACAAAGCATATTTCACCAAAATTTTCTTTACTCATGAACTTCAAAGAAATGGTGAAATTGATGTGTGATAAATTCGGTCATGTGACAATTTGGCTGATTTATTCACTAAGGCATTGTCGACTGCAATATTTAAGAAATTGATCTATAAAATTGGCATGCATCTACTAAAATATCTAAAGAGATCTTCTCAACAATGGGAACATATTTTATACATAAAAGAACAGTGTACTCTTTTTCCTTCACTAGACATTTTCTCATATGGTTTTTTTTTCTCTAGTAAGGTTTTAGCGAACTATGCCTTTTATGTTATAAACATCCAAGGGGTAGTGTTATGAAATTAATGTGTAGATAGTGGATGTAGAAATACGTTCCCCGAAGAGAACTAGAACTCCCAAGGCCTAATCCTTAATGGACTCTGAGTCTCTAATGGCAAGCCCATTCATTCTAGGGTTAACTCTTGTACTTGGTGCCTATAAATAAGACCTTATGTAAGACATTAATAAAATGCAATCAGTTTCTGAATTTCTGAGTCTCCTCTCTGTCTCTCTTCTTCTCTTTATTATTGTTCTTTATATATCTTCTTATTCATACTATATAGTGCATAGACTTTAGTTAAATTTATAATAGGTTTAAATATTTACGACACTTTTAAAATATTCATTGTAACTGATGAGAGATGGTCCGTCAACTACATCACAGAAAACCAAAGCAATGCACTTAGGATAACAAAATTGTATCAATGTTCCTAACAGTACCAACCTAGAGTACAAAATCCCGCTTTAATTGGCCAAATAGAGACAACATATAAGCCATCTTTCTACATTTACTCTTTAGTGAATATTGTACGTTAAACACTATTAATTGCTAATCATTGCTTAGTTATTATCTTTATATCACTACTTACTTAAGTATCGTAGTGTAATTGTGGGACAATCCTCTCTCCTTGACTCGCTCTTGTCTTCAGACGCTTGTGTCCAATATTCATCAGTGGTATAGTAAAGACTTTTGTCAAGTAAAATCGTCAAATCTTGTTATTCTTACGCTCCTTTGAACATTTATTTTTCTCAGTCTTCCGAGAAAGAGACCTTGAATATGATAAAAGTATTCACTAAGTAAAGTGATTTAATATAAACTATTATTTTTAGTAAAAAAAAAAAAAAAAGGTTTTAGCATTGTGCACAAGAACTAAGAGCATTGAAAATAAGACAATTGTTAAGTCAAAATACCTTTTATACTCTTGGTAAATAAGGAAAGATAGATAATAAGAGTAAAATAAATGAACAAAGAGATGAATAGAGATTAAAAAATTCAATAAAATGTTCATTTGTAAAGGATAAAAAGATTTATATTTTTATGAATTTTCAATCATCCTAAAACATCAATATTTGTGAGAGTAGGTAGTGAAAGAGTTTGATTGAATGGACTCATATCTTGACATTCGAGTAAGGTCTTTGCTAGCAAATTTATTTTCTTCAGGGGATGGAAGATAATATTGTTGATAAATTGGGTCCTTTTCCCCTCTTTGGTTTCTATGTCCTTTGTGCCCAAAGTAAATGGGTTAGATTTCCTTCTCTTTCTTTCCTTTTCCTTTCCGGGTAAAGTTGACAAAATTGCTATAGAATACATAAATATAAAATTAGTACCCGGTTATGATAGAATACAAAGAATAGATTAACAAAATTGCACTAAAACCTTAATTTTTATTTTATATATTATATCTTTGACACTAACAATAAACTAAAATTATAAAAATACAATGCTTCTTTTTGCTGGAAAATAGTCTGCAATTACTATTACCAAAAAGAAAAAAAAAAAAAAGAAAAAGTTCGCAATTACTAATAACAGCACCACATGAGTTGGAGTGAATTAATTCAATTGGGGGATCCCATTAGTTAGCTGAAATGAAAGACATTTTCCCCCAATAGGAGGGAAATGGTTTCTTACAGAGTCAACTTCCACAAGCATCACACATTCTAAAGGATTCGTTTTCATTATTTTCTTAAACTCAAAACCAACTACGAAGTTGGGTTTCTAACTCTTATTCAATGTTTGATGTATTGAAATGATATAAAATGAAATTCCTTTATAGTTAGAATTTTTTTTATTCAGAATAGATTGAGAATCATTTTTCAATTCTAGTGGTTGGAAATAATAAAATGATGATTCCTTCTATAAGTTCGAAAAGCTTATTATTAATGTCGAATTATAATAAAATTATATATAATATGATATAAATACGTTCCTAATATAAAATATATTTCAGATTTAGTACACATTAAATCTACAAAAAACATTAAATACTTTATTATGGTAAGATAACAGAATCGAGCACCAAGAAAGCAAAAATTAATTGACTAATAAAAAAGTAAAATTTTGTTATAACGAAAAGAAGCAAATTTATTAATAAATAAAGAACAAAAGATATATGAGAAGATAAGTTATAATAATATTCAAGGAAGGTGAAGACTTGAGTACAATCAAACCTCAACAAAACTAGTATATATAGACCACAAAGCTGTGGTAGTTTCCTAATGTTTTGCTAAATTGATATAAAAAAAGGAAAGTAATAAGCAAATGTTAAGTAAGTAATTAATATGGATGTCTTTTATTTATCTAAAGTAGTAAAACTCCCACATTAACCCTCTTTCTTAATGCCTTTTAATGTAAGATGTATTAACTTAATTTATGGTGATCTAACCTTTGATGCTATATACATGAAGAGAACATCAGAAGAAATGACACACCAACCAGAAGAAAGAAAAGAAGAAATATTATTTACTATTCTTTTACCTCTTTATTTCATAGTTTATATTTTAGTTGTTCTTTTATTTTTTTGGTATAATCCTTTTAAGGATTAATTCACTAGTGTATTTACCAGTTTGGAGGTTTGAAGATTTAGGTAAGTTTTATTTTATAAGTTTTACTTTAATTGCATCTTACTAAACTTGAATTTATTGCTCTTAATATTTCTGGAAAAAATTATCTATTATGAATACTTAGATGCTGAAATCTATTTGGATGCAATGGGTCTTAGAGACACCGTTAAAGAAAATAACAAAGCATCAAATCAAGACCGTGCCAAGGCTATGATATTTCTCCACCATCATCTCCATGAAGATTTGAAGCTAGAATATCTCACCGTGAAAGATCCACATATTTTGTGGAATAATTTAAAGGAAAGATACGACCACCTGAAGATAGTTGTTCTTCCAAATGCACTGTATGATTGGGTACATTTGCGACTCCAGGATTTAAATCCATTAATGAGTATAATTCAACCATATTCAGAATCACTTCTCAAATGAAATCATGTGGAAGAAATATAACTGATCCTGCTATGCTAGAAAAAATATCTCCACATTTCATGCCTCGAATATGCTCGTGCAGCAGCAATATCGAGAAAAAAGTTTTAAGAAATATTCTGATTTAATTTCATGTCTTCTTGTGGCTGAACAAAATAATGAGTTGTTAATGAAAAATCATGAGACTCGATCAACTGGCTCTACTCTAGTCCCTAAAGTGCATGCAACAAGAGCTTCTAATCATGGAAAAGGTCGTGGTTATGGTTGAGGCCGTGGCCATGGACACGATCGAGGCAAATATTTTCCTTATTATCATGAGAAGGAGGAAAATTCCTCAAAATCTAAAAAGAATGAGAAAATAAAATGGAAAGAGATAGATCCAGCAGATGGTGAGGACACATATTATCGATATAGTATGAATAGACATTGGTCGCGTACCTGTCATATGGCCAAGCATATTATTGATCTTTATCAGTCCTCACTAAAGGAAAAGGAAAAGAGTGTTGAAGCAAATTTTGCTTCACAAAATCCTGCAGAAAATAATGTTGATGTTGATGATGTTTCTATTGATGTGACTCATTTGGATGTGGCTAATTTTCTATGCGAAAGCAAATAAATCATTTGATTGGAAATGGACAAGTCCAGGAGACTTGATGTTTTATTTTTTAAGTTCACTTAAAATTTATGTTAATTATGGCAAGTTTTATTATAAATAATAATTGAAGATCTTTATAATAAATATTACTATTTCATTTCTTATTATTTTATTTTAAAGTTTTAAATTTATTTATATATTTTTGTTTGAAGGTAATACAGCTCTTATTCCCTATCTTGGATTAAAAAAATGAATTAGAAGATATTTTTCTTATTGATAGTGGAACAATGCACACCATACTTAAGCATAAAAAGTATTTTTCTCAATTAAATAAGGGAAAGATAGACGTTCATACCATAAATAGTAGTGAAAAATTAATTAAAGGCTCCAAAAGTGCTAATATATTATTACCTGAAGGAACTATTTAGTTATTCATAATGCATTATTCTCTATAAAGTCTCGAAGAAATCTATTAAGTTTTAAAGATATTCGCCGAAATAGATATTACATTGAGACAATGAATGACACTAATTCAGAATATTTGTGCATTAGTGCAATCATTTCGGGTAAAAAACATGTATTTGAGAAGTTACCATCTCTTTCGTCTGGCCTATACTGCCTAAAATTAGCTAATTGAAATGCATCATTTGGTAAACCGTAAGTCTACTAATCTAGATAAATTTATAATTTGGCACGATCTATTGGGACATCTGGGATCCATAATGATGCTTAGAATAATTGAAAATAAACATGGCCATTAGTTGAAAGGTCATACGATAATGAATCCAGAAGAATTCACATTTGCTATTCTCAAGGGAAGTTGATAATTAAATTAGCATAACCAAAAATAGGAGTTGAATCTCCTACATTATTGGAACGAATTCATGTTGAAATTTGTAGTCCTATTTATCTACCATGTGGACCATTTAGATATTTTATGGTCCTAATTGACGCATCGACATGATGGTAAAATTTATGTTTGTTATGAACTCGCAACCTTGTATTTGCGAGACTTCTTACTCAAATAATTCGCATACGAGCACAATTTCCAAACTATCCCATTAAGAAAATTCATTTAAACAATGCTGGTGAATATTCTTCCCATACCTTGGATGTTTATTGCATGTCGATTGGTATAAGTAGTGAACATCCTGTAGCTCATGTTAAAACACAGAATGGGCTAGCTGAGTCATTAATTAAACGACTGCAGTCAGTTTCTAGACCCTTACTAATGAGAACAAAACTCCCTACATCTGCGTGGGGACACACTATTTTACATGCAGCAGCACTTATACGTATAAGGTCGACAAGTTATCATAAATACTCTCCATTACAGTTGGCTTTTGGTTCTGAGCCAAATATATCACATTTGAGAATTTTTGGATATGCAGTTTATATTCTTATTGCTCCAAATCAATTCATCAAGATGGGTCCTCAAAGGAGGTTGGGGATATATGTGAGAAATGATTCTCCTTCCATCATCAGGTACCTTGAGCCATTAACAGGTGATGTCTTTACTGCAAGATTTGCTGATTGTCCATTTAATGAAAAAGTGTTCCCCATATTAGGGGGAGAACATCAGCAATAGAAGAAAGACATTACATGGAGAGCATTATCATTAAGTCATCTAGACCTATGTGGTCGGGATTTTTATAACAAAGTTTTAACCCAATACTTGCAAGTGCACAAGATCAAAGTAATATGAAAGTATTAGGGTATCGAACACAAGAGAAAGGCTTAACTACTTAAATTATTATCTTCCTAAATTAATTCTATAAAAAGAATCAAAGTTTATTATCTAAAAATTATTACTAAATTAAATAAACCTAATAAATAAAATAATTAAAATAACGAGAGCTTAACCAAAGAGATAATTTAGAACCTTGAATCCACCACTAACTTATATAACAATAATTTAATTTTATTTAGAAGAAAAGATTAAACATTCATGTGGTGATCTAGGCTACAAGCTTCGATTCACTAGAGAAATATATCTTGCTTAAATGCATAACATAATCCATCTAACCATTAGCATGGCTTATTCATTCCTATGACATAAATCATCTAAAATTAGCATGAACTATTTAATTCTAAAACCCACAATATACTTGCAAAAATCATATATCTCTCATACCCAAGACTACAAGAATTAAGCATGGATAAAAATATCAATTAACCCAAATAATTATTCTACAAGAACAATCACAAAGAATTAATTGCATCAAACCAATAACATCCCAAGATATGCAATCACATAAATATTATAATAAATCTCCAAAAATAAAATAAACCAAAGTTGCATGGCTAGGGTTTCATCAAGATTCTAAAAATAAATTTAGTTCATGGCTAAAGGGAAAGAAATATCATGGCTTTCTTTTAATTAGAAGCTTGCTGGAATTTTTCTGCTATTGCTGGAAAATTCTGCTGGAAATTACTTCAGCTGCTGGATTTTTGCTTCTTCTGGAATCTCTTGGAATTTCTACTGCAGAAATTATTCTACTGCTGCTTCAATTTGCTGCTGCTATTTTCTCCCTTCCTCTTCTTGTGTGGCTCTTCTATATATAGACAAAAGAGAAGCAAAATCCTAATCCTTAAAGGATTCTACTAAAGTTCTAATCCTAATCCTTAAAGGATTCAAATATTGCAGCTTCCCTTTACCAAATTTAATATGGAATCTTTATTTTCCATTCTTTCTTTTTTTTTTTTTAAATCTGCACAAAGATAAATAAAATAAATTAAATATAATAATTATGACTAATAAATAAATAAAATATTTTCAAAGGCTAATAATTAAAACTTAAGATGTTTATCTGTATTAAAAATCGACTCTATCAACTCCCCCACACCTAAGTTTTGCTAGTCCTCAAGCAAAAATAAAGAATAAAAAGAAAAACTAACTAGCCACATTCGTAGGACTCACGATTGCACTTAGCATGTGCAACAAGCCATTTAAACCCCTAAGTTACCCCTAGTGGATGAGTATGGTCTCGTGAGGGTTTGCAAACGACGTACCCACAAAGTCAAAATAAACAACAAACTTTAGAAAAGATAGAGAATAGCCCAAATTAAGTATCCTCCATCAATATCTCAAACTTATCAAGACAAATACTCTTCCTCTCATTTTTAAACTTAAGTAAACAAACAAATATTCAATTATCTCCCATAACTAATGCAAAACTTGTGTAATGTGTGATCGTGGTCATCAGAGAGTATGAAATAAATACTAAATAAAATTTCCAAATTACACATAGAGAACAAATCTCAGCAAGAGTTCATTCCATAGGCTCACTCTTCATACCTTCTCTCCACTAATCAAGGATTCTCAACTCAACTCAGATCAGGTAAGACTTTAAAGCTTGTAATGTAAGGTTAAGGCATTGGTTATCAAGCGAAGGTAAGGAATTCAAAATCAAAGAAAAGAGAGCTTACAAAGAAGATGGATACTTTAAAATTTGACAAACTTTCTAGCTTTGTTTTTGCTCTTTTTTTTTCCAGTAATACATTCACCAACTACCATCTTCTTTTGCTTAAAATTTTATCATTTAAGGCCATTCTTTTTCTTACATTTATAAATTCGGGCCTCTTGAATTTTTTTTTTCTTTCTTTGCACCTTATGACTTGTAACAATCATGTATCAACTTTTCTTTCTTATCTCTTCTTTTATTTATTTTTTTTATAGCTCAATACATTTTTTTTCAGCACAACAAGTCATATATATATATATATATTTTTTCTTCTCCCTTTTGTCAAAATAACTTCTTTTTCCAAAACACACAAACAACAACCCATCATTGAAGCACTAGTTAGAAGTTCGCATTAAACTCTCTACAAGATTAAGGGTTAATATTTAAGTGGTTTAAAGAAAGATATAACATTTAGGCTCAAAAGGGTACAAAGATAAAAATTTATGAAATTTGGTAAGCTTGAAAGGCACAAACGATTCAAAGAAGGCCTATGACCATCGTCTTTGAGTCAAATAAGGAAAATCTTTCTATTTCGCCTCAAGAGGTACTCAAGTAAGTTCTAGAATGTACGGAAGAGATTCATCAACTTTATGTAGCTCAAAAATAATGTAAAGGATTTATTAAATACTAACAATGACCCATGTGTTCAAGTGTAAGTCATGCAAAAGTTATAACAAATATAGAACATAAGTCCGTCACCATAATTAAAAACAAGAAAAAAAGTACTTTTCTCAACTCATTCAAGACATTTTTAAAGGAACTCAAATAGAATCATCTTTTAAGTGAAATCATATTTTTTGTTTTTTTTTTCAAAATAATGTAGAAAAATAAATAAAATAAAAAAATTTAGAAAAAAAATTGAACAAGAAATACGAGAAAAAACGAAAATACTAAAAAAAATAGTAGATATCAGAATAAAAACATCTTCTCCCCCACACCTAGACCCAACATTGTCCACAATGTGATAAAAGAGTACCAAGAGTAGAAGAGACAAAGAAAAGAAAAATACAACCTCGTAGAAAAGGGAATATTAATGCATGTCTGCAAGAGTAGTAAACAATCTCTGTAATCTCCATGGTAATGATAAGTTGTTTGATTACCCTACAAAAAAAAAAAAAAACACTTCATACCTTTCTACCAATCAAGTGAAATAAAAAAAAAGTAAAATAAAAAAAAATAAAGTAAATAAATAAAATAAAATTTGGGTTGCCTCCCAAAAGCGCTAATTTTAAAGTCTTCAGCCAGACTCTATCACCAACTAGTCCTGATATGTAGGATCTACCAATATAGTAGATTCAATTTTACCTTCTCCAATGTCATTGGTAATAACAGGCTTTAACCGTTGTCCATTAACAATCAAGATTCGGTTGTTTTTAAGATCTTCAATCTGAACAGCACCTGAGGGAAAAACTTGTTTGACAATAAAAGGTCCATCTCAACGAGATCTCAACTTATCAGGAAAAAGACGTAATTTAGAATTAAAAAGCCAAACTTTTTGGTTGGGTTCAAATGATTTTCGAGAAATCATCTTATCATGAAAGACTTTAGTTTTAGCTTTATAAATCCTAGCATTCTCATATGCCTCATTTCGTAATTCATCAAGTTCATTTAATTGAAACTTTCTATTAGAACCAGCTTGCTTCAAATCAAAATTAAGAGCTTTAATAGCCCAATAAGCTCTATGTTCTAATTCTACTGGCAAGTGACAAACTTTCCCAAAAAGGAGTCTAAAAGGAGACATTCTTATAGGAGTCTTATAAGCTGTGTGATAAGCCCAAAGTGCATCATTCAATCTTTGAGACCAATCCTTCCTATCAGGTCTAACAGTTTTCTCAAGAATAGATTTAATCTCTCTATTAGACACTTCTACTTGACAACTTGTTTGGGGGTGATAAGGGATAGCCACTTTATGAGTTATAGAATACTTCGTAAGAAGTGCTTCAAGAGAACGGTTACAAAAATGACTTCCTCCACCACTAATAATAGCTCTAGGGGTACCAAATCTACAGAAAATATGATCTTTAACAAATTGAACAACTATCTTATGATCATTTGTTCTTGTAGCTATAGCTTCCACCCATTTAGACACATAATCCACTGCTACCAAAATGTAATGATAACCAAAAGAAGATGGAAAAGGACCCATAAAATCAATTCCCCAAACATAAAAAATCTCAACAATTAAAATAGGTTGTAAAGGCATCATATTACGTTTAGAAATAGAACCAGTACGTTGACACCTTTCACATGCCAAATAGAAATTATGAGCATCTTTGAATAAACTAGGCCAATAAAAACCACTTTGAAGAACTTTAGCAGCAGTTTTACGACCTCCAAAGTGTCCACCACATGCATATGAATGACAAAAAGTTAAAATACTATGAAACTCACATTCAGGTATGCATCTACGAATTACTTGATCAGGATAATGCTTAAACAGGTAGGGATCATCCCAATAATAATATTTAACCATTGAAAAGAATTTATCCCTATCTTGTTTATTCCAATGTGTTGGGATTTCACCTGCAGAGAGATAGTTAACAATAGGTGCAAACCAAGGGCCAAGAGAATGTGATAAAGAAAATAATTGCTCATCAGGAAAAGTATCTTTCAAAGCAACGGATTCATCATGATTATTATCCCCCAGTCTAAATAAATGATCAGCTACTAAATTTTCAGAACCTTTCTTATCTCTGATTTCAATATCAAATTCTTGTAAAAGTAATATCCATCTGATCAATCTTGGTTTAGTCTCTTTTTTAGACAATAAGTATTTTAAAGCAGAATGATCAGCATAAATAATTACTTTCGAATGTAAGAGATAAGAACGAAATTTCTCAAGTGCAAAAACTACAGCTAATAACTCTTTTTCAGTTGTGGTATAATTTCTTTGAGCATCAGTAAGAGTTCTACTAGCATAGTAAATGACATGAGGTTTCCTTTCAATATTTTGCCCCAAAATAGCTCCCACAGCAAAATCAGAAGCGTCATACATGATTTCAAAGGGCAAAGAAAAATTAGGAGCCTGAACCATAGGTGAAGATATAAGAAGAGAACGAAGTCTTTCAAAAGCTTTCATGCAAGATTCATCAAAATTGAATACAACATCTTTGCTCAAGAGATTAGATAAAGGTCTAGCAATCATGCTAAAGTCCTTTATAAATCTTCTATAGAATCCTGCGTGCCCAAAAAATGATCTAATTTGCTTGACAGATTTAGGTGGAGGAAGATTAGCAATTAAATCAATTTTAGCTTTATCTACTTCAATTCCTTCTTTAGACACTTTATGTCCCAAAACTATTCCATCTGTAACCATGAAATAACTCTTTTCCCAACTTAAAACTAAATTGGCTTCTTCACATCTTTCCAAAACAGCAGACAAGTTATTAAGGCAATCTTCAAAGGTAGGTCCAAAAATAGAAAAATCATCCATGAAAACCTCAAGAAACTTATCAACCATATCAGAAAAGATAGCAAGCATACATCTTTGAAAAGTAGCAGGTCCATTACATAATCCAAAAGGCATTCTACGAAAAGCAAAAGTACCAAAAGGGCATGTAAAAGTAGTTTTCTCTTGTTCTTCGGGGTACACTGGAATTTGGTAGTATCCTGAGTAACCATCTAAAAAGCAATAAAAACTTTGACCAGCTAATTTTTCAAGAATTTGATCAATAAAAGGTAGGGGGAAATGGTCTTTTCTAGTTGCAGCATTTAGTTTTCTATAGTCCACACACATTCTCCACCCAATAACCACTCTAGTAAGAACTAACTCTCCTTTCTTATTCTCAATTACAGAAACTCCTGCCTTCTTTGGTACAACCTGTATAGGACTAACTCATGGACTATCAGAGATAGGATAATAGATACCAGAATCTAAGAGTTTAACTACCTCCTTTTTTACTATTTCTTTCATGTTGGGGTTTAACCTTCTTTGTAATTCCCCAGAAGGTTGCACATTCTCTGTTAGATGTATTCTATGCATGCATACATATGGGTCTATTCCCTTTAAATCAGCTATGGACCACCTTATAGCCCTCTTATGATTAGAAAGAACTTTAATCAAATCTCTTTCTTGGTCAGATTTTAACTCAGATGAAATTATCACAAGCAAAGTTTTATTTTCACCTAAGAAAATATATTTAAGTTTAGAAGGAAGGGTTTTCAATTCAAGCTGGGGTGGGCACACAAGAGAAGGTACAGTATGGGATTTTGCATGCACAGGCAAAGGCTCATGATTTCCAACCCACAAAGAATTTTCTAGTGGTGTAATAAAAGTAAAATTAGAATTTATATCATCCATGAACATAGTATTCTTATTCTCAATAGAAGCAGATCCTTTAGAACACATTAAAGGTAGAGTTTCTTTAGTTAATTCATCAATCATATCGACCAAATAACAATCATAATCATCTTCCATAAATGGCTGTGAAGAATTTTTGAAAATATTTAATCTAATCCTCATATTCATCATAGAGACATCCATTACCCCAGTTCTACAATTAATAGTAGCATTTGCAGTAGCTAAGAAAGGACGACCTAGAATAACAGGAATATGAGTTTTGGAAGATCTACCAGGTTCCATATCTAGGACTACAAAGTCTACAGGGAAGACGCCTTTATCAATTTGAACAAGAACATCATCTATCCTCCCCTTAGGTACCTTGATAGACCTATCAGCTAATTGCAAAGTCATATCGGTTGGTTGTAATTCTCCTAATCCCAATTCTTCATAAACGGTGTAAGGAATCAAGTTAACACTATAACCTAAATCTAAGAGTGCCCTATCTATTTTATGATCACCAATAAGACAAGAAATAGTGGGAACGCCAGGGTCTTTATATTTAGGTGGAGTGTTATGTTGCAAAATGGAACTCACCTGTTCAGTTAAGAAGATTTTCTTAGAAACATTACTTTTAGATTTTCTTTTGAAAGTGCACATGTCTTTAAGAAATTTTGCATAGGCCGGGACTTGCTTAATGGCATCTAAAAGTGGAAGGTTGATTTTAATTTCTTTGAAAGTTTCTAATATGTCTTCCATTTTATTGTCCTTTCTAAGATGTGGAGGTGGTAATAAAGCTTGAGGGAAGGGAACCTTTGTCTTGTATGAAGTCATGGGAGAGGATTCCAGAGTTTTAGAATTAGAGGAAGAAATTAGTTTCTTTTCTACCTTCTTTTCAATTTTAGTCTCTATATCAATCCCCTCAATCTCGTTTTCATTTAAATCACTATCTTTAATAGGTTCTCTTACTTTATTATCTACCAACTTCCCATTCCTAAGAGTAATGACAACTTTAGCTCGCTCATGATAATTAGCTCTAGGGTTCTCTATTGGATGACTAGGAAGCTTACCCTCATCTCTTCTACTTATTGTATTAGCTAGCTGCCCTATTTGAGTTTCTAACTTAGCAATAGATTGAGTGTGTGAGTCTAGAATTTGTGTCGTAGATTCTAAACTTTTCAAAGCAGATAATACTTTTTCTTTAAAAATAGAGTTTCCACTTTGAGGAGGATGAGGAGGTACATACCTTTGAGATTGAAAACCAGGGGGAGTAGTCATACCAGATTGTCTGTTTTGTTGATATTGTTGTTGGCCTAATTGAACTTCCCCTCCTTGTTGCCTCCAGGAGAAATTAGGATGATTTCTCCAGCCTGGATTGTACGTGTTTGAATATGGGTCATTCTGTCTATGAAATCCTTGGGCTGCATTGACTTGTTCCTGCACAAATTCTGGAAATAGTGAAGCACTAGGACAGTCATAGATAACATGAGAAGGACTAGAGCAAATTCCACAAACACTTTGCACATTAGTAGAATTAGTAGGCAATGTATTCAAAGCTAATAATTGATCAAATTTTTTAGATAAAGCATCAACTTTCACAGAAAGATTAACATTCTGAGAAACTTCAAACATTTCCTCTATTTCCTATTTGCCTAGATATACCTACTCGTGAGGAGGTGACGTATTGTTGTGAATTATCACTCAAATTTTCAAATAAATCCCATGTCTCATCTGCAGTTTTATGAAGAAAGGTACCATCACAAGAAGAATCAACCATTTGGCGATTTCTCTCATCTAATCCTGAATAAAAGCTTTGTATTTGCTGCCATTTAGGGACTTCATGGTGAGGGCAACTACGAAGAAGTTCTTTAAATCTCTCCCAACTCTCATGAAATTGTTCATTATTTTGTTGGGAAAAAGTAGTGATTTCTTTCCTTAACCTTGTAAGTTTACCCATAGGAAAATATTTTTTTAGAAATTCCCTAGACATCTCAGTCCAAGTACCTATTCTCTCACGTGTGTGCAACCAATGTTTAGCCTTATCCTTCAAAGAAAAAGGAAAAAGGCGTAATCTAATAGCATCATCACTTACATTAGGTAGTTTAAAAGTAGAGCAAATTTCTAAAAACTCATCAATATGCTTATAAGGATTTTCAGAATCAAGCCCATAAAAAGATGGTAACATTTGAATAGTAGAAGCTTTGATTTCAAAGTGATTTGCCTCAATTTCAGGTAGTCTATTACCTATTGGTGAATTATAAGTGTTAAGAGTAAAATACTCCCTTAATGCTCGTGGATTTTCAGCCATTTTAACCTGAGAAGTGTTAGAAATTTTTCCTTGTGCTCTAAGTGCCTTAAGTGTACGCTCTATCTCAGGATCAAATTATTTCAAATAAACAGAGAGCGAACGACGACCATACATTAATAAACAAATTCAAAAAATAAAAAAAAATTACCACAAATAATAATGATGAATAAACTATCAAATAATGAAATAAAAAATAATAATAATAAAAAAAAAACGTTGAAGACAAAAAAAAATTATATTTTTTTTTTCAAGAATAAAAGTAGAATAAAAAAAATACTATCAAATTTTGGAGGCAAGAACAAAAGCAATTAATTTAACCTCTCCCCGACAATGGCGCCAAAAACTTGGTCGGGATTTTTATAACAAAGTTTTAACCCAATACTTGCAAGTGCACAAGATCAAAGTAATATGAAAGTATTAGGGTATCGAACCACAGAGAAATGCGTAACTACTTAAATTATTATCTTCCTAAATTAATTCTATAAAAAGAATCAAAGTTTATTATCTAAAAGTTATTACTAAATTAAATAAACCTAATAAATAAAATAATTAAAATAACGAGAGCTTAACCGAAGAGATGATTTAGAACCTTGAATCCACCACTAACCTATATAACACTAATTTAATTTTATTTAGGAGAAAAGATTAAACATTCATGTGATGATCTAGGCTACAAGCTTCGATTCACTAGAGAAATATATTGTGCTTAAATGCATGACATAATCCATCTAACCATTAGCATGACTTATTCATTTCTATGACATAAATCATCTAAAATTAGCATGAACTATTCAATTCTAAAACCCACAATATACTTGCAAAAATCATATATCTCTCATACCCAAGACTACAAGAATTAAGCATGGATAAAAATATCAATTAACCCAAATAATTATTCTACAAGAACAATCACAAAGAATTAATTGCATCAAACCAATAACATCCCAAGATATGCAATCACATAAATATTATAATAAATATCCAAAAATAAAATAAACCAAAGTTGCATGGCTAGGGTTTCATCAAGATTCTAAAAATAAATTTAGTTCATGGTTAAAGGGAAAGAAATAACTAATTTATTTGAGAAAATCATGGCTTTCTTTTAATTAGAAGCTTGCTGGAATTTTTCTGCTGTTGCTGGAAAATTCTGCTGGAAATTACTTCAGCTGCTGGATTTCTGCTTCTTCTGGAATCTCTTGGAATTTCTGCTGCAGAAATTATTCTACTACTGCTTCAATTTCCTGCTGCTGTTTTCTCCCTTCCTCTTCTTGTGTGGTTCTTCTATATATAGACAAAAGAGAAGCAAAATCCTAATCCTTAAAGGATTCTACTAAAGTTCTAATCCTAATCCTTAAATGATTCAAATACTGCAGCTTCCCTTTACCAAATTTAATATGAAATCTTTATTTTCCATTCTTTCTTTTTTTTTTTTAGAAATCTGCACAAAGATAAATAAAATAAATTAAATATAATAATTATGGATAATAAATAAATAAAATATTTTCAAAGGCTAATAATTAAAACTTAAGGTGTTTATTTGTATTAAAAATCGACTCTATCAACTATGCATAGGCACTAGTGAACTAAAAGTTCAAAGGATAATTCATTTGCAAGGAATTGCAAATCAGTTGCCTGATGCCTTTGCAAACTCTACAAGAGTTACGAAATCTCATCTCTCAGCTATAGATGCTCCTATTAGAATAGATGTCCCAGCAGGAGAAAATATAAGCTCTATAGCTAAGATTCTAAAACACGCCTGAAGCATGGCTGAACTACAAGAGTTACGAAATCTCATCTCTCAGCTATAAGCTCTACAAGAGTTATGAAATCTCATCTCTCAGCTATAGATGCTCCTATTAGAATAGATGTCCCAGCAGGAGAAAATATAAGCTCTGTAGCTAAGATTCTAAAACACGCCTGAAACATGGCTGAACTCTTGGTTCCAAGGATAAAAATCCTTGAAAGAAAAAGATATTAAATTATCAAAGTGATTCGCCAGAAGAGTTAGATAAAAAGAGCTAAGAGAATATTGATAAAACCGTTCAGTATTTAGAAAATAATAAAAATATAGAGAATTCTATAAAGTTTGTTACTACAAGTGAAAGTTGGAATCGAGTGGATAAGATTCCTGATAATGTCTTTGTATATAATGTAGCACTTAATGTTTCAAGTGATAATTTAGACCCTGAACCAAGATCATTTGAAGATTGTCGGCATAGACCATATTGGTTAAAATGGAAAGATGTCATTTAGTCATAGTTAGTCTCATTGAGCAAATGTGAAGTTTTTGGACCTGTAGTCCAAACACCAAAAGATGTAAAGCCAGTGGCTATAAATGTGTATTTGTGAGGAAACGAAATGAACAAAATGAAGTCCTAAGGTATAAAGCACGACTTGAAGCCCAAGGATATTTCTCAAATGCCAGGTGTTGATTATGAGAAGACATATTTTCCTGTAATTGATGTAATCACATATCGATATCTTGTGAGCTTAACAGTAATTGAAAAGCTTGATATGCAGCTTTTAGACGTTGTTACTGCATATTTGTATGGGGAGCTTGATAGTGACATTTATATGAAAGTCCCTGATGGATTTCACATGCCTGGAGCATGTACATCAAGAACTCATAAAAATTATTCCATCAAATTACGTAAATCCCTGTATGGATTAAAGTAATCTGATAGAACGCGATATAATAGTCTTGGTGAAAGTTTGATGCATGCAAAATATAAAAATGATCCGATTTCTCCATGTACTTTTATCAAGAAATTTGAACCAAGATTTGTTATAGTTGTATTTTATGTTGATGATATTAATCTCATTTGGACTCCGAAGAGCTTCTGAAAGCAAGAGATTATTTGAAGCAAGAATTTGAGATTAAGGATTTTGGAAAAACTAAGTTTTGTCTTGGTTTACAAATTCAACATCTAGAAGATGGAATCCTTCTTCATCTATCAACATATACTAAGGAAGTACTTAAAAGATTTTACATGGACAATGAATATTCTTTAAGTACTACAATGGTTGTGTGGTCATTAGACGTTGCTAGAGATCCATTTCAACCATGAGAGGAGGATGAAGAGCTTTTTGGTCTTGAAGTACCTTATCTTAGTGCGATTGGTGCACTAATGTATCTTGCAAAATAATACATGTCCTAACATATCATTTGCAGTTTATTTGTTGGCAAGATATAGTTTTTCTCCAACCCGATGACATTAGAATGGCATTAAACATGTCCTTTGATATCTTAAAGGAACTAAAGATTTTGGATTATTTTATGCAAAAGAATCAAAACATGTATTGATTGGCTACGCAGATGCTTGTTATGTATCTGATTCTCACAAGGCACGTTCTCAAATGGGCTATTTATTTGCATGTGGTAATACTGCTATATCATGGCATTTTAGAAAACAGTCTATAACAGTCACACCTTCAGATCATGCCGAATTAATAGCTATCCATGAAGCAAGTCGAGGATGTGTGTGGTTGAGATCATTGGTAAATTACATTTGAGAAAATTATGATTTATTATTTGAAAAAGAAATTCCTTCTGTGTTGCATGAGGATAATGCAGCCTTTATAGCTCAGTTGAAAGGAGGATGTATCGAGGGAAACAGGACTAAAATAAATTTTACCAAAATTCTTCTTTACACATGAGTTTCAAAATAAGGGCGAAATTGTTGTGCAACAAATTCGGTCATGTGATAATCCAGCTGATTTGTTTACTAAGACTTTGCCGACTGCAACTTTAAAGAAGATGATCTATAAGTTTGGTATGCGTCGCTTTAATGATTTTAAGAGGCCATATCAACAAACATAAAGAATACTAAACTCTTTTTCCTTCATTAGATATTTTTTTCCCCCTGGGTTATTTTTTTATTTTTTTTATCTAGTAAGGTTTTGACGAGACATATCCTTTATGTTAAATACATCCAAGGGGGAGTATTATAAAACTAAGTATTTAATATGGATGTTTTTATGTTTTTAAAGTAGTAAAACTCCCACATTAACCCCTTTTATTAATGCCTTTTAATATAAGATGTATTAACTTACATTTATGGTGATGTAACTTTTGGTACTATATATATGGAGAGAATATAAGAAGAAATGACACACCAACAAGAATAAAGAAAAGAAGAAATATTATTTACTACTCTTTCGCCTTTTCATTTCATAGTTTATATTTTAGGTGTTTTTTTTCAAGTAAGGTACCAAATTTATAATACCAAACTACTAAACATGATTAACATACCAATTAGACTTATTCAAGAAGGTTGACTAAGGGGTTGTTTTCCTATGTGAGCCGGGCACACCTAGTTATCTATGCTCTGTTCAAAAATTGCGCGCAATAGTTTATCCAAAAGAATTGCCAAAAAAAAAAAAATCCACTCTCGTCCAGTGCGCATAGATTACACAGGCCATCTAAAGAAAAAACCTTCCCTTTCCCTCCCAAAACCCTCACGTACACAGAGTTATTTTCAAGCAATTTTGCTGTAAAATTTACGTCTGAACCACCAATTTCTTCAGTTTTCTTTGATTGCAAAAACCACTGATTCGATTTACCCTAAATCCTCCTTCTTTGCTAACAAAAATCATCAAAAATGAGTTCTCCAAGCATCAAAGAAGTTCTTCAAGCAACAATAGTAGTTCTTCAAGCAACAATGACAGTTCTTCAAAAAAGAGTAACGATTAGGTAAATACAACTTGGAAGTACTTCAACAAAGTAGTTTATTGTATTTTTTCATATATTTTTTTATCACATTATTGTATTTTTGTGCCTGGTTTGTGAGTTCTAAACTTCAATATTAATGTTTTTGTGTAACTTATGGCCATTTATTGTCTATAACAATACAAGAACTACTAATTAACTTTTGCATGCCTGTATTTGTGCAAGTTTCAAAATAACTGCTCCTCTCTGTATACAGAGGCACATCAGGTTGATATATTAGCGTTCCTGTCTATATCATTAAGCACTCATGGTAGTAAAGCACGACTTGCATAAAATAATGAGTTTTTTCTTGTTTTCATTTGTGATATATATATATATTGTAGGCATACAAACCGTTTATAAATTAGGCACACAGTTTAAGTAGGCACACACAGTTACAAAAATAGGCACACAATATTAGAAAAGCAAGCACACATACTTACAAACAACGGTTTTGCATGTTTAACATTATATTCACTGTTTGTGATGAAAATATTTGTACACCTACTTATAGAAATGAGCATAATAGTACGCTCTTATATGGTCCCGGAAGATGAGTACCGTCCACAGAAATCACCGGCCGACAATGTTGAAATCCATTTATACAAGGCGAGAAACACCAAAAAAGAAATTTGAAAACATAGTTCAGGGGACTGCTCGTTCTGTGATTCAAGAACTCCTATATAGGTCTCGGGTTTGAATCTTTTATTGCTCGGAGATATTTAGGTAGAACTGAAAAAGTTGTCTCCCAGCTGCCGAACACCCTCCCTATTGCAAAATTCCGAGCATACCATGCTATCTTGTTCGTACAACCCGTCTGAAGTTTTACTTGTACTTCTTGGATGATGTTCGAGACAGAGATCTCGGGATCGTTGCAACAAGATGCAATATTAGTTTTGAAACAAATTTTGAAGTCATATTTTGGTGCTTGTTTTGATGAACCTGTACAAGGCATATGTTTTCCTTGGTGAATCAGGTTATTTCCAACGACCATGAGTTCCTTTCTTATTTATTCGGATGTACTATACATAATAATTAGAGTTATTGTGATGATAACATTTCGATGTCTATTGATCTCTCTTACTTTTAACAACTCTATACTATCGTCCTATCCGAATAGACCATTTCTGAACTGCACTAATTGCTTGGATTTTGTCAACAAATCTCATGCCTAATTTAATATCAGTAATTGCTTCGTTCCAATCCAGCAATCTAATAGTACCGATTCGATGAGGTCATCTATCTGCTCTCCCAGCCCATATCTTGAAATACTCCAGGCTGTGTATAATCATATGGAGCGTTAATGAACCATTGACTACTCTGCCATTGATTCACTGTAGTTGAAGATAGAGGGTTTATGGGAGTGCTAATGTCATCTTCCTCATCATTATCATCATTGTCGTTGTCAGATTCACTTGATACGTCATAATCTTCATCAGTGTTGTCATTATCATTATCATCTTCCCTCTACTAATGGGTATAACATTGACGTTTCATCGGAACCATCGGTGTTATTGCCTTGACATGTTGAGGAATGTTTGGATGATCCTCTTTAGTTGATACATTTGTGTGCTAAACTTCTGAAAATGTATGTGATTGGATCATTTTGAATTCAACTAGTACGTGAATCCCTTCCTTTGATATATTAGCTCTAATAGTCCAAAGGTAACGCATGTCATCATTGTTGTTCATGCTGTACAGAGTAAAATTAAACATTTGATACTCTTTATAGAATGAAGGCACCCTCATTGTCATTCGAAATCACCAAAGATTTGGATCCATTCCTTGATGCTTCAATATTTTTCTAACAAGTTTATCATGTGTTACTATTCGGGTAAAAGTCGAAGTTTTCTTTGCTGCTCCAGTGAAATAAAGACCATACGCATCTCTTGCATGCTTCGAATCCAAAAATAATACAACTCTAACAGGGTGAGTTGTATCCATGTTCAATGTTTGTAAGAAGTTTGAAGGAAAGGGTAACAAAGCTTCGGAAATAGAATAGGAAGAAAATGTTGTGAAAGTTGTTGCTTGATCTCCAAATTCGGTTTAGGAGTCCGTATATATAGGGTTTTTAGGCACCTTTCAAAACCGATTAAATTATTTTGATTTGTCCATTAACCACATGGGGTTTTCGGAAATAATTTAAAACTTGCCAAAATAATTTCGAGTTATCAATCTTCACATGGGCATATAAGAAATAAGACAAAAAAGTTGTCAAATTATTTCTGACATGTCCAATCTCTACATGGGCATGTCAGAAATAAGACAAAAAAGTTATCAAATTATTTTCGACTTGTCAAATTGTCACATGGGCATGTCAGATATAAGACAAAAAAAGTTGTCAAATTATTTCCGACTTGTCAAATCATCATATGGGCGTGTCAGAAAAAATGTTGTGAAATTATTTCTGACTTGAAAAAATTGTCACATGAGCATATCGAAAATAAGACAAAAAAAGTTGTGAAATTATTTTTGACTTGTCAAATCGTCACATGAGCATGTCGAAAATAAGAAAAAAAAGCTGTGAAATTATTTTCGACTTGTTAAATCGTCACATAGGAATGTCGGAAATAAGACAAAACTGGTGAGATTATTTCCGATTAGTCAAATCGTCACATGGGCATGTCGGAAATAAGACAAAACCGGTGAGATCATTTCTGACTTGTCAAATCGTCACATGGCATTGTCAGAAATAATTCAAAACCGGTGATTACTTTTTCTACTTATCAAATCGTCACATGGGGTTGTCGGAAATAATGTAAAGAAATAATTTACATCATAATGTAAAAAAAAATGTACATCATAATATTAAGAAATAATTTATATCATAATATTAAAAAAATGTACATCATAATATAAAGAAATAATTTACATCATAATATAAAAAAAATAAACCCTAAACCCTAACGCCAATCAGATGGCGTAAATCTAGTAGTCTTTTTACCAATATGATGTCCAAACCCAAGTTGTTGTGCCAGTGTAATGCCATTCATTGGCTCATCATCATGCTGATCTGAATCAGAAGAAGATGCACAAGATATAGGCATATGCAGTACAAATGAACCTGTTGTGCCGGAGGGGGAAGTGCAACAAATGAACACACTACTGCACCCAGAGGTGGAGGTGCATATGATGTACCTCCTATACTCGGAGGCGCATATGATGTGCCTGATCCCTTGGATGTGACTAAGAAAGTGGCATCAAATCCAAATTGAATGTCGGAGCACCTAGGTCTAGACTGTCGAACGGGTCACTCGGAACTTCAAACCCTGGATCTATATGCCCGTCCTCCAGATCCTCCACCTCTCTCTTCTCCATGTCCGGGGTTTGCACATCCTCGTCCGCTCGGATATGGAGGGGCAGGAGCGCGTCCTCCACGAGCCCTGCCACTGAGCAATCTACAAGCACCCCTCTTTACTCTATGAGCACCGTGCTTAGGAACAGGCTCCTGGGGATGACGACGCGATGGCTGTACTATAAATATCTACTGGATATCATGTTGAGAGGGAGTGCGACACAACGTACCACCAATAGAAACCATGCACCTGCGGATGATAGTCTAGATTTTCCTCATGATACTAGCATACTGTGTCGGAGATGATGGTGGTCCTTCCAACACCCCTGTAGTCATGTCATCTACCTCCTGCAGCATTGATGTTTAAAAAAATAGTTAGAAAAGAATTATAAAGAAATAACATTCATAAAAGATAAATAAACATTTTATTACCATCATCCGTTTGTTAACCCCAGCAGGTTGGTATCTAATAGTTCGAGTATCATGACACGCTGAATTGCCGATGTAGACTCACGTGATATCTCGATACCATCTAATGTAATCATTTCGGGGCGATGATAGATCCTCAACGGGTAAAACAAGGCCATCCCTAATATGCTGTCTCTACTGATGCCAGACCTCCGCATGACTAGCATGCTGTAACGCCCGATATGTGCGATCATTTCCTCTGAGCTGTAGTCGATGTAGATCTAGCTGAGTATCACAGGCCGAAGGTATAGGCTGATCACGTCCAAACTGTAGCATCATGTGCCCGGGATGGTGATACTACACTATCTCGTAACATATGAGTGACACTTCTGCCCGTCACAAGTCAGATGGAACCAGACTACAGCTAAGATATGGTAGCCATACAAACTGTGCAACAAATTAAAATATTTAAATAATAATCATAAAAAAATATAATAAGAAAGTAAAAAAATTTAAGTTAAAGTCGTACCTGATCGGATGGCATGAAATCTAACTGTTCTCTATACATAAGCAGGACATACGTAGGCAGCTAGCTGAGATCAAATAATATGCACCACATAGCACCAAGTGCAGCAAGAGGGTCTAGTTCCACATGCCAATCTAGTTGAGGACGCAATACAGGAATACGGGACCAAGCCCAAATCTGAAGTAGCACGAGGGCTCCCCTTATCTGTTTTGCACCCTCTAAAGCTGCCCCACATAGATGCCTATAAAAAACCCTAATACACAACTCCCCAAGCTGTAAGTGTTGATGGCATCAAAATCTTCCAACAAACTAATGTACCGGACGTGAATCAAGCTGTCTGGCATATCAGGGAGCATATGACCTCCAAGAAGTAAGAAAATAAATCCCTCGGGCACGCAAGATAAGTTCATCATCACTCTCTAATCTGGTGAACTCTCTCAAGATCCAATCCTCTAAAGGTTCCTTCTTAACCTTATATCTTGAAAAATGAGTAAGAGACAACCGAACACCAATAAGTCTCTCAATCATCTCAATCAAATACTACTTTTGATGTACACTCCAACTTGGACCTATAACAGGCAACCCCTCTATCCATAAACCCCATAAGACGTGCACATCCTAGTGATTGTCACCTCACCACAAGTCATATGGAATGTGTGGGTCTCAAGCCTCTAATACTTAACTAGAGCAGTAATAAGTGCATGGTCGAGACCTATGTAACCACATCTAAAAACTCCACCTACACTTATCCTATCAATAATATCAATCAATTTACGGAGAGCCGTATTATAAGCCTGAAATAGATTGCGACCGAAACGTCTACGTTGAAGATCAGTAATACACGTCTCGTGATCCCCACTCCATATCAACTCAGACCTATGCTCATGATGCCTCGTCAATACATCAGGGACAATGGGACCCGGATGCACATGTGCTAGGACCTCTTCCATTTATATTATATTACAAGGTTTTAGGGTTTTAGACATCATATTATACACTTTCTAAATTTAAATCTTAACGTATTTATAATTTAAAGTAAAAAATTTTAAGTAAAGTACTATTACACACTTTCTAAGATCGGATGGTTTAAGGATTTAAGTTTTAGGTTATAGGGTTCAATGTTATGATTTTAAACTTTAGGGTTTGAATGTTAGGGTTTTAGGGTTTTAGAGTTTGGGCTATACACTTTCTAAATTTAAACTTTATGGGTTTAGAATTTAAATTAAAATATTTACAGTAAAGTATTATTACAGACTTTCTAAGGTTTATGGTTTAGAGTTTTAGGATTTCAATGTTACAGTTTTATGGTTTTAGGGTTTTCGGTTATGCACTTTCTAAATTTAAATCTTTATGGGTTTAGAATTTAAAGTAAAAAATTTAGAGTAAAGTATTATTACAAACTTTCTAAGGTTTATGGTTTAGAGTTTTAGGGTTTTAGGTGTGGTAGTATAAGCTTTCTAAATTTAAACTTTACGGGTTTAGATTTAAAGTGAAGTATTATTATACACTTTCTAAGGTTTATAATTTAGGATTTTAGGGTTTCAATATTAGGGCTTTAGGGTTTAGGGTTATACACTTTCTAAATTTAAATCTTTACAGGTTTAGAATTTAAAGTAAAATATTAAAGTAGAGTATTATTACACCATTTCTAAGGTTTATGGTTTAGGGTTTTAGGATTTAGAGTTTTAGGGTTTAGTGTTTAATAGATCAATGTTAGGGTTTACGATTTAGGATTTCAATGTTAAGGTTTTAGATATAGTATTATACACTTTATAAATTTAAGTCCTTATGGGTGTAGGGTTTTGAGTAGTATATTTAGAGTGAAGTATTATTACACACTTTCTAAGGTTTATAGTTTAGGGTTTTAACATTAGGGTTTTAAGGTTTAGGTTTCAATGTTAGGGTTTTAGAGAAGATTATATTCTCCTTTTTTTTTTTGTAAAAAAAAAAAGTCAAGACAAATTTAAATTCTAATAATATAAAAATATATAAATGCTAACAATATAATATTATATAAAATTAATAGAACAATATAAATATGCTAACAAATTTTGACAAAAAATAAACAATCCCAATTTATGAAAAAAACAAAATAAACTATAGAACTTATATCATCTGAATAGCAAAATTGTGAAAAAAATTAAGCATCACCCATTTCATCAAATCATATTTCCAAAAGAAAACACAACTAGTTTAATAAAATGATCAAATATGCACAAATTTATCAATAACAACAAGCTTGAACATAATCATAAAACCCACATCTAGAAAAATAAATTAAAAAAAATTGAGAAACAATACAAATAAAATTCATAAAAAATATTCAAAAATCACAATAAACAACGATTTTTCATATAAACAATATTAGAAACAACATATAGTGTACAAAAAATTTAAAATGATTATAGACCATAAGAAATTTACCAAAAATTTGAATAAATTGAAATAAATTTTAATCGATGGAGTTTTCTCTACCATTCGCCATTCAAAAAATCCATCAACCTTCGTACTCCAAGGGGGGTGCAACTCGGCAATATGAAGATCGACAACCCGAAGAAGAGAATTTTGGAAATAGAAGGAAGGAAAGAGGAGAAGAGAAGGAAGGAAGGAAAGAGGAGAAGAGAAGGAAAGCAACGGGGAGGAGAGAGTAAAAAAATGAAGTGGCAGCAAGATGGCTGATTTTTGAAATTGCAGCGGGTTTGTGACTCGGAGGGGTGTTCAGGCTCATCATAATAGCATAAAAAAGACCTAATTTTTTCAAATCCTCTCCCTTGTGGAGAATTAGACGCTTTACCCAGGAAGCCCAATTGTCTAAGGGGATGGGCCAAGCCCTAATGATTTGACCAACACAACAGAAGAAGCACTGACGGACCTTTCAAGAAAAGGGTGGGGAAAGGAAAGAAAAATCGAAGAAGAGAATGTTACAGAGGTGGCTAGGGCTCGACATTTTGTGATGATGATAACGCACACGGCGTGTACGTTATCAGTGTGAATAACGCACACGGTGTGTGCGTTATCAGTATGAACAACGCGTTCACTGTGTGCGTTATTCTTACTGATAATGTACACATCGTGTGTGTTATTAACCACCTAAGCACCCAACACTGCCACATCATTGCCACGTCATTAATGAAGATTAATTTGGAGATTTAATTACTGATTAGAGATAATGCACACGACATGTGCGTTCTTATTAAGAATTACGCACACGCTGTGTGCGTTAGGCCCCCATTAAGAATAAAAAACAAAAAATGCGGCCTCTTTAGTAATTTTTTTAAAATACTGGCCAAAACTGGCAAAAATCCCCTCTTCAACAACGAGAATGACAGCCAAGAAATTCTGAAATTGCCCCAAAAAAAGAAAGCAGAGGACTATTTGTGAGTGATTTTTCTAACGTAAATTTCCATAGGTTATTTGTATCCGCATTGTCTTTTCTTGTGTGAGTGCAGCCAAGAAGGCCCAAAGGATATCTAATCTAATGAAGCAAAGTTATTGTGGAGCATGTTTCTTTCTACCTCTGCCTTTGTTTTTTAAAAGAAAGGAGAGAGTGCGATCGAATGAAGAACAAAAGATCGATGTATCATCTATTATCACAAAATCATCCCTATGTTAGAATCAGTACTTTTATCCAAATTGCATACCCAAAAAAAATTTTTTTGAGCCTTTCTTTTGAAATGCATAATGCCCGAATTCAAACTTGTACACCCCGTGAGTGACCAAACCATGTGTAAAATTTGTGGTTAGCATTGAGGATACTCTAATCATATATACTATTCTTTCTATAGTGTTTGGAATTGTGAGTTATGACCAGGGATATTCCAAACCATGTGGGAAAAAAAAAAAGTAGGGATATATGCTGTCTGTAGGAATCAAAACCCACGACTACGTGGTTAAAAGCCACGCGCTCTACTAGCTGAGCTAAGACGATAACTATTTGTTATTTTGGTACTTTAAATTTAAAACTTTTTATTGTAATACAATGCTTTACTAATTTAAGAAAGGTAAAACAAAAACAGCAGTACATATTGATATTGTTTCTCATGACGGGGCAGTTAGGCTGCAACAAATCTCAGTTTCAGCCAGAGGCTGAGCATAAGAGAGACATATGGGGGCCATCCCCCCTCCTCCGACCCCTAATTTTTTTTTTTTTTTGAAAAAATCAATTACAAGTATATGTGTTGTATGAATATTAATGTATATATAGTGGATGTCTAAATACGTTCCTCGAAGAGAACTAAACTCTCATAATACTAATTCTATTTAGATTCATGAGATTCCCACTGATTTAGTTAGATCCTTTTAGAATTCTATAATCTTTTGTATCTGGAGCATATAAATAGGTCATATGAGAAGACATTAATAAAAAGATTTAAACTTGATTCTTGAGTTATTTTCTCTCTCTCTCTCTCTCTCTCTCTCTCTCTCTCTCTCTCTCTCTCTCTCTCTCTCTTTCTCTCTTGTATTTTTCCTTCTCTATATTCTTTCTCTTTAAATTATATTATTATTCTGAGCAATTCGTCGTATCGTGGACATCAAATGCATAACATGTTATTAGCACGATTTCATTGATGATACAATTGTTTGAAGAACGAGACTCTGAAGTTGATTTTTTAAAAGTCACTAAAGTATAAAGATTCTTGAAACTTTTTGATGTGGAATGATCTTCAAGAGCATAAATTTCATCCAAGAAGTGAGAGAGAGAACAATCAAAACAAGTGTAATAAGTAGAAGAGAGAAAGTGCCTTTGAAAGGACTTGAAAATGTTAAACTTCTAGCAACCTTGGATATATTAAATCCAAAACCTGAAGAAGGTTTAAACAAAATCTTTTCTTCAAAGTTCAAGAAACCTAAGGTATTTTGAACCTTAGACCTCAATGAAACAAGAAGAAGACCTCAAGACTAGTTTTCTGCAAGAGTATAGTAACTAGTATCAAGGAATTTTTTTATGATCAACCTTGAAGCTCTTGGAACTTTCAACAAGTCTTCAAAGTGATTTTTCTTTCAAGGAAGTTCACCCTTGAAGAAGATAGAAAAACTAAGCTAAGAACTAAGAATACTAAGAGAAGAACCTTTGTCTTGAAAAATTTCTTGATTAGTTTCTTCAAAATAGAAGACTACATATTTATAGAGACTTGAGGGAGAAAATAGAAAATTTTCCCTCTCATATTTTCAGCCCAAAGGATAGATATAACCTATACATACACTTGATAAGACAATAGAGGTATTTTAATTGCATTTGGACTATTCTAGAGCACTTGTCAACATATTGCCAAATATAGGAGGCAATTTCTCAGCTTGGGCAAAAGGGTTTCCAACCATCTACCAAGGTAAATTTTCAATTTCTAACTTATTCATAAATTTAGGATATTGTCCCATAAAGTATTGCACATCAAAATTTAAGCCTTGAAACTTCTCTTGCTCAATTTGATCCTTGTGACTCTTTAGTTGTTTTGCCTTGGCTCTTGTCACAACTCCTTGATGTTTTTGCATGTCTAACCGGTTCAGATCATCCTCCCCCTCTTGAAAAGGATTTATCCTCGAATCTCCATCACCTATATCAAATAAAGAGAGATCGGAAAGATTAAAAGTGGTACTAACATTATAATGTCCCGGAAGATCAACTTTATAGGCATTGTCATTAATTTTCTCAAGGATTTGAAATGGCCCATCTCCCCTATCATCAAACTTAGACTTTCTTTGTTGGAGAAATCTTTCCTTTCTAAAATGCACCCAAACCCAATCACCGAGTTTGAATACCACTTTTCTTCTTCCTACATTTCTTTTCTCTACAAGCTTTTTGTTGGAGTTGACAGTGGCTTCATGGACCTTTGCTGAATTGCTTTCACAAAATCATCCTTCTTGCTTGCATCCTTGCTTAATGCTTGATCTATAGGCAAAGGAACCAAATCAAAGGGAGTTAGAGGATTAAAGCCATAAACAACTTGAAATGGAGAATGAGGAGTAGTAGAGTGAGGTGCCCTATTATAGGAAAATTCAATGGTGGCAAACACTCCTCCCATTGCCTCAATTTCTTCTTCAAAATAGCCCTTAGAAGTTGGCCAATTATTCTATTTACCACTTCGGTTTGTCCATCCGTTTGTGGATGGCAAGCTGTAGAATAAAGCAAGTTAGTACCAAGCTTCTTCCAAAGAACTCTCCAAAAATGGCTCAAGATTTTGGTATCCCTATCCGACACAATAGACCTTGGAATTGCATGGAATCTAACTATACAAGTAAAGAACAAGCTAGCTACATGACTAGCATCATCGGATTTCCTACAAGGAATAAAGTGTGCCATTTTAGAGAACCTATCCACAACAACAAAAATAGAATCCATACCTCTAGAGGTCCTAGGTAAACCAAGAATAAAATCCATAGAAATATCAACCCGAGGTTCTTTAGGAACTTCTAATGGTGTGTATAGTCCATGTGGAAGAGTTCTAGATTTAGCTTTCTTGCATTCAATACAACTTCCTACAAATCTTTCTATATCTCTTTTTAAATGTGTCCAAAAGAAATGTTCATGAAGAATTTCATAGGTTTTAGTGACACCAAAATGTCCCATTAAATCCCTACAATGTACTTCTTTGAGAAGTAGAATTCTAGTAGAATAAGATGGTATGCACAATCTACCTTCACAATAAAGAAATCCTTCATGCAAAAAATATTTTCCAAAAGGTGCTAACAAGCATTTTTCAAAAATTTCCTTAAAGTTATGATCACTAGAATACATTTCTTTAAGCATTTCAAAACTCAAAATTTTTGTTTGAAGGGTGAATAAGAGAGTATACCTTCTAGATAGAGCATCAACCACTACATTCTCCTTTCCTTTCTTGTAACGGATGACATATGAAAATGTTTCAATGAACTCCATCCATCTTGCATGTCTCTTATTGAGTTTATTTTGGCCCTTGAGAAACTTCAAAGCCTCATGATCGGTGTGCGCAATAAACTCCTTTGGCCATAGGTAGTGTTTCCAATGCTTTAATGTTCTTATTAAAGCATAAAGCTCATTGTCATAAGTTGAGTACCTCACGGCTGCCCCATTAAGTTTTTCACTAAAATAGGCCAAGGCCTTTCCATCTTGCATAAGTACACCACCTATACCAATGCTGGATGTATCACACTCCACCTCAAAAGTTTTCTCAAAGTTTGGTAGTGACAAAAGGGGTGCACTACACAACTTTTCCTTCAACAATTGAAATGCTTGTTCTTGCTTTGTTTCCCACTTAAATCCTTTGGTTTTCTTGATCACATCAGTCAAAGGGCTAGCAAGTGTGCTGAACCTATAAAAACTTGCTAGGCCATGGAAACTCCTCACTTCTAATGCATTTTTTGGTGTTGGCCATTCCTTAATTGCTTGGACCTTACCTTCATCTACTTGAAGTCCTTGTGAGCTCACCACATAACCTAGAAATGTAACTTTCTCCAAACAAAATTTACATTTGTCAAGGTTAGCAAAAAGTTTTTCAATTCTCAAGACATTTAGCACTTCCCTAAGATGTTGAACATGCATTTCATAGGTCTTGCTACAGAACAAAATATCATCAAAGTATACAACAACAAATTTCCCATTAAACTTCCTCAACACATGATTCATTAATCTCATAAATGTACTAGGAGCATTAGTTAATCCAAAGGGCATAACCTTCCATTCATACAAACCAAAGTTAGTCTTAAAAGTGGTTTTCCACTCATCCCTTCTCTCATCCTAATTTGATGGTATCCGGATTTCAAATCAATTTTAGAGAAACATTATGACCATGCAACTCATCAAGTAAATCATCAAGTCTAGGTATGGGATGCCTATACTTAATGGTAATGTTGTTTATGGCTCTACAATCTATACACATTCTCCATGTACAATCTTTTTTTGGAACTAGTAAAACCGGAACCGCACAAGGACTCATGGACTCACGCACATACCCTTTTGAAATTAGATCCTCAACTTGCCTTTTTAGCTCCTTAGTCTCTTCCGGTGGACTCCTATAGGCCGGTCGGTTTTGTAAGACCGTCTCGGGGACAAAATCAATTTGGTGTTCGATTCCTCTAATTAGTGGAAGACCTTCGGGCATCTCATCGGGAAATGCATCTTTGTAATCTTCAATGACCTGCAAAATTTCACTTGAAAAAGTGGGTAGTGTTCTTTAGATGAAGTAAAAGATTCCCTACAATACAAGAGCAACATCACTTCTTTTCTTTCAATTGCTCCAATCACCTCACTAGGTTTTGCAAAGAAATAATTCTTTTCTTTCATCTCACTCTCTTTTTTTTTTTTTGTCACTCTTTTTCTTTTCACTCTTGTTTTTCATCACTCTTTCTTCACTCTTTTCTTTTTCCTCAACTCTCTTTCCCTCCTCGATTTTTTTTCTTTTGAGCTCACTTTCGGCCCTCTCTTTCTCCTTCATCTTTTTTTGTTCATCTTTCACTTGTTGAGCTGTAAGAGGATTCATAGTGAATGTTCTTCCATCCTTCACAAAAGAATAAGTATTTTTCTCCCCATTGTGGAGGGACTTTCTATCGAATTGCCAAGGTCTTCCCAAAAGAAGATGGCATGCTTGCATGGGCACCACATCACATAGTATCTCATCTTTGTAAGCTCCCATTTCTATTGGTACCATTACTTGTCTCAACACTTAAATTTCTCTACTATCATTTAGCTAATGGAGTTTGTAGGGTTTATCATGTTTTGTAGTAGGTAGTTTCAACTTCTCAACAAGATAAGCAATAGCCACATTTACATAACTACCACTATCAATGATAAGGTTGGCAATCTTTACCTTAACTTTATATTTAGAATGGAAGATGTTTTCTCTTTGTTCAATCATGTTATTATCAAAAGCCTGAGCACTTAGTGCTCTTATGGTAACTAAGCTCAAGACATCGTCGTCACTTTCTAAAGGGTTCAAATCAACATGTTTATCATCCTCACCATTTTCTTCACCCTTAACACATTCGCCACTTTCATCCTCCTCCTTCTCAATCCAACCATTCAAATCCTCCCCAAAGATCAAAGCTCTCTTTGTCGGACAACTTCTTGCATGGTGTCCTACACCATTACATTTAAAGCACTTAGGAGGGTTAGAAATGATTTTACCTCTCTCTTCCATCTTTGGTTTGGTTGGAGGTTGGAAAGTACCTCTAGAAGCCTCCTCCTTTTTTGGCCATGGCTTGAAGTTGGAAGTAGGTGGTTTTGTTGTTGCAACTTGTCTTTGGTTGGGAAATGAGGATCGCATCATCCCACTTCTTTTCCTTTGTAATTCGATCGTGTTGGCAAGGTGGCACATGTCTTCATAAGTTGTATGTGGATACAACTCAAGTTGGTTGGCTATCTCCCTATTGAGACCACTAAGGAACCTAGCCATTGAAGCATCCTTATCTTCTTCCAAGTTCAACCTCAAGATGTAGAGCTCAAGCTCTTGTCTATACTCTTCTACACTTTTTGCACCTTGTTTTAAAGTCATGAGCTTATAGTGAAGCTCTCTATAGTAGTGCTCGGGCACAAATCTTTCTCTCATCAAAGCTTTTAACTCTCTCCAAATATCAACCGATGGTCTACCACTTCTAACTCTTTGGTTTACTACCCTTTCCCACCAATGTAAAGCATAGCCGAAAAATTCGGCTATTACAAGTCTAGCTTTTAAGAACTCATTACAATTTTTCAACATAAACATGTTTTCTACTTGCCTCTACCAATCTAAGAAAATGTTAAGGTCATTCTCACCCTTAAAACTAGGGAGCTTCCACATCATTCGGTCCAAGGTTTGGTCACCTTGGTCTCTTCTACTGTTGGCAACAAATGGAACATGTTCATGATCATCTTATAATGGCTCTCCATGCCTAGCTTGTGGTCTTGGAACTTCTTCAAAGTGTCTAGGCATGCCTCTTCCTCCAAAACCGCCTCTTCTACCACCATAAGGAGGTGGATGAAGTTCTTCATCAAAATGTAGAGGTTGGTGGAACTCGGTGGAACTCGGTTGTCCTAGAGCAATTGAATGGTCCATTGCTCCTTGGGATAGTAGCATTGAGACTACCATGAGGACTAACCTCCCTCTGTTGATTAGAGAGATTAGTGACATCACTTCTAATATCCCTCATCTCATCTCTTAGAGATTGTAACTCTTGCATTATGAGCCTCAAAGGGTCATCATGTTGGGAGTTGTTAGACTCTTCTCCAAAAAGAGTTGGTGCTTAAGCTTGGGTTGACATCTTGTGATAGTGTTTACCTCACAAAACTCTCTTGTTTAACTCTCTTTGGCTTTTTTTGAGGATATTCTCACAACTCTTGCCTTTTTCTAAAGGTTCAAGTCTTAAAGAGTGCTATGAGTTCTTAACAAAGATTTAACACCTTTACTCAAGTTTAAAACAACCAAAATAAAAAAAAATTCACAATAAAAAACTAGTTGAGAAATATGAGAAGCAAAGAAAATGATATTGAGTCATCCACTCATTTTAAGGAAGTTCAACAACATTTCCAAGAGCATTTGAGTCAATAATGGTAGATTGACCAAATGAGGAAATAAGTACTGAAAAAGGAAAGAAATTCGACCACAAATACAAACACAAAGCTAGGATACTTCAAGAACACAAGAATACACAACAAAAGTTTCCAGCAAGCAGAGTAGATGACATACTCAGTTTGTTTTGAAAACTGGTATTGAACCACAAGTCTAAATTGAATGAGGTTTGTCTAGAAAGAATCCTCACTCAAAATTCTTGAGTTTAGTCTCAAGAATTAAAGAAAAATAATTAGTAAAAAGGAAGATATATGCTCAGATCATTTCAGTACTTTTTGTTTGCGGAAAAGCTAGGTACACCTTCAAGTTTTTACTATTTTGAGATATCAAATGAAGTCCAAATTAGATGAGACTTGTTTCATTTGTTTCCTGGGTTCATTTAGTATAACTCCATGCAAAAATATTGCAATGATCTAGTCATATTCCAGGTCGTTCAAGCATTCTATTTTTGTGATGCCATTTTCCAGCAATCTTGTCTTTTTTCTCTTTTTTTTTTTCATCTTGTATTTTTTTTTTTTTTTTTTTTGGTATGTAAGATATCTCAAAAACACTTACTTAAAGGTGGCTCTGATACCAAATGATGTTGAATGATCTTCAAGAGCATAAAATTTCATCCAAGAAGTGAGGGAGAGAACAATCAAAACAAGTGTAACAAAGAGAAGTGAGAAAGTGTCTTTGAAAGGACTTGAAAATGTTAAACTTCTAGCAACCTTGGATATATTAAATCCAAAACCTGAAGAAGGTTTAAACAAAATATTTTCTTCAAAGTTCAAGAAACCTAAGGTATTTTGAACCTTAGACCTCAATGAAACAAGAAGAAGACCTCAAGACTAGTTTTCTGCAAGAGTATAGTAACTAGTATCAAGGAATTTTTTTATGATCAACCTTGAAGCTCTTGGAACTTTCAACAAGTCTTCAAAGTGATTCTTCTTTCAAGGAAGTTCACCCTTGAAGAAGATAGAAAAACTAAGCTAGGAACTAAGAATACTAAGAGAAGAACCTTTGTCTTGAAAAATTTCTTGATTAACTTCTTCAAAATGGAAGATTACATATTTATAGAGACTTGAGGAAGAAAATAGGAATTTTTCCCTCTCATATTTTCAGCCCAAAGGATAGATATAACCTATACATACACTTGATAAGACAATAGAGGTGTTTTAATTGCATTTGGACTATTCTAGAGCACTAGTTAACATATTGCCAAAAATAGGAGGCAATTTTTCAGCTTGGGCAAAAGGGCTTCCAACCATCTACCAAGGTGAATTTTCAATTTCTAACTTATTCAAAAATTTAGGATATTGCCCTATAAAGTCTTGGACATCAAAATTTAAGCCCCATAAAGTCTTGGACATCAAAATTTAAGCCTTGAAACTTCTCTTGCTCAATTTGATCCTTGTGACTCTTTAGTTGTTTTGCCTTGGCTCTTGTCACAACTCCTTGATGTTTTTGCATGTCTAACCGGTTCACATCAATTTTTGAGGTAAGAACAATCAAATATTTTCTTTGTTTTATATTTATTTTTAATATATGATTTTTATGGCATGGAAAGATCTAATATGTCACTAGGATTCTTATAGAAATCCATCTTTATATAATGAATCTTGAAGACAACATTAAAAGAAAAATCACTATTATTATGATTTCTTTCCTCATTAATTTATGAGGAAGACATAAATAATCTATTAAAAAAGATTTTGACAAAATCTAAAAAGAAGACACAATTACCAGAAGATGATCATTATGCTAATCAATGCCCATTATCATCATAAGGTATATTTGTGGCTACAATATTTTGATCAATCTATCAATATGCAATATTATATTTGATCTACATTCTTTATCAAGTAAAATAATATAGAGATAATATTTAGTTTTACATATCTCAAATATGCTCCTGTAGTAGCAACATTGAGAGAAAAGATCTCAAGGTTATTGATTACCTTTTGAGATTGAATAAATGATTGAGTCATTGTTGATGGAATATTATGATATTCCTAATAATTTTATATCATTCCCTGAAGCGAAATGCAATTAGAAATGTTATTTCTATAATATGTTATATTCGATATTATAATTATTTATAATCATTTGTAATTATTATGACTCATGAACCTAATATCTAAATTATCACCAGAAGTGATAATAATGAGAAAGGAAAGAGAATATATTATCCCAAATAATTATTATTGATACGATATAAAAGAGAGTTTGTGGCGTACTTGTAGTACGTCAAACGAAATTTTAAATATCTTATATGTTAAGCTATTATTGATCTCATGTATTAATCATGTCTATTGATATATATACTTATTAATGTAGCCAATTCCATAAAATAATTAGAGGAAAGAAATTACTTTTTGTTTGTGATTTTATATGAGTTTTTGCATATTATATATATATATGCCCCTTGATTTATTATATGTTCAATAATAGCGAAAAAGATATATATTGATTAAATGAATGGTAGTATAAATTAAAACTCTAGAAAAGTTAATTAATAGAAAGCTCCACAAAAGCTAATAAATTGAAATTAAAACTCTCCAATAGCTAATCTATAAAAGGCTTCAGAAAAACTAAATATTTAGAAGATATCTATAATATTTAAAAAATATTTAATTAAGAAGATATCTATAATATTTGAAGATATTTAATTAAAACTCTATAAAACCTATTTACTGAAGACTCATAAGAGTTCGTTAATAGACAAAATCTAAAATAACTAATTATTTAAAAATTATAGAAGAGTAAATTGACCAAAAAGGTCACATGATAATTTTGCTATATTATCATGACTTATATAGAATAAATGTAATAAATTACTATTTCTCTCCATATAGTTTTGTAATTCACATAAGTTGATGCAATTGTGATGCATCATTAAAAAACTTGAAGTTTACTTATTCGAAAATATTAAATGTTGGCATGACCGGTTATACCATCCTGAATCAATGAAATACCAATCGTCATAAAGAATTTGTGACAATATTTTTATGAAACTAGAAGTTTCTAACAATAAAAATTTTATATGTACTACTATTTTTCAAGGTAAAAGAACTTTATAAATACCATCAATATACTAGGGTTGAATATGTTTTGGGATGAATTTATAGTCGATGCATCGACCTAGGGTCCTATATATATTATTGACTTGCAAGTTAAACTTTGCAATTTTAATGAGTTGATATTTTAGACTATCTCATTAACACAATTTGTCCTAATAATATTGTTGATGATTCTCTATTTTTGTATATATTGAATGTTTCTACAGAACATGTTCGCATACTTTGAATCGATTGATATGTATTTTCTAGTATTTATTTATGTTTCGCCAACATATTATTTTGAATTCTCCTCATTGTAATTGGATAACGGTGAGGAACCAAATATTTTTCCATCTAATATTTATATATACACTATACAAATATATTATTCCACCATAATGTATTTAAGTTGGTTATTGAAAAGAGGAGATATTGTATAGTCAGATAAAGAAAAAAAATCATGTGTCTCATTTTGATCTTCATATAAAGATAATTTGAACTAGAAGTTCAAAAGATGAATCGCCAGAAATGTTTATTGACAAAGAAAAATCCAACAAAAGAATGCTATCACTACTTATAATTTTGGCACACATTTAAATGTGATAGAATAATTAGTTCCAACAAAATTCTCGCATATGTAATAGAGCAATTAATTAAGATGGTCATATGTGATTAAGTCGAGGAAATGAAAATTCTAATAGAATTTTCAATGGCATGACTTTATTAATATTTCTGAAGAAATTTAGGTGCATGAAAGCCGTGATAATTATGATAATCATGAGATCTCATTGTATCATGTCATGATGCAAATATATGGAACTACAAAATAGCACAAAGGTTGATGATATTTATGTGCATATTTTGATAAGAAAGAAGATCTTGTATGAAAATCTGCAGACTCAAAATTTTAATATTTTGGAGATATTTAACCAAAATAGAATATAAAGTTTACATAAGAAATTATGCAAAGTCCGGACAATTATTAAGTACATTTGAAGTGTACATGTATTCCCTGAAGGAATTATAAGCATGTAGTGTAATCCCAGAAAGATAAGAATTAATAAATAAAGTGTGAAATTGAATAAGTTAAGTAAGATATAGGATTCTTTGTAAAGACCTGACAATATTGATTACGAAGAAATAATATTTATAATAGTGGATTGAGTTTAGGTATTAGCGTACTAAACTCTAAGAATATATATAAAGTCCTTGAAGGACTCGATAGGCATGCTTGAAGCATGTAGGTGAATTGTTCCTAAAGAACATAACAGTAATATTATCTTAATGATTTTTATTTAAAGAAAGATACAATGTCGAATATATCCATGAAATTTTTCTTAAAAATTTGCAATGTTTGCCACTTATGATTCTTCATCTATTTTTAATGTTCTCAATACTAGGGGCAGAATTAGAATCATAAAATGTCATTGAAGCATCTTGATCCATATGCAAGTATTTATGAACTAGAAGTTTTACAGATTATTTATTTGCAAAAGAATTGCAAATTTGCGCTATATTTTTGTTAAATCTAGAAGAGTTACAAAATTTAATTTGTAGATGCTTCAATAGATATTTCAATATGACAAAATATAAGTCTTATAACTCGCAATGCTAAGTCATGCCTGAGCGTGATGATTTTTTTGTTACAGAGATTCTTGAAAGGAAGAACTAAATACTTGAAATATTCCTCTTGAAGAGTTTATGATTGGAAAGTAAATATTGGTAGTAAATATTTCAAATTTTGTCTTGATTTACAAATCAAACATCACGAAGATTAAATTTTTTATCTATTTATAAAAGGTTTATATGGATATAGTATATTACACATGATTATCTAATAGTCTTTTGATTATAAAATTTTGGTAAATACTACATGTATGTGAGAAGGTAATACATATGTTTTGGTCCTGAAGTACCATAACTCTGCACAATTAGTGCACTAATTATTCTCTAAATGATTTTTGGAATAACATTATTATTGTCCTACGATATTTTCCAAGTATAATTAATCTCAGATTATGAAGAATCCAACTCCTGATGAGATGGATAAAAGTAACAAGTTGCTTACTTATTATGATCCACAAAAGACTCATTTTCAAAGAAACTAGCTATGTATATGTGAACATGATGATATTATTATTTATATGGCAACCACACCTTCAACTATATTAAAGTTCTAGTTAGCTTTTTATGTCAATTGATGAGAATGTGTATGATCATTATTTAATTTCGGAATATTTATATGACATCCTTTAATGATAAATTACAACCATACATGTTTAGAGAAATACGTCAAATAAATTTCACCATTATTTCTTTATAAGTAAGGTAAAATTGGTGTGTAACAATTTTGATCAAATGTGATACATAATTCTGAAAATTTATTCATTAAGACATATCAATGTATTGATGTAATGATGAATAGGGGGAGTATATAAACCATATATGAATAGTATACTCTTTTTTGTCCACTAGATGTTTTTCTCCCACGGAGTTTTTCTCTAGTAAAGTTTTAATGAGACATATTCATTATGTTATGGATATCCAAGGGGGAGTGTTGTGAAATTAATGTATACATGGTGGATGTCCAAATATGTTTCTTGAAGAGAACTAAACTTTTAGAATACTAATTCTATTTGGATTCATGAAATTCTCATTGATTTAGTTAGATCATTTTAGGATTCTATAATCTTTTGTATGTTGAGGCTATAAATAGGCTATGGAAGAAGACATTAATAAGAAGATTCAAATTTGATTCTTGAGTTATACTCTCTCTCTCTCTCTCTCTCTCTCTCTCTCTCTCTCTCTCTCTCTCTCTCTCTCTCTCTCGTACTTTTCTTTCTCTATATTCTTCCTCTTTATATTATATTATTATTCTGAGCAATTCGTCATGTCGTGATAATCAAATTCATAACACTGTGTAGTAAAATCTTTTATATATTAGGTTACATTCAAAATTTTAACTATAATTATTTAGGTTCAACTTGGATTATGATGAAATTATTTTTTATATTTACTCAGGACTCATATATTTTATCACAAATAATTTATTTTCCATAAATTTTAAGAGAGTAATGCATACTCTTTTTTAAAAAAATCTATCAAATTTAAGCCTTAAAATTGAAGAGAAAAAATTGTTAGAATTTTCTTAAAAGAATTTTATCTATATGAATAATCTAATCACAACAAAGTACTTTCATAAAATTTTATTTATACGCATTAAGAGACATGAGTGTAAATCTAAGTTAAGACTTATTCTTTACTAAAAAGTTCTAATCATTGAGGTACAACATTATTACAAATCTTTTAAATAAAATTCAAAAAATCTAAATATTACCATATAAAAAGTGTCTATTCTTTTTATTTTATTTTTTAAAAAATAAAGTTCTCTAAAAAAATTAAAGTAACTAAAATAGGCATTGAATTGCCCCCTACAAAAATAGTGTTCAAGCTCCGTCACTAGTTTCAGTTCCGATTTCTTGTGTTATTCCTTCTCTGGCCTGAAAATGGAAAATTTGAGATTTAAATAGGGAATGAAGTCGTTCCACCCAACAAATAATTAATATGATATAAATTATTACAATATTCCAAGAGAAATTAGAAAACATAAATACAAGGTAAACGAAAAGTAGTATGGAAAGGAAATATAATTATGTGATTTGTTAACTTTGCCGTTTAAATTTTTTTGATTTTGCTAATATACATGCCCTTAATTTCTACGAAGTTTTCAAATTCACTAAAAAAACTATAACACTATTTCTTTATACTAAAACTTCAAAAACAAACATTTTAAAAATATTTCATGCAAGAAAATAAAAGACTTGGAAACATCAAAGTTTTTCTTTTTGTGCAAACAATCAAAATTTGAAAAAGATGAATTCATAAAAGTGGCAAAAATTTTGCAATAGGTATGAAACCCTGCAAAAACTAAAAAGTGTTCCTCAAAAAAAAAAAAAAAAAGTCTTGACGTTGGGCCTTGGGCATATGGTTGGGGCATTAATTTTACGTAAACAGTGGATTTATCAGAAGGAAAGCCCATAAAACATTAGAGATGCCCAACCCAACATGCAGTAGCGCAAGAAATACATATTCTGCATTATTATCCTCCCTCGCTGGGTAATAATGTATCTCTTCTTTTTTTGAAGACGGGAATGTATCTCTTCTGTTACTACTTCATTTATTCATTAAAAAAAAAAAAAACCTACTTAATTCCTTCATTTACCAAAGAAAAAATTAAAGAAGAATTAAAAGAGGAAAAATGGGAAACCTTGATGAAGGAAATGGCAACAGAAATCTCTCCAGAGTAGGTCTTGTCCGATTCAGCCACTCTATATTTGGTAGCCTCAACCTCCATCTTTCCCTTTTCTACCCCCAAAGACACTATATCCTTCACATATATCCTGCAGCGTTAATAATAGCACTTCATTATATTTCAAGATTATATATTAATTTAAAAGAGCAAAATTATTTATACGTAATTTATTACATATTTTCCAATTACTCTATTGTAATAAAATAATTTTTTAATTTAGCTTTTTTTAAGGGAAAAATTGAGCTATATTAATAAAGATTGGCTTTTAGAGCTAATGGATCTCAGGAGAATGCTCTTCGCCAATAGACCTACACTCAGAAGAGAAAAGATGACCGGAGGAGGACTTTATCCTCGTTTCACCTCCGATGCTTAAGTTAGATCAAACCTCACACATGTCACTATTCAAGAAGAAGGAGTAATGAAAGTAATAAGAGAATCAAAACTTCTTTCGTCTAGGATCGGTACCTTTTGTACATAAGGTCCATCTCCTAGCAGCTTTCGAAAAGGTCTCCTATCATAACTAGGAGACCTTGTAACAATGTTCTAAGGGCAATATTGAAATTACTCCTAGATAGGTTGAGCGAATACATGTTTATGCATATGGGCTAAAACCCCTCTTCATCATAAAAGGGTATTGTGTTGGATGAGTTGAGCCCAAATGAAGTGGCATGACAGGCTGCCCCCATCATAAGCCCCCCAAAAAAAATCTATAAATGGGTCATGGTTCTTTAATTTTAATTATCTCCTTCTTTTGGGCGAAAGGCTGCATAGGTTTCCCGAAGAGAGCCTTGACTAACACCGATTTAGGTATTGTTGTTTCAATCGGCATATAAAAACTTACAATTTTTTCAATTTTGATTTACTATCTTCATTTCTTCTTTGTAGATCTATCTTTGTTCTCGGTGATTCTGCTATTCACCACGAAGTCGACTTCTAAGGCCACAGTTCTAAATATGCTTTGAAGAAAGGTTCAAAAGCTAGTGCTTTTGAGCAAGGTATTGTTCTATTTTGTTTCTTGATGTAAGTGAAGCCGACTCCGTAAGCCATATGAAAAACATTATGGAGTTGTTGTAAAGCTTCATTCTTACAACCCTAAAGGTGAAGAACATATTTGTGAGCCGATCGCTGTCAGCCATCCTTTTGAAATTCGATATTGCCAGCTTGGAGCCATAAGGAAGGAATTCGTAATTCCTGATAATTTCTTAGTTAGGGCACCGAGCCGCTAGGAGAGGGCACATATACCTCCGAAAGGATGGATGACAGTTTATTGGGACCAATTGAAAGCCAGTTTAGGATTTTTCTTGCACAATATGTTTCTAGATGTAACAAGTTACTGGGAAATTGACATAGGTCATATAGCCCCAATAGGATAAGGGTTATCATGTCCTTCATTTAACGTAGTACCCGTAACGCATCACTTTTGTGACCAAGGCTCTCGATCTGATATGAGAACGACAAAGGCCTTCGTGTATCTCCTGCAGTACATACCTGCCATCTTCCTCACTTACACATTTAAGCAGGGCCAATTTCTTATTATCCTATATAATTGATCATAAAAAATGACATATTGGGCAGAAGTTGTTCATACATTTCGGGCTTGTATTTGGTCATCGGGCAGCTTTTCGTGTAAAATGAATTCCCGGATAGGTGTTGTCCAATTTTTTACCACATTGATCATGCAAATATCCTTACTGATACTTTTCTCTAACAAGGATTCTATCCAAGTTCTTTCGATGGGCTCTCTAGCACTTAGTTTCGATAGCATATCTGCTTTCGTGATTTGTTCCCTTGGCACCTTCTCAAAATTTAAGCATACGAGTTCAGATAGTAGGTGTTGCGCACAAGCAATGTATTGCTTCATATTTTCTTCCTCAGGTCAACTAAAAGATAATCTCCGTTTGTGCCAGTTGAATTGTTTGCTTTATCGAAAAAAGCTTTATTTTATTACCGTAAAGTATTTTATTCATTAGCAAAGCCCCCTTTCGGCGCTAGTCGCACTCACCCTTTGCAGAACCCCTTCCTTCGGAAGAGGGTTCCCTTCCTTCAAAAGTAGCTTCAATTATTCCTGTTACTTGCCCGATAACTACTTATGAGTCACTGCAAACTAGGATATTTGTAAGTTTCAAGCTTTTGGTCATGTGTAAGCTTGCTAGAGAGCTTCATATTCCGCTTTATTATTACTAACAATAAACAAGAATTTCATAGCATAGGCATACTGATGTCTCTCTGGATCTTCTAGTATGAATCCTGCGCCTTTGTTGTTTTCCCCCATAGAGCCATTAGTGTTGAGTGTCCAAGTGCCTGGACCTTTAGTTGACCGTAGATGCTGCTTTCTTTATGTATCATCAGGGAACGAACATTCAACCTGAAAATCTGCTAATACTTGTCCCTATATTGTCTTCCTTAGGGAGACATCGATTTGGTATTCTCTTAATGCTAATGTCCATTTTGAGGTTCACCCCAATTTATTAGGTTTATACAAAACGTGTCTCAATGATGTATTTGTTAATACCGTGATAGCGTGTGCTTAGAAATAAGGTTTTAGTTTTCTTGCAGTTATGATTAAACAAAGTAAGTGTTTCTCCCGAGAGCTATATCGTTCTCTGAACCATGCAGTACATGGCTCACACAATCAATAGGTTTCATGTTGTTATTGCATAGAGAACACAAATTAGAGCTAATCACTTTGGGAGTGACCACTAGATACAAGTAAAGTCTTTCTCCCATTACTGGGGTAACAAGAAGGAGAGGGGAAGATAAATATTGCTTTAATTTCTTGAAAGCAGAAGAAGCTGTTTCAGTCCATTCAAATTTGGATGGATGCCTTAAAATTTAATAAAATGGAAGATCTGTTTCTCCACCTCGCGCAAGGAATCTACCTAAGGACGCAATGCTTCATGCTAGGCTTTGTACTTCTTTCACCGTTTTCGGTTCAGACATCTCTTGGATAGATTTGATATTGTTGGATTTGCCTTTATTCCTCTTTGGGAAACCATATATCCAAGACACTTCCTTGAGAAAACTCCGAAAGTGCCTTTCTTGGGATTTAGCTCCATGCCAATCTTGCAAAGTCTGTCAAAAACTTCTTTTAAATCAGCTGCTGCAATCCTTTTGTCTTTCGACTTAATGATAATGTCATCCATATACATTTCTACCGTTTTCTCGATAACGCCTTCAAAAGCTTTGTTCATGGACTCCTGGAATTTAGCTCCTGCATTTTCAATCTGAAAGGCATGCGAGTATAACAATAGATACCGTTATCAGTGACAAAAGAAGTTTTTGCCATGTCTGCCTCTGTCATCGGGATTTGGTGATATCCCTTGTATGCATCTAAAAAAGATAGGAATTCATGCCCTGCGACGAAGTCGACTAATTGGTCAATTCGAAAAAGGCTTTTTGGGAATGGTCTTATTCAAGTCAGTAAAATCTATGCAAACTCTTCATGCACCTCTTGGTTTTGCCACGACTACTGGGTTTGACAAGCAAACAAGGAAATCAGTCGTCTTTATGATACCGGCATTCAATAGCTCTTGCACTTCTTTCCTAATAATATCTTGCCTCTGCTTCGCAAATGCCCTTTTCTTTTGAAAGACCAATTTGATCCTCCCGGGATACCCAATTTTTGCTCCACAAATTCTCTATGAACGACCGCAAGGTCATTGGAGGACCATACAAAAATATCCTTGTACTCAATAAGTAGCTCAGCTAACTGCATCCGAAGGTCCGTGGGCAAGGTTCTTCCGATCTGTACTATTTGTTCTAGTTTCAATTGATCTAAGACAAACAATTCATACTCTCCAACCGGTTCAAGCTTGGGTGTTTGATTATCTTCCACAAACTCTTCCTCCTTTTCGACTTCTTGTAATGTGGCAAAGTAACATTCTTGAGCCGCTTTTTGATCACCATAAATTGTGAAAATTTTCTTTCCTATCGAGATATCTATGGCAAGTTTGCATGTAGAAATCTTTGCTTGAAATTTGTTCAGGGCGAATCTACCCATTATACAATTGTATGGTGATCGTGTAGAAACAATGAGAAACTCTACCATATGTCCCATATATTTGACTGAAACAGGGACTATGATTTTTCTTTTTTGATTAACTGTTTGCCCGGTGAACCCAACCAATGGGGTTGCATACGGGATGACTTTGTTCCAAAGTATTCCCATATGCATGAAAGTGTCCTTAAATAAACATTTATGGAACTCCCAGTGTCTACTAAAATTCTCTTAACTAGGCATTGATCAATGGTCACGGAACTAGAGGTCATCGCCATGGTTGTCCCTAGTTCGTTTCTTAAGGATGGTAAACCAACGTTTTGTATAACATTAATCACCTTTAAGTTTATGAAGGAGAAGGGATCGGATTTGATGTTTCGCTTGTCATTGTTCCAAGGCCTTTTGGCATTATTAGATCTAGAAGAGCTCTTTACCAATGCATCATTGATAAACTCTTTAAGTTTTCCATTACGTATTGTTGGTTCTATGGCCTTCTTCAGTTCATTGCACTGTTTTGTGTCGTGCTTGTGATCTTCGTGGAACTGACAATATCTTGCTTTATCACTTTTTGTCTAGAGGAGAAAGCATTTTTGCTGACTTATCTAATACTCCTAGAGACTCCACTTGTTGCAAGACATCTGCTCGGGGAATTCTAAGTGGTGTGTAATCATATTGGGGAGCCTTGAGCCTTTTCGGCCCTAGCCGCTCACATACTAGAGGCTTTGTCTGGTGCTCGAGATGTCTAGGTCTTTTCGTATTTTGTACCTCCATGACTTTATTATCCATATCTTACTTCCGGCGAATATAAACATCTGTATAAATAAATCTTCCTATTCTTTTCAATAAATCAGAAACAGTGGTCGCTTCTTGCTCAACCAACTTTGGGAAAAGGCCTAGTTGGTTAAACCATGCTGATATCCTTGTATACATTCTCTCTCTGATAGGTCAGCGATTTCTTGTGCTACTTTGTTGAATCAAACCATAAAACCATGTATTGTTTCATTTTGCTGCTATCGGACGCTCGTAGGAAATCTGAGGTAGGTCGGAAAAAAGATTGGGGAAGGAAGTTTTGGATAAAATTTTCTCCTAGATCCTAGAAATTGCTGATGCTCCTTGGTGGCAGATGTGCATACCAAGCCAATACCCTTCCCACAAACGACAACATGTGCTATCAGAGATGTTATACACATACATATGAGAAATATACCTTATAATGTATTCTTTAGGATCAATAGAACCATTATAAGTACTGAGCTTCATATGGGAGAAATCACTAGGGAACTTGGTGCAAGCGTATTGTTCGCATAAAAAGTAGTGCTGCAGGAAGTCCCAGTCACTAGTATCGACGGTCGAGGAGGGAGTCATCTAAGCGAGAGTTTTATTGACCAGATCATGGATAGTTTGTGTTTGGGGCAATGGAGATGCCTGTCAGTGAGAGGTTCCGTCCCCAAAATCAAAACATGACTGGAAGGACGGAGAAGGGAAAGTAGATGGGATATATAACGATGGGTTGGGCACTTCGAAGTATGAGTCACCTGTGGGGATGGTTGAGGTGCAGACATACTAGCTTGGAACACTAGCATGGTCTGCAAAGAGACCAGTAGGTCTATAGTTGAGCAATTTGATTTGAATTCAAATTAGCTTCCATAGTTCCAGTATTCTGGAGCATGAACGAGGACAATCCGGCGCTTAATGTTTGCGGAAGAGATGAAGAAGTGGATGACGGGGCTGCATTTCGCAGGATTGAAGGATTATGAGGAACATCATCTAATGGTGTAGAATCAAACACCATCGATAATCAAAGTTTCTTGGATAAAGTTGTGCTGAAAGTAAAAAACATGGTGGGCACCAAATAATGGATCTCAGAAGAATGCTCTTTGCCAATGGACCTACACTTAGAAGAGAAAAGATGATCGGAGAGGGGCTTTACCCCCGTTTCATCTCTGATGCTCAAGTCAGATCAAACCTCACACAGTCTACTATTCAAGAACAAGGAGTAATGAAAGTAATAAGAGAATCTAACCTTCCTTCATCTAGTACTGATACCTTTTACACATAAGGCCCATCTCCTTGCAGCTCTTGGAAAGGTCTCCTGACTCATTAGAAGACATGGTAACAATAGCCTTGGGGAAATTTAGGAACTACTCCTAGACAGATTGAGCGAATATAGGTTTAAGCATATGGGCCAAAACACATCTTCGTCATAAACACATCTTCGTCATGTTTAAGCATGACAGACGGTCCCTATCAAGAGCCAATGTTACATTAGTTATAGTCCATTCTAGAGGAGAATCTAGATCAATGCCCATCTTAGCAAATAGATGGGTTGGTTTATTTTCTAATCTACCAACATGCAAAAAAGACACAAAAGAAAGGTTCAGAATAAAAGAAGAAGAGAGCAAACAACAAGTTCAAAGAGATCTTCTTCATTAGCTTTCAACTTGTTGATCACACTAAGAGAGTCACTTGATATGCTGTAATCCCAAAGATCTGGCTAAATTGTATCCTTCCATAATACCGTGGAGTTCATTGTAGTCTACAATAAAAAGTCCCCTTTTAATAAAGATTTTACCATTAGCGGAGTATTGTCGAGGAAAATCTGAACTATAATCCCAATACCTAATGAGGTGTCTCCAAAAGTTACACACGTGTTTATTTTTATATAGTGAGCTTCAGAGACTTCTCAAGACTGAGTAGTGGGTTGAGGGTTCAAATGATGGAAGGAAGATCAGGCTGAAGATTTAGGAATTTTGATATAGAATTTGTAGCTTTGTGAGCTAGCGTGAAAGAATCCTTGAATTTTTTTGATTCCTTGTTAGAATGATGTGATTTAAAAGATCTTTGAAAGATAAATCTTGAAAGGAGTTTCACTTTTAACTAGTGTTGAGAAAATCGGATTGGACTGGTTGGTTAAAGCGGGAGTCGGACCTTAGAAAGGTTTGATTTTCTCCAAAAGTCAATAGAAAATTGAACCGGTTGAATTAGTTTTTGCATTTTTTTTTTAATTTTCTTAAAAATTTTCCCGCTCAAATTTTATTTTTAATGTATTTATTGAGTTAATAAGTTTATAATATTATTTAATTATATATTTTAATTATATTTAGTACTAATTGATGTATAACGTATATGTGAATGAATTATTAATATATTTTTAATTAATTATTTATTTATATTGTTCCCTGGTTCAACTACTTTTTGATCGATTGAACCAATAAATAAGTGAACCAGTAGCTTTATCAGTTCGATCTCCGGCCCGATTTTTTCAACATGGCTTTTAACCATGAGGGATAAAAACCATAGCTCTTTAGCTTTTTGATTAATGTTGGAGATATCACATCAGGATGTGATTCTCCTAGATTATTTAAATTCTATAGGAGATTATTTTAGATTTGATATATTATTGATAAGTAGTATTACGGTAGTATTCTTTATCAGTATTTGGTTAGAGTCTTATTTTGATTAGAAATCTTATATTGATTAGCATTAGGATACTTCGTACCTATACATAGGGGATCATAATGAAAAAAAACACAACAATTCAAGCATTCAATATTATTTTTCTCTGCGCTCTAAATTTCTTAACATGTTATCAGAGCTAGAGCTAGGTTTGAAGAAGAAAAAAAAAAAAAAAAAGGCCTTCCACGCATTATAGTACTGCTATACTCTTGTCAACCACATCTATGACCTTATTCTCTTTTCATTCAGCTTGAACAACTCTTTTGATTCAATTGGAACAATTTTTTTTGTTTTTTTTACGTGTCTTATATTTCGTCTACAATAAAAGTTTAGGATATTATATTTTTTATAAGTCATATTCAAGTCAGGAAGCTTCATCGATGAAAATTAGAAGTGTCTTGATTTAGAAATTGAAATTAGACATTGGTGAGTGCTTTATCAAAGAAATTCTAAAGCAACATCAAAAGAATTTTCAGGGACAGATGACGCAAGCCACTGCGAATGTTTGAAGAAGACCACAACCACTGTGACGATGGAAGAAGATCGCAACGACTCTGCTAATAGAAGAACCACAATGACAACGATTGATGACAAAAACTATAGCAACAACGAGTGATGGTGAAGACCACAACGACGGATGGTGGAAGACTACCATTATAGACAAAAGTTAAAAAAAAAATTTGTGGCAAGTTGGATGTGCCATTTGCACGTTTCAAAAATTGAAAAATTGTGGCAAGTTGGACATACAATTTTGTGCGTTCTAACTTGAGAGAGGGTATTGGAAATATCACATCAGTATGTGATGCTCCTAAATTATTTTAGATCATATAGAAGATTATTTAATTCCATATGTTATTAATTAGTAGTATTATATTAGTATCCCTTATTAGTGGTTGTTTAGAATCTTATTTTGATTAGGAATTTTATATTGATTAGAATGAGGATACGTTGTACCCCATTACTAACATTCAGATCATCTGTAACATTTCTTGTAACATCTCATGTAACATTTCCTTTTATAATATGTTTTCTCTTTTAGGATTTACCATTTTCTCTTAGAGTTTATCTTTTATTTGGTAGGTTTTATAAATAAAATATACTAAATTATGAATATTACAGAGAGTGTTACAAAAAATATTATAAAAGATTTGAATCACATTAGTAAGAGATCATAATAAAAAAAAACACACTAATTTAAGTATTCAACATTATTGTTGCGTGCGACTTAAATTTCTTAACAATTACTTAGTCAAGATTAGGGTCTGCGCACCGGATAAAGTTGCTTGGGACATTAGTTTTTTCTAACTTCTTTGTTGTATATTTGTAGTAAAATGCAATTATAATACGAGGAAAAGAGCTAGAGTTGGTGGTGGATTTGGTGGGGAATTTTGATAGATTTTTTTAATTTGTCTTTACTTGTTTAAGCAAGAATACTTGCATAAACGTACAATTAATTAAACCCATATGGAAAAATAAGTCAAATACAAATACTCGAGAAAGATTGAACATGTCATTAAGCTGGCCACATCATAGTATTCCATGCATGCTTCCTTCTCAACCTATATTAGTAATCGAGGTTGATTATAGATCTGTCTATTTTTAATATTTGCAAAAATTCTTTACAAATATTTATTTTTAAAATTTATAAATAATTTTTTATTTATTTTTATCTTGTTAAAATTTTAAAAGATTGTTGTGTCTTCATATATAATTATTTTAAAGTTGAGGCAGATAAAGTTAGGATTTTAGTTAAGATATTCTATAAGATGTTTAATGATATTTAAGGGTGACTAAGTTTTTGGCCCAACTAATTCAATTTGAAATCTTTTAAAAATAAACTTCTTCCAAAATTATTAAAGTATATTGTGGTAAAAATATCTGGTAACTAAAACCTTCCGGTAGAAAATGATTCATTCATTGGGAGCTAAATAGAAAAAGGTACCAAAAATGATTCATTCATTGCGAGCTAAATAGAGAAATGTATTAAAGAAAATTTGATAGAGAGGACGATTGAAATGGTTGAGTATTAAAGAAAGATTGATTGCTTACGTAGTTTGGCCGATAAAGCAATCGTCTGAATACTTGTGTCTATCCATAAGACGAATAATGATCTTGTAGGCGTGATTTTGTTCTTCTCCAGCTGCATCGGCCGGATACTTAGCGTCAAATACAAATTTGTCATTCCATTTCCAGGTTCTTTTGTTTCGTTCAGCCACAGAGCTGGTATGCTCCTGGTTACCGTATACTATATGTGCATACGGCTTCTTTGCCCTCTTACATGGCTTCACCAAATTTAAACAACCTCCTGTACATATCATATGCATGCAAATTCATTGTAACATACATATAATTAATCAATTTGAAGTTCTTAAAAAGTAAAAAGGACGACCGAGTATGGATGGATGGAGGAATTATATATTAATTACCAAGAAAACAACATTTGTCTGTAATGTCGTCTTTGAGATCTCGTGCTTCCACCAGCATAATCTCAAGCGAGCCCTCGCCGGCGGTCATTCTCTCTCTCTCTCTCTCTCTGGAATAATCAAGCTCGATGGACTTTTGATGGAGGGAACTCAGATTTTCTAAGGGCCTTCAAAGGAAAGCTGGGGCCCGGTGGTCTGTAGCTAGCCAATACGTAGGTAGGTGAAGGTCCCTTAATTAGTTCAATTTAATTATTATAAAGCGCTGACGACGCTGTTTCTCTCTTTAAATATCATATCATCTCTCGTCGTCCTTCATTTCCCTAGTTCATCATTTTATTTAAGATCATGATCATCATCTACTAAAGCTGGTGTGGTGTATTCTTCAACTTCCATCCAACTAGACTAGGTTTATATATATATATATATATATGTATGTATACACACACGTACATATAATATAAGTTTAGACGAAGCCAGTAATTAATGCCAAAACCGCCACAGTAATCAAAGTCTTTTATGATCAAATTAAGGAGCAAATTGGTTTAGTTTATTATATATTACATCGAAAGAGAGGTTAATTGACCAGGACTTTGTTGCTAATTATAATCTCTGCATTAATGGCTTCCCCAAATAGGCCCTTTTTAATCTTGATAATTTCAACCATACAACTCTATATTTGGTTTTCTTTCGAACCATAAATATAAAAGGTTTTAAATATTTGCACACAAATTAATACAAATTAATAATTATAAAAAAAAAAAAAGACAATTTTTGAACTACATACCCTTCTATCCATCATAAATATGGAAATAGATGGATCATAAGAGTAAAATAAAAGAATAAAAAATAAGTAAAGATAACAAAAATTCAATAAATACTTATTAAAAATTTTAAAACTTATATTCTTAAACATTTTCAATAGATTTAAAATTGTTTATATTTCTTACCACGAAGACTATATAAAACTATAATATTATAGTAGTTCATGTAATTTGACTCACTTAAATTTTTCTCTTAAACAAAAATATTAAAACAAAAAGTATGCGAATACTTCGCGTATCTAATCCAAAATACTTAAAATTGTATATTCTTAGATATTAATACCTTCCAACATATAAAAAATAGTACTTCTTTTGTTCTAAATTTTTAGTTTCACTTTTTTTTTCTTTTGTCTTAAATTATTATTTCATTTCCTTTAATGAATGGTAATTAAACTTTTAATTTTTTATTACACCTACTCATTATTATATATTTTAACTACTAAATATTTTAATTTTTCAAGAAATATTAATAAAACACCTACTATCCAATAACTTTATGTCTACATTTGTAAAATTTCATGATAAAAATTAAATTCATTTAATATTAAAAAAGGACATAAAAAGAATTAAAATAAAAATATTAATTTAATTAAATTTTTTAATCTATATGAAAATTAAAATGAGACAAAAAATTTGGAACAAAAGGAGTATTTTATAAAGAGTAGTTGTAAAATGTACCCACGACTTAGATGTAAAACAAAGAGTACAATGACAAAAACATGGTGAATGTACCTATGACAATAAAAACGATGGAATAGTTTTTAAGCAATCCATAGAAGGAAATTATGACATTATTATAAATTTTAAATTGTAAGCGGAAATTTTTTTTTTTATTCTTTTGAAATCTTTTTTCCGTCTCTATGAATTTAAAAAATTTTAGAGGCGGCAGCCACTCTCTAGGCCTAGCTCTTCACCATATAGTACCAGTTATATATATATATATATATATATATATATAAAAGCCGAATCAAGACCCTTGTCTCTCATTTCTTTTTCCGTGGAAAACTTCAAACTTTGAGCATTAATGGTATAAGTTAATAAAATGACGAATGAGATGTAGGGCTCTAAAGAGGACGGGTTTTATTCGTATTCGCGTGGATCTTATTCGTATTCGCGCGGGTCTATACCCGTTTATATAGCTAGTAAGGTTAAAATTTTATATCTGTAGACCTGGAGTCGTACCGCTATCTATATAAATTCTATTAAATGGATTTGGGCAGAGTACGATAATAGCCAAACTCGTAAACCCGTTATAATAAAATAATATATATTTATATATTATATTATTTGATATTTTTTTATTGATACATAATTTATACTTTTATGATATTGAGTGGTTTATTTTCTTAGTTTAGAGAAGAGAAGAGAAATTTTCTTCATAGTTTAGAGAAAACAAACTTTCTTCAAGATTTTTTAGGGCCTCATAGTTTAGAGAAGAGAAATTTTCTTCAAAATTTCTTCTTCTTCGAGACAACAATACTACTGTTTTCTCCATTTGATTTTTCTTGTGGACTTGTTTCTCTCCTTTAAAACTTTGTACTAGTGGTTGTTTGTTTCAAAGGCGAAAAACAGAGGCATGATTTTTTAAGGTTATATTTTCTGAAAATTTTATATATATATATTTTTTGTTTAACAGGGAAAAAATAGAAAAGGGACATACAGGTACGGGTATACCTAGACCCTACCCTAGACCCTAGAGGGTCGGGTCTGTGTCCATAAATTTTATACCTGGAGGGTGTGGGTCTAGGTGTGGGTTCATGTTTTACTATAAAGGTCTGGATCTAAGTCTGGGAGTACCCAGAGAATCTGGGTCTAAGTCTGGGTCCATAAATTTTATACTTGGAGGGTGTGGCTCCATGTTTTACTATAAGGGACAGGGTCTAAGTCTGGGAGTACCAAGAGGATCTGGACCCGTTTACACCCCTAATGAGATGACACTGAAAAAAATTATTTATAGCGTGTTTTTTTACTACGTTTAATGGTTGGTTGTAAATTTCAGCTAAACGCTAATGCGGTGGTTATATAAACCCTCGTAAAATATAACACTGCCAAATGATTTTTACCGTTTTTTAAGAACCTTCGTAATGCTATTCGAAAAATGCTGTTAAAATTAGACCTTTTTTTTTTGGCATTTTTTGTTCATTTACAACCGCATGTATATTTTTCTATTTTATTTTATTTTCTTTTTATATTTTGGCTAATATTTATTTTTGTTATTTTTTTCCAATATAATTTAATTTGAAACTATGTCCATAATTTACTATGAAAAAAATACAAAAAGAAGAAAAGTTAATACAAATTTATTCAAGTCATAGATTCATTAACATAAAAAGAAAATTAGTGCAAGTACATATAAGAGAACAATAGAAATTTATGTCGGAATTCATTTTGACATTTATGATGACTACGCATTATTAGTGTTACTTGGAGCACTTTCAGCTGAAGATCTTCTTGTGCTATGTAAAACAAGTGAATTCATATGTCCACTAGCTGCGTCATCCAACTGCAAACCAAAGAAAAAAAAAATCATAAATAAGAATAAAAAAAAAGAAGAAAAGTTAATACAAATTTATTCAAGTCATAGATCCATTAACATAAAAAGAAAATTAGTGCAAGTACATATAAGAGAACAATAGAAATTTATGTCGGAATTCATTTTGGCATTTATAATGACTACGCATTATTAGTGTTACTTGGAGCACTTTCAGCTGAAGATCTTCTTGCGCTATGTAAAACAAGTGAATTCATGTGTCCACTAGCTGCGTCATCCAACTGCATTATTAGTGTTACTTGGAGCACTTTCAGCTGAAGATCTTCTTGCGCTATGTAAAACAAGTGAATTCATGTGTCCACTAGCTGCGTCATCCAACTGCGAACAAAAGAAAAAAAAATCATAAATAAGAATAAAGAACATAGAAGAAGAAGCTAAAATACAGAAAAATGTAAAATATTGGCACTTTGGAGCAATCAAATTCTAAACAATTGAATATAATCAAACAATTACTATAACATTGCCACAAAATTGTGACAAAAATCTGCAAGAGATCATTGGGGAAAGCCCTATCAATCCTGCCAGCAACAGTTGTTCTTACTACTTAGTCATACAATATGGGCAGCCACTGTGACTACTATGAACTATTATTAATTAGTTGCAGCAGCACCAGCCTTCTTAGTTTTCCTACAAGCATAAATCTTAGGGCATGCAGTTTTTGTTTTTATAGCTAATAATACATCTAAACCAAAATCAACAATACATACAATAGTCATCACAACAAAATCAATCTTATAACAACAATTCTTTAACTTATAACAGGAAGGTTAGATTTGAGGACAAGAAGAGAAGTTTTAAAGAAAAACTCTTCATGCTACTCTACCTAGAATAACACCATAAACAATATATGAACTGTGACAACTATAACAGAGAGTTACAACTTGAATCTGAAGCATTCTTGGCAGTTATAGTGAGTGATTCAGACTTTTTAGACAAATTTGAATAGCAGAAGTTTGAACAAAAATTCTAATCGAGCAACATGTTACAGGACAAAAGAAGAGCAGAAAGTTTGAACAAGAATTCTGATTAAGCAACATATTACAGGGCAAAAAAAGAGTAGAAAGTTTGAACGAAAATTCTGATTAAGCAATATCAATTCATCACCTAAAAATAAAAAAATTTCAAGATTAGTTCTCGATTTACCATGTCTGATAAATGATTGAAAAAACCTGCAAAAGGGTCTGGAATTTCTCCCTCCTTCATTACTATATATGACTTGAATGCTTCTAGTAAGTCATTGCACTTCTTGTTGACTGCATCATATTTTCTATTGTATTGCAAAGAGTATCCTCCCTCATCATTTCTACTAAAGCGCAAGCTATGCATACAATTACAGTCTGGATAAATATGGTAGTCGGAGCAGTTCCTAGACCTAAACATCATACTCTTCCATGATGCTCCTTTCTGAGCACCCTACCAACAACATCGTTTGGAGACATTTGCGATTCATTTGTGGTGCTTTAATTTAAATCACTTTGAATATATTTTTAAAAATAATAAATAGAATAAAACAAATATTGATAAGCCTAATGGAATTCATAAACAATACTTATGAAAACTCATAAAACTTATACAAATTTCTTTAGGTTTAATATTGACATGAGTTCCATCTTTAATCACATGAGTCTCAAGAAAAATCCTCACATGCCCAGGCTTCTGTCCTATCTAAGCATACTATAAAAAAGAAATCAAATAATTAGAGATATTTTGAGTCACAAATGTTAACTAAAGTATAGTATAATGAAAAGGAATTTACAATTCCAATCCTTCTCCTTGAGTTTGCCTTAGAGCCACCAATATGTAGAATTATTTATTTCTTACGAATGTTAGCATTATTCTTACATAGTGCCTTACAAAAAAAAAAATAATAAAGGTTAACAATAAAATCGTAAAATAAAGTAAAAATAAATGTTGCAGATTTTTCCTTTAATTTCTCATGCTAATCTGATTCGAATCTTTTTCTTTCTTTAAACAAAGGCAAGTGCACATAAGGGAAGGAACTGGAATAGTATTTTACTACATCAAACTATTGTATCCAAATATTTGTCTCACACAACTTGGTTTTTTGTTTTGACACATTAATTTCCTAAGCAATCAAAAAGCTCTTAAACGGAAAACAGATATTTGCCACACATTTTGACACACTAACTCTCAGATTACAGAGAGTTATTAGCCAACGGAAATTGAAGTGTGAGAGGAGTGAACACAATTAATATTATTATGTGACAAAATATGTTAAAGATAAAAACATCAACGAAGGACTTACACTTCAAAAAGTTAGTATATACATTTTGTCCTTCAAATATACAAACACTGAACCATACGATTATTGATTTTTCACAAGAAATGTTACCAACAACCATTGGAGAAACAATATACCACTTGTCATCAAAATATTACTCCACTATAAACTCACCATATTCCTTCAGCAACATATCTAAGTAGTTTACAGGTCTAGGCACATACTACTTTAAAACAAAAGCATTGACAAGATTGCAATATATGGAGTAATTTAAAACTCTCCACCATAGATCAAATAAATTTTGCATCTTTTTATAGTGTAAGCAAACATCAAGCATTAAACAGATAGAATTGGAACATATATCTAGTATTTAAGTAGAGATTCATAGTTAAAACTCATACTTAGATGAGTTAGCATATTGGTCCCAGTGAAAATTGTCATGTAGAAGGTTAAAACAAATGAGTCACTAGTAAAAATGACAAGCCATAGATAATAATGTAGTCACAAATTGTATACTTACCACTAACAATTTAGGAAGTCAATGATTACTTGTGTCTCTGGCTTTAAACGATAGTCGACAAATGTAGGCCATTGATCCTTAGATATTCCTAATAGAATATTGCTAATAAGAGCATCCCCACTTTGAGTAGGATCGTAGAACTCATTCTATAGTCATTGTCTATTGCGACCCATTTCTCGCCAAATAGATTAAGAAACATATGCTTTGCAATCTTCTTAGAAGTCTTGAACAAGAATCAAGGCTTCAAAAAATGAGCAACTAGTTAGCTTCTAAATCATAATACATAATCAAATAAAGAGGATAACAAAGTTTTCAGTTAAAAACTATTGAAATAATAACTTTATAATGTCCTTACAATATTAGTCAAAATAAGAATCTGGTTTGTTTGGCCACTTATTAAAGCTAATGGAAAATATGTTACTATCTACAACTAGGTTACCACAAAGCCCAACAAGTAACCTTGAGCTTCCCCAATTGCTGTAGTCTCATCAAATTCAATAACTATTTGTACCCCAGCAGCCAGAGTTAGCAATTTCTTGACTTTCACTTTAAGCCTCTTACTTTGTCCTTGTGAATCTTTTACCAATACAATGTCATAAAGAAACAAATGAAAAATGGTAAGACAGGTTTGGTAATTCAAAAAGCAAATGGTCTTTTTGCAATACATTGTTTAATTAAGACCCTAACCACTGCAATAATATTTGTTTAATGATTTATGCATTTCTGTGTTTATTTTATCTTGTTGTTTTCAATAATGTGTTCCTTCTCTTACTATCTTTTGAGTACTGTAATTCAGTACTGTAACTGTTGTTTCGCTCTAGGTAGAAAAAAGAAACAACTATTTGTGGAGTAATCAACAGTTGTTTGTACACTAAATCAGAACTAGACAAATTCAGAACTGGACAAATTCAGCCTTTAAAACATAGTAAGAAATATCTAGTGCATCCACTGTCTAATGTTGTGTAGATTCACGTCCTGCTCGCTTTTTAGGAGCTGAAGCTTCTTCTCCTTGATTTGGTTGTGAAGGTTGTGTTTGTGGTTCTAGCTGTAGAGGATGTTGTGTTGGTGGTTGCATTGTAGAATTTGATTGGCTTGAATTAAGCAAATTCTTGAATCTCTTTGTCGTAGGAATGCTTTAAACCTGAGAAAATTAAAAAAAAAAGAATGATTCCATTGATATACCAAACATAAAGTACTAAGGGATGCATAAAGGCATAACATAATCATATAATTATTCTTAATCTATCAAAATGAAAATAATATCAAATGAAGATAACATGAATCCAAAATGAAATTTCAATCTAGACATATTCAACTATTCAAAAATATGATCCTCTCCTACACATGAATAATCATTTATGTTTCTAATATGTTCTTCTACCCCCTCCCTCACTAATTCTATATTTTCATAATTGTTATAAAAAAAAAAAAGCTTTCAAGTTCTTGTTCCTAATATTACTCGTTCTCATATGATTCCATTTCATCATCAACACCTATATCATACAATCCCTTGGCTTTAAATGTACTGCCAAATTCCACCCTTTATCAAATTCCTCTTTCACAAAATAAACATCTGTGCTTGGGGTGCTATAATATAAGGATCATGATCCTTATGTTGACCCATATGAATTAGTCTATCAAAAGACAGTTAAAATTCCAAGCATTTCTCTTGTAGCCCCTATCACGCCATGTATCAGCCCATTGGCATTTGAAGAGTGTAACAGTGAAACACCCATAATAGTTAAGCACAATAATATCTTCCAACTTCCCATAGTAAGGCAAGTGTGCTATACTCATGTTTCTATCAGAACTAGAGGCAACACAAGAAGTAGTAGATGTAAGAAAAACCCCACTATTTTTAGTTTTCAACTCTTGCTCAGTCCATAAAGTTCGAAACTTGAACCCATTAATATTATAAGCCATGTATCCTGTCGCTTAAAGCATTGGACCTCTTGCTAGGAACTTCAAGTCAGTAGATTCTATGTTTTCTAAATCTGGATTCATAATCTGCAAAAAGGATTTTGTATTAATTTAACAAAGAAAAACCTACATAAATAGCTCCATACAGCTATTTCTTACTTGTTTCGGAAATCAATCACTAAATTCTTTATAAACTCTCTTGTCTACTTCTGTTGCCGAAGGTTTTCTCCCTTTTGATCTTCTTTTAATATGATCTCTAATTCACTTAAAAAAGAAACTACAAGTTGAATTATTAAAGTTGTATAGTAAATTATGAGCATAAAGTAATAAGAAATGATTTTAGTAGCTTATTCAATAAATTGCTTGACAGCTTCACAGTTAAGCAAGACATAATGATGAGCTTGAATTTTCTCCATGGTAGATAAAGAAAATATAGATGAACTTCTAATAGGTCTACCTCAATGAGAAAAGATGGATGCTGTTTCAAAAATAGCTTTTTCATCGTCTACATGCTCTGGCCTATTTAAACCTGCTCTCAATATCGGTAAAGTATCGAGAGCAAAAAGTAAGAGCCTCTTCAGCTACATAACCATAAGCTATAGAAGCTTCTGGTTGTGCCTTCTTTCCTTATCTCATAACTTAAAGGTAAGATGAGAAAATGATAAGATGAAGTAATTACTTTTACTGGACAACTAGATTTTAATCTGAAAATTAAAAGTAGAAGGATATTTACCTTTCAATTGTGAACATCCACCTATATTCTACTGGTTCGCCTTTTATTGCTTCATCTACTAAAGGAACCATTAGATGCACCATAACAATAAAGAATGATAGAGAGAATAACATCTCCAAATGGCAAAGTGTGAGGACGATCTGATCTTGTAACTTTTCAAGGTTCGAGATGCTCAAAATTTTAAGACAAAGGAGTCTGAAAAATGAACACAACTCTACTAAAACAGCAACAACTTGTCTAGGAAGCACATTATGAATGGCCGACAGTAGAAGTTGCTCCATAATGATGTGACAATCATGAGTTTTCAATCCAAAAATTCGTATTTTATCTAAATCAATATACCGAGAAATGTTATTTTAGTAACCATCTAGTATAGACATATTTTTCAAAGTTCTAAGAAATGACACCTTTTTTTCACTTGGTATTGTAAGCATAGCAGGCTGGTAGTCTCCTTTTTCATTAGGTCAAACTTTCTCTCTTATCCTCATCTCCTGTAAATCTTTTCGAGCTCTTAAATGGTCGTTTGACTTTTCTTTATCATTTAGCAAACAAGTTTGTTTCCCAATATGGAAGGTAAAAAAAAATACTTTTCTTCTTTCATTGTTGAGTTGAACCTTCCCCAAAATTCTTACTTCTAGATCTTTTCCTCATCTTACTTGACTCAACTGGTCTCCCAAATGTTACCTCAATATCTTTCACCTGCTGTAGAATATCAGACCCAGATATTTTTTTGGTGGGTCTCTCTACGTTGCTGTCAAAACAATTTCTCATCATTCTAAATTTATGACATTTTTTCAGGAAGCGACGAAGCCCAATGAAACACCACTTCCTACTGTGAGGAAGCCGGGTAGGCTCAGTACCCAATTACATGTCGGGCAAGCAAACCAGTATGTGTATTCCACCCAGACAATACATCTAAGGCAGGAAAATCACTAATTGTCCACATTAAAGCTGCTCTCATTTTAAATATTTCATTTCTCAAAGAATCAAAAGTTTGTATGCCCTTACTCTATAACTCATTCAACTCCCTAATGATGGGCTGTAGGTAAACATCTATGTTAATTCCCTGGCATACGTGGACCCAGAATAATCATCGAGAGTATAAAGTTTGGTTGCTTCATAACAACCAAGGAGGAAGGTAATATGGAATTAGAACAACAGGTCAGATACTATAATTTGTACTCATTATACCAAATGGTTTGAAACCGTCACTGGCAAACCCTAGTCGAACATTCCTGGCCTTGCTAGCGAATTTAGGTTAAGTTATATCAAATCTCTTTCATGCCTCCCCATCCTTAGGATGTCTCATCAATCCATCTTTAGAATTATCCAAAACATGCCATCTCATATCCCCCACAGTCTTAGAACACATAAACAACCTTTGCAACCTTGGTTTTAGGGGAAAATACTGTAAAATTTTAATTGGCTTCTTTTTGGGCTTCTTAGTAGAAGTAGACACATTATCATTTTTGCTTTGTTTCTTAGACTTCGATCTAGAGGTGGAACAGTACTTACATACTTCCTCATTAGCATCATCTCCCCAATATAACATACAATCATTTGAGCAAGCATTTATTTGATGTAATCAAGTACAAGTTTACTTATTACTTTTTTTAGCTTCATGAAAAGATTTAGGAACCCTTGCAAATTCAACTACTTCTCTCAACAAATCTAACAACGTGGTCATTGCCTTGTTAGTCATCCTATTAAAAAATTTTATGTGATATAATTTTAATAAAAATTCAAGTTTTTAGTACTTGGACCTTAATACAACTCTTGATTTCCATCTTCAACCAAATTAAAGAAGTCTGTACTTTCTACACCAACACCCTCATTTATCCTTTCTACTTCACCGGTTGTTTGTGACAGTGACGGCTCTTCATTTCTGTTTTGGTATGTAGAACCGCCAAAGGCATCATTAAGTAACAAGTCAATGGGATTTTTGTGATGTACTATTTTTTGCATAACCTCTATATTTCTATGCTCATGCGATAGATTTGTTTCACCATGCACAATTCAATTAGTGTCGTGTTCAGGAAAGGGTGTACAAATCAAATGATAAAAAATTACATTCCCAAGTTACCACTGTACAAAGCCACATTTAGAACATGGACACTTAATTCTTCCTTCAATACCACTGTTATCAAGTGCAAACCTTATAAATTGATTCAATCCAACAAGCTATTTAGTTGTGTTTCTTGGCATTGCAATCAAAAGATTTATTCATTTCTTAAAGTAGAAATAGAGATACCTAAAAATGACATCAATAAATATATATTATTAATAAGATTACTCAAAAATCTTCAAAATATACAAATGTTTAATTACCTTGTTTTCGAACACCAAACAAACAAATATAAATGAAGTTATCATCTCAATTCCAATATTAAAAACAATAAAGTTAGAGTCTACCAAATAATCAAATCACTATATATATATTCTTCATGTAGACTTCTTGATCAGCTTTGTTTCTCTATTTATTGAAATTAGTTTTCTAACCAAAACAGTGAAAGAGGAAGCACTACTAGAAAATAGGTTTATAGTGACACAGTTTTAGTTACACTTTTATAAAAGTATAGTATTAGATGGGTCTATGGTGATGATTTTTTTAAGTGTCATAATGATAGATATAAAATGACGTAGTTTTACGTATTAAGAAAAACAATTTTTTATAGTGACACTGTTTTAGTTACGCTTTTATAAAATTGTAGTAATAAATGAGTTTGTGGTGATACTTTTTTTAATACCATAATAATAGATATAAAACGTTGGAATTTTACCAATTAAAGAAAAACAATTTTTTGTTCTAAAAAATAAAAGCGTGACAATGTCTTTAATCACACTTTTACAAAGTGTAACATTAGAACTTAAAACAAAAAAATGCCCAACATTAGGACTAAGTGCGGGACACCAAATTTCCCTCCTCAAAATTTTTACGTAGCTACTAAAACAAAAACAAAACCCCCAATTCCTAATTTTCAACCACAAAAAACCCTTTCCCTTTTCTCTCTCTAACTTTTTCTTCAGCTACACCGATACAGTAACAAAGATGAAACTAGAATTAAAAGGTTGGGGGGCGAAATTACACTACAAATTTTATCAGAATTTCGTCTATATAATGGACACTTTCCAAACATAAAGACTGATGAAATAATTTCAAATTTAACAAAAAAATAGTATATATCAATCATTTTTTCATAATCTTTTAAATAGTCATAAGTATTTGCAAATAAATTTTACCAGTTTACCCCTTTCTCCTTTTAAAATTCAACCCCTAATAGAATAACTCTATTACAATTTTCCAGCTAAAATGGGGCGGTTGACCCCCCTTCCTACCATGTAGTTCTGCAGCTAGTCATAGTAGCGAGGGAGAGAAAGGTTCACTGACCAGTCACCGGCGACTCTCTTTCACTGAAGCAGCAGCTCTCACCGTTCGCGTTGCCCCAGTTTCCTCTACAACTGAATCACTTCGGTTGAAGGAAAGGTGAGTTTTTTTTTACCATAGTATTCTTTCTACCTCCTTTCTCTAGCCACAAAATCTCTACTCTCTCATTTTTTCTTTTTCCCTTGAATTCCAGATCTTTCAAAGACTAGGACTGCTCAGTTGGTGTGGTTCTTCCGTTTTTGGTGTGCTATTTTTTGTTGAAGCATTTTGGTTTCTATGTGAAATTGATTCTGAAATTGGTTCCTTAATCAATTGTAAAATTGATTCCATAATCAATTGTGAAATGGGTTTCCTCCTATTCAGAAACCCTTCTCTCTTCACCTCACCCCAGCAACTGCACCGCTGCACCACCGCCCCACCACAATGCACAAGCCAGGCTACTGCAATCCTCCATCCTTAGTTCGGCGACATTCCCTCTTCTCCAATCAGCTTGCAGCTTCCCCCTCTTCTCCTCTCTTTCTTCTCTCTGGGAAAGGAAGAATGTCTGTTATCCGTAAATGAATTTTCAAAAAATGGCCAAGGTGTGATCCTTTTAATCCAATACTCTAAATTACTTCAGAAAAATTTGCAGTCAAGTTAACATGACACCCGACAGATATTTCCTTCATTGCCACAATCAACATACAGGACAGCATATGAATGAAGTTCCAACGCTTCAACATCATAAACACCAGGATCTGCAGTGAGCTAAAAGATATGTATTTACAAACAAACAAATCTCTATCAACCCTCACCACCAAAAGTGGACATATGAAATCAAGCAATTGAAGTGCCAACTAATTAATATATGCATCTATCTCTTCCTCCGCCACTACATGATCATTAAGTCGAAAGAAATACTAATAAATCAAACTATTAAGAAAACATGACATATATGTTCCACTGTACTTCTAGGCCAAGTGAGATAGAACTATTATGTTCTTTTTGATGAAGTGAAACTAGAATTCCAAAAAAGTCGTGCAAGACAAAGGAAGCAAATTAACTTTATTAACCTACAGAATTACTGTGCTAAATTATATGTAGGGATTTTCTTCATTACTTGATTCTAAGCACCAAAATTATTGCTATTGGAAGTCTCTTTTAACTTCTCAAATAAACAATTTTGTGTATAGATTTCCATCACATGCTTGTACTGTAAGATCACTGGTCAACTCCTTTACATGTCTAGATATGCAAGAATGTAGACGTGATAAAAAAAATGAAAAAGAACTCACAAATGAAGCTAAGCTAAACCCTTGCACTGAGAGAGACAGAGAGAGAAAACCAAACTTGAAGCAAGGAGAGAGAAAACAAGGAAGCTCTGATCAGATCGTAGCAGTGGCGGAAGCTTTGATTAGTCGTAGCAGTGGCGAAAGTTCTTTTGGTGGCGTGGAAGCTCGATTGGTATTCAATTCTCCAAATCGAACAAAGAATTGATGATTCTGAGCTGATAAAGAAATACCACAGCAGATTTTTGCCCTACTTCTTCATCCTGATTGCTGTGAATTCCTCGGAGTGTCAGGTGGAGGGATTGACCAAAGAGAGAGAGAGATGTGAGTTTTGGCCTGAAAAGGTAGGGAATTGAAATGAGTGTAGGATTTAGGAGAAATGAGGAAAATTATTTTTAAGCTTCATAAATATCATTCAGACCCTCATAAAAGAAAAATCTCCCTAAGTGTATTGTATTTTGGAGAGGTTATCAGAATTCCACAAATTAAATTTTTTAGAGAGAGTTTTTAAAACTTCCCCCAAAAAACCTCCTCTAAATAGCTTTTTTTTTTTTTTTTTTGGTCTGTGTGTGTAGTGTGAATTCATATATCTACCTAACCTTGTGGAACATTCCAACCTAACCACTACTCTTTATCGCAAATTGTATGTTGCATCTGAGAGCACATTGCATTGTGAATTGTGTGTGCTGGAACGATGCCATTCCAATTAAACGGTAAACTGTAAGATTTTATTATACACATGAGTCTTTTTCACACTTTCACGTGCGCTTTTTTAGTTTTAGTCTGTTGTTCGAAGAAAGCTACTACTGCTATTATAGTTAAATGTGATGGACTTTGCAGGGGCAATTTTTTTTATGTTCTCTTGCTGATCGACGGACGGATTTTGTTGTTTTCGGTTTGTTTTGTTTATTGTCTTTGTTTTTTTTCTGTTTGAGCAATCAATGGAAGAATGTAGAGAATTTGGTGTTATAGTAGATGGAACTGGGGTTAATATAGCTTCGGCTACTGTAATTGGTGTTGATGTTGAAGGAAATACTGCAAAAGATGGTGAATGCCATGAGCATGTTGTGTTTTGGTTTTATGTAGAATTGTTAATTTTGTGTGTGAGTTGGTATTAATGTTATTCCATGAGGATGCCATCTACGTATGAATGATTTATAAAAGCTATTTTTTTTATTATTGTTCCATTTGTTTATGTCTATACTTCCATTTTTCTATAATTGTTGTTCCATTTGTAGATAACTGCTGTCCCATGGGTGTATGATTTAGAAGTTCCATTTATTAATATTATTGTTCTATTTTTATGTATATATTTTATTTTTTCTATAACTGTTGTTTTAAGTGTGTGTGTGTTTGTGTAACTGAAGTTCTATTTTTGTTATTATTACTCCATTTAGATAATTAACTGGTATTCCATTTATTCCTAAGTGTCCTTCCACTCGTGTATCATTGTAGTTCTATTGCGTTACAATGTTAAACGGATGGCAATATATTTTTTATGTTTTAAACTGAATTATAATAAGGGTAATTCTGTTTTATAATTGATATTATACCAAAAGGATATTGAACTGAATTATAATGTAAAGTCAATGTCATTATGTTTTGTAATTTGTATTAGAACATTATTACGCATTTTCAAATGACAAGTTTTTTCATTATTTTCCAAAATAAATAATATACATCTTAATAGGTGTATATTAAAATTTTTACACCTCTAAAATCTTTCTAGATTCTATAAAAATAGTTGTGTGAGTGATATAGTAGTAACTCAATAATAAAAGAATAATAGAAGCATTCATTATCATATTAAAGTATATTGGTTTGAATGACACTCCTTTTTATGAAGGAAGCTCCTTCTTTCATCATAAAAAAATACTTCTAAAAGCTAAGGTTTATTATTATTATTATTATTATTATTATTATTATTATTATTATTATTATTATTATTATCATTATTATTATTATTATTCCACGTGTTTATATCTAAACTTCCATTTCTCAATAATTGTTGTTCCATTAGATAACTGCTATTCCATGGGTGTGGTTTAGAAGTGATAATTAATTAGTATTCCATTTATTCTTAAGTGTTCTTCCGCTTGTGTATTATTGTTTTCCCATTATATTATAATGTTAAACGGATGCCAATATGTTTTATATTTGAACTAAATTATAATAAGAGTGATCTATTTTGTTTGATATTATACCATAAGGATATTGAACTGAACTATAATGTAAAGTTGTGCCTCATTGGTGTATTACCATTTTTGAATTATTATTCCATAGAGAATGTATTATTGTTCCATTTTAATGTATATGATGATCCATTGACAATGTTTTTTCATTTTTTTCCAAAACAAGTAATATACATTTTAATAGATCACCATCTACTTTAAAGACAAAAAAGGAAGAAAGAAGAAAAAAAAATGCAAAAAGAAATGACACCAAAACAACTTTTATTTAAAACAGGAACACCAGTTCGTACATGAAAAACATCCAAAAAGATCATTGATATTCATATATTCAGTTATAGATAAAAAGCAATCGTGCTCTTCAGCATCCACCACTAGTGTCTTTGCAGTTCTTTACCAGGAGCACCAGGAAAAATTTTTAATATGCAGAAAAAATTTTTCCAAAGATTTATAACTGGTGGTTAAACCATGAAGGGGTGGGTCAAAGTTATGGTCTTTCCATCTTTAACATGCACAATTTTATAACTGTAGTACAAATTGTGTTCCACCTCAACATCTGTCCCTTGGAGGGACATGTAACCCTTGAAGAAATGGCAAAAGTTCTGAAAGCAGCGTTTTCCTCTCTGGACAAGGATGTCATACAATGGTGTAAAAAAATCCTTTGGTTCTTGTATATGTGTATTAAAGTTATTGATGACTCCCCTTCTCTAGCTATGTTTTGTGGAGAAAGTGGTGAAGTGGAAGAAATTTATATGATAGGATTTTTAGGGTCGAGAGTAGTACTTTTTATAGAGGAGGGTTAACGTGTTTTTTCCTTGGTAAATGGAGGGTTAACATGTTTAAGTGATAAAAAATGGGATGATTTATTCAACATAATGTCAATTCAATTTCTATTGGAATTCGAGAAATGACTGATATTAATAATTACGCTGTAACTGTTATTATTATCATAAGGAATTGTAAAGTGTTTTATTAGGGGGGAATATTGTTAATATCAACATATATTATGGTATTGTTGTGTCTAATCTTCCACTAAGAGCTTGTTAATGTTCTATTTGTTATGTTATAACCCATATATCTTTGATTGATATAATTCTTCAACATTGTGTTTGTTGGAATTCGTGAATTGACGTCTAATTACTAATTACGTTATAGCTGTTATTATTATTATAGGGAACTTTAAAGTATTTTATTAAGGGGGATGTTATTAATATAAACATATATTATGATATTATTCCATTTTATTGTGTCTAATATTCCAATAGGAATTTGTTAATATTCCATTAGTTACGTTATATTGTCCAACATATCTTTTACTGATATGGTTCTACAACATTGTGTCTGTTAGAATTCGTGAACTGAACATCTCATTAGTAATTACGCTTGTAGCCATTATTATTATCATAGGGAACTGTAAAGTGCTTTTTTAGGGGGAGATGTTATTAATGTAAACATATATTATGGTATTGTTACATTTGTTGTGTTTAATATTCCATTAGAAGTTTGTTAATGTTCCATTTTGTTCTTTTACCGATGTGTTCCATTACAAAGTATATATGCTCCGTTGAACTTGTACGAATTTATGTCATTTTTCATTGATATATTTGTCTCATTTTTTTTTTAAAATTTTATAATATACATTCAAATAAAACTGCTGCTCCAAGGATAAACAGACCAAAAAAAAAGACAAATAAAAATATAAAATATAAAATAAAAAGGTCTAAACTGAAAAACAACTTTTATTTCAAAATATGAGGGAAACAATTTGTACATTCCAATGAAAAAGTAGTTTTTTAAATTCTTTTCAGTTTTCATCTTGATTTTTATCGTCATCATCATCATCCCACAGATGTATCATGTCTCCATCTAAGTGCTTTGAACAAATTCTTGATGTGGGGAAAAACATCATCCAAAGATCTAAGAATGGCTTTTCAACTATGTAAGGATGGGCTAGAGTTTGTATTCTTCCATCCCTTACATGCACAGTTGTATAAATGTAACAAAAGTCAAACTTTGGGGTCACATCATCTCTTAGCAATAAGAGGTAAGTTTCGAAGAGGAGGCAAAATTTTCAAAAGAAAATTTTTTTCCTTCGAAAGAGGATATCATACTACTTAACAAAAAGACCACGTTCATTTTTTGTCCGTGTGTATGGTAGTGAACGATAGGCCCCCCTTTCTCTCCATGTAATGAAGAACTAGTATTTGTACTTCTAAGGGCATATCAATGATATTCAATGATAGGGGAAGGTGTTAAGATGAAGATGTTTTAAGTAGGGGGAGAGAGAGTGTTGGAGAGTATGTTGTGAGTACTTTTAGATTATTAAGTATTAATAGTAGTTTTAATGGGAGTGTTAATGGGTACAATTATCTTGAATATTACGTCAAGTTAATTGTATTGGAATTCGTACAGATGTCTAATTCATAATTACACTTGTAGCTTTTATATTTTATCCGAATGTACTGGAATTCTAATATAGGAGTGTTGGTTTTGTTATTTTTTCTGTTATTCCATATATATTATGTTAATCTTCCATTTTTATGTGATTAATATTCCATTTTCGTTCAACTATAGGATGTTTTCTTATTTTTTTCTTTTATTTGAAATTTGTACAGACGTCTGATTAATAATTACACTCGCAGTTATTTTGTGTTATCCTAGTGTATTGAAATTAGTGTATAGGAAATGTTGTAACCATTTTTTAAATCAATTATTTTTTTAGATTATGTTAATATTCCTTTTTTATGCCATTAATATCTCATTTTTGCCATATTTGAGCAACAGTTCTTGTGTTTTTGAGGTATTCATAGTTGTTTGAGGTTGCAGGAAATAGAGGTGTATGAACGGAGATAGAGGTTTTTGAAATGGAATTCTAAGTAATGTGAGAGAGAGAGAGAGAGAGAGAGAGAGAGAGAGAGAGAGAGAGAGAGAGAGAGAGAGAGAGAGAGAGAGAGAGAAAAGATGGAAGCATACTTGGAGGGAAAAGGGGAAAGCGCGTGAGAAGCATGTATCTACGATTGGGCATCATTTTTCGTGTGTTCTTTTCATTAGTAGGACGGTGCTGTTTTGGACTAAAAGTGCACCTTACCAAGTGCACTCGAGTCCAACGTATAACGACCGACTCTTCTATTATATATATATTCACATTTTAAATACTAAATGATGAATTAATACCAACATCTCGGCTTTTGCTTATCCAAAAAAATTGCTTTACAATCTAATCTCAAGAAACTGAAAATTTTGGAAAAAGTAGAGCAAATGTCAACTTTAGTCTCTAACTACCAATTTTAATTTTTTTCATCTCCAACATATTTTTGGTGCTTGGACTTGATCCCTAACTATTAGTTTTAACATTTTTTTCATCTCGAACATATTTTCTTTGAATGGATTTGGTCCTTAACTATTAATTTTAAATTTTTTCATGCCCAACATATTTTTTGGGTTGGATTTGGTCTCAACTATTAGTTTTAACTTTTTTCATTATCCTCAACTAATTTACATGTAATATTGTTTGTCGTCTTGGACGATTTTCAGTAATTTTGAACGGTTCCGAAGATTTTGATTCTTGGAATTTTAATGCTTAATGGGTAAAATTAAAAGTTCAATTTCCAATTTAAAAAATTTAGTGTATTGAATTCCCAATTTTACACTATAGGGTTTAAAATTGCCAAAGTTAAAATCTTCAGAACCATTCAAAATTACCGAAAATTGTAGAGCAAAAAATAGATTACGTGTAAATTAGTTGATGATGAAAAAAGTTAAAAATAATAGTTAGGGACCAAATCCAACAGACAAAAATAGTTAGGGACGAAAAAAGTTAAAATTATTACTTAAGGACTAAACCCAACCAATAAAAATATGTTGGGGACGAAAAAAGTTAAAATTAAAAGTTAGGGACTGAATCCAACCAACGAAAATATGTTGGGGACTAAAAATGGTGTTTACTCATAAAATTTAAAAAACTAAAAATAAATTAGGGGATGGAGATGTAATTAAATTCATTTACTGGCAATTCGTTAAAAAATGTTCCTATCACTTAAAAAGTTACTACATTACAAAAAATTTTACTCTAAATCTATCATACATATATATCTATACTATATTATATTCACATATGATCTTCTGTACCACTTTTCTTTTATAATCTATTTTTCCCTTAGGGTTTATATTTTATTTAATATGTTTTTTAAATAAAATATTCTAAATTTTGAAGTAGTACAGAGAGTGGTACACAAAATGATGCAAACGACACGCACCGTATTATTTATGAGTAGACTTTTTACTCTCTATTCCCTAAAACCTTTCTCACCTTCTATTATTTATTTCTTTGATTTTTAAATTTTTTAAATTAGTCACAAAATTGTTAATTTGTCAACCACAATACTTGCACACCCAAGCAAGGAAAGTGCTATTATGCTCCTCCTTAACCAGTATATGCTCATTGGTACATTTTGAAGAAAAGTCACCATTGTCAGAATTCTTCCATCTCGGATGATGTTCTTAGGTAGATTGAGAAGTGATAAAGTCTATTTTTAATACAAATAAACACCTTAAGTTTTAATTATTAATCTTTAAAAATATTTTAGTTATTTATTAAATATAATTATTATTATATTTAATTTATTTTATTTTGATGATAAAGGGAAAGAAGCCCACAAGGTAGCCCATAAATAGGAAATAAGAAGGAGAGGCCCATAGGAAAGATGGGCTGTTGCAAGGAGTCTAAGTTGAAAAAAAACAGGAAAGCGGAGGGGAGTCGAAATAGAAAAAGAAAAAGGAGTTACAATTACAATTGGAAAAGAGAGAGAGTTGAGAAGGGAAATCCAAGAAAGAAGAGGAAATCTGGAACCAGATTCAAAAAGGCAGGTAGCTGCTGGAATGAAGGGACGGATCCAAGCAGCCGAAAAAAAAAAAAAACAGAAGCAGCTTAGAGAGGAGCTATTGTGAGAGAGAGAGAGAGCTGAGAGGGAAAGATCGAAAAAAAAAAAAAAGAGAGCTACGGGGGAGACAGCACCAGCTACAACAACAAGAGAAAAAGAAAAGCAGCCACAAGACGGCCACAATTTGAAGTAGCAAATCTAAAGAGCAGCAGTGAAAAATTAAATTGAAGAAAGAGCAACGATCTACTCAAATAAATTGGTTCTTTCTTTCCCTTTAACCATGAACTAAATTTATTTTTAGAATCTTGATGAAACCCTAGCAATGTGACTTTGGTTTATTTTATTTTGGGAGATTTTATTTTGTTATTTATGTAATTACATATCTTGGGATATTCTTGGTATGATGCAATTAATTCTTTGTGATTATTCTTATAGAACAATTGTTTAGTTTAATTGATATTTTTATCCATGCTTGATTCTTGTAGTCTTGTGCAAGTATATTGTGAGTTTTGGAATTGAATAGTTCATGCTAATTTTAGATGATTTATGTCATAGAATTGAATAAGTCATGCTAATGGTTAGATGGGTTATGTCATGCATTTAAACACAATATATTTCCTTAGTGAATCGAAACTTGTAGCCTAGATCACCACATAAAGGTTTAATATTTCTCCTAAATAAAATTAAATCATTACTATATAGGTTAGTGGTGGATTCAAGGTTCTAAATCATCTTCTTTTGTTAATCTCTTATTAATTTTAATTTAGTTATTTTATTCATTAGTTTTAATTAAATTTAGGTATAAATTTCTAAGATAATAAAATGTCATTTCTTTTCATAAAATTAATTTAGGTAGATAATAATTTGAGTAGTTTAGCCTTTCTCTGTGGTTCAATATCCTGATACTTCCATATTACATTGATCTTATGCACTTACAAATATTGGATTAAAACTTTGTTATAAAAATCCCGATCAAGAAGTTTTAGGAATACCCTTAATGATATCCGTCAAAGTTTTTGGGATAGGAAAATAAATTTTTTGAAATTTCAAAGTGCCATTAGGTCCAAGAATGTCCTTTAGTAACAAATTTTCCTCCTCTTTGTTAAAAGGACCTGGAATTATAGCTCTTAAAGGACTTAAGCGAGTCCAATCCTCATGCCAAACTCTAATTATTTGACCATTAAAAGGAGACCAAGCCAAACAATCACTGCACAATCCTCTCCATTAAGAGCTTTATAATTAACAGAACCTGAAGTCCTCTTAAGAATAAACTTTCTATCTGAGGAAGATTTAGTTCAATCCACATATTTAGACAAAATCTTTGCCCATAAAGCATCTTTCCCTTCTTAGCTTCCAATTTAATTTAGCCATTGATATGTGGTTGACATGCTTCGCCTTTCTAATACTAATACCTCCTATGTTTTTTTGTTGTGCCACCTCATCCCACTTCTGTTATTAACTTCCCATCCTTGACAGGGAACCCTAATACCGTCAAACAATGAGGTTGACTGATTCCCACTTTGATTTTGAATGAAGAGAATGGTATTAGAATCTATATTTTTTGGAACACAAAACCGAGATTTCGAAGAGCTAATAGATTGTCCAGCACCTTGAATCGTCTGTACTATTTTGTGTACCACTCTCTATAGCACTTCCTAATTTAGTATATTTTATTAATAAAACCTATTAAAAAAAGATAAATCATAAGGGAAAGAGATAAATCTTAAAGGGAAAATATATCATAAAAGGAAAATGGTACAGAGAGTGGTACACAAAGTGATGCAAACGATCCAGGGTGATTGGTCAGAAAGAACAAAAAAAGTTAAGGACATATTGAACAAAAAAATCTAGCAACCATATTCCCACGTTAACAACCATCTTCTACTAAAACTCTTTCAAGAAGCCAAATCTATCCTCTTTTCTTCTCTTTTATCTTCACTATTTCAAACACATTATTTTTTCTCCTCACAATTTTTGAAGTGATGATCCAGTCCGAATTGCTTATTTTTTTCTCCTCACAGTTTCCTCCCCTCAGTTTCATGCAGTAAATAAATATTTTTTCTCATCAAATTGAATTATATCAATTCATTAGTTGTTATTATTGTGAATAACATGTATTTTTTTTTATTATTATAACCTATTCCAATTCTAAACTTTTTTAAGAAACTGATCTTTTTGCTTACTTTTTTTTCCCATGATGTGGACATAAATTGAAGCTTGAATTTATTCATCATTCTTATATAAGGTATGATTTTTTTATACAATAAGTATATTAGTATCAAACTGGTGAATCTTCTTAATAGGCACCGTTGATCATTAGATTTGAGTTTAAATTTAAATATTATATATTCGGCTAGAATTTATTCAATTTACATCTTTCATTTATTCATTATTTCTTTTTTCCCAAAAATATTCAATTGAATAAAATTATATTCTTCCAACAATAGGCAAAAGATATGAGATGAATGCTCATATGGGTTTTGTAAATTGCGATCAACAAGATAGTCTTTCATATTAATTTCTTTTTCTTTTTTATGGATAGAAAATATTAATTCCCTTTTTAAGATGCCAACAATGGCTTAAATTTAATAAATTTATTTCTTTAAAATAACCATGTTTTGGCCACTTCTTTTAATTAGATTCCTGATGTTTGAGACTAACTTACGATGGTTGAGCTTAGGTTGAAAGATATTAAATATTTATAGTCACCATATATTAATTATAATGATATATACGTGTCATTTAGCCACCTATGTATTGTTTTCTCACTCTATTTCTTAATTAAAGATATGTCCAATTTTATACATCTAGAAAAAATAGAAGTCCAACAAATGTTAGAAGTGAGATATAAAAAGTCTTATTGGTGGTAGTTTCCTTCCACTTCTCTATATTTTCTACCACTCCGTATTTTCACTGCAAATTGAGTATTTTCATTTTTTTTCCATATAACTATTTTCTTTAGCAGTAAGTATACTAATAAGACATAAAAAGGGGAAAAAAACATTACTTTTAGTACATACTTTTTAGTTGCTCCATGAATTTTGAAATTATTATTAAGTTTTATTTTTATTATTCTAAGTGGAAGGGGGAGGGGAGGCCAAAGAGAAGTTAGAGCAGGGGACACAATATTAATTTTTAGTTTTAAAATGTGAGAAGGAAGAAAGTGTTAGTCTTTACTTTAAAATAATATTAATCATTTTCTAAACTAATAATATCTACATATATAGTAAAGATTTGTTTGAAATTTGACCAAAAAATAGATTAGTTTCAACTTTTTAAATAACAATCATCATTTTTTTTTCCTGGTGGGAGGGGTGAGAAGGGAGGAATTAACATGTGAAAATTAAGAGCGGGTAGGACAAGTGTGTTCTTTTCTCTTTTTTTTGGGAAAGGTTTGGTTATTATTTTTCTAATTCTTATTTTTTTATGTTATAATTTTTAATCCACGTCTCCGTGTGCATTGCACGGGTCTTTAGGCTAGTGTTGATATATTTAAAGATTTACAAAATAAAGGAATGTTATATGCAATTTATACTATTACTTACATTACATATGCAAACATTTTATATTCGTATAAATTTAGATAATTATCTTAATATATTGAATTATTTTTAAGAATATATTTTACATTTTCATATTTAATTATTCTTATCTTTTAATTTTTTTTATTATTTAAATACTTATTTGATTTATTTATTGAATATTGACTCTCCGTGTGTAGCACGAGTATCAATAATAGGAGGAGAAACATAGAAAAAATGATAAAGTACAAGACTAAAATATGTATGAGAATTCTTACTCTATTTTTTCCCTACATCTCTCATCTTTAAGTTTAGCCTCTTTTTATTGGCTTAAGGGCTACAAAACGCAGATTACATAATTGCAATCTATTATCACAATTGATATAATTTTGCGCAAAACATAAGAAGGATCTTTTTGCAATAGAATCAATCGCTTGATGAATTTTTATAATAAACAAAAGCTCTGTATCCTTAGGGATCTTTTAGCTTTAAGCAACATACAAGATATATGAAAACTAGTAAGATTAAAAGTTGGATAAAAGTTAATGACGATGTGCATGGAATGATAAATGGGTATGCACTAATCTGTATGAAGTCTTGAAATAATTCGAATCACTATTTTCTGGATTATATTAATAATTTTTATATTATTTTTTATTTTATAGACAAAAAGGAATCCATCTCATGGTAGAAAGGATTGTTTGGAATGATGTAATTTTCTGGAAATTTGATGTTCATAGTGTATTTTGTGTTAAAAAAATACAGGTCGAGAATATGACATGGTGAAAATTGTGAGATTTTTAAGATAATAGGAAATAAAAAGTTTAAGAGAAAAATGTCGAAAACAAAGGGAAAGATGTTATGATGAGGAGAAAATTTTTAATCAAAAGAAGAAATATGGAAGAATGATAATACCGCAAATCGATCATACTATCAAGTATACAAAGGGCGAGGGTTGTAAACGGGTACAGTACTCTGTGTACCAGATCCAAACCCTTATAATGAAACATGAAGACAGAGACCTAGATCCAGTGGATATATATTTTATGGACCTAGACCCTACCCTCTAGGGTCTGGGTATACCCCTTTAGAATGGCCACTTTTCTTTTTTTCCTGCTAAACATTTCTGATGAAAATTATAATATCCATATTTCTGTTAAATATAATATTTAGAATACAAGTTTTTCTGTTAAATAAATATTTATGATGAAAATTACAATAGCTATATTTATGTTAAATACAATATTTAGAACAACCATATTTCCTTTTTTTTTTTTTTTGGGTAAGAAAATCCTACAACAAAAATTCTAACATGATTAACATTATTACTTAGAGAATAGGGTTAGGAAGATAAATTATATTCAATAAAAAAAATAAAAATAATATAATAAATATAAATATAAATATATTATTTTATTATGACGGGTAAACGGGTGTGAGTATCATAATACCCTGCCCAAACCCATTTAATAGAAGTAATATGGCATTAGAATCGAATAGGAGCAGTGATTCGTTTAGGAATTTCTATCACTTTGTTTAAAATATTCCTATATAATTTTCTACAAGTTTTTTTTTTTCCAATAAGTGAGTTTCGGTAAAGTTTTATTATCTGAAATATAAATAATTTGGAAAAGCATATGAAATGTCTGGCATGTTTGTGAAATCAGCATAAGTATGAATGGACTGGAGGAGGAGTGATTTTTCTATCCTTGAATTGATATGACTTGACTTGATTTTAATGGCCCATTTGAGAGGCCCATTGATTCTTTAAAGAACGTGAATTAGATTTGTAAAGATGGCCATGAAATTGTCTTTTGATTTGAAAATATGCATAAAACTCCGTTCTAACTAGATTTGATATAAAATGATTTTTGTTGCTAGAAGCGTCAAAGGATTGCACTATACGTGATTGGTCCCCAATACTAGGGCTCTTTCGATGGCATGGATGGTCTAGACTCTTGATTGTGGATTCCACTTAAAGGGAGCGTGGTTCCAAGGAGTGCTTGACCCAACTGGTGCTTCGTCTGTCTCAGAGACAACATCTTTGTAGCGTCCTGGCCGCTCTGCTACGAGTCAAGAGAGGCTCAAAGTTAGGGTTGGTCACCAGGTGCGGGCTGGTAGGTGTCTTAGAACCTTGTAGCCTAGTTTTGTTTGGAGGCATAAGGTATATGTTAAATATTCATATTCGTATGGTTTTGCAGCTGGTATTGAATATGAGATTCTGCTCCTAGTTCTAATGTGCCCGTATTTGTGATATGTTTTAGAACTGTGGGTTTTGGAGTTACATTGATGTGTCCTGATTTGTTCAAACTGTCCAGCTACACTTGAACCCTCTGTGTTTTGCTTTTGATTTTTGAAAATGAAGGGACATAATTTTCTATGCATAAAACTTTTTTTGAAAACCTACATCTGTATATACTTTACTGATTTTCAAAAACACAACGGCACAAACATAAACTAACTAAGCTTTTTGACTTACACTATCTTATTACATATTTTCAGATGACCTAGACAAAAAGTTCCATGGCATACCCTATTTTCAAGATTACAGTGTATGTAATTTATATACTTTTGAGAACCTTTTGGCAACTCTTGTTAGATCAAGTATTTGTGGGCTTAAATACTTTTGACCTTAAGTTTTAACAAGTGGTATTAACACAAACTAGTCTTACTATGTAAGGTTTAATTTCCACTAGTATTCTCGAGATTTTATCACTTCTATTACCATATATTTTTCTTTGACCAGACAAGTATTTGTAAGTTCTAGTGGTGGGAGGAACGCTGGTACCTTATTCAACTCTAGTAGACCTAGCAAAAGAGTTAAGGGTATCAATATATATATATATATATGTATATATGTGTGTGTGGATTGATAAACATGCATGCACCGACCTACATGAGGTCTTAAAAATATTTCAATCATTGCTATTTTCTGGATTAGAGTAAGGCCCCGTTTGAGTGCCTAGGAAAGTGGGTGTGAAAAGTAATAACTTTCCCAAATCTTAAATTATAATGTTTGGTTTATTACTTATGTTTTGGAAAAGGAATCAGATTCGAAGTGGGAAAATAAATGGAGAATGTTGGGATTGTGAATCCTTACATGAAGGTGGTATTGTAATTCATTTACTCAGGACTCTAACAAAATAATAATAAAAATATTTTTTAAAATAATAAAAAAGATATTCGGGACTCTTACATATTTATAATCTATCATTTTCTTTATTCTTATTTATTCATTTTTCTCGTACTCATAACATTTTTTTCCAACTTCTTGCTAGTATATTAGTACATAAAAATATTAAATCTTCTCTAAATTAATTTATAAAAGTGGATTCTCTCTCTCTCTCTCTCTCTCTCTCTCTCTCTCTCTCTCTCTCTCTCTCTCTCTCTCTCTCTCCCCCCACAATTCGCATATATACACTTTACCATGAAAAATATTTTTTTATTGAATTAGATGGACATTTTTTTAAAGGTAGATAAATTAAATATCAAACTAACGAAGAATGATGTATAGAAATAGAATTAAAGTTTTTGTTTAAGAATAAAAGCATTTTTTATTATGAAATTTATAGTTTTATCTGGTTTTTCTTAAAAATAATATATTTAAATTATATAACCCTAGTTAAAGGATAATTATACAAGCACAAATTTATATGAGATATTTATATGTAATTTAAAATTGTAATATTAAATTTTGGAGAAGATTAATTTTGGCCATATTGATATAAATATAAATTCAATACCTAGTTACATTTCATTAAACTAAATATTTGGGAAGGATTCTTGTTATTTTCCTTTTTAACATTCTGGTATATCCCAAACAAAGTAAAGTCATGTTTATGATTTACATTCCATGGATTTAGACTCCAAGTAATCACATTCTAACTTCAACTTTCCTTTCCCGCCAATCAAACGGGGCCTTAGAGTTTATTATATTGTATTTTATTATATAGGCAATAGGAATCAATCTAATGGTTGACAAAAAATGATAACACGACAAGAAGTAAAATGCTTAAGAGAAAAATGTCCAAAACAAAGAAAGAGATGTAATGAGAGAAAAAGTTGTAATCAAAAGAAAAAAATGGAAGAAAGATAATACCACTAATCTAGCATATCAAGTATACCATTTATCGTCATGAGCAAACACACATTGATTGTAGGTAGGGCCATTTTTTGAAAAAAATTTGCATAAGAAATTTTTAGGTAGAGCTTTACACACATTTAGACTAGGGGATCTTGGCCCTTCCAAATATTTTTACAAATAAGAAGAATTGGCTTTGCATATAATGAAATATATACTTGATGATAAACTTTATTTTTATCTAATTACATATATGAATAATTTTTGGGCATCTAAAGTTAATTTTTTCTTCATCACATCTTACGATAGAATCAGACATGTATATACCCCGTGTGAGCACGTGTAAGATTAAAAAAGTCCCTCACATCAACTCATGTGCATTGGGCGCATATAGATACATTCTATTCTACTATGAAAAGAATATTTAGTCTATATACATGTATAATAAGCATACCTTTGTGGTTTGTCAAGTCAATTGGAGCCATTTTCTTTCCTCATATTATATATTATTATCTTTTGTCCAATTTCTTCATCGTTCTCAATATTCTCGTTCACTATATTTTATTTCCTTCTTCTATTTACTTCCTTTGTGGTGATAGCTTTATCTTTAGTTACAACTTTTGCTCTCACCATAATGTCACTTCTTTTTTATTTCAAACATTTTTCTCTTAAACATTTCACTTCTTGTTATAAAAAACTCTAAATTTTCAACATGGCATAGTCTCCACCTATATTTTCTAACACAAAATTGACTATGAATATCAGATTTCCAGAAAATCTATCCTTCAAAATAATCATTATCTAACATCAGATAGATCCTTTATCGTCTACACAATCAAAGATAATATAAAAAACCTATTACTATAGTCCAGAAAGCAGTGATTTGAATTATTTCAACACCTAATATGAGTCAGTGCATACCTGTTTATCATTCCATTTACATCGTCATAAAGTTTTATCTAATTTGAATCTTATTTTTTTCTCATATATATTGTATGTTGAATAAAGCTAAGATCCGTTTAGACGATAATTTTGTTCATTATAAAAATTCATCAAACGATTGATTCTATTGCAAATGCTCCTTCTTATGTTATGGCCAAAATCATGTCAATTTTGATAATAGATTATACTTATAAGCCATGTAATCTATATTATGTAGTAATAGTCCTTAAGCCTATAAATAAAGGCTAAGCTTAAAGATAAAAGACGAATGGAAAAAGTAAAGTGAGAATCTCCTACATAATTTCTATTCTGAGTATTTATATATTAGTAGTATTTTTGTAACAATCAAATTTATTATATACTCAATGATACATGAACTATATACTGGATGATAAATTTTATTTTTTCTAATTACATACATGAGCAATTTTTGGGCATCTAAAGTGAAATATTTCGCTACATCTCACAATGGAATCAGGCGTGTCTATACAAGCTTGACCACATGTCAGTCTAAAAAAGTCTCATAGTCAACTCATGTACACCAGGTATGCATAGACACCTCTGATTTTGCTATGAAAAAAAAATATTGAGTACTTTATATATAAACATACCTTTGTGGCTTCTCGAATCAATTGGAGCCATTTTCTTCCCTCATATCATATATTACCCTTTAGTTCATTTTCTTCATCGTTCTCAATACTCTCTTTCACTATATTATTTTTTTTCTTCTTCCTTTTTCTTCCTTTATGGTGATAGCCTTATCTTTAGTTAAAACGTTTTACCTCACTAACATCTCTTCCTCCTTTTTTAAGACATATTTCTCTTAAACATTTCACTTCTTGTCATAAAAATCTCTCAATTTTCACATTGTCATATTTTCTAGCAATATTTTTTTTTTATACAAAATACATTTTGAATTTCAAATTTACAAAAAATCTAACATCACATGGATTTTTTATTATCTATACAATCAAAGACAATATAAGAAACTACTACTATAATCCAATAAATAGTGATTGGAATTATTTCTGAACCTCATGCGGGTCGGTGCATAGCCTTTTTGTCATTCCACGTACATAGTCATCAACTTTTATCCGATTTGAACTTAATTTTTCTCATATATATCTCATATGTTGGAGAAAGCTATAAGATCATTTAGGATAAATAATTTTCGTTCATTATAAAAATTTCATCAAGCGATTGGTTCTATTATAAATAATCCTTCGAATAATATGTTGTGCTCAGAATAATATTACTTGTAGTACAAGATTACACTTACATGTTATGTAATCTCTACATTATGGGGTAATGATCCTTATAAGCTTATAAAAAGAGGCTATGCTTATAGATAAAAGATGAATGGAGAAAGTAAAGGGTGAATTCTCCTACATATTATAGTCTTGCTTTTTTTATTTATAATCTTTTCTATATTTCTATGACTAGTATTTATATATTAGTAGTATTTCTATAACAATTTAGTTTATTATGTATGCACAAACACACACATATATATGTATATATATTTATACACATACACACATATATATACACACACATATACATATACATATACATATACATATACATATACATATACATATACATATACATATACATATACATATACATATACACAAAAATGTATATATATATAAATATATAGACAACCACACAAATATGTGTGTGCGTGTGAGAGTGTGCACTCAATTACCAATTATTATTATTTACCCTAATCCAAACCGATCAAACTCTAGTGAAGAAATCAATTAAAATGAAGAAAAACGACAAAGGATATCAATGGGAAAAGTTTAACTAAGGAAAATGATCAAATTAGTAATTTATTAATGTAAATGTGTGACTTTTCTTACTTAAACCAAATTTTACCTTCAATAATTAATTCTGAAATTTCCTTATTCAGAACTAAACTCAATTTCTCGCCGAAAAATAATTATGTTTAATTAATAACCTACTATATTTCTATGTAGATTTAAATAGCTAAAAATGAATTAGGATTTTTGAAATAGTTTTTATTATATAATTACTTGCATGAACCACCCCTAAAAATTGCTATTGCAAATTTTACTAAGCTTTCTTGCTACTTATTTCCTACTCAATTTATCTGCGGTAGGTCTCAAAACCAAGTATTAAATCATGCAATAGGTGATCAATCAATTGCAAGCATTAAGATTAAGCAAAAAGATTAATTATGAAGAATATGGCAAAGAAAATAAATAAACAAAATGTCAATAAAAACACATAATCATCACATAAGCCCTAGTTAAAGTGACTTTACCTAAAAAGATCCATGAAAAGAAATAAAAACATATTCTTTAGAAATAAAAACTGTTTACAAAAAAAATCGTAAATAAAGAGAAGAAGCCTTAAAGAAAGAACTTGAATCCATCATCTTTGATCTTGTTTGTCGTCTTGATCTCCAAAGAATTAAAGAAAACAAGAACTAAGGTTTTAGCCCTAATAGCTAAAACCCTAAACTAAAGAAAATAAAGAACTATCTATTTGAATAATGACTAACTCCCTTAATGGCTGGAAAAAGCATTAATTATAGAGAACCGTAGAAGAGTTAGGAAATACCTAAAATATGACTTAGAAGTTTAATAGGACTACAATTTAAGAAGCTTGAAAATGGACAAATTCCAAAGAAAATAAGGAAAAATCCTTGGAAAGTCGCCATGTTCAACCAATTTAAAATGAAGTTCGGTGTCAGTCTTTGGAAATATCTAGTGCCGGTCTTCTACAATCTTGGAGTCCTTCATTAAGGACTCAAGGTCCAGGCTATTCCGCGGCAATGTCCACCTTTTTCAGCATTTGAGTTAATTTTTAACTTTTTCGCCTTGTAAAATATCCATTATGCCCTTAATATCTAAATAACATTTTAGTGAATCTTTTAGGTAAGTTTATGCTCAAAAACATATACTTAAAACCATTTTTACTACAAAGGTAAGTGTAAAAATATATAAAACATCGATAAATCTACAATTTATCATATATATAATTTCTCTTTTGAAAAATTAGCTAAAATAGCCATGAACTATTTTAGCTTTTGTATTTATAACCATAAACTTTTATTTTATCTTTTTCTAATCATGAACTACTTTTGTTCTTCTGAAAATAGCCATGAACTATTTTTGACCTCTCAAATATAGTCATGAATTCATGGTTATATTTGAGAGGTAAAAAATAGTTCATGGCTATTTTTTTTTCAGAAGAATAAAAATAGCTTGTTTAGAAAAAGATAAATAAAAATTTATCGTTATAAATAGAATATATAAAATAATTCATGATTAGAAAATGATAAATATAAAACTTTATGGTATAAACAGAAAAGTAAAAATAGTTCATGGTAACTTTTAGCTAATTTCATTCTCTCTCTCTCTCTCTCTCTCTCTCTCTCTCTTCTATAAATATATATATATATATACACACACATATATATTTTAAAGCGGTTACAATCTTTGGAAATTTTCGTCGAGAGAATAAATTATGCTAACTTGTCTCTTTGAAAATTTGTTCCGAGGGCTTTGCAGCTTGATCTTGAAGTTGCTGAAGAACTTCCTCTTTTACTTTGTCAAAGAAGAACTTGAAGAAATTTCTAGCCTTAAAATCGAAGGATAGTCTTGTTTTGGAAACTTTTGGAAACGGAGAATGCTTCAGAACTTCAACACTTCTGCTTGATAGAATTCTTGTGTCCCCTTTCACTTAGATTTGACTTTCTATTTATAGACAAAACTTGAGAAGAATGAGATTTAATTTTGAAAATTGAATATTTCTTTCTAATATTTATGAAATAAATATTCATGAGTTGGAATTATTGATTGGGTAAGTCTTTTGCTTCAAATGACAGGGCAAAATCTCATTTGTTGGGCCATTCATTGAGTTCTCATCAGTTGGAGTCTTCCAATCTTGCCACTTGTCCATTTTTTATTGGCCAAGAATATTTGGATTGAAATAAAATTTAAATAAAACTTTAAAGATTAAATTTACAAATTTTATATTCTTACAAATTGCCCCTATGATACTTGTTCATAGATTTAGACCATAACTCGAGTGGGACAAGTATAAACTTTAAACTGATTTGGGTTTAGAAATATATTTAAAATAAACAAGTACCAATCCAACCCAAAACGGCTATCATTCTTTTTAATACAAGACCGAATTTATGAATTTTCAGCTAAAGTGAAAGACTAAAACCGTCTCATGACTTGAAGAAAGTTGTGAACTAGGGGATACAATTAGAATCTCACAATTTGATTTGATTTATATTCCAAATCTTTGTACAAATGGGTAAACTGAGTACTAATATATGATAAGGATATCATTGATCTCCATGCATAACAATCTTCCTTTAATATTTGAAATTCTAAAGGATACAATAACTTTTGCTAATCTGCAAGACAGAATTTTTTAGAAGACCAACTCCTGAAATCTTCAAACTCTTGATCATCAAAAAGATTTAGAATCTCAATTGAATTAGAAGTTTAAGATAGCAGTTTAATTTATTAAGATTAACCAAACATAATAGGTGACCATCTTTATCTGATAAAAAATAACAAATTTGATATTTTGATCAAGTAATAAGTAATGACACCTTGTATGTCAATTTTGATTGAATTCTATCAATAACCAATACTATAATTCAATAAAACTCCACAACCTTAATATCCAAGTCCAACCAGATTCGGAAGAGAAGTGACAGGCCAAAGTTCTAAGTTTTAGATAAATTTCAACCCTTCTCAACTAATTAGAATGAACAAGTCAATTAGTCTCCCATTCTTAATCGATTTCATCACCGTCATATCTTCACCAGCTTTTATTTAAACACACTGTAACTCCATAAAGCTGGTTTGGTTCTTTGATTACAAGGTATTGTGCACCTTTCCCAGAGCATCTTTGACCAAATTTTTTCCGGCTGAGTGTCTAATTAACAAAGCAGATATTTTCAGACCAACACAATTCTCAAATAGACATATTTTTGTTGCTTTTGTCTTTGGCAAAACCTCAAATGGTAAGTGGCCCTCCCTTCATGTATATATTACAGTATACGTAACTATCCATTTCCTTGTATCAAATAGTCATATAATGTCTTGGTAGACTCCCAGATTATAAAACAATCGTTAACTATCTTCGTCTTGTTCTGACGAAAGCTGGACATGGAGATTTTATTGACTTTTTTATGATCAATTCAAGGAGTCAACACACATTGTTGACCAATACCATAAGAAGCGTTTCATGAATTCTAGGTAACAATTTTGCTACGGAATTCAATACCCATCGTGCAACCAATATATATTTCATGCAATCAATTGATCGCAATAATGTACTTTGCATGCAATTTATTTAATCTCCATTTTTTTTTTTTGCAGCTTTTCTTGAAAACGTAAAGTTCATCCAGGATTGAAAACAAAATCATTTCAGCAACTTTGAGGTATCTATGACCTTTTCTTTGATGTTCTTCCTATTAGAGCTTTGAACTTTTGATAAGCTTTAGAGTAAATTTGGTCGGTCCATTTATGTATATGTCGAACCAATCAATATACACCACACTTCTATTTGTGCAATATGTTTCACGTGTATGGTGCCATAATATTTATTACTTTTGCTGCCCCTTTTATTTCTGATGATTAAAACTTTCAAATGAGCAAATTTGAATCTGTAACCTTGCTCTCTCTCTCTCTCTCTCTCTCTCTCTCTAAGAATCTATAAATAAAAAAAAACCTTGCATCCGTTTTTAATGCAACAGGATTCTGATATGAGTGATTGTTGTACAGATCTGAAGATTCCAAATCCATATTTATTATTTCAACTTTCTCTAATTACTATTATAGATTCAGAAGAAGAAACAAAAATAAAATCTAATCTATTACCGAAAATATTTCTTCTTCTTCAGCTGGATAGGTCGAAGTTCCAACTCCTTTCTTCCAACATAGAAAGCGAAGGAAGAAAACCTACAAGAAAGGGTTAGCAAAATAGGAAAGAAAACAGCTGCGAAAACGGCTTACCAACATAGTTGAACAACTGTGAAACTGGACGAGCAGCTGCAGAAAGTTGAACAACTGTGAAACTGGACGAGCAGCTGCAGAAATCGGGACGATGCAGCATAAGCCGAGAAAATCGGACGCCCAAATTGGACTAGGGGGAAAATCGGACTGATTTTCGCCAAAAACAAGGCTTATGCAAAACGAGCTCCTAAAAAACGGACGACCGGTTTAGTACAAGAGGGGGTACTCCAAGAAAACATACTACAAAAGCGGTTTAGCACTCAGGAATTGGTCGTCCAGTTTCTAAGTGTAACTAAGAGTTAGCAGAAAGTCCCTTAGAACTTTGGACTATCCTTTCACACACAAGAAGATCTAAACTCTCAGTCTTAGTTCTCTCCTTCTCAAGCAAACCAAGCTCACAATCATACAATAGTAGAGAAGTGGCGGTTAAGCAAGAGGAGAAATCACAAAGAACAAACAACAAGCAATAGGAGAAGATGTTGCAGAGAAAAAGAAGAGGCTGCCTCCAAAATTAGGGCATCTTGGGCCAAAAAAATAAACTCAATCTAATTAAGTGTAAGGCCCAGTCCAATCATCACCATAGGGAATAAATTGGCTGAAAAGAAAAAATTAAAAAATGTGTAAAAAATTGGCCCAAAAAGGCCCACAAACTCCACCTTGAATACATTTTTAGTTAACTTTCTAGCCAAGACAGACTCAAATGAGTTAACCTTCATCAATATAAAGGAGAACCCTGCACAAAACAAACTTATCAGTTTGTCACAATCTTAATACCAAAATCAACAGGATTATCGTTAGTACTGATTTTGTCTATATTAACTAAACCATTTGAAACCTTTTATATAATGAAATGATACTTAACATTTATTTGTTTAGTTCTTTCAGGATAGATAGGATTTTTACACAAATGAAGACAACTTTGACTATCAGTAAAAATAGTTGCTTTGAAATGTAAAATATGCAATTCAGATAAAAGCCCTTGAAGCCAAATAGCTTCCTTAATTGCCTCCGTGGCAGCGACGAACTAAGCCTCTATAGTCGATAGAGCGACTGCAGGCTACAGCTGCGATTCCCATGAAACACAATTACCGCCAAGGGTAAAGAAATAAGATGTGGTAGACTTTCTACCATCTTTGTCACCTGCAAAGTCAGGATCCACATAACCAACCAGTTCAAACTTTTCAGACCAGTTATGATAATGCAAGCCCCTACCAATCGTCCCATTAATGTACCTCAGTAACCACTTAAGAGTAGCCCAACGATCTCTATCCGGGTTAGACATGAAACGACTCAAAAGGCTTATAGAATAAGCAATATCAGGTCGGTGGAAATAATGGAATACATGACAGATCCTATTGCCATTCGAAAGGGGATGTTGGCCATGTCTTTCTTCTCATTTTCAGTTTTGGGACAGGATTTTTCAGAAAGCTGAAAATGGCTCGCAAGAGGGGTACAAACAGGCTTGCACAAATGCATAGAAAATTTTGAAACAATTTTCTGGAGGAAGGATTTCTGGGATATGAACAAAGAGCGGTCAGCCCTATCCCTATGTATGTTCATGCCGAGGATTTTAGAGACAGATCCTAAATCCTTCATATCAAACTCTAACTTCAACAAAGATTTCAAATCCACAATCTTATCTTTATGTTTTCATGCAATCAGTATATCATCAACATATAGCAACAAATAAACAGCATTATTAATATCATTACCACAAAAATACAGGCAACTATCATAATTGCTCTTAATAAAACCAGTTTTAAGCATAAAAGAATCAAACTTCTTATACCCCTGTCTTGGCGACTATTTAAGTCCGTACAAGACTTCTTCAAGAGACATGCCATATGTTCCTTACCTTTTACCTCAAAACCGGGTGGTTAACGCATATAAATGTTTTCTTCAAGTTCACCATGTAAAAAGGCAATTTTCACATCCAATTGTCAAGCTCAAGATTAAATAAGGCAACAATAGAAAGTATGATCCTAATGGTTTTGTATTTAACGACGGGAGAAAAGATTTCATTAAAATCGATACCTTTAACTTGAGAAAAACCTTTTGCAACCAATCTAGCCTTAAACTGTGGAGGTTCATTAGCATATTCAGGTTCTTTAATTTTAAAAATCCATTTACAGTTAATCAATTTTTGTTTTGGTGGTCTAGAAACAAGCACCCAAGTTTCATTCTTATGCAAAGAAGACATTTCCTCATTCATAGCATGCATCCACAAAGAGCGATTAGGACTCTTTAAAACATCAGAAAAACACGTAGGTTCTTTCTCCTCAACATAAGATCAGCAGCAAAAGCATAAGAAATAATATATGAATAACCGTATCTAACGGGTTCTCTAGACACTTTTCTTCCCCTATCCCTACATAGATGGTAGTAACTAAGGGCTTGTGCCTTAGAATGATCCTCATCATCATCAGAATTTTTAGATTCAGACATATCGGTTTCGAGTACAGCTAGCCGGGATATCCGACTCTTCACTGGTTTCGAGCTGATGTGTGTGCTCTTGTGAAGGTCCAGAGGTGTCCTCCACCTCCACCGGAATGTTCCCATCCGTGGGAATATTAGTAAAACTTACAGGGTCGGTTTTAGCCTTAAGACAAGCCATATCAAGCTCGTTGAAGACCACATCTCTACTTACAATTACCCTCACACCCGACTCATCTTTGAGCCAAACTTTATAACCCTTCAGCCCACTAGGGTAACCTATGAATACTCCCTTCTTAGACCTAGGGTCTAACTTTCCTTTCCTTTGATGTGGAAATGAAGCACACCCAGAAACTCTCAGGTTGGACAGGTTTGGTGGTTCACCAAACTACAACTCTATAGGAGTTTTGAAATTTATGGCGGTTGAAGGAGACCTATTGATGAGGTAAACTGCTGTACTTATAGCCTCTCCCAAAATGGGTTTAGGAACACCGAATGACACCATAAGACATCTAAATCTGTCCATAATAGTTCGGTTCATCCTCTCAGTAACACCATTCTGCTAAGGGTTATGTCTAACGGTTTTATGATGCAAAATACCATATAAAGCACACAAATCATTAAAATTTTTGTTGCAAAACTCCAAACCGTTATATGTCCTAATAGTCTTTAGTTTATTTCCAGTTTGATTTTCGGTAAAACGTTTCCACTCTTTAAATTTTTCAAAAGTTTGATCTTCGGTTTTCAAAAGAAACACCCAAACATGTCGAGAAAAATCATCAATAACATAAAGGAAATAAACATTGCCACCATAAGTGGGTATCTTTTCAGGACCCTATAAATCACAGTGCACATAATCAAGAACAATGGTGGACTTGCGTGTGCCAGTGGAAAAACTGCGTTTATGCTATTTGCCAAGAACACAATGATCACAAAAATCTAAAGAATCAATTGTCACCATTCAAAAAATTTTGTTTGTGTAAAAAATACAAATCGTTTTTCACTAATGTGACCAATCCGACGATGCCACAACATGGTCCTTTCAGGGACAGTTTTTGAAATCAATACAAATGATTCACAAACAGTTTTTCCAAGCAAAGTATATAAGCCATCTTTCTTAAAACCTTTAAGCATGACTAGTGATCCTTTGTAAACTCTTAAAATCCCATTTTCAGATTTATAAGAATAAATGTTTGTATCAAAAACACCAAGGGAGATTAGATTCCGATTAAGGTCGGGCACATATCTCACCTCGATTAATTTTCTAGTTACGCCATCATGCATTTTTATGAAAATATTTCCAATGCCCTTGATGTCACAAACTTCATTGTTTCCCATAAAAACTTTTCCATGATCAAGGGTTTTAAAATCAGAAAACCAATGCTTATTTGGAGTCATGTGAAAAGTGCAATCAGAATCAAGAATCCAATCATCAGAAACTTTAGAGGAAGATGGGGAAGGGGAAACACACAAAATCTTAGAATAGGTAGAATTACCATCTGATTCAAAATCGTGGGTTTTGTCATTTATCACTCCCATTACCTCGTTTACGTTATTTTCCTCTTTGATCCTTTTAAAACACTTAGTTTTCATATGACCTTCTTTGTCGCAGAAAAAAACTTCACTTTGTTCCTATCTCGAGATTTGGACCTCTCTTTACTTTTAGAATGGTGACTAAAAGATTCTCTCCGATCAACCCTCCCTCGCACGTAAAGGTTCTCTCCATTTGATTTTTTTTCTTTTCGCAAATCCAAATCTTTTAATTTCAAAGTGTTCTTAATATCAGAAAGAGTCAAATCATCTCTGCCATACTTGATACCAAACTTAACATCATTAAACGACTCAGGCAAAGAGTTTAACAAAATAACAACAACGTTTTCATCGGAAATCTTCTCACCAACATTTTGAAGTTCTAAAATAATTTTGTTCAAATCGTCAATGTTTTCAAAAAGAGATTTTGACTTGCTCATTTTAAAACCAAAAAGCTTTAAATAAATTTTGTTTGTTAAGGACTTTCCCAGATAAAGTTTTTCTAACTTTGTCTAGATTTCAAAAGTATTGTCCTTCTCATCTATTTCTCTTAAAACATTATTGGTCAAATGCAAAGTGAGATAGCTACGTGCATCACCAAGTTTTTTAGTAAGTATTTCACTCTTCCACGATTCCGGATACTTTTTAGGGCTACAAATAGCAGGTGCAATGTATTTTAGACTAAAACAACTTTCATTTTTCTGCGCCACATTACAAAATCATATTTACCATCGAATTTGTCCATTTCAATTTTTGGAGCGGACATGATGTATATAGGCAAATAAGAGTAATCAGAAAAATAAAAGATAAAAAGTTTGTCAAGACAGCTTGGATATTTTTCAAAAAATAATACAGCCAAAAATAGGTAATATGCAAATAGAAAAAAAATAAAGCTCACAGCATATCAACAAATAATACAGGCTGAGTAACAGCCACAAATAGATAACTAACAGATAAATAAATAAACACAGGCTGAGCAACAGCCACAAAACAGACAAGCAGATCTCAACAGTCACGGACAAGAGAAAAATATTTTTGCAATCAACGAGAAAAAAAACCAAGACATAGATACTTGGAGTCTCAGTAGGACTCAAGCCAGGCTTGTGTTTTGGTTTTTCAAGAAAAACAAAAATCACAAAAAAATTTAGATTCGTGACTAAAGATACCAACAGCAACATAATAATGGTAATATATGTCCAAACAAAAGATAAAACATTAAAACATAAAGAAAGCCAAAGAAAGTAATAGAAGACTTCCAAGAGTCAGATCCACGGACTCCGTGAATCTGGAATGTTGAACCTGAGATATTTCGGGAAACCGGAGCTGACCGAGAGCTCCCAGCAGCAGCCGCCGACAGATCAGCAGAAAGTTGAAGCTTTTCTGGCTCTAATACCACTGTTGTACAGATCTAAAGATCCCAGGTCCCTATTTACTATTACAACTTTCCCTAATTACTATACAGATCCAGAAGAAGAAACAAAAATAGAACTTAATCTATTACAGAAAAAATTTCTTCTTTCTCAGCTGGAACAGAACGAAGTGCCGATCTCCTTCTTTCGTCCAACACAAAAAGGGAAGGAAGAAAACCTACAAGAAAGGGTTAGCAAAATAGGAAAGAAAATAGCTGTGAAAATGGCTTACCAACACTATTGAAAAACTGTGAAACCGGACGAGCAGCTGCAGAAATCGGACGATGCAACAGAAGTAAAGTCGGACGACCAAACAGGACTAGGAGGCAAAAATTTGGCGACCGATTTTCGTCAAAAACAAGACTTCTGTAAAAACGGATGCAGAAAACGGACGAGCTCCTAAAAAACGGATGACCGGTTTCAGTACAAAATGGAGTACTCCAAGAAAACGAACGACCGAAATGGTTTAGCACTCAGGAATCAATCGTCTAGTTTCTAAGCGTAACAAAGAGTTAATAGAGAGTCTCTCCGAACTTTGGACTAGCCTTTCACACACAAGTAAACTTTCACTCTCGGTTCTCTCCTTCTCAAGCAAACCAAGCTCACAGTCATACAAGAGTAGACAAGTGGCGATTAAGCAAGAGGAGAAATCATAGAGAACAAGCAGCAAGCAACAGGAGAAGATACTGCAGAGAAGAAGAAGAGAGAAAAAAAGAAGAAGAGGCTGCCTCCAAAATTAAGGCAGCAAGTTGTGAGAAAGAGAGTTTATATAGGCTACATCAAGTCACCATGGGCAGGTTGGGCTCGGCCCAGCCCGCTAGGCATCTTGGGCCAGAAAAATAAACTCAATCCAATTAAGTGTGAGGCCCAGTCCAATCATCATCATAGGGGATAAATTGGACTGAAAAGAAAAAGTAAAAAATGTGTGAAAAATTAGCCTAAAAAGACCTACAGTGATCATCAAAGTTTTTTACATAAACAAGATTTCCCTCCTGCATGTGAACTATCCATGAATTAGGACTTTCTTATTCTTCCATCTTCATATACATTTCATGGTACATATATGCTTGTCAATTTTCTTGGAATCCTTAATACCTACAGAACAAGTATATCAGATCACTTATTCTTCTAATCAAAAGAGATTTATATATATATTTATCCCTTTTGTTGTTATTATTATTATTATTTGGTATAGATCCTCAATGATTTGAGCTTAACAACAACTTGTTCAACTTTTTTTTACTAGCTGCTTTTGACTTTTTTTTTCATGCTTTCCAAAGTTCTACTTATGTAATTTTTTAGTAATAAATGACTTTTTTCTTATTTTTTTTCTTTATTTTTTTAAGAACCGTGGCTTGAGCAAATAAAGGCTTCCATTTCAAGCCATTGGTAAACACAGGCCTGTGGTGGACTTAGCTTCGTGGGTCAGACCTCAATTTCAAACATGTGGTAGACTTAACTTCTTCGGTTCGACTTCAACTTCAAGCCTGTTGTGACTTAGCTTCATGGGCCAAGATTCAATTTCAAACTTGTGTTGGACTTTGCTTCGTGGGCCAGGCTTCAACTTCAAGCCTGTAGTAGACTTAGCTTCGTGGGCAAAGCTTCAATTTCAAGCCAGTGATGGACTTTGCTCTGTAGAGCAGGCTTCAATTTCAAGCATGTGATAGACTTGCTTTGTGGACTAGGCTTCAATTTTGAGCCTATAGTAGACTTTGCTTTGTGGGCCAGCTTTAATTTTAAGCTTGTGATAGACATTGCTTTGTGGGCCAAGGTTCAATTTCAAGCCTGTGGTGGACTTGCTTCATGGGCCAGGCTTTAATTTCAAGCATGTGGTGGACTTGCTTCGTGGGTTAGGCTTTAACTTCAAGCTTGTGGTGGACTTAGCTTCATGCGCCAAACTTCAATTTTAAGCCTGTGGTGGATTTGCTTTGTGGGTCATTCTTTAATTTCAAGGCTATAGTGGATTTTGAGGGTCAAGCTTCAATTTCAATCGTATGGTTGACTTGTTTCGTAGGCCAGACTTCAATTACGAGCTTGTGTTGCACTTGCTTCGTGGGTCAAGTTTCAATTTCAAACCTGTAGTGGACTTGCTTCGTAGAGACCTTTAGAGACCTATTGGAGATTTTGGCGGACCTTTTTGTGGAGAACTTGGCCGACCTCTTGGAGAACTTGCCAGACCTCTCTGTGGAGACCTTGGCAAACTTTTTTTTTTTCGCAGAGACCTTTGGGACCTCTTCCTGGAGACCTTGGCGAATCTCTTATAGATTCTGGTGGACCTTTTCCTGGAGAACTTGACAGACCTCTTCGAGAACTTGGAAGAACTCTTTGTGGCAACCTTGGCGAACTTCTTTTGTAGAGACCTTTGGGGACCTCTTCGTGGAGACCTTGGCGGACCTTTTGGAGATTTTGGCAAATCTTTTTGTAGAGATCCTGACCGACCTCTTGGAGACCTTAGTAGACCTCTTCATGGAGACCTTGGCAAACTTTTTCGTAGAGACCTTTGGGGACCTCTTCATGGAGACCTTGGGAGACCTCTTTTTGGAGACCTTGGCAGACCTCTTGGAGATTCTGGTGAACCTCTTCGTGGAGACCTTGGCGAACCTCTTGGAGATTTTACAGACTTCTTCGTGGAGAACATCAACATTTCGAAGGGTTAATCCTTCCTTGGTAACTAAAATTTTACTAACAAATTTTATATCATTTTATTTTATTGATTTCTTGCATGAATTTTTCTTTTTTATTCCTTTGATTTACAGAAAATTTCCATTTGTCTGTAATGGAGATTAAAGACTATAATCAGCCACATTGACATATCTTTATCTTTGATATTCAAAGAGTATCTCGCACAAGGCCTTTGTCTTTGGAAGTTTATCCTACATAGACTGAAGCACATCGCAATGAGCTAGCTTTTCTTGAAGTAAATTCTCATCTTTTTCAATGGTCTTTGTGTTCTACACGGGAAGTGGTTGACCTTAAGTTGTCCAAATTGACTTGGTGAGTACAACTATTTATGTCTTTGAATCATGACAACAAGTCAAGTTCCAAGAAGTTCTACCTTCCCCCTGCTCATTGCAATGCTGACAAGACTTATTGGAGTGCTCATTTTTCCAACTTTAGCGAAACTTCTTACACAACAAACTATTGGGAGTGGTTAGAAGATATTCTTGCAAAGTACAAGAACTTGTTTTCTGAGTGAAGAATGTACGGTGCTCTTCATGTTTCTTTTTACACTTACGACCGTTGTGGCAATGTGATGCTCGCCTCTTGTGTTTCCGTCCATTCACGAATACTCTTCATAATTCTTAAGGAGAAAGATATAATTTACTTTGGGACTTGTGATCTCTTGATATGCCAAGCTGCATTTCCAACTCACTATGTGTATACATGGATGGACCTCTCGATACTTCAACACCCATCACACACGTGATTAATACTTGTCTGGAGCTAAAATGACAAGGTTTCATGGAAAATAGATTCTTAGTTATTTCAGTGCTTCTGAAGGAAAAGACCTTCTTCGATATATCAATCCATCATTTATTACTTGCAACAACATATCTAAAGAAGAATGACGAACTTTAATTAATCATAACGGATTATCGTTAACTTGGACTGATTATTTCATTAGTCTCAACTCCAACTTTTTGAATTGTCACCAGAACAATGTTTACAAAATACAACCCTACAGTCCTCATCGATTTTGCAGGCAATTTGGATTTTGTCAAGATATTCCTAATGATTTTAGAAACAAGTTTCATTCCCAAACTTGAGAATGTTTTGCAACTATGAGAATCATCTACACTCCTTGATACAAAGTCAAAAGTGGTTCTTCTAGAGAAGCTTACAAATCCACTCTCTATAACGGAATACCATACTTGGTAGAATTCGAGGACTTATGAAACTTCAAAGGTAGTCAAGGTCAAGGTTCCAAGTTCTACAAGAACTCTACTTGCTACTAGAGTTGGTAGTTCATCTAAAGCATCTGAAAAGACTTTGGCTTTGATGATTCATGAAGCTAATCCTCTGGCCAAAGCATCAAACCTAATTATGATGGCCATTCTCCCAATCTATCAACACTTTTGCTAATAGAGATCATCATTGGAACCGATACCCTTCTAAAAAGAATGAAACTTCTGAAGCTCTTATTCTATCATCAGGTGGATTCTTGGAAGGCATTCCTAGTTCAAACATGTCATCTCAAGATTTGGCTATTCATGTATTTTTAAAATATATATATAAATATATTCGCTTTACATCAAGTTCTTACACTAACTCCAAATATTTCAGTTAAAGGCGCTTAAAATCCCTCCAAATCTTTAAGAAGTTTCCCCCTTTGGTGGTAAAGCGGGCATTTTACCTACTCATATCAATTTAGATGAGAGTGATGAAGACACAAACATCTTACCTACTCACATTAATTTGGATTAGAATGATGAAGACATGGTCCAGAGTCCACATTTTGCTCTAACAACAAAAACTAAATCAATTGCCTGCATCTATTGGGAGAAGGAAAGCTTTGGAAGAACAACCTCCTATTGCAGCTTCATAATTCCTTCGAGTTGATGTGATTAGAGAGTGCCAAAATCAATATCTTCAACTCTTATAGCACAAAATTGTTGACAAGCTTTCGTTAACTCTAATCGAATCTATATTTTCCATTAAAGTAGAATGTGATATGATCCTGGCAGAGATGAAGAAAGTGTATGTCGATACCACAACTCCTTTGGAAAAAGCACTGATTGCTTCATTTGATAAAGCTTGAAGCTTTGATGTATCAAGATCTATGACTTATGACATGATGACTAAGGCATATCTTAAGTCTCTTTCTGAAGTGAAGGGGCAGCTTGAAGAGATTGCATCCAAGAAGCAAGTCATAACATCATGATTAGATAATTCACAGGTGGAGCTTAGTTCCATCAAAGATAAATAGAATGAGCTTCAAAAGGAACTCGACATGCTAGAGGAACGTAAGAAAGGAATTTGTGCATCTATTTGAAGATATGAAGAGGAATTGAAGAAAGTGCACACAAAATCATGGTCAAAGAAAGAAGGAATTGTTGCCATGGAGAGTGCTCATTTCCAATCTGATGAAGTAGTGCAGAATTTAGAAGCTTCAAGAGGGATTCTAGAAGCAAGTAGATAGGAATTGATAGATTATAAAATTTGTTATTTGATTTCAATTCTAGTATCATTTTAAGAACAAACACATTTGACGATTCTAATGCATAATTTCTTCTTTCATTATCCTTCCTTGATTTGTTTATTTTTATATCTAACTTTCTTTCATTTATTTTAAGAGTTAAAACAAAGAAAAAGAGCTTGCGATCGGTATTACTGAAATTAAGAGTTGCATTTTAAACTGCCTACGTACCCTAAATTGGAATCAAGTCAAACATAGTTCAGATCAAATAAATGATTTTTAGAAGCTTACCGTTCACAATTTATACTCTTATAGGTTAGGAGTATCCATTTTCACAATTTTAAACTTTTTGGGATGTTTTAGCAGTTTAAACACATACAACATCTTTGGTGGTTGCTTATATGTGCTAGATTGTCTACATTTGTATATATTATTTTCATCGTTTACGATGTTCTTAATAATATAAAATACATATTTTATACTAATACCCTTTGTTCTTGTCTTAGGTGCTTCCAAAAGGAGAAAATAATGAAAAGGACCGAAAAAAAAAAAAACGAAGTGAAAATGACGAATACGAAGCTACTAACATAAATGAAGAAGACCTACCACCTAAGATAGGCCAACCTACCATTAGCCATAGATCCTAGAGCCACAAGTAAAGAAGAGACAGAAGCCTACTGGCGACGGTAGGCTGCCCCTACTGTCAATAGTAGGCCCAAGCCTCAACAAAAATAAAAAGAATAGAACCCTACCGTAGACGGTAGGGCTTGACCTACTGTACATTCTAGGTCTCGACTGTATTAGTTTTTATTCATTTTTAACTCTATTTAATGTAATTATTCATTAATAATTAGGGAGTTCCGCCATTAGGGCTTAGAGATATGAATAGGGGTGAACCTAGGTTAGAAAGTTCCTAAAATTCAACCTTAACTAGGTAGAAAATCAGTAGAAAAATGGTAATTGAGAGTTGAAAGATCAAGAGTTGAAGATTCAAAGGTGCGATTTTGGGCTTCAATTGAGCTACTTGTGGGACGAGTTGGGCGACATTCAGGATCACAATTTCAACTTCAATATTCTCCTAAGGTTTCTTTTCCATTCTTTTTACTGAATTTCAAGCTTTAATTTTAGTTTCAAATACAATGTTTAGTGGCGAGATTTTTATATTTGGATGAGGGTTAAACCCTAATTCTTGATTGCTATGATTTTGGATTAATTTGCTGAATTCGATGTTTGTTTTCAATTGAGTTGTCTTTCAATTGTATTTTGTTACAACGTAATTATCGCAAAGTTAGATTTATGCAAGAATGTTCGAAATTGAAGAACATCCTAGGGCAATCAATTGGGGGTTAATTGGGGCAATAGATTAGAGATATGAAATTGCACTTTTTGGTCCCTTAATCACCTGTTAATTACTGCACTCATGATTGGTTTGGGAGAGAAGATATTCTCCTCTAAAATTTAGTGAATACGGTGGCTTTCGCCTAGAGGAAGGGATTTCACGTGTAGTTGTGAGGACCCAACTCAGTAGTACAACATTATTTTCTATAATTTTTCCAATTGATTAGTAACAATGATTAGGGGTATTTCAACATCTAAACTCTTGCTTTAATAGTTTTAAAATCTTGATTTCTTGTTTTTCTTCTTTTAGTTGAATAAACTCGTTTTTAGTATTTTAGTTTATTTTTCTTTCAAAACAATCCATTTTTAGGCTAAACATTAGAAAGAGCAATTAGTACTTGAGCTTTTATAGTTCCTTGAGATTCGACACTCGGGTGTAGCTTGATTACTACAGTGATAGGTCACTTGCCTGTTACTCTAGTTTAGTACTTTACCGCCATTGATTTAAAACTGCACACATCAGTTGCCATCCATAGTTTTAAGCTCGTACAGTTCGATGATGTAAAGAGGAATTGAAGAAAATACACATAGAAACATGATAAAAAAAAAGAAGAAGTTGTTGCCATGGAGAATGCTCCTTTCCAATCTGATGAAGTGGTGCGGAATTTAGAAGCTTTAAGAGGGATTCTAGCAGCAAGTAGACAGGAATTGATAGATTGTAACTTGTTATTTGATTCCAATTTCAGTATTATTTTAAGAACAAATACATTTGACTATTCTAATGCATAAGTTCTTCTATTATCTTTCCTTACTTTGTCTATTTTTGCTTCTATTTCTTTCATTTATTTTAAGAGTTAAACAAAGAGAGAGAGCTTTGGATTGGTATGACTAAACTTAAAAGTTGTATTTAAGCTGCCTACGTATCCCAAAAGGAAATCAAGTCAAACATAGTTCAAATCAAATAAATGATTTTTAGGAGTTCACCATTCCCAGTTTATACTCTTGTGGGTTAGGAGTATTCATTTTTACCAACTTAGACTTGTTGAGATGTTTTAGTAGTTTAAACACATACAACATCTTTTTTGGTAGTCATTCATAGTTTTAAGCTCGTGTGGGCTAGGAGCATCCATTTTTATCAACTTGGACTTGTTGGGATGTTTTTAGCAGTTTATCCACATACAATATCTTTAGTGGGTCTTCTTTGTATTTTAATTTTTTTCCGAGCCATAAGCTCTTCTTTTTTTTTTTTTAATCACACATAGTAACGTTGCAAGAACTTTCCATTAATAGGACCAACTGTTAATCCATCTTTATCAACAAGTTTATATACGCCATTTCCATAAACTTCTTGGACAGTATATGGACTGTCCCATTTTGGTGTGATAATTGGCCTTCAAACAGTAAGCACCATATCGCCAACTTGGAAGGATCTCTGACGAACTTTCTTGTTGAATGTTTGAGGAAGTCGAGCTTGATAACATTTCAAATGGTATTGAGTTTCCAATCTTTTCTCATCAAGGGCCTCCAACTCTTCAAGGCGAAGGCAAGCATTTTCTTCCTTTATAAGCTCTTCTTGAACAACAATTCTCAAGGAAGGAATTTGGCACTTAAGTGAAAGAACTGCTTCAACTTCATAGACCAACGCATATGGTGTAGGAGTCCGAAATATTATGCGGTAAGCCCACAAAACTTCTTCAGGTTTATGATGCCAATCTTTCTTAGACTTCTCAATGACTTTCTTCAATAAGTTGCAAACAGTTTAGTTAAATGCTTCCGACAAACCGTTTGCAGCAGCATAATATATAAAAGAATGATACTGCTTGAAGTCTTATTTTTTGCAAAGTTTAGTCATTGAACTATTATGAAAACGCTTGCCATTATTAGTGATGATATATCTTGGAATTCCATAACGGAATATAATAATACCACAAATAAAGTTAACCACATTTCCTTCTTGACTTCCTTTAACGCAGCTGCTTCAGCCCATTTGGAGAAGTAATCTATTGCTCCAATATGAAGACATGTCCACTAGAAGATTTTGGTAAAGGCCTTACTATATCAAGTCCTATTCGTCAAATGGCTAAGATGCAACAGACGGATGTAATGGTTCTGGTGGCTGATGAATATAATTTGCAGGAAATTGACATGCTTAACAACGACGAGCATAATCCATTCAATCCTTTACCATTGTAGCCCAATAATGTCCCATTCTTTCATTGCGAAAGTGAAGCTTTGGCCAGACTAATATGCTCTGCAAATTCCCGAATGTGCTTCTTCTAATGATTGCATAGCTTCTTCATCTCCTAAGTAACACAAAAGGACACCTTCAAATGATCGCCTATAAAGTGTATGTTTGTAGTAGACAAATCTTGGAGATCTTCTTTACACATTACTCCTTTTCTGTGTCTCATCAGGTAAAATACCATAGCATAAGTAATCAATTATTGACTGACACCAATCTTGTCTTTCATTTTCAGTAACAGAAATAGCATGAGTTTCACTTTTTTTCTTTCTACTCTATTTCATCATCTTCAAATAACGGCGGAATGACCTAACTTTGGTAAATTGAGATTTGTGCTTCCGAATTTAAGGAGCACAAAGTAGATGCGGGCTTCACCAATATGTCTGCTTGTTTATTTTCATTTCACAGGACGTGCTCTATTTCCATATCTCCTAACCAGCCCATCATCAATTTGGCATATTTACAATAAGGAAGCAATTCAGGTTGCTTCACATCATAAAGGTCAAGAATTTGATTGATGATCAACTTTGAATCTCCATATATCCTAAAGTGCAACGGCTTCACATCCACAGCCATTTCTAATCCAAGAATAAGTGCTTGATATTCAGCCATGTTATTTGAGCATTGTTTTGTCAAGGTGAATGAATATGGTAAGATATCACCCTCAGATGTGACGAACACTACTCCTGCACCAGCTCCATCTTAATGTGTAGCAACATCAAAATACATCTTCCATGGAGGTAAGATTTCAGTTAAAAGTACATCTTCATCAAGTAAATCATCAGTCAACACCTATTCCGCTAGTAGAGGGTGCTCAGTTAAAAAGTCAGCTAACACTTGTCCTTGACAGTCTTTGAGGAATATATACAATTTCAAATTGTTGGAGTTGTAAATACCACCTTGCTAGACGATCAGACGAGACTAGCTTTGTCATGACATGCTTGATTGGATTTGCTTTGGAGATTAGATGCACAGTGTTCGCTTGAAAATAATGCTTCAACTTTTAGATTGCAAAAATTAGAGCCAAGCAAAACTTCTCAATCGGCAAGTACTTAACTTCATTAGGAGTCATCATCTTGCTCAGGTAATATAAAGTATTTTCTTTACCTTTTTTCATTTCCTTGAGCAAGTAAGGCTCCCACAGAACGTTCTTGTGAAGTAATGTATAAAAGTAAAAGCTTTCCATGTATAGGTGCAACTGATATTGGAGCTCTTGTAAGGTAAGTCATGATATTTTTAAATGCATTACTACATGCATCATCCCACTCAAAAGGTACTCTTTTTCTCATCAAATAAGTGAATGGTTGATGTCTTCCTGCAAAATTTGAAATGAATTCGCAGATAAGATAACCTTCCTTGTAAACTTCTCAACTCATTCACAATTCGAGGCTCTGGCATTTTCATAATGGCATCAATTTTATCTTTGTCAATTTCGATGCCAGATTTACACACAATGAAGCCTAAGAATTTTCATTAGGTGACTCCGAATGTACATTTCAAAGGATTCATCTTCAGTTTATAACGACGAAGCTGTTGAAAAACTTTCCTTAAATGTTCCAAATGGTCTTCTTGTTTTCATGACTTCACTACCAAATTATCAACATAGCACTTAACGATTTTATGGAACATGTCGTCAAAAATCCTTTGCATTACTCATTGATATGTCGCACCTGCATTTTTTAAACCAAATGGCATTACTTTATAACAGTAAATACCTTAGTGTGCCAAAGGCCGTCAATTCTTTATCCTTTGGAGCCATGCGTCTTTGATATAGCCAGAAGATCCATCCATGAAACTCAAAGCTTCATGATGAGTAATAGCATCAACCATGATTTCAGTAATTGTAAGAGGAAAATCATCCTCAGTATGCATTATTTTAGGTGCCGAAAGTCAACACAAACTCGCAGTTGCCCATTTTTCTTGTGCAGAGGCACAATGCTAGATATCTATGTTGGGTATTTGATCTCACAAATAAACTCAGCCTCAATTAATTTGTTGACCTCATTTTCAATTTGAGGAACCAATTCAGGACGAAAATGCTTCTGGGCCTGCTTTATTGGCCGAACACTTCTTTTTATAGACAAGTGATGGACAACAACTTTTGGATCTAGCTTGGCATCTCTTTATATGTCAAGTAAAAACATCCTTGAATTAATATAGAAGCTGAAAGTAAGATTCCTCCTCTTTCAGGGATAAAAGCGATGTTATGTAGATTGAGAATTTATCACCATCATTGCCCTAGTTAACTGCTTTCAAGGCATCCACAATGCTTTTAATGTCTTCTTCAAGTTTAGGAAGAGCATCTTGAGCATCTTCTTCTTCACAATTTTCTAGATTAACAATGTTGATATGATTAGAAGTGACAACTTCTTTATCATCTTCCTCGTGAACTTTTCTTCTTACATGATTACTTGTTGAATTACCCATACTAAAATGGACAACACTTTGAGTTCTTCCCTTTCCATTAAGATATTTTCCACAGAAAAAGTTGCATCCTTTTAAATGTAGCCAGCTCTGGTCGATCTTTCAATTTCCCTAACAAGTGCCATAGTTTGTCGAGAAATAGGTCGAGGAGCAGTACTATGTGAAAAGGTAACAAAGTTAGATGACCCTACACTTTCTTCATCTTCTTCCCTTAGCCTTACCTTCAGAATAGTATGTAATTTGGCTTTCAACACACTATCACAATCCACAAGAAGTGTAGTTTTCCTCTTCATTCCAAAAGGAAGTATGCAACAGTAGCTGTTTGCACCATTATCTAAACATGGCGTTTGTTCCAATACTTTCTTTCAATGAGGATTTCTTTGAAAATCCATGTTGTTTAAAAGGTGGGTTTCTTGTTGTTTTGATTTTTTTCCCTAGGTGATCAAAAACGGACCTTGGATTCACCTTTGAATCTTCATCTTCCACAAAGATATAATAATTGTTTTCCCTGTTTATTGTGATTCACATAAGAAAAGATGGTTTATATCCCAAACCAACGCACAAACTTTCTACAGAATGTCAATTTTCTTTCAATATTCTCTAAGTTTTCATTCAATCCATTCACTTTTGAACCAATTACTTCAGGATTGAGCTTACCTAAAGTATTCTAGGCATTAAGGATCATATCCAGCTTTAGCCAGAAGTTTGTATGCATTAGGATCAAATTGTTCCTCAATTCTTCTAACAGGTAATGTGCCATAACTTCAGTCCTTGTTCAGGATGCACAAATCCTTTCAAAATAGGTTTGACCATTGGTTTGACTACTTCAATCTTAGTCAATGGTACAGCGCAGTCCTTCAACCCCTCCACTTCAAATAAAGCAGATTGACCACTTTTCCTTAGTGATTATGAAATATATCGCAAAATCGAAGAATTCTCTCACGTCAATTTGATCTACCTTCACTCGTCATCATTTGAATTTTTATTTTGTGAAGTGTCTTTTGAAGTTTGAGCTTCCAAGACTGATGATACTTGCTTTCCTGCAAAGCTTACATTTTTACTTTACAAATATAGTTTCACATCTGCAATATGGGTATCTGTTTTAGTAAAAGGCCTTTCATTAGCAATGATCTTTTTTATGATTCCATTGCTAGAATACTTGAAGCATTATGAAGTGCAAACGGAATAATTCCATTGTCAGGAAATCATGGCCTCCTTAAAAGCATATTGTATGATGATTTATCATCAATAACATGCAAAAGGACACTGGATTTCATTTCATCAATCATCAAGTCCAGACGGATTGTGCCAAGTGCTCTTTGCCACCCTTGATTGAAACCTTCTATCATGAGACAGCTTTGTGACATTTTTTCTACAACAATTTCCAATTCTTTCAACAATAGCATAGAAAGAACATTGACAGCAGAACCACCATCCAACAATATTTTATTCACATTCTTTTCACGTGCATAACCAGACACAAACAAAGGTCTATTGTGAGGCTCTGAACCTAGCAATAGGCCGTCATCATTGAATATGATTATGGCCATACATTTTGTAGACTTTTATGGAACTATATTTCTGTCATGCTTGTCATCTAGTAGAGGAGATTTTCTTGAAGTAGTATCTTCCTCTTCAAAGCAGATAGCGAAACAAGATACAACCTCAGATTCATTCAGTAAACTTTTCGGAAAGAACTCCTAAAGTAATTAGTTGTCGATTGTTGAAATGAGTTGCATCTTTAAACTCGGCTCTTCTGGGAGCGGCAAATTTATTTTGAGTCACATTTCTTTTTACCAATTTATTTTGTTTAATTGGTTTGCCATTTTCTTGCTTTTGTTGCCACTTTTTTGGCATTTCACCACTGTCCATCCTTCAGAATTAGAGTCAACTTCACTCTCAACCGTAGGCACGATATAGAAATTTTGAAGAGATCATTGAGAAGCTTTCCACTTTGCTCTACAAGAGGAAACTTGTTGAAATTTCAACATCAATCATTATGGGATTGAACTGCCCAAACTTGACCTTGGCAAACTGAGGGATAGGATAAGATTGCTTCAACACTATGGACAGGAGAGATCGATGTCTTATGCTTGTTTGATTTGCATACACTTTATCTTCTTCCAACAAAATTCGTCCCTCACGGGCTAATTCCATGATTCTTTCCTTGAAGATGAAATATTTTTCAATTGGATGACAAAGAAAACGATGATACTTGCAATAGTTTAGATCCTTAGTCTGTCCCACTTCTTCTGGATGCTTAATTTTAGGCAATTCAATCGTTCCTGCCTTCAACATTTCATCAAACATTTCTGAATCATATGAATCAAGGAGAGGGTACACTTTTCCTCGCATTTCTTTCAAGGTTACCTTCTTTCTTGCACCATCTTGAATGGTGTCTACTTTCTCTATAAGTTTTTAACAAACTTTTGTAGAAAACTTAATGATAGAGTTGATTTTTAGTACAAATAAACACCTTAAATTTTAATTATTAGTCTTTTAAAAATATTTTTTTATTTATTAAACATAATTATTTAATTTATTTATTTTTGGTGATAAAGGAAAAGAAGCCCATAAAAGGAGGCAGCCCACAAATAAGAAGGAAGAAAGGGGACGGGCCGCAAATTGAAGAAGAAAAGCAGAAGCCCATCACAAGCAAGACCATGACAAGAAAAAGGAAAAAAAGAAAGGCGGCTGTAGGAGAAAAATAGGAAAGCTGCGCAGTAAATGAGAAAAGGAATCTGCTAAAAGAGGAGCTTTTAGGAAAAAGAAATGGGTGCAACGGGAACAGATGAAACAACTGCTTTAAAAAAAGAAGCAGATGCGCAAGGAGAAGGGGGTGGAAGCAACTGGCGCAAGCAGCAAGCTAGCGGCTGCAGTGGTTGAAGAAGTAGAAGCCGGACAAAAAAGTAGCAAAATTGGATGCTGCAATAGAATAATAAACCAGAAATACAAGCTACGTAGCAACAGAAAAAATGGACGCAGCTGAGAGCCAAAATCGGATGAAGGAGCAACAATCAATTAATTGAAAAAGGGCCATGATCTACTCCAAGAAATTGGTTCCTTCTTTCCCTTTTACCATGAACTAATTTTCTTTTCAGAATCTTGAGGAAACCCTAGACATGTGATTTTAGTTTATTTTACTTTGGGAGATTTATTATATTATTTATGTGATTACATATCTTTGAATGTTTCTTGGTTTGATGCAATTAATTCTTTGTGATTGTTCTTGTAGAATAATTATTTGAGTTTGTTGTTACTTTTGTCCATGCTTAATTCTTGTAGTCTTGAGTATGAGAGATATGTAATTTTTGCAAGTATATTGTGGATTTTAGAATTGAATAGTTCATGCTAATTGTAGATTATTTATATCATAAAATTGAATAAGTGATGCTAATGGTTAGATGGGTTATGTCATGCATTTAAGCACAATATATTTCTTTAGTGGATTGAAGCTTGTAGCCTAGATCATCACATCAAGGCCTAATCTTTTCTCCTAAGTAAAATTAAATCATTATTATATAGGTTAGTGGGGGATTCAAGGTTCAAAATCATCTTTTTGGTTAAGCTCTTGTTATCTTTAATTTAGTTATTTTATTTATTAGTTTAACTTAATTTAGGAATAATTTTCAGATAATATAATTTAATTTTCTTCTTTTTATAAAATTAATTTAGGAAGATACTAATTTTAAGTAGTTAAGCCTTTCTCTGTGGTTCGATATCCTGATACTTCCATATTACATTAATCTTGTACACTTGCAAGTATTGGGTTTAAAGCTTAGTTATAAAAATCCCGACCAAGTTTTTGGCGTCGTTGTCGGGGAGAGATTAAATTTATTGCTGGTGTTATTATCTCTTAAATTTGTTAGTATTTTTATTTCTTTCTTTATTTTTTATTCTTGAAAAAGAAAAGGAAAAAAAAAATTTTGTTCTCTTAGTTGTCTTCACCGTTTTTTTTTTTTATTATTTATTTTTATCTCACTTGATTGGTCGAAAGGTACAAATATTTGTTTTATAGGGTAATTAGACAACGTATCATTATCATGGAAGCTAAAGAGATGGTCTACTACTCTTCTAAATATGCACTGATATTCCTTTTTCTACAAGATTGTGTTGCTCTTTTCTTTGTCTCTTCTCTACTCTTGGTACTCTTTTATCACATTGTGGACAATGTATGGTCTAGGTGTGGGAGAGAAGATGCTTTTGTTCTGGTGTTAATTACTTTTTTTTTTTTTTTTCTCGTCTTTCTTGTTTAATTTATGCTGAATTTTTTTTATATTTTATATTTTTATTTATTTATTTTTCACATTATTTTGAGAAAAAAAAACAAATATGATTTCACTTAAAGAATGATGTTTTTTGAAGTTCCTTTTAAAAATGTCTTGAATAAGTTGAGAAAAGTACTTGTTTTCTTGTTTTTAGTTAAGGTGATGGACTTATGTTGTATATTTGTTATAACTTGTGCATGACTTACACTTGAGCATATGGGTTATTGTTAGTGTTTAATAAATCCTTTACATTGTTTTTGAGTTGTATAAAGTTAGTGAATCTCTTCCCTACATTCTAGAACTTACTTGAGTACCTCTTGAGGTGAAATTGAAAGGTTTCCTGATTTGACTCAGAGGCAACGGTCATAGGCCTTCTTGGATTGTTTGTGCCTTTCAAGCTTACCAAATCTCGTGATTTTTACCTTAGTACCCTTTTGAGCCTTAAATGTTATTTTCATTCTTTGAACTACTTAAATATTAACCCTTAATCTTGTAGATAGTTTAATGTAGACTTCTAACTAGTGCTTCAATGATAGGTTGTTGTTTGGGTGTTATGGAAAGAGAATAAGTTATTTTGACAAAAGGGAGAAGAATATATATATATATATATATGACTTGTTCTGCTGAAAAAAAAAAACAAATGTATTGACCTGAAAAAAAAAAGAAAAAGAAAGAAAAGTTGATACATGATTGTTACAGGTCACAATGTGCAAAGAAGAAAAAAAATTTTAAGAGGCCCGAATTTGTGAATGTAAGAAAAATAATGGTCTTAAATGATAATTTTGAGAAAAAGAATATGGTAGTTGGTGAATGTATTAATTGAGAAAAAAGTGAGGAAAAAATAAAGTTAGAAAGTTTGTCGAAATTTTAAAGTATCCATATTCTTTCCAAGCTCTCTTTTCTTTGAATTTAAATTCCTTACCTTCATTTGATAACCAACACTCTAACATTACATTACAAGTTTTAAAGTCCTACCTGATCTGAGTTGAGTTTTAGAATCCTTGATTAGTGGAGAGAAGGTACAAAGAGTGAGCCTATAGAATGAACTTTTGTTGGGATTTATCTGTTATGTGCAATTTAAAAATTTTGTTTAGTATTTATTATATACTCTCTTATGACCACGATCACACCTTACAAGTCTTGCACTAGTTATGAGAGATAATTGAATATTTGTCTGTTAACCTGAGTTTGAAAATAAGAGGAAGAGTGCTTGTCTCGATAGGTTTGAGATATTGATAAAGGGTACTTACTTTGGGATTATTCTATATCTTTTCTAAAGTTTGTTGTTTATTTGACTTTGTGGGTACGTCGCCTGCAAACCATCATAAGACCATACTCATCCACTAGGGTAACTTAGGGGTTTAAAGGGATTGTTGTACATGCTAAGTGCAATCGTGAGTCCTACGAAAGTGGCTAGATAGTTTTTCTTTTTGTTTTTTATTTTTGTTTCAGGACTAGGAAAAATTATGTGTGGGGGAGTTGATAGAGTTTATTTTTTGTACAAATAAACACCTTAAATTTTAATTACTAGTCTTTTAAAAAATATTTTATTTATTATTAAACATAACTATTTAATTTATTTTATTTTGGTGATAAAGGAAAAGAAGCTCATTAAAGGAGGCAGTCCACAAATAAGAAGGAAGAAGGGGGACGGGCCGCAAATTAAAGAAGAAAAGCGGAAGCACATCACAAGCAGGCCCACGACAGGAAAAAGAAAGGAAAAAAGGAAAAGCGGTTTGATGTGAACCGGTTAGACATGCAAGAACATCAAGGAGTTGTGACAAGAGCCAAGGCAAAACAACTAAAGAGTCACAAGGATCAAATTGAGCAATAGAAGTTTCAAAGCTTAAATTTTGATGTCAATTTTGATGTCCAAGACTTTATGGGGATTAAATTTTGATGTCCAAGACTTTATGGGGCAATATCCTAAATTTTTGAATAAGTTAGAAATTAAAAATTTACCTTGGTAGATGGTTGGAATCCCTTTTTGCCCAAGCTGAAAAATTGCCTCCTATTTTTGGTAATGTGTTGACTAATGCTCTAGAATAGTCCAAATTCAATTAAAACACCTCTATTGTCTTATCAAGTGTATGTATAGGTTATATCTATCCTTTGGGCTGAAAATATGAGAGGGAAAAATTCCTATTTTCTCCCTCAAGTCTCTATAAATATGTAATCTTCCATTTTGAAGAAGTTAATCAAGAAATTTTTCAAGACAAGGGTTCTTCTCTTAGTATTCTTAGTTCCTAGCTTAGTTTTTCTATCTTCTTCAAGGGTGAACTTCCTTGAAAGAAAAAATCACTTTGAAGACTTGTTGAAAGTTCCAAGAGCTTCAAGGTTGATCATAAAAAAATTCATTCATACTAGTTACTACACTCTTGTAGAAAACTAGTCTTGAGGTCTTCTTCTTGTTTCATTGAGGTCTAAGGTTCAAAATACCTTAGGTTGCTTGAACTTTGAAGAAAAGATTTTGTTTAAACCTTCTTGAGGTCTTGGATTTAATATATCCAAGGTTGCTTAAAGTTTAACATTTTCAAGTCCTTTCAAAGGTACTTTCTCTCTTCTACTTATTACACTTGTTTTGTTTGTTCTCTCCCTCACTTCTTGGACAAAATTTTATGCTCTTGAAGATCATTCCACATCATTTGGTATCAGAGCCACCTTCAAGTAAGTTTTTTTGAGATATCTTACATAAAAATTAAAAAAAAATACAAGACAAAAAAAAAAAGAGAAAAAGAGACGAGATTTCTGGAAAATGGCATCACAAAAATAGAATGCTTGAACGACCTGGAATATGACTAGAACTTTGCAATATTTTTACATGGAGTTATACTATATTGACCTGGGAAACAAATGAAACAAGTTTCATCTAATTTGGACTTCATTTGATATCTCAAAATAGTCAAAACTTGAAGGTATACCTGGCTTTTCCGCAGACAAAAAAAGTACTGAAATGATCTGAGCATATCTTCCTTTTTACTAATCCTTTTTCTTTGATTCTTGAGCCTAAACTCAAGAATTTTGAGTGAGGATTCTTTCTAGATAAACTTCATTCAATTTAGACTTGTGGTTAAGTACCAGTTTTCCAAACAAGCCGAGTATGTCATCTACTCTGCTTGCTGGAAACCTTTGTTGTGTATTCTTTTGTGTTCTTGAAGTGTCCTAGCTTTATGTTTGTATTTGTGGTCGAATTTCTTTCCTTTTTCAGTACTTATTTCTTCATTTGGTCAATCTACCATTATTGACTCAAATGCTCTTGGAAATGTTGCTGAACTTCCTTAAAATGAATGGATGACTCAATATCATTTTCCTTGCTTCTCATATTTCTCAACTAATTTTTGTTTGTGATTTTTTTTTAATTTTGATTGTTTTAAACTTGAGTAGAGGTGTTAAATCTTTGTTAAGAACTCATAGAACTCTTTGAGACTTGAACTGTTAGAAAAAGGCAAGAGTTGTGAGAATATTCTCAAAAAAAAAAAAAAAAAGGCCAAAGAGTGTTAAACAAGAGAGTTTTGTGAGGTAAACACTACCAAGATGTCAACCCAAGCTCAAGCACCAACTCCTTTTGGAGAAAAGTCTCGCAACTCCCAACATAATGACCCTTTGAGGCTCATAATGCAAGAGTTACAATCCCTAAGAGATGAGATGAGGGATATTAGAAGGGATGTCACAAATCTCTCTAATCAACAAAGGGAGGTTAGTCCTCATGGTAGTCTCAATGTTACTACCCCAAGGAGCAATGGATCACTCAATTGCTCTAGGACAACTGAGTTCCACCAACCTCCACATTTTGATGAAGAACTTCATCCACCTCCTTACGTTGGTAGAAGAGGCGGTTTTGGAGGAAGAGGCACGCCTAGACACTTTGAAGCAGTTCCAAGGCCACAAGCTAGGCATGGAGAGCCATTATATGATGATCATGAACAGGTTCCATTTGTTGCTAACCGTGGAAGAGACGAAGGTGACCAAACCTTGGACCGAATGAAGTGGAAGCTCCCCAGTTTTAAGGGTGAGAATGACCCTAACATTTTCTTAGATTGGGAGAGGCAAGTAGAAAACATGCTTATGTTGAAAATTTGTAATGAGTTCTTAAAAGCTAGACTTGTAATAGCCGAATTTTCCGGCTATGCTTTACATTGGTGGGAAAGGATAGTAAACCAAAGAGTTAGAAGTGGTAGACCACCGGTTGATACTTGGAGAGAGTTAAAAGCTTTGCTGTGAGAAAGATTTGTGCCCGAGCACTACTATAGAGAGCTTCATTATAAGCTCATGACTTTAAAACAAGGTGCAAAAAGTGTAAAAGAGTATAGACAAGAGCTTGAGCTCTACATCTTGAGGTTGAACTTGGAAGAAGACAAGGATGCTTCAATGGCTAGGTTCCTTAGTGGTCTCAATAGGGAGATAGCCAACCAACTTGAGTTGTATCCACATACAACTTATGAAGACATGTGCCACCTTGCCAACAAGATCGAATCACAAAGGAAAAGAAGTGGGATGATGCGATCCTCATTTCCCAACCAAAGACAAGTTGCAACAATAAAACCACCTATTTCCAACTTCAAGCCATGGCCAAAAAAGGAGGAGGCTCCTAGAGGTACTTTCCAACCTCCAACCAAACCAAAGATGGAAGAGAGAGGTAAAATCATTTCTAACCCTCCAAAGTGCTTTAAATGTAATGGTGTAGAATACTATGCAAGTAGTTGTCCGACAAAGAGAGCTTTGATCTTTAGGGAGGATTTGAATGGTTGGATTGAGAAGGAGGAGGATGAAAGTAGCGAATGTGTTGAGGGTGAAGAAAATGGTGAGGATGATGAACATGTTGATTTGAATCCTTTAGGAAGTGATGACGATGTCTTGAGTTTAGTTACCATAAGAACACTAAGCGCTCAAACTTTTGATGATAACATGATTGAATAAAGAGAAAACATCTTCCATTCTAAATATAAAGTTGAGGGAAGGATTGCCAACCTTATCATTGATAGTGGTAGTTGTGTAAATGCGGCTAGTACTTATCTTGTTGAGAAGTTGAAACTACCTACTACAAAATATGATAAACCCTACAAACTCCATTGGCTAAATGATAGTGGAGAAATTAAAGTGTTGAGACAAGTAGTGGTACCAATAGAAATGGGAGCTTACAAAGATGAGATACTATGTGATGTGGTGCCCATGCAAGCATGCCATCTTCTCTTGGGAAGACCTTGGCAATTCGATAGAAAGTCCCTCCACAATGGGGAGAAAAATACTTATTCTTTTGTGAAGGATGGAAGAACATTCACTATGAATCCTCTTACACCTCAACAAGTGAGAGATGAACAAAAAAAGATGAGGGAGAAAGAGAGGGCCGAAAGTGAGCTCAAAAGGAAAAAAATTGGGGAGGGAAAGAGAGTTGAGGAAAAAGAAAAGAGTGAAGAAAGAGTGATGAAAAACAAGAGTGAAAAGAAAAAGAGTGACCAAAAAATAGAGAGTGAGATGAAAGAAAAGAATTGTTTCTTTGCAAAACCTAGTGAGGTGATAGAAGCAATTGAAAGAAAAGAAGTGGTATTGCTCTTGTATTGTAGGGAATCTTTTACTTCATCTAAAGAACACTCACCCTCTTTTTCAAGTGAAATTTTGCAGGTTATTGAAGATTACAAAGACGTATTTCCCGCTGAGATGCCCGGAGGTCTTTCACGAATTAGAAGAATTGAACACCAAATTGATTTTGTCCTCGGGACGGTCTTTCCAAACCAACTGGCCTATAGGAGTCCACCAGAAGAGACTAAAGAGCTAAAAAGGCAAGTTGAGGATCTAATTTCAAAAGGGTATGTGCGTGAGTCCGTGAGTCCTTGTGCGGTTCCGGTTTTGCTTGTTCCAAAAAAAGATGGTACATGGAGAATGTGTATAGATTGTAGAGCCATAAACAACATTACTATTAAGTATAGGCATCCCATACCTAGACTTGATGATTTACTTGATGAGTTGCATGGTTCTAATCTTTTCTCTAAAATTGACTTGAAATCCGGATACCATCAAATTAGGATGAGAGAAGGGGATGAGTGGAAAACCGCTTTTAAGACTAACTTTGGTTTGTATGAATGGATGGTTATGCCCTTTGGATTAACTAATGCTCCTAGTACATTTATGTGATTAATGAATCATGTGTTGAGGAATTTTATTGGGAAATTTGTTGTTGTATACTTTGATGATATTTTGGTCTATATCAAGACATATGAAATGCATGTTCAACATCTTAGGGAAGTACTAAATGTCTTGAGAATTGAAAAACTTTTTGCTAACCTTGACAAATGTGAGTTTTGTTTGGAGAAAGTTACATTTCTAGGTTATGTGGTAAGCTCACAAGGAATTCAAGTAGATGAAGCTAAGGTCCAAGCAATTAAGGAATGGCCAACACCAAGAAACGCATCGGAAGTGAGGAGTTTCCATGGCCTAGCAAGTTTCTATAGGCGGTTCATCAAAAATTTCAGCACACTTGCTAGCCCTTTGACCGATGTGATCCAAGAAAACCGAAGGATTTAAGTGGGAAACAAAACAAGAACAAGCATTTCAATTGTTGAAGGAAAAGTTGTGTAGTGCACCCCTTTTGTCACTACCAAACTTTGAGAAAACTTTTGAGGTGGAGTGTGATGCATCCGGCATTGGTATAGGTGGTGTACTTATGTAAGATGGAAAGCTCTTAGCCTATTTTAGTGAAAAACTTAATGGGACAGCCTTAAGGTACTCAACTTATGACAAGGAGCTTTATGCTTTAATAAGAACATTAAAGCATTGGCAACACTACCTATGGCCAAAGGGTGCACACCGATCATGAGGCTTTGAAGTTTCTCAACGCCAACATAAACTCAATAAGAGACATGCAAGATGGATGGAGTTCATTGAAATATTTCCATATGTCATCCATTACAAGAAAGGTAAGGAGAATGTGGTGGCCGATGCTCTATCTAGAAGGTATACTCTCTTATCCACCCTTCAAACAAAAATTTTAGGTTTTCAAATGCTTAAAGAAATGTATTCTAGTGATCATGACTTTAAGAAAATTTATGAGAAATGCTTATTAGCACCTTTTGGAAAATATTTTTTGCATGAAGGATTTCTTTATTGTGAAGGTAGATTGTGCATACCATCTTGTTCTACTAGAATTCTACTTGTCAAAGAAGCACATTGTGGGGGTTTAATGGGACATTTTGGTGTCACTAAAACCTATGAAATTCTTCATGAACATTTTTTTTTTTTGCCACATTTAAAAAGAGATGTAGAAAGATTTGTAGGAAGTTGTATTGAATGCAAGAAAGCTAAATCTAGAACTCTTCCACATGGACTTTACACACCATTAGAAGTTCCTAAAGAACCTTGGGTTGATATTTCTATGGATTTTATTCTTGGTTTACCTAGGACCTCTAGAGGTATGGATTCTATTTTTGTTGTTGTGGATAGGTTCTCTAAAATGATACACTTTATTCCTTCTAGGAAATCCAATGATGCTAGTCATGTAGCTAGCTTGTTCTTTACTTGGATAGTTAGATTCCATGGAATTCCAAGGTCTACTGTGTCAGATAGGGATACCAAATTCTTGAGCCATTTTTGGAGGGTTCTTTGGAAGAAGCTTGGTACTAACTTGCTCTATTCTACAGCTTGCCATCCACAAACGGATGGACAAACCGAAGTGGTAAATAGAACAATTGGCCAACTTCTAAGGGCTATTTTGAAGAAGAAATTGAGGCAATGGGAGGAGTGTTTGCCACACATTGAATTTGCTTATAATAGGGCACACCACTCTACTACTTCTCATTCTCCATTTCAAGTTGTTTATGGTTTTAACCCTCTAACTCCCTTTGATTTGGTTCCTTTGCCTATAGATCAAGAATTAAACAAGGATGCAAGCAAGAAGGCTGATTTTGTGAAAGCAATTCATGCAAAGGTCCATGAAGCCATTGTCAACTCTAACAAAAAGCTTGTAGAGAAAAGAAATGTGGGAAGAAGAAAAGCGGTATTCAAACCCGGTGATTGAGTTTGGGTGCATTTTAGAAAGGAAAGATTTTCCCAACAAAGAAAGTCTAAGCTTGATGATAGCGGAGATGGGCCATTTAAAATCCTTGAGAAAATTAATGACAATGCCTCTGAAGTTGATCTTCCGGGACATTATAATGTTACTACCACTTTTAATGTTTCCGATCACTCTTTATTTGATATAGGTGATGGAGATTCGAGGAAGAATCCTTTTCAAGAGGGGGAGGATGATGTGAACCGGTTAGACATGCAAGAACATCAAGGAGTTGTGACAAGAGCCAAGGCAAAACAACTAAAGAGTCACAAGGATCAAATTGAGCAATAGAAGTTTCAAAGCTTAAATTTTGATGTCAATTTTGATGTCCAAGACTTTATGGGGATTAAATTTTGATGTCCAAGACTTTATGGGGCAATATCCTAAATTTTTGAATAAGTTAGAAATTGAAAATTTACCTTGGTAGATGGTTGGAATCCCTTTTTGCCCAAGTTGAAAAATTGCCTCCTATTTTTGACAATGTGTTGACTAGTGCTCTAGATTAGTCCAAATGCAATTAAAACACCTCCATTGTCTTATCAAGTGTATGTATAGGTTATATCTATCCTTTGGGCTGAAAATATGAGAGGGAAAAATTCCTATTTTCTCCCTCAAGTCTCTATAAATATGTAATCTTCCATTTTGAAGAAGTTAATCAAGAAATTTTTCAAGACAAAGGTTCTTCTCTTAGTATTCTTAGTTCCTAGCTTAGTTTTTCTATCTTCTTCAAGGGTGAACTTCCTTGAAAGAAAAAATCACTTTGAAGACTTGTTGAAAGTTCCAAGAGCTTCAAGGTTGATCATAAAAAAATTCATTCATACTAGTTACTACACTCTTGTAGAAAACTAGTCTTGAGGTCTTCTTCTTGTTTCATTGAGGTCTAAGGTTCAAAATACCTTAGGTTGCTTGAACTTTGAAGAAAAGATTTTTTTTAAACCTTCTTGAGGTCTTGGATTTAATATATCCAAGGTTGCTTAAAGTTTAACATTTTCAAGTCCTTTCAAAGGTACTTTCTCTCTTCTACTTATTACACTTGTTTTGTTTGTTCTCTCCCTCACTTCTTGGACAAAATTTTATGCTCTTGAAGATCATTCCACATCATTTGGTATCAGAGCCACCTTCAAGTAAGTGTTTTTGAGATATCTTACATAAAAAAAAAAAAAATACAAGACAAAAAAAAAAGAGAAAAAGAGACGAGATTTCTGGAAAATGGCATCACAAAAATAGAATGCTTGAACGACCTGGAATATGACTAGAACTTTGCAATATTTTTACATGGAGTTATACTATATTGACCTGGGAAACAAATGAAACAAGTTTCATCTAATTTGGACTTCATTTGATATCTCAAAATAGTCAAAACTTGAAGGTATACATGGCTTTTCCGTAGACAAAAAAAGTACTGAAATGATCTGAGCATATCTTCCTTTTTACTAATCCTTTTTCTTTGATTCTTGAGCCTAAACTCAAGAATTTTGAGTGAGGATTCTTTCTAGATAAACTTCATTCAATTTAGACTTGTGGTTAAGTACCAGTTTTCCAAACAAGCCGAGTATGTCATCTACTCTGCTTGCTGGAAACCTTTGTTGTGTATTCTTTTGTGTTCTTGAAGTGTCCTAGCTTTATGTTTGTATTTGTGGTCGAATTTCTTTCCTTTTTCAGTACTTATTTCTTCGTTTGGTCAATCTACCATTATTGACTCAAATGCTCTTGGAAATGTTGCTGAACTTCCTTAAAATGAATGGATGACTCAATATCATTTTCCTTGCTTCTCATATTTCTCAACTAATTTTTGTTCGTGATTTTTTTTTTTATTTTGGTTGTTTTAAACTTGAGTAGAGGTGTTAAATCTTTGTTAAGAACTCATAGAACTCTTTGAGACTTGAACTTTTAGAAAAAGGCAAGAGTTGTGAGAATATTCTCAAAAAAAAAAAAAAAAGGCCAAAGAGTGTTAAACAAGAGAGTTTTGTGAGGTAAACACTACCAAGATGTCAACCCAAGATCATTACACATCACGGTTGCAGGAGAAAAAAAAAAAAAGGAAAGCTACGCAGTAAAGAAGAGAAGGAAGCAGCTAAAGGAGGAGTTTTTAGGGAAAAGAAACGGGCTGCAACGGGAAACAGACGAAACAGCTGCTTTAAAAGAAGAAGCAGCAAGCTAGCAGCTGCAGTGGTTGAAGCAGCAGAAATCGGACGAAGAAGTAGCAAATCAGATATCTAAACTTAAGCTTCTCCATTGATTGATGTAATCACAAGTTCATCTTTCCATTGTTTTGTATGGCTCAATTCTATCATACTTACAATTCAACAAGTGCTATAGAAGCGATTTAGGAATTTAGTTTCAAGTTGCTCCTAGCTATCAATGGATGTTGGTGCAAGATCAGTGTACCAGTCAAATGCATTATCTTTGAGGGAATGAACAAATTTCTTGACTAGGAGATCACATCAGTTCCTGTATTGCTGCAAGTTTTAACAAACATGCTGCTTGGAATTTTCTTTGCCGTCAAACTGCTGCATCTTGGGAGATTTATATCTTGTCGGCATTTTGAGATTATAAATCCTTTTGGTATAGGGCTTCACATATGTAGAGGAAGACTTAGCAGTTCCTTCATACTTGTCCTTGATCGTCCCTACAGTAAAGTCCTTTCGAACCATTAGAGGAGATTTGAATATTGTGAGCCTCCTTTGGTGATCCAAAACCTTCTCCAATTGTAGTTTGTCTTTTAGCAATCTTAGCAGATCCCAAATTGTTTGAGCCTTCAGGTTGTTTTGGAGCAACCTAGCTTGTTTCTCCAAAATTAACAAATCAATTGAGCAGTTAAGCAATTGCCATATCCTATTGCTAACAATGTTTTGCAATCCCTTCCATCAGTTTCCTCAGATTTGCTATTTGTTATTCGACTGATGAAACATTTGTCATCATGGCGGGCATAGTTGAAGAGGTTGCAGATGAAGCCTCATAGTAGGATATGTTTGACTTCAGAACCTGCGAAAAAATAAAGTAGAGTTATCATTCTCCTCCTCATGGCTCGAATCAGAGTCCACGTCCAGAAGTGACAAAGTCTTCTTTGTTGCTGCTTGAACATCTTCTTCTGCCTCCAGGAAAGAAGTGCTCTTAAAGACTGAACTTGTGTATTTGAGAACAGGGCTATCAATATAGTGTTCTTGCAAATCCTTTTCTGTAAGAGCTCTTGTTGTACTTCTTGTGATCGGACCAGTGTAGCTAATTGGCACAGTCAGCTAAGTTTTCATCTCAGCAGATGAAGCCTCAGAAGAAGTAGCCTTTGAAGTATTGTTGGTTGAAGACATTGTTGATGTTTGCACTTGAAGGCAAGAGATGAGCGGCAAAATTTGTTCACAAAGAATTCTTGCTTGCAAAATAATTAAAACAAACAAAAGAAATATAGTAACAAATAATATTTATAAATTTAAAGCGGTTACAATCTTTGAAAGTTCTTGTCGAGAGAATAAGCACACTGATTCTTCTCTTTGAAAACTTGTTCCTAGGACTTTGCAGCTTGATCTCAAAGTTGCTGAAGAACTTCCTCTTTTACTTTGTCGAAGAACTTGAAGAAATTTCTAGCCTTAAAATCGAAGGATAGTCCCGCTTTGGAGGCTTTTGGAAATGGAGAATGCTTCAAAAATTCAACACTTCTGCTTGATAGAATTCTTGTGTTTCTTTTTCCTTAGCTTTGGCCTTCTATTTATATGTAAAACATGAGAAGGATGAGACTTAATTTTGAAATTTAAATATTTATTTCTAATATTTATGAAATAAATATTCATGAGTTGAAATTTACTAATTGGCCAAGTCTTTTGCTTCGGATGACGTGGCACAATTTCATTTGTTAGACCACTCCTTGAGTTCTCATTGGCTTGAGTCTTCCAATCTTGCCACTTGTCTATTTTTTATTGGCCAAGAATTTTTGGATTGAAATGAAATTCAAATAAAACTTTAGGGATTTTAATTTGCATGTTTTATATTCTTACAATATATATGGTTGTTTTTTTTCCTTTTGTGATTAGAAGGAAATAAATGAAAATTTTGTGATTTTTTTTGAAAAAATATTTTCCCTAAGTTTTTTTATACTATTTTAATTGGTTTTTTTATAAGAATTCATAAAAATACAAGATTTACAATACAATATTTTAATTTAATCATCACATTTTTATAAACGAATTAGATAATCATATTCAATAAATAAAAAAATATGAAGTGCTTATTATAATTTAGATCATTCATAAATATCAATCTCGTACTCAGGCACCAGTGAATAATTAATTTCTAAATAAAAGATTTCGGGTCTTGGTAAAACATCATACAAACATAAGTTTATCCATTAGGTTCATGAAAGTCGCCTTATTGCAAAATTGTACGATGAGAGAATCTTTTCATTTTGATTGATCTTCTATATTTTGTTAATTTTCTAAAGGAATTATAGATTTGATGACATTCAGTTAGTGATTATGAATGCTTAAGGAGATGTGCAAGGAGATGAACTGTGAACCACCAATATTAAAGTTACAACCAAATCGAAAGATAGACTATTGAACTTTCTATTACAATAATCCAAGAATGACAAAAATAAATTATCGGTAAACTATTAACTAAAGTATCATGAATAAGGGAAGAAGAAAAATTTGTAAAATGGTCTAGAAACATGCTCAGAGAATCGTTCATCAATAAACCCAAAGGGTAACCTCAAAAGAATGTCTCAATAATCACTCAAACTCCAAAAGATACTCTCAAAAATTAGACAAGCATGACGTGCCTTCGAGATTTCAGAAAAGGCATACAAAGGCAGCAAGAAAGAGTATCACTAGAGGAGAATAATGAAGAAGAAAAAAGGAGCACGAGAAGTGGCGGCCAAATGAGAGAATAGAGGAAGATAGGATAGATTAGGTTGTGGTTTGAAGAAAGTAAGGCATAAATAGTGGTCCTAAGGAGAGACTAAAAGTCTCACGGTCAAGAGTTGGGAAGAAACCATGGCTCAGTCAAAATAAGGGAGTAAAGTGGAGGTAGTTGGCTAGTTTAAGGATCACTAAGGGTGGGTGAATACTTGACCCACCTGACATCCAACAAAGGAAGCTAGCCCAATGAGTTTTAGTTGAGGCCGAAATTCTTTAATCATCATTGGTAAAATAAAGCCTAAGTTTTGTCAACAAAATCCAATAAATTCCACCTTGCACATAACATTGCAAAACAGTTAAAAATGTTTAACCTAAATCCCTGCTAAGAGAAAATTTATCAGCAGTAACATTTTTAGTACCAAAATCAACAGGATTATCTTTGGTATTAATTCTCATTATATCAATATTCCATTTGTGACTTTTTCCCTAATAAAATGATATTTCACATCTATATGCTTAGTACGCCATGATAAATAGGATTTTTGCACAGAAGTGAACTTTGACTATCAGTGGAGATAGTAGTTTTAGAATGCAAAAGATTCAATTCGGACAAGAGACCTTGAATCCAAATTGCTTCTTTAATTTCTTAGGTTGCAACAATATACTGAACTTCTGTGGTTGATAAAGCAACACAAAGACTGCAACTAAGATTTCTAGGAAATGCAGTTTTCGTTAATAGTAAAGAAGTATGCAGTGGTAAATTTTCGAAAATCTTTGTCACAAGCAAAAAACTAACAATTTTCGAAAGATTTTGACAATTTTCGAAAATGTAGGCCTCTATTAATTGTAACATTTAAATACCTTAAAAGTCATTTTACAGCAAACTGATAATCCTAAGGATGGGACATAACTGACTCAGGAAACTTATAAAGAAAATAATGTCAAGTCTAGTTGAAATCATGGAATACATAACTAACCCTATTGCCATTCTAAAAGGAATATTAGCCATTTCCTTCTTTTCAAAATCAATTCCTGGACAGGTTTTAGAAACAACTAAAAATAACTTGCTAAATAAGAGCAAACAGGTTTACAAGAACCCATGGAGAACTTTGAAACAATTTCTTCAAGAAGGGTTTTTCAGAAATAATTAAAGAGTGATCATCTAGTTTCTCAAAATATTTCATACTTAAAATTCTAGATGTTGTACCTAGATCTTCCATATCAAATTAAGATTTTAAAAGAGAATTTAATTTGATTAGTTTGTCTCTCTTTTTACATGCAATTAGCATATAATCAATATAAAGTAAGAGATATACGAAATTATCAACAGAATCACCATAGTAATACAAACAATTATGAAAGCTACTTCTTTTAAAACCGGAATTTTGTATAAAGGTATCAAACCTTATATACCATTGTCTCAGGGACTGCTTGAGTCCATTTTAAAGAAACTTTTTAAGTAACCAGCCAAATTCTCTTTGCTTTTAACCTCAAAACAAGGAGGTTATTTCATATAAATTATTTCATCAAGATCATCACGCAAGCAGGTAGTTTTAACATCAAGTTGTTCTAACTCAAGATTAAAGAAAGCAACAATAGAAAGTATTATCCTAATTGTCTTATATTTGACAAAGGGAGAAAATATTTCATTAAATTCAATGCTTCTTTTTGTGAAAAATATTTTGCAACTAACCTAGCTTTGAATCTCGGTGGTTTATTTTCATAATCAAATTCCTTGATTTTAAAAATCCATTTGGAACCAATTAACTTTTGTTTCTAAACCCTAAACCTCGTCAATTGATAATCATTAAGAGCCTGAGCTAGATTAGGCTTCAATATTATCAACATCATTGTTAGAATGTTCTGACTCAGGCCCATTACTGTTTTCAAATATTTGATCTGAACTTATCTATTCATTATCAAGTTCCGGTTCTGGGTTAGAAAAAATCTTAGAGGGTATCCTCCACCTTGTTTGGGACTACTCTAACTACGGGTTGATCAGTAGTAATTGTGGGAACAATTTCAACTTTAAGACAAGGTATGCCTGATTATTAAAAATAACGTCCCGACTAATTACTGCCCTCACTCTAGGTTCATTTGTAAGCTAAATTTTGTACCATTAACACCATTGGGATAGCCAAGAAAGACACACTTTTTAGACCTAGGGTCAAGTTTACTTTCTTGTTGGTAAGCAAAAGCTGCACAATCAAAGACTCTTATATGAGACAATGTTGGTGGTGAACTAGACCATATGTCCATCAGGCTTTTAATGTTTGTGGCAGTCGATGGGGATTGATTAATTAAATAAACAACTGTATTTACAGCTTCACCCCAAAAAAGTTTAGGTATACCAGAAGACAACATAAGACATCTAACTTTATCCATTATTGTCCTATTCATCATCTCAGACACATTGTTTTGCAAAGGGCTAAACCAAACTGTTTAATGTCTTGTTATACCACACTTAGCACATAAATCATCAAAGGTTTTGTTGCAAAATTCAAGACTATTATTAGTTCTCAAAAACTTTAATTTCTTATCGATTTGGTCTACAACTAAAGCTTTCTATTCATTAAACTATTTATATTGTTTTCCTAAAACACAATGATCACAGAAATCAAGAGAGTGAATTTTACTTCCATCAAGCAAATTTTGTTTACTCAAATTTTGAAAATACTTCACTTATGTGGCCAATTCTTTTATGCCATGACATATTGTCATCATGATTACTAACTAATGCATCAAATTCACACATCGTTTCACCAAGAGTAAAGAAGAGATTTTTTCTATCTCTTTTACGACTAAGGACGCAAATAGTTAAACGTTCATTTTTTTTTAGATTTATAAATATAACCAGCGTCATCAAGAGTACCTAAGGAAATAACGTTTCTCCTAAGACCTGGAATATGCCTAACATCAGATAGTGTTCTAATAACACCATCAAAGATTCATATTGAAATAGATTATATTCCTTTAATTGGACAGAACTCATTGTTTCCCATAAAAACTTTACCGGCTTCTAGTAGTTCTAATTTAGTAACCAGTTCTTGTTAGGGCACATATGATAAGAACAACCAGAATCAAAAATCCATTCATTAGATACAATAAAGGAGTGAAAAACACACAGAACTTCAGAGTACGTAGAGTTGCCAGTGTTATAAGACTCTAAATGTTTATTTCCATTTACATTATCTTTTGAATTTTCCTTTTTGCCGTTTCTCTCATCCCGAATTCTTTCAAAACATTTTCTTTTAACATGTTCTTCCTTATCAGTAAAAACATTTTACTTTACTTTTAACTATTTTTTTAGGTTCTGTAGATTTAGACATGCCCCTACTTTTGAACCTATCTTTATTACAATGGGACTCTTCTTTTTCCAGTCAACCCCTGACATAAAGATATTTTCCATTACTATTATTTTCCCTTTTAAGGTCAAAATTTTTACTAAGGGTAAACTTAATATAAAAAAATTTCAACCTTCTACGTCCATATTTAATGGACGTTTCGACATTAGCAAAAGATTCAGGCAAAGAATTTAACAAAACGATAGTAACATTTTCATCAAAATTATCTTCACTACTATATTATAAATCTTACGCAATTTTGTTTAAATCATCCAAATTATCCATCAAGGGATTTTGAAGAACTAATTTTACAACCAAACAATTCCTCTTTCAAATAAATTTTGTTTGAAAGGGAATGGTTTAAATTTGTATCTTTAAGGCTGTTCCATATTTCATAAGCAGTGGATTTATCTTTTATTTTTCTTAAGCCAGTATCACATAAATGTAAAACAAGAGTGCTTCGGGCACTATCATTTTTTTCTTTTAAAAGTTCACCTTTCCAAGAATCAGGATATTCTACAGGTTTTGAAATAGCAGGTAAAACTTTATTTTGTACTAAAGCAACACTCATTTTTCCTCTCCAAATACTAAAGTCACTTTTTCCATCATATTTCTCAATTTCTAGTCTTGGGGGCTCATTGGAACCACAAAGAGTAGACAGAACAAAGAAAATATAACAGAGAAAAATAAACAGAGAAGCACAATCAAAATAACGAAAATATATATCCACAGATTAATGGCAGCAAACTAAAAACTAGAATAAAACAAAGAAACAAAAATTCCAAATATAGAGGCAAGCCAAAATAAAAGTGCAAAAATAGAAACAACTCTCACAGAGATAGAGATAATAATAATAGCCAAAACTGGTAGCAGCAAGCCAACAAAAAATAGGCGGAAATTTAACCAAACAACAGAACATTAATAAAAACAAAAAATAACATAATAAAGATTAAAAAGAATAAAAAAGCGGATAGAGGCAGAAAGAATAAAAAACTGAGCAGAAATAATAAAAGAAAATTACTCTAAAAAAATCGTTTTAAATCTGAGAAACACCGAGACACAAATAAAAATAATTTCAATAGGATTCTTGTTAGGCTCGAGCATTGGTTTTTGTAGTCAAGTGGCCAAAAAACCACAAATAAAAACAAAAAATAAATTTTGATAGTAAAATATTATTTTTTTTTGAAACTTCCCTAATACGAAACTCAGGGTTTATGCCAGAGTTCACAAATCTGAATTCAAGAGAACGAGAAAGAGACCCTACTCTAATACCACTATTGGGAGATGAACCGCAAACCACCAGTATTAAAGTTACAACCAAATCGAAAGATAGACAATAATATTAACCTATCTATTGCAGTAATCCAAGAATGATAAATAAAATATCAATAAAATATTGTAACTAAAATATGGTGATAAGGGAAGAAGAAAAATCTGTAAAAATGGTGCAGAAACACCCTCAGAGAATTGGTCCTCAACAAGCCCACAGGGTAACCTCCAAAGAATCTCTCAATAATCACTCTAACTCCAAAAGATACTCTCAGAAATCAGACAAGCAAGATGTGTTACCGGATTTCAACAAAGGCGCACAAAGGCAACAAGAAAGAATATCACCAGAGGAGAAGAATGAAGAAAGTAGAAGTAGCACAAGAAGCGGCAGGCAAATGAGAGAAGAAAGGAAGAGATAAGAGATGAGGTTAGGGGTTTGGAAAAAGTGAGGTATAAATAGTGGTCCCAAGGAGAGACTAAAAGTCTCTCAATCAAGAGATGGGAAGAAATCGAGGGTCAGCCAAAATGAGGGAGTAAATGTGGTTGGCTGATTTTAGGGTCACCAAGGGTGGGTCAATATTTGACCCGCCCAGCATCCCAATAAAGAAAGCCCAGCCCAATGAGTTTTAGTTAAGGCCTAAATTTTTTAATCAACATTGGGTAAAATAAAGCCCCAAGTATTGTGCGAATACACAACAAGATGGGATTTAAATCCATTCTCTACTTGGGTTAATTATAATTTAGATTGCAAGACATTCTCTTCTTGATGTTGGAGTATCACAAATCAAGTTTCAAATTATCCAAGACTAGTCCAACTATCAACAAGAATCGGATTAATTACCAATAAGGAGAGAGCCATATAATATTGTTAGTCAACGCACGACGGAGGATCTAGATGTGTAAAGGGCATCATCGGTTTCCCCTGCCAGGTGAGGCATGGTTGGTGAAAGAATAATCTATTGCTCTTTTAAAAAGGTAATTTGATCGGATCCGAGTTGTGTGTTGTGTTGGTGGCTCCCAGGAGTCTGATTTGCATACCTTTCAGGATTGTTCATTCGGAAATTCCTATTTGGAAGGCATTTTTCCTCCCGATCGTGATAGTTATTTCTTTTCCCATACTAATATGGCAGAACGGCTAGAATGGAACATCTCGAGTGATTGGAACGAAAGGGCTGTTGAAGTTGATTGTTATACTGTTTTCTGGGTAATTTATCATTGGATTTGGAGAACGTTTAATAAGTAACTTCTTGAAGATGGTTTTGTTTTACCAACTATAGGATGTAGAATAAGTACTACTGTCAACGGTCCAATCGGGACTAGACTGAACCGAATTGGCACGTCCCAACTCGCAACTCAAATGATCGTCAAGGTCGTATTGTATTTTGGCATATTAAAATTTCTTGATATATATCTGTCCGCATCTAGGACACAGAAAAACGGGTTGACCTACGGATTAATATTTTTTTAAATGTTATTTTACTTCAAAAATATCAAAAAACAAACCCTTTATCTCACCAAAAAGAACCAAACAGAAGACATGTTTGATTTTTCATACTTTCTTCACCAAATTCCAAAACTCCAAGAGGATCATAGGAATCTTGTGAAATTTCTTCCCTTTTCTAGCATTTCTAGGTAATCATTCGCAGCACAGTCAATAAAGAAATCTCCAATCAAATGAAAAGAAAAACAGCGAACTCCTAATTTATAATCAAGAGATAAAAGAGACAATGAACCTCAATTATATGGAAGAAAGTAAAGGTAATTGTCAGAATTCTTACTGGCTTGGTGTTGCTTGTTGCCTTTATACTGGGTCTCGGACACTCCGGTCTCGTTGTTTGCTGAGCGCTGGCGTGTGCAGTGTGGGTGGAGTGATGGTGGGGGGAGGTGGCGGCGGCTGTGCGGGTAAGTGACTGGTGTGAGTATGTGTGTCGTGCGTGCAGCGGTAAGGTGAGGTGAGGGAGTGAGTTCTGTGGAATCTAAAATGAGAGAAGACAAGAGAGACTACGTAAAATGAGTGAAGACAAAAGAAAGACTGTTCTTTAAGAATTGGTTAGGTAAAATTAATATAATACTAAAATACAATAATTATGTATAAAATTAAAAATAAATCTATTCATTTATAAAAGTACATATATGTAACGGGTTGGGCCGCTGTCCTTCTGCAGCCCATCTGCATAAAATCGCAACTTTAACGGGCTGGTCTAAAAAGTTTATGTTCAAAATATGTTTATATTTCTTGATTCATATTCGTCTGTTTTATGGACGAGTCAGGCAAGCCCACGAGCCAAAGCCATTTTCACAATGCTAAGAATAAAGCTCTTGTAGCTAGATTATCTTATAGACTTTATGAGATATCATGCCAATTAGGATCGCCTAATAGATTTTCTAATACACATTCGAGTACACTGTTATTATAGTAATTTTATTATTACAAATCCTATAAAATCAAAAATAAACTTTAAACTGTAAAAAATAAAACCTAAAGTGAAAGTTATTATCAAAGGAAGTGTACTAGAAAATATATTAAATGATCCAGGGTGATATCATGCCACTAGTGGCATCCATTTTACCCTATCTTTGTAAATATTTTTGAGTTATTTACAAGATCTACCTTTCTATTAATATTGATAGTCCATTTGGTTTGAGGATTTTACTGAGAAAAAGAAAAAATTTTCTCATGTTTGATAACAAAAAAAAAAAAAAAAAAACACTAGGAAAAATGAATGAGGAAAACTCTAGGAAAGTTCAATTCAAATTGATGAAAACTGATTTCCTCCATTTTGTTAAGGTAAATAAATGTTGAAAGAAAATGCATAATCAGATTTTTTTATCCCTTATCCTAACTTATTGGGTTATTCTGTGGTGCCCAAAAAGGATTTTTGGGTACTTACCTTAGCAAATGAATGTTTCACACCTTGTTGAAGACAAGCTATTATAGTATGTTTCTAATTTTTTTATTTTTCTTACTTTTAATATGATGACGTGACAAATTTTGATGGCAAATTTTGATTGTGCTACCTCATTAAAGAGATTGATCGATTATTGGTCAAACAGGTTCTCCAAATAATAAATATAAATATATTATAAATTTCACTAAGATTATGATAAAAAATAGTAATTAATGAATCTTACCTTTAAAATTCACAAGTTTACTTTATATTTTTTTTTATTTACTGATTTTTATGTCAATCTTACTATTTTTCTTAAGTGGTAAGAATGATAATAAATTTAATAAAAATATATTATATAAATGATGAATTTGTGCTATTAAATAGTAAAATTTTATATATTAGCATTACATGACGTAAGTTTACTATTGTTAATTATAATTTTTATTAATTTATCATGAAATTTATTATTTTTCATTAATGGTAAGTATGCTGATAAAGGCAATAAAACATGTTATAAATAGTAAATTTTCAGCACTATAAAATAAACTTTATACCTTACCATTAAATCTTTTAATGTTTTCAATTTTAATTCAAAATTTACCATTTTCAATAGGAAGTAAATAGCAAAATTTATAATAGATATTGTAAGTTTGATTATTTGTAATAGTAAATTAGGTTTGATAACGTAAATTTACTAGACAATCTTTTTTTAAAGAAAATCCCACTAGGCAAGCATCTAATGCATCAAGTGTAAATATATATATATATATATGTATATATATATATATATATGTATGTGAATGAAGGAATAGAAGGTGCGCTTTGCCCAATTAGGACCAAAACAAAGTCGCATAAGATGACGTATTTTGCCCAATTGGGACCAAAACAAAATCGCATAATGAAGTTGCCCAATTTGGTCTCCTTTTTTGTGCCAATTGCACTGCAAAACTCCTTACTTCGTGCGCTTTTCTTTTTTTTGCCCCCGTTTTGTGGCACTTGACGCATAAGCTAGCCACAATAACCTACGTTCTTATTTCACTCGATGCATTGGACTCCACTTTTTGGTCATGGTGATAAAATTGCCTAGTATTTTTTATTTTTTTTGGGTAATTAGTGAATATTCTAATTATCAAATATAATCTATTATTTTATATTATTTAAAATTTAATATTTTAAATAATATGACTTATATTTATTATAAATGTTTCTATTTTGAAATGATAAATTTTGAATTAAAATTGGAAAGATAAATAATTAAATAATATATAACAAATTTATCATTTATATAACATATCTTACTAAATTTACTATCAAACTTACTATTTAAGAAAAATAGTAAATATTCATCATAAATTAATAAAATTATAATTAAAAATAGTAAACTTATGTTATTTAATGGTAATATATATAATTTATCAATAATTAATACAAACTTATCATTTATATAATATATTTTACTAGATTTATTGTCATTCTTACTAAAAAGTTAGTAAATTAAAAAAGATATAAAGTTAACTTGCGAATTTTAAAAGTAAGATTCAATTATTACTATTTTATATCATAATCTAATCATATTTATCTTTAAATTTATCATAATTTTATTAAAATTTGAAAAAATATATATATTTTATTTTTTAAAGTGACTTGTTTGATTGGTAACAACCTCTTTTGAGGAGGTGGTGCAGTTAAAATTTGGCATGTAATCATATTAAAAGTTTAAAAAATAAAAATTAGAAATTTACTATAGTAGGTTGCATCCTTTGACTAAAGAAGGTAACCAAAACATCCCCTTTTGAGTACAACAACAAATGCCTAACTTATGTATTCTGTAGTTTATTGATGAAAGTGAGGCTCACAATGAGTGTCCTTATTTTTATTTTATATTTTTTTTATTTTCTCCTTTTTTTTCTCTTTTTGGTCTTTCTTTTTCTCTTCATTTTATTCCCCAAAATATTTACATTTTCTAATCAACATACAATATATATTATTAATGTTGGATTTATTTACTATTACAACTTCTAATTACTATTACAATAATAAAATAAACACAGCGAAAAAATAAGCCTAACTCTACCGTCGGTCCAAGCTGAGCAAGAAGCCAAGAAATACTGCACAAAACAGTGAGAAAAATAGTAAAGAAAATAAATGCAAAAGAGACGAACCCTTACCTACCACCGTGGAGTCTGTTCTACTGGCGAAGAAACCAATGCCAAGACCGAGACAGCACCGAGCAGCGGCAAGAGACAACGAGTCGAGTCGAGGCGCCTGCGGTAAAAAGTAACGGCAATATCGGTAAAAACGGGTCCCTCAGTCAAGGGCCTCAACCAAGAAAGAAATCACCGGAGTCTCCCTCTCTCAACTTTTCGGCTCTCTCCCAAACTTACTAGAAAAAGGCGATCGGACGAAGACCACCACAAGCCACCGTTCACAGTAAAAGTGACGACGTTACAGAAGACCAAAGGTCGCAGAAGGGCAACCGACGCGGCAAGCCACAGTGAAGAAAGGGAAGAAGAAGAGACAGAGAGGTAACTCGGAAATGCAGAGAAAGAAAAAGAAGAAAATTAATAAAGTCAGTTGTGTGTGTTACCGAGGAGAGGATGAGAGATTAAATAGGTCAAAGCCACAACGGGCAGCCTGGATTGGCCCGGCCCGATCCGGGACCAGTTCAAACCACCTTATCTTCTGTTGACTAGTTCAAACCACCTTATCTTCTGTTGAGGCCCATTGGATCATCATAGGGAATTAATGTGGGCTGGAAAAATAAAAAATATTAGGAAGAAAATAGGCTCAAATGTCTACAATCTCCACCTCAAACAATATTTTTCCAACCTTCAAACGACTCAATAAGAGTCAACCTGTGTCCAAGTGAAGGAAATCCCTGCAAAACATAAACTTGTTAGAGCTCACAATTTTAGTATCAAAGTCTGCAGAATTATCATTAATGCTAATCTTATCTATGTCAACTAAACCACTAGAGACTTTTTTCCTAAATAAAATTGTATTTGACATCTATATGCTTTGTCCTTTCGTGATAGACTAGATTTTTGCATAAATGTAAACAACTCTAACTGTCAATATAAATAATAGCTTTTGGATGTAAAACATGTAATTCATTCAATAATCTTTGAAGCCAAATGGCTTCCTTGATAGCTTCCATAGCCGCGATATACTCGCCTCGATAGTTGATAAGGCAACTACTAGCTGTAGTTGAGATTTTCATGAGACACAATTACCCGCTAGGGTAAAGAAATAGGATGAGGTAGATTTTCTACCATCCTTGTCACTTGTAAAATTGGAATTGACATAACCAATTAGTTCAAAAACATCAGACCAATTGTGATAGTGTAAGCCCTATCTATAGTTCCGTTAAGGTAATGCAGCAACCACTTGAGAGCAGCCCAATGATCCCTCCCCGGGTTAGACATGAATCTACTGAGAAGGTTTATAGAAAAAGCAATGTCTGGTCGGGTAGATATCATTGAGTACATAACCGAGCATATGGTATTCTATAAGGGATATTTGTCGTATCTCTTTTTTCACTCTCGGTTTTAGGACAAGTTTTGTTAGAAAGTTTGAAATGGCTCGCAAGTGGGGTAATAACGGGCTTACATAAATGCATCGAAAATTTAGAGATAATTTTTTAAAGAAAGGGTTTCTGAGATAAGAAAAGGGAACGACCAGTCCTATCTCTAGTAATACTCATCCTAAGAATCCTGGATGCAGACCCTAAATCTTTCATGTCGAATTTAGATTTTAGCAAAGATTTCAAATCATCAATTTTAGCTTTATGTTTGCAAGCAATTAGCATATCATCTACATAAAGCAACAGATAAATAGCACCATCAACATTATTTCCAGAGAAATAAAGACAACTATCATAATTGCTTTTAGAGAAACCAACTTTTAACATAAAAGAATCAAACCTCTTGTACCATTGCCTAGGCGATTGTTTAAGTCCGTATAAGGATTTTTTCAAAAGACATGACATGTGTTCTTTACCTTTAACCTCAAAACCTGGTGGTTGATGCATATATATAGTCTCTTCGAGATCACCATGTAAGAAGGCGGTTTTTACATCAAATTGTTCAAAATTGAGATTATAAAAGGCAACAAGAGCAAGAATTATCCTAATCGTTTTGTATTTAACGACAGGAGAAAATATTTGATTAAAATCAATGCCCTCAACTTGTGAAAAACCTTTCGCAACTAACCTAGCCTTAAACCTTGGAGGTTCATTAGCAAACTCAGGCCCTTTAATTTCAAAAATCCATTTGCAATCAACTAGCTTTTGTTTGGAGGGTTTTAGAACAAGAATCCAGGTTTTATTTTTATTTAAAGAAGACATTTCCTCATCAATAGCATATAACCATAAAAAGTGATTAGAACTTTTCAACACATCAGAGAAATACAAAGGTTCCTTCTCTTCCATATAAGATGCAACAACAAATGCATATGATACTATATACGAGTAACCATATCTAGTGGGTTCCTTATGTGCTCTTCTAACACAATCTCTAGACAGTTGGTAATCTCTAAGGGCTTGAGCTTGAGCCTCAAGGTGTTCTTCCTCCTCATCAGAACCTTCTAACTCAGGGACAAGGGTTTCAGGAACACTAGAAGGATCATGTATACTACTGGATGGTGTGTCTAACTCCTCGTTGGTTTCAGGCTCTTGTGTGGGCTCTAGAGAGGGTTCAGAGGTGACCTCCACCTCCACAGAATACTACCTATTGTAGGAACACTGGATGGACTATTGGAGAAAGGTTTATCCTTAAGACAGGGCATATCTAACTCGTTGAACATGATATCTCTACTGATAACTACCCTCACTCCCGGTTCACCCTTAAGCCACACTCTATAACCCTTCACCCCCGCTAGGATATCCTATGAACACTCCCTTTCTAGACCTAGGGGGTCTAGCTTACCCTCCTTCTGATGTGCAAAAGCAGCACATCCAAAAACTCTAAGCCTGGACAGGTTAGGGGATTTACCACACCAAAGTTTTATAGGAGTCCTAAAGTTTATGGCTGTAGAAGGGGATTTAATGAGGTAGACAGTCGTAATTACAGCTTCTCCCCAAAAGAGTTTTGGGATACCTGACGACACCATAAGACATCTAACCTTATTCATTATGGGGCGGTTCATCCTCTAAACTACTCCGTTCTGCTGAGGATTATGCCTAACCGTCCTATGATGTAATATGTCATGCGATGCACACAAATCAGCAAACTTCCGGTTACAAAACTCATGACTGTTATCAGTCCTAATTGTTTTTAGCTTATATCTAGATTCATTTTCGGCAAGGTGTTTCCACTCACAAAACTTTTCAAAAGTTTGATCTTTTGTTTTTAAAAGAAAGACCCAAACATGCCTCGAAAAATCATCAAAAATAGACAAGAAATAAATATTACCACCATAAGTAGGAACCTTTTTAGGTCCCCACAGATCACAATGCATATAGTCAAGTATAGCAGAAGCCTTGTGTGTGCTAGTTGAAAAACTGATTTTGTGTTGTTTTCCCAAAACACAATGGTCACAAAAATCCAAAGAATTAATTTTGTCACCACATAAAAGATTTTGTTTTTGCAAGTAATACAGTCCCTTCTCACTAATGTGGACAATCCGTTGATGCCACAACATAGTTTTTTCGGGAACAGTTTTAGAAATCAAAGGAGTTGAATCATAAACTGTTTTTCCAATAAGAATGTATAAACTTTCCCTTTTAAAACCTTTTAACATGACTAGGTTTCCTTTCCAAACTCTTAAAATACCATTTTTAGATTTGTAAGAAAGACGAAGTGGATCCAAATAAACAAGGGAGATAAGATTCCGACGAAGGTCGGACACATATCTCATCTCAATGAGTTTTCTAGTCACGCCGTCATGCATTTTGATGAAAATATTTCCAATGCCTTTAACATCACAAACTTGATTGTTTCCCATGTAAACCTTTCCATGATTTAAGGATTTAAAATCTAAAAACCAGTGTTTGTTAGGTGTCATGTGAAATGTACATCCACAATCAAGAATCTAATAATCAACAAATTTAGAACAAGAAGGGGAAAGGGAAACACAAAACACCTCTGAATACATAGAATTACCATCTAAATCAAAATCATGGGTTTTGTCAATTTTATCACTCCATTTACTATGTTTACGTTGTTTTTCATCTTTGATTTTTTTAAAACATTTATTTTTCAAATGATCCTCCTTGCCACAATAAAAACATTTCACTTTATTCTTTTATCGAGATTTGGACCTCCCTTTACTTTTAGGCATATGACTAAGAGGTTCCCTCCGGTCAACTCCCCCTCGCACGTAAAAGTTCTCTACGTTTAATTTATTTTCTTTTCTTAAATCCAAATCTTTCGATTTCAAAGCGTTTTTAACATTAGAAAGGGATAAACCATCTCTAGTGTATTTAATGGCAGATTTTACTTCGATAAAGAATCAGGTAAGGCATTTAATAAAATAACGGCAATATTTTCATTAGAGATTTTCTCTCTAACATCTTGAAGTTCGAAAACGATTTTATTTAAATCATCCATATTTTTTGAAAGTGTTTTTGACCTGCTCATTTTAAAACCGAAAAGCTATATTTTTAAGTAAATTTAATTTGATAGAGATTTTCTCAAATATAATTTTTCTAGTTTAGTCCAGATTTCGAAAGCATTGTTTTTTTCCTCAATTTCTCGTAAAACATTATCGGTTAAATGCAAGGTGAGGCAACTGTGTACATCACCAAGTTTTTCAGCAAGAATTTCGTCTGTGCAAGATTCCGGATATTCTTCGGGGCTACAAATAGTGGGTGCAATTTTATTTTGTACCAAAACTGCTTTCATTTTTCTCCGCCATATTACAAAATCAGATTTGCCATCAAACTTGTCAGTTTAAATTTTTGGAACCAACATGTTTAATGGCAAATAGGAGTAATTTAATGGCTAGAAAAATAAAAGTTTTGAAAAATTTCTTTTACCAATAAAATACACAAATTTGTTTTGCCCCCCTTTTTTTGTGAAAAAAAAATGGCGTAAACACGTGTGAGGCACGAATCCCAATAAACACAAAAAATAACAGCAATATATATAACCGAGTCAACGAGAAATAAATGACAGAAATAGTCAAACCACAAAACAGAAAAAGACAAATAGAAAAGATGTTGCAAAGCAGAATAACAACAAAAAAAAATACTTGAATCCAGAAAAAAAACGCTTCAAGACACAGATACTTGATGTCTCACGGACTCAAGCCCGGCTTGGGTTTGTATTTTCAGAAAACAGAACTGAAAAACTGAAAAATAGTAGAATAGAATGATAGATCGGAAATAGAAAAATAATTAGCAGCAAGGGTACCAAACAACCAGAACCGTGACACGGTTCATAGAGACAGTAACAGAAACAAAGAAGCAGTCTGAACCGTAACAAAGTAAAAAAAACAGTAATAGTAATAAAAAACACAGTACTCCAACACAACAAAACAGCACCAAACAGCAAAAATATTAACTGAAAAATAAAAGGAAGAGTCAAGCAATACTTCACTTGCCAGTTCTGAGGAACTCAATAGTTCCCTTCGATCTGGAATTTTTCCGAGGGGTTGCCGGCGCCGTTGAAGAGCACCAAAAAGTTGTAGTCATTTCCGGGCTCTGATACCACTGTTGGATCTATTTACTATTACAACTTCTAATTACTATTACAATAATCAGAATAAACACGGCGAAAAATAAGCCTAACTCTATTACAAAAATATCTTCCTTCATCTCCTCTACCGTCTGTCCAAGCCAAGCAAGAAGCCAAGAAACACTGCACAAAACAGTTAGAAAAATAGTAAAGGAAATAAACAAAAAAGAGACAAACCTTTACCTACCACTGCGAAGTCTGTTTTGCTGGCAAAGAAACCAATGCTGACACCAAGACGGCGCCAAGAGCCGTGTCGAGGCGCCGGCGGTAAAAATTAACGGCAAGATCAGTAAAAACGGGTCCCTCAGTCAACGGCCTTAACCAAGAAAGAAATCACCGGTGTCTCCCTCTCTCGACCTTTCGGCTCTTTCCGAAACTTACCAAAAAAAGGTGATCAGACAAAAACCACCACAAGCCGCCATTCACAGTAAAAGTAACGACGTCACAAAAGAGCAAAGGTCGAAGAAGAGCAACGGATGCAGCAAGCCGCGGTGAAGAAAGGGAAGAAGAAGAGACAGAGACAAAACTCGGAAAAGCAGAGAAAGAAAAAGAAGAAAAATAATAAAGTCAGCTGTGTGTGTTACCGAGGAGAGGATGAGAGATTAAATAGGTTAAAGCCACAACGGGCATCCTGGGTTGGCCAGGCCCGGTCCGGCCTGGCATCTCTGACTAGTTCAAACCAACTTATCTTCTGTTGAGGCCCATTGGGTCATCATAGGGAATTAATGTGGCGTGGAAAAATGAAAAATATTGGGAAGAAAATAGGCCCAAATGTCTACAATTGAAATTTCTTTGTTTCATTAACGATTAACTTCTTATTAAATTCTTTCTAATACTCGTCTTTATTTATTTTTTTATAAGTATTTATCCGTCTTTATTTATTTGAATAAAAGTAACTATTATCTCTATTTTTTATGACTAATTTACAAATTTACCACTAATTAGGCTCATCGTAGAGGAAAAAGTTGTCAATAATGAAGAGAAAATGTGATATCATTTTGAAGTGATTAATTAACCTAAAAAATGTTTTGAATATTCGAGCCATTAAAGCCACTTTAAAGGGAAAAATGAAGGAAAAAAGAAAAAAAATTGAATATGAATATAAAAATTAAGGTAAAAGTAACGTGATTTCTCCAATATAAAAATAATATTTATAGTGTGTCTATAGTATTTATTAAAGTGCCTGTATGGACGTAACTCAATTGCTCTGGGACTGCAGAGTTGGTATCAAGGACCAAGGTTCAAATGCTGGCAGCGACGGTGTGGGAATTTCAACCTCTCCAATGTAGGGGGTGGTTCCTTGTGCGCACCAGTGCCTGGCCTCCAGTCTGCGCTGGGCAGTCTGGTGAAGGCCCTGTGAGCAAGGAATTTCGCCTTTTTGTACCAAGTATTTATTAAAGTAATAATAAAACCTTCTATTTCCTTATTTTCCTTTCCATTTCTATACCTAATAAAATCCACAGCCCAAATATATGATATGCAAAGTTAAATTATTACTTCGGAAATGGATTATCATATATCATATACACCTATATTAAAATTTATATTATTATTTCAGAAATGGATTACTATATATTATATATTATATGTTATATGTGATACTTTATGCTAGTTGGATAGAAATGAAGTTGTCGAGAATTCCACATGGCAAGGCTTGGACAGTCCTCCTCCCTTGAGGTACCTTTTGGGGTAAGTTAGGTCCAAGTCCAAATTTTAACATAGTATCAGAGCCAGTTGTTAGGCTGTCCGAATTGGGCTACCTGCACAAATGTCCAATCCTGCAAACTTCACGCTCTAGATATCCAGTCCTGGAGCGTGAGGGAGTGTGTTGAGAATCACGTGGCAAAGCTTAAATTTAACTTTTGAGACGTACATCTCCGAACATAAGTTATTCATCGTGTATGAACTTTAAAAATAATACATATTTTCTCTGAATAATCACTATCCAAATACAATCTTACATATTTTCTCCGAATTAACTACTATCCAAATACAACTTTACACACAAGACATACTAAAATAATTATTAATTATTTATTAGTTTTGAAATGCACATGTTATTTTAGAAGCGACTCGGAGTAATTCGACTGATCAAGTGCCCGAAAATTTTCAATCACACTCAAAATTAGTAATTATTACCTAGCCACATTAGACTGGTCGGAGTAATACATACCTATTTAAACAAAATTCACAATCCAAATATATGATATGCAAAGTTAAATTATTACTTTGGAAATGGATTATCAAATATCATAAATACATAAAAAAAAAATAAAGACATTTCTCCTAATAAGAGTTTCTCTCTAGGCAACTAGGGTTTCCTCACCTATTTTTAAGTTTTTTTGCCTCACTTTCTCGCCGATCATCTGACTGGCACAGCTTGTCAATCATCTCCTTGCTACTATCGTCTCCATATTATTCCTTTCTTCCTTTGCCGCTACTTTTGTTACACCATGGCTAATGATAAAGTTTTCAGTGGGAAAACTTTGCAAGAAAATTTTCTGTCTTTGTATTATTAATGTTTTTGGTTTTGTACAGATGATGGCTTCCTATGAACCAGGAAGTAAGTTACAGATATAAACTAACTTCTACAATATCTTACTAGACTTATCCAGTTACAACAATACATTTTATCTCAATCATAACCGCCCACACTCCTAACACTCCCTCACAAGTTGGAGCATGAAGGTTACAAATGCCCAACTTGTCGAGGAGTTTTTGAAACTGTGTGAGATGCAAAGCTTTGGTAAGAATGTCGGCAGGCTGAGAAGAGCTGGGAATATAGGCTAGAGTAATCAAGCCTACTTGAAAAGCATCCCGAACGAAGTGACAATCGATTTCAATGTGCTTAGTACATTTGTGAAACATGGGATTGGCAGCAATATAGATAGCAGCCTACTGTCGCAGTGAAGAAGAATGGAAGCTTGCACCGGAACATAAAGATCTATGAGAAGCTGACGAAGCCATTTCAATTCACATAGTGTCATGGCCATGAACCAATATTCAGCCTCGGCGGAGGAACGGGACACAATGTGCTCTTTTCTAGTCTTCCAAGAGATTGGCGAGAAACCCAGAGAAATGAAATAGCCAGTGAGTGAGCAACGAGTCAGCAGACAACCCGTCGAATCAGAGTCACAGTAGGCCCGTAAGCTAAGTGGAGTTGCTACAGGTTTGGACCCAACAGGCCAGCTTCAGAAACAATTTCCAAGGCATACTTGCATTGACTGAGGTAGAACCCTTCGGGACTCGGAGCTATTTCAATGCCCAAGAAGTATTAAGATGGCCTGAGTCTTTCACGTGAAAACAAGGCCCAAATAAGATTTGAATAGAGCAATACAAGATGCATTATTTCCGGAAATCAACAAGTCATCGACATAGATGAGAATACATAAAAACGTGTGATGTTTCTTGAAGGTAGAACCCTTCGAGACTCCGAGCTATTTCAATGCCCAAAAAGTATTAAGATGGCCCGAGTCTTTCACGTGAAAACAAGAGCCCAAATAAGATTTGAATAGAGCAATACAAGATGCATTATTTCCGGAAATCAACAAGTCATCGACATAGATGAGAATACATAAAAACGTGTGATGTTTCTTGAAGGTAAATAGTGAGTAGTCTGCATAGGATTGTACGAACCCTTAACGATGGAGAGAGGACGTTAATTTTGAGAACCAACACCAGGGTGCCTGACGGAGACCATAAAGAGATTTGTTGAGACAATCACACTGTGCGTGAGTCGGAGGTGTGAAAGCCCGGGGGGAGTTTCATGTAAACCTCCTCAGTCAAATCGCCATGCAAAAATGTATTGTGAACATCCATCTAATGAACCACCCACTTCTGGGCTACGGCTATAGTAAGGAGGGTCCGAACAGTTACCATCTTTCCCACAAGAGCGAAAGTTTAAGTGTAATCCACGCCTTCGTGCTGAGTGTTCTCAAAAAAACTAAATGGGCTTTGTAACGTTCAATGGAGCCATCGAATTTGTACTTGATTTCTATAAACCCAGTTGCTGCCGAGAGCTCTTTTGCCAGGTGGTAATGTAGTCAGTATCCAGGTATTGTTTTTCACCAGAGCAGAATCTCTTGTTGCGTGGCAGTTCGCCATTCAGGAATACAAATGGCATCTAAATACATAGTGAGTTCTATGCCTGCACTAATAGCTGCTACAAAGCTTCAATGTGAGGGGAAAAATTTATCATAAGAAAGAAAGTGAGTTAACAGATACGGAACTGTACCTGGGAGACCCAAAAAAGAAGATGAAGAAAAAAATAGGGATATACTAGTTGAAGACCAAGTGGCATGACAGACATAATCCTTAAATTTTGTAGGAACCCATTGTGGTCTATTGCTGCGCCAGAGATTTAGTTCAACATGGTGGTCCACGGGCTCCACAACAGCAGGAGATGGTGGATAAACTTCAGCAGCTGCCGGTGGAGCATCAGATTGCTGGCCCAAAGGATGCTGCTGCGGAGGATGGTCCAGGTGGTCAGTGAGAGACGACCTAGACTTAGATTGTGCTACCTGAGGGCCTGGAGAAGAAAAGAAAGGATGGGCCGCGAGTTGGGGGCTTAGAGAGGAGAAGGCAGATTGGGCCGTGTGGACTAGAGAGCCAAGTGGCTGGGCCTTAGCTGGAGAGGAAAAGAAATGTTGGGCCGCAGGTGGCTGGGCCATGACTGGAGAGAGGGACTGGGCTTGAAGAGTATGTGGGCTGAAGAATGGAACAGGCTAGAATGATGGAATATGTGGGCTGGCTGGGGTTGAGCTCCCACTGGACTACTTATTCAAAGTTCTAATTCTTTCTTTTGCTTCTAAAGTATGACTTTCTCTTGAAATCTTATGTTTATATGTTTATCTTTTTTATCATTTTTTGCCTGTTTATGCTCTAGGCTTTGTTGGTTTGATCTAAATTGGTTATAAAATCAAGAATGATAGATTTTAGGTTTGGATTTTGATTAAACTTTAGAATTGCTAAACTTGTAAAACATGAAGTATATTAAAAACTTGAAGTACTTTTAATTTTGTTTAATTACCAGTTTTTTTAATTAGTTTATGGTGGAGCCCGAACTCTTTAATGTTCAATTGTTTATGGGGAGCTCTGACTTTTAATGTTTAATTATTTATGTGGGAGCCCAGACTCTTTAAAATTGTATATGTTACATTTGAGTGGCTTTTAAAATAGGGAAAATGTCCAAATTATAGGGGAGACTCTATCAAAAAATTTTAAAATCTTATAGAATGATACTTAGATGTCTAAGTATCATTATAAGTCATCAAAAGCAAAAAGTAGAAGTGTTTGTGCTTCTATTCTTCTCTCATTACTTCTAATTTAAATCAAAAGTAGAAGTATTTGTTCTTATTTTTGTACGTTTAGGTGTCAAAATTGAAAAAATAAAAGTGTTTGTGCTTCTATTCTCTCTTTACTTCTAAGTTAAATCAAAAGTAGAAGTCTTTGTTTTTCTATTGGACGAGTATTTCATTCTTGAATGTTTCATTTGTAATTGTACTATATTTCTTCACTTCCTTCTTACTTTAAACATATGTCTTCACTTCCTTCTTATCCTGAATAAGATTAATATTTTTCCTTCTATTCCTTTGTATATAGAAAAGATATGCAGCAGGACAGAAGTTTAATGTATAGGAAATGTGTGCCCAGGGTTAGGGGACTTAGTAGTAAATTTGTGAACGGGGTACACCGATTTGTAGATTGGTATCTTTCAACAAATCATGGCAAGTGTAAAAATATGAAGTTAATAACCGCGGTTGATTTGAACCTACATTTGTTAAGTGGGGGTTTATGCTTGATTATCATAATTGGACATATGATGGAGAAGCGTTGGGGAGAATGAATGTGAAAACGAATGTGAGTACTGCCAAGGAAACAAGTTCGAGTAGAACTAGAGAAAGTAGCACGTATCATGAAATGATATTTGATGTTGCTGGACCAAGCGTCGACCCCAATTTGTCCAACTATACTTATGAGGAAGCACCTAATCTGGAAGCACAGAAATTTTATGATATGTTAAAATCAAGAAAGACATCATTGTATGAAGGGTGTACAAGGAGTTCACAGTTATCTGCGACTGCGGAGTTGTTGAACATTAAATCTGAGAACAACTCATCAGAGAAGTCATTTGATCAGGTAGCACAACACATTAAGCGTTTACTCTCAGAGAACAATAAGGTGGTTGATAGTTAGTACTAGACGAAAAGTTAACGTCCGGCTTAGGTTTGCCGATTCAGAAGATTGACGTATGTCTTCACAAATGTATATGAATCGAATGATGATTCCGACTCTTAGTTATGTACTTGTTGGTTGAGTGTATTTTGGGGTTCTACTTCACATATTTGCAATGATCAAATTTGTACATATAATTTCATACTTTGATAACTTGATAAATACCATCTTTGTTTGCAATTATCGTTGTTTGATTGAAATGAATGTTATCTCAATGTTTCAATAAAATTCTTATAGATTCACTTATTCTATATCTAACATGATCGGTTCTTTGAAATTGCAAGTATGACGCCTCGGGGTAGACAGACTCGACGGTTGGATTCAGCTGATACTTCTACATATGTCGATTCGGAGGGAGAGGTCAGGGTCGTAAATGTTGATATCTCAACACCCCAGATATATCCACCATATTGGGGATGCCTCTACTAGATCGAAGCAGTCAGTCTTCGCTTCTCCCACGACATCATAGTTCATGCCAACGCCAGGTGTCGTGCCGGTATCTCCGATCACGCAGCACCAACTGATTACGATTTAACCCACAGTCACACATGAAGCATTGCCCCTGGCCCCACAGCGACGAAGGCCCGATGGATTCTGCATCAGTCATCTCAATTCATAGACTTGCTTCTCAGGCCGGGCCATTACCGTCTCAGTCTCAGCCACCTGCTTCACAACCGGGCCATCGACGTCTTAGTCTCAGCCACCTGCTTCACAGGCCAGGCCCTCTACTTCCAGTGCCTGGCCTAAGGCACTGCCCTCCACTCTTCGGTCTCAGGCATCTACTTCTAGAGCTACAAAGACTCATCTTCTGGAGTCAAAGACCGCCCTGCCTTAAGCACCTACTGATCTGCCTACACTAGAGCCTTGGATATAGCCAAGTGATACCTGATCCGGGCGGGTAAGTACTATTGATTTGTTTTATTACAAGAATAGAAATCGTATAACTTACATTATATGTTGTTTTCAGTTGTAGAGTCCAGTGTTGCGGCTACGCGATTTAGGCTTATATTCTAGTCGTGTTTAGACACATCATATGATTCTTGAACCACTTTACCTTAACCAGTTCGAGACATGTGGTTTGCTTAATTTTCAGTAAGAGTATAATAATGAATATTTTCGTTAATTATCATACAATATTATTTATTCCATTTATTTTGTTAACGTTTAACTTGTTTTATCGTGGAGATACTTTTGTTGGGATCCTCAGCTTAATACTGAGGTTGGGACAGTTTTGATGCCACCACCGTGAAACGGTACAGAAAGTTGATGCAAAACTTGCAGATTGTTTGCAAAGAAGCCAGCATGGATACCCCAGGATGTTTATGACGAACTGTGGACTAAGTGGGATGACCCAAAGTATCAGGCCAAGTGTGAGAGAGCCTAAAAAATTAGGGTCAAGGGACGAGGCGGCGAGGGTCCTGGCAAGTATACGGCGGGTTATCGCTCATTCATTGAGTGGGAAGCTTCAGAGGTAATGCGACTATTATTATGTACATGGTTTCTTTAGTTCCAAAGGCATATATATGTATATATATATTTATGATTTTGATATCATTTTTAATTTTGTAATTTTTTGCTTCAGTTGCTGGGGACTAACTTCTCTCACAAGAAGGTTTATGAAAAGCTTCATGTTCATCGAGAAGGGATGAGAAGGAGGGCGTGTTCGTCAATGAGTGATCTAACGAGTTCTAGGTGAGTGTTGAAACTTATTTGTTTCTTATTTAAGTTTTATGGTAAGATGATTGGAAATCTAATATTTTGTTATATATTTGTTTATTTGTAACATGTTTTCTTAATTTCAAGATAAATTTTGCAAGCTTAAGAAGTAGAAGGAACATGAGCGTAGGATTACTGGTGCCCCTATGCCCACTGAAAACGAGCTGATACTGGAGCTCAATGAAGGGCTAAAGAAAGGGCACACATATGGCTTCGGTGCAGCAGAGTCAGCCCATTTGCACGCTCAGTCCCAATATGCTACCGTTGGCGGCAGCTCATTTCTTAGTGGTTATCAGGAGCATATGGCTACCATCAATCGCTAGGTCTTTGATGAGATGATGAAGCAAGAGTGACAATGAGAGTATGAGAGGAAGATTAGCTACTCGCATCACATTATCTATGAGTGTGCAGTCCAGAACTTCCGTAGTATGGGACTTGATCCTTCGCAAATGCCACCTCTCGAGCCGCCTCCTGAATGTCGAATGCCTGATCGCGAGATCGGTGAGACGAGTGGCCACGGCAGTCACGATGGTGAGGATGAGGGTGCCGGGGATGAGGAGATCCCTCCGTCTAGTTAGCATTGCTATGCTTTTTATTACATAGTTTATATATTTTGAATATTTGATATATATATATATAGATGTATTTGTTTTTTTATTATAGTATAGTAAATGACGTATCATTTGGTCTTTTATGCATATACTTTGCTTTTAATGTTTGATAGTTTATTATGATCCATTCGGTTGTTGTGCAGTTGATCTTTGTCAGTATATATTTTTATTTTTGTGATGGTTTAGTCTATAAATAAACAACTTATTTTAAAAGAATTAAAGTATGAGACGGAATTGAGACAAATAGCCTGTCGCAAGTGTAGTGACGGAATTGAGACTGAAAGTCAGTCGCAACTATTGCAACGGATATTCGAAGACATTGTGTCACAAATTCATCACGTTCTAAATATTTTCACATACAAATTTCGGCGTGACACTTGTCGCTATTCGTTCATGCGATCGAATATCTATTGCAAAACAATGTTTGGAAGTGCGTTACTGCAACCGACTTGTTATGTCGCATTTCCGTCGCGATATGACCATTTGCAATAGAGTTGCGACAGATGTTGTCGTCGCTAATTGACAGGTTCTTTGTAGTGTAACAGGTTCGAACTAAATCAATGGGAATCTCATGAATCCAAATAGGATTAGTATTTAGGAGTTTAGTTCTTTTCAGGGTACGTATTTGGATATCCATTATGTATTTATTAGTTTCATAATATATATATAAGGAGCTTAGCTCTTGAATTTTGTTAAACTGAAAAGAAGACAAAAAGATGGCCGAAAGTCTTTACAAAGAAAAAATAATAACAAAACTATAAAATTATTTCGCCCTAGCTATGGTTGAACGAATGGTCAAGATAGTACGCTTGACTTGCATTTGCTTTTTTTATTCTTCCGCATCCGAACGGGTGTGAAATTCTCTAGAGAAGCAAAGTCACTAAAATCAATGAAAAGTTCCGGATTGGGAATGGATGTGGCTTGTGGATCTTCTACTAGAGATGAAATTAGAGTTGAGATGTACTAAGGTGGGTTATCCGTAGAGCTACTAGTAGTACTGGCTGAAGACGGGTATTTAGTTAACAAAACATGACTAAAATCCTTGAAGCTGTTGAGCAAAGTTTTCCGCTCCTCGTATATTCGAGAGACGCTAATCTTGTTCAATGCAAAAATGAAAAGCTTCTTGTTTGGATTAGGGGGCGCTTTGTTGGGGATATTTCGTAGGAGCTCCATCACCTCCAAGTCTTCTTCCTTGCCAGATGATGAGAGTACTTCACCGTTGGAGCTTGAGAGCTCTTGATCCTCACAGTGTGTACCCTAAATCACTGTTCGTCGGCCCTCCATAGACTGAAACCCGGAGAATCACCAACATCTGTCTTAAAATACCAGCAAGAGAAGAAAGGGAAACCATAACTGAATCAGCAACTATAGGACTGTTTGCTATGCCTCTGAATCAGCAGCTGAGCTGGGGCGTCCTTGCTGGCTGATGCTGAGGTAGAAGGATCATTGTCCGAACCTTCTTGCACCATCGCAACTTCGAAAGTTGTATTATCATTCTTTGAGTAACCTGTTGCTGCGGTATATCCCAAACAACCTTCTGCTGCAGAAATGTTAGCGGTAGTACAAATGCCATTGCAAGAAGTCTTGAAACCATCTACTGGTAGGGAAAACGAACCTACTGCTGCAGAAGGAACAACTAGCCCTGCTGCTGCGCTGGTCTGATGTAATGAAGACAAAATTCTAGCAACAGAAGAGTGCTCGCCGATATGCAAAACTGTATGGCTAACAGGCTTGAAACCATCTGCTGTTGGAGCAGTCAACTGACCTGCTGCTGCAGAAGGCACAACAGCCTCAAACGGACATGTTGCATCATTTGCATGCTGCAAAATTCCAGCAACAGAAGAAGACTCGCCAAAGGCCTGAAGCGAGGCACTTCAGTGACAGTTTCCCCTTTCTCCTTTCTAACCCATTGTGAGGGAGGTGGTTCCTGGACTACTGGACGGTAAGCATTGATAGATGGAGCAGCTTCAAGAGCAGTTACCAGCATGAACTTGTTCTACTTACACGAATCCTTGGAGTGCCCTAAGTGTCTACAACTGAAGCAATACGGAGGAGTTCATTGTAAGAAATCTGTTGATAGAAACCTCCTTCCGGCGAGCCAATCCATACACGAGAAGGCAAATCCTTCGCAATGTCAAGTTCAACCAAAATACGGGAACCACTAGGCCTTGATTGAAACCGTCACTTCATCAAGCGTCAAAGGTTTCCCGACCACGGCAGCAAGAGAGAAGAGTACCTCCTTTGAGAAGAAATGGGCTGGCAAGTTTTTGAAACAATCAATGCGGGAACAATTGAAGTTTCCTCTGAAGCCCGAAATTCTCGTGACCATTTAAAGACCCTCATTGAAACCAAGGATGTTCCATTGTCTCTTTAACCATAGTCGGATATAATCCTCTTTATGAGTTGGTCGGAGAAAGATGAGTCTTGAATCTAACCAACCTATTGGGAGCGAGCCCTTGAAACCAATTGCCTGTGCGGCTTTCGGAATTGCGTCCATGGTTGGCCGTCCATGAGAGAATTTCTCTACAAGAGAGAGCGCAAAAAGGGCAGCAAGCTTTTGGATTTCTTCTGATTGAAGAACAAATTCGGCTCTCCTTGGAACCTTTGTGTCATCTTAATTGTTGTTGTAGAGGATGAAGAGTCAGTGAGAGAAGCTTTGCAAAATTCTCCCTCCCCAATGAAGAGGCCCCCTCGAGTGGCAGCTTATGAAGAATCACAGTTGCCTGCTTCCTGATATCAGCCATCACAGACCAAAACTGTTGCTGCCGTACGGTTCAAGAAAGGAAACAGAATAATCAATCATTGAGAAATTTTTCTAGGAGGGGAAGGAAATCAATCGAAAAGGAAAGTGAATAAAATGGGAAAAGGAAAGGAGCAATGAAATCATGAGTAATAAGGAAAGAAAATAAAGGAATTAGCAAGAGAGAGAAACAAGGTTAGCCGGATTCAACCAAGGAAATCGGTTTTTTTCTTAGCTTAGAAAGACCACTAAAGTGGCCATAAAAAAATTTTTTATTCGTAATCTGACCAAAACGCACAATGATTGTGCGTTATTCATTAGAATAACGTATAACAGTTGTGCGTTATCACTTAATTCTAGCTTTTCACCTTAATCCACCAATGTGGCGGATAACGCATAACTATTGTGTATTATCAGCACGTCAATTTTTTTGTTTATGTTGATTAGGAAAAAAGAATTTTGTAGGTATTTGGAAAACTTGAAACATGAATAACTCTGTGATCAGATGTCCGTTTCACGCGTATGACCACTCGTTTTAATGGTTCTCATAAATATAAATGCAATAGCATCAGCGAAAAAGTGATCCGGATGCATTTCGGGGCAAAAAATTCTGCCCGTAAAGGCAAAAATTTTGACGTAGCATAACTTTGCGCTAAGACTCCGATTGAGGCGATTCTCGTAGGCATTTCGGGTATTTTTTCGAGATCTACGCGAGTTTCCATCCACCGTTTCCACAAAAACGTTCTATTTTCATTTTAATTTACGTTTTTGCAATTTTCTAATACTTTCTCTCTTATTAACTAAAAGATTACGGTACTAATTTGAAAATTAAACAGAGAAGCAGTATTTTTTTTGCTCTAATTAAAAATTTAAATGATTGAAGTTGGTAAATATTAGAATACGTAAATACTTTATTATTACATAAAATCCCATGCACTTATTAACATGAAACTTGATGTTGGTTTCTTGGTAAGTCCTTTATGTTATTTTTCATGAGGTCAAGGGTTCAAATCTCTAACTAATGATAACACACAACAATGCGTTATTCACTAAACAAGATTATTCTTCGGATTAAATTTCTTATTATCAATAATGCACATCCATTGTACGTTATCATTAAAAATAATGCACTATGGCCTGTTTAGCGATAAAAAAATATATTGGCCACTTTAGTGGCTATTTTTAAAAAAATGGCTATTTCTGTCAAAAAACCAAATCGACAGCCTTGAGAACATAGTATGTATGTATGTATACATATTGTTATAAATTAAGAAATTATAACAAAAAATAGATTTTATTAGTTTTATTTGATTAAAAATATAAAGGTCATGTGACTTTAATAACATATATGTTAAAGGTCATGTCTTTTGATTATAATTTTGTCTAAACTGATGGAACATAAATAATATATGCATCTAACATATATAATTCTTAACCATCTAATAGGAGCGGTGACTCTAATTAGAGTAATATGAAATATTAACTCATTTTAAATTTGACAATGTGTGAACTGTGATGGCGCACTACTTTTTTTAGCTCTTAAATATTGTTAAAAAAATTGGGAGTGTAAATATTACCAATTATCTGTTTGAATTCCAATGCAATTGATTTAATTTTATGTTGACTTATGCAAGGGACGTCTTTTGATCTTCTTAAGGACTTTTTGGTTTATTTATACTATATTTTGCTCATCATTCTAGGTGATAACCAGTTTTATCTCTCTGTTTTCTAGTTCAAGTTCATAAATAGAAAGTGAAATGCCTCTTGAAGTCAAGAAGTTGGTGCTCAATTTTATGCTTAGGAAAGGGACACTAAGCATTTGTTACCTCATAATCACAACGAAAACGAGAGGGCTATTGTTGTGTCCATGTATGATGTCATCCTTATGAGGAAAACCATTCGATTTTACAAGTTTTGCTCTTTATTAGAAGTATATATGATTATCTTAGGCGATGAAGTGATCATGGAAGAACATGCTTATTATATTGTCACAACTCTACATGTAAGAAGGGGAAGCTTAAAAATTGATTCCGTGAGCTTGCAGTAGAAGAACCTGTCTTAAATCTTTTTAAGTGGTTTTTCCCCACTTAAGGGCATGTAGCATCGAATGGTTGAGCACAAAATGGAGATCCTGGAAAAACATAAGGAAAATGCAGAAGAAATGAACATTATTAGTATTTAAGATTAAGAGGATGTTTCGTTTTTTATGCTTTTTGTTGATTTTGGTGGTTTTGTTTATGTTTTTTGGATGTACTACTCGTGTTTAAATCTTGGACATATTTTGTTTTACTTTCAATGGAATGAAGTTTTATTTCATTGTCTATTTAATGGAATTTGAGAAGATCGATTTTGGAATATTAACATTACATGAATGGTAATAAATGAAACTATAGTGGAAGAGTATTAAGAAAATATTAACCAAAAGTACTATTTAACAAAGTCAAATGCGTGGAATTTAAGTACGAGATTTCATGGGATTTTTTTTTTTTGAGATGTATATGTATATATGGAAATAGGGGATATACATTTTTACATTTGTTTATGTGTAACTCAATAAAGTTCCATGGAAAGAATTGTGATGTTCCATTTTGCGAGAATTATTGTTACAAGAGAGTTCAATGTTTCTTCTTAAAAAGAATTCCATAAAACACTTATTTATACTACAAAGTATATTGAAAGACAATAAAGAATCTAAAGAAAATTAATAAATAGCGATGACGGATTTGGAAGATCAACATTCCTAGGAGTCTTTTTACTTAATGTCAGTTGTTCTTCATTGTTGGAATAACTGCAATAGATGAGCGAACCGCTACCTTTGTTCTTGATGCAAACATTAAAGTATTCATTTTTCTATCTTTTGCACATTTTCTCAGTACTACTCTTCTGCCTTACATTCCTTTCTCCTTTTGGTGGAATTTTGATCAGATCTTTAATATTAATGATTCTCCTTCACATTCTGAATCATTTACATAAAAATTTATTCCAACTTCATCAATGGTTTTGTTTCTTGTCTGTTTGAACCCTTCTTCGATATAACATCGATGTTTTTGGTCTAGTTCACCATCTATTATCAAATTTGAAAATTTTCTAATCATTTGTTGTGTCCAAATGCTTGAAACTTGAATCTCTTTGCAGTGTGCTTCACTTATAGTATCAGTAATACAACTATTGCTGCTTAGCATAACATGCTTTTTCCATCTTTTTTTTATGTACTGTGATGGAATAGCATGAACATAGTTAATATTTAGGACACCCAAAGAATGTGAGCACAAAATACCAATCCCTGTGTACATTTTACACGTACATGACACAAAAGTATCACCATTATTGTAAATGACTGTATGTCGAAAATATCAATATCAGGACACCAAATCTAACATACATGTGCATCATTACTAGATATCATACGTTCATAAGAGTATGATGGGGTCTTCATAAATTCGTCTTCAAATAGTACTCTTCAATTGTATATACTTGATGTAACAATTTTGTATTATTTACTGCATATCAACCCGATCTTGATTCGAATGAAAACCCTCCATATTTTCATTGTTTCTCCATTCAAATACAACTTCAACCAATGTTCGGTACAAATTATTCAATGTAAATGTTTTGTAAAGTCTCTTAGAGCATTATTGGTTGATTCACTCTTTTTGATGATAAAATACCTCCGGAGGAAAAATGCTCGTTGAAAGGTGGACACTAATTTTCTCTCGTTCAGTATAATTTAGTCAACCATGGATCATTCTGATAGTTATACTCAGCCAACAACATGTATCACATACACAACATATATTATTTTTGCGGAATACCATACTACATATTTTAATGTTCCATTGTTTGTGAACTATCATTCTATTATAGTGTATAGAATACTACCTGTTCCAATGATATTCAAATTCAACAACTGTATGTGTATACTTCAGAACATTTTTAAACTTGTCAACAAGATGTTCTTTTGACCTTAGTCCTTTAATATGTTTTTTAGAAATCTCACCAATGTGTCAAATGCACAATCGATGCCACGTATTTAGGAAAACTTCAAGAATAGCCCCAACCATAGCAGCATATTAATTTGTCATTAATGTAATTGGATGCTTACCTTCCATAGACCTCAAAAAGTTTTTAAACAACCATATAAAAGAATATGTCATTTCATTCTCAAGAATCCACACCCAAACATTATATTTTTGCAATGATGATTCATGCCAACAAAATGTCCACATATCATGCCATACTTATTGGTGTGACATGTTGTATCATGTACCAACATATCACCAAATAGTTCATATTTTTTTTTTCATTCTTCCATCCCTCCAGAAAATATTGCATAATAATGATTTGAGATTGAAAAACCTTATAGGGGTGAATAAGGTTTTTGGCTAATTAAAAACTTTTTTGAATAATTTTAATTAAAACCTCCGATTTTGTTTGAAGAAGAATTTAATAACTCCTTTTTAACAAAACTCCTAACAAAAAGAAACTCTTTTATGATCAAGGATTAGACTATAAACATAGAGATGAAAAAGCAAGCCACAAAGAAAAGAGACAAAGTATTTATATTGGTTCACTCTCCTAATAGAGCTATATCCACTACCTTAAGACTCAACTCAAGGATTCAAAAATCTACTAATCACAAGTTTTTATACAATATCACAATGAGGATCACCCTTTGAGGGTTTTGCACTCAAACCTCAAAGTTTACAAAACAAAATAATATAACAATTATCAGAGGATCACCCAAAGGGTTTTTCACAAAACCTTTGATCACAATTTAATATAAAAGAATAGGGATGGAACAATATTACCAAATAAGCTTGAAAAAAGAAAGATATAATTTGATTTACTGCTTCTACAAGCTCCCTTTTTCTCCTTCTTTGAAAGATGATCAATGATGAAGCTTCAAGGAGATTTTTCTTTTTCTTTTTGTAGGATAAAGAAGATTAGAAATGTGTTCTTTGATGCTCTTGAAAATGTTCTTACATGTTCTTCAACTACTAAGAATTTATGGCTAATCAAAAAGTCATTTTATATGTGAAGGTTAAAATTAGCCGTTACTGTCAATCAATGGTCATTTTTTTATAATAAAAGTGAAAACTGAACGACTGGTTTTCAAATAGGATGTCTGATTTCTTTATGAACAGAAAATCGGATGAACCTTTTTCAAAATAGGAAGACTGATTTTTAATAACCTTGAAAAAATCGGATGACCGATTTTAAAAGTGGATAATCGAATTTTATCTTGAAAATACAAAAATCGGACGTCCGATTTTCTCAGTAGCAGAAAATTGGATGACTGGTTTTTTGACCTATGACAGAAAAGTAGACAACCGTTTTCCTGTAAAATATACATTTTTCCTTCATATTTTAAAACATGTATTCTTGATACTCTTTAAAAAAAAAAAAGTGTAATACATTCAAAACATCAAAACTTTATTAAGAACACTTAGTTTTTCAAGGATAGTTTGTCAAAAATATTTCTTCTAATGAGCTAACATAATTGATCAAGAATCAAAGAAACATAGGGAGTTTTACAAAGTTAACTTATAAGATACTCCTAACTATTCTTCTTGTCTTCAAGGTATTCAACTTGATCTATTCATCTTTATAAACTCTTGTTGTCTTGAGTGATCTTTCGCTTCTTTGTAGATTACCCTTGAGACTTGTCTTGTGCATCTTTTGTTCTTCTATATAAAGATATTTCTAATTATCACAAAGTACAAGTTAATCATAATCAAAACTTTACAAATATGCCCTTAGGGCTTATAGAGATCAACCTCAAAATCATAATAAAATCATCTACGTTATCTTTTCTCCATTTGAATATCCACATCAAGGATTTTGCATCTCCACAATCAAGGTGTTTTAAGTTGAGTGTTTCTAGACTTTGTAGGCATGTTTTGTTGTAAAACCAACGCATGGCGAACCCCCAACTTGATTCTTAATCACCCTTATACCAGGAGCAAAGGAAACCTCACTATTCTTCAACTCTAGCAGGTATGCAGCATGGTTTTTTGTTAATGACTATTGGGAATGCATAAGATATCTCTAATTCTCTAGGCACAGGTCATAATTGTGTACTGTTCATGCTTGTTAATTGTCCAAATTCCTCCATTGTTTATTTGGAACTGTATCATTACTTTACAACCTATATGGATATTAACTTTTGAATAACGTTTATTCAACTTCCCTTTTTCACGCTTCTTATCTTCTTTATTGCATACAAACTATTTCATAAACACAATTTTAATATCATGTCTAGTCTTTTGTTTGCTAACTATCCAAATTCCTCCATTGTTTGTTTGGAACTATATCATTATAGTACAACCTATATGGATATCAACTTTTCAAAAACATTTATTCTACTTCCCTTTTTTACGCTTTTTACCTTCTTTATCGCACACAAGTTGTTCCATAAACACAATTTTAGTACCATGTCTAGTCTTTTGTTTGCCCTTACGAATGCTAAATCCCATCTTGTATGTATGATCGTTGTATAACTCAAATGCTTCTTTTTCGGAATTATTGTCATTCCAACTAATATATGTGGACCATTGTTCGATAAACCACAAAAACAATGGTATAGTAATTAATATAACGACGTATCATGTTACACATGACATATTACTTATAATACAATTTTATATATACATATATATGTCACAAAAGCATAATAAGGATAGTATATATGTGTGACATAGTAAAATAGTTATGGCACAAATTAACATAAGCATGGAATAATTGTCATAATATGATGGTATAAAAAATTTTACAAGGATAGATCAGGACAAGTAAACATACAAAAGAAGGAAAGAATAAATGTAATGTATCAGAGTCCGAAAACAATAGTACATAATTAAGATTAGCATGGAATATTGGTTATAAAATAAAAGTGTGTAATGATTATAATCATGGATCAAGCCAAGCAATATAAAACAAAAAATGAAAGGTGTAACTTGTAAGAGAGGAATAAATAGGGAATAAAAGTAACATAATTATGGAATATTAGTACAAGAGCATGGAATAATAGTCATAATATGATGGTATATAAAGATTTTACAAAGATAGATCAAGGCAAGTAAACTTACAAAAGAAAAAAAACTATACATGTATTGTGTCGAAATCAGAAATCAATGATACAAAATCAAGTTCAGTATGAAATATTAGTGTATAAGATAAATGTGTGAAAAGATTACCATCATGGATCAAAAATCAAGTACTACAAAACAAAAAATGAGGAATAAATAGAGACAAAAGTTATATATTCATGTAATATTAGTACAAGAGGCATGGAATGATATTGATAACTTTTTGTAAATAATGGGGTACTAAAATGAAAGCAGCTACAATCTTGTACAAATTACAAAAGATATTACTTAACATATTTACTTGGAACTATAGTTATATGTGCATGGAACTAATATAAATCTTACATAAAAATCAACTACATCATTGAAAAAATCATATTTTTTTAAAAAAAGAAGATAATTAAACCCACATGAATTAGTATCATCTGCGCATTCATCATTCAAACAAATTGAGGTATAATGCACTTCAGTAGCGTGGTATGGTTATACATTTTGTTCCATTATCAAAATTTCTTTGATAATGGAACAACGACGTTGCAGATGATGATCCAATTTTGCTGGAGATGCTTTTGAATGATGATTTTGTTGTTGAACGATGTTAAGAAATTTAGAGTGTAGAGAAGAAATAATATTGAATGCTTCACTTGATTGTCTTTCTTATTCATTATGTCTACTATTTATAGGTTACAGAGTATTCTAATTCTAATCAATATAGGATTCTAACCCACTACTAATATGGAATACTGCTATAATAATATTATAATACAAAGTATCCTAATTATAATCAATATAGGATTCTAACAAAGTAATTTCTTATAGAATAAGAGATAATCTAGAAGAATCACATACTGATGTGATATCTCTAACACCCTCCCTCAAGTTGGAACGTGCAAAATTGCATATCCAACTTGCCATAATTTTCAATTTTTTCGTAACGTGCAAATTGCACGATCTGGTAGTCTTCCACCATCTGTCGCTGTGGTCTTTACCATCACTCGCTGTCGCTATGGTTTTTGTCATCAATCGCTGTCGCTGTGATTTTTTTGTCATCAATCGCTGTCGCTGTGGTTCGACCATCAGTCGCAGTCGTTGTGATCTTCTTCCATCAGTCGCAGTCGTTGTGATCTTCTTCCATTAGTCGCAGTCGTTGTGGTTTTCTTCCATCAGTCGCAGTGGCTTCCGTAATCCATCATCGAAAATTCCTTTGATGTCGCTTTAGAGTTTTTTCGATAAAGCAACCATCAATTTCCAATTTCAATTTCTAAATTTAGGTGCTTCAAATATTTTTTTTAGGAGATTATATTTTTTTTATAAATCACATTCAAGTCAGGTAGCTTCATCGACAAATATTTGAAGCACCTAGATTTAGAAATTGAAATTGGACATTGATGGTTGCTTTATCGAAAAAAACTCTAAAGCGACATCAAAGGAATTTTCGATGATGGATTACGAAGCCATCGCGATCGATGGAAGAAAACCACAACAATCGCGATCGATGGAAGAAGATCACAACGACTGCGACTGATGGAAGAACCACAGCGACAGCGATTGATGACAAAAAAAAACCACAGCGACAGCGATTGATGACAAAAACCATAGCGACAGCGAGTGATGGTAAAGACCACAGCGACAGATGGTGGAAGACTACCAAATGTGCAATTTGCACGTTATGAAAAAAAAATTGAAAATTATGGCAAGTTGGACATGCAATTTTGCACGTTCCAACTTGAGGGAGGGTGTTGGAGATATCACATTAGTATGTGATTCTCCTAGATTATCTTGGATTCTATAAGAGATTATTTGGTTAGAATCCTATATTGATTATAACTAGGATACTTTGTATTATGCTATTATTATAGCAGTATTCCTTATTAGTGGTTGGTTAGAATCCTATATTGATTAGGATTAAGATACTTTGTAGCCTATAAATAGTATATCATAATGAATAAGAAATCAATCAAGACAAATCAAGACAATCAAATTGAAGCATTCAATATTATTCTTCTCTGCGCCTTAAATTTCTTAACAAACGATGTTGCAAATGATCGTCAGTGAAAACCTTGTCAATAGAGAAGAAACTTGTAACCAGGATTCTACGGCGTTCATCGTTAATGCCGTGCGGTCGTTTTTTAGTTAAAGAATGAAGCGTGTGAGAGTAAGTTTATAAAGATTCAAAATTTGCATGAAATAACGCCATTTAAATTTAAACACTGTGCCCCACTTGAGGGGGTATTGAGAATATTCACACATGTTTTGCACGCTTGGGAATATTCACAATCTTGAAAAGTCTTCATTGTAAATAATATTGGAGAAATGATTTGAAGTTGTATGAATGAGGAAAAATGATTTCCCAAATATTGAGAATTATAGTGGTTTAAGTCGGGAAGAATTGGTTTCTCTAAAAAAGGTTTGCATTTATGGGATTTGAATCCCACGTGAAAAGACTAGAGGAATGAATTATACCTTACATATGAAAGTGCTCCTTATTGGGTTAATTGGTAAGGCAAGAACTTGCCTCGTGTATGTGCTCGAGGTTTGCAAATCTCGATATATCATTCCCATCTATACACCGTATTCTTGACAAATTACATAACAACTTCCTCTTGATAATTGGAATCTAAACCTTAATCTACAAGTTCACAAAACCTGAATTCATGACAAAAACATACTAATACTACAATTTCATCAAGAAAAACATCTAATACCCGAGGAATGTAACAGTTTCACAAGTTCACTGAATTAGCTCCTCAATTATCAAAACAAAAACTGTACAATGAGCTTTATATATAGTGGTGTGGTTCATGAGTGTTCTTGAAAGCACGAAGCATATCAATGATTATTCCATCAAGCATAGAGTTGTGAAGTTGAAGGTCTTGGATAAGATGTCACTCGTCTGGGAGTTTCTTCTGAACTGCTTCTGCAATACCTGGGTCCGATATTTGGATTTCCTTGTCTGTTGGAATGGCTCTCCTTTTTCTCATTTTTTGGTTCTGCGTCCTTTGAATTATGAAGCTGTTCTAAAGCGGTAACAACCTCATCCATTGTGGGTCTCAATTTGGGCTCAATTGATAGGCACTGAAGAGCAAGGTTAGCCAACTTCATTGCTCGACCCAATGAATATTGGCCTTCAAGACGGCTGTCAAGAACTCGAAAAATTCTGCGTTTATTGGTAAGATATGGCTTTGCCCATTCCACTAGATTGTGTTCACCAGTTGGCCGATTTTTGTCTATTGCCTTTTTTCCAGTCAAAATTTCCAAAAGGACAACTCCAAAGCTATAAACATCACTTTTTGCAGTTAAATGACCTGTCCATATGTGGAAGTATTCACATTACTAAGAAAACAGGATATCAGAATCAAGTACAAATGCATTCAAGATAGTTTTTGTTCATGATGGTGGAAGGAGCTAATCAAAACCAAGGCTGAGCAGAAAGAAACGCACTTAGTATATAGTTCTAGGTAACGTGATCTCTTTATTCTTTAAAATCATTTCTAGGTTACCATTTAGCTGTCTTGTTGTGTGCCAATTCAACTCCAGAAAGATTTTGCAGATTGAGATGCAAAACATTACACGACAAAGCCATCAAGGAGAAAATGACACCAAAAAGAAACGAATTATATGGATTGTAGTTTACTGGGAAATCTTCAACTCACCAATCACAATGAAGAAGCAAGAATGAACCACATAATACGTTGTTCAACAACTTCTCAAGTCAAACATACCTGTGGATAGATACTCAGGGGCAGCATACCCATAGGTTCCCATAACCCTGGTAGAAACATGGCTCTTATCACCAGTTGGTCCATCTCGGGCCAACCCAAAATCAGAGAGTTTGGCATTATAGTTCTGTGAAATTCAGGATCAAAAGGAAATGGTATGAGAAAATCATTAAAAGCAGTAACTAGTCTAATGACGCTTAAACAGAGAGTACCATAACAAAATTATAATTTGAAAAACAAGAAACTAAATGTCTTTCAGATCTAATACCGAGTCCAGAAGGATATTTGAAGTCTTGAAGTCCCTATAAATGACTTTGGTTTCAGCACCATGAAGAAAGGCAAGTCCCCTTGCAGCACCAAGAGCAATTTTAATCCGTAGGTTCCAAGAAAGTGGCTGAAAGTATGTGCCTCCTGATGTGACGAAAATTGGCATGTGAGACACTATACAACAGATTCTACAAAATGCACCATCTGTAAGAAAAATACATATCACCAGTGAATTATAAAGAACTTACTCCTGAATAGATGATTTTCCATGCTACCCTTAGGCATGAACTCATAAACCAAAAGCCTGTGATCATCCTCTAAGCAGTAACCAATCAACTTCACAAGATTACGGTGACGTAATTGTCCAAGATAATTTATCTCTGCCTGCAAAATCCAGGTTTTACAAAGTTAACTAATTTACAGATTATGAATCATGATCCTTCAGTACTGCATTCAACCATACCAATTAGGATAGTAAAATGAACTAGCGAGATGAAGATGCACTGTTGGAAGCTAACTAGAATCCACAAAACTAAAAACCTAAGAGACTACTTGGTAAATGATAAAAATTGCTTGTTGGCATTACGGCTGAAGAATGACACACCGAAAAATCACTTGCCAAATTTTAAGATTACTCACCAACCATTCCTTGTGCCCCTGCCACCCATCTTGATTTAGCCTCTTAACAGCCACCACCATGCCAGCACCGGGCTTTGATGCCGCAAGTGATTGCTCATCAATCCACCCCTTGAAAACAGAACCAAAGCCTCCTTCCCCTAATACACTGTCAGGACGGAAGTTTCTGGTGGCTGATTTGAGTTCAGCAAAGGTGAAGTTCTTCAAGTTCGAGGACTGCAGGATCTCACCCTGGCTCCGAGGAGTCTGAGGTATTGAAGCTGATGAGACCTTGCTGCTTGAGTTACTCAGTTGACCCCCATCCCCACTCACATTTCTAGAGTTCACCTCTATAAATAAGCAGTATAAAGAAGTGCCAAAAGTAAGCAGAGGAACAGGGAGCAAAGAAATAAAATCTATAGTTAGCTAAAGAGAATCTTCATCAGGCAACTTCCGATAAATCACAAAGTATAAAAATATTCATTATTTTAATCAAACATTCCCTTTCAACATAAATCAAACTGGGAAATACATGGAGAAATATATAGCTACATGAGAAAAAACGAACTTTGGAATATAATGAATGATACATTGATGAAATAGTACTTTTCTGGAGATATGTTCATGTTTTAGATAGTTCCAGTAAGTTGTGACAAAGATAAACCCCATCAAAGAATACCGCCAACACTAAAGGTTTGGTGATTAAAGACAAAAATAGAAGATTGCAACAAAATGTACTAGTTATCTGGTTAAAAGTGGGGCAAAAGAAGAAAGTGGCGGAAGAAGACAATCATTGAAGGAAACTAAAAATGTTTCATCACTAATTCATCCGAACTGAAGAAATAAACATTACAGTCCCAAGCTATTGTAGATGAAAAGCAAAGAAAACTTGGCAAAGCAAGGAGAGACAGAAGAAGAAAGTGAATTACCTGTACCAGAGAAAAATGTATTTTCAGCTTTTATTTGTTGGCTCAAGCAAATACCCATCAGCAAGTTTTCAAAATTCACAAATTCTTTTCTCAATAAACCATGAAATGCCAAGCTCAAAACTTCATTGTTCTTGCCAAAAAAAAAAACACACACACACACACAAGTTGCTTTCAGTGCTAAAGCCCAGCAATAAATTTCAGTAAAACAACTCCCACGATGGCCCTGAATCCAGATCTAATGTGAATCCAAAGTTTATTCCCAGACAATCACTTTTTCCCCTTCGTTTTGTTCAAGTTAGGTGTCAGCCGCCAACTACAACCTTTTCTCACGAACACTCTGTCCCTCACTATGTAACTTCACCATGTTCTTCTCCGTACCTTTCTCACTCCAACTTGGTTTCTTGTACAGAAAATCAGCTAAATAATTGATAAAGTTGCAGTCTTTGCTAACTTTCATATATGTGTTTTGGTTGGAGGAGGAAGAAAAGTACTGGGAGAGAGAAGTTGGAAAGCAAAGGTAAGAAGAAAGGGGATTTTATTTGTTAGTGGTTGGTTGGTTGGTTCTTTTTGAACTGATGAGAAGAAGCCTCTTTTAGACCTATGTGAGGTAGTATGAAAGTTGACTCTCCTTTTAACTTTTTTGTCATTGCCAGAGGAAACCAAGTTGTTTGGTGGAAGATTAGATTAATCATTGAATTTAAGAAATTAATCACCCTTCAGTGGAGTTAAACTTGATTTCAATTATATTTCCTGCTTTGGCTCTAAATCATTGGATTTTGTTTTCCAAGATTTTAACATTTTCTTGGACCCTAAATTCTCCCAATGGACTTCTTATGCATATAGTTAGTAATATTTCTTATAATATATCTTCTAAGATATTTCTTTTTAATATATTTTTTTAAGAATATTAAAGAAGAAGTATCTAACCGACTTTCTATTTAGATTACTAAAATGGGATTTATTTATAAAAAACATATTACTATTAAGAAGGATAATAAATATTAAATGCTTGTAAATTTGCAGGATCCTACATGATTAAGAAAAGGATGATAAATATTATGCGAGGGAATTAGTTTAGGTATTACAAAGCAATAAAATCCCTCTTTAACCCAATTTAGGTACTCAAATTGATAGTGGATTTTAAAAAGTTATAAACAATATTTAAGTACACAATAGTATAATAAGAAATATGCATTTTGATATATGTTTTTTAAATTTTTTTTAGCTTGCTCAATTTAGAATTCTTATTATTTTGACGAAATGCACTCGATCAGGTTTCATAGATTGACTTTATGGCCTTATTTGTTTAGGGAATAATGTCGTAATGCTTGAACTTGTATCTTCTTATTTACGGGACGGTCCCATAGGCCTATTGCAATAGTTAAGTCCTATTGATATTAATTAGTATCTAATTTTTTGTAAGAAATTATATTACTAGAATATGATCCATATAATATAATGCAATATTTATATTTATTACCTAAAAAAGAACCTACTATATGATCAATAATACTATCCCGGTCGAAAATATAAATTTTTTTAAACAAAATTAGATGGTCAAATAGTTTCCAGTTCTATCATCTTTAATTCATTTATTATTTTTCCTTCACCTCTTTCTCTCTCCTTATTTATTGAGGGTAAAATAAATATCTTATATACAAAATTGCATTATTTTCTTAATCCTTAATTCATGTGCAAAGTTCAAAGGGACTTACATTCTTGACCGAAAGTAGTATATTGTCATTTATTCATTGATTTGATGGAACTTAAATGGAGATTAAGAAAAACAAATCCCAAGAATTAAACCTTACTCAACAGATTATTTAGAATAAATAATCGAAACATATATCTTGATCCATAGCGATTGAAAGAATAGAGATCGGGTTTGGTTCTTCTGATTGTTACGTATGCAGCGTTTTTTCCTCAAAGAGATGGGAACTTTTAGACGAGGCTAATGATCGAAAACAATACGTGCAATCATGGACCATAACCCATATATATTATATGTATTTGCTGAACAGCACATCATAATTTTCAATGCAATTGCTATGTTTTTATTCATTTATAAACAGACCCTACACTTTTATTAAGATAACAGACTCACCTATATAAATATAGTTACTCTTAATTGGGTCTAAAAATACATATATATATAACGACAAACACATAATTAGATTAAGCAATACGTGTACGTCTACATGTCCAAATGCTCTACAAATATCTTTGCATATGAATTAACTCCAAAATCTAACAATCTCGCACGTGGACTAATATTCATGTGCACTCGTCCAAACAATTATGTGATTGTCACTGTAGTAGCTAGCACACTTTAATTTATCATCTTAAACTAATTATGTCTATTAATTTATTAATACACTAATCAAAGAGATTTTCACTACATTAAAAGAACAGTTAAACCCATCATTAGTCACATGCATTAGTTCAACTAAATGACGTGATTTGAGTGTGGATAGCATGGAAATTATATGTGAATGTAATCTATACATGTCTATTTCCAACTGGTCCAATAAAATGAGATCACTGTAACATATAAATAGGAAATGAACAGCTCAACAACATAGTCTCAATGTGCAACATAGTCTCATGTAGCAAATTATTGTCATATTAACAATAATAAATAAATAAAGTATTAGCGTAAATACATATACAGATTCTTCCTGAACTTAGACACCTTCTAAAAATACAACACTATATGGGTAGTCTGTTATGTAAAGATCTTTGGTGTCAATGACTAAGTCAGTGGATCTGTAAGCATGGAGTCTAACCCAATAAGCTCAATATTAATTATACAATTCTGAACTCGCTCTTTTACAACTAGAAACTTGATATCTATATACTTAGATTTGGTTGAACTCCTATTATTATTAAAATAGTAGACTGCAACTTTGTTATCACAAAATATTTTAAGTGGTTTCTTAATAATGTCAACCACACGAAGTCCTATAATGAAATTACGCAGCCAAATAGCTTGGTTTGATGCCTCAAAACATGCTGCAAATTCTGCCTCCATAGTTGAATAAGCAATGAGCGTTTGTCTGACACTTTTCCATGATATCCCTCTCCCAAATTAGGGCTGTAAACGGAGCAGGTATTACTCGTACCCGCGGGTCTATACCTGTTTATAGCAGGTAAGGTTAAAATTTTATACTCGCGAACCCGTACCAATACCCGTATAGATTCTATTAAATAGGTATGGATAGGGTATGATAATACCCAGACTCATATACCTGTATATAGCACTGTCAAACGGGCCAAATCGGACCGGACCGGAACGGCCCGAGTCCAGCCCGCACCTAAACGGTTCGGTCCGGTCCGGGCTTGTTTTTGACAGGAATAAATTAAAAGAATCCATATCCGTCCGCAGCCAGCCCGCGGGTAAACGGGCCAGCCCGCGGGCTTTGCTCTTTTTTTTTTTTGGGAGGGGGGAGGGGGGGGGGGCTAATTTTCTGATTTTTTTAAAATCTTGCCTATTAACTATAATAATAATAATAATAATAATATACATTAATCCTAATCAATCAAAATAGAGAAAAACCAACATAAAAAAATTAATAAGTAACAATAATCATCCAACAAAATAAATTAATAATTATTTAACAAAAAGTCAATACGAAAAATTAAACACCAACTTCTTCTTCTTCATCATTTCATCTTGAGGACTCATCTTCAACTTGATTACATCCTCTCCTCATCATCTTTGCCTATAAGACGCAAAACATAGATTATATAGTAGATAAAAAAATTAATAAATAATATTCATAAATTAAATGAAGAAAAAGTTGTACTTACTCTCTAAATATCATTTCATTGATATCAAAGCAAACTTTTACATGACGTGAAATGCTAAATGTTCCATATTCTCCTCCTACAATATACACCTTCCCACAACGAACACATTCAACCCTAGGTTCTCCATCTTCACCAACAATATCAAGCCTTCTGGTATGAATCCATACATTTGACTTATAGGATTTTTTCGCTTTCTTTAAAGATTGTGCAGCATTTGATTGATCACATTTATCACTAATATCATCAACAACATTTTTATCCATCTTCTGCAATGGATAAAATGTTTATAATTCATGATTTGAAGCACTTACTAACTAATCAGATGATAACGAATTGGTGATGAATGATGATAAAGATTATAAACAGGAAGCACTTAAAGATTATAATGATAAAGATTCAAGTTGTATGTTTTGTAAGTCCTCTTCCTAATTATAACTTTAATAAGGTTGTTTTCCTCATTCTGCAAGTCCCCTGCCCTACCTGTAGAAGCTCTAATGTAAACTCTTGGCCCCTAATTAATGCTATCGATTTCATTTTTTCCAAGGTCAACAATTTGTATAGTCTTCATTCTATACTTTTGACAGAAGTAGAAGCATGGTTAAGAAAGAGTTTGATTTTGATTTGTGCAATGTAAGAAATGGAGACAATCAGAATGATACTGAGATGTCAGGAGCATGCGTAATCATGGAAATGCATGTTCATTCCCTTAAAAGAATTAGTACACAATTTCACTTTGACAAAATCCAGCAAATGACATAAACCTACATATTTCAGTGGCATCTAAGTTAACATGGTAAATGTAGTTCAGACATATTCGATTTATGCATCAAAACATGCATTCAAATGAAAACAAAATGCCAAAGAGAGTAGGTCAACCTTTTTCTTCCACGTAAACTTATAAAAATACAATTGATACCGATAAGAATGACATTGGGACTCCAAAACTTTTCGAAAATGAGTACTAAGAATGTTAAGACTTTAACACAAGTATCAGAGGTATCTTGGAAGGAATTGCTTGATGAATTACCACTTTGTTTATAGAGCAGATATTAATCGGAAAAACAAGACACTTGTATGCTCCAAAAGTTAAACAACACAAATTGGAGATGAGATAGCCACTGTGACATATGGTTTACTTTCTGATAAAAGAAACAAAATGAGGGCGAAAATTTACTAACTGTTGAGAATAAAATGACTCACTTCTGCAAGAAATAAGTTTATCGATAACAAATTCTTCAATAAATGTCAAAATTATATCTTTGTCAGCATAAATTATTCTCGACCAAGATAAAAAAAAAATACTTCTCATGCTCTATTCCTATTGAACTGGAACTGTCAAAACACTATCAGGTAGCTCAAACATAACAATTTTGTGCAAACTTCTCTATATAAATGCATAGAGCATTACTGCCGAACAGAAATATTTTGTACTTCAATCCATACATCTCATATTTAGAAAAAGAAAATTCATGTTAGATAGTGTTTGTTATAATTATTATTGTTTTCAATCACGAAAATATATGGCGTTATCTATCTTTGACTTCAGCCAAGTATATAATCCTCAGTTTCGATCTCTCCTAACATCAAAGCCAAACCAACACTCTTAATAAGAGACTTAAAGAGGCATTATAATCTATCAATTAACCTTCCAGATAACCAAAACATACACACCCTCACATGTAATATACCAGAAACCAAAGAAATGGAAAGGGAGTTCCTATAATTTCCATCTCCAACATCGAAGAATTTCAGTGGGAGGGGCCAAGATTCATATAAAGATAGCAGAGAGTAAATAACAATCCAAAAAGAAAAAGAAAGAAAAACAGAAACAATCCATTAATTAATAATTGATGTACTATAAGAGAAACCAAACCTGGGGTAATGAAGGAACGTCAAAAAGAGACGAAATTGATGGACAAGAAACCAGAGCTACTTTCGGCGGCCCGTGTGGAGGAGTCGATTGTCGGTTGTTTCCAGATCTGACTTGTTGTCGGCTGCAGAGGAGAGGAGCACAGAGGTGCGGAGGAGTCGATTATCGTGGAGAGTAGTGGGTGCGAGCCCGTGCGGCGACGTGAGGTGGGGTGAGGTGAGGAGCAGAGGAAGGTTGTCTGACTCGTCTTGGTGTTAAGAAGGTAGCGAAGAAGAGGAAGATGGGAAAGCAGGCAGGAGAGAAGCTTGATGGTAAAGAAGAGGAAGAAGAAGAAGAGAAGAGAAGAATAGAGGAAGACGGGCCGCGCGACTGAGAGAAAGAGAGAGAGAGAGTGACTGAGTGTCTGAAGAAAATGAATGAGAAAGAAGAGAAGAATTGGATTGCCAAACCCTAAAAAAAAAAGAAAAAAAAAAAACGGGCCAGCCCGCGAACCGGACCAGACCAGACCGTAAAAGCCCGCACTCAAAATAGTCCGGTCCGGTCCGGGCTCATTTTTTACCATATCCGTCCATATAGCGGACGGTCCGTGCCAGCCCGCGGGCTCAGGCCCGTATTGACAGTGTTACCTGTATACCCGTTATAATAAAATAATAATATATATTTATATATTATATTATTTTTTTATTTTTTTATTAATACATAATTTATACATTTATTATATTATTTCTCTTAGTCTCAGTCTCACTCTTCTTCAATTTCTTTTCTCATCTCGTTCTGGATCAGATATATATATAAATATAGTTTAACAAACAATTTAAACAATCGGAGAAAATTATTTGGCTATAAGTCCTCTCATCTTAAACAATTATGAAAGAACACCATTATTACATTATACTATTTAACCAACAACAAAAATTCCCACACTGATCGAGATTTTTATGATAAAAATATTTGCAAGTACACAAAATCAATGTAATACAGAAGTATAAGGGTATCGAACCACAGAGAAAGACTTAACTACTTAAATTATTATCTCCCTAAATTAATTTTATAAAAAGAATCAAATTATATTATCTAAAATTTGTTACTAAATTAAATCAAGCTAATAAATCAAGTAACTAAAATAACGAGAGCTTAACCAAAGAAGATAATTTAGAACCTTGAAACCACCACTAACTTATATAACAATGATTTAATTTTATTTAGGAGAAAGATTAAACATTCATGTGGTAATCTAGGCTACAAGTTTCGATTCACTAAAGAAACATATTGTGTTTAAATGCATGACATAAATCCATCTAACCATTAGCATGACTTATTCATTCCTATGATCTAAATCATCTAAAATTAGCATGGACTATTCATATAAATCTCCTAGAAATAATATAATAAATCTCCCAAAAATAAAATAAACCAAAGTCCCATGGCTAGGGTTTCATCAAGATTCTAAAAATAAATTTAGTTCATGGCTAAAGGGAATGAAGAAACTAATCTATTTGAGAAAATCATGGCTTTTTCCTTCAATGGAAGCTGAAATTCTGCAGCTTCTGCTTGCTGGAATTTTTCTACTATTACTGGAATTTTTCTGTAGCTACTGGAATTTCTATTGCTTCTGGAATTTCTGCTGCTATTGCTGGAATTTTTCTGCAACCGCTTCAATTTCTGCTGCTGCAATCTGGAATTCTTCTTCAACAGTTTCTGCTACTGCAATCTGGAAGCAGCTTTGATTTTCCTTGTGCTGCTCTCGCTGTCTTTTGTTATTTCAGCCGTAGCTGCTATTTTGTGCTGCTGCGGATGTATTTTTTTCTTCTCGTTGGCTCCCCCAAACTGCGGCTGCCCCCAACTCTCTCTTTTAAAGCTGCTTCAAGCAGCTTTCCTCCTTTTTCTTGGCTTCCACTTTCCTATTCTTCTTCAATTTCTTTTCCCTTTTCTATGGTGATTCACCTTTGTAGTCCTCCTTCTTCTATTCTTTCTTGGATTTCCCCTTTCCTAATTCTTCTTGGAAACCCTCATTTCCTTTATGAATAAAATAAATTAAATTAAATATAATAATTATGTTTAATAAATAAAATATTTTTAAAGGCTAATAATTAAAACTTAAGGTGTTTATTTGTACCAAAAATCAACTCTATCAATTCCCCCACACCTAAGTTTTGCTAGTCCTCAAGCAAAAATAAAGAATAAAAAGAAAAACTAACTAGTCACTTTTGCAGGACTCACGATTGCACTTAGCATGTGCAACAAGCCCTTTAAACCCCTAAGTTCCCCCTAGTTGACGAGTATGGTCTCGTGAGGGTTTGCAGACGACGTACCCACAAAGTTAAATAAGAAAAAAAATTTAAAAAACATATAAAATAATCCCAAATTAAGTACCTTTCATCAATATCTCAAACTTATCAAGACAAGTACTCTTCCTCTTATTTTCAAACTCAAGTAACAAACAAATATTCAATTATCTCCCATAATTAATGCAAAACTTGTGTATGTAATCGTGGTCATAAGAGAGTGTAAAACAAATACTAAACAAGATTTTCAAATTACACATAGAAGACAAATCTCAACAATAGTTCATTCCATAGGCTCACTCTTTGTACCTTCTCTCCACTAATCAAGGATTCTCAAATTCAACTCAAAGATCAGGTAGGACTTTAAAGCTTGTAATGTAAGGTTAGGGTGTTGGTTATCAAACGAAAGTAAGGAATTCAAATTCGAAAAAAAGAAAGCTTGCAAAGAATATGGATACTTAAAAATTTCGACAAACTTTCTAACTTTGTTTTAACTCCTTTTGTTTTTCAATTAATCCATTCACCAACTACCATCTTCTTTTCCTCAAAATTCCATCATTTAAGGCCATTCGTTTTCTTACATTCACAAATTCGGGTCTCTTGAATTTTTTTTCTTTGCACCTTATGACTTGTAACAATCATGTATCAACTTTTCTTTCTTTTTCCTTTTTTTTCAGCTCAATACATTTGTTTTTTTTTTTTTTTTCAGCACAACAAGTCATATCCTTTTTTTTTTTCTTTTTCTTCTCCCTTTTGTCAAAATAACTTATTCTCTTTCCATAACACCCAAACAACAACCCATCATTAAAGCACAAGTTAGAAGTTTGCATTAAGCTCTCTACAAGATTAAGGGTTAATATTTAAGTGGTTTAAAGAAAGAAATAACATTTAAGGTTCAAAAGGGTATTAAGGTAAAATTATGAGATTTGGTAAGCTTGAAAGGCACAAACAACTCAAAGAAAGCCTATGACCGTCGTCTTTGAGTCAAATAAGGAAAACCTTTCTATTTCGCCTCAAGAGGTACTCAAATAAGTTCTAAAATGTAGGGAAGAGATTCATCAACTTTTATGTAGCTCAAAAATAATGTAAAGTATTTATTAAATAGTAACAATAACCCCTGTGCTCAAGTGTAAGTCATGCAAAAGTTATAACTGATATAGAACATAAGTCCATCACCCTAATTAAAAACAAGAAAACAAGTACTTTTCTCAACTTATTCAAGACATTTTTTAAAGGAACTCAAAAAGAATCATTCTTTAAGTGAAAAACATTTTTTTTCTCAAAAAAATGTAAAAAAGAATAACCAAAAAACTAAAAAAAGCAAAAATTGAAAAAAAAAAAAGACGAGAAAAACGAAAATAAAAATAATTGACACCAGAATAAAAGCATCTTCCCCCCACACCTAGACCTTACATTGTCCACAATGTGATAAAAGAGTACCAAGAGTAGAGAAGAGACAAAGAAAAGAACAATAGTGAAGGCAATATTAATGCATGTCTGCAAGAGTGGTAAACAATCTCTGTAATCTCCATGATAATGATAAGTTGTTTTATTGCCCTACAAAACAAACATTTCATACCTTGCTACCAATCAAGTGGAATAAAATAAATAAATAAAAATATAAAAATAAAATAAATAAATAAAATAAAATTTGGGTTGCCTCCCAAAAGCGTTAATTTTAAAGTTTTCAGCCAGACTCCCTAATTCTTTTGCATTCAGCCAGGATTTATTTCTCTCATATTAAGCTCATGATTTTCAATCCAAGAAGAATTTTTTAATGGAGTAATGCAAGCAATATTAGAATTAACATCCTCTGTGCAAATTAGGTTTACTTTCTCAATAGAAGTATAATCTTTTGAACACATTAAAGGTAGAGTTTCTTCAATTAAATCATCATTTATATCTACCAAAGTGCAATCAGAATTATTTTCTATAGAAGGTTGTGAAGAAGTTTTAAAGATACTTAATCTAACCATCATATTCATTACAGAAACATCCATAACCCCAGCTCTACAATTAATAATAGTGTCAGCAGTAGCTAAGAAAGGACGGCCTAGAATAATCGGGATATGATTCTGAGAAGATCTACTAGGTTCCATATCTAGGACTACAAAGTCTACAGGGAAAACAACTTTATCAATTTGAACTAAAGCATCATCTATCCTCCCCCTAGGTACTTTGATTGATCTATCAGCTAACTGTAAGGTCATATCAGTTGGTTGCAATTCCCCTAATCCTAACTCTTCATAAAAAGAGTATGGAAGCAAGTTAATGCTAGAACCTAAATCTAAGAGTGCCCTATCTATTTTATGATTACCAATAAGACATGAGATAGTAGGGACACCAGAATCTTTATATTTAGGTGGAGTATTATATTGCAAAACGGAGCTCACCTGTTCAGTTAGGAAGATTTTCTTAGAAACATTGCTTTTAGATTTTCTTTTAAAAGTACACATGTCTTTAAGAAATTTTGCATATGATGGGACTTACTTAATAACCTCTAAAAGTGGAAGATTAATTTTAACTTGTTTGAGCGTTTCTAAAATATCTTCCCTTTTATTATCCTTTCTAAGATGTGGGGGTGGTAATAAAACTTGCGGATAAGGAACCTTTGGTTTATATGAAGCCATAGGAAATGATTCTAGAATTTTATAATTAGAGGAAGAAGCTAGTTCCTTCTCTATTTTCCTTTCAATTTTAGTCCCTATATCAATTCCCTTAGTTTCGTTTTCATTAAACTTACCATCTTCAATAGGTTCCCCTACTTTATTATCTACCAACTTCCCATTTCTGAGAGTGATTACAGCTTTAACTTGCTCATGTTGATTAGCTCTAGGATTATCTATTGGATGACTAGGAAGCTTACCCTCATCTCTTCTACTTATTGCATTAGCTAGTTGTCCTATTTGAGTTTCTAACCTAGCAATAGATTGAGTGTGTGAGTCTACAATTTGTGTCATAGCTTCTAAACCTTTCAAAGCAGATAAGACTTTTTCTTCAAACATAGAGTTTCCACTTTGAGAAGGGTAGGGGGTGCATACCTTTGAGATTGAAAACCAGGGGGAGCAGTCATACTAGATTGTTTGTTCTGTTGATATTGTTTTTGGCCTAATTGACCTTCCCCTCCTTGTTTCCTCCATGAGAAATTAAGATAATTTCTCCAGCCTGGATTGTACGTGTTAGAATATAGGTCATTCTGTCTGTGAAATCTTTGGGCTGAATTGACTTGTTCCTGCACAAATTATGGAAATAGTGAAGCACTAGGGCAGTCATAAATAACATGAGAAGGACTAGAGTAAATTGCACAAACACCTTGTACATTAAGAGAATTAGTAGCTAATGTATTTAAAGCTAACAATTGATCAAACTTTTTAGATAAGGCATCAACTTTCAAAGAAAGATCAACATTTTGAGAAACTTCATACATTCCTCTATTTTCTATCTGCCTAGATGTGCCTACACGTGAGGATGTGGCATGTTGTTGTGAATTATCACTCAAATTTTCAAATAAATCCCACGCCTCGTCTGCAGTTTTATGTAGAAATGTACCACTATAAGAAGAATTAACCATTTGACGATTTCTCTCATATAATCCTGAATAAAAGCTTTGTATTTGCTGCCATTTAGGGACTTCATGGTGAGGGAAACTACGAAGAAGTTCTTTAAATCTCTCCTAACTCTCATGAAATTGTTCATTATTTTGTTGTGATCTCTCTCCTTAATCTTGTAAGTTTACCCATAGGAAAATATTTTTTCAGAAATTCCCTAGACATCTCAACACAAGTACCTATTCTCTCATGTGTGTGCAACCAATGTTTGGCCTTATCCTTCAGAGAAAGGAAAACGCCGCAATCGAATAGCATCATCAGTAACATTAGGCAGTTTAAAAGTAGAGCAAATTTCTAAAAATTCATCAATATGCTTATAAGGATTTCCAGAATCAATGCCATAAAAAGATGGTAGCATTTGAATAGTAAGCTTTGATTTCAAAGTGATTAGCCTCAATTTCAGGTAATCTACTACCTATTAGTGAGTTATAAGTGTTGGAAGTAAAATACTCCCTTAATGCTCGTGGATTTTCAGTCATTTTAATGTCAAAAGTGTTAGTGATTTTTCCCTGCGCTCTAAGTGCCTTAAGTGTACGCTCTATCTCAGGATCAAATTCTTTCAAATCAACAGAGAGCGAACGACGACCATGCATTAATAAACAAATTCAAGAAAGAAAAAAAATGTACTACAAATAATAAATAATAATGAAGAATAAATATCTAAATAAAAGAAAATTATAACAAAATAAAGAAGATAAAAAAAATAATAAAAAATTAAAGACAACTAAGATAACAAATTTTTTTTTCTTTTTTTTTCAAGAATAAAAAAAATTTTGAAACAAATAAAAATACTAACAAATTTAGTAGACAATAACACAAGCAATTAATTTAACCTCTCCCCGGCAACGGCGCCAAAAACTTGATCGGGATTTTTATACCAAAGTTTTAACACAATACTTGCAAGTGCACAAGATCAATGTAATACAGAAGTATTAGGGTATCGAACCGCAGAAAAAGGCTTAACTACCTAAATTATTATCTTCCTAAATTAATTTTATAAAAGGAAGAATCAACTTTTGTTATCTAAGAATATTCCTAAAGTAAAATAAAACTAATGAATAACTTAAATAAACTAAAACTAACGGGAGATTAACCAAAGAAATTGATTTAGAACCTTGAATCCACCACTAACCTATATAACAATGATTAAATTTTATTTAGGAGAAAAGATTAGACATTTATGTGGTGATCTAGGCTACAAGTTTCGGTTCACTAGAGAAATATATTGTGTTTAAATGCATGACATAATTCATCTAACCATTAGCATGACTTATTCATTCCTATAACATAAATCATCTAAATTAGCACGAACTATTCAATTCTAAAACCCATAATATACTTGCAAAAATCACATATCTCTCATACTTATGACTACAAGTATTAAGCATGGATAAAAATACCAACTAACCCAAATAATTATTCTATAAGAACAATCACAAAAAATTAATTGCATCACACCAAGAAATTTCCAAAGATATGTAATCACATGAATAACCAAAATAAATCTCCCAAAATAAAATAAATCAAAGCCACATAGTTAGGATTTCATCAAGATTCTAAAAATAAATTTAGTTCATGGCTAAAGGGAAAGAAGGAACCGATTTATGGGAGTAAATCATGGCTAAGGTTTCTTCCAATAGAGAATTGCTGAAAATTGTTGTTGCTGAAATTTTTCTGCTGCTGGAATTTTCTGCTGGAAATTACTTCTGCTGTTGGAATTTTTGCTGGAAATTTCTTCAGCTGCTGGAATTTGCTTCTGCTTCTGTTCACAGCTTGTAGCTGCCAACTCTATCATACACCATGCAATCTTATAGAGATGTTAAAAGAGATGTTGAGGAAATTATGTTAATCATGTTATAATTTTTATTTTAGGGTTATACATTGTTTTATATTTTTTTTTTGTTTAACAGGGAAAAAATAGAAAAATATCATACTGGTACGAGTATACCCAGACCCTACCCTAGACCCTGGAACCATAAATTTTATAACCAAAAGGTCTAGGTCTGGGTCTAGATCCATGTTTCACTATAAGGGTTTGGGTATGGGTTTGGGAGTATCCAAAGAGTCTGGACCCGTTTATACCCCTACTCCAGATAGCAGAAAAATATATCTTGATATAAATTTCATGCTATCTTGACATCCACCTAAGTCAGAATTTGAATACCCAATGATCTCAAGTTTGTTCGACTTTTTATAATATAATATTTTGTTTTCTGCAAATACCTCATGACCCACGTGGTTGTATCCAATGTGCAAAACTCGAATTACTCAAATATCTGTCCAGCATAACAACTATGAATGCAAGGTTTGGACGAGTATAGACTTGCGCAACATACGTCTTCCAAACACTGAAGCATAATGAATACCTTCCATTTGCTTGGATTCAAAGTCATTATTAGGATAATATTTGAGATGAAACTTATCTCCTTTGGCCACAGGAGTATTAAGTGGTTGACAATCTTGTATTCATAATCACTGCAATACCTTCTCGATGTATGCCTTTTTTGATAATCCAAGAATTCCTCGAGAACGATCTCGATGAATTTGAATTCCTAATACAAAAGATGCTTCACCAATATCTTTCATCTTAAATTGCTTGAGAGAAATTTCTTAGTTTCATGCATTAAACTTACATCGTTACATGCAAACAAAATATCATCCATATAAAGTACTAGAAAAATGTATTTATTTTTATAGAACTTATGATACACACAATCATCTATCACATTTGTCTCAAAATCAAAAGACAATATCACATTGTGAAATTTGTAGTACCACTGACGAAAAGCTTTTTTAAGCCTATAGATGGATTTCTTAAGTTTACAAACTAATTGTTTAGAATTTTTAGATTCTAAACCTTCAGCTTTTACCATATAAATTGTCTCATCAATGTTTCCGTTTAGAAATGTTGTTTTGACATCCATCTGATGTAACTCAAGATCAAAATGTGTCACTAGTGTCATAATTATCCTAAAAGGGTCTTTTGAAGAAACAGGAGAGAAAGTCTCTTCGTAGTCAACGTCTTCCTTTTGAGTTAATCCTTAGGGACTAGACGCGCTTTATATCTCTTCACATTACTTTGTGAATCCCTTTTAGTTTTAAAAACCCATTTACAACAGGTTTCACACCTTCTAGCAAAGGAACAAGATTCCAATGCCGTTGTCTTTCATGGATTGAATTTTTTTTCTCATGGCATCTATCCATTTATGAGCATTCGAGCTTTCAATGACTTGACAAAAGGTGATTAAATCATCTTATGTCGAGTCAATGTTTTCTATATGCTCATTAAGATACACAACATAATCATCTGAAATTGCGTTTCTTCTTTCTCAAATAGATCTTCTTTAGGGCACTGGTTCTTGAGGTTGCTCCATAGGAACAAATGGTTGAGGAGCAACTGGATGATCAATTTTAGGTAGAGCCTGTTCATCTATATTATGAGGAAACACAACATTGTTTTGTACAAAATTTTGTTCTTCAACAAGATCAGGTACGAGAACCTGCACATATTCAAGAACAACACTAGAACGTGAATTGGATTCTCATCATACACAAAGTTTTTTATCTTATCTTCCCTTCCAATCTCAGCATCCTCAAAGAACTAGGCATTTCCCCTCTCAAAAAATGTTATGTTTTTTGGGAATTATAAAACCTGTAACCTCGTGACCATTTAGAGTATCCAACAAAGTAGCAACTAACTATTCTTTCATCCAATTTCTTCTCATTAGGCCTACAAGGCCTCGCCTCAGCTGGACATCCCCATACCCTTAAATGTCTTAAAACACATTTCTTACCTGTCCACAACCTATATGGGGTTTTTGTTGTTACTTTAGTTGGAACTCTATTAAGTATATAGACCGTAGTTTTAAGTGCATCTCCCCAGAGTGATTTTTGTTAAATTAGTATGACAAATCATACTTCTTACCATGTCCTTAAGGGCTCTATTTTGTCTCTCAGCAACTCCATTCATGCTAGGTGACCCAGCATAGTATACTAAGGGACGATTCCACACTCTTCTAGGAATTCAGCAAATGGACTTGGACATTGTTCACCTGAACTATCATTTCTGCCGTAATATTCACCTTCACGGTCAGATCTGATGCATTTAATACTTTTGCCTAGTTAATTTCAACTTCAGCTTTAAATATTTTTTACTTATCCAAGGCCTCTGATTTTTTATGTATAAAGTATAGCTAACCATAACGAGAGTAACCTCTATGAACGTTATAAAGTACGGTTGACCATTCCAAGAAGCCACAAAGAATGGTCCAAATATGTCCATATGTAGCAGTTCTAAGACGTCTTTAGCTCTCTTGGCACCTACCTTTTTTTTTTCTATTAATTTACCTTTAATACACTTGACACATGTTGTATTATCTGAAGCGGCAAGCGTGTCAAAAATTCCTTCAAACACAAGTTTGTCAATTCTCCGTTTGGAGATATGACCTAATCTTTTGTGCCATAATGTAGAGTAGTACTCATTAGTTAATTTTCGTTTGGTACCACGTGTACTTACATCCAAGGATTCATTAAAAGAAAAAGTAGTCTCAAGCTCATATAAATTATCATGAGGATATGAAAAACCAGTTCCTAATAATTTAGAATCAAAATAGAGATGACACTGTTTATTTTCAAATGAACAAAAATACCTTTCTTCGTCCAAAATAGGAATAGAAACTAAATTCTGTCAAAATGATGGTACAACGAATGTCTTTTTCAAATCTAAAAATAAACAAGTCTTTAATGATAATTTAAAAATGCCTATAGCTTGAACTTCTATCATACTGCCATCTCCCTTATGAATCTTTCATCATCACTTGGTTGGCAGTAACTCTGGCAATCCTTTCTTTATGTGCCATGCGTGATACTTGGGGTATTTCTTCTTAACATGATAGGAATCTTTGTAGAAAAAACACTTTATATCTTTTGACTGATCCTTCTATTTTTTCTTTGTCGATATATTTGCAGTCATATTGCCCTTTCTTTTCTTGTTACCTTTTGAGAAAGTGAGATTAATATTCTCGACCTTATTTTGCTCCATTCTTTCTTCCTCATGCAATAAGTGTGAGATGAGTTCATTAACTGTCCATTTGTCATTTTGAAAGTTGTAACTTACCTCAAACTGTCCAAATTGAGGAGGAAGAAACATCAAAACAAGCTACACCAATAGATCATCAGGAAGATCCAACTTCAGTGTCTTACGTTTTGATATAATATGAGGCATCACGAGAATGTATTCCTAATGTTTCTCGAACTATTGTACCTCATGGCAGTGAGTTTACGCAATTGCGTGATAGTCTCTGTCTTTTCACTTTTTATAAATCGTTGTTACAACTATTCAAGAAACTTAACTGCATTATTCTCATATGTCATGTTAGCAAGAAAAGTCTCTAGTATTGTACTCTTTATGATCATCAGACTTAACCTATTTGGGCGTTCCCACTGAGCCATTTCCCTCCATTGTTCGGAGGTACTAGTATCCGTCAGCTCAGTTAGTTGTGGCTCCCTAATGGCCAAGTTCAGATCCGGACAACCCAAATGAATTGCAACTTTATCTTTCCAAGCGTAAAGTTGGTAATTACTAAATTTAGCAGATAATTAAGCAACAGAGATACCAGTAACTATACCAGAAAAAATAATAGAATAGAAATAAATAAAACTCACTCATATATAAAAATAAAAATAAAAAAACTAAACTTTAGCAACTTATGGGCTAGTTATTAATAACAAGAATATAGGTGCAACACTAAGTCTAGTCTTTGGACAAAGAGTTAGCTTGCAAGTAAGTTTCTTGATGTAGTATTCGAGCATTAATTTAAAATTCAGTCAAGTATCAAGCCTTCCTTTAGGCCGACTTAACACTTATTATGGATGCTTAATAACAATTACATGTCCATCACCACATGTGTTTGTAACATTCAGCCTGATAATAAAAATCTTCCTTTGAGACGATTGCTACCCGCATAAGAAATACAAAACATGACATGTAAGTAATTCATTATCGAAACATTTTCATAGGAGAGCTAATTTGGTAGGATGCCTCTTCCACTAATCAATCTAAAGCTACTAGACATACTCATTAAGACAACTTTTTAAGTTGTTATAATAAATAATAAAAAACTTTAATTACATACTATTTCATATTTTTTATATATCAAAATTCAAGATTAACAAATAAATTATATGGCACATGCAAGAATCATAAATAATATATAAATAACCAAATATAAAAGTAAACAAATAAACCTTCGTAGAGATTATCCAAGTATATAAAACTTAAATCATTCTTGAATCTAATAAAATCAAAAGTCAAAACAGTTTTTTTATTTTTTAAATATAGATCATCAAATTGATATTTTAAAAAACAAATCGTCAATAACAATAATATTGCATAAAAGAATGATGAAATTTGATGTTCTGAAAAACAAATCGTCTGATCTCCACAACAATGATAATAATAGTGCATAGGAGAACTGTGAATGCTTCAAATCATTCATATCAATTAAATATAATAATAAAAAACATATATACATGCATATAGACATGCGGTTAAAAAAGCACAAAATTGCAAAAGACCAAACCATATATACAAAGATAATGGTCTCTATATTATGAAAACTTCAAACGCATGTCCGCAAAAAACCAAAAGGCGATTTGACTTACAGATTTTCGAAAATAGAAAATCGAGACGCATTAGTAATCAAAATTTGTCAAGCTTTTCTTAAAAATAAAAATTCGAAGAACAAAAACAAAGTGGCGGCCGAAAACGCTTCATCAAATTAATATTAAGAAACCAAAGAAAGAATATATTGAACGAAATTAGATCAGAACAATTATTCTTTTTCTTTCTTTCTTAAAACCGGTTTCCGAGAAAAATAAAAAATAAATCAAGAATTAAAATAATCTTTAATGTAACAGGTTATGATAATATTGATGAAACTTAAAGGGAGAGTAAAGAAAACCAATTTCAAGAATTAAATCTTATTTGGGAGATTGTTTAGGATAAAAATCAAAACATGTATCTTGGTATCAGGGTGATTCATAGATGGAAGATCCAGTCTACTTCTTCTAATTGTTATGTGCGTACCTATTTTTCTTAAAGAGATGAGAACTTTTGGAATAGACTAATGATCTAAAAACATGCGTGCCATCATGAGCCATATCCTTAATATATATATATATATATGCTACAGAACTCATTATAATTTTGTAATACAATTCTTAAGTTTTTACACATTTATAAAGAGACTTTATATTTTTATTAAGATGACAGATCCGTCTATATAAAAATATATTATTTTAGTTGAGTCTCAAAATATATATAACAACAAATAAATAATTAGATTAAGCAATACATATACACGTTTATATGTTCAAATACTGTATAAGTACTTGTGTACATAAATTAATTTCTAAATTTAACATGACTAAGTCATCATTATTCTTTTTGTTTAGGTAAAGAAGGATTTCCCTTTTTTTGTTATTTTAAACTGAATATATTTATTTATATACTTGTTCAAGCTAGGGAGAATTTAATAAGCCAAATTACACTTCCAAGTGTGGACATGAAATGAAGAAGAGGAGAGGACTGCAACAGGCAGAGGTTGAGTCCTGCATTTCTAGAAGGAGGGTAAGAAATAATTTGTGCCAAACAAAGCATAAGGAAGGGAAGTGAGAGTGGACGGCAGACAAAAGTAGGGAGGATTCAAAAGGAATTCTTTATAAAGACTTCGTCGGTGGACTCATGTTGGCTGGCATTAATTATTTAATTAATTGATTACACAGAGCTGGAAATTTCTTTATTTAGAAATATATTTAATGAATCATTGACATGAGAAGATTCTAAAAGTGTACTGTTCATATAAATATAAGGGTTAATTGTAAAATAGCACCCTCAAGTAGTAGGGTAGAAGACTTTACATCCCAAATTTTTTAAAAAACAGGCAATTTATTCTTACCTTTTGATGTAAGTTATAATTTATTATAAAATAATTTTTAAAATTTAATATAAAATTATTTTAATTTATAAATTAATTTATAATTATATTTTTATTAGAAAATACTTCTTAAAATTTGTAATAACATGTTTTAAATATATAGTTTTTAAAGATTGGTTTTAAAAACTTAATTATTGAAGGAAAATTAACGTGATGATTTTAAATTTAATTCAATAAAAAAATAAAATATTCACAAGTAAAGTAATAAAATAATATATTAAAATTTATTTTTTCTTACAATAATACTATTAAATTTAAAGTCACCTTATTTTATCCTTAAATAATCATCTTTTTAAGGTTATTAAATAATGAATCTTGAGAAAATATAGACTAAAAAATATTATTATTACAAACTTTATGTAAGTATTTTGTAATAATATTTTTTAGTCTATATTCATTAAAATGATTATGATTAGTTAACTCAAAACAAAAGTATTTTATTTCATAAAAACAAATAAACTATTAAATTTTTCACTAATTTATTGTAATAAACTAATACGATTTACTGTAAAGAAAAATAAATTTTTGTTTATTATTTTTTTACTTTACTTCGAATATTTTTTTTTAATTAATTTAAATCTAAAATCTCCATGCTAATTTTCATTAACTAATTAAGTTTTTAAATTAATTAATCAATTTGTAAAGAATACATACTAAAAATGTAAAACAAAAATGTATTTTTGTGAAAGTATTTTATAAAAAATACAACTATAAATTAGATTAGGGAGTAAAATAATTTTATATTAAATTTTAAAAAATATTTTACAATAAATCATAATTTACATAAACTAATATTTTGAGCGAACAACTTACTTTTAAAATTCAATGTATAAAGTACTTCCATTCTCCAACTGGAGGAAGGTATTTTACAATTAAAACTAACTATAATCCAAATTCCAAATGCAGCCTCATACATTAGGCGGTCTATCTTCTTTAATATTGATATTTAGAATATATATATATATAGCTTTAATACTAATGCAAATCTATATAATACTTATGATGAGTGACTTTTATTCGAAAGTTATTGTTTGAATTTAGGTATTTTACAATATTTGCTATCTATATTTGAAATATTTGAAAATAAAGGTGAGATTGAATAGCATTTAACACAGTTTTGAAATCAACATTTCAAACTTATAAATTATTTTATTCTTTCAAAATTTAATACGCAATTTTCAAAATCAAACTCTATTCAATAGCATTATTTGTTTTTTTTATTTGTTAGAATTTGAGCTTGGGCCTGGATTGTGGCATTCTACAGTATTAGACATCTACGCATGTGGCCCAATACAGGCAACCCAACAACTGACTATGATACCATGTTAAAATTTGGATTTAGACCTAACTCATCCCAAAAGGTACCTCAATAGAGAAGAACTGTTCAAATCTTTATAAAAAATAGTTATTTTATTTAATTAGCGGATGTGAAATTCCCAATCTTATTATTAAAATAGCATTCTTTGTTAATAATAAGTGATTGAGAAATATTGTCAGTTGCAAAATAAGATTGTGGGGATGGGCGGATGGCCAATGAAGCAATAGGATAGTGTAGAGCCGAAACGTTACGGTACGACATGAGCAATGACTAGGGTTTTTTTTTTTTTAGGATATCTCCCATCGATGGCTCAAAACTGAAGCCCTCCCAATCCATCCCATGTTACTCTTAAACATCGCATTTATTGCTAATGTCCTTTTAGGCCGAATGTCACCACCCATGTCGTATTACTATTACGGGTTTTCTATAACTATATGTCGCATTATGTGTCGCACCCATGTCGTATTACTATTACGAGGTTTTTTTTTTTTTATGAAGAGGGATAGAGTTGGAGTCCAAAATTTTTATTTTCAATTAGAAACGGTAATTGGAGATTCAACCTACAATAATTGAAGATTCAACTTTTTATTTTCAACTGAGCGAATATTTAGTTCGAAAAATGAGTTGGTGCAATGGACAAAACAAACTGCAATGAATGCGAAGACATACTTAATCATAACTCAGTATCAGAGATCAAGAACAGCTGACCGGCGACCGTATGTCACATTGGCTTGTGAGGGTGGAGGTTCAGTTAAAAAATATAAAAAAGCAATAGTTGACGATGAGGAAGAAGAAGTTCTAAAAAAAAGGCAGGGACCGTATGTGACGAAAAAAATGTGGGTTTCCATTTAAGCTAAAGGGAGAGCAAATGGCAACAAATGAAAGTTGGCAATTGTTCGTACACAACGGGAGGCATAACTATAAAGTAGATATTTACAATCACGGTCATGCTCAGGCTGCAAAACTTACAAAGGAGCAGTTGCACCAGACTGAGTAGCTCAGGAAGAGTCATGTGTCGCCTCGCAATATATTACTATTTTTCCGAGAACAAGACATTGGCTGCGCAGTTAGGTAAGTTATAAGGAAATTATTTTTACAACTTTATTTAAATATTAAATATTTTAGAGATTTGTTTTTATTCCATTAATAATTAAAAATTTATGATGTATATAGTGTCCAAAAAATTTACAATGTTGTTGCCAAGATTAAGAGGAACCAGATGCAGGGAAGAAACACGGTAGAGGAAGTTCTCTGCTTAAGTGCAGAAAGGGGCTACAAAGTTTTCCATAGAAACCGTGAGGAGAGCAACGTACTTAGTGATATTGTCGTTGCACACCCAACATCGAATGCAATGATTAGAACGTGGCCGTATGTAATGATAATGGATACCACGCATAAAAAGAACAAGTAAGTACTATAGTGGATTAATTGTATTATTAAATATCTTTATTAATTTTTCCGCGTAAAAAATTAAATTTATTATGTATGTAGTGGATATTTGATATTTGATATTATTTTTTTTTTAAGAAATAGTTAATAATATTTTGAAGTCCATCTGAAATAGTTGTCAATCTTCATAATTAATTTTCATTTAACTTTTAATTAAGGTACAACATGCCACTATTAGAAGTTGTAGGGATGACTCCGATAGGAAAGAACTTCACAGTGGTAACAGCTTTTATGTGCAATGAACAGGCAACGACATATAGATGGGTTCTTCAACAAATCAAGCATTTATATTTTACATCTGCTATGTCAAATGGCCAGGGTTCAATTATCAATCAAGAAGAGCCACTAGTCATTCTTACCGAGAGGGAAAGCGGACTAATGTCGGTGATTGATGATGTGTTCAGAAATTCATACCAATATGTGATGTAGAAGACACATCGATCAGAATGTGTTGGCAAAGTTGACTGAGATGGTGAAAGATGAAGAGGTGGCTAAACGGTTCGTAAATGGCTCGTGAAAAAAATTAATAAATGAAATTGATGAGGTTGAATATCAGAGAAAGTTGGAGGTGTTGAAGACTAGGTGGAAAAGCAGGCCAGACTTTCTGCATTACCTGTTCAGCACATGGTTGAATCCGTTTGCCTATAAATTCTGCCGAGTTTGGACATCTCAAGTGTTGCATTTTGTTGTAGAGACAACAAACCGTGCTGAGAGCGAACATTCTGTGTTGAAGGTGTGGTTATCAACATGTCACGGTGATTTGGACACCGTGTTTCTAAATATCGACTCTTTAATACAATGTAAAATTGCTGAAATTAAATACACATTGGAAATTTCTAAACTTAGGGAGAAGTATGGCGCTAAGAGTAATGCCATATTGAAGAATTTAAGTAATAAAATTAGTCATTTGGCTTTAAAGAAGATAATGGATGAGTTAAAGAAAGCACGCGAGATGGTTGAAGAACCGGGAAGCAATTGTCTACATTACTTAAGGAAATCGCACAGTCTACCATGTGCGTGTGAACTTATTCATATGTGCCAATATTTAATTCCAATTTGAGAGGAAGATGTTGACATTTTTTAGAGAAGACTAGAAATTAGTTCTGATATTCTTGAACAACACGATAGAGACATAGATTCCGAAATGCGTGATCTCACCTCACTGATACAGGAGATTAGTGTGGGTCCAATTTCTAAGGGATGAGAAGTGAGACGCCTCATCAATGGTGTTATATCTCCTGTGTTGCCTAAAGATCCCTGTCAACCTTTGACAACACTCCCAGAGACCGCAATTACGAAGGGATGACGGAAGACGAATTCTACCAAAAGGGATAAGTCTCACTGGGAATACGTCTCCGTCGCACATAGGAAGATTGGGAAGTCTAGCAGATCAGGTTCTAGATCGAGAAGCGGTCAGGTTCAGGTTTTGGTCCTAGTCCACATGGAAGAGGTAGGTCGCCTCGTAGTGGTAGGGGTAGGGGCAGGGACGTGACAGTGGTAGGTCCAGCCTATCATCTGTCGTAAACCCGGATGCCCCCATCAACGACATTTCCCTTCAACAATGCATTTCCCGGGTTCATCTATGAATTCATACTAAACTGGAAGAACGTGGTTGGTGATGGTAATTGTGGATTTAGGGTTGTATCTAATTTTTTGTTCGGGGATGAAAATCATTGGGTTGAAATTCGTAGAAGAATGTGCTTTGATTTACAACACCATATGAACGTATATGTGCAACTGTTCGGATCAGTAGAATGTGTAACTGAGTTGATAAGGCGGACTAATTGGGAAGAGGGTTCGGCGCCTGCTGACTATTAGATGAATATACCTGATCATCTTGATGTCATCGCGAATACATTCAATTTGTGTATTATTTTTCTTGTACAGTTAAGTTCGACCACTGTCCTACCTCTTGTTTCCAACATGGATGGTACTACTGGAACACTTGTCATCGGATTCCTAGAGGAACAACAGCATTTCATACAGGTATTTATTACTGTGATTTATTTTAAATTATTATAATTATTATTCTCATTCTTATATTTTTATTCGAAACTTATATTTAATTTATAATAATTTATTCTGCAGCTACACTTGCGAGATGGATGCCCTTTGCTTCCACTACAGGTGCAATGGGAATATCATCGAGACGTACGAGTTAGTGGATGGACAGTCCCATATCGTGACCGGATTTTAAATTGGGTTGCAAGATACTGTGAAATGTATCCGCCTCATAGTCATTCACATATTATTATTAACTAGGAAATTTAGCATTTTCGTGTATAATTTCTAACGTATATGTGGTTGGTTTGTTAATAAATTATATTTTTTTAGATTTGATTTTAAAAGTATCCATTTTTAAAGAATGCACAATTACGTGATGAAATAAAATTAATGCATATAATGAAATTCACTAATAGTACATAAACAATATCGTAAAAAAAATATGTAAGAATATATCCAAATACATAAAGATTGACTAAGGTGCGCGGTAATGCTTTCTTAGTAAATCTCGAACCGTACATCCTAACTCACTGTCCTGAAGATCCTCTCGGCTAGCCTCACGTGCAATCAAATCCAACAGAGCCTGAGGTGGCATAACGGGAGCTACCGGTAAGTGAAAGCCACTAGGAATATTCCCGAGATTCTGTATTCTCGGGTGACTGCGGAGGAGGTACCAACCCATGTAATCATCCGTGCAGGACTCGGTGGAATGGCCGGAACACTTGTCCAAGTATCTGTCAATAAGTGCGAAAGTGCCTTAAGCCATAGTGCCTCCACAAAAGTATTCCTTTACACGTACATTTAGTTGTTTGGCGGCCTACGTGCCTCCTTAGGCTGGATAGGATGAGCGAGAATACACTGCCTATACCCGAATTGTCTCAAAACACGGTCAGACATGTATGGCTCGACGCAGTCAAAATATGCAATAAAACCGTGCTACGTGAAAACCCAGCAAGCCCGAATCTCCTGCATCCTGTACGGTACCCACCTGACCTCATCTGCTATCATCACATCCAGTCTTAGGTGAATATCTAGTAATTTGTTCTCATTCTTATACCCCAACATTGGAAATTATTGGATGTATGGCTTGCAGGCTTCAGTACCCTGTCTAATCGGTGGTGCAAACATCGGAAAGTACAGATATATCCACGCTTAAAATATAAAATATAAACGTAAAAAATAAAAATAAGTTGTATAAATGTGAAAACATGTTAAAATATGTTAAAATAAATATAAATTATCAAAACCATAAAATATACAACATAACATAATTCACGTTACATTTAAAACACGTACCTCGAATAGTGACCAGCACCCAGCAAGCTCCTTCGCATAAACCCTGGACGCCTGACCCAGATTCCTATACAGGTACGCAAGACAAGCAGCACTCCAAGCGAACCTTCCAACAGAACTTGCATCCTGCAGCAGTGGCCATAGTCTAGCAGGAACAATGTTGCCACTCTTATCACTGAAGAGTGAGCTACCCAAGATGTACTGTAGATAGCATACAGCCCTGACATGAGGCGACAGTGAAGTCTGTCTACTGGTGCCAACAGCATGAAGCTCCGCTGCATTAAACCCCAAACCACCGGTGAGAGCTAAACCCAGATCATCTTGAACTAGCCGTAATAACTGCTCCTCGGATAATCTCGAATCCACTATAGAACCATATGCAGGAACCCCAAGAATAAACTCCACATTGTGTAGTGTAACGATCATCTCACCCCATGGCATGTGGAAGTTGTTCGTGTCGGGCTACCATCTCTCAACAAAGGCCGACAACAATGCAGCGTTGGGATGTTGAAACTTGCACGATCGTAGGTGCGTAAGACCCAACCCTGAAGCCAAGGGCCGAACATGTGCATCAATAAGTTCCCAACCTGTTAGTGTCATGTAACGCGATCAGAACTTCATTGAACCACGATCCTGATCATAAAACAAATAAATTAATATAGTTTCATTACATTATTATACTCTATTTATAACAATAAAAATATTTTACAGATTAAAGAATAATAAAAAAAATAATAATAACATGTAACTTTAACATAAAGAAATATACCTGTCCACGCCATATCCGACCCGCGACATGTCCATCGTATGATGGGATGAGCTCCGGGTCAACAAGAGCTCTCTCTGCTAGCTCTGTCCTCTCCCATTCTGACGGCTTCACTTTCTTCCTCTTCTGTGTCGGAGCCGGAACTTCACGAGCCACTTCGGGTCTTTTGTTACGAGACCCTGCAAACTTACTCATCACCGACATAAAGCTTCCAGTCCACCCTTTTCCTTTCCCGTGACGAGGAGGCTCATCGAATCCACTAGCATGTGCCACAGGCGCCACGGGCACGGGCTGCTCCTCATCACCAGCATCATCACCCTCATCTTGATCATCATCACCACCATCACCATCATCATCATCATCATCATCTCTCTCATCCGCATCTCCCTCAATATGTAGGGATCCGACTCTTTCTTACTCCTCTCCAACCCCCCTCTCACCCTCCAAGCCAATATCACCCTCACATACCCTATCTACAGGACTCGGTACATAAGGAACAGAAGATGAAACACCATACTCAACATGAGAATACCCATGTATGCTGCATAAAGAATCCTGAGGGGCGGCGCCAAATATTTGATCAAAAAACTCAGTCCCTATTTGCCTCGGCTGACCAATAAACTCCAGTATAGGCTCTTGGGTGGCAGATCTATATGGTATGCGAGGTCTTATAGTCGGAGCATGTAAGTATGGATCATATACTATGTCTGTGGGGTGTGATGATGGCTGTGCAGATCCATATAGCTCATAGGACACAGGAGTGTGAGATTGATGGGGTTGGAGGGGAGGTAGAGATCTAAAAAGTATGGTCGGTGGTTGGACAGAAGACCCGGGTTCACCTGTACCATGATGGAAACCAAGTGCAAGATGGGTAGGAGTAGCGGGGAGGTCGGAGGTACTATGTCGTCCCCTCACACCTCTAGACAAAGCTGTGATAGTTCGCCCCTCAACTCGACCTATCCTATCCGTGACAGGACCAAGATCATCATCTTCTCTACGGCCGCTAGGTCGAACCATATATTATTTATTCAAACTCGTTAATAGTTGTTTATCACATATTTACTTTTAACATATATTATTATTTTATTATTTATTAATTATCCGGATCTATTATTTCATTTCTACTATTTCTTTCGTACTATTATTATTCTTTAGTAATAGTTATTAATTTATATATTATTCAATCTTACCTACTAAACCCTAAACCTAAGGCCATTCATCACTAATATTCTTTAGTAATATTATTATGTAATATTTATTAATTTATATATTATTCAATCTTACCTACTAAACCCTAAACCTAAGGCCAAGAATAATGATCAATTCAAAATAAAATTCAAATAGTTCGGCAGTTTCATAACACGTTTCCTTATTAAACATATAATTATAAGCAAACAATTTTAAACTAGTTACATTTACTTTACATACATAAAATTTATTTCATATTATATATTCATTCATACTTATAATAACAATTAAATATTATCACGTTAAAAAAATTAAACAACTAATCACAGTCATTCTACATATACAAAATTAATTAACAATTCAAATAATCAGTTACTGAAAAAAAATAATTCTAAAAAAAAACACTTTCACCAGGGCTGGACGAAAGTGCATGGAAACTTTCGTCCAATGCGAGCGAAAGTACCATGCACTTTTTTTCGCTCCATCCGGACGAAAGTGCCCGATTTTAGCCAAAAAAAATTCATATTTTAAAGCTCCTATTTTTTTAATATTAAAGGGATATTTCATGATCTAAACTGATAAAATTGTAGATAAATGAGAATAGATTGAATAACTAACCTTTTTTTCCAATTTTGACAGTCGGATCTTCCAAGATTTGAGATTGAATTTAGGAGTCCTAGAGAGAGTTTAGAGAGGAGAGAGGAAGTATTTATGTGAAAATGAAATTTTTTGAATTTTTTCGAGTTATCCTTATAGATTTTCGAGTTGACTTTATCGATGCCCCTCAAACTTTTATTTTTGTTTGATCATAAAATATTTTGAACTAGTTTATATGTACACATAATTTTCAGATACGTCTTTGTTTTATCTCCTCCTCTAACCTAGCTTCTTCAAAATAATTTTTACTCCTAACCCATCCCTATATGTGGGGATGAAATTTAGTCTTATCCCGGCCCATCCAAAGAGGTAACTAGGACCAAACGGAGAAATCGAGAAAAATGTTTAATAACCTATTTAGCATACCACAAATAAATCATATATAGAGTAAATTACGTTTAATTCCTCTGAAGTTTTTTCAAACTATGGATAGATTCTTAAGATTTCATCAAATTAAATTTCCCTCCCCCTAATCAACAAATAGTTAACAAACTAATTTATAATGTCTCAATCTATTAGGGAATAAATTTCCTTTTAGCAATAATAAAAATACTAATGCCCCAAATGCTCTTAGTTTATTAAAGTGTTTAAATAATTGACTAATAAAGTTTTTACCCAATATCAAATAAAAAAAATTAAAAGAAATTAAGTGCGATTGATTATCTTTAAAGAACGATTGTAATTTCTTCTCATTAAAAAAAAAAAAAAGAACAATTGTAATTTTAATATCTTGCAGTAGACAAGGTCTTCACTTATTGGATTTCTCCGATCACCATCTATACTAGAGAATGTTAAAATAATAATCATATTTTTACAAAATTACAATGATGAATAACATTTAGAATATATGAATTAGTGTATAAAAACTCCATTGAATTATGTCAAATAGTTATGATTATTTGCAATTCAACCGAAAACTGTTTAAACATTTAGAATATATATTTATTAAGTGATAATAGTTATATTTATGATCACTCACTAAGGAAGAAAACTCTTGCAGAACTAGTTAAGATAGATTGAAAAACTCTAAAATCCACAAGGAAATTCTCTCAATTTAAATTATCATTTACTTACAAAAGAGGCATAGGGAGTTATTTATAAACTAACAACATTTTAAGATTTAAACCTGACTTTGACTAAAGTATTAGGTCTTAAAAGACCATTAATACCCTTAACTAAAATTTGAAAACCGAATTAAACACGCAAAAGTCGAGTTAGAGTAATTTGTTAGTAATTTATTGGTTAAGGGAGAGAAGATAATACAGTTTGATGAAATCTCAAAGACGTATCCCTAGTTTAAATAAATCTCAAGGGAAGTAAATGTAATTGACTCTAATAAATAGGTTGTGTATATAGATTAATGTAGTTATGCATGTGTTTATTAGTATAAATATATGTATATACATGCATAGATTATATTGTAAAAAAAAAACTAATTAGATAATTTTATATGTTATATTGCACCACAATAATTTAGTTTATTTTCCTTTTGGAGAGAATAAGAGAATTATATTATATAATAATATGTTATTAAATTGTAACAAAACTAATTAGATAATTTTATATATTACATTATATCATAATAATTTAGTTTATTTTCTTTTAGAGAGAATTATATTATATAATAATATGTTATATATATAATATAAATATATATGTAATTATATATATAATAGAGACAGAAAAGAATTGATGAGATGGGTGGAGATGGGTAAATTTGATTCCCACCCAACCAATCCCCAAAGTTGGGGACAGAATTCATCTCCATATCTCTAGTCAAATTAGGGTCAATTAGGTTTAGATGGGGTGGGTTAGTTGGGTATTAAGTTGGTCCTGTTATATTGTCATCCCTAGTTACAAGCCCCATTTGATAGAATTAGAACTAAAATATGAATGATTTAAATTCTGATTATGACTCTTAGGTCTTAATAGTGAATCTGAAAATTAAAATATATGAATTTGAATATTGTATTAATTAATACTTAGTAATTATATGCAAAAAGTGTAATAAGTTTAACAAAAAATATATATTCAAATTTCAGAGTAGAGTTAAGTAAAAATATTTCACTTACAATTTATAACTATAATTAAGCGCGCACACAAGTGTATATATATATATATATATATTAAAGCAAAGCCAAACTAAGTGTCATAAGAGCAGCACATGTCACCCTTTCATTTTTTTCTCCCCATGTAAAAATGAAAATAATAGATAATTACTAGTGATAACTATCTTCCTCCTCCTCTATTTAAGGGGGCTATACTAAAATTAATAAAAATAATATCAATCAAATTAATATTATGATAAGAACAAACAATTGACAATATTAATTTTTTTAAGAATGGATAATAACAAATTTTAAACTTTGATTTTTTACAATTTCAAAATTTTACAATAATTATCTAGTCTTTAACATTAATATTAATCGATAATATAAATATTTTTAAAATTATAATATTCCTAAAATACGGACCATCTTCTTATTTTCTTAGTTTTTTTTATTAATTATTGCTTTCTTAGTTGTGGGCCTTTTATACAAATTTTTTTATGGAATAAACGAATTAGATATATCAATAACTATACATATTAGAGATATACATATTAGAGATAGAGATCTTATGAGAGTATATGAATAACTCAAATATGACTTTCAAAGTCAGTCGCATAAGTGGCAAAGTTTTTAAAATTTACAAATTAGATTAAAAGATAAGGATATCTATTAGCAAATAAAATTAGATTAAAAAATTAGATTTAACTCAAAGAAGAATCATCTCAAATCAAATTAATGCTAATCTTTTCACATCTCCTTCCTATATATGCATAAGCTTTTGTTAACTTCCTATTTTTTTCATACGTGTTATTCAGGTATTATTCTTTAATCCTTTAATTTTATTTCATTTTCTTTATGGTAATTTAGATTTTGCATTTTATTTGTTCGAATTTGTTCTTACATGTTTTAATAATTTGAAATGAGATATTTTCATAGAAGAAGCAATTTGGTATTAAGGTTTTTGGACCTCCTTTCAACAATCGATGCTTGACTCATCAACTTTTTTTCTTTTTTGGGCAGTACTCCAGCACCAAATTCCACTTGCAGAAAGTTTTTTGGACCCATGGGTCCAATCCTCCATTGCAGCATCTTCTCCGATCCGAAGCATAGTTAATAAAGACATTTACATCCTGGAGTTTCGTTAGATGTACGTTGATTTTGGGGCTTTTGGCTGTAAGTTGGTAGGAAAAGAAGGAGAGAGGATCAAGGGGAGTTTTGGCTATACATTAATTTTAGCGTGGGAAAGTTTGCTTTGCACTTTGTAGGGGACGTAATTCAAGCTCAGCCAATGATTATGATTCCTTCTAAAGGGAGATCAATAATTATGATTGAATGTATTATTTGTGATTGATTGAGTAATATCTATTTGTGCATATTGATTGATAGGCGTGGTTTGCCTAATAAATAGATTGATTAGGTATCAGAATTGATACTTTCCATAGTTATAGATGTATTCTATTTATATATTTGAAATTTTAGTATACTAAATAAATTAGAAGGACTAAGTCCTCTCCACGAAATTGTTCTTCATCTATGAATTATCTTCTTGCTTCCGCTTAGTTTCTCTTGCTTATGTTATTTTCCTTTCACCTTTTATCTAATCATCTTGGTTACTACCAAGAAGATGAAGCTCACCGTTGAAGTTATTGAAACTATATACCAATAACAAAAAACAATGGAAAGACTCTTTTTATTACCAAAAAAAAAAAAAAAGAAAAAAGAAAAAAAGAAATTATACTGTGTCATCATTGGAAGAAAGTTTTTCATTCATGCAATTTAAGTTGGATTTGATTCGTAATTTTGTGCACCATATATAAAGTTATTATTAGCGAAATTGAGTTTCATAAGCATCATATTAGTCTGCAGTGTGTCTTCAATTTGATCTACAATAAGTTCTTATAATTAATAAGGAAAAAATACAATAAATTCTTGTAATTTGCAGTGTTCATTCGATGGCGTTTTTATATGATTTTTTAATGGGTAGAATATAATCTTACATTGTTTTATGATTTTTAAAAAATTTTTAAAATTAAATTAAATTGAATTACTCTTTAAAGTAATTACTAGTTCAAAAAAATTTGAATTTTCGATTTAGAGAATCTCAAAATGGGAAATCAAACCGAACTTTATTTTGAAAAAGAAAATTAAAATTTTCCAAATCGAACTTTATGATTATTTGTTTTTCAATTTTCATCACAAATTCTCATAAGCCAATCTAGAATTATTTTCATTATCATTTTCCTTAATTAACCAAACAATATGAGATTTTCAATTTCTATGAATTATATTTTCCTTTTCTCTCTTCTCATTTTCTTCACCAAAATCCTTAAACGAAATAGGTATTAAAGTTTATCTTTTATTTAGTAGATTTTATTAATAATATTTCAAATTAAGAAGTTGTACATAAAAGAGTTAACAATCATCTTTCAAATACAAAGCCAATAAAAAGAACCAGGATCGTCTGTACCATTTTCATGCAATCCTTTGTACCATTTTTTTTATAACATTTTTTTTTAAGGTTATCTCTTTCCCTCACGCTTTATTCTTTATTTGGTAAGTTTTATGAATAAAATATACAAAATTGGGAATGATTCAGAAGATGGTACTCGAAAGTGGTACTAACAATCAGATCCGTTAAGAACCCAGGAATCGTCTATATTACTTTCCTCTGTACCATTCCCATTTCTTTTTGTAATATTTTTTCTCTTAGATTATCTTTTCCCCTTAAGGTTTATTTTTTGTTTAAAAAGTTTTGTCTATAAAATATATCAAATTAGGAATAAAACAAAAGATGGTATATGAAAGTTGTACATATGATCCGACCGTGATCTAAGGGGTATTTTTTTAAAAAATTATTCCTTTCATAAGAACTCTTTTATGTTTTAATGAATCTTTTATTGTTTTTTCTATTTAAAATTTTTAATGTTTATATTACATTAACTTAAAGCTTATTTACTCTTTTGCATTTTTATTTAACAAGGAAGAGCAATTAGGAAAGTGGTGAAAATTCGAATTACATAAAAAAAAAAAAAATTGTGTTAGAAGGTATAAGGTATAAAATTTGAATATTATTTATAAATATTTCATCATTTAAAAATTTATTATTCTCATATATATTTTTTTTAATATGGGAGATCCATTATTTGTGTTGAAAATAACAAATATTGGAACAGAGGAGAACATCGGATGAAATAGGATAAAAGAAACACATTAATATATTTTTGCATGTTGTATGTATATTTATCAAAAGTTTCTCGTGTTTGAATCACAAATGCTATGATAATTCTAATTTTTTTAATAAGTTAGTTATATGTGTTATATATATTTGCTATATTATAACTATTTATGAATATAATATTTCATTTTATTTTTATTATTTTTTAGGGAATATTTCTTATTAATATGGCATGAATTGAAATAACAAATATCCACCGGAGTTTAAAATATTTAAAACATAGTTAGTCCTAATTATGTACAAAAATTGTTATCGAAGGTACTTAAATAATGAGTATTTAATAATTTTAATATTAAATACATTTAATTTATTAAAATTTTTTAATTAATTAATTTTAAGAGGTGAATATAATTTAATAAATAAGGTCATAGTGTCACCCCATGTCTACACTGATCTGATCGCCATTCAAATCAGATAGATCCACAAAGACAATAAAATCCTTTCGCAAGGAAATTTTTTTTTTTTTTTTTGGAAGGAATATGGGGTTGATGCTTGATGCTATGATGAAGAGTAGAAACTTTTTTCACCTAGGATTGTTTGGCAAAACAAGGCAGTCATGAGTAGGGCTGTAAACGGGGCGAGTCTTACCCGTATCCGCACGGGTCTGTACCCATTTTTAGCGGGTAAGGTTTAAATTTTATACCCGCGGACCCGGACCCGTATCCTTACCCGTATTTATACTGATATATGGGTCCGGGTAAGGTATGGTGATACCCAGACCCGTATACCCGTATTAATAAAATAATAATATATTTTATATATTATATTATATTAATATATAATTTATAATTTTTTTAACATATTATTTTACTCTTATTTTTAACCCTAACCTACTATCTCTACTCTATCTACCTACCAACCAACTACACTCACATCACATCACACTCACACTATGACGATTTTGTGTATATTTGAACTTATAATTATGTGAATTAGAGATGTTAAATGATTTTATTTGTTGAAAGAAATGTTAAAGGAGATTATGTTAATCATGTTAAAATTTTATTTTTTGAATTATACATTGTTTTACATATTTTTGTTTAACAGGGAAATAAAATAGAAAAATGTCATACGGGTACGGGTATACCCGTACTCTACCCTGGACCCTGGAGGGTCGGGTCTGGGTCCAGAATTTTATACCCTGGAGGGTATGGGTCCGGGTCCGGGTCCAAGTTTCACTATAAGGGTACGGGTCCGGGTCTGGGGGTACCCTGAGGGTCTGGACCCGTTTACAGCCCTAGTCATGAGTGCGCCTATTTGTTTTATTTTGTTTATATTTCTCTCTCTTCGTCGTCTTGAACTGACTGACTACTGATCAATTCAACATGGAGTTTCTCGTCTTCATATTTCTCCAAAAGATTTCCTCCTCATGTCTATTGTACATTTCCCACCATCCCGATTTGATATATATTTTTTTTTGGTTTTTTTCTGGACCTGCCATTTTAAAAAAGTCAGACTGAAGTGGGTTTTTTTTTTCCGGTTCAGGCCATAACGCACAATCATTGTTTTTTATCCTTAATCACCGCGTTAATCGCGTAAAAATCTGACGTGGATCCCAGCTGGCACTGAGCTGTAGATAACGCACAATGACTGTGCGTTATCAGACTTAATAACGCGCAGCCATTATGCGTTATTAAACTGATAACGCATAGTGACTGTGCGTTATTATGTTATAAAAAAAAACCCTAGTATAGATTCGGCCGCTGCCCCCTCCCCTTCCTCCCCCATTTTTTCAAGCTTAGCTGCCCCCCTCTCCCCCTTCCTCCCCAGCCTATTTCAGCCCCTTTTTCCCACCCTCTTTTTTACTCTCTTTTCTCCTTATTTCTCTATTTCCTCTCCTTTCCCCTTACTGTTTTTCCAGCCTCCTTCCTCCTTCATTATTTCTTCTTTTTTTTAGCCACCTTCATCTCATTCTTCTTCCTTTTTTCATCCTTCTTCTTCAAAAAATTTTTTGTTTCTGCCTCCGCCCACTGCTAGGTATTTTACTCTATTTTTTTCTTATTATTATGTGTTGATTTCTTTTTATCTAATAAATGTGTATTTTATTTTGAAAATTACAATTAAATTAGTAAATCTTGGAAATTTTCTTTGGAGTACGAAGGCTATTAAGGATTTGGAGTACAAAAGCTACTAAAGCTGCATTTTAAATTTTCAGTAAGTTTTTAGTTATTTAGAATTTTTTTTGTTTATTACATATTAAGTGTGATTATTTCGTTATTTGTTGTTTTTTAATGTTTTTTATGAATTTTATTTATTGACTTGAATTAATTTATTTTTTGTGGAAATGGGTTTTACATTTATATTTAAAATGTTTGTTATTAATGAATTTGTACAAATGTGATAATTTTATGTATATAATTGTTTTTTAATTTAAAAAGTGATATTAGGGTGATGTATTATTTTCTTTAATTTATGTGGATAATTATGTTTACTTTATTACCTTACTTTATGATTATTAAAAATTATTTAGATTATTATTTTGCATATTTCGTACAAATTATTGAGTAGAAAATATGAGAATATGTAATTCGATATTTTTAACATTTTTTTTTTAAATGTAGAAAATATGAAAACAAATCTTTTTGTTGTAACTTAAAAATTGTAAAATTTAAATAATACAAAACTTAAAAATGTATTATTAAAATCTAAAATTTTACATTTTTTTAATTTTTGGATTTATGTTTAAAATTGTAGTTATTAATAAATTTGTACAAATTTGATAATTTTATGTATGTAATTGTTTTTTTGTATTTGAAAAGCGATATTAGGGATAATGTTTTTTTCATGAATTTATTTGGAAAATTATGGAAACTTTTTTTTTTTTTTTTTTGCAACTTAAAAATTGTAAAATTTAAATAATACAAAACTTAAAAATCTATTATTAAAATCCAAAATTTTACATTATGTTTTTTTTTTTTTTTTTTTTGTGAAATTGTGGTTTTGGATTTATGTTTAAAATTGTAGTTATGAATAAATGTGGACGAATGTTTTTTTTTTTTCATTAAAAAAGTGATATTAGGGTTTAGGATTTTTTTCATGAATTTATTTGGATAATTAGGTTTAATTTCTTACTTTATGATTAATAGAATTTTTTTTAATTATTAAGGTAATTAATTTGAATGTTAGAAAATATGGGAATCTGTAATTCGGTATTTCTAATTTTTATTTTTTTAAACAGTAGAAATTATTGAAACTTTATTTCTTGCAACCTAAAAATTGTAAAATTTAAATAATACAAAACTTAAAAATCTACTATTAAAATCCAAAATTTTACATTATGTTTTATTTTTTTTTTTTGGTGAAAGTGTGGTTTGAATTTATGTTTAAAATTGTAGTTATTAATAAATGTGTACGAATTTGATAATGTTATATATATATATATATAATTTTTTTTTCATTTAAAAACTGATATTAGGTTTTAGGATTTTTTTCATGAATAAAGAAAGGAATTAGGTTTAATTTCTTATTTTATGATTATTAGAAAATTTCATAATTACTTATATAATTATTTTGAATATTTCGTATAAATTTTGCGAGTAGAAAATATGGGAACCGGTACTTGGAAATTTATAGTTTAGTAATTAATGTAGATGGAAGAAGTGCCAGCACATCTGCATCCGGGGTCCATTGTCACTGACGTCTTATCCAGACAGCACGAGCACAGATCGGATTTGATTTGGAGTGGGGATCGGGAGACGTGTTATACTGACCTCCAGTGTAGGCGTTTTGGCCGCAACCTATTCCAGTGCTATAGTGCGGCTCCCCGTAGATTGGTTGAGATTATTGATAGAACCGGTTTAGGGGAAGTCTTTAGGTGTGGTTACATTGGATTGGACCACGCGCTTATCACTGCATTGGTCGAACGGTGGAGACCAGAGACCCACACATTTCATCTAACGTGCGGTGAAGTCTTAATTACACTCCAAGATGTACAGGCGCTCTGGGGTTTAGGGCTAGACGACACGGTTGTTACCGGGCCTAGTTGAAGTTTACACCCTAAACAATACTGGATTGACCTTATCGAGAGACTTCTTGGTATGCGGTTGTCAAAATATCGCCACGTATGCCTCATTTCTGATCGCCACAAATGTATTTTCTCAACTATTCAAAGTCAACCTTTGTGGTAACCACTATTTGAAATTCACCGGTTCTGCTTACGCCACATTCGAGCAAATTTCAACAAGACCTTTAAAAATACAACCCTAAAAAGCTTGATTTGGCAGGCCAAAACAGAAACGAAAACAATGGAAATTTGACCGTGTAATGAAAGAGATTCAAGAAAGAAATGTGGATGCTTACATTTACTTGATGAAGTTGGAAAAAGAGAAATGGACACTGTTGCATGATGGCGGTCACAGACACGGTATCATGACAACCAACATTTCTGAGGCACTTAACAGTGTGTTGAAGAAAGCTAGGGTTCTACCTTTAAAAACCCTGGTTGAACTAATATTTAACAAACTAGTTAATTACTTTCACCAACACCGTGAAGGGGTAGAAAATTGTGTGCATCCATTTCCAACTCGAATTTTTGACAAGTTCTTGCGGATTGAACTGAAATCAAGAGAACACAAAGTTACAACTTATAATCCGCGAGAGGGAATATACATGGTCAAATCTCCAATCCGAATTTCTGGTACGGGCAACAACGTCTACACATTGCGGCTAAATAATAAATTTTGTAGTTGCGAAAAATGGCAAACATATACATTGCCTTGTTCTCATGTTCTTGCAGTGTGTAGAGAAAATGAGTCAAGAACAGATGCTTATGTTCCGGAGATATATTCACGACAAACGTACATAAAAACTTACCAAGCGAATTTTCATCCGGTCTTGAGTGAGAACTTTTGGAGGGATGTCCCTTTTAATTTGACATTCTATCATCCAAACATGAAATAGGAACGGGGTAGGAAACAAGACAAGCGATTTCAGGAAGAAATGGATTATAGAAATCCTGATTCTCCCCCAAGATGTGGTAGATGTCGCATGCCGGGACATAATAGGAAAAATTGTAATAATCCCGGACCGAGCAATGTATAAGTTTGACATTTTTTTTGAAATAGTTGTAATAAAACATGTTTATATTAATGAAATTTTTCTTTCAATTTCTTCTAATTACTACATCATTGCTCGAAATTTTTACGGGTTCTTTAGTATTACTTCTTCAAATAACTTGCAATGAAATGGTCAAAATGTAAATATATTTTCCAAGAAAATGATATAAATAGCACAAAATAAGTTAAATATAATAAATACAGTCTTTTTAAAAAAATTATACAATATAAGTTTTTCCAAAACAAATTTTCATTAAAAAAAACAATTCATTAAACAAATTACTAAAAAAAAAACTTATACAATTATAAGTTTTCCCAAAAGAAATTTTTATTAAAAACAAAAAATGTTCATTCAAAAAAATAAAATAAATTAAATAACACAATTTGTAAACAAAAAAAAATTATTAAAAAAACATTTTAAAAAAATAAAAAAATTAAAAAAATAATTACGTTGCTGATAACACACAAGTATGCGCTATGACGACGTTGGCAGATTAGCTTAATTAATTGTACGTTATCATTACAGATAACGCACAGTCATTGAGCGTTATGATCTGAACGGAAAAAAAAAAGCCCACTTCAGTCTGAGTTTTTTTAAAGTGGGCCAGACCTAAAAAAATTTTTTTTTTTACTCAGAGAACCTTTTGGGTTCGCTATGACCTCCTTAATAACAAGAAAAGAAATTTACTCAAAACAAAACCAAAACATAGATTTATTTTAGCTAAAATGATTAAGGTAATTAATTATGGAAAACAAAATTTTCAAGAAACTATTTCATAGTTGATACATTTCGCCAAGCATCCAGTACTGGGGACCTGCTGTGCCTGTGCTGCTGCCTTTGCAATCTGGTTGCGGCAGCAGAAAATAATTCAGAGCCTTTACTAAGCCCATATAGGGTAATCCAACCCCCCGATGGTCCTTTTTGAAAGCCTAAAATTCAGTCCAATGATATGATTGTTGTAAGGATATTTGCTCGTTTGTCTAGTCCAAGCCTAATGTATATGTCTGTTTATGTGTTTTTCTTTTTATAAATACAAAGAGCCTCAACAAATTTTCGATTCTTGAATAAGGTCCTAATATTTAATTTTTAACTTTTTAAATCCCTAACTAATTTACAAGCTCTGTATAAAATCCATTTTAAGGATTCCCGTTAGATTTAATGGATTACCAACTATTAAGAGTAATACTAGATGAAATACACAAGACTAAAATGGGAACATTCAAAAATTTATCATCACTTCTCACTTCTCCCTCTATTCCTTTATTAATATAAACCCCTTCATACGTATAGATCCAAAATGAATATCCATGCCGCAAAACCTATCCCCGAACCACCATCTGGCGCCCTCACCCCACGTTCCTCCACCGTCTGCCTCCTAAATCACCCAATATTGACAAGCGCGGTTTTGATGAATAAGGAATTCGGGAATTGCAAACTGTAGTTATGAGAGAATAAATGAAATGGCTTGAAATATAGAGGTAGAGGTATCTGGGAGTTGAAACTATGGAAAAATTTAGAGGCAAAACTATTAATGAAACATTAGAAAGATCTAAGAATTTACTAAAATTTCATCAAAGCAGAATAAAGCGTGGAGTAACACTCAGATGCCAAATTCTCCTTCATTTAATCCAACTTTCCCAGAATTGTTTTCTTTTCATTTTTCTTGTCTTTCTTAAATTCCTTTGGTTTCTTGACTTCGCCTTCGGAATATCGTTAAATCACCGTTGATTTTCTTGCCATTTCTGGGATTTGTTTGTCGTTAATTTTCTTGCCATTTTCTGGGATTTGTTCGTTGATTTTCTTGCCATTTACTAGGATTTGTTTGTCTAAGAAGATAATAGTCATTTATCCTCTCAATTTAGTGTTTTTTTAGGGTAATCATGATTTATTTTGTTTCATACATACCCCTATTGACTCAACAACACATTAGCACTAACGTGGACTTAGAGTTAAATTTAACGGAATTTGACAGAAAGGACCTTATATGAATTCGTAAATTAATGAAGGATCATAAACGTTAAAATTAAATGTTAGGGGCTTTATCCAAAAATTATAAATTTGTTGGGGATCAAATATGATAATCACTCTAAATACAAATTTTGATTTTATCATTTTCTAAGACTATTTTGTTTTTTCATAACCACCAACTTCAATTTATCTTTTTCTATTCATGAACTATTTTTTAAAAACCTTAGGGGGAGGGGGGAAGGGGAATAAGGTTTTTGGCCAAATTAAAAAATTTTTGAATAATTTTTATATAAACCTCCGATTTTGTTTGAAGAAAAATTTAATAACTCATTTTTAATAAAATTCCTTCCAAACAAAATCTCTTCTATAAACAAGCATTAAACTATAAGCAGAGAAGTAAAAGACAAACCAAAAAGAAAAAAAACAAATAATTTATAGTGGCTTATTCTCTCAATAGAACTACATCCACTACCTTGAAACTCAACTCAAAGATTTCACAAATCCACTAATTTCAAGTTTTTACACAAAATACAATGAGGATCACCCTTCAAGGATTTCGCACTGAAACCTTAATGTTTATACAACACAACAATAAAATAATTATCAAAGGATCCAAAGGGTTTTTACAAAACCTTTGAACACAAAATAAGAAAAAGAGAGTAAAGATGGAACAATGTTACCAAAGGAGCTTTAGAAGTAAATGATAGAACTTAATTGAATGTTTCTACAACTCCTTTTTTCTCCACCTTTGAATGATGATAAAACAAATTTAGATCCAAGGAGATTTTTCTTTTAGTAAGATGAATAAGATTAAACGTATGCTCTTTAATGCTATTCAATTTGGTAATAAATGTTTTTCAACTGCTTGAAGAATTATGGTTGATCAAAAAATCATTTTATAGGTGAAGGTAAAAACTAGTTGTTGCTGTCAAAGGAACAGTAATTTTTTTACAGTAAAAGTGAAAACCGGACGATCGGTTTTTCAAAATCGGACGTCCGATTTTCTTACAAACAGAAAATCGAATTACCTTTTTCAAAATAGGAAGACTGATTTTTAAATAACTTAAAAAATCGGATGACCCTTTTTAAAAGTGGACCACCGATTTTTTTTTATACCTTAAAAAAAACAGACGACCGAATTTAAAATAGGACGACCGTTTTTTTTATTCCCTTGAAAAAACTGGATGACCGATTTTAAAATTTGATAACCTTTTTTATTTTGAAAAATAAAAATTTAATGATCGGTTTTAGATATGATAGAAAAATCGGACAACCAGTTTTCCTTGAAAATATGGACTTTCCTTCACATTTCAAAATATGTATTCTTGATATTCTTTAAAATAAATAGTTCATTCAAAAACATCAAAACTTTATCAAGAATACTTAGTCTTTCAAGTATGGTTTGTAAAAAATATTTCTTCTAAGGAGCTATCATACTTGATCAAAAATCAAAGAGATGAGTTAGGAAGTTTACAAAGTTTCCTTAAGGACAACCCTAACTAATCTTCTTGTCTTCAAGGTGTTCAACTTAATCACTTCATCTTCATAAACTCTTGTTGTCTTGAGTGATCTTTTACTTCTTTGTAAATTACCCTTGAGACTTCTCTTGTGCATCTTCTGTTCTTCTATATAAAGCTATTTCTACTTATCACAAAGCACAAGTTAATCATAATCAAAACATTACAAATTTGCCCTTAGGGCTTCCAATCTCCCCCTTTTTGATTATGACGAACAAAGATGCAAGATGGTGATTTCATAGAAGAAAAGAACAAGTTTTAGCCAATAGAATACTTCAAAAAGTCAAAGTTTTGAGCAAAGCATTAAAATGAGAGGGAACGAACTCCCCCTTTCATTTTGAAAGCAAGCGAAGGTTTGAAAAATCGTTTAAAAAGTTAAAGCTCCCCCTAAAGCATGCTTCACAACAAATATGGCACCAAAAATGTTATCAAGAAAACTCAAGGCCATATAAGCGATAAGTCAGATAATGCATAAAACTCTGTATATTAATACAAGGCATGTTGCCAGCACAATTCAAAACATCAAGACAACATAACTCAAGTTATCAAGACAATTTTCAAAGCATACACATCTTATATATGTGCATCTTATACTTTCTCCCCCTTTTATCATAAATAAAAAAGTATAAGAACTATAAAGGATCATTGAAACAAAGATCAAAGAAACTCTCATTATTAAGATGTCATCATAGAGTTTCAAACTAAGCAAAGGAGACAAATCAGTTAAAAAGAAACTTCATAAGCACCAAAGTCATAAGCAAATGTAGTTCAAAACAAAAGAAACAGAAATGGTTCAAAAAGCAAGAGTTTATTCATAAAACATAAAACTAGCATGCCACTCCCTTTTCGTAATCTCTTCAATGGCCTTCGTCTCGATACCTTGCTTCCATTATTATTACTCTCTCTTGAATGTCGGAGACCTTTCCATCCAATGCCTCAAAACGACCATCTATTGCATCAAACCGACTGTTCATAGAAGCTTGCAAGGAAGCTATCATATCCATGATTTGAGTCATGCTTCCGGATGATGAACCTTCTTTAGTTCTTTCTTATCGTTTCTTTTGCCTCATTTCCCTTCTATAGCTCTCTTCCTCCGGTTTTGTCTCACTATCCTCTTCATCAACATTTATTTCCTCTTGTCCTTTGTTTCCTTCATCATCTTCATTGTCTTCATCACTTTCATTTTGTCCATCCCTAACTAACATCCCTTCTTTATTTTCTCAAACCTCATTCTCTTGAAAGTCTGCTTGCTGTAGATTTTTCCACGTCTAATAGGATTACCAACTTCAACCCAATTAAGCACAAAATATTGAAAGACTTTTGTAAGGAAGAAACCATATGGCAAGCATTTGGTGGAAGATGATTGAGTGGCTAGCATGTGTTCTATGGTCATATAACCAAAGTCCATTCTTCTATGCTCATGAAGTGCTAGCATGACAAATGAATGCATGTTTGTTATGGAAGACTTGTGACCAACATTTGGGATAATAATATTAGAAATCATATGATAGAGTAATCTTCCATAGGCATCAAGCTTATTTACATTTCTATCATGACGCATTTTAAGTACCTCTCTCTTTGTGAATAACTCCTCAAATCTTCTTTTACTATATAGGTTAGGGCCATAACACTTCTTATTTTTTGTGTAAAACCTTATGCCATCATCAGGTGTTTCTAAGATAGTGTTTAACAACCTATCATCAATTGAAATGTCTCTCCCATCAACCCTAGAGAGTACCCATTAATGGGTTATGTTTCCATTTCTTTGAATTCTACCGTTATATAAGTTAGCATAGAATTCATAAATCATCTCTTGGTAAAACAGTTCATTAACAGTGAGCAAAGATCCCCAACCAATTTCATTAAAGGGATTTGGAATGATTTCCATACGTTCTATGTCATTCAAGTCTACTCTGTGACCTGGAGCAAGTTTCCTTCTCTTTCTTGTCCATTCTTCAAAATTTGTTGCTTCTTTCACAGAGATAAACTTCTCTGGAGCCATTACTCCAGATGCAACTCTTTTTCCTTTTCCTATTCTTCCTTTGTTGCTTCCTCATTCTTCAACATTTTCACCTATTCCAATATTAGTATTCTTCATTGTAAAAAAAGAGAAACGAACTGTTTGGGCTTTCTAGAGAGAGAGATTTCGAACTTGTAGAGAGAGAGAGTGTGTGTTAGAAAAAAAGAGACGAATTCAAGGTTTTTCTGATTTTTAAATGCGCGCAGAAACCGTAAAAAAATTGAAAAATGGTCGACCAGTTTTGAAAACAGTCATTCGATTTTCCTTTAACACAAGAAATTGGAAGTCCAATTTTTTTGGAGGAGTCCGAAAGTCTCGGCATTTTTGTGAAGAAAATTTTTTTGAAACTCTTCAATGAAAACGGACGTCCGGTTTTTTTAACACCCGTCCTTTTTTGTCGTCCGATTTTCTAGACTTGAAAAAAAAGAAGAGAAATTCTGAAACTCACAAAACACACATTAGTCATGGAATTTACCAATACCAAGCAATTTTCTAAAATAACAAAATTCTAAGAGAGGTTTTATGAAAATGTCAGCATTTTGATTTTCTGTGCAAATATAGTCTAAAAACACGTCCCCTTTTGCAACATGATCTCTTACTAAAATGATGTTTAATTTCATTATGTTTAGTTTCTGAATGTTGCACAGGGTTTACAAAAAGATTTATTGCACTTTTGTTGTCACATAAAATAGGTATGTTTTTTAAATCAATCCAAAGTCAATTAAATTATACTTCATCCAAAGTACCTAAGCACAACAACAACCAGAAGCTATATATTCCACTTCAGCAGTCAATAAGGATACGCATAATTGCTTCTTGCTGTAAAAAGACACTAAGCATCCTCCCAGGAATTGACAATTTCCACTGGTACTCTTTCTTTCTACCTTACATCCGGCATAATCTGCATCACTGTAGGCGATAAGATCAAAACAAGATTATTTAGAGTACCATAATCCATAATCAATAAGATGAAATTAAATATCTCAAAATACGTTTAACAGCTATTAAATGAGATTCCTAGGGGCAAGCTTGGAATCTAGCACACAAATACACAGCAAACATAATATCCGGCCTACTAGCCATTAAATAGAGTAAACTACCAATCATACATCTCTACTATTTTTCATCTACATTTTTACTTCTTTCATCCTTTTCAAGTTTCAAAGATGAGCTCATTGGAGTTCCTATTCCTTTTGCATCGCTCATTCCAAATCTCTTAAGAAGTTCCTTTGTATACTTCTCTTGATTGATGAAGATGCCTTCTTTGGTTTGTTTTATTTGAACACCAAGAAAATAGGTCAATTCTCCCATCATGCTCATTTCAAACTCTTTTTGCATTAGAGAGGCAAATTCTTCACATAAGCAAACATTAGTGGCACCAAAGATAATATCATCAACATAAATTTGGACAAGAAGAATATCATTGTTACAAGAGGTTTTTGTAAAGAGTAGTGTCCACCACACCTCTTGAAAAATTGTTTGAAAGAAGAAAACAACTTAATTTTTCATACCAAGCTCTTGGAGCTTGGTTTAAACCATAGAGTGCTTTTGAAAGTTTGTAAACATAGTAAGGAAAATTTTCATGTACAAAACCGGGAGGTTGTTCAACATGAACTTCCTCCTCAATATCACCATTTAAAAAGGCACTCTTTAACATCCATTTGAAAAAGCTTAAATCCTTTAAAACAAGCAAAATCTAAAAAGCATTCTTATGGATTCAAGTCTAGCAACTGGAGCAAAAGTTTCATCAAAATCTATGTCCTCTTCTTGATTAAATCCTTGGGCAACAAATCTAGCTTTTTCTAATAACTTCTCCGGATTCATTTATTTTATTTCTAAAAACCTATTTTGTATCAATTGAAGGTTGATCATGAGGTCTTGGGACTAAAGTCCAAACTTTGTTCTTTTCAAATTGATTAAGTTCCTCTTGCATAGCAATAATCCAAAACTCATCACATAAGACATCATCTATATATTTAGGCTCAATTTGAGATAATAAGGAAAGGTTGTTTGGAAAGTACCTTCTTGTTCTTACCCCTTGTGATACATCACCAATGATTTCATTCTTGGAATGTCTTTTTGGATATATCACATCTTGAGGAAGATTTTGAACTTCTTGATTATTTTCTTGTTTCTCTTCAATCTCTTCCTCCTCTTTAGCATGTTCCTCCATTGCTTGAGTATACAATGGTTGGTAGCTCAAAAGGTTATCTATGTCATCATCATCTTTCTTATAAAAAATGTTAGAATCATCAAAATTTAAATGAATTAACTCTTCAACACATAAGGTTCGTTTGTTGTAAATCCTATAGACTTTTTATTTGAAGAGTAACCTAGAAAAATTCCCTCATCAGATTTTCTATCAAACTTCCCAGGATTCTCCTTGATGTTTAAGATAAAGCATTTACATCCAAACACTTTGAAGTAGCCAATTAGGGGGGTTTTGTTAAAACTAAGTTCAAAAAGAGTTTTCTTTAAAAGAGGTCTCGAGAGAACACGATTCATAACATAGCAAACGTTGTTAACGGCCTCAGCCCAAAAATATTTACGTAGGGAGTTTTCACAAAGCATTGATCTTGCTATTTCTTGTAAAGTACAGTTTTTCCTTTCCACAACACCATTTTGTTGTGGGGTTTTAGCGGCCTAAAAATTTTGTGTTATCATCACAAAGTTTTGTAAAATCTTAGTTGTTAAATTTTCTCCCATTATCACTTCCCATAGAGATCAATTTATCAAGGGAGGTTTGAACCTTTTTGAAAAGTTTGACAAACTCTTGAAATGCCTTATCTTTTTGGTTTAAAAATAAAGTCAAGTAAATCTTGAGAAATCATCCACTATAACAAAGGCATACCTCTTACCACCAAGACTAGTGGTCCTCATTGGTCTAAATAAATCCATGTGAATGAGTTTTAAAGGTTTTGAAGTAGAGATCATTTTCTTCAGTTTAAAAGAGGTCTTAATTTTTTTTCCAAATTGGCAAGTATCACAAAGTTTAGTTTTCTCTGTAGTTTTGGCAATCCTCTAACAAGTTCTTTTGAAGAAAGTTGGTTTAGTAAATCCATTCTAACATGGCCAAGCCTTCTACGCCACAAAATGCATTATTATCATGAACCGAGAGACACTTTAAATTTTGAGAAATAAGATCTTCAAGATGAAAAACATAGACATTTCCAACTCTTTTTGCAATAGAGATAGTTTTATTTTCATGCTCTTCAATGATAGAAGAGGAATCACTTTCAAAGACAACTTTGTACCCATTATCACATAGTTGACTAATACTAAGCAAATTAAAATTAAATGATCAATTAAAAAACCATCCTTAATAAAAGAGGAAGAATCGTTACCAATGTTACCTATACCAATGATTTTTCCTTTATTTTTATCTTCAAAGGTGACACAGCCACTTTCAGTTTCCTTAATCTCACTCATAATTGATGTGTTTCTGGTCATGTGTCTTGAGCATCCACTATCCAAGTACCATTTAGTTGAGCTTTATTTGTGTTCCTACAATGGAAGAAGTAGAAATGACTTTTGGTACCCATATCTTTTTAGGTCTATGAATGTTAGTTGAATTTTCTTTTATTTCCAAATGGTTTTTACTCCCCTTTCAAATTTTATTTTTATAAAACATTTTGTGACTTTGTGACAACTCTTTTCACGATAAGTGCAACAAGGTGTGAGAGGGATGAGGAAGCTTTTACAAAACATGTTTGTTTAGAAAAAGTACTGGAATGATTATATCCAATACCATTTTTGTCAAATGGTGATCTTTGAGAACCAAGAAGCTTTTCAAAATTTTCTTTTCCTTTTGTAAACTTTTGAATACATATGGTGAGATTACTCACTTTTTTCTTCAAATCATTATAATCTTCCATACATTTCTCAAGAGAAAGAACTTTCTCACAAAGATTTTTTTTTTTTTTTTCTAAAACAAGTTTTTGAAATCCGAAGTTTGAGAAGTCCTTTTCCTTTTTCAAAACTTCTAGACATTCAAGAAGAGTTTTGTTTTTACAAACAAGTTTTGAATTATCATTTAATAGGTTATCAATCTTATTTTTTAACTCCTTGTTCCTTTTGGAAATCTTTTTCAATTCATCATACATTTCAATTAGCATGGAATTAGGATCATCATCATCATCATATCATTATCATCATCATCATCATAATCATCATCATCAACAACAAAATTTGATAAGTTTGAGGGTGAAGATTGACCTCACTTTCTAGTGCCATGAAGCACATGCTGGCCTTTTCTTCTCCTTCACTTTCACTTGAGTTTTGATCCCAAGCTCCTACTAGACCCTTGCCTTTCTTCTTTTTCTTTATCGCCTCAAGCTTTGCCTCTAAAGCTCCTTTTCTTTTTCAATGGCTTTTGGACAATCTACCACAAGATGATCGGTGCTATTGCATTCAAAGCACCTAGCCTTGAAGAGTGAGGAACTTTGTCCTCCTTTCTTGAATGGAGATCTCTTCCCTCTTTTGTTAAAGCCTTTCTTGAAGAACTTTTTGAATTTTCTAATCACCAAAGTCATATCTCCATCATCATCATTTTCATCTTCACTATTTGATGAACTTGCTTGATCTTCCTCATTCACTTTGAGTATAATACATTTTCTTCCTTCATCTTCATCTTCTATTTCATTGAATCTCTTTATTTTCATCTCATAGGTAAGAAGGGATCCTATGAGTTCTTCAATGGGAAGTAGTCTCAAATCTTTGGATTCTTCTATGGCAAGATTTTTTGGTTGTCATGCCTTTAGAAGTGCATCAAGAACCTTTTTATTTACTTCTCCCCTTGTGTATTCTTTCCCATAAGCCTTTAGCCCATTTGTGATGTTGGTAAATCTAGAGAACATGTCACCAATGCTTTCATTTTTCTTCATCATGAATAGCTCATAATCTCTCACCAACATAGCCAATTTTGATTCGTTTACTTGATTAGTCGCTTCATGAGTTACTTCAAGAAATTTCCACATTTCATGAGCCGAGTCGCATCCGCTCACTCTACTGTACTCATTTTGCATCCAAGGCACAACTTAATATATTCATGGCTTGATAGTTTAGAGTCATCTTTCTTGAGTCAAATTCACCGAATTCTTCAACCTTCTTGACTCTTCCATCCTTTTGAGGAGCACAAGGTCCTTTCTCTACAATGCTCCAAAGATCAAAGTTAACAGAGCAATATAAATTCTTATTCTGGACTTCCAAAATGAATAATTAGTACCATTAAAAAGATGAGGTCTATTAGTAGAAAAACCTTCTACATAAGGGAGGTTTGAAATACTAGCCATTGTATAAAAGACCTTTTGCTTCTTAGGATGTTAAGCCTTTAAAAGAATACTCGCTCTAATACCAATTGAAGAACCTTAGAGCGGGGGAGAAGAGGGTGGGGTGAATAAGGTTTTTGGCTAATTTAACTTTTTGAACAATTTTTAATATAAACCTCCGATTTTGTTTGAAAAAGATATTTAATGACTCATTTTTAATAAAATTCCTAGACAAATAAAATCTCTTTTATAAACAAGTATTAGACTATAAGCATAGAAGTAAAAGGCAAACCAAAAAGAAAAGAGGCAAAGAATTTACAGTGGTTCACTCTCTCAATAGAGCTACATCCACTACTTTGAGACTCATATCAAGAATTTCACAAATCCACTAATTTTAAGTTTTTACAAAAAACACAGTAAGGATCACCTTTCAAGGGTTTTGCACTAAAACCTCAATGTTTACACAATACAACAATATAATAATTATCAAAGGATCACCCAAAGGGTTTTTCACAAAACATTTGATCACAAAATAAGAGTAAGAGAGTAAGGATGGAACAATGTTACTAAAGGAGCTTAAGAAGTGAATGATACAACTTAATTGAATGCTTCTATAACTCCATTTCTCTCATTCTTTGAATGATGATAAAAAAATGTAGCTCCAAGAAGATTTTCTTTTTGTAAGATGAATAAGGTTAAATGTATGCTCTTGAATGCTCTTCAATTTGGTAATAAATGTTTTTCAACTGCTTAAAGAATTATGGCTGATCAAAAAATCATTTTATAGGTGAAGGTAAAAACTAGCTGTTACTGTCAGAGGAATTGTCATTTTTTTACAGTAAAAGTGAAAACCGGATGACCGTTTTTCAAAATCGAACGTTCGATTTTCTTATAAACAGAAAATCGGATGACCCTTTTCAAAATAGGAAGACCGATTTTTAAATAACTTAAAAAATCGGATGACCCTTTTTAAAAGCGGACGGCTGATTTTTTTTATACCTTAAAAAAAAAAAAGGACGACCGTTTCTTTTATTCCCTATTTTAAAATTGGATGGCCGATTTTAAAATTAGATGACCCTTTTTTATTTTGAGAAATCAAAATCTAATGACCAGTTTTAGATATGATAGAAAAATCGAACAACTGGTTTTCCTTGAAAATACAGGCTTTTTTTCACATTTCGAAACATGTATTCTTGATACTCTTTAAAACGAATAATCCATTTAAAAAACATCAAAAATATTATCAAGAATACTTATTTTTACAAGTATAGTTTGTAAAAAATATTTCTTCCAAGGAGCTATCATACTTGATCAAAAATCAAATAGATGAGTTAGGGAGTTTTACAAAGTTACCTTAAGAACACCCCTAACTAACTTCTTCTTTTCAAAGTGTTCAACTTGATTACTTCACTTTCATAAACTCTTATTGCCTTGAGTGATCTTTTGCTTCTTTGTAGATTGCCCTTGAGAATTCTCTTATGCATCTTTTGTTCTTCTATATAAAGCTATTTCTACTTATCACAAATCACAACTTAATCACAATCAAAACATTACAAATATGCCCTTAGGGCTTACAATTTTTTTTCCTAAAAATAAGCATGAACTATTTTGACCTCTTAAGTATAGCCATGAAATATTTTTAATAAATTTTTATAACTGAGATGATATGGAATTTGACATACAATGGATCAAATCTTCAATTCTAACCTAAGTATCTTTGCCTTCAATAAGACTTGATAATCCATCATTCTAAAGCAAACTTTAGCCAATCTAACACTACAAAAACTAGTTATTTACCGATGACAAGAACCGTCGGTGATCCCTTGTTACCGATGGAATATCAATGAAAATGTCTTTATTGGTAACAAATATTTCCAACGGATTTACCAGCGAAATTATTTTGTTGCCATCGCTAATGTGTGCCGACGGCTTGTACTAACAGTCTCTGTCAGTAACTGATGTGAACCAGTTAGACATGCAAGAACATCAAGGAGTTGTGACCAGAGCCAAGGCAAAACAACTAAAGATTCACAAGGATCAAATTGAGCAAGAGAAGTTTCAAGGCTTAAAAATTTTGATGTCCAAGACTTTATGAGGCAATATCCTAAAGTTTTGAATAAGTTAGAAATTGAAAATTCACCTTGGTGGATGGTTGGAATCCCTTTTGCCCAAGCTGGAAAATTGCCTCCTATTTTTGGCAATGTGTTGACTAGTGCTCTAGATTAGTCCAAATGCAATTAAAACACCTCTATTGTCTTATCAAGTGTATTTATAAGTTCTATCTATCCTTTGGGCTGAAAATATGAGAGGGAAAATTCCTATTATCTCCCTCAAGTCTCTACAAATATGTAGTCTTCCATTTTTAAGAAGCTAATCAAGAAATTTTTCAAGACAAAGGTTCTTCTCTTCATATTCTTAGTTCTTAGCTTAGTTTTTCTTTATTCTTCAAGGGTGAACTTCCTTGAAAGAAAAATCACTTTGAAGACTTGTTGAAAGTTCCAAGAGTTTCAAAGTTGATCATCAAAATTCCTTCATACTAGTTACTACACTCTTGTGGAAAACTAGTCTTGAGGTCTTCTTCTTGTTTAATTGAGGTCTAAGGCTCAAAATACCTTAGGTTGCTTGAACGGTAAAGAAAAGATTTTGTTAAAACCTTCTTGAGGTCTTGGATTTAATATATCCAAGGCTGCTAGAATTTTAACATTTTCAAGTCCTTTCAAAGGCACTTTCTCTCTTCTACTTGTTGTACTTGTTTTGTTTGTTCTCTCCCTCACTTCTTGGATGAAATTTTATGCTCTTTAAAATCCTTATGTATCATTTGGTATCATAGCCACCTTCAAGTAAGTATTTTTGAGATATCTTACACATAAAAGAAAAAAAAGAAGACAAAAAAAAAAAAAAAAGAGAAAAAAGACAAGATTGCTGGAAAATGGCAACACAAAAATAGAGTGCTTGAAAAACCTAGAATATCACTAGAACTTTGAAATATTTTTACATGGATTTATACTGCATTGACCTGGGAAACAAATGAAACAAGTCTCATCTAATTTGGACTTCATTTGATAGCTCAAAATAGTCAAAAATTGAAGGTGCACCTGGCTTTTCTGCAGACAAAAAGTACTGAAATGATCTGAGCATATATTCTATTTTACTAATCCTTTTTCTTTGATTCTTGAGCCTAAACTCAAGAATTTTGAGTAAGGATTCTTTCTAGACAAACCTTATTCAATTTATACTTGTGGTTCAATACCAGTTTTAAAAACAAGCCGAGTATGTCATCTACTCTGGTTGCTGGAAACTTTTGTTGTGTATTCTTTAGTGTTCTTAAAGTATCGTAGCTTTGTGTTAGTATTTGTGGTCGAATTTCTTTCCTTTTTCACTAATTATTTCTTTATTTTGTCAATCTACCATAATTGACTCAAATGCTCTTGGAAATGTTGTTGAACTTCCTTAAAATAAATGGATGACTCAATATCATTTTCCTTGCTTCTCATATTTCTCAACTAGTTTTTGTTTGTGATTTTTTTTTTATTTTGGTAGTTTTAAACTTGAATAGATGTGTTAAATCTTTGTTAAGAACTCATAGAACTCTTTGAGACTTGAACCTTTAGAAAAAGGCAAGAGTTGTGAGAATATCCTCAAAAAAGCCAAAGAGAGTTAAATAAGAGAGTTTTGTGAGGTAAACACTATCAAGATGTCAACCCAAGGTCAAGCACCAACTCCTTTTGGAGAAGAGTCTAGCAACTCCCAACATGATGACCCTTTGAGGCTTATAATGCAAGAGTTATAATGTTTAAGAGATGAGATGAGGGATATTAGAAGGATGTCACTAATCTCTCTAATCAACAAAGGGAAGTTAGTCCTCATGGTAGTCTCAATGCTACTACCCTAAGGAGCAATGGACCATTCAATTGCTCTAGGACAATCGAGTTCCACCAACTCCATATTTTGATGAAGAACTTCATCCACCTCCTTACGGTATTAGAAGAGGCGGTTTTGGAGGAAGAGGCATGCCTAGACACTTTGAAGAAGTTCCAAGACCATAAGCTAGGCATGGAGAGCCATTATATAATGATCATGAACATGTTCCATTTGTTGCCAACCGTGGAAGAGACCAAGGTGACCAAACCATGGACCGAATGAAGTGGAAGCTCCCTAGTTTTAAGGGTGAGAATGACCCTAATATTTTCTTAGATTGGGAGAGGCAAGTAGAAAACATGTTTATGTTGAAAAATTGTAATGAGTTCTTAAAAGCTAGACTTGTAATAGCCGAATTTTCTGGCTATGCTTTACATTGGTGGGAAAGGGTAGTAAACCAAAGAGTTAGAAGTGGTAGACCACCGGTTGATACTTGGAGAGAGTTAAAAGCTTTGATGAGAGAAAGATTTGTGCCCGAGCACTACTATAGAGAGCTTCATTATAAGCTCATGACTTTAAAACAAGGTGCAAAAAGTATAGAAGAGTATAGACAAGAGCTTGAGCTCTATATCTTTAGGTTGAACTTGGAAGAAGACAAGGATGCTTCAATGGCTAGGTTCCTTAGTGGTCTCAATGGGGAGATAGCCAATGAACTTGAGTTATATCCACATACAACTTATGAAGACATGTGCCACCTTGCCAACAAGATCGAATCCCAAAGGAAAAGAAGTGGGATGATGCGATCCTAATTTCCCAACCAAAGACAAGTTGTAACAACAAAACCACCTGCTTCCAACTTCAAGCCATGGCCAAAAAAGGAGGAGGCTCCTAGAGGTACTTTCCAACCTCCAACCAAACCAAAGATGGAAGAGAGAGGTAAAATCATTTCTAACCCTCCAAAGTGCCTTAAATGTAATGGTGTAGGAAACTATGCAAGTAGTTATCTGACAAAGAGAGCTTTGATCTTTAAGAAGGATTTGAATGGTTGGATTGAGAAGGAGGATGATGAAAGTAGTGGATATGTTGAGGGTGAAGAAAATGGTGAGGATGATAAACATGTTGATTTGAACCCTTTAGAAAGTGATGACGATGTCTTGAGCTTAGTTACAATAAGAGCACTAAGTGCTCAAGCTTTTGAAGGTATACTCTCTTATCCACCCTTTAAACAAAAATCTTGGGTTTTGAAATGCTTAAAGAAATGCATTCTAGTGATCATGACTTTAAGGAAATTTTTGAGAAATGCTTGTTAGCACCTTTTGAAAATATTTTTTGCATGAAGGATTTCTTTATTGTGAAGGTAGATTGTGCATACCATCTTATTCTACTAGAATTCTACTATCCAATGATGCTAGTCATGTAGCTTGCTTGTTCTTTACTTGGATAGTTAGATTCCATGGAATTCCAAGGTATATTTTGTCGGATAGGGATATCAAATTCTTGAGCCAGTTTTGGAGGGTTCTTTGGAAAAAACTTGGTACCAACTTGCTTTATTCTACAGCTTGCCATCCACAAACGGATGGACAAACCGAAGTGGTAAATAGAACAATTGGCCAACTTCTAAGGGCTATTTGAAGAAGAACCTTCGGCAATGGGGCATTTCAATTGCCACACATTGAATTTGCCTATAATAGGGCACCTCACTCTACTATTTCTCATTCTCCATTTCAAGTTGTTTATGGTTTTAACCCTCTAACTCCCTTTGATTTGGTTCCTTTGCCTATAGATCAAGCATTAAGCAAGGATGCCAGCAAGAAGGCTGATTTTGTGAAAGCAATTCATGCAAAGGTCCATGAAGCCATTTTCAACTCCAACAAAAAGCTTTAGAAAAAAGAAATGTGGGAAGAAGAAAAGTGGTATTCAAACCCAGTGATTGGGTTTGAGTGCATTTTAGGGGAGATTTCCCCAACAAAGAAATTCTAAGCTTGATGATAGGGGAGACGGGTCATTTCAAATCCTTGAGAAAATTAATGACAATGCCTATAAAGTTGATCTTCTGGGACATTATAATGTTAGTTCCACTTTTATTATATCCGATCACTCTTTACTTGATATAGGTGATGGAGATTCGAGGGCAAATTCTTTTCAAGAGGGGGAGGATGCTGTGAACTAGTTAGACATGCAAGAACATCAAGGAGTTGTGACAAGAGCCAAGGCAAAACAACTAAAGAGTCACAAGAATCAAATTGAGCAAGAGAAGTTTCAAGTCTTAAATTTTGATGTCCAAGACTTTATGGAGCTTAAATTTTGATGTCCAAGACTTTATGGGGCAATATCCTAAAGTTTTGAATAAGTTAGAAATTGAAAATTTACCTTGGTATATGATTAGAAGCCCTTTTTCCCAAGCTGGAAATCGCCTCCTATTTTTGGCAATTTGTTAACTAGTGTTCTAGAATAGTCCAAATGCAATTAAAACACCTCTTTTGTATTATCAAGTGTATTTATAAGTTATATCTACCCTTTGGGCTGAAAATATGAGAGGGAAAAATTCCTATTTTCTCCCTCAAGTCTCTATAAATATGTAGGATTCCATTTTCAAGAAGCTAATCAAGAAATTTTTCAAGACAAAGGTTCTTCTCTTAGTATTCTTAGTTCTTAGCTTAGTTTTTCTTTCTTCTTCAAGGGTGAACTTCCTTGAAAGAAAAATCACTTTGAAGACTTGTTGAAAGTTCCAAGAGCTTCAAGGTTGATTATCAAAATTCCTTCATACTAGTTACTACACTCTTGTAGAAAACGAGTCTTGAGGTCTTCTTCTTGTTCATTGAGGTCTAAGGTTCAAAATACCTTAGGTTTCTTAAACTTTGAAGAAAAGATTTTATTTAAACCTTCTTGAGGTCTTGGATTTAATATATCCAAGGCTACTAGAAGTTTAACGTTTTCAAGTTCTTTCAAAGGCACTTTCTCTCTTCTAATTGTTACACTTGTTTTGTTTGTTCTCTCCCTCACTTCTTGGACGAAATTTTATGCTCTTGAAGATCATTCCACATTATTTCAGTAATTGGGCCCAAACAAATAATAAAATTTGTGCCCTATCATCGATAAAATACTATTTTTATATAATTTTAAAATGAATTTGAAACTCTTGAAATACAAAAAAAAACTCAAAAACAGCAATATCTATTCATAAACTAAAGTTCATAACTAAAACATGAAACATCCCTAAACTAAATGACTACATCACTACAACAAACATCCATAAACATCAAACAAACATAAAACATAAAGTATCAAACATCGTCGATAGACCTAACATCACTAGATAGGGGGCCTCATCCGTGGGGTTAGGGACATTAGTGGTGGGGTTAGGGGCATGAATAGAGGGAGTAGAAGAAGAATCTCGAACCGGCACCTCGGAGGTCCTTGCTGCTGCTAGAGCCGATGAACATGTCGACGAGGGGCATCATTGGTGGAAAGGGAATGTACCCTAAGTGATTCTGCTCAAATAGCCACCTCATATGCTTATCAAAGGCAACGGAGATGCTGGAAACAACAGCCTCTACCCTTTGCATAATCCTCTTCTCGGATTGCAAACAACATGGCGCTTATCCAGCTATAGCCCTACTACTCTCGGCTCTGAGATGAAATTATAAGGAAAAATGAACAAAGATTATCAAGTGGTCACTACCTCCTCTTTTTTCTTCAATTTTATGATTTCACTTTTGGACCAACATGTTTGCTTATATATTCAAAATGAAAAATAAAAAAGAAAAACTTGCATATAGAGAGGTGGCCTATATATAAATATAGCATTTTCTTCTTCTTCTTCTTCTTCTTCTTCTTTCTTTCTTTCTTTCTTTTATTTGTCACTCTTTGTGCTACCATGATGAAGATTAAAGCTTTCTACCGCTATTGGTTAGAGCACATTGCCGTCGCTGCTCACTGGCGGAAATTGCAAGTAGTTTGATTTTAGTTGATTATCTCTAATTATTGAGCTTAGCTTCTTTTCCAATTAGCTTAAATGCTTTAATGGTTCACAACACACAATAGTAGTAGTAGTAGTAGTAGTAGTAGTAGTAGTAGTAGTAGTAGTAGTAGTAGTAGTACAATTTACACATAGTGGGTTAGTTTAGGAGTTGAGTTTTACCAAAGCAAATTAATAGCCCAAGCAGAGAGAGAGAGAGAGAGAGAGAGAGAGAGAGAGAGAGAGAAAGAGAGGGAGAGGGAGAGAGAGAGAGAGAGAGAGAGAGAGAGAGAGAGAGACTTACAAGGGATTACGCCGGCAAACGGAGGTTGGCTTCGGTAGCTCTCTTGTCAGTGGGGTAGCGGGAGTCTCGTTGGTGGTCGTCGGTGGTTTGCAGGGAGAGGGAGGAAGGGAAGGGTTTTTTGAAGAGCTCAATTGAATTGAAATATGGGGGAGGAAAAAGACTGAATTCATTTTATGAATCTGGTCATTTTTTACCGACGACAAGGCCACCGGTATTTTTAATTCATAGTTTACAGATGGTTGACCGTCTGTGCATTAAAAAATTACTGACGACACCGAACAATTATCACTAATGTCATTAGTTTCTTATGTTACCTACGAACAATGCAGTCAGTACCTTTCGTTATTTTTTGGGCACGATTATTCCGTCCTTTTTTTTTTTTTTTTGCTAACACACGACGGAAAGCCAAAGGTTGTCGGTGAGCCGTCAGTATTTGCCGAACAGACATGGATTCTTTTGGTATATACTGTCAGTAGAATGCCCTTTTTTTAATTGTAAAGACCTCTTGAATCCATAATGAACAATATTTCCCCTATATACTAAACAAACAATGGGGTTGATTACCCACTAACCAATTCGGCTCTATACAGATCCAAAATTACAAGATTGGAAGTATCATAGAGAAGGAATTGTGATCGATTGTAGAACTCTTGGATCATCCCAATCCAAGTGATTCAAGTAAAATCAAACCTAAGGATGATCAAACCCTAGATAGAAGTTAGGAAAAGGCTTGAAGAACTCAAGAACTCAAATTCAAATACTCTCAATTTCATATATAATCTAAGTTAATACAAAATGAGCTGATAAGAAGTATTTATAGAGTTTAGGACTTAACCTTACTTTGACCATAGTCTTAGGTCACTAAAAGACCATTTAAGACCTTAATTAAAAATTGGAAATAGAGTTAACATACTAAAAATCATAAAAAAACAACGCGTTGAGTAAATCAGGACCCTACCGTTAATGGTAGGTCAAACCTTATTGTGGCGGTAGGTTGTTGGCTCCTTTGAAAATTCCATCCGAAAGCGTACTGTGAATGGTAGATACATGGCCTATCACCGACGGTAGGTCCTGTTTTCAACAATTTTTCAACTTTTGCATCTCCAACTTGCTCCATTGGTTGTTCCTTGCATAGTACATGAATCGTGAGCGACTTAGGAGGTTCATCATTGTCTTCTAAGCCTTCCGTCTTGAACTTTACTCCATCCTTCATAATGTCGTTAAACAAATGCCATCATCGTAATCCTCGATCCTCTTTGTTCTTGCTCTAGAGATTGGTCCTTGAATGAACTCCTTAGCTTCTTAATCATCCCGATTCATATCAGTAAAGGTAAACAATAGTTGATGGCTATTTTCAGAAAACAAAAATAGTTCATGATAGAAAAAAATAAAATCAAAGTTTGTGGGTATAAAGAGAAAAGTAAAAATAGTTCATGACTAGAAAAAGATAAAATCAAAGTTTGTGGCTATAAAGAGAAAAGTAAAAATAGTTCATGACTAGAAAAAGATAAAATCAAAGTTTGTGGCTATAAAGAGAAAAGTAGAAATAGTTCATAGCTAGAAAAAGATAAAACCAGAGTTTATGGTCATAAAGAGAAAAGCAAAAATAGTTTATGGCTATAAATATTCAATTTCTATATTTTTTATTTTTGAGAAATAAAGTTTATAAATTGTGTTGTACTTTGCCTTTTATTTTTTGGGGTGGGGGGGAGGGGGGGAGAAGAGGGTGATAGGAATCACTCAAACACTAGATTAGAAGCCATGAAATTCAAAGGATAAAGTAGGAATTTGTAACAAAAGAAAAAACCTGATGAATCAAATTAAAAATTAAACCTAACAACCCTTTAAGAACCGGCAACAACAACTACTGAAATAGAAGTTAATTTCTTCCCCAAATATCAGTCCAAGAACCCAAGAACAACAAATGAACTTGAACCCAAAAATTAAAAGAAGAAAGTACCCACTTTACATGCCAAATAAAAACTCTAAAACAACAAAGGAATTAGAACCCCTAGATGAGAATGGAATGGATTATCCCATAGTTTAGAGATAATATTCAAGGGTGGACTAAACCCATAGAAGAGTTTTGAAAGCAAAAAAGGCGAAACCTCTCTACCCTCAAGTTTTTATTCAAAATACCAAATCTGAAAATTCTTACAAAAGAGGGGTATTTATACACCCCAAGCCCTAGCTAGGTTAGAGTTAAGTAATTTCTAAAACACACCTAAATAAGCATTACAAGAGATAAAACCCATTAAAAAAATGAATAAAACGCAAAAATATGTACTGGTCGAACTGGATCCGGCGCCGGATTCAATTTTAATCCATTCCAGTAGCTTTTGGACATAAATTCAGCACCTGTTTCTCCAGTTCTGGATCTGGATCCATTTTGAGGCCTTAAATGTCAGATTCAGCTCTTTCTATCTTCAGATAGCTTTAGATCTTTCTCTTAGCTTCCGTAGAAACTTGAATCCTCTCATTTGGACTTGTAGAACTCAAGCTATGGTCTTTTTACTAAGATGTGTCAAAACTGGAATGCAATCTAAATGTGCTGAGCTTCTCCAAGGATTTGATGTACCAAACACACTTCGATTCAAATATACTTTGGCATTCTAGAATCCTTAAAGAGTCTTCTATAGAGTTGATGAGGCTTCATCTTTGTTCTCCAATTGTAAGGTTGTCAAAAATATGTTTAAAGCAAAAGTGTCCAAGTTGCAAAGAAAAGCAAATTACAATCTTTAGCCTTGTATTCTCACTTGCGGTTTGATATAGTTGTACGGCCTCTCCTTTCTTTATTTTTATTCCTATTGAAAAACCTTAGGGAGGGTGAATAAGGTTTTTGGCTAATTTTAAAAAATCTATTGTGTGATTAAAAGATAAACCTCCAATTTTGTTTGAGAAAGAATTCGAAAACTCTTTTTTTAATAAAATTCCAAATCAAACAAAATCTTATAGTTATGACAATCAAGTAAAATGCATAGATAAAGATGCACAACAATTTATAGTGGTTCACTCTCTCAAAGAGCTACATCCACTACCTTGAATCAACATCCAAGGATTTTCCAAATCCACTATAATCAAAGTCTACAACACAAGTTTGAGGATCACCCACCAATGGTTTTGCAAGCAACCTCAATCCACAACACAATAACAATCAAAGGATAACCCAAAGGGTTTTTCAAGACAAACCTTTGATATTAATAGAATAAGAGAAGAGTGAGGAACAATATTACCAAGTGAGCTTGAGAAAAAAAAATACAACTCAATAGAATACTTCTACAAGCTCCTATTTACTTCTTCTTTGATGGATGATCAACAATGAAGCTCCAAGAAGATTTTCCTTTTTGTTTTTATGAGATAAAGGTGTTTGGAAAAATGTACTTTTAATGCTCTTTTAAATGTTCTTAAATGAACTCAATAATATTTTCAACAACCTTCTACTTTACTGCAGATCAAATGCCCTTTTTATATGTGAAGGGAAAAACTAGTCGTTACTGTCTGTAACGGTTAAATTTTTTGCAATAAAAATGAAAAATTGGACGACCAGTTTCTAAAATCGAACGTCCAATTTCCTTGTAAAAGGAAAATCGGATGAGCCCTTTTTAAAATAGGAAGACCGGTGTTGTTTTACAGAAAGAATGATATGATCCCCTTAAAAATCGGATATCCCTCTTAAAAATCGAACGACCGATTTTTCTAAAGCTAGAAAAATCGGACGACCGATTTTAAAATAGGCGTCCGATTTTTCTCCCTTGAAAAAATCGAATGACCGGTTTTAAAATCAGATGACCCTTTTTTGAGAAGGATTTAAAAGCCAGTTTTCTTTAAACAAAAAGAATTTTCCTTCACATTTTAAAGCACTTCAAAACATGTATTCTTGATACTCTTTAGAATAAGAAAACATTCAAAGGCATCAAAAACTCTTTCAAGAATACTTGAGTTTTTCAAGAATAGTTTATAAAAAGAAATTTATCCAAGGTGCTTTACACTTGATCAACAATCAAAGATGAGAGTTAGGGAGTTTCACAAAGTACCTTAGCATATCACTAACTAAGACACAAGTCTTCAAGGTTTTCAATGGCTTGATCTTTTCTCCTTCATTTTTCCTTGATCACCAAGATCTTTTGCTTCTAAGAGTGTAGTCTTGAGACTTCAAAGATGCTTCTTTTGTTCTATAGAGACTAAGCTTATAATCATCACACAAACATATGTTAATCATAATCAAAATCATATGCAATAATTCTCTTAGGGCTAACACCTATCATTTCACCCTTCTTGAAGTTGATTCATCCACAAATCGTCACCTTCAATTATAAAACAAGCAATGAGTACGAGGGAAATATAGGTATGGCAAGTAATAAGAAATACAACACAGTTATGGCTAAGAAGACATCTTATATTCAATCAAGCATTTGGAAGGTTAAGCTAAGAAAAAGTGAAAATTTTGATAAAGCAAGCTCAGAAAAAGCAAAGGCATCTCTCCCAAAAATTAGAAGTCAAAAGACAATATCCTTTCCATGATTTTTGTTGGATTCAAGCAATATGAGACTTTTTTAGCATAAAATATCATGGACAAATAGAAGTTTTCACAACAAATGCAAGCACAAGCAAGTAGAATTCCATTAGAATCAAGAATAAGCCATTTTCAGAAACTTTCACGGAAGGTAAGTGATATTCAAAACTTTTCTCGAGAAAATGTGCATAATTTAACTTATGTAGAATGCAATTTGAATTCAAGTTTAAGAAACAATCATAGATAGCAAGAAAATTCTTTTTGAAATATGAAAGAAATGAATAAAAGGTTTTAAAGTCATCTAGAGTTTCCTTTGAATCATTTTTCCATAATAAATCTTTTGATGGCAAAAGAAAATACCAAAAAGCTTCCATTTCCGTGATCAATGGTGCTCCAATAGAATTTGCTCCTATTTTATCCATATGCTCAAAACAAAAGGAACACTTCCATTTAACAAATGTGAAACATCAAGATCATTGGAAGTGTTAAGTCTCCTCTTTGCAAAGCCACATTTAAACAAAAACTCTTTGAAAATACGATGGTAAGAAAAAATATTTTCATTCAAATCCTCAAAAGGTGATACAAATGGTTTTTTCAACAAAGGATGGCAAAAACTCTTTCTTCCAAAAACCAAGTTTCCCAAAAATTCTTGGAAAGTGAGTGATAAAACAAAACACTATAAAAGACATGTTTCAAAGATATTGAGGACTTCATACACGAGAGTTTTCAAGTTCAAAGCATCCACATTTAAAGGAGTTCCATTTTAACAAAAATTGAGGTGGAGCATTAACATTCGTCACAAAGGAAATATGCAACCAAGACAAGGAACAAAATCCTCCAAGACTATTTTCCCTAATCAACTCATGAATATCAACAAAATATTTAAGCTTAAACTGTCATGAATCATTTTCAGATATTTCACAAATCAACAAGGGATCCATAAATCTAGAAGCATAGTCAAAAGGATCACGAGATAACTAACTAATCACCTTTAAATGTTTTTCACTAACAATGTTCCATAAAGAGTTAAGGAAAACATAAGATCATCACAAAAAATGCAAGCATGAGGAGACAACTTAATCTCTTTAAAGAAAAGTTCAAAGCATAAACAAAAGGAAGAAAGAAAAATTCTTGTTAATTTTGTGAAGATTCCATAAAGATTCTAATGAGAGTCAAGGCAACATCAACTACGTCGTCCCCAAAGGACCGATCACAGGGACACAAGCTAGGAAACTCCAAGACGAGGTTCGAGTTTTTCTCAACCAGAATAAAGTTATGGATCCTTGGAGGAGTCCACTTAGAGGCCAAATGGAGCTTAATATCATGATTATACAAGTGGAAAACCAACAGAAGATGTTGGAGGGCTTAAAAGATCCAAAACAAAGGGGAAAAGAGGATTCAAATTGGAAGATTTCTTCTTCATGAGAGCTTGAGAGAGCCTTCTCCATGACTTCTATTCTTGACTTCAAGGGTTGATCATCCTTGTGGCGTCATTCCTCTAGAATTCTAGTTCTAATGATTCTAGTGGGTATTTTACATTTCAACTCAAATAAAGGTCTTAGGTTCTTAGATGATCTAGGGTTTTATTTGTTTATTTTATGTGATTCTTTAAATAATGTTAATAGGTTCTAGTTTCTTTGCTATTCTAGAATTTTATTAGCTTCTTTTAAGTTCCTCTTCTTGCTTCTCCTTTGGATTTCTAGGGCATTGCTCTTTAGGGGTTTCTAGGGACCTTCAGGGGTTTATTTTGAGTTTATCTTTTGGAGGGATCTTGGGGAGTGAAATACTTAAAATTCTTCACTTAAAAACTTTTACATATTTGAAATTCTTATCAGCTGGTATCATATCATTGGCTCTAAGAGGTGAAAAATTCATGAGCTGAAATTCTTGTGTGGAGCAAAAAATTCCAGAAAATAGGGCATTCAAATTTCAGCCCAAAAAGTGCTTTTAAATGCATCCTTTTGTAAGTTTCTTGATTGAAAATTCATTTCTATATGTTATATAGTTGATATGGCTTCTATTCCTTGAAAATTTTTACCAAAAAGACTTCAAATGGAAGCCAAAATTGCAGAAATTTTCTCACTTATGGGATTTTCATTTTCTTTGGATAAAATTGAAATTAAAGGTTGCTTACTTGAGATATGAAGTTCCTCTTTGTTTATTATCCTTCTAGTATCAATTCTAAGTTTTTAAACATCAACTTTAATGAGTTGAAATGTTGAAATTTGCTTCCAATTGGTTGTTTTTCTTGTGTCTTATAGACCTCGTTTGATTAACCAAGAAAGCGAGCAGAATTCTAATATTTTGTTTATTACTTATATTTTGAGAAAGGAATTAGATTCTTAGGAAGTGGAAAAATAAATATAAAATATTGGGATTGTGAATCCCTACCTGGAGATGGTATTGTGATTCCTTTTCTTAGGATTTTAACAAAATAATAATAAAAATATTTTTTAAAATGAATAAAAAGATATACAAGACTCTTTTTTTTTCATATTTATAATTTACTATTTTCTTTATTCTTATTTATTCATTTCTCTCATACTCGGAACATTTTTTTCCAACTTTTTGCTGCTATATTATTACGTAAAAATATTAATATTCTCTAAGTTAATTTATAAAAGTGCTCTCTCTCTCTCTCTCTCTCTCTCTCTCTCTCTCTCTCTCTCTCTCTCTCTCTCTCTCCATAATTCACATACATATTAACATTTACACCTCACATGAAAAATAATTTTTTTTATAAACTAGATCTACATTAATTTTTTTAAGGTAGATGTATATGAAATTAACGAAAAATAATGTATAGAAATGGAATTAGAGTTCTTTGTTAAACATAAAGGCGCTTTTTGTTATGGAATTCATAATTTTATTTTGATTTTTTAAAAAAATAATATATTTAAATTGTATAACCCTTTTCAAAGATAATACATCAAAAATTTATATGAAATATTTATATGTAATTTAAATAATAATATTAAATTTTGGGTTAGATAAATGCACTAGGATCATTTTGGCCAAATTGATGTAAATATAAATTCCTTTCCCAGTTACATTTTATTAAACTAAATATTCATAAAGAATTCTTATTATTTTCCTCCTTAATTCCTATTTCAACTTTCCTTTCCTGTCAATCAAATGGGGCCCTAGTGTTATCTTTCTTGGATAAACTTGATTCCTTTAAGTTGTGTGTTGCTTTCTTTTGTGTTCTTCTTTCTATTTCATGCTTTTGAAACTTGTTTTGATTGTCAAGGTCCACTTAATGTTTGAAATCTACCGTATAAAATTTTCTTTGATTTGTTGCATTCCAAGTGTTTGACAAAATTCTTCAACTAGCTTGATTTCTAGTTAAAGAGTTCTTGAGTGTTTGGATGTATTTGAATGATCTTACCATTGAGTAGAAAGGATAGAGAAGGATTGAGATGGTATGGAGGGTTGGGGAAAAGGCAAGGGAAGTGAGTTTACTTTGAAAAGAGCCAAGAAGAGATCAAACACGAGTGGAATGAAATTGAGTAATCAAACACGTAATGTGAGGTCCTTTTTTTCTTGACCTAACTTTTTTTTGCAGGAATTTAGTTGAAAATGAGTGGAGAAAACATATTACTCCGGTTGATTCAATTAGTGCACACCTTAGCAATACTAAAACATCTCCTTCGGACTATGTGTTCCAAAATGCAAGCCATGCAACAACAATTCTAGAAGTTTCAAGATATTATGGCAACAATCCTAGAAAAAATGGATAGATAAGAAGAGAATTTTTAGAAGATGCAAAGTGATGAGTGAATGAAAACTCCTAATCCTATGGATAGTGGAATTAGGATTGGAGACCAAGGAGCCTCGTCTTTTATCAATATGAAGTGGAACAGAGTGAGGAAGGAGCATTGGCTGATAAAACACAAGGGTACCATTTATTTTATGGAGGGAGAATGGGAATAAGAGGGGGTAGACATGGGCGAAAAAGAGGAGGTCAAGAGAGAATGAATCGGGAGTTAGATAGGAATGAGGGAGTTCAAAGGGGGCAAGATGTACGATATGAGGATAATTATGGTCAACAAGAAGTGAGACAATGTAGGAGATATAGGAGGATAAATAAAGATGAAGAGGGAGACCTTGGTAGTACCAAGCTCAAGATTCCACAATCTCAAGGGAAAAATGATCCCGAGGCTTACTTGGAATGGGAGAAGAAAGTAGGCTTGGTGTTTGATTACCATTTTGAGATGAGGAAATTGAAGCTAGCAATGGTAGAGTTTGTTGAGTATGCCATTGTTTGGTGGGATCAATTAGTGACCAACCGAAGGAGATACCGAGAGCCATTGGTGGAATCATAGGAGGAGCTTCAGAGGTTGATGAGAAAGCCATTCATACCTTCCCACTATTACTGAGAGCTATACCAAAAGCTTCAAGGTCTCAAGCAAGGGAACAAGAGTGTAGATGAGTACTACAAGGAAATGGAGGTGGCTATTAGAAGGGTAACATTGAAGAAGATCGAGAAGCCACCATGGCAAGGTTTATGAGTGGATTAAACCAGAAGATAGCCAATGTGGTAGAGTTGCATCACCATGTGGAGATGGAAGGCCTAGTCCACATAGCTATAAAGGTGGAAAGGCAACTTAAGAGAATAGTGATGACAAGACCTTCTTACCCTCAAGTAAATCCTTCTTGTACTAAGCCACCATAGAAAAGGAAGAACCTCATGAGGCACCATCAAAGGAAGTTCCTAAAGGAAGGGAGGCGACATATAGAGACAAAGTAAAGTGCATAGTCGATGCTACAAGGAATAGAGAGGTCAAGTGCTTCAAGTGTTTAGGAAGAGGATATTATGCTACCGACTGTCCAAATAGGAGAGCCATGGTTATCAAGGATGGAGAACGGTACACCAATAGTGAATGGGAGGCTAAAAAGGAAGAAACTCAAGAGGAAAGTGAGGATGAAGACTCGAGTAGAGCCGTTGGAAGGGCTTATCCATAGTAAACATGAGGGCTTTGAGTACTCAAGGCAAAGTAGAAGATAAGGACGAAGAAATGGAGGACATCTTTTACACAAGATGCATGGTGAAAAAGAGATATTGTATTCTCATCATCAATAATGGAAATCGTACCAATGTGGTAAGTAAATACTTAGTGGAGGTCCTCAACTTAACCACTCCCAAGCATCCTAGACCATTCAAGTTGCAATGACTTAATGATAATAGTGAAGTTAGAGTGAACAAACAAGTGAAGATACTTTTCAAGATCGAAAAGTATGAAGATGAAGTATTGTTTGATGTGGTGCCTATATAAGCGGGACAAATGTTACTAGGGCAACTATGGCAATTCAATAAGAAGGTTGTTCATGATGGCTACAAAAACACAAATTCCTTGTTCTAAAATGAGAAGAAGATCACTCTTGGACCTCTTACTCCAAAGCAAGTGCATGAGGATCAAATTCAAATGAAATAAAAAAGAGAAGAGGAAAAAGGAAATGAGAGAAACAAAAATGTGGGAAGAAAAAAGAAAGAGGGCGTGAGCAAAGGAAAAAGATAAGAGTGAGAGTGAAAGAAAAGAGAGGAACAAAAGTAAAAGAGAGAATCAAGAAAAGAGTGGGAAAATGAGAGTGAATTTCTTTGCAAAAGAAAGTGAGATTGTGGAAGCCATTGAGATGCTTGAGCCGATAATCTTACTAATGCATAAACGCTCTTATTTGACTACTAATGATGTTTGCTCATCTTTGCCCATATCCATTGTAGAGGTGATTCAAGCCTATGAAGATGTGTTCCCAAAAGTAGTTTTAGACGGACTTCCCCTCTTAGGGGCTTAGAACACCTTGACTTCATCCTGGGAGTATCTATTCCAAACCGTCCCACTTACCGAACTATCCCAAGAAGACCAAGAACGTCAAATGGAGGTGTTGCTATCAAAGGGACATATACAGGAGAGCTTGAGCCCAAGTGCAGCACCGGTATAGTTAGTGCCCAAGAAGGATGGGACATAGAAGATGTGTGTGGATTGCTGCAGTATCAATAACATCATGGTAAAGTATCGTCATCCCATCCCTAGACTTGATGATATGCTTGATGAATTGCATAGTTCAAAATTTTTCTCAAAAAAGTTTCTTAAATCAGAATATCACTAAATACAAATTAAAGAAGGTTATGAGTGGAAATTAACGGCTTTTAATATGAAACACGGCTTGTATGAGTGGCTTGTGATGCCTTTTGGTTTATCTAATGCACCTAGTACTGTCATGTGTCTTATGAATCATGTGCTTAGAGATTTCATTAGGAAATTTGTTGTGGGATATTTAGATAATATTCTCATTTTTAAAAAAACTCTTGATGAGCATGTGATGCATTTTAAAATGTGTGCTTGATGCCTTAAGGAATGAAAAGTTATATGTTAATCTTGAAAATGCAATTTTCGTTTGGATAAGAATGCTTTTCTTGGTTATGTGGTGAGTGCACAAAGTATTGAGGTTGAGCAAGAAAATGTGAAAGGCATACATGAGTGGCCTACCCCTAAGTCTGTTACATAGGTTAGTTGTTTCCAGGGCCTAGCTAGTTGTTACCGTCAGTTCAAAACAATAGGATTTAAGTGGGAGGAAGCCCAAGAAAAGGCCTTTAGAACTCTTAAAGAAAGACTTTGCAACACTACCTTATGGCCAAAGAGTTTGTGATATACATAGACCATGCGAGTCCTAAAAACTTGAAGGGGCACCCCATGAAGTCGGACAATCTCATCTACATAAATTTGTGCCAACTTGTCCAAAGGGTATGTCATATTAATGGCAATAAAATAAGCCACTTTTGTTAAACGATCAACGACTACCCAGATAGCATCCTTATATCCCTTGGTCCGGGATAATCTTGTGACAAAGTCCATTGTCACATGATCCCATTTCTATTCGGGAACAGGTAGCGGGTGTAGTAGTCCTACTGACTTTTGATGTTCCGCCTTAACCCTTTGACATGTAAGACATGCTGCTACATACTCCGCAATTTCTCTCTTCATTCCGTTCCCCCAAAACTTTTACTTTAAGTCTTTATACATCTTATTCTCTCCAGAATGCATTGAATACTTACTTCTGTGGGCTTCCTCTAGAATCTTGCGCTTAAGTTCAGTATCATTGGGTACACCCAACCGATTCCAAAAGTACAGGCTCCCATCAACTTCTAATGCTCGAAAATCTTCCAATTTCTTAGCTTCCACATGGTTTTTGAACTCCTGGAACCCTGATTATTCTTTTGGGCGCTTCTAATATCCTGTTGTAGGGTGGATGTTAAGCTAAGACTTGATATATTTGCTTTTCTACTCAATGCATCTGCCACCACATTTGCCTTTCCTGGATGATAGTTAATCGGGCATCGATATCCTTCCAGCATTCCATCCATCGACATTGTCTCATGTTCAAGTCCTTCTGAGAAAATAGATACTTTAAGCTCTTATGATCAGTGATATCTCATACTTAGCCCTATACAAGTAGTGTCGCCACTTCTTAAGTGCAAACACGATGGCTGCTAATTCCAAATCGTGTGTCGGATAATTCTGTTCATGATCCTTCAAATTTCTTGAAATATATGCGACAACCTTCCTGTCTTGCATCAACACAGCTCCTAGACCTTCCCCTGAAGCATCGGTATACAGTGAAAATTCCTTGTTCGGATCGGCTAATGTTAACACTGGTGTCGACGTTAGTCGGTTCTTCAACTCTTGAAAACTCCTCTCACACTTCTCCGTCCACTCAAACTTAGTTGCTTTTCTGGTTAATTGTGTTAGAGTTCCAGCAATCCTAGAAAAGTCTTTTATGAATCTTCGATAGTATCCCGCCATACCCAAAAAACTTCGTACTTCGGTTGGTGTTTTGGGTTGTGTCCAATGGGTCACTGCTTCTACTTTCACCGAATCCATCAAGATTCCTTCCTGGGTGATAACATGTCCTAGGAAAGTAACTTGACTCGTCCAGAACTCATATTTGCTAAACTTAGCATACAACTTATGCTCCCGTAAGGTTTGCAACACTTTTCGAAGATGTTTTTCATGAGCTTCAGGATTGGGTGAATAAACAAGAATATCATCAATAAAAATCACCACAAACTTATCCAGGTAAGGACTAAAAACTCTATGCATCAAGTCCATAAATGTCACAGGTGCATTAGTTAATCCAAACGGCATAACCACAAACTCGTAATGCCCATATCGTGTGTTGAAAGCCGTCATCGGAATATCCTTTTCTCTTATCCTGACTTGATAATACCCCTGCCTCAAGTCCAATTTGGAAAAACATCCCGCTCCTCGGAGTTGGTCAAATAACTCATCAATGAGGGGTAGTGGGTATTTGTTCTTGACTGTTACACTATTCAATCCTCTGTAATCTATACACATCCTGAGGATTCCATCCTTCTTCTTTACAAACAAAACTGGCGCTCCCCAAGGAGATGTACTTGGACGAATGTATCCTTGCTGCAACAATTCTTGTAGTTGTTTTTTCAACTCTTTTAGTTCATCTTGTGCCATCTGATATGGAGTTCGAGATATTGGTTTAGCATCAGGTACCAATTCTATACCGAACTCCACTTCTCAATCTAGGGGTAACGTCGTCAACTCCTCAGGAAAAATATCCACAAACTCCCTCACTACGAGTAATGTTTCTAATTTTACCTCCTCCTTAAGCTTGTTGAGTAAATATGTTAGGTACCCTCGACATCCTTTCCATAATAACTTTCTAGCTTTCATGCCAGACAAAAAAAGATTCTCTCGTTTTGTTCGCTTCCGTTGGAACACCAGGATTGGCATACTAGGTTGGCTAAACTTAACCAACTTCCGTCGACAATCTACTTGGGCATAATGTTTAGACAACCGGTCCATCCCAAGTATCACATCATATCCCTCCAATGGTAAGGCAATTAAATCTCCAAATAAAACCACATTCTCGACACATATGTCACAATCAGGGTACTTTACCTCAGTTATCTTATTCACGCCCATAGAAGTGCTAACTATCAACTGGTAATACATGTTAACAAAAGGTATAGGAATGTGTTTTATGAAATGCAAACTCACAAAAGAATGCGTAGCTCCAGGGTCAAATAGTACTGTTGCTGGTTGAGAAAAGATTTGTATCATACCTTCAACTACTTCTGCTTTAGTACCTACGGGCAATCCATCTAGTGCATAAACTTTAGCTTTTACTTGTGGCTTATTATTCCTTCCTTCTGTTGCTCCTCTCACAACCGGGGGTCGGCCTGCTCTTCTGGATGTCTCTGGAGGTACTTGTTGCATCTCAGGGCACTGGTCCTGGTTTTCCACACCGATAACATAGTCTTAACTTCTGATAACACATTTCGGCCACATGTCCACTTCGTCCACAGTATGTATATACTCTATGGGCTCCTCCAGGGTCTAGGATTGGTCGGCCTTCATTTCCAGTCCTTTGTTCACCACGGGATCTCTTGAAATCTCTAGGTTTCCATGGTCCTTGTCCAGGACGTTTATATGGAGTCGCCGCTGAAGCAATGGTTGTTTTCCTCTGTATAACCGCTTGATCAGCCATTTCTGTTCACGTGGAGGCTTCAACTGCGGCCGTGAATCCCATCGGTGGCAAGGGAGCCAATGCACGTTGCAGTTCAACCTTTAATCATTTTACAAATTGTCACGTATTGTTTTCATCAGTATCTATCAACCTTACTCAATACTTAGCCAACCTATTAAACTTTGCCGTATACTGGGCAACTGTCAGGCTACCCTGTCTCAATTGCTGAAATTCATCCTCCCGTCGCTCACGAACCCAACGAGGTATGTATTCCTTTCTGAATTCTTCTTGAAAATTGTTCCAGGTCCATGGTTGGTTCTTAAGTGTCCGAGCTTCAGAAGCTCTAAGCCACCAATCCTTTGCCATTCCTCGAAGTCTAAAAGCTGCAAACGTTACCCTCAGGGTATCCTCGTACTTAAGGGTATCATAGATATCATTCAACTGCTCAAGGAATAGTTCAGTTTTAATTTCTTGCTAAACTTCTCCATAGAACTCCGCGGGTCAAAACTTGAGAAATCGTTCTAGTGCTTCATCTGCTCCAGTGGCCGGTACTCGTTCATTCCTCCTTGTGGCCATTGAAGTTTCTAACAATTCTGTCATCTTGATCATAAAATTCTCAATTACCTTGTGTGTGGCTTGTCCTGGACGAGGTGTGGCCTTCCTTATAGGTTCAGACTGTCTATTTTCAGAACTTCCAAACACAGCCTCATCCGCATGGATGGGAGATTGTGAACCTGACATGTTTCTAAAAACCAAAAAGTTCCAACACTAATAAACATCTAAGGTTACAGATACTCTACAACAAGTAAACATGAATTTATCACAGCATCAATATCAATGCGTACATATAAACATATATATAACTCAAATAAGGATTTTTAGTACAAGTAGTGTCAAGATACAACCAGATCATCCTGGTTCTACCACCCAAAAATATAGGGCCGGGTTACTATATATGTCCAAAACCCGAGGACCTCATATCTATGATCCTAAGCCTACTGTGTCAAGTACCAACAAAAACACTACCCGTACCTATCCAAGTGAGTAAATATGCACACCTACCTATATTTTATCCAACACCTATACCGCCTGAGGACACTGGCTACTAGAACATCCTGGTCGGGACTCCAGCTCATCACGTGCTCTATCCACTGAATCTCTAGAAGTACCAAGGAACTGGGCGATAAACCGCCTATGCCAGTCCCGCTCGTGAATCAGTTCCATAATCTCTCTCTCTTGGGCCGCATGTGCCTCCTGCGCCTGACCTAGCTCCGCCTCTAGCATAACGGCCCTCGCTGTTGCCTGTCGATGTGCCTGTCAAGCCGTATAGAACAGGGCATCTACCTGGGAAATCTCCTCTCTCAGCTCCATAATCTGCTATCCAGCGGCCTCAACCCGCTGCTCGCGCCACAAACAATAACCACAGATGTCATGCTCCCTGACCCCACCCCGAAGTAGTGATTGTAGTGCTGGAAAAGGAGATACAGACTCTATGAGTGGAATAGGGGTAGGGGATGCTACTACTGGCAAACTATCTTCTACAAAGGTACCCATATCCCCAGTGACCACCGGTGCCACTCTCTCTGGTTCGGGCGTCATCTCCGAGTCTGACGTGGGCTCACTAGGGTCCTCTTCTATCGATGTTCCAAGCCCCATTCCCGGTGCCACTGGTGCCACCTCTGGTCTTTCTACTGACTCATCATCGGAAAGGTCAATCACTGGAATTGGTTCCCTCTCTGGGACGATCTCCCTAAGGGAATATGATGATGATGATGTAGTCCCGCTAGGCTCATCTACGAGGGGGCCCTCCCTGTATGTCCATCTATGATAAGGGTGTGCCATCTAGTACCTACAAAACAAAATCTTAGGGTCAGTAATAACTATAAATCATATGGTTAACTTTAAAGTTTAAACAGTTGACTCTTATAGCTTGTCTAAAATCCAATGTTTCAAACCTAGTATCGAACCTAGATACTCTGATACCACCTGTGATGCCCCCAACTCTGCCACTAGGTCAACTGCGGTTGAATAGGGCATCTGCGTGCCTCTTGGCACTAATTTATAAGCTCCACAATGAAACACAACCCTAAAACCACATTAACAGGTATATACACAAAGTACACAGAAAACTTAAGTAAACTAGATACTACTAGTGCGCTTAGAACACAGGATCTAAAAAAAAACTTATCATGATCGTTTTATTATAAAAACAAAAGTATCTTATATCAACAACTTTACATGACAATATGAAAAGAAACTTTACAACCGGTTTAAGTCTTGGAAAGATAAAACATAAACATATGCCCTTCTGGGGAGATTTGATCCAAAACTCCTGGCCTAAAACTTCGGTAGCTTGCTGGACCCCTGACCGTCCCGAGCTAATCTGAGAAGAAAACATGATATGGAAAAATATGAGCACGAACGCTCAATGAGTCCACGTGTGTATGTGCTATAGTGATTTCTTTAAAACAATGATGATGCCGTTTCACAAAACTGTTCATGCAATGTTATAAGAAAACATTTTCTTTTATTATTTTAACAAAACTGATGCTTGAACCTACATGAGGGTTTCGAGCGCAGCTGCGAAGTCTGAGCGAATCAAGACACATCAGCGCAGCTTCTACGCCCAAATTTAAAAGAACATGTAATGCAACAGTGGGACTCCACGGACAAAGTCCGGATCCCCAAAATGAGGCCAACGAAACCAAGTTCCGGCATCTCGTAGTCAATACCAGCCAAACACCATACAAGTGCTCGATTACAAACAACCACACTCCCATATCACTGGTCAAAACAGGTTACAGACTCCTGGGGCACCTACCAAGTCTGCATGGGGCCAACCTCAGTTTTGAGCCCCTCATGACTCTCCACTAGGCGACCGTCCCACCGTAGAGCATGATGCGATGTTCACGTAAATACCGATTGGGCCACGCCCTCAAGGTACTACGCCCCTCTTCAAGTGGATCCACCCTTAGAGTCAAAAACCCGTCCATATTATCGAAAGAGGTCCTAGTACAGAGAACTAGCCAAGTACAGTGCAATTCGCTAACGCGTCCGTTCACTTGATTTTGATCAAATTTTAACCCTGGTCGGAATGAGGTTTTCATATGTATTTACAAAATGAAGGGTCATTTGCCCGGCTGTCGTAACAGATTCAAGTCATAAACATTACAGAGTAGTAAAAATCCTCATCCGCCAGTCATCACATGCTTATGCAAATTTTACAATTATGCCAATGCCAGATCTATATTCATGCATGTCAAAACACGTAACTTTTCAAGCTAGAACATTTTCCAATATATAAATATTTTCAGAAAAACCTACGTACGATAAACTTCTTATTCACTACCATAATAATCTGTTTTAAAGGAAACACCTATATAAAGCACCGCTCCTATGTATTTTTCTAGGGAACACGTAACACATTGTGAAAAAAACCTCCAAAAATACACTGAGTGATATCGTTCCAAAAATAGTAACATTTTGTGATGGTACGAGAAAAAAACATATTTATACATCTTGTAATATTTGAAATAATATAATAAAATGGAGTTTGTAGACTCACATGGATGTAGATCTGGTGCTAAGATCCTACAAAATAATAATACGAAAATACTTAATACCTGGGTACCATCAAATAGTCCTATTCCCTAAATAATATCAAAATCCTACGAAAAAAAACTTAGGAAGTATATATATATACCTATATCATGTTATATATATTTATAATAATTCTTTAAAAGATCGAAAATTCTATACTCTTAAAAAATATATTCTCCCAAGAAACCATAATTAACTATATACTATATACTAAAAATCCATTTAAAATATTTAAATCCTAGCTCCTGTAGAAAAAATAATCACATTGTCTGCAAAGCTAAGTTAAAGGGTTGTCGTCCGATGGGTACACGAAAGTGACGAAGTTGCTTTGACTACAGAACCATGCTTAAAAAAAATAATACACTTAAACTATATACATAAATATTATAATGAAAATATAAAGGAAAGAATGAAAAAAATAATATATGAAACTAACCTTAATATGATTATTGTCCTCAGATTGTTCTTGTTGCCAAACAAATGGCATACAAGCCATGCATATATAGTGACTTGAATAAAAGAAAAGAAAGGAAAAAAAATGAAGTTGTGAGGCGATTAAGGAGGAAAGAGAAGGAAAAAGAAAAAGGAGAAAATTGGTGAGGTGCCGCCTGTGTCGTGAAGTGTCTGCCTGTTTCCTTAATTGCGAAGTTTTTTTTCTTTACCTTATATGAAAATGCAAAGTATTTAAATTTCTAAAATAATCACACTAGGTATTAAAAATAAAATCCACTTAAAGGCATTTATAAACCTTAATAATAAAACATCAATATAATAAAATTTTATTCTTATTCCTAAGTATCCAAAATACTATTAAGTGTCAAAAACACTATATCCCACCAATATAAATCCAAACTCTATTCATAACGTTCGTACTTTTAAAGTCATGCTAGGTGCTTATGGGGTAGGGTGTTACAAAGTCTCGTTACTCTTTTTAACTCATCCCTTGACCTTACCAGTTCTAGTTCACACCTTCTCCTTGTGGCAGTTAAGTTATCCCACCAAAAACTAGCATAATTCTGGAGACCAAAATGCAAATAACACCTTTTCCTTCTCATAATAATCACATTGTTCAAGTCTACAAGACATATCACTTTGCCAACCTAAGTACTATTTCGGATCACTACTTCCATAGAACAAAGAATGCCCTTATCACAAAATATGAAGTTGCCTCCTCTCTCTTGACTTTTATACTTCCCTTTCCCCCTCTATCATAAATACTCCTATATTTATCCCAATGTTCTCTTCCTCTATCTTCGTACAAGTTCCCTCATAACTCTCAGTGATTTTCCAATTTCCATCATAGCCACCATGACCATAATCATCTTCCCAATATTCATCACCCCTTACTTTAATACTTTCATAGCTTGAATACATGGTGATTAACCTGCAAGAAATGTTAGTACAAAGAAAACACAAGGCCTCAATTCACTCCCTTACGTGTTATTCTCTTGTTGATTCACTTCTCTCGTGTATACTCTCTTATGACTTTTATTATAATAGTTTACTTCTCTATCTTTCTTTCAACTCCCCTTCTTTGGAGTTAGTCCAACTAGGTAGTCTCCAAGTCCAAAGGATTTTAAAAGGAAAAAGGGGTTCTAGAGAAAAAAAGAGACCTTAACAAACAACAAGATAAGAGGATCACAATTATGTAACACCATGATCAACAAGACAAGAAAACAATTCATGGAACCAAAGAGAATATTAAGTAGGATATATAAGAACCAATGATAAACAAAGCTAAACTTCCAACAAAGAACTCAAGAAAAGAGATACAATTCTACATATATAGTTACTTCCACTAGAAAATTAGAGTTAGAAAAGGTAAGACATCATATGAGAATCAAGAGCACATTTGGTTGAGTTAAAAATAGAGCAAAAACATTAGTTGTGACATTTCATCAAATACTTGATAGGCATTTTTGGGTAGAAGGAGACCTCATATCTCAATATTTATGAGAAATTTCAATGGCAAACTTTCCCAAATCAATATACTAACGCATAAGAACAATTCTCCACAAGAAAAATAGTCATAGGATTGAATTTTGTTACTCTTTTGTGAGCTGTAATTTTCCATCATTTTGGTAATTTTTTATAAAAGAATTTCTTGAATGCTACTAATACATCTTCAACCACCACAATTTGTAAACCCAAAAGCTCTTATACTAATTTGATAAGAATCACTCAAACACTAGATTAGAAGTCAAGAAATTCAAAGAACAAAATAGGAATTTGTAGAGAACAAAAGAACTTAGATAAATCATATTGAAAATTAAACCTTATCCAACAACCCTTGAAGAACTAGCAACAAGCACCATTGAAATAAAGTTAATTTATTCCCCAAACATTAACTAAGAACACAAGAACAACAAAAGAACTTGAACCCAAGAATTAGAAGATGAAGGTACTCACTTTACACTCTAAATAAGAACTCTAACACAACAAAGTGATTAGAATTCCCTGGATGAGAATGGAATGGATTATCCAGTAGTTTAGAGACAATATTCAAGGGTGGAATAAACCCATAGAAGAGTCTTATAAGAAGAAAAGGAGAAACATCTCCACTTTCAAGTTGAACATGTAACTGGCACTTCTTTCTATAGTTCTGGCACCGGGTCTATTTTGAGGCTTTAAAAGACAGATTCAGATCTTGGTGTCTTCAGCAAGTTGTGTATCTTTCTCTTAACTTTCTATAACAACTTGAATAATCTCATTTGAACTTGTATAACTCAAGTTATGGTATTTTTACCAAGATATGTCAAAACTAGAATGCAATCCAAATATGGGAAGCTTTTCCAAGGATTTGATGTACCAAACGAGCTTCGATTCAGACATACTTTGCCATTAGAATACTCAAAAAGTCTTCTACAAAGTTGATAAAGGCTAAATCTTTATTCTCGGATTGTAAGATTGTCAAAAATATGTTTGAAGCAAAAGTGTCCAAGCTTCAAAGAAAAGCAAGATTACAATCTTTTATCTTTTATTCGCACCGAGGATTTGGGATAGTTGTACGGCCTCTTTCTTTGGTGTGATGCCTAGCGGGGGGGAGGAGGAAGAGTAGGAGATAGGAGATCTTTCATTTATATTATGAAAAAGAATGTAGTTAATAAAACTCTCTTTTGAAGGAAAAAGAATGTGAATTTTATTCCTCTTCGTAATGTATTTGGATTGAAATTAAAAAATAATAATTTTTTTACTTTTGACTCAATATTTTTTCTCACAATTTTATCATAAATTATTTAATTTTTACGAAATAAAAAAATAATTTTATTATTTACAAGGAATTCTTACATGCAAAATATTAATACAAACAAATAAGAAATCTAGTAACAAATAATTTTTATAAAAATTTGGTGAGTCGTTACAATCTTTGGATAATTCTTGTCTAGAGAATAAAATCCTCTGATTTTGTTGGTGAAGAGAACTCGAAGAAACTTTCATACTTGAAACCGAAGGCTAGTTTTGATTTGGAGAATTTGAAAATGGAAGAAGATAGTTAATTTATTTACAATATCAAAGAAATAAATATATATAAACAAATGGAAATTATTTGATTGGTCAAGCTCCCTTCCATAAGTGATATGGCACCATTTCATTTGTTAGACTATCCCTTGAATTCTCATTAGTTAGAATCTTTCAATCTTGAAATTTGTCTAAATTTAATTGGTCAAAAAATATTTTAAATTAAAATAAAACTTGAGAATTTAATTTACAAATTTTTTATATTTACTTTTTTTTTATAAATAAAATTTTCTATGATTACATTTAGTTTTTCAAAATCAAATATAATTCAAATGCACCGTTTTAAAAAAAAGTATATTTATTTGTTTTTGTTAACTTTAAAAAAGAACATCTATCACAGATATTAGAAATAATTAAACTTCCCTTAAAAAATTTATTAAACTTTAAAAGAATTAAAAAAATAAAAGAAAACTTACACACGGTCACAAACCGAACCGAAGTATGACTGAATGGATGCTTTTGGCTTGTTCCCTATTCGCCAAACCCACACTGGTAGACGTCAGGCTAATTCAAAGCCTTTGCTGTTTTTCCCCTCTCGAATCCCTACACATCTCAACTCTCTTATGACTTTCATCCAAGTCACTTTTCTTAATCCCACTCCCACATACTCCTCTACTCTACTCTACTGTACTCTCTCTTTAATCAGACTGACCATCTTACGCCAGTCCTCATTAACAATAATATCAAATATCAATTTTGGATTTAGATTATTAGAAGGTGTGAGATGATCTGGGATCTTTCACGGTATTGAAAGACAAAAATTTGCCTTAAAATTTACTAACGCTTACAACATAAATCAAAATCATAACAATTTATAAATTGAAAATTCAGAATCTAATGGTAGTACATACAAAAAATCATTTCCGTCATTGAAAAAATTAAAATTTTGACATTAAAACTTGCAGATTTGAACCCTTATCTTAGTACCCATTCTGAAACTCAAATCACTTGAGATATGCTGATACAAGTGAGTCTTTCTTAAATGTGTTTTTGTTAGACATATATTTAAAATAGGATTACTATTAATCTTAAACTGTGTATAATTATATTTCCTAGTTGTATTTAGTTAGGACTTCTACTTATAATCTGCTTAGGATTTGTCACTTGGACAATCTATAAATTGTACACTATTCTCACAATAATGAGACAGAAAACATAAGATTGTTTTTCCCACTGGAAACTTTCATGGTATTAGAGCCAATTGTCTGAAATTTCTCACAATGAGTAACGACAATATTGGCAATGTTGATAATGACATGGTGGAAGAAAGCCATGCTCACAGAATAAAGAAAGATGCTTATTATGTCGCATCCACCGATGGACCTGGATTGATTCTAACAAAGGTCCAGTTAAAAGAGACAAAAACAAATAATAATTATGCAGAATGGGCAAGAGCCATGCGCATGGCCTTGAGATCGAAGAAGAAGTTGGGATTCATTGACGGAATAATTCCAATTCCTGAAGGTGATCCAGATAAAAAAGAAGAATGGTGGGAGATCAATAATCTTGTAAACTCTTGGATTCTCAACACTATCGAACCCTCTCTCCGATCCACCATATATCATTCTGAGAGAGCTGATGAATTATGGATAGACTTGAAGGAACGATTTCTAGTTGGCACCGGGCCGCGAATATATGAATTAAACGTAGCATTGGCAAACTGTAAACAAGGTGGTGATTCAATGCACGTGTATTTTTCACGTCTGAAAAAGGTATGGGACGAACTAGAAAACTATACTCAACTTCCGTCCAGCACAGACACAGAACTATTGACCTTTATCATAAAAGAAAGAGAAAACGAGAAGGTTTTCTAATTTTTAATGGGATTAAATAGTGCAATTTATGGCACTGTTCGTTCCCATATGATCCAACAAGAACGTATACCCAAGTTACGTACAGTTCTTGCTCAAATTTGCAAAGAAGAACAGCACAAAAATTCGACACGAAAAGAAGACTATTCTAGAGACGGCGCCGCCTTCGCCGCCACCAGAGCCGCCGGAGCTGCCGCCGCCTCCAAAAAAAATCGCAGCAATTTTTCTTCACAAAATTACTGCACCTACTGCAAAAGAGCAGGCCACGACGTCACCGGATGCTTCCAGCTTGTGGATTATCCGGATTGGTGGCCTCGGAACTCATCCCAGCTCGCCGGCCGCGGCTTCTCACGGCGAATAACAGCAAAATCTGGCACGGCGACAGATCTGGGCGAGGCGGCAGACAGCACCCGCAGACGCCAATACCGCGCGCAATAAATGGAGGACGACCGTCGGAGGCGTGGGCGAATTCTGCCTTAGTCCGGCAAGCACAAACGGCGGCGGAGATTTTCAGCAGAAACAGGCGCGCTGGAGAAGAAGAGGGACGCGGGCCGGGCGGGCCGATCTACAGTGACGGGCCGGGCAGCGGGCTGAGCTCTTGCAGCAACGGGTCGGGCAGTACCGGGCAGGGCCCGGCCCCCTTTTGACCAATGGTCAACACTGTTGACTGCACTACAGACCTCAAATAATACGCAACCTGAAAAGTTATCTGGTATGGAAAATTTATGGATTTTAGATTCAGGGTGTTCTAACCATATGACTGGTAGGAAATTTTTTTTACACAATATACATCCTATCTGTCCGCATATTATTGGATTACCTAACGGTGCCAAAACTTTTGCTGTGCAAGAAGGAATAGTCTCTTTAAGTCCTACATTAAAACTCCACCAAGTGTTGCTAATTCCTGAACTCACATGCAATTTAATTTTTTTGTCTCAATTGGCACAAGACTTGCAATGTTAGACTTGCAATGTTTTATCACTCTCTCTGACAAATTTTGTTTTATACAGGACCGTATCTCGATGAGGCCGATTGGAGTGGGTGAGTAGAGAAATGGGATTTTCTTCTACAAACCTATGGAATTAAAGGAATTATACGCCTTTTCTAGCACGGTCCTTGACTCAAGCACATTATGGCATATACGGTTGGGACATCCTTCATATTGTGTCGTCAATAATTTTTTGGGTAATTCTAAAGACTCTACAACTAGAAGATCGCCTTGTAATATTTGTCTACGTGCCAAACAAACTCGTGATTGTTTTCCTCTTAGCATCAATAAAGCATCTACAATTTTTGACCTAATTCATTGCGATCTATGGGGCCCATATAAATCCAAATCAACTATAGGTGCTTCATATTTTCTTACCATCTTAAATGATTATTCTAGGGCTATTTGGATATATCTACTGTTAGAGAAAAGTGAAGTTGCATCTATTCTTCAAGATTACCTTACCATGATCAAAACACAATTTCACAAAACTGTCAAGACAATCCGTAGTGATAATAGGACAGAATTTGCACCCCTAAAGTCGTATCTTGCTAACCATGGCATAATCCACCAAACTACTATTGCTGGCACACCACAACAAAATGGAAGGGTTGAACGCAAGCATAGACATATCTTAAATGTAGCTCGGGCATTACAATTTCAAGCAAATTTACCTATAAAGTTTTGGGGAGAATGCATTTTGACGGCTAGGTATCTCATTAATCGAACTCCCTCAAAATTGTTACAAGGTAAGACTCCTTATGAGTTGCTATACGAAAAGAAACCATCATATTCTCACATTAAGAGTTTTGGGTGCTTAGTTTATGTTCACAACCATGATACTCCAAAAGATAAATTTCGCGCCCGCAGTAGACCGTGTGTTGTCCTTGGCTACCCTCTTCATAAGAAAGGATGGAGATTTTATGACTTGCAAACAGAAAAATTCCTTGTGTCCTGAGATGTGATTTTTGATGAAACAAGAATTCCATTCCACGAAAAATCAGATACTTCAATTTCTACAGACTTCACACAATTTTACAATTTTGGAGATCAAGTTTTGGGCTACAAGCAACATAGTATGCAAGATAGGGGGATTTTAGCACATAACATACCCAGACCAGATCAAATAAATCCTACCCACAGCCCACCTGCAAACCCAGATCCACCAACCCCTTCTCGCAGCCCACTAACCCACGGCCCCGCTCCACTATTCCCTACCCACAGCCCACCTCCACTTTCCTGCACTGACCCACACCTCTCTTCCGGTCCACCAAATACACAATCCCGCAGCCCAGTTCAGCGAAGCCCACCACCAACCTCTCCCGCAGCCCCACTCCACACTAGCCCAAGTAGCAATCCACATCAGCCTCCTTGCGACAAAACAAATATTGAGCCAAATTATAGCCCACTTCAGGAAGATATTCTTGCCAGATTGACGCAAGACAATCTGCCAACTAATGCACCAAGACGAAGCACTCGAATTAAACATATTCCGACTTGGCTCCAAGATTATGATTGCAATGCCATATGGAAGTCCTCTATATCTCATTCCTCCTCTGCTCTCTCACCCTCTTCGAACCTCTCAGGTACGTCCCTTTATCCTATAACAAAATTTGTGGACTATAGCAAATTTTCTAATTCACACAGGCAATGTTTAGCATCTGTAGCAACGGAATCCGAGCCTACCACTTATTCTGAAGCAGTTTCTAATCCTCTCTGGCGCACCGCTATGCGCCAAGAGATTGATGCTCTTGAACAAAATGGTACATGGACTTTAACCTCCTTGCCTCCTGGAAAACGTGCTCTGGGGAGTAAATGGGTCTACCGAATTAAGTACAAAGCAGATGGCACCATCGAGCGATATAAAGCCCATTTGGTAATTTTGGGAAATACACAAATGGCAGGTATTGATTTCACAGACACCTTTGCTCCCGTTGCTAAAATGGTCACCGTTCGTACTCTACTTTCCGTTGCCACTGCTCGCAACTGGCCTATCCATCAAATGGATGTTCACAACGCCTTTCTCCATGGAGATTTACAAGAAGAAGTATATATGCGACCACCTCCAGGTTTTCGTACCTGTTTCAAATGACAAGTCTGTCGTTTGAAGAAATCTTTATACGGTCTTCGCCAAGCCCCTCGATGTTGGTTTTCAAAACTAACTACCGCTCTCCGTAGGTATGGTTTTTCTCAGTCTTATGCAGATTACTCTCTCTTCACATATTCTCGAGGGAATATTTATCTATGTGTTCTTATTTATGTGGATGATTTGCTCATTACTGGAAATTTCCTATCCAAACTTGAAAAATTCAAAGCTTCATTACATAAGTGCTTTCACATGAAGGATTTGGGATCGCTCAAATATTTTTTGGGCATAGAAATTGCGAGAAACTCCACGGGATTATTTTTATGCCAAAGAAAATACACATTGGAAATTCTCTCTGAAATGGGTTTATTAGGTGCCAAGCCGGCATCTACTCCTGTGGAACCTAATCATCAGCTGGCAAAGGCATCTGGATCATTGTTTGATAACCCAGATCGCTACCGCAGACTCATAGTCAAGCTAATATATCTCACACTCACTCGGCCTGAACTAGCATATGCTGTACATACGCTTGCTCAATTTATGCACGCCCCTCGTCATGCTCATTGGGATGCTGCTATACGAGTTGTCCGTCATCTGAAAGGGAGTCCTGGACGTTGCATTTTTCTTCCCTCTAACTCTCCTCTTTCGTTAACTGCATATTGTGACTCCGATTGGGCCACCTGCCCGATAACTCGAAGATCTCTCACTGGTTATTTTATCTCTCTTGGTGGGTCTCCTATTTCTTGGAAGACAAAGAAACAACATACTGTTTCTCGTTCATCTGCCGAAGCTGAATATCGTTCTATGGCTATGACATTATGTGAACTAAAATGGTTATCTATTCTCCTGCGGGATCTTCATGTCCCTGTCACTCGCCCCATTCCATTACATTGTGATAACCAGGCTACTCTTCATATCGCCGAAAATCCTGTGTTTCCCTGAACGCACACATTGAAATAGATTGTCATTTTGTTCGTGATGCTTTCCAAGACGGTTTTATCCTTCTTGCATATATTCACAGTGAAGAACAACCTGCAAATATTCTCACTAAAGCTCTTCATCCGACACATTTTCATCGATTAGCTTCCAAGTTTGGCATTTCTGACCTTCATGCTCCAACTTGAGTGGGAGTGTTAGACATATATTTAAAATATGATTACTATTAATCCTAAACTGTGTATAATTATGTTTTCTAGTTGTATTTACTTAGGACTTCTACTTATAATCTGCTTAGGATTTTTCACTTAGACAATCTATAAATTGTACACTATTCTCACATTAATGAGACAGAAAACATAAGATTGTTTTCCCACTGAAAACTTTCAGTTTTCAATTATGAATTCTGAGAATGTATTCATATTTTCTGAAAAAAAGAAATTGTTGTTATTGAAAAAACTAATTTCAGTATAACATACATATATCGGTTTCATTCAGGAAAAAAAAAAAAAAAGGAACAAATAATTCAAAATTCAATGAAAATATAGAACAGAAGAACTGCTTTTATGAGGTGCTTAACTTTTAAGCGGCAAGCAAACATTTTCTACAATAAACCTCGATGGACGGTCCAGACGAGTTTGCAGCTGTTTGTCTTCTGTCAGAAAAAAACCTTTGGCATCCCAGGAAAAAAAAAAAAAGAAAGAAAAAACCTTTGGCTTTTTCAGAAGGTAGGGCTGACTGAGAATTTTGATTAGGGAGAGAGGATCTCCCTCAATTTTACAATATCGTTGACATGTCAATGTCATTATTTTCCATTCCATTGATGTCCCTCGTTCTTTTGCTCCGAACCTGAGGTCAAAACACATGAGTATTTAATGGTGAATTTGTGAATATGAATATGATTAAGGGGGGAAGAAGATAAGGGAGAAATGGTCCAAAGCAACATACTGTGTAGGTACTGGCAATGGTGCAGGCAGTGGAAATATGAGTGAAGAGGGAGGACATGGGAAAAAAAAGAGAAAGGGGAGGATGAGGAAGAGCACTGCGGAGGGAAAAAACAGACGTAACGTATCACTAACAGGGTGAGGGGGAGAGAGAGGGGGCGGCTGGGTTTTTGGCAGTGAAGTCCAGTCGCCATCACTCTCGTCCCTTTGTGCCGTAAAATCCGGACTAGAGTCTCCCCACCCACCTCACGTCACCTCCTCCCCCTGCTCCCTCCCACCACCCCATTATTCCTCACTCACTACCCTACTAATTAATGCTCCACTCTACACAAATTTGTCTATTTGAATTAGAAATTCAAATGAAAAGAGGAGATTTTTCATTCAGATGTATATAAAGTAAATTATTTTATGCGAGAAGGAATAAGGTATGTAGTAAAAGGATATAAAAAATGAAGATTTAATTATAAATATTTACCTGAATGAGGGGTTAAATGTACATTATCCCTAAATTTAATAAATAAATTTAATAAATAGGTAATTTATTTTCCAAACTAATCTATTTATTTAAAATACCTAAAATATCCTTAACCTAAGTTATGGTTTATGACAAAATAAATTTTAAAGTTCAATATAAAATTATTTTGGTCCAAAACTTAATTTATATTTATAATTTATTATATAAAATACTTCTTTATATTTTGTAGTAAAGATGATATCTTTTTAGTCTATATATTTTAGATATTGAGTATTTAACTTTAAAAAATATATTACTTAAGAAAAACAATGGTAATTTATATTTAATTCAATGAAAAAATAAAGTATTCGGTTATAAATAGAATATAAGATTTTGTTAACTTCAAATATTCATCTAGAATTTATAAAAATTTTAACTTGTTAGAGTTTGTAGTAATTTCTTGTAACAATAATCAAGTCCTTTCGTTCGACAGAAGTGCTTAAATAAAAACTTTAAGTAAAATACTACCATAATATATGAAAATATATTTTCTTTCTTTATAGTAAATATTATTAATTTATTATAATAAAATAGTGACAAATTTGTTCATAAAAAAAAAAAAAAAATTGGAGACAGATTCTTATACTTTATTTATTTTTATAAAATAAAATATTTATCTTATTTAAATAGTAATTTTAAATAATAAAGACTAAATGATTAAAAAATTTTATCATAAAGATTGTAATAATATATTTGTAATCTATATTATTTCATGATTGAATATTCAACATTAAAAAACTTGATTATTTTAAAAAATATCATGTATATTCTAAATTTAATTCAATAAAAAAAATAAAATATTCGTTTATAAAGAGGATATTTTTCAAATTCAAATCTTTATCTTGAAATTTTTAATTAAAAATAATTAGCATGTTATAATTTGAAGTAATTTCTAGTAACAAGGATTAAATAATAGGTTTAAGCAAAGTATTAAAATAATAGATGATGATCTAAATTTTTTATTTAAAGAAAATACTATTAATTTTTAGTAGTTATTACAATAAATTAATGAAAAATCCTAACAATTTTGTTATTTTAAAAAAATAAAATTTATTTTTTTGAGTTAATTAATCAATCTTTTAATAATATAAACTAAAAATATATTAGTATAAAGTAAAAGTACAAGGGAAGTATTTTGTAATAAACTATAAGTTAGGTTTTGGATTAAAATGATTTATTGAACTTTAGGGGTTATTTTACAACAAATTATAACTTACATTAAGGGTATTTTTGGTATTTTAAATAAATTGATTGATTTTGAAGGGGTAAACCGCTTATATATTAAGTTTGGGGGTAAAGTGTATTTAACCACCACTTCAGATAGATATTTTGCAATTAACCCAAAAATAAATGAATTTTTGAATTGAAATCTAATCAAAATGGATCCCCATGAAAATATGACAATTTTTAAATTACAATACTTTTATAATACATTTGGTACATTTGAATGATAAGGAATTAACTTTTTTACCATCCGAAATCCTTTCTCATCTGATTGGAATTGAATCATCTTCACATTTCAGTGTTTGAAAGGAAAATATAGAATAAAATGATGATTTCTTTTCTTCATTTGAAAAAATTATTATTTTATGTTGAAATAGAATGAAATTATATATAATATAACATAAATGCCCTTCTAACATAAAATAAAATGCATCTTTTCATACTCTAACACTTTTTAAAACTCCCAAAAAGTATCAAACTTTTATTGAAGTGTAAATATTGAAATATAATATTGAAAATCCTCATAAAACAACTCTTTTTAAATATCAAAATAAAAAAAATTACGATATGTAGAAATTAAACATCTACAAAATATATGTAGTTCTCTACGACAGAGCTTAGTTTAGGTCATATTTCTTAGTTGAGTGTAATATATATTATACATTGAGGATATAGTAGTTTAATATTTTTTAAAATGATTCCCACTTTTCTTGGAAATACTTTTCTAGAAGTTTTAGTATAAAAAGATATTTCCAACTTGTTTTTGGAATGAGATTTCTCGTGGAAAGACTATTCCTACTTCTAATTTAAATACTAAATACGAGAATGGAAAAAGAAGTTGGAAAAGTCATTCTATTCCACCTCATTCTCACATACCAAACATAGCATTACTTTTTTCATAAATAAGGAAGTGATAAATAGTGAGAGTGAAATAAATAAATAAAATGATGGTAAATATAGAAAAAGTTCAATAAATATTTATTGAAAGTTATAAAATGACTTATACTAATTTTTGTCACACATTATTCCTCAAAACAGACTTATATTATTGACTGAGGTAGCAATATTTTCTTTTGAAATTTTAAAAAGAGAAATTATCTATAAATAGTCATAAAGTATTTCTAACTTTTATGTTTATAACTATAAGTTTTTATTTTATGTTTATCTAATTATGAACTTCTTTTGTCACAAATTATAATCTTTATCTTTTTCTATTCATGAATTTTTTTTTTTTTTTTTTTGTGAAATAGTATGAACTATTTTTTCTTCTCAAATATAGCAATTTATTAAAAATAGTTCAAGACTATATTTGAGAGATCAAAAATAGTTCATGGCTATTTAAAAAAAAAAAAAAGTTCATGGCTATTTAAAAAAAAAAAGTTCATGGCTAAAAAAAGATAAAATCAAAGTTTGTAACTATAAAAAAAAAAGCGAAAATAATTCATGATAAAGAAAAAATAAAAATAAAAGTTAATCGTTATAAACAGATTAGTTAATAGTTATTTATATCTAATTTATCTTTAAGATGATAGTAATAGTAGTTTCTTTCAAGGGTGTCACTCTGTCAGTAAATGTTATATAAAAATTAATCAAATCAAGCATAAATCTTATAAAATGAAACAACAATATAGTCTATATTGGGGTTGAACTATAAACCAACTTTTTTTATTTTAACAATACCTCACACATCTTGGCAATATAGCAATAGTATCTAAATTTATGTCATCCTTATCCTTATCGTTTATGGGTTAATTACGATTTTCTTTAAGATTTGTCCAAATTACAATTTTCACTCTTCTATTTTGTATAAATTACCAATATATCATTATCGTTTATATTTTTATAATCAAAGAATTCCTATTACTAATTTCAGTAAAAAAAATCAGAAAATAATGATTTTGGATTTTCTTAAAATATTATTTCACGTATTTAATTATTATTTACTATCATGTATTAATACCATAATACTCTTAGTAATTTTTTTATTAGTTTAAATTTCATAATAAATAGTATTATTATCTTAATATATTTTAACGAAATAACATTTTATATAGAATTCAAAATTTTACCACAATTATTATGTTTTATAAAATTTTTGGGTTAAAAAATTAGTATTATAAATTAATTAGTTATAAAAATATAAATATATATTAATAATATATACATAATAAATAAAATTATAATTTAAACAAATCTATAGTGGAAAAATATAATCAACTCTTTTATTATTTGATATTAAATATATTTATTTAACGATTATGGTATATGAAGATTGTATGTGTAATCAATTTATTGAAAATTCTCTTTATTTTAAGTGAGGGCGGTTGAATGATTTCAATTTGTGGATTGCACGCAAACCCTCATGTACATAATGGTAATGATAATAATGATGAGATTGGTCAGTTTGGAAGTTAATAATTAATATTGGTTTTGAATTCAACAATTAATAAAAGTTTCATCAAATGTTAAAATTAGTGAAGTCAAAGAATCTCATAAATAGTTTTTGCAAGTAAAAAACACTTTAAAGTCTTGCAAAAATTTCTAGACTAAATCAAATTGGTCAAATTTCCTTCAAAATGTAAATGCATTTTTTAAGGAAATAATTATAAATATTACCACACTATTTTTTATATTTACAAATTATATTTTATTTTTTATCATACTTATTTTTATGCATATGTTAATATCTAACAATCCCTCCAAGCTATAGTTTTTAGTAAAAAATGTACGTATCTAATCAATTTTTAAAGAAGTAAAATTATAGTACCACTTATTTTCTTAAATAGGAAAATTATCTAGTCAGCAGGGAGACACCTGTATTTTTCTATGCAGAGCCGATGAGAAAAATGGTTTCTGAAGTGGGGTTGTGGATTTCCCTTAGTGGGGTTGGGGTTGGGATATGTAAAGAGACTGCAGATACTGTGGGGGTTGCTTGCTTGGGAATTGTACGAGTCTTAATGCTGCTCTACCAGTGTGGTCACATCGGAGCCAGTTCAAGTTTTGCAGAAAATGGTTAAAAGGGCCAACCCAACCCTCCAAATAATCAAAACAAGTTACTAGTGAGTGAATGAATATCGATCGCTTCTTGGCCATCAACGATCTTGACAGTTTCAAAGCACCACACCGACGACCCCGGGATTTTTGCCATTCTTGAATTTTCTTCCAAAATTCACTACTAATATTTTCTTGGACAAAAAGGCAAAATCTCTTGCCCTCAGGGCCCTACCAGACTGCCCGACGTCCAAGTGGAGGATGTAAATCATGGTGACTCAGCAGTCCTGTAGACTGGAGGCCAGGACTTGGTGTGCACAATGAACCACCTCCCACATTGGAGAGATTGAAATTCTCACACTGCCGCTGCCAGGATGTGAACCTTGGCTCTTAGACCAACTCTGCAGTTCCAAAACCAACTAAGTTACGCCCATGCGGGCTACTATTACTATTTTCTATTCCTCCTTTAGGTTGTTCCGAGGAAAAGAAAAATTAGCAAAAATAATAATAATAATATTCCGAGGAAAAGGAAAAAAAAAACACAGTTCAAGGCACTAGTCTTGTACCTTGCAATGTACATTCCCATTTTATCATCACTCGTCCGTTTAGCCATTCACTCACGCGCACAAACCCATCTATGTTTGTGTGGTCGGGTTTTAATAGAAATTCTATTGATATTCCACACACACAATATATTTCATAAAAATAGCATTAATATTATATGGATTATATATGTCACAAAGATAATATTGATCTTCCATAATTTCTGTGTACGGATTCCATCGAAATTATTGATGTTCTATGGGTTATATGTTTTATAAAAATAATAGTGATATTTTATGAATTATGTGTTTTGCGAAAATAATATTGATATTTCATGAGTTCTTTGTGAGATTCATATGTTGTGTAAGTGCTGCTAAGATTACATGATTTCTGTTTAGCCTTCCATGAAAATAGAACGCATGTTCCATAGTTGTGTTAGTGTTTCATGGGAATAGTATTCAAGTTCCATGGATTATGTGTTAGGATTCCATGGAAATGGTATTAATGCTACATGAATTATGCATTAACGTTTCACAAGGATATTGCATGGTTCGTGAGTTTTGTATGAGAGTTTCATGAAAATAGTATTGATGTTTGATGTGAACAATATGTTAATGTTTTATGTAAATAAATTACATATTCTATGTAAAAATAGAAAACATGTTATGGAACTTCGATAACATATAATTTTAATAATAAAAAAAAACATCAATTCAATAGAAAGAATCATTCTTCCTCTTCATCTCCTTCAATAATGATTCTTCTTTCTCATCTCTTCTCTATAACACAAAACTTTATTACTCCTATGTACTGAAAATATAAAATATACAACTTAATATTTGATCAAATGTTACTTATATAATTCATAGAAACATGGAACTTAAACAATTGAACTATAGAAATCCGATAACATATCACATTTGCAAACCAGAAAAAACATCAATTAAACATGAAAAAATTATTCTTCTTACTCATCTCCTCCAATAATGATTTTTTTATCTTCTTCTATATATAGATTTACTTTATACAATTCAATCAATAACATAAAAAAATATAGATAAATAACTAAAAATATATTAAACTCGATAAAAAAAAATGAAAACTGAAATTGCTACTTTATTAGGACATGCTACCGCTGTTGGAAGGTAGCTACTACAACCGTGAAAATCGTTCTTTTGAAAAAAAAAAGTGAGGCGATAAAGTTTGATTAGAGAATTCTGAAGAATATTAGTGAAGAAAAGGAGAAGGAACGAATAACATAAGAAAGGAGAAGGAAATGCGGGAGCTGAAAAAATTTGAGAGAGAAAGAGGCACGTAAATACATAAAATCTTAATAATTTGTATCAAATCATCATTATGAATTAAAATGATGTAATTCCACTAAAAGAAATACCGTAGAAGGTACTCGTGGGTTTACCATATAATTTGCACTATGCCAAGCTAATTTTCTACTTTTCTTCTCTCAAAATCATATAGAATATTTTATAAATGCATTTTTTCGAATACATTTTTTAGTACTAGTACACATTCTTTGATGGCAAATAGAGAAGCCAATTTATACTAGTATTCTTTATAGGCTGGATCATGCCTACAGAGAAGTCAATTTTTGTGTAGATTTGATGGCAAAGAAGGGAGTATCATTAGATTTCTTGAAACTTTCTTTTGGTCGATTTTGGAAATGTGGAGGAACTCTCTTTTCTTAACTTTGATAATCCACCTGTTTTTATTAGCCAACTTTTGGTGTTTGATGCCCAGGGGCTATGACTCCCAGATTTGTTTGTATGGATAATCTTTAATTTTAATGGTTTTTTTTTACAAAAAATACATTCTTTAATAGTAATTTTTCTTTTAAAATTTATATTTTAAAATTTAGAATTTTTTATGAGGTAAAAAGAATTCTATTTAACCATCTCAATCTAAAAATTGGAGGGATATGTAGAGACGCTTTGAACGGCCAACAAATGCTTCTTAATATTACTATCACGACACTCAAATGAAAAAAATAACAGATTGCCTATCTATAAGAGAAAGAATTTGCTCATGTATATGTTCTAAAGGGCCAAGAATTCCGGACCGAGCTAGAAGCTGATCAATAACCACTTTACATTCACTCTCAAGAATGTAGTTGGTGTAGTCAAATCTTCCGGCCAGACGAAAACCCTCACGGATAGCAAGTGTCTCCTCATGTTCTGAAGAGTGCGATAGTGTTGAGGCAACGGTGAATGAAAGTCTTACTCATCCATAGTGATCCCTAATAAGACCCCCAACACTTGCACCATCAGTTGTCCAAGTGGCATCCACATTTAGCTTAAGCTGATTTGCGTCAAGTGGTCTCCAGCGGCATCCATCTTGTGCGATGCTATAGGCAGTCGCATATTGGGTCTGATAGGTCCAATAGGAACTGATCTTTCCTGGGGGTGCTCCAAAATTCCTTTTCCCTTGCACAAGACTCCACCTATTGGAACACTTGGGCCTATCGGCATACTTAGAGAGTAAGACTAGGACACAGTTGTCTCAACCGTTATGTGGTGTACCCTAAAGTATTCTTCACAGAGACCTATGGATTGCAAAATAATTTGTGAGTGAACTTGAGGTATATTATTAAAAAATATATTATTCCTACTGTTCTAAATACAACATAGGAAATATGCAAACCAAGAACTATCATAAGTCGGCCACCCTATCATTTGCTCAAGAATAGCATGATAGGAAACCTGACTTAGGAAAAGATTCACCAAGTGTGAAAAATCCGAGTTTAACCAAATTTCTGTCTTAACTTGACATCAGAAAAAAACGTGCAGAATAGGTTTTTTTCTTGATTTATACCATTCTTGAAATTTGGCTACTAAAGTATCCCACCTTTTTTTATCCTTATTGTGGTCATAACGCACAATGGTTGTGCGTTATCTAGGCCCGGTAATCTGCCGATGTGGCAGATAATGCACAACCATTGTGTGTTATGACCCAACAATAACGTACAGTGTTTGTGCATTATCTGCCACGTTAGTTTTTTATTTTTTATTTTTTTAAAATTTTTTTAAAAAATGAAAATTTCTTTACATTTTTGTCAAAACTTATAATTGTATAATTTATTTAAAAGGACTGTATATATAATATTTAACTTATTTTAAGCGTATTTGTTATGATAATGTTTATATCGTTTTCTTGGACAATATATTTAACTTTTAACCATTTCATCTCAAGTTATTTGAAGAAGTAATACTAAAGATATTATAAAAATTTAGAGCAATGATGTAGTAATTAGAAGAAATTGAAAGAAAAATTTCATTAATAGAAACCTGTTTTATTACAACAATTTCAAGAAAACAAACTTATACATTGCTTGGTCCGGGGTTATTACAATTTTTTCTATTATGTCCTGGCATGTGACATCTGCCACATCTTGGGGGAGAATCCGGATTTCTATAATCCATTTCTCCCAGAAATCGCTTGCCCTATTTCCTACCCCGTTCCCATGTTTGGAGGATAAAATGTTAAATTAAAAGGAACATCCCTCCAAAAGTTCTCACTCAAGACCGGATGAAAATTTTCTTGGTAAGTTCTTCTGTACGTTTGTCGCGAATATATCTCCAGCATATAAGTATCTGCTCTTGACCCATTTTCTCTACACACTGCAAAAATATGAAAACAAGGCAATGTATATGTTTGTCATTTTCCACAACTACATGATTTATTATTTATTCGCAATTTATAGAGGTTGTTGCCTGTACCAGAAACCCAGATCGGAGATTTGACCATGTATATTCCTTCTCGTGGATTGGAAGTTGTAAGTTTGTGTTCTCTTGATTTCATTTCAATCTGCAAGAACTTATCAAAAATTCGAGTGGGAGACGGATGCACACAATTTTCAGCCTCTTCACGGTGTTAGTGAAAGTACTTAACTCAGACCTATGCTCGTGCTGTCTCGTCAAAATATCAGGGACTATGGGACCCGGATGTACGTGGGTGGGACTTCTTCCATCTATATTATTTACAATTTGAGTTACGGTCAATATCTATAAATTAAAGTAAAAAATTTTAAATAAATTATAATTCCAAACTTTTTAAGGTGTGTTGTTTATGGTACAATTATTTTATTTTTTTTGGGTTTGTATGATTTTTAACATATCAAGTTTAGTGTTCAGGGTTTTTAATGTTTTTATAATTTACGGTATATGATTTTAAGATTAAGATTTTGGATTTTTAGGGTTTACCGTTACAAAGTTTAGAGTTTTACGGTTTAATGTTTAAAATATCAATTTTAGGGTTTTTAGGGTTTACTGCTACAAAATTTAGAGTTTTACAGTTTAATGTTTAAAATATCAATTTTAGGGTTTTTAAGATTTTTATAATTTACGCTATATGATTTAATATTATGATTTTGGGTTTTAGAGTTTACTATTAAAAAGTTTAGAGTTTTACGGTTTAATGTTTGATGTAAAATTTAGGATTTTAATAATAGATTTTTAAGTTTTTTCTTATTTAAAGTTTAGAATTTTTAAGTTTTTTAGGGTTATTGATACTATATTTTATAGCTAAGTATTTTACTACTTGGTAAATTCAATATTAGGATTTTAGGGTTTAGTCTATATATGTATATATATATTTTTGATAATAGCATATAATTAATTACTAAACCCTAAATTTCCAAGTTTCGGTTCTACTAATTACAAAAAATAAAAAACAAGTGAAGAAAAAAAAAACCCAAATTTCAAGTCCCCATCTTTTCTACTAAAAAACTTATAAGAAAGATGCAAAATAATTATCTAATAAATAAAAAAATTCAAATAATCATAAAGTAAAGTAAAAAAAAAGTACCTAATTATCCAAATAAATTCATCAAAATAATTCATCACCCTAAAATCACTTTTGCAATACAAAACACAATTATATACATAAAATGATCAAATTTGCATAAATTTATCAATAACAACAAATTTAAACATAAACCCAAACTCCATTTTCACAAAAATAAATTAATTCAAATTAACAAATAATCCAAATAAAATTCATAAAAATAATTCACAAACAACAATTAACAAGCCCAAATAAACAATAATTAAAATTAATACATAATACACCAAATGATTTAATTAAATAAAAACTTACCAAAAATTAAAAATGCACCTTCGTATCGATAAGCTCTGCCTACCGTTTTCCACTCCAAAACTCTAACAACCATCGTACTCCAAGGAAAGTCTCACCGATGCAAACTTGAATTTCAAAAATTGAACTAAATTATTACTGTAAATTTTGAAATAAAATACAAAAGTATAAGAAGGAGAGAAGATACAAGTATAAGAAGAAGGAAGAAAATAAAAGAAAGAGGAAAAGGACTTACCAAGCAGCGCGGCGGCACAAAGAAAGAAGAAAAGAAAATTTTCGGGGAGGATTGAAGAAAATTTTTGGGGAAGAAAGAAGAAAGAAGGAGGCGCGGCGGGTAGGGTTTATAACGTGATACGCATGGTCATTGTGCGTTATCACTAATAATAACGCACAATGGTAGTGCATTATATGGACTAATAACGCACAATCGCTGTGCGTTATCACAACTCAGTGCCACGTCAGCAAATGATTACGCCACGTCGTTAAACGTGATTTTTAATGCAGTTTAATCTGCTTATTAGTGATAACACACAACCATTGTGCGTTATCTCAGGTGATAACGCACAATAACTGTGCATTATGGCCATTGCAGGATTAAAAAAAACTTGAACCAATTTAGTATCCATTTTTTGAAAATGGACTAAACATAGAAAAAAACCTGCAGAATATCCTCCCCACTTCCTAGGCATATGGCACAACATAAAGAAGTCGAAGTGATCCTCTCTGATAGATTTTTCCATGTGAGAAGGATGTTATTGTACATTCTCCAACAGAATATCTTTACCTTTGGAGTAGTATTTAATCCCTACAGATGAGTCCAGAAATGCGAGGTAGAAGAAGTAGAAGATCTTCCATTTCCATCTGGATTGTTTTTGGCTTGAAAAATTAGTTGGTAGGCTGATCGCATAGAGAACTGTGCTGTCTTATTCTAGAGATGAACAGATAAATTTTAAGGTTTATCTTTTATTTTATATGATTTGTTAATAAATTTATTATAAAAGAAATGCAATAAATAAAATATATTAGAAAATATATTAGACGTTCCTGGCGACTTTTTGTACTACAACTTTTTTTCTTTTTTATACATTGAAGAATAAAATGTAACTTGAACTTAAGACCTCCAACTTGATAATAATTACTTTTATCATTGAACTACTATGTTAAATATAACAGATATGTTCTCTTTGATTGTAACTTTGTATGAAAAGTATGAAATCAATTATCTACCAAAAAAAATACTAAAGGAGCTATAAGCTTCAAAAACCTTACGACTCGTTTCTCCTCCGATATGAGCTAAAAGCAGGTTTTTTTTAAAAAAAATCATTTGTTATGTTAGTTCTCTAGTTAAAGATTGATTGTCATGCAAGGTCTGAATTGATCAAATGAATATTTCAAGTTTCACCAAAAACATTCCTCTTCCTCAATGATGAGCCCACTATCATAAGATTTTGGAAATCACTCGATCCCAGAATCTTGAAGATTAATAATAATGTGGTATTTCTTTTTCTTTTAGAAAAAATTGTTATCGACATTATTGTAAAAAACTATTTGGGTATTTCCATGCTATCGAAGGCCTAACCTACCTCACATTAGCAGCTTAACTGTTGACCATGCTGAATTTCTAAGAATTATCTAATAATGCCTCATTGGCCACACCTTCTCTAAATGGATGGAAATTGAGAGTTGATTTACTTATATCGGTCAATAGAGTGTCTCCATGAAAAAAGATATCTTAGACACTGTAACTTTATCTTTAAATCATTTTAGTATTATTTATATTTCTTTCCCTTTATTGTCTCATGTGTATATAGATCAGGAAAGTATCCAAGGTAACTTTATGTTATGATCAAGTTTTGAAAAGGACGAGAAACATTCTTCTTTATGTAATTTACCCTACTTTGTCTAATGTTAATAATGTTAACTTAGAGTGAGATTAGGTAGAAATTCAAATATCAGTTTTATTTCAGAATCAGTGGGAAATATTTTAAAATCTTTTTTATGTTTAAAATCTAAATGTGAGATGATTTGGACAATCTCATATTCTGATTATCTTAAACAATCTGACTTGGGATGGATGGAATAGGAAGAACAAAAGGGCTATTTCTTTTTTGTTTCATTTAAAAACCAAATCAGGCATCGTTTGATGAAACTGAAAATTGAAGTTTGAAGTCTGAATTATTTAAGTTTTTGATTCGAAATCTTAACTTTGAAAATGAATATGAAAACTGAAGTTTGGATTTGAATGTTAAATTAATTAATAAGTAGTAATTATATATATAAAAGGGTGCTATGATTTTGCAAACAATATATATTTTCAGATTTTAGAGTTCAAAGTTAAGCAAAAAATGTTCACTTAAACAAATAAGTGATTTGAAAAAAGTGTTATCAAATACACTTAAAATATTAAGCTCTTAAAAATTATTTGTTCTCAAACACACTTAATGAAATAAGTTATTAACCATTTCATTTTAAGAAGTAAATTAATTATCAAACAAGGACTTAGTTAGAAATGTTATCCAAGAGTAGTCGGTGATATTGGATAAGAGCTCAAATATCAAATCTCAATTTCATTTTAGAATTTACAAGAAATAGGTTTTAGATCTATCTTTATGTTTAAAACTCTAACGTGAGACGATTTGGATAACCTTACATTCGCGTTATTTTAAAAAGAAATCTGACTTAGGATGAAATGGTAAATAAAAGACCCAAAGAGATATGATAACACTATTAGAATTTTGAGAAATAAACTATAAATTCCCTTAAACATTTAATGCTTTTCTCTTTATATCCTAAGTGTTTTATTTTACCTCTTTATGCCCTAAAATATTTATATTTTTCTTTTTATACTCTAAATATTTTATGTTAGTTGTTTATACTCTCAAAGATTTTTAAATTTGCATATTATTATAATTATGGTGAAAGATAAGAAATTGGTGGCGGTGAGCATGCCCCAATCATGTGTACACTAAAAAATATTAAACTTTTACCTTTTTTTTTTTTTGTTTGCATACGAGTGGAACATGATCACTACTACCAAACTCCAGCGATGTTTCACTATAATTATAATAATACGTAACTCAAAAAATACTTGAGGGAATAAAAAGCTAAAATAAAGCATCAATTTGATATTTTTTTAGTCTCCACATGCGTGAGAATGCTCACTGCTATTAAATTCTGCCGTCTTTCACCATAATTATAACAATACGTAAATTAAAAAATATTTGAGGGTATAAACAGCTAAAATAAAACTTTTAGGGTATAAAGAGAAAATATAAAACATTTTATGGTATAAAAACTAAAATAAAATATTTAAAGTATAAAAAAATTATAAAATATTTTAGGATATTTATATTCATAACCTCTCCATCATTTTTAATCCTCCTCTCCTCAAAATTTCATTTTGATACATATTCTACGGAGGAGTAGAAGAAGTTTGGAACTATTGATCTGAAAAAATTTACATCAGATTCATGTATAGAAGTCAATAACAAAGATTTTCTCTTTTTTCTCTCCATCCCCTTTTATGTATTTGTTTGGCTATTGAATTTTTTGAGAAATGTAATGAGCCTTTTTTGCTTTTGTGTTTCAATTTTCTGCAATTAACATAACATTTTGCTTTCTTTATCTACGTAAGAGTTTATATATCATAATTTTTTCTATAAACTTTCTTCCGTTTTTTTCTTTTTTTTTTTTTGTCATTTCATTTGTTTGTTTCTAATTTCTATATTAATAAGTTAATAAACGTTCAAATTTTTCATAATATTTCAAGAACAACTTGGATCATATACGAAAGAAATTTATGAATTTATTTATTATTATTTTTCTATTAATTATCCTCTCATTTTTATTTAATTCATGCCCCTTGAATTGCTCTATTTATCTTATTTCAAGGAATTAACTTTATTCAATTATTTCATTAATGTTCAATCTCTCGAGAATCAATAGGGGTCACAACTGATTAGGTGCATTTTTTCTTAAGAATTCTAAAAATTTTTAATTATTTTATTATAACTTTAATTGCTATATAAAATTTTATATCATAAAATTAATGATAAATCTTAATATTTAATTTGAATTAGATATAATGGTGTTTTCATGTAGAAAAGTAGTTTTAATCTCTGCCAATCTTCCAATTTGAAGACATGGTTTTAATATGACACATTGGCAACTTTCAAACTTTAAAATTATTTTATAAATCTTTGATTTGTTAACTAAGACTTTTACATAATTAAACAATTACCTTCACACTAATTAAAATAAAAATTTCACCTAAAGAATATATTTTTATATAATATTATGTTTTAATTAAAATATTATAATTCTATAGAGAACTAGTTGTGACCTCGTGCTTGAATCACGGGTGTATATGTATAAGTTATAAATATTATAATAATTATAAAATTAAAATGTTATATTCATAAATAGTCGTAATTTAGCTAAATAGAGTATAACGCATGCACTAACTTATTTATAAAAAAATACGATTGGAGATGCAAAATTGCAAGAAGCTTATTTTCTTCCAAGAAGTATGTTACAATTTAAGATAAGGTATGAAAAATATGAAAATAAGAGCTTATGGTCGTAAAATTTGTGAAAAATATTGGCTAATCCGCGGGGCAAATTATAGTAATTTGTTCCAATTCGAGACATAAACAAAAGCAAGGATAATCACACTCAGTAAAGGAAAATGTAATAATATTTGTGAATGCAATATTAAAAACTTTCAATAAATATACATCATGATGCAGAAAGATATAGATATATATATGTGTGTGTATGTGTATTTTTCAATATATTTCATCTCTTGATTCTCCTCTTCTCCCATATTTTCTTTTTAAAATAAATTATAGATCTTTTTTATTAAAAAAAATATAAGAATAATAAATTCTTATATGATGAAAATTTATAAAAAACATTCAAAATTTAAATTTATACATTCTAATACAAATTTTCTTATGATGTAACTCGAAATTTTAATTACTGTCGTAATTGCTCGTTTTTTTTGGGTTGGGCCCAGTTTAAATAATTGGGTACTGAAGTAGCCCAATTTTTTTCCTCCGAGTTTGGCCATAACACACAGCGATTGTGCGTTATCCCAGATGATAACGCACAATCATTGTGCGTTATCCCTAATCACCGCGCTAATTGCGTGAAAATCTGACGTGGATTCTATCTGGCGCTGACCTGTAGATAACGCACAATGACTGTGCGTTATCAAGCTTAATAACGCACAACCATTATGCGTTATTAAGCTGATAACGCACAGTGACTGTGCGTTATCATGTTATAAAAAACCCTACTGGAGCCGCCGCCCCCTTCCTCCCTTTTTTATTTTTTCCAGCTTATTTATTCTTCCCTCTTATTTCTTCTTGCTGTTTTTTTCCAGCAACCTCTCTCTCTTTCTTCCTTCATTCTTTCTTCATTTTTCAGCCTTCCCATCTCATTCTTCTTCCTTTTTTCATCCTTCTCCTTCAGAAATTTTTTTGCTGCCACCTCCGCCTACTGCTAGGTAAATTATTTTACTCTACTTTTATTTTTTTTTACTTCTTATTATTATACTTTGACTTCTCTTCTTCTAATAAATGTGCATTTTATTTTGAAATTTACAGTTAAAAATTAGTTAATCTTGGAGACTTTCTTTGGAGTACGAAGGCTATTAAAGATTTGGAGTGGAAAACAGTAGACTAAAGCTGCATTTTAAATTTTTGGTAAGTTTTTAGTTATTTAAAATTTTTTTTTGTGTATTATTTATTAAGTGTAATTATTTCGTTATTTGTTGTTTGTTAATGTTTTTTTATGAATTTTATTTATTAACTTGAATGAATTTATTTTTTGTGGAATTGAGTTTTGGATTTATGTTTAAAATGTTTGTTATAATGAATTTGTATAAATGTGATAATTTTATGTATATAATTGTTTTTGAATTTAAAAAGTGATATTAGGGTGATGTATTATTTTCATGAATTTATTTTGATAATTATGTTTAATTTATTACCTTACTTTATGATTATTAGAAATTAGTTAGATAATTATTTGGCATATTTCGTATAAATTATTGAGTAGAAAATATGGGAGCCTGTAATTCGATATTTTTTAACCTTTTTTTTTTTTTTTTTTTTTTTTTTTTTTTTTTTGTAAACAGTAGAAAATATGAAAACTTTTTGTTGTAACTTAAAAATTGTAAAATTTAAATAATATAAAGATTAAAAATCTATTATTAAAATCCAAAATTTTACATTATTTTATTTATTTTTTTTTTTGTGAAAGTGGGGTTTGGATTTATGTTTAAAATTATAGTTATTAATAAATGTGTACGAATTTGATAATGTTATGTATATATATATATTTCATTTAAAAAGTGATATTAGGGTAATAAATTTTTTTCATGAATTTATTTGGATAATTATGTTTAATTTCTTACTTTATGATTATAGAATTTTTTTTTAAATTATTTAGATAATTAATTTGCATGTTAGAAAATATGGGAATCTGTAATTCAATATTTTTAATTTTTATTTTTTAAACAGTAGAAAATATACTATAAGTAACCTTAAAAGACTTAAAAATTCTAAACATTAAATACAAGAAAACGTAAAAATCTATTATCAAAATCCAAAAATTTACACCAAACAATAAACCATAAAACTATGAACTTTTTAACAGTAAACCTTAAACAACCAAAATCATAATATTAAAATTCTACAGGGTACATTATAAAAACTTCAATATTTTAAAGAAACTAAAATCTGAATATTTTAAACATTTATTCGATAAAACCATGTATAGTACGCAATAGTAAACCTTAAAAACTTTAAAATATTATTTATTTAAACATCTCTAAATTTTGCATCCCTGTTAACACTATCCCAGATATTTGGAAATATTAAAACGTAAAACTATAAACTTTATAACCGTTAAACGTAATAACAGTTAAATCTTAATATTCTTGCTGATTAACTATAAATTATAAAACATTAAAAACTCTAAAAACCCTAAACTGCACTAAATTTGATACGCTAAAAATATTCAAACTTAAAACCCTAAAAGACAATGTACTATAAAGAACACACCTTAAAGAGTTTGGAATTAGAATATGTTTAAAACTTTTTAATTTTAACATATAGATATTGACACTATTTGAAAATAAATTAATGTAGATGAAAGAAGTGCCAACACACGTGCATTGGGGCCCATTGTCCCTCACGTCTTATCCAGACAGCACGAGCACAAATCCAGTTTGACCTGGAGTGGGGATCGCGAGACGTGTTATACTGACCTTCAGTGTTACCGTTTTGGGTGCAACCTATTCCAGTGCTATAGTACGGCTCCCCGTAGATTGGTTGAGATTATTGACAAAACCGGGTTGGGGGGAGTCTTTAGGTGTGGTTACATTGGGTTGGACCACGCTTTTATTACATCATTGGTAGAGCGGTGGAGACCGGAGACACACATTTTACCTGACGTGTGGGGAAATGTCAATAACACTGTAGGATGTACAAGCACTGTGGGGTTTAAGGATAGACGGTATGGCCGTTACTGGCCCTAGCTGGAGTGTACATTCAAAACAGTACTGGATAGATCTTATCGAGAGATTACTTGGTGTGCGGTTGTCTCTCAGCCATTTTTTCGGATACAAGGTGAAGAAGGAACCATTGGAAGTATGGATCCTGAGAGCGTTCACCGGTTCAGAGACCGACGATGATCTAATCATGCGCGCTCGTGGATTTATTTTGTTACTCATTGGCGGACACATGCTTCCCGACTTCTCCGGGAATTTGGTTCACGTGTGCTAACTCAGTTTATTAGAGGATTTTAATGCTATTAGGACATATAGCTAGGTTAGTTGCGTTCTTGGGTTTTTGTATAGGCAGCTGTGCACGGCAGGAGGTGCACGACAGATTGGGGGGCCTTAGTGTTAGTTTAGATTTGGGCGTGGTCGCGTATACCTACATTGCGGCCTCAGCTGATGACGGAGATTCAGGCCGACCCTCTTGCTCCTCTTGGCGTAATATGGTGCACAGCATTTGACTTTAGCCAGCTGCCTACGCACATTTTGGTTACGTACAGAGACCAGTTAGATTTTATGCTATCTGATCAGGTTCGCTTTACAATAGCTTGTATTATTTGTAATTAATTGTGTTTTTTTTACGTACTTACATTTTTATTGATTTTGAATTTTGACATGACAGTTTATGTGGCTCCCTTACTATGACCGTCCTCTGGTTCTATCTGACTTGTGGCGGGCAGAGGTCCCGCTTATATATTACGAGATAGTGGAGTACCACTATCCCAGGCGTGTGATGCGCCAGTTCGCACGGGCTAAGATGGTTCCAGATGCAGTTGATACTCGTCTAGACCTGCACCGGATCCAGCTGAGAGGGAATGATAACACATCCTGGGTTACAAAGCATGCTATCCATCTCGATGCTTGGAACCAGTGGTGACTTCGCGTTAGGGATGGTCCTGCTGTAGCTGTTGTGGCATTGTCATACACCAGTGATGAGTACATCAGATGGTATAGGGGTATTACACGGGTTCACATCGGCAATCCACCTAACCCTGATACCCGTTCACATGGTTATCAGCCTGCCGGTGTGGACAGACGGATGATGGTAAGTTCTTATACATTTCAGTTATTTATGTTGAATTCTAATTTATTTATTTATTTAATTTGTTAAATTCTTTTATTTTTTTTAGATTTTTATGTTGCAGGAGGTGGATGATATGGCTTTAGTGGCGATTCGGGAGCCACCTTCATTTCCTTCACAGATGGCCGCAATTATGAAGAAAGTGCAGACGATTATCCGGCGGTGTATGGTCTCCATCGGGGGTACTTTGGGATACGCTCCTTCACAGCACGATATCCAGGAGACGTTCCCTGTTCAGCCACCGCGTCGCCGTCTCCGGGAGTACGTACCGGACCGAGGTGCTCGTGGAGTTAAAAGGGGTGCTCGGAGACATCTCGGGCGTGGAGCAGAAGGTGGACGCCCTCCTGTACCTCCTGCTCCACAAAGACAGGAACATCTCAACCCCGGCCCAACAGTGGTTGAGAGGGGTGAGGGATCTGGTAGTGGTCAACCGTATGTCAATCCATTTGACAACCCGAACCTATATATGCCTTTTTTAGTTTGGGTTTGACGCCAGCTTCCCAGCCATACCCTAGTGGATCCGGGACATCGTAGATGCCTCCCACGCCCGGTTTAGGATTTGCATCATTTCAATCACCGCATTCTTCAGCCTATGGGTTTTTCGGGTTTCGGGCACCACTTCCTTTGGGCACAGGCGGTTCATCAATGCCACATTAGCCTATATCGTAGGCATCCTCGTCTGACAAAGAGGAGCGGCAGGATGACATGGACGGCGTTCAGGCTCTCGGCTTCGGGCATCGTGTTGGTAAGAAGACTGTGCGATTCACGCCATCCGACTGGCCTTAGCTGTAATTATTATTTTCTATTTTTCATTGACAGTTATATGTAATTTAAAATAAATTATAAAGTATTCAGCCGATGTTTATATTATTGATCGTATTAGGTTTAGGTTTCTTTATTATATTCTTATTTTGTTATAGGTAAAAAGCCAAAATTTCAAATTCTCCGGTATAAACATAGCATTTTTAATTTGATTTGCAAAACCCTAATTTTAAATTCTCCGGTATAAACATAGCATTTTTAATTTCAAATGTTTTAGTTGGTTTGAAAAAAGGAAAAAAAAGGGGCATGTGTTTAAAAGAAGAAAGTTTGGTGGAAAAAATAAAAAATTTAAAAAAATAATAAAAAGGGATAAATGTGTTAAGAAAAAAAAAAAGAAACAAAAGGGTAAACAAGTAAAGAAAAAACGCAATCTGAAAAAAAAAAAAAAGGAAAAAAAATTAAGGAAGATAACGCACAATGGTTGTGCATTATCAAGGAGACAACGCACAACCATCATGCGTTTTCTCCTTGATAATGCACTACCATTTTGCGTTATCTTCAATAATCCCCCAGCCCCCATTCAATAATTCACTCACATCCAGCTTTTCCAAGGACAATAATTTCATCCAAAACAGCTTCCAAGGACAATGATTTCATATTCAACAATAACTCAAAGGACAATAATTTCTTGCTTCCCGTGAACCCTGCTGATGGAAGAAAAATAATTCATCCCACCAATTATGTGTCCCTCATTCCATTACAACTTACTCCCCTAAAATGCAGTGATATTGAAAGTCTATAAATACATACATTCATTCATTATTCTTTACATCTTCAAAACAGCCTTAGCAAACCACTCATTATTTTTTCAATTCTCGAAGTTCCTAGCATCTTCATTTTCATCTGCCCTAAACACTTACAGTTGAATCATTTTGAAATGGAAGCAATCAACCCTGTTAGAGTACAATTATTTTGGGATTCTGAAATTGCAAGGGATGCATACGATCCCTATTTTACTGGAACAATTTGGAAAGTTGGACATTGCCAACGAACCGAATTATTTCACATGCGGAACTAGTAAAAAAATATTGAAATACCGAGATATGGATCTCAATCTCTGGAATGTTCGAATGACGATGAGGGTGCCTTCGTACTACGAGGTGCATCGTATGTTTTACTTTAATTTACATAGCATGAACAATGACGAAGAAATGCAGTATTTATGGACTATTCCGGCCGACCTATCGAAGGAAGGAATTCATATTCTTGTTGAATTCGAGCATATCGAAAAATAAAATATTCCAAGTACACACGACAAGGACACAACAACTTTGCCTGAACATATTACGGCCGTAACACAGATGGTTTCTGATGAACCCTCTATGTTGTATAGTACCGTAAACAATGATAACGATGAGGTTGACGGGTCAGACGGAGATGATGTCGTTTCTAGTCAATCTGAATCGGATGATGACAATGACTCGGAAGAAGGAGAGTTCCATCCTCCCCTAAATCCAGAAAATCCTGTCAACCCGGTCACCGAAAACATAGTGCAACAATGGGAGAGCAACCAATGGTTCAGCAACGCTAGCTATGACTACACACATTCTGGAGCATTTCTAGATATGGGTTCAGGTTCTCCTATAGATGACATTATAGAATCTGGTACCATCCGATTACTCGATTGGACCGACTCTATGACTAACATACAGTTAGACATGAGATTCGTTGACAAAGTGCAGGCAGTAAGTGCGGTTCGTAAGTACTCTGTCAGTGTGGGGCATGAGTATCGAGTTTTGAAAAGTAAGATTGACACATGGACCGCAAGATGTTACCATCACAGTGACGATAATTACTGTTCATGGTACATCCGTATAAAAAAGAAAGCCACGCACAATCGGTGGGAAATAATCAGATTCGTTAAGGAACACACATGCCTTGTACAGATTGAACAAAACAAACACAGAAACTTGTCTTCAAAAATATAATTAATACAGTCTTTTTAAAAAAATTATACAATTATAAGTTTTTCCGAAACAAATTTTCATTAAAAAAAACAATTCATTAAACAAAATACTAAAAAAATTTATAAAATTATAAGTTTTCCCAAAAGAAATTTTGGTTAAAAACAAAAAAAAATGTTCATTAAAAAAATAAAATAAATAAAAAAATTAAAAAATTTAATTAAAAAAATAATTACATGGCTGATAACGCACAATGAGTATGCGTTATTGCCTAATCATAACGCACACTCATTGTGTGTTATCAGCCACATAAGCCTGAAATCGTGATTAACTGATAACGCACAATGGTTATGCATTATCATTACAGATAACGCACAACCATTGTACGTTATGGTCAGTGTCAAATAAAAAAAAATTTGTGCTATTTTAGTGCCCAATAATTTTAACTGGGCCCAACCGAAAAAAAACCTAATTGCTCCTATATGAAAGGAAAAGGCATAAATATAAATAATTTTCAAGATCATGATATATTTTATAAATCACACTCGCAATTTAAATTTTTGCCTTCTACACAAATTTTCTTAGGAGGTAGTAATATATTTCTTTCTTATTTCTCTTCCCACAACTAAGAATTGCCCTCTCTCTCTCTCTCTCTCTCTCTCTCTCTCTCTCTCTCTCTCTCTCTCTCTCTCTACGTGCCAACATTATGGTTGATCTACCAGCTTCTCATTCATTTTCTCTTTCACTCCTTACTCTTTCTCCCTCTTTTTTCTGTTTCTTCCCCTTTTCTCATCGCTATTGTCGAATTTAATTCCTCCTCTCATTTTTTTTTTACTTCCCCCTTCCCACTGCCCACTACATACCTGGTAGAACCTCTATTTCTTCTTTTCTCCTTCCGCAATCTCTCTCTCTCTCTCTCTCTCTCTCTCTCTCTCTCTCTCTCTCTCTCTCTCTCATTTGCATTACCTTGTATATATTTATAATAATCATAGTTTTCAAATATGTTATTTTGCCTCGAAACAATCTTTTACTTTTTATAAGTTAAGTAATCATTTTTTAAAATTTTGAAAAAAAAAGATATATTTCAAATTTTATAAAAGTATTTCATAATAAATAATAACTATAAATTAGGATATTTATTTAATTGATTTTATTTTGAACTTTACGGACTATTTTGTAACGAATTATAACTTACATTAATAGTACTTTTGGCATTTTATTTAATTTGATCATTGTAGCAAGGTAATAACTCAATGATAAATGCACTACTTACTGAGACAAAGGTTTTCAGTTTAAATCACATCCCCTCCAAATGTAAATTTTTTTTTTTTTAAATTACTTATATGGCCTTGGGGATAAAGTGCCCTTATCTCTTACTTGAAGAAAATATTTTATAATAAACCTTTCTTTTAATATGTACTCTAAGAAAGCATACATTTGACATACCTATATACCCACAATCAAGGGTCGTAAATGGTCGTAATATAGCAAAATAAATATAGCACGTGCGACTAACTTATTAAAAATTGAATTGTCATGTCATTTATGATTCAAATATGAGATAATTTGAATAAATATATACATATCATCATATAAAAATATATATAAATCTATTCTTTTAATTTTTTTCATTCGATGGTTCATTTAATTTGCTCCAATATTTGTTCTTTTCAACATCAATGGCGGATCTTCCCTGTTAAAGAAAAAAAATGTAAGAATAATATATTTTATATGATGAAATATTTATAAAGAACATTAAAGTTTCATTTCTCTAAAAAAAAAAAATTCAAATTTTATATTTATATCTTCTGATAAAAATTTTATTTGGATGTAAGTTAAATTGTTTTTATTACTCTCCTAATTACTCTTTCCCACTAAAAAAGATGCATAGGAGTAAATAATTGATTAGAATCCTTATTCTAGGAATAGATGTTAAAGCTGAAATCTCACTCTTTATTTGCTTAAATTTCCTTCCCCTCTTTTCACCAGATAAGTTCTTTCAATTTATAAACCTTCTCTCTTGGACCATCCCTACTTACCACCAAAAGAAATAAAATGTATATACTTTGTATTATAGTCCCAAAGATTATTTTTAAATAAAATAACTATTTGTTAAAATAGTATTAATTCTCCACAAAGGTATATTTGTCGGTATCTAATATATATATATATATATATAATTTTTTGAGTATAATGTTTATACCTTTTCATGAGATTCAATAATATATTAATTTTTATCCTTAAATTTTCACCCTAAATGAAACTCAAATGTTTTACATGAAAATAATAGGGGATGATTCTATAAATACCCTTTCTCTTCTCCTAAGAAACTCAAAGATACCAAAATAATAAAAATTAAATAAAAGAACTAATATAGAGTATCAAATATAATTAATAAAATACGAATTATTATAAAAACCATTAAAGGGAAATGACTAATGAAGTTCTTAAAGTTAAGGGTATGTCACTTCTTTCATCTTCGAAAATTTTTTTCCAACTAATAAGTGAAAAAATTATTATAAATGTCCATTAGCAATTTATGTTTTTCTCAAATAACCCATAAACTTTTATTTTGACTCCTTAATTATACCCATAGACAATTTTCTATCAATTGATTTTGACAATTATGTGTTATGTGATAGAATTTTATTAAAATAATATTCAAGTAAGCTATTCATCTGAATTCAGGACGTAAATGAAATTCGTAAGCGTAAAAAGAACTTTGTTCCGATGAACATATGACCTGGGTATAATTATTTTAGTTAAATTTCACCACAAAACATATAATTTGTCAAAATTATAAAAAATTATTGGTGGATATATGAAATCAAAATAAAAATTTATGAGTATTTGGGAAAAGCATAAGTTGTTTATGGGCATTATGGTAATTTTTTCATATTTACATACTTCTGAAGAGATTTTATCACTATTTCTTAGCAATTTTTATCAAAAAAAGTAGGTATATTGCGCCTGACACTTTCGTTAGACATCTATATATACCTCATTAAAGTTACATGTGTTAGGGACGTATTATTTTCTGGTAAAAATTCACATAAGAAGAAAAAAATGGTTATAAAATCATTTTTTTAATAAAATTATAAAATCTATTTGACAACATATAAGATATTCGAATACTCTATTCGTTGAATAAAAAACCCTTTTAAGGATCTAAATGTGAAAGTTTCCAGTGGGGAAAACAATCTTATGTTTTCTGTCTCATTAATGTGAGAATAGTGTACAATTTATAGATTTGTCCAAGTGACAAATCCTAAGCAAATTAGAAGTAGAAGTCCTAGCTAAATACAACTAGGAAACACATTAGAAGTAGAAGTCCTAGCTAAATACAACTAGGAAACACAACTATACACAGTTTTATGATTAATAGTAATCCTATTTTAAATATATGTCTAACACTCCCCCTCAAGTTGGAGCATGAAGGTCAGAAATGCCCAACTTGGAAGCTAATCGATGAAAATGTGTCGGATGAAGTGCTTTAGTAAGAATATCAGCAGGTTGCTCTTCACTTCGAATATAGGCAAGATAGATAAAACCGTCTTGAAAAGCATCACGAACAAAATGACAATCTATTTCAATGTGTTTAGTGCATTCATGGAAAACAGGATTTACAGCGATATGAAGAGCAGCCTGGTTATCACAATGCAATGGAATGGGGCGAGGGACAGGGACATTAAGATCTCGCAGAAGAATAGATAACCATTTAAGTTCACATAAAGTCATAGCCATAGAGCGATATTCAGCTTCGGCAGAGGAACGAGAAACAGTATGTTGTTTCTTTGTCTTCCAAGAAATAGGGGACCCACCAAGAGAGATAAAATAACCAGTGAGAGAGCGGCGAGTTATCGGGCAGGTGGCCCAATCGGAGTCACAATATGCAGTTAACGAAAGAGGAGAGTTAGAGGAAAGAAAAATGCCACGTCCAGGACTCCCTTTCAGATAACGTACAACTCGGATAGCAGCATCCCAATGAGCATGACGAGGGGCGTGCATAAATTGAGCAAGTGTATGTACAGCATATGCAAGTTCGGGCCGAGTAAGTGTGAGATATATTAGCTTGCCTATGAGTCTTCGGTAGCGATCTGGGTTGTCAAACAATGATCCATATGCTTTTGCCAGCTGATGATTAGGTTCCACAGGAGTAGATGCCGGCTTGGCACCTAATAATCTCATTTCAGAGAGAATTTCCAATGTGTATTTTCGTTGGGATAAAAATAATCCCGTGGAGTGTCTTGCAATTTCTATGCCCAAAAAATATTTGAGCGACCCCAAATCCTTCATGTGAAAGCACTTGTGTAATGAAGCTTTGAATTTTTCAAGTGTGGATAGGGAATTTCCAGTAATGAGTAAATCATCCACATAAATAAGAACACATAGATAAATATTCCCTCTAGAATATGTGAGAAGAGAGTAATCTGCATAAGACTGAGAAAAAACATACTTACGGAGAGCGGTGGTGAGTTTGGAAAACCAACGTCGAGGGGCTTGGCGAAGACCATATAAAGACTTCTTTAAACGACAGACTTGCCCTTTGTAACAGGTACGAAATCCTGGAGGTGGTCGCATATACACTTCTTCTTGTAAATCGCCATGCAAAAAAACGTTGTGAACATCCATTTGATGGATAGGCCAGTTGCGAGCAGAGAGTACGAACGGTGACCATTTTAGCAACGGGAGCAAAGGTGTCTGTGAAATCAATACCTGCCATTTGTGTATTTTCCAAAATTACCAAGCGGGCTTTATATCGCTCGATGGTGCCATCTGCTTTGTACTTTATCCGGTAGACCCATTTACTCCCCAGTGCACGTTTTCCAGGAGGCAAGGAGGTTAAAGTCCATGTACCATTTTGTTCAAGAGCATCAATCTCTTGACGCATAGCAGTGCGCCAGAGAGGATTAGAGACTGCCGCGGAATAAGTGGTAGGCTCGGATTCTGTTGCTACAGAGGCTAAAAATTGCCTGTGTTGTAGAGAATTTACTATAGTCCACAAATTTTGTGATAGGATAAAGGGACGTACCTGAGAGATCCGAAGAGGGTGAGAGAGCAGAGGAGGAATGGGATATAGAGGACTTCCATATGGCATTGCAATCATAATCTTGGAGCCGAGTCGGAATATGTTTAATTCGAGTGCTTCGTCTTGGGGCATTAATTTGCGGATTGTCTTGCGGCAAGCTGGCAGGAGTATCATCCGGAGTTGGACTAGTTTGGAGGGGGGCGGCTGGAGAGGTTGGTGGTGGGCCTTGCTGAACTGGGCTGCTGGGTTGTGGGTGTGGATCAGGGTGTGAAAGTGGAGATGGGCTGTGGGAAGGGTATAGTGGAGCTGGCTCGTGGGTTAGTGGGCTGCTGGAAGGGGTTGTTGGATCTGGGTTTGCAGGTGGGCTGTGGGAAGGATTTGTTTGATCTGGGCTAGGTGTGTTGTGTGTTAAACTCCCCCTCTTTTGCATACTTCGTTGCTTGGAGCCCAAAACTTGTTCCCCAAAATTGTAAGATTGTGTGAAGTCTGTAGAAATAGAAGTACCTGATTTGTCATGGAATGGAAACTTTGTTTCATCAAAAATCACATCTCGGGACACAAAGAATTTTTCTGTTTGCAGGTCGTAAAATCTCCATCCTTTCTTATGAAGAGGGTAGCCAAGGAAGACACACTGTTTGCTGCGGGCTCGAAATTTATCTTTTGGGAGATCGTGGTTATGTACATAAGCTAAGCACCCAAAAGTTTTGATGTGAGAGTAGGATGGTTTCTCATCGTATAGCAATTCATAAGGAGTCTTACCTTGTAACAATTTTGAGGGAGTGCGATTAATGAGATAGCCAGCCGTCAAAATGCATTCTCCCCAAAATTTTATAGGTAAATTTGCTTGAAATCGTAATGCCCGAGCTACATTTAAGATATGGCGATGCTTGCGTTCAACTCTTCCATTTTGTTGTGGTGTGCCAGCAATAGTAGTTTGGTGGATTATGCCATGGGTAGTAAGATAGGACTTTAGGGGTGCAAATTCTGTCCCATTATCGATACGGATTGTCTTAACAGTTTTGTGAAATTGGGTTTTGATCATGGTAAGGTAATCTTGAAGAATAGAGGCAACCTCACTTTTCTCTGACAGTAAATATATCCAAATAGCCCTAGAATAATCATCTAAGATAGTAAGAAAATATAAAGCACCTATAGTGGATTTGGATTTATATGGGCCCCATAAATCACAATGAATTAGGTCAAAAATTGTAGATGCTTTATTGATGCTAAGAGGAAAACAATCACGAGTTTGTTTGGCACGTAGACAAATATTACAAGGTGATGTTCTAGTTGTAAGTCTTTAGAATTACCCAAGAAGTGATTGACTACATAATCTGAAGGATGTCCCAACCTTTTATGCCATAGTGTGCTTCAATCAAGAACTGTGCTAGAAAAGGTGTATAATTCCTTCAATTCCATAGGTTTGTAGAAGAAGATCCCATTCCTCTGCTCACCCACTCCAATCGGCCTCATCGAGATACGGTCCTGTATAACACAAAATTTGTCAGAGGAGTGTGATAAAGCATTGCAAATCTCTTGCCAATTGAGACAAAGAAATTAAATTGCAGGTCAGTTCAGGAATTAGCAACACTCTGTGGAGTTGCAATGTAGGACTTAAAGAGACCATGCCTTCGTGCACAGCAAAAGTTTTGGCACCGTTAGGTAATCAAATAATATGCGGACAGATGGGATGTAAATTTTGTAAAAAAAATTTCCTACCAGTCATATGGTTAGAACACCCTGAATCTAAAATCCAAAAAATTTTCCATACCAGATAGCTTTTCAGATTGCATATTATTTGAGGTTTGGAGGGCAGTCAACAGGGTTGACCACTGGTCAACGGTCAAAGCTGGTAAGGGGCCCGGGCCCGTTTCTGCTGGAATTCGGCCCGAAGCCCGGCCCGGTACTGTAGATCGGCCCGCTGTCATCGTCTTCTCCAGCGCGCCGGCGAACGTGGTTTGGAGCTGCTGCCGCGGTTGTTGCAGAATAGGCCCACGCCTCGCCCGTTCTTCCTCCATCGCGCGGTCTGGCCATCTGCGGGAGCGTCTGCCGCTCGCCTGTGGCGGATCTGCCTCCGCGCCAAGAACCGTGAGTCGCCGGTGAGAAGCCGCGGCCGGCGGGTTTGGGAGGATGCCGAGGCCACCAATCCGGATAGCCAACAAGCTGGAAGCATCCGGATACATCGTGGCCGGCGCGTCTGCAGTGGGAGCAAAAAGATGAGGAGAAATTTCTGGGATTTTTTTTCTGTTCTGGCGGCGGCGACAACTCCAGCGACAACTCCGGCGGCTCCGACGGTGGCGAAGGCGGCGCCATCTCCAGAATAATCTTCTTTTCGTGTCGAATTTTTGTGCTATTCTTCTTTACAGATTTGAGCAAGTACGGTACGTAATTTGGGTATAGGTTCTTGTTGGATCATATGGGAACGAACAGTGCCATAAATTGCACTATTTAATCCCATTAAAAATTGGAAAACCTTCTCGTTTTCTCTTTCTTTTATAATAAAATTCAACAGATCTGTGTCTGTGCTGGGCGGAAGTTGAGTATAGTTTTCTAGTTCGTCCCATACCTTTTTTAGACGTGAAAAATATACGTGTACTGAATCACCGCCTTGCTTATAGTTTGCCAATGCTACTTTTAATTCATATATTCGTGGGCCGGTGCCAACTAGAAATCGTTCCTTCAAGTCTATCCACAATTCATCAGCTCTCTCTGAGTGATATATGGTGGATCGGAGAGAGGGTTCGATAGTATTGAGAATCCAAGAATTTACAAGATTATTGATCTCCCACCATTCTTCTTCTTTTTCTGGATCACCTTCAGGAATTGGAATTATTCCATCAATGAATCCCAATTTCTTCTTCGATCGCAAGGCCATGCGCATGGCCCTTGCCCATTCTGCATAATTATTATACTGTCTGTCTCTTTCAAGCTGGATCATTGTTAGGATCAATCCAGGTCCATCAGTGGATGCCACATAATAAGTATCTTTCTTTATTTTGTTAACATGGCTTTCTTCCACCATGTCATTATCAACATTGCCAATATTGTCGTTACTCATTTTGAGAAATTTTAGACAATTGGCTCTGATACTATGAAAGTTTCCAGTGGGGAAAACAATCTTATGTTTTCTGTCTCATTAATGTGAGAATAGTGTACAATTTATAGATTTGTCCAAGTGACAAATCCTAAGCAAATTAGAAGTAGAAGTCCTAGCTAAATACAACTAGGAAACACATTAGAAGTAGAAGTCCTAGCTAAATACAACTAGGAAACACAACTATACACAATTTTATGATTAATAATAATCCTATTTTAAATATATGTCTAACAAAATGGGTTGGCTATTTTCCCTCTCCATCTTCCAAAAGAATTAAAAATGGTGTGTGTGTATATATATATATGTATCTGTTTGTATATTATATTAGGCCTTATTTTATTTTATCCTCGAGTTGTCAAAATGCATAGAGATTTGTTTTCCTCTTGAAAATTTAAAGTACTTATCCCTCCCTGCCTTTTATTCAACAAGAGGAAAGAAATTCTTCTTTGTATTTTTTAATAGACACTATCTCATGAAATTTTATGCTACCCCAATCACAATGGCTAAGCCTTACAAAAATAATTATTTAGACATCAAAATTGTAGGTGTACAATTTTACAATGATATATTTTTTTATGAAATGACTTGACATATACAAAATGAGTAGAAGTACATAATAGGAGTTAAATAGTTTTGCTAGTAAATATATCCCTTCAAGAGAAAAAGATAAGAGTAAATATATATAGTGACCCTTTTATTAGTATAGAACAACACTTCTTTAATATACAGCGAGTTCAATATTTATAATTAATTTATATATACTTTCTCGCTCTAAAATTAAAATTCTCTTACTGTATAGTGAAAAGTTAGTATTTTCATGAGATCTCACCTCAAAATGAATTTTTAAAATCTTGGAAGTATAACAATTATTTTAACATTTCTACACAATTCTAATAAAAATACACAATTATTTTGACATTGTTTATTCTAGTCAAATCTTAAAAAATTATCATTTTTTATCTTGAATTTTGTAGAGTCAAAAGAGAAGTTAGAGAGAGAAAGTGTATGCAAATTATGAATGTTGTGTTCATTGTATACAAAAATACAAAAATTTTATATACAATAAACACAACATTCATAATTCGTCATTTAATATTTGCAGTAATGTCTTTTAAAAAAATTATTTATAGTAATGATGACCCAAAAATCTTTTTATTATAACCTCAAAATATAGTATTATTAGATTATAATTCCAAAAACTAATATTTAAATTTTTTGACGTATAATATGTAATTATTAATCTTGTCTTTATTTTAGCTTGTTTAGATGTATGCAAACACAATACGCCCAAAAATTGATAATTAACTTTATCTTAGGCTTAAAAAGGATGAAGCAAAAACTCATGAAAAGTTCAAGCCATATAATCAAAAATGAAAATCGAATGATAGATTAAAGAGTGAAATGGAAAAAACACCCCAAGGAAAATTGAACATTAATTTGTTTTTTTTTTTAAAAAAAAAAAAAGAATTGAAGTAATATCAATGATATCCTAATGTTGCTCCAATTATAATCTGTTTATTCTTTTTTTAGTTAAGCATACTCGCCATTTTTGGAATAGATTGCAGAAATAAAAAATGGCTATTCTTTTTTCTTAGTTACAAAGTGTTATTGATTTATTAAAGAAAATCATAATATAAAGATATAATTCATTTACTCTAAACTGTCCAAGGATTTTAATATAAAATAAGAACGTCTATCATCACAAATATACTTTTTTTAGGAAAATCACAAATATACTTAAAATAATAAATTTTACATAATAAAAAATTATTTAAAAAAAGTGTGAAATTCTATTATACTTAATCACCAGTACACGAAGGAAACCATTTAGGACTCCAAATCAAAAAAAGACAACATAATTGATTGTTACTTAGGAAACATATTAACCTATATAAAAACTGACACCCCAGTTATAATGCCATCCACGTCTTTTTTTCTTTTGAACAAGCCCAAAATTTGCTTTTTTTGACATAATAACTGGCAGGTTTCATTAATGAAAAGAAAAGCAGAGCCCCACCATCTGCTAGCATTGTGGTTTGGAATCCGACTTACGGCCTTTACACTACTACTGAATAATTCAAATTAAAATAATTATAACAAAAAAAGAAGAATGAGACATAACATGAATATCTATAAAAACACCTTTATTAAATGATGAGATTGGGAAAAAGATATTTCTGCTTATGATAAATATTTTGAAGAAGATCTGAGAAGCAAAATAATGTAAATGAGATTGGTAATGGCATAGAATGGAAATTAGAAGAAATGCATGGAAGACTTGGAAAAAAAGATTTGTTTTTTTTTTTTTGAAATCCCCATAAAAGAGACTATATATGGAGTTATACCTCCAAAATACATTCTGGTAATCAAATAAAAGCAAACGTTTGTACAATCAAAATTAAATATTTCTTTACCCAATGCCATTCTTCCTGGAGATTTCCTGAATACATGGTAGACTCATACATATCCTTTTGTGAAAGTTTTCAGTGGGGAAATCAATCTGAATTTCCTGTTTTATTATGTAAAAAGAATTACATTATATAGGTGTTTACAATTAGGAAATTACATAAACTTGGAAGTATCTAAATATATGAGACCATGATTATGGAAACGATGTAAATTTGGAAACTAGATGTAAATATGGAAAATATATAAATATAGTTCCCAACACTTACCCTCAAGTTGGAGCATGGAGGTCAACAATGCCCAACTTGCAAGCCAGTGAATGAAAAGAGGCAGGATGAAGAGCCTTAATAAGTATATCGACCGGTTGAAGTGCGCTTCGAATGTAGGAGAGAGAAATAAATCCAGCTTGGAGTGCATCCCAAACAAAGTGGTAATCAATTTCAATATGCTTAGTCCGTTCGTGAAAGACAAGGTTAGCTGCAATGTGAAGGGCGGCCTGATTATCGGAATGCAGCGGAATGGGTCGAGTAATAGGAACGTGAAGATCTTGAAGGAGACGAGATAACCATTTCAACTCACACAAAGTCATCACCATAGAGCGATATTCAGCCTCTGTAGAAGAACGGGACACGGTGTGTTGTTTCTTCGTTTTCCAAGAAATAGAGGAGCCACCAAGAGAAATAAAATATCCTGTAATAGAACGGCGAGTAACAGGACATATAGCCCAATCGGAATCATAATATGTGGTCAAGAACAAAGGAGACTTAGACCGGAGAAGTATGCCACGATCCGGACTGCCTTTGAGATATCTAACAACACGAACAACTGCATCCCAATGGGCACAGCGAGGAGCGTGCATGAATTGGGCAAGAGTGTGGACAGCGTAGGCGAGCTCAGGCCGAGTAAGAGTGAGGTAGATCAACTTGCCAATGAGACGGCGATAACGTTCTGGCATATCGAAGTAAGGATCAATCGTCTTGGCTAACTGATGATTCGGTTCAATAGGAGTAGAGGATGGTTTGGCTCCAATAAAACTGTTTCAGAGAGAATTTCCAAAGTGTACTTGCGTTGGCAAAAAAAATAAACCCGTGGGATTTCTTGCTACTTCGATTCCCAAGGAATATTTAAGGGGTCCCAAGTCCTTCATGTGAAAACAAGCATTCAAAGAGGCTTTGAACTTAATGAGAGCGGGAAGAGAATTCTCAGTGATTAATAAATCGTCCAGATAGATGAGGACGAATAGAAAAACATTATTTCGAGAGTAAGTAAAGAGAGAATAAGCGGCATAGGATTGAGAAAAACCACACTTACGGAGAGCGGTGGTGAGCTTGGAGAACCAATACAGGGGTGCCTGACCTGACAGAGACCATACAAAGATTTGTGGAGTCTGCATACCTGGCCTGGGTGAGGAGGGTGGAATCCAAGTGGGGGCTGCATATACACTTCCTCCTGCAAATCGCCATGAAAGAAGGCATTATGGATATCCATATGATATATCGGCCAATTTCGAGCGGCGGCCACGGACAAGAGAGTACGAACAGTAACTATCTTTGTAACAGGAGCAAAGGTTTCTGAAAAATCGATGCCTTCTGTCTGTGTGTTTCCCAAAATGACTAAACGGGCTTTATACGCTCAATTGTACCGTCTGCTTTATATTTGATGCGAAAAACCATTTACTCCCGAGTGCACATTTTCCTGGATGCAAAGGCATCAAAGACCAAGTGCTATTTTGCACCAAGGCAGTAATTTCTTCTTGCATGGCGGCATGCCATTTAGGATTACAGACAGCTTCAGAATATTTGATGGGTTCGGAATCCATGGTAACAGAGGCTAGAAAGTGTCGGTGAGAAGCAGAAAAATTATCATAATGTATGAAATTTGTAAGAGGATAACAGGACGTACCTGAGAAATTTGTGGAGGAAGATGGAGCAGAAGAAGGGGATATAGAAGACGTCCAAGCTGCATTACACTCGAAGTCTCTAGGCATTACCGGAATCGTTTTAAGTCGTGTACTTTTTCTAGTGCCAAAAGGAACAAGAGGTATGGTGGGTGGGGATGGACTCATTGCTGGAAAGTCAGGTGGGCTGATTGGAGCTGGGACGGAAGTAAGGGAAGCGAGTGGGCTGGTTGGGGAAGAGAAGGAGTTGGTTAGGCCAGAAGCTGAGGAGGGCCCGTGTAGATGAGAGACTGGATCAGAGAGGGATGCTGGGCTAGGTTGGGCGGTCGTAGCTGGGCCGCCGGAGAGAAGCTCGCACAGAGCTGGGTCTATTGGACTGGGCTGGACCACGCTTGTGGAGGATGGGCCAGCGGTGGGGCTAGTCACTGGGCTTCGAATGGGGGCTGTTTCTGGGTCGCGGGTGTGTGGGTGTGGGGCTGTTGCTGCGGCAAGAGTTGGGCCAGCAGCTGGGAAAAGTGGAGGGGTTTGGGTTGGGCTTATTTTAGGGGGTGCTTGGTGTAAATAGCTCAAAGGTTGTGCCCCAAAGTTGTAAGAATGAGAAAATTCAGGGGGGGGGAGGGGCAGAGGGGGGTTTGTTGCAGTAGCCGATATTCTTTATAAGGAAACTTGGTTTCATAAAAAACCACATCTCTAGACATAATAATTTTTTTGCTTTGTAAATCATAAAAACGCCAACCTTTCTTGTTGTAGGGATAGCCGAGAAAAATGCAAACAAGACTACGAGCACGGAATTTGTCTTTGGGTAGATCGTGATCATGGACATAAGCAAGACACCTGAAACTTTTGATGTGAAAATAAGTCGGCTTCTCATTATATTACATTTCATAAGGTGTCTTCCCTTGTAACAAGGAGGAGGGGGTGCAATTGATAAGATACCCCTCCGTTAGGATGCACTCCTCCCAAAACTTGATAGGTAAGTTAGCTTGGAACCTAACGGCTCGAGCAACATTAAGAATATGACGATGCTTGCATTCTACTCTACCATTTTGTTGAGGCGTGCCAGTAATAGTGGTTTGTTGTATCATGCCATGTGTAGAAAAATAAGATTTCAAACATAGAAATTCCGTGCCATTATTACTACGAACTATTTTAACGGTCTTTGAAACTGTGTTTTGATCATAGCAAAGTAGTCTTTTAAAACATTTGCTACATGACTTTTCTCAACAATTAAATAAATCCACACTGCTTTGGAAAAATCATCAAGGATAGTAAGGAAATATGAAGCACCAACAGTGGATGTAGTTTTGTAAGGCCCCCACAGATCACAGTGAATTAAATAAAAAATGGCAGATGCTTTATTATGACTTAAAGGAAAGGAATCACGTGTTTGTTTGGCACACAGGCAATGTCGCAAGGAGTAGCAGAAGGTCTAGTTTTCTTAGAAAGTCCTAAAAAATTTCTACGACAAAATTCGAAGGATGTCCTAGTCGGATATGCCATAAAGTACTGGAATAAAAAACAATACCAGAAAAAGCAAACAAATCCGGCAACGGTAAAGGTTTGTGGAAGTATATCCCACTCCAATCGGCCTCATCAATGTACGGTCCCGTATCTCACAAAATTCATTAAACACGGTGACAAAACACTTCGAATCTCGTGTTAGTTGTGCTAAAGAGATTAAATTACACTTGAGCTCAGGAATTGAAAATACACACTACAATGTTAGTTTCGGATTTAATGAAACCATTCCTTCTTGCAGAGCAAGTGCTTTAGCACCATTTGGCATGCTAATTGTATAAGGATGTATTGCAGTTAATTTTAAAAAAATCTTTCCTACCATTCATGTGATGAGAATATCCCGAATCTAAAATCCACAAATTTTCTATACTAGAGAGTGTATCAGTTTGTGTGGAAGTAGAATGATTGAGCAAGGTCAACAATTTTGACCATTGACTGGAGTCAAAATTGGGAAAGCTGCCAAATCTGTCATTTCTATTTTGGGAAGAAGGACCAAAACTGCCATTGCTGGACGAAGAAGAAGCTCCGCCAGCTCTATTTACTGTTGCGCCTAGCCTAAACCGTTGCTCGCTGCAGGTTTCTGTCCGACAGAGAGACGCCGTCCTTGACCCGCGCTCCCTTGCCGTGGAAACTTCTGCTCCGTCCGCCGCCGCGAGATGTTGCAGAACTGCCATGGACGCTGCTAAAGTTGCTTCCAGTGCATGCAGCTCCTGGGCCACCAGTCGGGGAAGCCGATGAGGAGAAAACAACTGGAGACATCATGTCCTTCACGGTGACAGTAGCTACAAACTAGCCGTGAGGAGGAAGAAGAAGGAGACGGTGGCGGTCGCGGCAATGCCGCTGTGCTGCCTGTTTTGGTGACGGCAAAAGCTACTCCGTCGCTGCACTGTCTTCCATTCGGGTCATATTTTTATGTTGTTCCTCTTTACAAATTTGGGCAAGAATTGTTCTCATTTTTTGCATAGATTCCTATAGAATCAGATGAGAACTGACAGTTCCATAAATTGTACCATTTAATCCCATTAAAAATTAAAATATTCGTTCTTCCTCTCTTTCATTCATAACTACTGTTAATAAATTTGTGTCTGCAGAAGATTGGAGTTGAGTATAGTTGTCTAACTCATCCCATAATTTTTTCAAACGTGAATAATATGCTTGTACAAAGTATCCTCCTTGTTTCCAATTTGCTAATACAGTTCTCAATTCATATCTTTCCTTCAAATCTATCCACAATTCATCAGCTCATTCAGAGTAGTTTATGGAAGAATGGAGAGAGCTCGATAGTGTTCAAAATCCATGAATTCACTAAAGTATTTATTTCCCACCATTCTTTCTCTCTATCCGCATCACCTTTCTGGGATAGGGATTATTCCATCTATAAATCCCAATTTTTTCTTCAATCGTAAAGACAAACGTATGGCTTTTGCCCATTCGGCATAGTTGTTGTCAGTCCGAGGTCATATAGGCATCTTTTTTTATTTTAAGAACATGGTTTTCTTCTACCATGTTGTTTTCAACATTGCTAGCATCTTCCTTGTTGTAACTCATTTTGAGAACTTAGATAAGGCTGGCTCTGATACAGTGGGGAAATCAATCTGAGTTTCCTGCTTTATTATGTAAAAAAAATTACATTATATAGGTGTTTACAAATCCTCAAATCTATAGGAAAACTATTTAGGAAATTACATACACTTGGAAGTATCTAAATATATGAGAACATAATTACAGAAACGATGTAAGTATGGAAACTAGATGTAAATATAGTTCCCAACATTTTGAGTATCAAATAATGCCATAAATTTATTTCGTTCTCTGCTGTTACAAACTATACAATTGATCCTTTCCTCAGTGAGTCCAATAGACTGAATGATTTTGATCATTTGAATTACATCTTCCATGATTATGTAATTCATATTCATCCATGATCCACACAGCTCAGAAGCTGAGCTTTCATAGAAACTCTCATTTGAATAGATAAATAAGGAAAGGTTTCCTTGAAATTCATTGATATGGATGAAATAATCCATAGTCACCTTGAGTTTATCAGGAACCACAATCGAGTCTAAAAGATATAATGTCCACAAATGAATGGAAATGCTGAAATACAAGCCGGATTTACTCCGGATCACAGAGATGGTCGATATGGAGTTTTCTGGCAGATAAATCTCCGACAGTTCACAGCACGAATAGAATTCTAGGTATTAATTACAATAAATCAAATCACAGCAAATCATAGATACACTTCAAAGATTAATTTCTGATCAATAAAGAGCAGCAGTAAGAAGAAGAATAACAAATGAAGTTTTTGTTACCTGTAAGATGTGGTAGGTAGCTGTAATTAGCCCTGCACCATATAAAACAAACACCATTCATGACAACGTTATTAAATAAAAAAGTTATGAGACTAAATAAAATTGTGGTACCTGAATGTTAATAAAAGGAGGAGGAAAGATTGCATGTGCGGTACCTAAATATTTATAAAGGGAGGAAGAGATCATAAGACAGTAATCCCTTTAATTTTGAATTTACAAATGTATCTGTACAGAGATTTGATTGATTTAGATAAAGATATAAAAGTTTATAGAAGATAAAGATTAATCAATTTGCATTAATTAATAATCATCTATATATGTATATATTTGAAGGGGTAGATAAACCTAACTCGGAAATATATATGTATAGTGCGAAAAAAATCAAAATAATTCATGTTTAAGTAGAAACTTTCTCTCTCTTCAGAAAATCCTCTCACTTCTCTCTAAAACTTAAAATTTCAACTTCAGATTTAGGAAGATTCGACCGTTAAAACTCGAAAAAAAGGTTAGTACTTCGATCTATACTCATTTATTTACATTTTTATTGTTTCAAAATTTAAAAATAACCGTTGGATTGAAAAAAAAATACTTTTTTTTAAAATTGAAATTTTGGCCCGAATTTCGCCGAATCGAGGGTACCGGTGACGGAGAACATGCCGGATCGCTTGGACCAGCAACTGGAACCTCGCCGGGTCGCCCGGTTCATCGACTGCGGCTATTGGTGATCGCTGAACCACGCGATCGTTGTGCGGTTCCAGTCGCCTGGTCCAGCGATCCGGTTCAATCGGCCGCCCATTTTTTTTAAATTTTTTAAATTTAAAAAAAATATTCAATTTTTTAAATTTTTTAATTTTTTTAAAAATTTTTTAAAATTTTTTTTAGAATTTTTTTTATTTTTTAAATTTTTTTTAAAAATTTATTTAAATCTTTTTAAATTCTTTTATTAATGTATTATTTTTTACTTTTTTTGTTATGTTTTATTTTATTTAGTTTTTAATTTTTATTATTTTTAGTTTTTATGTTTTATTATTTTTTAAATTTTTGTACGTTTTATTTTGTATAATTTTTTTAAGTTTTTATATATTAATTTTTTTTAATGTTTTTTCATTTCATTTGTCTATGCTTATGTTATTTTTTTAAAGTTATAATTTCGTTTGTCTATTTGTTTAATTTAGAGTTCATATTATGTTATTTAAGTTGTTAATTTTGTAATTTTTTTATTACATTTGTTTATGTTTATGTTGTTATAATTAATGATGATGTTAATTGTTTTTAAAGTATGATTAAATTTATGTTTATTTGTTTAATTTGTAGTTTATGTTATGTTATTTAATTTGTTTAATTTGTTTTTAGGATTTGCTTATGATTATGTTAAATTAATGATTATGTAATTTTTTAAAAATAATTATTGCGTTTATGTTTATTTGTTTAATTTATAGATTATATTATGTTCAGTATAATTTGTTTATGTTTATTAGGTTGCCTGTGGACTTGATTGATTATATAATTTTGTTTATTTAGAGTTTATGGTGTAGGGTTTATATGAATAATACGGCTTTATAAACCAATGTCCTAAACAAATTGAATAAGTAAGCCTTTATGAAATTTGTAATTAGGTTTGTTATATTGAAAGATTTTGTTTACGGCTAAGATAATGTAATAAAAAGGTGTGAAGTGTGGAAATAGAGTAATAAATATAACAATAATAAATTTAGCTTAATGCACAGTTTTAACTTAATCATATAAAGATGAAGAAAAATGCATTACTTGTATCGTATAAAAATATGATGAATTAGACAGATATTACGTAATGTCATTGAAGAAAATGTTTGCTAATTTGTTTAGACGGTTCGGCCTCGAGCACGTGGTGATGATGATTTAGGTGCTGTGACAGACAGGACCGGTCAGGTTGAACGTCGTGCAGTGACTGCGTCATCCCATGGTGTGAGGGGACGCCACAGTACATCAGACATACCGTGCACTTCTGCACCTATTGCACCAGGTATGTATTATGACCCTAGTGCACCGGAGTCTTCCACCCAACCCCCCCTATACCGTTTACGACCCATCCTCCTCCTACCACATCATACCATCCATACACCCCCGTACCCTATGACCCTTACGGATATTCTTAGCCACCACAGACATCATATGATCCATATGCACATGCTCCTTCTCTACCTATTCGTATGCATGGCTAGGATCCGACACAACATTTCTCTAGAACTCAGATTCCATTAAATGATGTTAGTGGTCCAGGGTTGCAGTTAGGTGCTAAGTTCTTCGGGCAGCTTGCTGGGTCCGTCCCGGTAGACTCATCTTACAGCAGTGCTGAGTATGAAGCCACTGCTCGTGGCATTTCCTCATCTGATGTTGGGTTGGGTAGGGATTCTGGTACATCCTGATCTGAGGAGGCTGGCAGAGTTGGTTCCCTCCGCATTCATAGCAGTGAGGGCAATGAGGATGAGCGTGAGGATGATGATGATGATAGTGATGATGACGGTGATAATCACGAACCTGTTCCTGTGGTTGAGGCCTCATCTTCCGACTATAGACCTGCTCGGGGTAAGGGGAAAGGATTCACTGGCAGTTTAATGTCAGTGATGAGTAAAATTGATAGGTCGCGACAAAAAAGATCGCAGAAGTCGCGTCCTCCTACCAACCCTACGTAGAGGAAGAAATCAAAGAATGACGATTTGGAGAAGACAGGTCCAGCTGATGGCGGTCCACAGGATCCAGTCATTGTCCCTTCGTATAGCGGTCATATCGCTGGTTGTATATGGCGTGGTCAGGTAATTTGAATATTTTGTATATTGTTTATTTATGATTATAGATTTGAATATTTTGTTTATTTTTTATTATGGTGTTTAAATTATTTTTGCAGGATAGAGGCATTCTGAAGTCGAAGTCACGTTACATGTCTCTGACCGGTTGGACCCCTAGTGATCCTGTAGTGGTACATTTGGCAGGGGAGACACGACTATCACATTTGAGGTCTTGCATGTTCCAGCATCCGAACTCCTCCTTGCTATTTGCTTTTGTGGAGAGGTGGCAGCCAGACACCAATAGTTTTCACATGCCTTGGGGAGAGATGACTGTTACATTGCATGATGTTGAGTTGATTCTGGGCGTACCGTCTTAGGGTAATGTCGTCGACCATTATTATTCACGGGAGCAGATAATTGCAGTTATCCAGAGTGATCTTCACGTCGTTGTTGTTACTTGGTTGATGGTAATTTTTTTATGCATTCAGTTTTTTTACAATTGTAATAGAAAAAATATAAAGCACCATAAATCCCGAAACACATTAAATATAAAGATATTGAACCATAAAACGAGTTTACATTTATCAAAAGTAAAAAATATATCAAAAAAATTCAATGTGTATATGATTTAAAACTAAGTTAAAAATTTTCGTACATTTAATTTTCTTAATAAAAAAATAAAGTCATATTTACTTTCTATTTCGAGCAACCCTCGCGTTCCAATATGCAATCCTATGCTGATACGAATATGCCCAATTGCTGACCCATTCGGATTTGATGATGAATCCATTGAACGTGTAAAGAAGGTATCGGACACATATCATTCAACTGTAGCTGTGTAAAACAAACAGAAATATGTAAATGTCAGAAAACTGTAAAACCAAACATCATATAATACAGAACAACATAAAAAATCATAAAGACACACGTATTCGACACTTACCTGAATAAAGTGTCATTCTTCTGTCAAGAAACCAATAACCAATGTACCTTCTGGACGATCCGAATATGAATACAAAGGTAACACAGTCGTAGAACCAAGCTGTGCAATTAGTATCACACACAGATTGAATGCATTTGCTACGATGTAAAGTGAATTAGGTGTTTCAAACCAATGCGCGTACGGCGCAGGTCCATCTACTAGCCAATTTATCCTATGAACGAGCTCATTAACACGTTCCTCTGAACCCACTAAATTAACGTACAAATTCGTCGAATGCTCCAATTCATAAAGCATTCCTCTACGAACCTCTGGCCATTGATGTTCATCACCGAACACAAAATCTGCCACAACCCGATAACCACAATTTTCATCACCAATCACGTTCTTCTAATTGTTGATGAAAGGATAAATGAAAGCAGGAAAAGCGTTTGTGTAAGGGAATGTGGAACACGGGGATGCATGTTTCGCAGCAGATAAATTACTTCGGCCACGGTCGCGTCCTCTGCCCCTTTCCCTAGGAGCTCGTGGCGGTCTCCCTCTCCCACGGGATCCCAACCCTGAACCCGAACCAGGCAACGACCCAGATCCAGTGCCAGAACCAGAAACAGATCCGCTGGACTTCTGTATCTTTCGATGAGCAATTGACACGTGCTCCCAATGTGACTTGTCTCTTTTTGTTGAGTCCGTCTTCTTCCGCCCTTTAGTGACTGCTACCTCGGGAGGTGATGTCAATGTCACACTTGGATCTTCAGGCGAAACAGGATTCAGTACCCCTTTCGCAAGACGACGCATCTCTCTAACTTTGGATACGTGTCCCGTACTTATCTGATGCAAGAGGTTAGTGAGAGAACGCATCTCATAATCCATTTCCTGTTGCCGAGCTAAAGGATGAGGACCGCCAAAAGACATCAATATCATGTAACTGTATAGGAAGAACGTGATCGAACCGTGTAATCAGCTCGCAAGCACAAGGGAGGCCGTGTGACGTCCTCAAATAGTGGCCGCACTTATTTTTTGGATCATCATATATCCCGGCAGCTCTCGTTATCTCCGACCATATCTTTTTGAATGCCAATTGACTGATTTTGTTACTTACAATATAAAATATGTGATTACTCTTCGCATTATGCTTCTCTTTAGTTTTGGAAAACTCTAATGATGCCTTAATGTCTGCTATTTGACCTTCAATAAGCGAGTCAATATTAAGGAACACAGTATCCAAATCACCATGGCATGTTGAAAGCCATAGTTTCAGCACTGAGTGTTCACTCTCAGCCCGATTGGTGGTTTCCACCCCAAAATGCATATGACTCTTAGTCCAACATCTCACGAATTTATGAGCAAAGAGATTCAACCAATTGTTGAACAAATACTGTAGGAAGTCTGGTCTGCTCTTCCACTTCGTCTTTAGAGCATCCAATTTGATTAAGTATTCCTGCTCATCGATTTCGTCCAACAATTTCTTCCATGACCCATTTATAAACCGTGATGCAATCTCTTCATTTTTTATCAACTCAGTTAATTTGGCCAACACGTTCTGATTGATGTGCCTTCTACATAGCATATGGTACGCGATACTAAACACTTCGCCGATCACGGGCATTAAACCGCATTCTCTGTCTGTAATAATTACCTTTGGCATAGTCCCACAAACATCTTCTTGATTCTCTGTTGACATTGTATTTGAAAAGTATAGATGCTTAATCTGTTGAAGAACCCATCTATACGTCATAGCCTGCTCATTTTGCATAAAAGCACTGGCCACAGTGAAATTCTTACCAGTCGGGTCATCTCTACCACTTCCAACAGTGGCATGTTGTACCTATTTTTAAAAAACATATAAAGCAGATAAATTGTTTAGAAAATAAACATAAAACCCAACAAACTTAACACAAAACCGATTAATTATGACATACTTCATTCTACTATTCATTCAAGTGTTACTCCTAAACAGTCAATTTGCAAATAACACGTAAATGTACAATTAATATAACAAATTTAATACAACTTACTTGTTTGTTTTATATGTCGTATCCATTATAAGTACGTATGGCCACGTTTTCAACATTTCAATTGATGTCGGATGTGCAACAACAATGTCACTGAGCATGTTGCTGTCCTCACGGTTTCTGTAGAAGATCGTGTAATCCCGTATAGCACTTAGGCAGAGAACTTCTTCAACCGTTTATTCGCCCCTGCATCCTATTCTTCTTAATTTTCGCAACGACGTTATATATTTTCTGGGAACTACAAAAAGCCATGCAAATCATATTATTAGAACCTCCATTTAAACCCTAAACATAAAACCAAGCTGCATTAGAGTTGATGCAACATACCTGACAGCACAACCCACATTTTGTTCCCGAAAAAATCGTAAAATATTACGGGATGGCACATGACTCTTCCTGAATTGCTCAATTTGTATCAGTTGTTCCTCCGTCAATTTTGCTGCCTAAGCGTGACCGTGACTATATACACCTATTGCATGGTTATGCCTCCCATCGTGTACGAATAATTGCCAATTTTCACACATTGCCATTTGTTCGCCTTTTAATTTGAAGGGACAACCACACTTTTTAGTCCCGTAAGGACCCCGCCTTTTTACTTAAACTTCTTCTTCTTCTTCATCGTCGACTACGGGCTTCTTTTTCAGTTTATTTGCACTTCCACGCTCGCAACCCAGTGTAACATAAGATCGTCGGTCGGATGTTCTAGATCTTAAATACCGAGTGACAATCAAATATGTGTTCACTTTTATAGCTGTTTCTTTTGCCCAGTTAACCAACTCCGGTTTCGAATTAAAGATTCGATCAGTTGCAAATAAATGTCTGTGATCCACGTATTTTTCCGGTTCCAAGAATTCTTCAAATGTACTTGGATCTATGCCGTTCTGTTACGATATAGTACGAAAAAATTAAAATATGAACACATCATATATTGAAAATAAAATTGTAAAAACATTCTAAAGAACAAAAAAAATTTCATACAATAACATTTACAAAGAAAACAAAAAAAATATTTCATATATTAACATTTAAGGAAAAAAAACACAAAAATCATATAGTAACATTCCAAAATAAAAAATAAAAAATATTCTAAAGAAAACAAAAAATTAACATTCAAAAGAAAAAAAAAATTATCATTCTAAAAAAACAAAAAACATAAAAAAATTAGTAACATTCTACAAAAAATAGTAAATTCTAAATTAAAAAAAAAAAGCAACATCTAAAATTAAAAAACAAAAAAAATTAATAACATTCTAAGAAAAATTTTTAGTAACATTCTTAAATTTAAAAAAAAAAAAACAAAAGTAACATTCTAACAAAAATAAAAAAACAAAAAAAAATTAATAACATTCTAAAAAAAAATTAGTAACATTCTAAAATTAGAAAAGAATAGTAACGTTCTTAAATTTTAAAAAAAAAACAAAAGTAACCTTCTAACAAAAATTAAAAAAAAAATTAATAACATTCTAAAAATAAAATTTAGTAACATTATTAAAAAAAAAATAGTAACATTCTTAAATTAAAAAAAAAAAAAGTAACATTCTAACAAAAACAAAAAAAATTAGTAACATTCTAAAATTTAAAAAAAACATAACATGTAAAATTAAAAAAATAATAATAACATTCTAAAATTTAATTAAAAAATGAATATTCTAAAAAAAAATGAACATTCTAAAAACAACAATAGTAATATTTAAAAAAAAAAAGTTACATTCTCTAAAAAAAAAAAAAAGAATAGTAATATTCTAAAACAAAAAAAAAAGAAAAAAGGAACACTCTAAAAACATACTATAAAAAAAACCAGTAGTAATATTAAAAAAGATAATAATAATATTGAAAAAAATAATTTTTTTAAAAAAAACATAACATCTAAAATTAAAAAAATAATAATAACATTCTAAAAATTTAAATTAAAAAAGAATATTCTAGAAAAAATGGTAATATTTAAAAAAAAAAGGAATATTCTTAAAAAAAAGAATAGTAATATTCTAAAACGAAAAAAAAGAAAGAAGGAACATTCTAAACAAATACTCTAAAAAAACAGTAGTAATATTAACAAAAAAAATTAATATATTGAAAAAAAATTAATATTTTAAAAAACTTAATATTGAAAAAAAATTAATATTTAAACAAATTTAATATTGAAAAAAATTAATATTTAAAAAAAATTTAATATTGAAAAAAAATTAATATTAAAAAAATAATATTGAAAAAAAAAACAAAACAAAACCTACTCGGGTCGCCCAGGCCGCAGTCTGGACGTGTCCGGGTCGTGCCGCTGGGCGATCCCCTTCACCATGGGTCGCTCCGCCGGGCGTTCGTGGAGCGTCCAGGTCGCCACCCCCGGCGATCTGACCAAGAATTCCGGGAAAAAAAAATTTTTTTCTTACCATTAAACCGATATTTTCTTCTACAAATTTTTCATAATCATCCATATGTATCTCCAATACAAGTTGAATGTTAAAGTTTATAGGTTTAGAGTAAATAAGAGTAATAGAGAATTTTTTTACTGAGAGAAAAAGTAGGAAAGAGGAAGGAAAATAATGATTTATTTCGCGCTATACATTTATTTTTCTGAGTTACGTTTATTGGTCCCATATTTGAAATAACTAATTAATCATAATTTTCTTAATTTAAACATTTTAAAAAATTAAGAAATTAAAATAAAATAGAATGAAGATGTTGAAAGACACGAATATGGAACACGACAAATATTGCTACCGCTGATTTGCATGCATCTCTGTATATATTTTCGTTTCCTAATTAGTCTTACGTCAGTATTGCTACTTCAACCCGCCAATTTGTTTATTAAAAAAAAAAAAATCAATGGCCAATTTCGGCCGTGCATAGCAAAACCATTATTCCTATTTTAAAATTCTTTGACTTCCTCAAATTATTAGGTACTACTATTATTATCTCTTTTTTTATTTAAGGGTCTATGTAGATGTCAAATGTGGAAAGTGAAACATAGAATTTCTTTGTTTATATATATATATTATATTTTTTTCTTGTCAATATTTTTTATTTACTTTTAAAAGGATCTACTAGAAGAATAAAAAGTAAAAAAGTTCTCCTCACATGTGTATTTTACAATTTTGATCATCCCATTTGCTATCAAGACATAAACTACCATGCATAATAAAATTTCTAAAAAATAATAATAATAATTTATGGAGTATTTTTTATTTTTTTCCATATTCAATTTTTTTCCACGCTTTTTTTTTTAAAAAAAAAATTCTAACTGAAGAAATTGCAAAGAGAATAAGCAGTTGTAAAAAATAAATAAATAAAAAGTTCAATTTCCTTTTAATGCTCTTTCATACAATAAAAGTTTGGCGATGGGCCTTTAACTAATAATTTATAAGTTATTTATAAGTTGTGTAATATTCATTTTACTTTTACATTACTTTATTAACTATAAACCTTTTAATTTATGAGGTTCTAAAAAAGGAAGTGATTTTGTTGTTTATATTAGGTTATATCAAATGGTAAAGATTAAAAGTTACAGTGTTCGACACAAAAGGAAAGAGTGTGAAGGCTAGATTGAAAGGAATTGACCTTAGCAGATTATGACACAATCATAATTAAATGAGAACGATTCCACAAAATTTTTGATGGAGAAGAATTAATAACTTTTTTAAATTTGAGTATGTGTAACTTATATTTGACTAATTATTAATTATTTTGAAGTATATTTTTTCCTTTTTATTTTCCTTTCCATTTGTTTCGAGATGGATAGAATGGAGATTATGATAATGTCAAAGGACTTGACTATCTCCTTAGATATTGTGTTCTTTTTAGTTTAGTTAGTCTTTTCCCCTTCCATTTTGTCATTTCTCTCTTTTTACATTCAAAATTTTATTTTTAAAATATAAAATCTACTATAAATTATGCATTATTTGTTCTTAGTAAAAACTTATTTGCACGATATACATACACACAATTTTTTATTTTTTTGGAGAAATTTGAGATTAATTACTTCATGCAATAAAGTTTAACTAATGTTCTCATTTATTTAATTTTTTACTAAATATCTAACATGCTAAAAATATTATAATAAATTGTATTGTTCATAATGAATTCAACATGATCACATATAAAGCATTCTGTATGAAGAAAATAAGATTTAGAGCTATTTAAATTGATCTAGATTTATTTGCTGTTAGAAATATCACAGTAGTATGTGATTCTCTTAGATTATCATAGATTCTATAAGAGATTATTTGGTTAGAATCCTATATTGATTATAACTAGGATATTTGTATTATGCTATTATTATAGCAGTATTCTTTATTAGTGGTTGGTTAGAATCCTATATTGATTAGGATTAGGATACTTTGTAGCCTATAAATAGTAGATCATAATGAATAAGGAAAAAATCAAGACAATCAATTGAAGCATTCAATATTATTCTTTTCTGCGCCATAAATTTCTTAACATGGTATCAGAGCCAGAGCCAGCTTTGAAAAAGAAGAAGAAAAAGAAAAAGAAAAAAAATCTTTAACATCTATGACTTATTCTCTTTTCATTCAGTTTGAACAATTCTTTTCGTTCAGTTTGGACAAGTTCTTTTTTAGGTTTTTAATATTTCTTCTAATTTGCTTCAATAAAAATTTAGGAGATTATATATATTTTTTATAAATCATATTCAAGACAGGTAGCTTCATCGACAAATATTTGAAGCACCTAAATTTAGAAATTGAAATTGGAAATTGATGGTTGTTTTATCGAAAAAACTCTAAAGCGACATCAAAGGAATTTTCGATGATGGATTACGGAAGCCACTGCGACTGATGGAAGAAAACCACAACGACTGCGACTAATGGAAGAAGATCACAACGATCGCGATCGATGGAAGAACCACAGCGACAGCGATTGATGACAAAAAAACCACAGCGACAGCGATTGATGACAAAAACCATAGCGACAGCGAGTGATGGTAAAGACCACAGCGACAGATGGTGGAAGACTATCATATGTGCAATTTGCACGTTACGAAAAAAATTGAAAATTATGGCAAGTTGGATATGCAATTTTGCACGTTCCAACTTGAGGGAGGGTGTTAGAAATATCACAGTAGTATGTGATTCTCTTAGATTATCTTGGATTCTATAAGAGATTATTTGGTTAGAATCCTATATTGATTATAACTAGGATATTTGTATTATGCTATTATTATAGCAGTATTCTTTATTAGTGGTTTGTTAGAATCCTATATTGATTAGGATTATGATACTTTGTAGCCTATAAATAGTAGATCATAATGAATAAGAAAAAAATCAAGACAATCAATTGAAGCATTTAATATTATTCTTCTCTGCGCTCTAAATTTCTTAACATTTGCTAACATTAATGACCGAGAGTTATTTAAGGAATAATTTTAAATTTAATATTTTTTTAAAAAATAGTCCTTATACATTTTATTTTTTATAAATTTTATATTTTACCAGTTTTTATTTAAATTTTTGATCTTCCATGATTCTTCTCATTTTTAAATAAAAACTTATCCTGTGTAGAGCACCTAATGCTTAGCTATATATATATATATATATATATAGGGGTAGCGGCTCGGAGGAAGACTCGTCCGGTGAATACGTCACCACATTCCTTGGCGCGTCATCAACCCGGGGGACGCTATAGAGGAAGTCAGAAGAGAGAAAAAGCCATTGAAAGCCTCATCCTCCTCCAATTAGGATATCAGACGCTGTCGCCACTTCACTTCCCCATAGAGAAGAAAAAACAACTGTTACCGTCCCCTGCCACGGCCAACCCCCCTCCCTTCTTTCTCTTTCTCTCCCTATATTGTTGTGTAATTCACCAAAATATAAAAAAGCCAACCCCAACCCATTGTTCCAATATCCAAAACCAGACATGAACCAACCCAAAATCTGTTTCTACTGAGAGAGGTTTCTTGTGAGTCTTTTCCTTTAATTTTTTTTCTCTAACTTTTTACTTATCTCGCGGCTGAAAGAGTAATTTCTTTGCATATACTTTGGATCCATGTGTGTTCAACAAGATTCTTGTGGAAGCCACGCCATTTTCCCGTTGATTTTTCCCCATTTTTGTTCAAATGCTTCTTGTTTCTCTTGAGCAGCTTATGCATGTTATTGATGATTCTGGGAAAAGAATTGGTCTTACTCTTGAACAGCTATCTATGACTTGTAGTTCCAAATATGGTTCTTAGTCCGGTCCGGTTCATTGTAAATTAGTTTTTCATTTTGAATTTATGAGATATTTAATGCATAACCCATTTCTGGAAACGATTCCTAAAATAGTCGAGTGGCTCTTTAATTTTTAGTATACCTGCGGTGTGTACTTGGATAAAGTTTAGCTTTGATATTTTTTCTTGAGTTTTGAACGAGATGAATTGTTTGTGAGCGAGTGAGATGTGAGATGATATCCAATCCCACTCTTAGTTTAGTTTCTTGATTGGCTTTGTGGATAATCTAAATTGTGATAGCAGCACTAGGTTCTGTTTATCCATCTCTTGCATTAATGTTGAATGTTCTGTTTCTTGTAGTTAGATTCACACCTGTTGTCAAATTAGTTGAATTGATCAAGAGTCAATATGATTTCATATTCGTTTTAAGCTTCAAACCTAGTGAATGATCTGTTTATGCTTAGTTAACAGGCTAATGTATATGTTCAAGACAAGCCACTATGTTGTCTTGAAGCAGTGCCTGAATATCTGAATTCATGTTTTGATAATGTTCTTGTACTGTTGGTTTTTTAGCTCTTAAGTCCTATATTATTGGAACGATTGGAATCTCGGAAATGTACCTACAAGAATAGGATTCATGATATCCAATTCCATTCTTGTACTTGTATTTTTGCTGCTGTTCTATTTTCTGGTAATCAGGAGATTACTGATCTGCTTTGTGTGCTATTCTTCTGACTCTTGTCCTTAGGAATGTAGGAATTGACAATCTTTTCCCACAGCTTAGTTACGAGAACTATTAAATTCTTACAGCTTGATTTATACTAAAGTATGCTCATATTGGACTTTTTACTTGCATGTTTACCAGATACATCATGAGAAGTCTGTGGCAATGGACCGTGCTTGTTATACTTGGAAATGAAAGAGAGACAACGGTGGCAAGCTGAAGAAGATGCTTTGTTGCGTGCTTATGCAAGACAATATGGCCCGAGGGAGTGGCATCTTGTGTCCGAACGCATGAACAAACCATTAAACCGTGATCCAAAAGCCTGCTTGGAGAGGTGGAAGAACTATCTCAAACCTGGAATCAAGAAGGGATCTCTAACAGAGGAAGAACAGCGTCTTGTCATTCATCTTCAGACAAAATACGGCAACAAATGGAAAAGAATTGCTGCTGAAATCCCTGGACGGACTGCTAAGAGATTAGGAAAGTGGTGGGAAGTATTCAAAGAGAAGCAGCAAAGGGAGCAAAAGGAGAATAGAAGGATTATAGAACCAACTACTGAACTGGGTAAATACAATCACATTCTTGAGACTTTTGCAGAGAAGCTTGTTAAACAACAGCAGAATTTTCAAGGATTTCTCATGGCTACTCCCAATGGGGCTTTTATTCGTCCTGATACAACTGCCCCTTCTCAACCAACTTTACTGCCTCCCTGGCTTTCTAACTCCCCTGCAACCTCAACAGTCAGGGCACCATCCCCTTCTGTGACATTGAGCCTTTCCCCTTCGGTGGTGCAGTCATCGCCTGCTGCAATCCCATGGATGCAACCTGACCGAAGCAGTCTTCCATCTCGGGGGATTAATATTCCTTCCAGAGAAAACCCATTTATTCCTGAGCTTCTGGAATGCTGCAAGGAATTAGAAGAAAAACACGGTGCATGGGTAGCACACAAAAAAGAAGCAGCTTGGAGGTTGAGAAGGGTAGAATTGCAACTTGAATCGGAGAAGGCTTGCAAGAAGAGGGAGAAGATGGAAGAAATAGAAGCAAAGGTTAAAGCCCTTAGGGAAGAGCAAAAGGCTACTCTAGAGAGAATTGAAGCTGAATACAGAGAACAGTTAGCTGAATTGAGGAGGGATGCTGATGTGAAGGAGCAGAAATTGGCTGATCAATGGGCTGCAAAGCATTCTCGCCTTGTTAAGTTTCTCGAGCAGATGGGATTCCAACCTCGAATGGATGAGCCTAATTAGCTATTAATTTGCTGCTTTCGTGGTGGTACGGACCTCATGAATGGCTTCTACTTCATTTTTCTTGTTGTTGTTGTTGTTGTTTTTTGCTTTATTGAAATTATTAAGTTTTCAAGAACTATTTTATTTGTGGCTTGTCTCTCGGCTGAACAATCTTCATATTTACTGGAATCCATATATGAAGTCTGATATGCATATTTACACCAGAAGATGTGTATGTAAGATGGTGTTTTGCTTTCTTGGTGGCAGCCAAGGTATTTTGTTTTTTGGGGTGGCGGATTTTGTTGAATGGATGGATTGGAATATGACTAGTAGTAGATGGATGTGTGCTCCAGGATGCTTTGAATGGGTTGTTTGTTTCTTGTGTTGCAATGGAGGAACAAGGTTTTGCTCGAGCCGGATCTTCTCTTCTTTCTAATGTTTCTTTTAGATTTAAGTGTATTTATAGTGTCATTATGAGTAAGTAACTCACAATTTTAGACTCTTACGTTCGAGCCGTATCTTCTCTTCCTAGTGTTTCTTTTAGATTCAAGTGTATTTATATATATTGTCATTATGAGTAACTCACAATCTCATTACTGCTGTCTATTGTGGGGGGTAGTTTGTCTTTGTAATTTTGAGGGTAAAAATGTGAAGGATCTTTTTCAAGTCAAAAGGTGTGAAACGATTGAAATATCTTTTAATAGTATTTTATGGGAGAGTTTATCGGATTTTGTATTCCTACTAACTCGAATGAATATTAATGTAATGATTTGAATCCTCACGATTTTTTAAGTTCTTGTTTACTATAAATTTCATTGCATTGTTGCCCGCAGCATCAACATTAACATATATAGAACGAGACTGTATTTTTATCTTTGTCTGATTAATTAGTTCTTTAAAAGATTTAAAAATTATGGATTTAAAAATTATGGAGTGAATCATTTGATCAATGAATATTCGATTCTTTCTTTCTTCAATGTGGAATCCAATCACACAAAATTTTATATTTTTATAGAAGAAATACAGATTCATTTCTAAAAGTTATTATTTAATAGATCTCCATACGAAGTTCAATCTCCTTAAGTCTTGTGGTTTTCGCCATATTTCTTTTCTCTTATTTTAGGATTAAGGATTTCATTATGTTATAATATCATTTCCCCTTTTTTTCATTTCTACTGAAACCCTTGAATTCATTATATTCATATTTCGATTTTTTTTGGGTTAGGACTAAATTTTAGAAATGGGTACTAAAGAGGCCCATTTTTTTTTAATTCTGGAACCGGCCATAACGCACAACCAGATAATTACGCCTTCTTCACTAATCAGCCTATATGACTGATAACGTACAACGATGGTGCGTTATGATTAGGTCATAACGCACACTCGTTGTGCGTTATCTGCCACGTACTTTTTTTAATGAATTTTTTTTAATGAAAAATTGTTTTAGGAAAACGATAATTGAATAATTTTTTAAAAAGACTGTATTTATTATATCTAACTTAAGTGTATTTATGATGATAATATTTATATCATATTCTTTAAAAATATATTTAACTTTTAACCATTTCATCTCAACTTATTTGAAGAAGTAATAATAAAGATACTGTAAAAATTTAGAGCAATGATGTCGTAATTAGAAAAAATTGAAAGAAAAATTTCATTAATAGGAACATGTTTTATTACAACAATTTCAAGAAAATGCCAAACTTATACATTGCTCGGTCCGGAGTTATTACAAATTTTTCTATTATGTCCCGGCATGTGACATCTGCCACATCTTGGGGAGAATCCGGATTTCTATAATTTATTTCCTCCTAAAATCGCTTGCCCTGTTTCCTACCCCATTCTTTTTTAATGTTTGGAGGATAAAATGTTAAACTAAAAGGAACATCCCTCCAAAAGTTCTCACTCAAGATCAGATGAAAATTCGCTTGGTAAGTTCTTCTGTACATTTGTCGCGAATATATCTCCGGTACATAAGTATCTGTTCTTGAACCATTTTCTCTACACACTACAAGAACATGAGAACAAGGCAATGTATATGTTTGCCATTTTCTGCAACTACATAATTTATTATTTATTTGCAATGTATAGACGTTGTTGCCCGTACCAGAATTGGAGATTTGACCATGTATATTCCCTCTCGCGGATTGTAAGTTGTAACTTTGTGTTCTCTTGATTTCATTTCAATCCGCAAGCACTTGTCAAAAATTCGTGTTGAAAATGGATGCACACAATTTTCAACCTCTTCCCAGTGTTGGTGAAAGTACTTAACTAGTTTGTTAAATATTAGTTCAACAAGGGCTTTTAAAGGTAGAACACTAACTTTCTTCAATACACTATTAAGTGCTTCAAAAATATTGGTTGTCATGATACCGTGTCTTTGACCATCATTATGCAACAGTGTCCATTTCTCTGGGTCCAACTTCATCAAGTAAATATAAGCATCAACATTTCTTTCTTGAATTTGTTCAATTACACGGTCAAATTTTCATTGTTTGGATTATGTTCCGGCCTGCCACATCAAGCTTTTTAATTCTGTGTTCTTGAAGGTCTTGTTAAAATTTGCTCGAATGTGGCGTAAATAAAACCGATGAACTGCAAATGGTGGTTGCCACAAATGTTGACTTTGAATAGCAGAGAAAATACCTTTGTGGTAATAAGAAATGAAGCATACGTGGCGATCTTTGACAATGTATTCTCGCAAGAGTTTAAAGAACCAATTCCAACTCTCGGAGGATTCCTTATCAACAATTGCAAAAGCAAGTGGGAACAAGTGATTATTTGCATCCCACGTACTTGCAATTAACAGCGCCCTTGTATGGTCTCCTTAAGCGTGTTCCATCCACAGAAATAACCAGCCGGCAATATAGAAATCCGTCTATACATGGCGAGAAACACCAGGAAACAAATTTGAAAACATAATTAGGGGGACTGCTTGTTCTGTGATGCAAAAATTCGTATACAGTCCCCGAGTTTAAATCATGTACAACTTATAAGTATTTAGGTAAAATATTGAAGGTTGTATCCCAGCTACCAAAAACCCTCTCGATGACAAATTTTCGAGCACACCATGCCCGCTTGTAAGTATAGCTCGTTTGAAACAATACCTGCACTTCTTGAATGATGTTTGACACATGTATCTCAGGATCGTTGGCAACTAGGTGTGATATAGACATTGATATAAATTTTGAAGACAAGTTTCTGTGCTTGTTTTGTTCAATCTGTACAAGGTACGTGTGTTCTTTTATGAATCTGGTTATTTCCCACTGATTATGCGTGGCTTTCTTTTTTATACGGATGTACCATGAACATTAATTATCGTCACTGTGATGGTAACATCTTGCGGTCCATGTATCAATCTTACTTTTCAAAACTCGGTGTTCACATCCTACACTGATAGAGTACTTACGAACCGCACTTATTGCCTGCACTTTGTCAACGAATCTCATGTCTAACTGTATGTCAATCATGGAGTCGTTCCAATCGAGTAATCGGACGGTACCAGATTCTACAAGATCATCTATAGGAGAACCTGAGCCCATATCTAGGAATGCTCCAGAATGTGTATAGTCATAGCTAGCGCTGCTGAACCATTGGCTGCTCTCCCGTTGTTGCATTATGTTTTCGATTACCGCGTTGACAAGATTTACAAGGTTCAGGGGAGTTTGGAACTCTCCTTCTTCTGGGTCATTGTCATCATCCGATTCAGATTGACTAGAAACGGCATCATTTCCGTCCGATTTGTCAACCTCATCGTCATCGTTATTGACGGTACTGTACAACATAGACGGTTCATCGGAAACCATCTGTTACCGCCATAATATGTTCTGGAAAAATTGTTGTATTTCTCTTGTGTGTGTTTGGAATATTTTGTTCATGGATATGCTCGAATTCAACAAGAATATGAATCCTTTCCTTTGCTAAGTGGGGTGGAATAATCTATAGATATTGCATTTCCTCATCGTTGTTCATGCTATATAAATTAAAGTAAAACATACGATGCACTTCGTAGTATGAAGGCACCCTCATTGTCATTCGAACATTCCAGAGATTGGGCTTCATATCTCGGTATTTCAATATTTTTTTTATCAGTTCTGCATGTGAAATCATTCGGTTCGTTGGCAATGTCCAACTTTTTCGAATTGTTCCCGTAAAATAGGGACCGTATGCATCCCTTGCAATTTCAGAATCCCAAAATAGCATCACTCTAACAGGGTTGATTGCTTCCATTTTAAAATGATTTATTTGTAAGTGTTTAGGGAGGATGAAATATGAAGATGTTAAGAACTTCGGGAATTGAAAAGAATGAATGGATTGTTAAGGGAGATAAGTTGGATATGCTGTAAGTGTTTTGTAGATGTAGGGAAGAATGAATGAATGTATTTATAAGGTTTCAATGGTTTAGAAGACAGAGAGTGAATTGTATTGGGATGAGTGAAAAGTAATCGGTTTGATGAATTATTGTCCTTGGCTGAGCTGAGTTCACGGGATGAGCTCGGTTGGATGAATTATTGTATGCTCGGTTGGATGAATTATTGTCCTTAGAAGAGCTGGTATGAGTGAATTATTGTACTGGATTGAGGTGACAATTGAAGATAACGCACAATTGTTGTGTGTCATCTTCAAGGATAACGCACAACAGCCATGCGTTATCCTTGAAGATAATGCAGTCGTTGAAGATAACGCATAACAATTGTGCGTTATCTTCAGTGCCTTTTTTTTTCTTTCCGCATATAGGCTGATGCGGTGTAGATGAACCGGCTGTGCCCGAAGGAGGGGGTGCACGAAACTCGGAAAAGCCGAAAGATGTGGAATGTGGTGCTTGAAATGAGGCAAATCCTAAACCGGGAGGGGGAGGCGTCTGCGATGTCCCGGATCCACTAGGAAGTGACTAGATTGCTGGCATAAAACCCAAACTAAAAGAAGGTATATCTAAGTTCGGGCTGCCAAATGGGTCAACAGTCGGTTGTCCACCTCCAAATCCCTCACCCCTCTCCAGCTCTACATGCATGGGGTCGACATATTCGTGCCTGTGTGGAAAAGGCAGTACAGGAGGGCGTCCACCGCCTGTTTCACGACCAAGTTGTCTGCGAGTGCCCCTCTTAACTCCACGAGCACCCCGGTCCGGTACGTGCTCCCGAAGACGGCGACGTGACTGTTGAACAGGAAACATCTGCTGGATATCGTGCTGTGATAGAGTGCAGCCCAAGGTACCGCCGATAGAGACCATGCATCTCCGAATAATCGCTTGCACTTTCTTTGTGAACACGGCCATCTGTGAAGGATGAGTAGGTGGTTGCTGTATCACCACTGAAGCCATATCATCCACCTCCTACAACATGAAAGTCTAAAAAAAAAAAATAAATAAATAAATACATAAAACCCTAAATAAATAAATTAACTAATTAAACCGTTAGAATTAAACATAAATAACTGAAATGCATAAGAATATTTAAAAAAAACAATATTTATTTGGAGAACTTACCATCATCCGTCTGTCCACACCGGCAGGCTGATATCCATGCGAAGGGGTATCACGGTTAGCTGGATTGCCGATGTAAACCCGTGTGATACCCTTATACCATCTGATGTACTCGTCACTGGGGTATGACAATACCTCAGCATCTACAGCAAGGCCATCCCTAACGCGAAGTTGGCACTGGTACCAGGCCTCGATGTGACTAGCATGCTGTGTCCCCCATATGTGTGATCATTCCCCCTAAGCTGGATCCTGTGCAGGTCCAGACGAGTATCACATGCATCTGGAATCATTTGAGCCCGTGCAAACTGGCGCATCACACGCCCGGGATAGTGGTACTCCACTTTCTTATAACAGATGAGTGGGACCTCTGCCCGCCACAGGTCAGATGGAACCAAAGCACGGTCAAGATAAAGGAGCCATATAAACTGTCAAGTCAAAATCCAAAATCAATAAAAATTTAAGTGCATAAAAAAATCTCAATTAATTACAAATAATACAAAATATTGTAAAGCGCTCCTAATTAGATGGCATGAAATCTAACTGGTCACGAGAGTGTGCATAGGCAGTTGGCTACAGTTAAAGGATGTGCACCATATAGCGCTAAGAGGAGCAAGAGGGTCGGCCTGAATATCCGTAATCAGTTGAGGCAGCAATGCAGGTATTCGCGACCACGCCAAAATATGTACTAAGACTAAGGCCCTCCCAATCTGTTGTGCACCCCCCAAAGCTGCCGTTCACAACTACTTATACAAAAATCCAAGTACGCAGCTACCCCGGCTATATGTTCTGATAGCATCAATATCCTCTAATAAACTAAGGTAGCGCACATGAACCAAATTCCCAGAGAAGTCAAGAAGCATATGTCCGTGAATGCGTAGTAAAATAAATCCACGAGTGCACAAGATTATATCATCATCGGTCGCTGAACCGGTAAACGCTCTCAGGATCCATGCTTCCAAAGGTTCCTTCTTCACCTTTTATCCAAAAAAGTGGCGGAGAGACAACCGCACACCAAAAAGTCTCTCGATAAGCTCAATCCAGTACTGTTTGGGGTGTTCCAGCTAGGGCTAGTAACGACCATACCGTCTATCCCTAAACCCCACAGTGTCTGTAGATCCTGCAGTGTTATTGAGACAATACCACACGTCAGGTGAAATGTGCGTCTTCGGTCTCCACCGCTCTATCAATGTGGTAATAAGTGCGTGGTCCAACCCAATGTAACCACATCTAAAGACTTCTCCCAACCCAGTTCCGTCAATAAGCTCTACCAACCTATGGGGAGCCTTACTGTAGCACTGGAATAGGTTCCGTCCAAAACGCTTACACTGAAGATCAGTATAACACGTCTCGTGGTCCCCACTCCATATCAAGCCAAATCGGTGCTCGTGCTGTCTCGATAAAACATCAGGGACAATGGGCACCAGATGCACGTGTGCTGACACTTCTTCCATCTACATTATTTATAGTTTGAGATACTGTCAATATCTATATGTTAAAAGTAAAAATTTTTAAATAAATTCTAATTCCAAACTCTTTAAGATGTGTTTTTTATGGTACATTTCATTTTAGGGTTTTAGGTTTGAATGATTTTTAGCATATCAAATTTAGTGTTTTTAGGGTTTTCAGGGTTTTTAATATTTTATAATTTATAGTTAATTATCAAGAATATTAAGATTTAAATGTTATTATGTTTGTGGTTATAAAGTTTATAGTTTTACGGTTTAATGTTTACAAATATCATTTTTAGGGTTTACTGTAGCAAAATTTATAGTTTTACGATTTAATGTTTAAAAAGGTAAGATTTTAAAGTTTTAAAGGTTTACTGTTATGGAGTTTACAGTTTTACAATTTAATGTTCATGAAAAACCTTAGGGGGGGAGAGGTGAATAAGGTTTTTGGCTAATTATCGAAAAATCTTTGTTAATTAAAGGGTAAACCTCCAATTTTGTTTGAAAGGGAATTCTAAAACTCTTTTAATAAAATTTCAAACCAAACAAAATTTTGTGGTTGAGACAAATAAGTAATAAGCTTAGAAAAAAAAGCACAAGGATTTATAGTGGTTCACTCCCTTAAAGAGTTACATCCACTACCTTGAGTTAACACCCAAGGATTTTCCAAATACACTATAAACACAAAATTACACCAACTACAAATATGAGGATCACCCTCCAAGGGTTTTGCACACAACCTCAATTCACAACACAATGTAAATCAAAGGATTATCCAAGGGGTTTTTCAACACAACCCTTTGATATCAATAAGAGAGAAAGATAGGTTTAAGTACAATGTTACCAATTTGAGCTTGAGAAATAATAGGTACAACTCAATGAAATATTTCTACAAGCTCCTCCTTTCTTCTTCTTCTTTGATGATGATCAATAATGAAGCTCAAGAAGATTTTTGTTTGGGATTAAAAGTGTTTGCAATAAATGTACTTTTTGAAGCTCTTTAAAAGTTTTAAATGATCTCAATGAATATTTCACCAAACTTGTCTATTTTATGGCTGATCAAAAAGTCTATATATACTTTCTTAAAAAAGTGACCGTTGCACTCTGTGTAACGGTAATAATTTTTTACAGTAAATGTGAAAATCAGACGATCGGTTCCTGAAATCGGACGACCGGTTCTTAAACAGAAAGATTCGGACTTGTCCAGATAGAAATCGGACTGTTGATTTTTTAAGTGTAGAAAAAATCGGACGACAAAGATTCGGACTTGTCCATCTAAAAAAAACGAACTGCCAATTTTTTTTTATTTAGAAAAAATCGGACGACCGGTTCTAAAACCGGATGACCGAATTTTTTTATTTTTTTCAGCCAAGTTTTTTTTAAGACAAAAGCTTTCTTCATTGTTTAAAAAACATGTATTCTTGATAATCATTTTAGAGATAAGAAGAACCTTTCAAAAGCATCACAACTTCAGTCAAGAATACTTAGATTTTAACAAAAGTTTATATTGAGAAAATCGTAAAAGGAGCTTCATATATGATCAATAAACAAAGAGTAAGATTAGGGAGTTTTACAAAGAAATACCTTATTACACTCTAACATAGACAAGGTCTTCAATGTCTCCAATGATTTGATCTTGGAATGGCTTGGTCTTTTCTCCTTCATTTTGCCCTCATCAACAAGATCTTTTGCTTTTAGAGAGTGTAGGCTTGAGACTTCAAAAGTGCTTCTTTTGTTCTATGAAAGGTTAGCTAAAATACTCACACAAGCATATGTTAATCATAATCAAAATCATAAGTAATAATGCCCTTAGGGCTAACAATCTCCCCCTTTTTGATTATGACAAACACATATGCAAGAAGAACAAGAGAGCAAGAGTAAAAGTATAGTGATGCTTCAAAAGGATCAATAATAAGAGCAAAGCACAATAATCACCATAAAAGAGAGATAACTCCCCCTAAACACATGCTTTATATCAAATATGGCTAAAGAATGTTACAAGATCAAACTAAGCCAAAAAGCACATAGCACCACAAGACATAAGCATCAACATATAACAACATAAGCATCAACAAAGAATATAACAACATATTACAAAGATTTCTCCCCCTTACATCTTGCACTATTTTCTCCCCCTTTCGTCATAAATCAAAAAAGGATTTTAGGAGAGGAATTTCAAGGGATCATAGAAGAGGTAGCAATATGACTTTCAACATTACATTATCATCATGAAGTCTATAACAAGAGAGGCCAAACAAAAAGAGCAACAAAAGGATCACTTAGCATAACAAAAGTAAATTAAGATAGAATATAGCAAGTTAAAGAACATATCATTAAGAGAAGGAAACCACAAGGAGTTTGAACGGAGTTATAGACAAAACAAGGGAAAAAGAGAAGGTTTTATAAAAGAAATCTCAATCATCTCTATCTCCTCCTCCTTGCTCGAGTCTCCTAACCCGTTCTTGTGTGTCGGTCCTTTTTTGATCCAATGCATCAAGCCTTTCTTGAATGTTGGAGACTTTCCCATCCAAAACCTCAAAGCAACTGTCGAATGCATCAAACCGAGTGTTAATTGACGTTTGTAGAGAGGCTATCATATCCATTATATGACTCATGCTCCCCGAAGATGAGCCTTCCTCTGTTCTTTCTTGTCGCTTCTTTTGCCTTGTTTCTCTTCTTTAGACTTCAACCTCCGTTTCTTCGTCACTGTCCTCTTCTTCCATATCCATATCCTCTTGATCTTCATCATCATCTTCCTCATCATTGTCATCATCATCTTGTCCACCTCAGATGAATGTCCCATCTTCATCTTTCTCAAACCCCATTCTTTTGAAGGTTTGTTGAGTGTAGATCATGCCATGTCCAATGTGATTACCCATGCCAACCAAATTGATCACAAAGTGTTGGAGGATTTTTGTGATAAAGCAACCATAAGGCAAGCATTTCGTTGAGGAAGATTGTGTAGCTAGCATATGTTCTATAGCCATATATCCAAAATTCATCCTTCTATGTTCATGCAAGGCTAGCATCACAAATGCGTGCATGTTGGTGATAGATGATTTATGCCCAACATTTGGAATAATGATGTTAGAGATCATGTGATGGAGCAATCTCCCATAAGCATCAAGCTTGTTAACATTCCTATCATCATGTCTTTTTAAAACCTCTCCCCTAGTGAAAATTTCCTCAAACCGTCTTTCACTGTATAAGTTAGGATCAAAGCATTTTTTGTTCTTGGTTTAAAATCTTATACCATCTTGAGGAGTATTCAAAATTTCATTTAACAGTCTATCATCAAATGCAATATCCCTTCCCCCAATTCTAGTCACAATCCATTGGTGTAGGACATTATCCACTCTTTCAATTCTTCCCTTGTGGAGATTTGCATAAAACTCATATATCATATCCACATAATAGAGTTCATTCACAATTAGCAGAGGTATCCAACCAATTATTTCAAAAAGATGAGGGATAGCCTCCATACCTTGCATATCATGTAAGTCCACCAGATGACCCGGAACAATTTTCCGTCGATTTCTAGTCCATTCTTCAAACCTGGCAGCCTCCTTCACTAAAATAAACCTCTTTGAAGCCCTAGCTGCAGAAACCCCAGTTCCAGAAGGTACCCTCTTTCCCTTTCCTTTCCCTCTACTAGTGCCTCCTTCAGGATTTTGGCCTTGACCAACTTGAGCATTCTTTGTTTTAACCATTTTGGAGAAATTCTTGGGTAGGGTTTTAGAGGAGATGAAGAGTTTGAGATTGGTAGATTGTAGCAAACAAAACAGAGAGAAAAATAGCTTCTTTGCTGTGTTGAGAGATGAATTTGAAGAAAAAGAAGAAGAAGATTGAAAATTGGAACAGGAAATTGGATGGGTCTTGTGAGGGAGGGGGTTTTCGGTCGAGAGAGTGAGAGAGAGTTGAGAGAAAAGTGTGAAATGTTGGAGAAAATTCTAATTTTAAAGCACAGACCCGACCTTTTTTTCAAAACTCGGTCGACCGTTTTTTAAAATCGGTCTTCCGGTATTTTGATGATTTGAAGAAATCGGACGTCCGAGTTTTAGTGCAGGCTTCCGGTTTTATCGTCCGAATATCTCTGGAATTTTTTTGAAGGGAAAACTCTGAGTCCGGTTTTAAAACCAGACGTCCTATTTTTAAAAGAGGCGTCCGAATTTTGAAAATTTTCAGCAAGACAAGAGAAACAGAAATAAGGGAAAAACAAATAATACAAGCAACACATATTACTCATTAAATTTCCCGATACCAAGTAATTTTCTTAAATAGAAAAAGCGATCTTCCGAAAGAGGTTTTGTAAAAATATCGGCAATTTGATCTTCTGTGCAAATATATTCTAAAAATACATCACCTTTAGCAACACGATCTCTAATAAAGTGATGTTTGATTTCAATATGTTTTGTTTTTGAATGTTGCACAGGGTTTATGGAAATGTTTATGGCACTAGTGTTATCACACATAAAAGGTATGCACCTAAAAAAAACACCAAAATCAATTAATGTATGTTTCATCCAAAGTACCTGAGCACAACAACAACTGGCTACGATGTATTCCGCTTCGGCAGTTGATAGGGACACGCACGTTGTTTCTTGCTGTACCAAGATACTAAGCATCTTCCGAAGAATTGGCAATTTCCACTTGTACTCTTCCTTTCTACCTTAAATCCAGCATAGTCCGCATCGGTGTAGGCAATAAGATCAAAACAAGATTGTTTAGAATACCACAAGCCATAATCATATGATGAAATTAAGTATCTCAAAATACGTTTTACAGCTATTAAATGAGATTCCTTAAGGCAAGCTTGGAATCTAGCACACAAACATACGGCAAACATGATATCCGGCTTACTAGCCGTTAAATAAAGTAAACTACTAATCAACCTCTATATGTCTTTTCATCAACAGTTTTAAATTTTTCATCTTTGTCAAGCTTCAATGACGAGCTCATAGGAGTGCCAATACCTTTTGCATTGCTCATCCCAAATCTCTTGAGAAGTTCCTTGGTGTACTTCTCTTGATTGATGAAGATTCCTTCTTTCGTTTGCTTGATTTGTAGGCCGAGAAAGTATGTCAATTCTCCCATCATGCTCATTTCAAATTCTTTTTGCATAAGTGAGGCAAATTCTTCACATAAAGAGACATTAGTAGCACAAAAAATAATGTCATTAACATATATTTGGACAAGAAGAAGATCATTGTTACAAGAGATTTTTGTAAAAAGAGTAGTATCCACCACACCTCTTGAAAAGTTATTTGAAAGAAGAAAACCACTTAACTTTTCATACCCAGCCCTTGGAGCTTGTTTTAAACCATACAATGCTTTTGAGAGTTTGTAAACATAATTTGGAAATTTTTCATGTACAAAACCGGGAGGTTGTTCAACATAAACTTCCTCCTCAATATCACCATTTAGGAAAGCACTCTTAACATCCATTTGAAAAAGCTTGAATCCTTTAAAAGAAGCAAAAGCTAAAAGCATCCTAATAGATTCAAGTCTAGCAACCGGAGCAAAGGTTTCGTCAAAATCTATGCCCTCTTCTTGATTGAATCCTTGGGCAACAAGTATAGCTTTGTTTCTAATGACTTCTCCAGATTCATTTAGTTTATTTCGAAAAACCCATTTTGTGCCAATAGTGGGGTGATTAAGTGGTCTAGGGACTAAAGTCCAAACTTTGTTTCTTTCAAATTGATTTAACTCCTCTTGCATAGCAATAATAAAAAACTCATCGCATAAAGCATCATCAATAAACTTAGGTTCAATTTGTGATAATAGGGCAAAGTTGTCAATAAAATACCTTCTTGTTCTTACCCCTTGAGATACATCACCAATAATTTCATCCTTGGAGTGTCCCTTTGGATATATCACATCTTGAGGAAGATTTTGAGTTTCTTGATCATTTCCTTATTTTTCCTCAATCTCTTCTTCCTCCATAGCATGTTCTTCCATTGCTTGAGTGTACAATGGTTGGTTACTAAGAGTGTTATCTACGTCATCATCATCAACTTTCTTGTCAAAAATGTTAGTTTCATCAAAATTAACATGAATAGACTCTTCAACACATAAGGTTATTTTGTTGAAAATTCTAAAAGCCTTTTTGTTTGAAGAATAACCAAGAAAAATTCCCTCATCGGATTTTTGATCAAACTTCCCAAGATTGTCCTTGGTGTTTAAAATAAAGCATTTGCATCCAAAAACTTTAAAATAACCAATTGAGGGGGTTTTATTAAAAATGAGTTCAAAGGGAGTTTTCTTTAAAGAAGGTCTCAAGATAACACGATTCATAACGTAGCATGCGGTGTTAACGGCCTCGGCCCAAAAGTATTTATGAAGGGAGTTTTCACAAAGCATTGATCTTGCCATTTCTTGTAAAGTGCGATTTTTCCTCTCCACAACACTATTTTGTTGTGGGGTTTTAGCGGTCGAAAAATTGTGTTATGCCAAAATCATCACGAAGTTTTGTAAAATCTTGATTGTTAAATTCTCTCCCATTATCACTTCTCATAGAGATCAATTTACAATCAAGGGAGGTTTGAACTCTTTTGAAAAGTTTAACAAACTCATGAAAAGCTTCATCTTTTTGACTTAAAAACAAAGTCCAAGTAAATCTAGAGAAATCATCCACAATAACAAAAGCATATCTCTTACCACCGAGACTAGTGGTCCTCATTGGTCCAAATAAGTCCATGTGAACAAGTTCCAAAGGTTTTGAAGTTGAAATCATGTTCTTTGATTTAAAAGATGTCTTAATTTGTTTTCCAAATTGGCAAGCATCACAAAGTTTAGTTTTATCAAAGTGAAATTTTGGTAGGCCTCTAACAAGTTCTTTTGAAGATAGTTGGTTTAATAAATCCATACTAACGCGACCAAGTCTTCTATGCCACAAAAATGCATCATCATCATGAACCGAGAGACACTTCAAGTTTTGAGAAAGAAAATCTTCAAGATGAAAGACATAGACGTTTCCAACTCTTTTAGCAACAAAGGTAGTTTTATTTTCATGCTCTTCAATGATAGAGGAAGAATCACTTTCAAAAACAACCTTTTTTCCACTATCACATAATTGACTAATACTAAGCAAATTGAATTTTAAACCATCAATTAGAAGAACATCCTTAATGAGAGAGGAAGAATTGTTACCAATATTGCCTATACCGATGATTTTTCCTTTGTTCTTATCTCCAAAAGTGACAAATCCACTTTCGGTTTCTTTGAGATCGCTCATAAGTGATGAGTCTCCGGTCATGTGCCTTGAACATCCGATATCCAAGTACAACTTAGATGGCCTTGATTTGTGTTCCTACAAAAGATGAAGTAGAGATGACTTTTGGTACCCACATCTTTTTGGGTCCATGGATGTTAGTTTGATTTTCTTTAACCTTCCAAATGGTTTTCACTCCTCTTTCAATCTTTTTCTTCATAAAACACTTTGTGGCTTTATGACCACTCTTTTCACAATAGGTGCAACAAAGATGTGAGTGAGATGATAAAGCCTTTACAAACCGTGTTTATTTTGAGAAAATATTGGAATGAGTATATCCAATACCATTTTTATCAAAAGGTGATCTTTGAGAGCCAAGAAGTTTTTCAAAGTTTCCTTTCCCTTTTGTGAACTTTTCAACACATATGGTGAGATCACTCACCTTTTCCTTTAAAATATCATAGTCCACCATGCTTTTTTCAAGTATGTGAATTTTTTTACGAAGTCTCTTGTTTTTTAAAGCAAGTATTTGAAAATCATTGTTTGAACACCCCTTTTCGTTTTTCAAGATTTCTAGAGACTCAAGGAGAGATTTGTTTTCACAAATAAGTTTTGAGTTTTCATCAATCAAAAGTTTATTTTTGTTTTTCAACTCTTTGTTTCTTTTGGAAACCTTTTCGCATTCACCATACATTTCAATAAGCATGGTACAAGGATCATCATCACAAATATCATCAATGAGATTGGATGAGTTAGGGGGTGAAGATTGTACCTCATTTTCTAGTGCCATGAAGCATATGTTGGTCTTTTCTTCTTCTTCATTTTCACTTGAGTCTTGATCCCGAGTTCCTATTAGGCCCTTGCCTTTCTTCTTCTTCTTTAATGCCTCAAGCTTGGCTTCTAAAGCTCCCTTTTCTTTTTCAATGGCCTTGGGACAATCAGCTACAAGATGATCGGTGCTATTGCATTCAAAGCACCTAATGAGATTTGTCCTCCTTTCTTGAGTGGAGGTTTCTTTCCTCTATTGTTGAAACCTTTCTTGTAGAATCTTTTAAATTTTCTCATTATCAATGCCATTTCCTCATCATTATCAACCTCATCTTCATTGTTTGATGAGTATGTTTGATCATCCTCATTTGCCTTGAGTGCAATGCTTTTTCTTCCTTTTTCTTCATCTTCCATTTCATTCAATCTTTTTATTTTCATTTCATAGGTGAGTAGTGATCCTATGAGTTCTTCAATAGGAAGTAGTCTCAAATCCTTTGATTCCTCAATAGCGAGTGTTTTTGGTTGCCATGCTTTTGGAAGTGCATCAAGAATCTTTCTATTAGCTTCTCCTCTTGAGTACTCTTTCCCATATGCCTTTAGGCCGTTTGTGATGTTGGTGAACCTTGTGAACATGTCACTAATGCTCTCATTTTGTTTCATCATGAATAACTCATAGTCTCTCACCAACATGGCTAACTTTGACTCCTTTACTTGATTGGTGCCTTCGTGAGTCACTTCAAGTAACTTCCACATTTCATGAGTCGAATCGCATCCGCTCACTCTATTATATTCACTTGCATCCAAACCACAACTAAGAATATTCATAGCTTGAAAGTTTATAGTCATATTTTTTAGTCGAACTCATCAAATTCTTCAACCTTCTTGGCTACTCCATCAATTTTGGGAATGTAAGGACCTTTCTCTACAATGCTTCACAAGTCAAAGTTAATAGAACAAATATATATTTTAATTCGAGATTTCCAAAAAGTATAGTTTGTTCCATTAAAAAGAGGAGGTCTATTTGTAGAAGAGCCTTCTACATATGGTAAACTAGAATTATTAGCCATAGTAAAGTAAAGATCTTTTGCTTCAAGGGTGTTAGTCCTTTTTAGAGAAGCCCCGCTCTGATACCAATTGAAAAACCTTAGAGGGGGGCGGGGGGAGGGGAAGGGGGGAGGGTGAATAAGGGTTTTTGGCTAATTATCGAAAAACCTTTGTTAATTAAAGGGTAAACCTCTAATTTTGTTTGAAAGGGAATTCTAAAACTCTTTTAATAAAATTCCAAACCAAACAAAATTTTGTGGTTGAGACAAATAAGTAATAAGCTTAGAAAAAAAAGCACAAGGATTTATAGTGGTTCCCTCCCTCAAAGAGTTACATCCACTACCTTGAGTTAACACCCAAGGATTTTCCAAATCCACTATAAACACAAAATTACACCAACTACAAATATGAGGATTACCCTACAAGGGTTTTGCACACAACCTCAATTCACGACACAATGTAAATGAAAGGATTACCCAAGGGGTTTTTCAACACAACCCTTTGATATCAATAAGAGAGAAAGATAGGTTTAAGAACAATGTTACCAATTTGAGCTTGAGAAATAATAGGTACAACTCAATGAAATGTTTCTACAAGCTCCTCCTTTATTCTTCTTTGATGATGATCAATAATGAAGCTCAAGAAGATTTTTGTTTGGGATTAAAAGTGTTTGCAATAAATGTACTTTTTGAAGCTCTTTAAAAGTTTTTAAATTATCTCAATGAATATTTCACCAAATTTGTCTATTTTATGGCTGATCAAAAAGTCTATATATACTTTGTTAAAAAAGTGACCGTTGCACTCTGTGTAACGGTAATATTTTTTTACAGTAAATATGAAAATCAGACGACCGGTTCTTAAACAGAAAGATTCGGACTTGTCCAGCTAGAAATCGGATTGCCGATTTTTTAAGTGTAGAAAAAATCGAACGACCGGTTCCTAAAATCGGACGATCGGTACTTGAACAGAAAGATTCGGACTTGTCCATCTAAAAAAACGGACTGCCGATTTTTTTTTATTTAGAAAAAATTGGACGACCGGTTCTAAAACCGGATTACCGAATTTTTTATTTTTTTCAGCCAAGTTTTTTTTAAGACAAAAGCTTTCTTCATTGTTTCAAAAACATGTATTCTTGATAATCATTTTAGAGATAAGAAGAACCTTTCAAAAGCATCACAACTTCAGTTAAGAATACTTAGATTTTAACAAAAGTTTATATTGAGAAAATCGTAAAAGGAGCTTCATATATGATCAATAAACAAAGAGTAAGATTAGGGAGTTTTACAAAGAAATACCTTATTACATTCTAACATAGACAAGGTCTTCAATGTCTCCAATGATTTGATCTTGGAATGGCTTGGTCTTTTCTCCTTCATTTTGCCCTCATCAACAAGATCTTTTGCTTTTAGAGAGTGTAGACTTGAGACTTCAAAATTGCTTCTTTTGTTCAATGAAAGGTTAGCTAAAATACTCACACAAGCATATGTTAATCATAATCAAAATCATAAGTAATAATGCCCTTGGGGCTAACAGTTTAAAATATTCAGATTTTTATTTTTTTAAGGGTTTACTGTTACAAAGTTTATAGTTTTATGATTTAGTGTTTAAAATATTAAGATTTTAAGTCAAGAGGCATTATTGTTACAACATTGACAATTTTACGGTTTAATGTTCAAAATATTAATTTTAAGGTTCTTGGGGTTTATTAGGGTTTACTGTTACAGAGTTTCTAGTTTTATTTTTTAATGTTTCAAAAATCAATTTTAAGGGTTTTTAAAGTTTTTATAGTATACCCTGTAGAATTTTAATATTATGATTTTGGCTTTTTCAGGTTTACTGTTAAAAAATTTATAGTTTTACGGTTTCATGTTTGATGTAAAATTTTGGATTTTAATAATAGATTTTTAAGTTTTTTATTATTTAAAGTTTAGAATTTTTAAGTTTTTTAAGGTTACTTATAGTATATTAAATATATTTTATATGTAAGTATTTTAGTACTTCGTAAATTCACTATTACAGTTTTAGAGTTTAAATAAAAGTATTAACTACTAAACTATATAAATTTCCAAGTATCGGTTCTACTATTTACAAAAAAAAAAAAAATAAATATGAGGAAAATACCAAATTACAGGTTCCCATCTTTTCTACTAAAAAATTTATATGAAATATGCAAAATAATTATCTAAGTAATTAAAAAAAATTCAAATAATCATAAAGTAAAGTAAAAAATTAAGGGGGCCGATAAATCTAACTCGGGAATATGAATGTATAGCGTGAAAAAAATCATTATTTTCTCTCATCTTTCTCTCTCTTCACAGTTTCTCTCTAACTTCTCTCTACTCCTTCTCCAATCTAAAACTAAAATCTTTAACATTAAACTTCAATTAGAGGTAGATATAGATCATTATGAAGAATTTGTAGAAGAAAATATCAATTTAGATGTAAAAAAAAAAAATTTCAAAACTGGGCTCGGATCGCCCAGACAGGCGACCCGAACATGGGCGGATCGCCCAGATGGGCGACCAACACACATCCGGGTCGCCGGCCCGGGCGACCGGCTCACGTCTGGGTCGCCAGCCCGAGCGATCCGAGGTTTTTTTTTTTATTTTTTTTATTTTTTTAAGGAAGAAAGAATTTTTGTAGGTATTTGGAAAACTTGAAACATGAATAACTCTGCGATCCGATGTCCGTTTCACATGTATGACCACTCGTTTTGATGGTTCTCGTAAAGAGGAACGCAGCGGCATTGTTTTAAAAGTGATCCGGACATGTTTTGGGGCAAAAAATCGTAGATCTCAAAAAAATACCCGAAATGCCCACAAGAATCGCCTCAATCGGACGTCCGAGCGCAAAGTTATGTCCCGTCAAAGTTTTTGATCATACGAAATGATTTTTTTGCCCCGAAACGCGTCCGGATCACTTTTTCAACGATTTTGTTGCGTTCCTCTTTACGAGAACCATCAAAACGAGTGGTCATACGCGTGAAATGGACATCTGATCGCAGAGTTATTCATGTTTCAAATTTTCCAAATACCTACAAAAATTCTTTCTTCCTTAAAAAAAAAAAAAAAAAAACCTCGGATTGCCCGAGCCGATGAACCGAACGTGAACCGGTCGCTAGGGGCCGGTGACATGGATGTGTGCTGGTCGCCCATCTGGGCGATCCGCCCATGTTCGGGTCGCCCGTCCGGGCGATCCGAGCCTAGTTTTGAAATTTTTTTTTAAAATTTTTCTTACATCTAAATTGATATTTTCTTCTACAAATTCTTCATAATGATCTATATCTACCTCCAATTCAAGTTCAATGTTAAAGATTTTAGTTTTAGAGTGGAGAAGGAGTAGAGAGAAGTTAGAGAGAAACTGTGTAGAGAGAGAAAGATGAGGGAAAATAATGATTTTTTTCGCGCTATACATTCATATTCCCGAGTTAGATTTATCGACCCCCAAAATTAAACTCTAATTATCCAAATAAATTCATGAAAATAATATATCACCCTAAGATCACTTTTTAAATGCAAGAAATAATTATATACATAAAATTATCAAATTTGTACAAATTTATTAATAACAACAATTTTAAACATAAATCCAAACTCCACTTTCACAAAAAATGAATTAATTCAAATTAACAAATAAAATTCATAAAAATGATTAACAAACAACAAATAACAAACCCAAACACACAATAATTAGACTTAATAAATAATACACCAAAAAATTTAAACAACTAAAAACTTACCGAAAATTAAAAATGCAGCTCTATTCTACCGTTTTCCACTCCAAATCTTTAATAACCTTCGTACTCCAAAGAAGGTCTTGCAGATTCAAACTTGAACTTCAAATATTAACCAATTTTTAACTATAAATTTCGAAATAAAATACAAAAGTATTAGAAGAAGAGAAGTCAAAGTATAATAAGAAGTAAGAAAATAAAAGAGGGAACAACTTACCGAGCGGTAGCGGCGACGGAAGAGGCTGCAATTTTTTTCAGGTGGCAATAAAAAAGAAGGAAGTAAGGCGAAAGAAAGGAAGAAGGCAAGAAAGTAGAAAAATTGAGGCGGAGGAAAGAGAGAGAAAAATTGAGGCGTAGGAAAGAGAGAGAAAATTTGAGGCTGAAAAAATAGAGGAAGAAGAAATAAAGGAGAAGAAATAAGGAAGAAGAAGAGAAGGGAAAGAAGGAAGGGGGCGGTTCGGACGACTAGGGTTTATAACGTGATAACGCACAGTCCGTTAATAACGCACAATGACTGTGCGTTATCAAGGATGATAACGCACAATGGCTGTACGTTATCACCACATTAGCGCTAGATTGGAGCCACGTCAGTTTTTAACTCAATTAGCCGGACTTAAGCAGCGTGATTAGATATAACGCATAGCTATTGTGCGTTATCACCTCAGATAACGCACAATGACTTTGCGTTATGGCCTGTTCCAAAATTAGAAAAAAAGACCTCTTTAATACTTATTTCTAAAATCTGGGCCCAAAAAAAAAAAAAAAAACTGCATATTCCTAGCTGGATGAAGTATTTTTTCCCCCTTTGATATATCTTCTATAACAATCAATAGCAGGCCTTAGTCGGCCTAATCGTATCGTTTGAATTATTTTCTAGAGGGAGAAGAAAATAATTAGTACAATAAATAATCCAATTTCTAGGTCAAAGTACCAATTTGGGTCCTAAACCCTAAAATAAAAGTTGGTCCAGTAAACATACATAGTATACATAGACGCAGGACGTTCAGATAATGAATGGTCTGGTCTGGTCTTATCATTTAATAGGCTCGGCCCAAAACCAGTTCTCTATCAAAGTGAAAGGAAGTGAACAACACTATAGTGTCGCGGTAAAAAAAGTTACAGTGGGTAGGGCCACAACAACGAAAATGACAGCAGAAAATAATAAATTAATTTGTAGAGTCTGTTAATTACTCGAGATTTTCATCTTTCATAAAAAGATCGTTCCAGAGCAAATTCGTGAAGCGTCTTATTCATCATCGTCAACAAGGTATAAATCATATTAAACCCACAGAAACAGATGGATACTTTGTGATTTTTGTTTGGGAGAGAAAGAGGAACGGAGCGACTGTTGAAATCCCAATTCAGATGTCAAATGTTATGATTCTTCTACAGATAGCTTGAGGCAGGGTTCCTGAACAAAGTATTCTCTAGGACCAATTCGTACATATATATATATATAAAATAATTCTTGTATATGTATATTTAAGGGAGTAGGAGAGAGTGAGAGTGCAGCTCTGGGGAGTAAAAGTTCTGGAATCGCTAAGTGTTACTGCTCCGATTGGATTCGGGCTATATTCAGAATGGATATTGACTCGCCGCCCCCGCCCCCGCCGCCGCAACCGAGGGCTCTCTCTCCTGCTGCTCGCATCGTTCGGGTATTGTTTCAGTTCTTACTGCTCATTTTTTTCCTGTAGATTTTTGGCTTCGTTTATTGGTTCTGGAGAAAAATCTTAGTCTGATTGGAGACTTTCGCTGATTTATGAAAAATTACAGTGTTAAAGTTGTTACTAATTTAATTATGTTTCCTCTTTGAAGTTGATTGGTGCCTCTGCATGACAAGTTTAGAATTCAGTTTGGCATTGTTTGCTCTGTCCTTGCTAGGGAAAACAAAAGCTTATAAAATTGGGTGGATTTCCGTTGTTTGAAGTTTAAAGCGAAAACTAAGGGCTACAGTGTCTATGGATTTACATTTAGAGCTGAAAAATGTCATGTTGCCTCTTCAAAAATTTTGTTGGCTCCGCAAAAGTATCTATCCTACTGCGACTTAATCGTAGAGGGGGAGGATTAAAAGCTCAATTATGCTCATTCATTTTCGGATGAATAGATAATAAAAGCTATCTTCGATGCCCAGATCTGCATCTCTACATTTCAATTTCCACATGCTTGTAAAAGCTTCGCTTGCAAGTGGAAAATTATCCTATTTAACTCTCTTCATGAGAGAAATGGTCCACTTTCTTTTATGGTGTTATTAATTCCACATACAGGAGTTGACACATTTCTCAGGCGAACAAAGATATCACGGCATTAATATCCTAAAGATATCAGGGCATTAATATCCTAATCTAATCTCGTGTGTTCCTCTAAACAAATAACTCCTGATTAAGGATACTGGATGTATACGTGGAGATGCAAGATCAGGGCAGTTACATAGATAGTGATTGAGAAAAATGTAAGCGGCTTGCACAAGCCATAACTAGAGTCTTTGCAAACAACCCCCCCCCCACCCACCATTCCCACCCTGGCACTCTTGTCGGACAGGTGGCGTTCTTGTTAGAGAATTTTGCATTTCTTTATGCCGTTTCGTTCATGGTTTACTTCACATGGGTCGGAAGCAATTTGATTTTAGAATTACTCAGAATGCTTTAATGCAATGATTGATAAATGAGCGACTTTGCAAGTAGGGCCTTCGAATATAAGCACTTTAGAACTTTCTCAAAGGGAGTATATCGTCTGTGTAATTGAGGTATATTTGGTCTCAGATTCGTAATGGTTTAATGGTGTCCTTCTTGTTCCCCTCCGTCTTAAATTTGTCAATTTTTATCCTTTTTCCTTTTGCTAGCATCTACCTCTCTTCACATGAAATATAACAGCTATGTTGCAATTCCCCTTAATCTGCATGTTTCTAGTCATTCTATATTCACATGCAATACAATTGTGCCGGTTCTTTCTTAATAAATTCCAAAGAAGGAAGGAAGAAAAATATGAGTTGTCTCTATGATATCAGCAGCTGCAAGGCCTGATATATTATCGGTTATGGTTCTCATATCATGAACTGTTTGTGGGAATACACATTTGATGCAATTCCAAAATATGTTTCAGAGACTTCTACAACTTGGAGTTCCTGAAGAGTATGTGGACCGCCAGCAACCTGGATTAGTTGCTTACATGAAGAATAACAAGTTCCAAATAGCAGAAATAGTCTCTGCTATCTTGCCAACTGAGGAGGAAGCCATTGAGGCTATTTCAGAAACTGAGGCCGTGACAACAGAAAGTATGATAGGTCCAACCATTGAAGAGTTGTACGCTGAAAGCATGTGTTGGTTGCAGTGGTTGATGTTTGAGTGTGAACCACGAGTAGCTCTCAAGCACCTAGCTGAGTTGAACGTTGGTGAACGTGGTGTTTGTGGGGCTGTTTGGGGAAACAACGATATTGCATACAGATGCAGAACATGTGAGCATGATCCAACATGTGCAATTTGCGTTCCCTGTTTCCAGAATGGGAACCACAAAGATCATGACTACTCCATTATCTACACTGGTGGTGGTTGCTGTGATTGTGGAGATGTTACAGCGTGGAAGCGTGAGGGTTTCTGTTCAAAGCATAAAGGCGCAGAAAAGATACAGCCCCTTCCAAAGGAGTCTGCTAACTCTATTGGGCCTGTATTGAATTCCTTGCTCAGTTACTGGAAAAGGAAGCTCATTTTTATAGAGAAGATTTGCAAGGGAAGTCCTAGATGTGATGATCATGTTCCTGAGATGAAGAAGGTAGCAGAGGAGTTGACGTCTGCTGTGGTGGATATGCTTTTGGAATTCTGTAAATTTAGCGAAAGCCTGCTTAGTTTTATTTCAGGAAGATTCTTTTCTTCAACTGGCTTGCTGGATGTTCTTGTCAAGGCAGAGAGATTCCTTAGCAGTGACGTTGCTAAGAAGCTGCATGAGTTACTATTGAAGTTGCTAGGTGAACCCCAATTCAAATATGAGTTTGCAAAAGTTTTTTTAGGATATTATCCTACAGTTGTGACTGAAGCCACTAGGGATTGCAATGATAATATTTTTAAAAAGTATCCATTACTATCGACATTCTCCGTGCAAATTTTTACGGTGCCTACTCTTACTCCACGTCTTGTGAAGGAAATGAATCTTCTGGCCACACTCTTGGACTGTTTAGGAGATATTTTTAGTTCTTGTTCTGGGGCAGACGGTCGACTTCAGGTGTGTGACATTTGTTTCCTTGACTAATTTGATTTCCTGTTAGAGAAAATTTGAATCAGTCTGCATCTTATCTCTCTGGTGATTTTTACTGATAATGGTTGCCTCTTTTCAGGTCACTAGGTGGGCAGATCTATATGAAACTACTCTTCGTGTTGTTGAGGATATTCGATTTGTCATGAGCCACTCTGATGTGCCCATGTATGTGGCTCGTGAGCGGCGAGATATATCAAGAACATGGGTGAAACTCTTGGGCTTTGTGCAAGGGATGAACCCTCAAAAGAGAGAAACAAGCATTCACATAGAAGAAGAAAATGAGAATATTCATTTGCCTTTTGTTCTGGTCCACTCTATTGCAAACATTCATTCTCTTTTAGTTGGTGGAGCATTTTCCGTCATTGTTAATGAGCACAGTGAGGAAGAAGGGTACCGAAAAGAGATTGAAGATCAAGATAGCATAAGGCATGCAAAAGTTGGAAGGATATCACAGGAAAGTTCTGTTAGTAGCATAACAGGAAGGAACCAGTTGGATCAGTTGTTGAAGTTTGCTGAAACAAAATCTGATAATTTTCCTGTTCCATTGTCTGTTTTGTGGCTAACATATGAATGCTTGAGAGCTATTGAGAATTGGCTGGGTGTAGATAACACCTCAGGGTCTCCCCTCAGCATCTTGTCTCCGAATCTGAATAATAACTCTGGGAATAACTTCTTTGCTTTGAAGAGAACTCTGTCTAAGTTTAGAAGAGGCAGATATAATTTCGGTTCTAGTACCTCTACTACATCTACTAGTAAGCCTTCAAGTTCAGGTGAAGTTCCTGCTAAACAATGTTCTTCGCCTGGCCATAGCAGTTTTAACTTGGCTGTTGACTTGGAGTCTGGACGAATTATGGGAAAAGATATCAGCTCTGGTGGTTCTGATGATGGTGCAACGGAGGGAGAATATGCCACTGAAATAGAGGCCCTTCGGGTTCTCAGTTTGTCTGATTGGCCAGATATAGTATATGATGTTAGTTCCCAGGATATCTCCGTCCACATTCCATTACATAGGTTACTCTCGATGCTTTTACAGAGATCATTAAGAAAATGTTATGGTGAATCTGCATCACCTTGTACGGCAAGTGCTACTTCTGATCATACTCCTATCAATCAAGACTTTTTCGGTCATATTCTAGGTGGTTGCCACCCTTATGGCTTTTCTGCCTTTGTCATGGAGCATCCTCTTCGGATCAGGGTGTTCTGTGCTGAGGTTCATGCTGGAATGTGGCGAAAAAATGGAGATGCTGCTATATTGTCATGTGAGTGGTATAGGTCAGTTCGCTGGTATGTGAAGCATATTTAAATTCAGTCCCCAAGTGTATCTATGAATCTCTCTTACTTGGAGAATTCATTTTGGAGAATTTCCTGATGCAGGTCTGAACAGGGTTTGGAGCTTGATCTGTTTCTCCTGCAATGTTGTGCTGCACTAGCTCCAGCTGATCTTTGTGTAAAGAGAATTTTAGAACGTTTTGGACTCTCTAGTTTCCTGTCACTGAATCTTGAGAAGACTAGTGAGTATGTAATCCATTGCCTTGACTTATCTTTCTATTATGGAACTGTTTCACAAGGTCATTATGCTATCAAAATTTCCATTTTGCGCAATCTAAAATGTTCATTGCAGCATTTCATTGACCTTGATTGTGTAGAGCTTATTATCCTTTAAATATGCTGCATGTTCTGGAGTTGTATTTTTGTGTTAATAAGACCAGCAAACCAACCAATGCTGTTCAATTTAGTAAGGAAAAACAGATTTAAGTTTAAGTTATTTATCACTACACTTTTAAGCCTTGAATTGGTTTTGGTTTGATTTTCTATTAAGTTTAGAAGTGGCAAGGCTTTCAAGAACCTCGGGCTCTATCAATTGGTTTGATGAAATGAACATTGCGCTTGAACTTTAAGAAAAATCCTTTCAATTACGTTGGAATTATGTTTCTCGAGGACCTTGCACATGTGCTTTATCAGTGTCTTTGTGTTTGATGTTTTCAACCAAACTGAAAAACCAGGCAAGCTTATGTCTTTGGTGGAGGTTCCCTGTCTGCTGCTTCTCTTTTTTTTTTTTTATTACCTAGTAGTTGAGACATCTATTGTCTTTCAGCCAAACCCGACCTCCATGAATACAGTGAAAGGACAATAAAAAGATTGGACCAGGCGTAGAGTATTTGACATAATATTTGTTCAATTGATCTTAATAAGTTTTCCAACATTTGTTCAACCAACCTTACGGTGTCTTTATGTGGTGACAATCTTAGAAATGCCTCTGTTTGAGCGGCTGCGTTACATTCTCAGGGAAAGTTGATGGTGCTTGGTTCACTGTTGCTGTACTTCTATAATTGTCACAAAGACTTCAATGTTCTTTCTGCTTGTTCTATTTTTCCCACTTCATGTTTATTCTAATCATGTGCTTTCAGGTATGAATCAATCCTGGTGCAGGAAATGCTGACTCTTCTCATACAAATTGTTAAAGAAAGGAGGTTCTCTGGATTAACAACTGCTGAATGTTTGCAAAGAGAGCTAGTGTACAAGCTATCCCTTGGAGATGCCACACGCAGTCAGTTGGTGAAATCTCTTCCTCGTGAACTATCAAAGTTTGAAAGACTCCAAGAAATATTGGATAGAGTGGCAATTTATTCAAATCCATCTGGGATGAATCAGGTCTGCTGCTTCTATCTGGAGTTTTACTTGCTATTATCTCACTACTTTCTTCTTCCCCTCCTCTTCTGATGAACAGGATACAGAAAGTGTTAATCTCTCTCTCTCTCTCTCTCTCTCTCATATCAATTTCTGCTTTTCTTGACCTCAATCTTTTTCCCAGGGCACTTATAAGCTGCGTCTGGAATATTGGAAGGAGCTTGATCTATATCATCCTCGTTGGAGTTCAAGGGATCTGCAAGTCGCAGAAGAAAGATATATGTGGTTTTGTCATACTTCAGCTCTGACTTCTCAGCTACCTCGGTGGTCAAAAATTTATCACCCTCTTAGTGGAATAGCTCGAATAGCTACTTGTAAACCAGTCCTCCAAATTGTCCGTGCAGTTCTATATTACTCTATTTTCTCGGATAAATCAGCGGCTTCACGGGCTCCTGATGGTGTTCTTTTGGCCGCATTGCATTTGCTTTCCCTCGCACTTGATATATGTTGTGTGCACAGGAGATCTAGTGATCGCTCATGTTATGTTGGTGATGTGATTCCTATTTTGGAATTTGCCAGTGAAGAAATTTACACACCAAGGCATGGTGATCAGAGCTTGTTATCTCTTCTTGTTCTGTTGATGAGGACTCAAGAGAGAGAAAAAGTCAACAATTTTGTTGAACCGTCCAATTTCAATCTCTTGTCTTTGATCCAAAATCTCCTTAAAAAGTTTGCCGAGCTTGAATCTGGGTGCACAATCAAACTACAAAAGCTTGCACCTGAGTTGATCAATCAGATGATTGAATCTGCTTCTGTTGGTGATACTAGTCCTGGTGGGTTGACTTCAGAGAGTGATAAGCGAAAGGCAAAAGCTCGGGAAAGACAAGCTGCAATATTGGTGAGTCTTTAGCTGTAGAACCTGAACATTGTATGGTGAAATTTTCCACAGACCTTTTTTAGCTGGCTGAACGAAGTTGTGGATCTTAGTTTCTTGCCATGTAAGGTTGCCAATCTATTTCAGCATGAAGAAACTTGTAGATGTGGAAATTGCTTACTGTGTGCCACATGTGAAATCATGTGCCCAGCAGGTTGAATTATTAAGTTTGGTTAATATGAAATAACTTTTCACATGATACTATTGTATGTTGAGATTTCTTGCCGGAGAGAACTAGGTTTAAACATCTCATTTACAAATAAGTTATCTGAGTTGATAATGTGTTAGAGTTGTGCGGTAATGGGCTGTGGTCTGATTTGAATTGCCTCTTTTAACAATCTTCTCTTCTATTCAGGAGAAAATGAGAGCCCAACAATCTAAGTTTTTGGAAAGCATGGATTCTTCTATGGAGAATGATGAAAATGATTCAGAATTTAGCAAAGAAATGTGTGATTCTGATGTTGGGCATTCTGCGCAAGTTATCTGCTCTCTCTGCCATGATGTTCACTCGAAATGCCCTGTGTCTTACTTGATCCTTCTTCAGGTAATAACTGCTGGGGGATGTACTTGTTTTGGATTATATTAAATTCCTTTATGAATGTTGAATGATCTTTCTTACTTGGGAATAATCTTGTATAATATGAAACAAGAAATCTGATTTCAAACTTATCTTTTTGAAACAAGAAATCCAAGCTTCTCAGTTTCGTTCATAGAGGTTCCCCATCATGGGAACAAGGGTATTCCTCAAAGAAAAATCACAAGGCTACCACCAAAAGAACAGACAGTGTTTCATCACCTAGGAGCAGCGGTTTAAGTGCTTCACAAATTAACTCACAGCCTCAGCTACTAAATGTAATACAGAGTGCAGCAGAAGATTTTGCCTCTGATGGCCAACCTACAGAAGTTAATGCTTTTCTTGAATTTATCAGATCTCACTTCCCCTCAATCAGCAATATTACACCATCACTTGGATCTAATGATAACAATGGAAAGACAGCTGCATCACTTGAGAAGGTGGAAGAACTTATGTACTCACTGATTCGAGAAGAAATGGGTAACAAGTTATTGCGAAAGGATTTTCTGAAAAATGGTAAGGACATTTCAATAGCTGAAAGCCAGGAAAGAAGCAGCCAGACTGAAACTCTCTTGCTTGGGAAATACATTGCTTGTGTTTCAAAACAAACAATTGATAATCCATCAGCATCGGTAAATGTACATTCTCGTAGAAGCAAGCCACAGCCAGATAAAAGTGTGTCATTTCCGGCATGTGATGGATTTGGCACCTCAGATTGTGATGGGATTTATGTTTCTTCCTGTGGGCATGCAGTGCATCAAGAATGTCTTGATCTTTACTTAAAATCCCTCAAAGACAGGTCTTTCCCATTTTCAAGCTGGTCTTACGAATATTTGTTTTTCCATTGAATGAATTTCTTCTTCTAGCACATTAAAGAAAAATCTATAATGTTACTGTGAATTTGCGACTGAATTAATTTGTGGGTAAACTATGCTAAACTGCTTTTAAGTAAGACTGAATTACAACTTCAGCAATTGGTTCCTCCTCTTTTCAGTTAGCAAAGGAATTAATAATTTTAGAGCATAACAAATATATGCATCTCGTCTCTCCCTTTCTCTTTAAATAGACTGGGAAGGGTTGTGGATCAGACCTCAGAACTTGGCATAGTTGGTGGTGCATCTTAACCTATTCTGCTGCCATATATATATATATATATATATATTTGTTTATGACATTCCCAGTGTGAGATTTTTTTCCCTCAAAGATGTATGTGTATAGGCAAAGGAAAGTCATGAAATTTGGGGAAATTGGGGGGTGGGATAATTTTGTAAATAGTTCCCTAAACGGTGTAAAGTCTAAGATCCTAAATGCTTTTTTACCCTTAATGATGAAGGTTTAACAGAAGAATTGTCGCCGAAGGAGTGCATATTGTAGACCCAGAGCAGGTACATTCTTTTTCTCATCTCATTCTTTCTTTGTTAGGAAGGGGCCGATTCATATTTTCTCTGATTTTCTCTTCGTAATTAGGGGGAGTTCCTATGTCCTGTATGCCGCGGGCTTGCAAACTCTGTCCTCCCAGCCTTGCCTGGAGATTCCAGAAGGGTTCCCAGGCTTCTCCTTTCTCCAACTATTATAGCTTCAGATGGAACAGGTATCGCTGCTCGATCAGATGGAGTAGTGGATGTGCTTCGTATCTCAGAAGCGTTGTCTCTATTGCAAAGTGCAGCTGATGCTTCCAGAGATAATGAGATTTTGAAATCTATTCCGTTGCAGCGATATGAAATGCAAAGTTCGAATCTTGAATCTGTTTTCCGCGTCATATCTAGTCTGTATTTCCCTGGCAAAGATAAGATTTCTGAGTCTGGCAGGGTAAACCACATGCTAATTTTGTGGGATATACTCAAGTACTCACTCATTTCAACTGAAGTTGCAGCTCGTTCTGGAAAAACTTCCTTTACTCCGAGTTACAAACTTGATCCATTATATAGTGAACTCAAATCTTCTAGTGGATTTATACTATTCTTGCTGCTAAATATTGTACAAAGCACAAGAATAAAGAATTCACTTAGTGTTCTCCTAAGGTTGAGAGGCATTCAGCTTTTTGCGGATTCTATATGCTCTGGGATTTCTTTGGGCAAATTTTCAGGACAGAGTAATCTAGAAGGAGGTATAACTTCATTGTTGTTGTTTTGCTCTTGACTTGTCTGAAAAGGGGTTCTTTTCTTAACCATTGTACTATTGTCTATTTACATGCTTCGTAATGTTTGTGCTTTAATGGAAAATAATTGGATCTCTGTAGGTTATGCATTCTTAAATTGCTTGGCAATTGAATAAATTGGATTTTTCATTCTTCTAAACTGTGTTATGGGGAACTAACTTAATGCAGTTTTTGCAGGGAAAATGCGACATATACTAGAAAAGTTGGAGCCTGCTTTACGGTATCCTGACATTCAATTCTGGAAACAAGCTTCTGATCCTATCCTTGCACGAGATGCTTTCTCATCGCTGATGTGGACTCTCTTCTGCCTTCCAATCCCATTCCTCTCATGTGAAAAGTCCTTTTTATGCCTAGTGCATCTATTTTATCTTGTTACAATAACACAGGTTCTGATGCTTTTCCTCTGCTGATCAACGATGTAGATCTGATTTTCATGCTTCTTGTGTGATCCTTGACCAATTTTTATATGGTTACAGGCAATAATTACATATTGCAGGAAACAACAATGTAGAATAAATGAGTTAGAATGCAAGGATGGACTATTTTCTGACATCTACAGATTCGTGGGGGAGTATGAGTTTGCTTCACAACATTTTGATTCCAACTACCTTGAGAGGTATTCTGGCGTCAAGGAAACCATCCGTGGTTTGAGTTTTCCTTATTTAAGGAGATGTGCGTTACTGTGGAGGCTATTAAACTCTTCGGCAGCAGTACCCTTTAATTATGGGAATCATGCACTTGATGGGTCTCCTTATGCAGCTGGTGATATGATAGAACATACAAGGAACGATGTGGAGGAGTTTGTAGAGATTGAGAAGCTGGAGCAGATTTTCGAGATTCCTTCACTTGATGTTGTTGTTAATGATGAAGTATCTCGTCGTGCAGTGTTGAGATGGCTCTATCATTTTTCAGAGGACTTCAGTATTGAAAATCAACAGTGTGTTTTGTACTCTACTCCATCAGTTCCATTTAGGTTGATGCAATTGCCTAATCTCTACCAGGATCTCTTGCAAAGGTTAGTTCCACAGGCTGTCTGGGAAAAAATGTTCTTTTTGTGAAAAGATAAATGTCAGCTGGGATATGTTTGTGGTTCTCCAGGTATATTAAACAGCATTGCCCAGATTGTGGAGCTGTCCAGGAAGAGCCTGTGTTATGCTTATTTTGTGGTAAATTGTGCTCACCAAACTGGAGAACTTGTTGCAGGTACAATTCCAACGTGGTAGATCTTTATTTAATTGAGAAACTATTCAAGATCACATATTTAATTCTTCATCTGTGTTGAAGGGAAAGTGGATGCCAAACTCATGCCATGGCTTGTGGTGCTGGCACTGGAGTATTTCTCTTGATTAGAGTATGTACTGACTTTCTAGGTCCTCAAGGATGCTCTGTTTTGTAATTGTTTGCTTCCTTTTCGGCATTCTTTTTGTGCTATGTGAGAATCATTCTTTTCTTAATTCTAGAGAACTTCAATTTTGCTTCAAAGAGCTGCTCGTCAGGCACCCTGGCCTTCTCCATACTTGGACGCATATGGCGAAGAGGTAAATTTCTTCCTTTCTATGCTTGCATAGTAGGTCTCGATCATTGTTTTTGAGTAGAAGATCAGTTTGCTGTCCCAAATTATAGGTATTCCAACATTGCATATAAGTTCCAACTAATCTGTTTTCCCTTCATCCAAAATTGAATATCCTATTTTGATTTGATCTGGAAGTCTAGGAGTGCATTTGACGTTAATGAAGTTATCATCTTACCCTTATTAATTAAGACAATTAATGGTGGGACTATGAGATAGTGGAGTTTAATTCCCTTAATTCAATGGAGTAAAGGAGATAAGCAGTGGACCAATTACTAGTGGAAGTTTAGAATCAAATCATGACTATTTCAAGAAAGAGGACATTTAATTTCGAAAATCCTAAAAATGGAATGTGATATTCAATTCGTAATGGAGTTAGTAGAAAATGATACATAAATTTTCCAAAATTTTCAATTTTCCATCTGTTTCTATTCTGACCATCAATGTTATTGAAAAAAAAAGCGATCCTAACCGAAATTGGTAAAATATTTTGACTAAGATTATGACACAAATGTGAAAATTAATGTTAGAAGTTTTCTAAATTGATTAGAGAAAAGCTGAAATTGGTTAAAACGCAATAACTTGGGATGGGAAAGTGAATTTTCTCCTGTTACATGATAACTTGTAACATTATATTGCAATATATGAGGTGTTCACTTAGAATGACTGATCATCTACCATGAGATCCCAGCATTTTTAGTTCGATTCAGAAAGAAACTCTTTTCAAGTACTTTAAGTCATATTCTTGATTATGTAAGAAAATCTCTTCCTTCTTGTCTTACCTTTTCTTTTTGTGGTGGCTACTGGCTAAATGGGGTGTTCTGAATTTTGCTTAATTAACTAGTTATGCATTTTTCCAACTAACTCCAATATTGTGCCCAAGTGCTCAAACCTTCCATTTCTTTCCTTGCACATTAGACACCACAGCTCTTCTCCTACCCATTTATTCTCATCCAAAAGACCAGAGAGGAGTGTACTTCATATGTTTTAACACTTCAACATGTACTACTACAAATTCATCAAGTGGTGTCTGATTTCCACAGACTGTTCATCAAGCTGGACCAGCTGATGAGAACATAAATCAAAATCCCTAGAAATTTTATGAGGACACACTTGTGACTTGGAGACTCTTAAAGTAAACTCATAATTTGGTTATTAAAAGGAAAAACTCCGGAAAATGCTGTGCCATGTGAAGACCAAATAGACTATCGCATGCAACATTTTGGTAGTAGGAAATTTCATCACAACTCAAGATAAGCATGCTTTAATATTTCCGCTGGCTTTAGGCTACTTAATTTAGCTTGTTATTATGCAGCCAAAGGCTGTTATCCTTTAGTATATGTATTTTCGCACCCTCAGAGCTAGGCTGAGGAAGGGCGAGGGGTTAGCATGGGTAGCCTTACTTGCTGATGGAAAGACGGAAAGAGCTGTCTTCCTTACGAAGAGTGGGTACAATTGATTTGAAATGTGAGCAGCGGACTCTTGATGGAGGAATCATATGAAATTCAATGATGCCTCCCTTTTATGTTTTAGGCAATTGAAAACCTTATGTTGCACAAAGAAAGTGGATACCGGCACTAGTGGCTGAATCATTATCCTTTCATTTGTTAACTCGCTTGGAAATCTTTTTTTTTTTCCTTTGTCAGAGTATTAGGCACTGGGTGTATTATCTTTCCTTGATATTCTTTTAAGCTATCAGTATAATGTTGTACTTAATAAGTAGCCTTGTTTTCTATACATCAGCTGCTTTTAAACTCCTTAGTATTTGTAGTTTGTATTAAAGATCTTTCTTGGCAATTAAATTGAGATAGTTTTGGAATGAAAAAGGAAACATCTTTTTCCAATAAAAGTCAATGTGAATGCATGTCTTCTTTGTTGCTTGAAGTAAACTGCTTCTGAGGGATTTTTTTAACTTTTAGATTCAAATCTAAATTGAAATCTTCAGTAAGTAGATACTCTAAATGACACTTGCTGATCAAATTGTGAACTGATCGAGTATTGATAAGCATATTGAACTGTTATGTTTTGGAATAACCATTCCTTTAGCTTGAAAGAATCTGCAAGAAGGAGCCACTGCAGAGCAGCTTTTAGTGTGCTTATTAAGAAATCTTTAGCAAGGTAACACCTAACTGTTGGGGGAAAGATAAACAAGTTCTGTATATTCCCCTTCCATGTGATATTGTGAGACAATTAAATGCTGTCTTATCTCTCTCTCTCGAGAAAAATGTTGTGCCTCAACCCTGTATAGGGTGCTTATACGTGTTACTTGGTTCAAGTTGTGTAGTGTGAGTAAGCTCCTTCATAAGTTATTCCCACTCATCAAATTTATGATTAATCTGAGACCTGTAGTTTTAGCTTGCAAGCATTGAGTTTTGGTAGATGACCTAATGTTCAAGCAAGGCCAAGCTCAATTCTCTATTGATAATGGAAAACTTAAATTTCTTCTCCGAGATTTGGGCTTTTCTTTGAAAGAGATTGTTACGTGTGATCTTCTGGAATTAGGGTTCACAGAGATAGAAGCAGGGTTTCTTATTTTCTTTGTCTCTTTTACTATTGCATTCAGGACATTTTATGTACAGAATGTTGATGTCTTTGTACACCTTTAAGTATTTTGTTCCACCAATCTCTTGCAGGATAATGAGATGCATCGGGGAAAGCCATTATATCTTAACGAAGAACGCTATGCAGCTCTAACTTATATGGTAAACTCTCTCTCTCTGCCTTTCTCCCTCTCTCTCTCTCTCTAACTTATATGCTTGCGGCATCAAGTCTTAAGAGTATTGAATAAGGAAGCAGAAGAAAGGAAGTCATAATGGATTTACTTTATGTTCACGGTATTGATTTCTATGCTAAACATGGCTCTGCTATGTATGTCTACTACAGAAGAAAGGATGAGAAGGTCAAGAAAAGAGAAAAAAAACTGCTCTTTTTTGGTCCGTTAACATATATCTCCTTTATGCTGTTCTTCTTGATCTGTTTCATGCTTATCTTCTTCAGGCAGCATTCTTTGCCTAGATTCTGGGGCCATTTTAGATATCACTCAACTCTTATGCTTCACTTGGCCAGAAGGCTCATAGTTTAATTCTGAGGGTGATGATGATAGTTGGGCTACCAGCAATTTCTTCCTTTGCTTTTGTAAATTTGGTTTGCAAAAGAATAATTCCTATTTTGATCGTTGCGCTGAAATGGGAAATGAATTTTTAAAGCTAATATTTCTTTTACATGCTCATATTCTGTATTGTTTATCTTCTAGGTTGCTTCCCATGGGCTTGATAGGAGTTCAAAGGTGCTTCGCCAAACAACTATTGGTTCTTTTTTCATGCTTTAGATTGAAGTTGTGTAATATAAACATACCGTTTAAGGTCTGATGTTGCACTTGGATACTACTATCATACTTCTATTTATTTCATTTTCTTTGCTTCCTTGTAGATTTAGGGTGTCCATTACTCTTAAGTACTTTCGTATTTCGTGTTACAGGGAGAATAAAGCTGCAATCTTTGTTTCCAAATGCCAGTACTTCACCATTTGTTCATATTTCAACTTCCTTCTGTCTAAATGCTCAGAAGCTAGGTTTCACAGTAGTATGCTGCATCAAAATGTACAGTTCGGCAAGGTTAGTTTTTTTAGCATTAGCTTTCTGTATAATTTGTAACTGTATCCTTGTTTTCTCTCTGTGGTTCATCCATTCTTCTGTTTTTTCTTTTTGGTACAAAAGTATTTCTTACCTTTCAGTGGGTTATTGTTTGAAAAGAATTTCGGATTCTTTCGGTTAGATCTGCTGCAAGATTAAAGATATAAAAGATAAATCCATAGTTATGGCCGTCAAGATGGAATGAGAAGGTTTATGATATATTCTTCTCTAGATTGTAATTAGAGATGGATAAAATTTTAAGGTTGCATCAGTTTATCTACTTGCTCCATTTCATCTGTTGATCAATTTATTTTATTTCATGTAATCAGTGTTGAAATTACTTTTTAGATGTCAACTATTTCCTTCACCTCATAGTACTGAGAATTTTTTGTGATTTTTGATCTCTTAGGAGAGCATCTGATGGCAGATGATTGCAGTTTGCTCTCATACATGAAACGTCTTGCTCCTTGGTGCCTATAGCATTCAGCTGGCTGTTTTGCATCTGTTATTGCCTTCTTTCTTATGCGGATGCATTTGCTGCCTGTTCCTGATATACAGGCATGCACTCGATTTTAATGCGTTTTCTGGCTGTCATTGATGAGGAATTGGCTGCACTCTTGGATTCCATCCTTGACGTATGTGTACAGATGCATTTAGTTTGTACATGATATATATGGTGTACTGTTGTTTGGGATGTGTAAATGACTTTATTTCCCCCATGTCTTGGCAAATAGTTTAAGGTATCGTTCTCTTGGGCAAAAAAGAAATATTTGCAAGGCAGGTGCATGTGTTTGTTCAAGACGTCTCAACTAATAAATTAGAATCTCTTTACTTTGAAAATTTGAGTTTCAATATGAAATGCTGAAACAGTCTCCCGTCTCTAAATGATTTCCCATTGAAATTTCCTTTGCAAAAACTGTGAAAATTAACGTTCTGTTTGGTGGAGAACAAAAATCATATCAATACTCAGCGTATTCAAGGTAGCTTCTTTTTGGGTTAAGGGTCAAAATCTTTTGAAAAATGCTACGTTCTCTCTCCTCCCACTATTTGACTACATTCTTGGTGCGTGTGGCGTTACTTAACGATGACACTCTAGAGTTGGTCTTTTCCAGAACGCTATCCCTATGCAGGCAGAGTGGTGACCAACGACGGAATAAGGTATAAATGGCTACAGAACCCAATCTGTCTACCTACTCATATAAAGACACTGAGGAGGAAGAGACGGATACGAAGATCCAGGAACAAGTCTCGGAAGAGACAGATCAACAAGAGAATGTTTGGGGATGCTAATGTTTTGCTACAGTGTTGGAGATGGAGAAGAGAAGTCCCCTTTCTACGTGGGGAAGATGAAGATTCGGATTTGAAAATGTATGAGGTAGGGGAGTTTTATATCTGGGAAAACCCCAAATTGATGCAATGGTAGAGCATACTTAGCCCTTTATGGAATTATCACAGGAGAAGCGTAAAAAGCTCTGGCCCCTTGGGAACATGCCCTAATTGTGAAGGTCTTAGGGCGGTCCATAAGCTTCAGAATCTTGGAACAGAGAGTGAAAGACTTATGGAGATTGGAATAAGGATGCGAGATAATGGACTTAGAACGTGGGTATGCTCTAGTGAGGATTATCTCCATGTGCTTGAGGAAGGGCTGTATCACTATCTCCTAGTGCCTTGATGGCGCCCAAATTTCCAGCCTTCTATGGATGTTATTACATCCACAATGGCTTGAGTGAAGTTTCATGAAACACCAGACCAGTCAGGTTGTTTAATGAATAAAGTATTAGCACAACTTGGAAGCAAAGTGGACACAGTGGAAATGGAAAAAACCTGTCTGTGTCTAGGGAAATGTGAGAAAACCCTTAGTGCCATATATTGGCCTTTTAAAATAATTTTTACTGGATTTATTTCACTAATATTTTTTTAGAAATTATTCTAATTAGAGCTTCAAACTCAAGTTCAATTCCTCTACCTTGATTTCCTCCTCTGGAATTGGAACAGCAAAAATCGGCTTACAAATATCGGACTGGACAGAATTTGCTTATAATTCTTTCTTGTTTGAAGCCATCATGCATGCAGAGGATTGTGTAGAGAAAAAAATGCTTTCTCCGGTTTTTGCTTTTTTTGAGAGCATAGAATCCATTTAGATGTGACTTTTCTAACTAGTTTGATGGAATTAACAATTTTCTTCACTTTCTTTCATAGAAGGGAATGAAAGGCTATAGGCGAGCTGTTGTGCCAGTGCCCAAAGGTGCTTGATTTAAGCTGGTCAATATTTGGTAGAGTAAAAATTCACCCTAAAACTTATTGAAAAAAACACAGGTCGTATTTTGATGTTGTCTCAATTAGACTTAAAGATAAGGACCTTTTCCTCCTTGAATGCAAAAATCTTACATGAATCGACTTAAATGGAATCATAGGCTCTCCCTCACCTGATCTTCCATGGTAAAACTTTGTTTGTTTTAGGACCGTTTGATTCCATTGATGATTCAATAAATGCACATTTTTTATGATTTATATGATCTTTTATACAAAGCTTTTTCTCCTCCTTTCTCTGGCTCTTATGAGCATTTTGATGCTCACTTAAGGTGCATTAAGGAATGCTTAAAACAAAAGCTAAAAATATAAGCCCAAGATTTTGTCAAATTGTTAAACTTCATCGTCTCATTTTTGTACACATGAGAAGTTTGATCACTCATGGTGCTGCAGAAGCTTAATAGATATAGCAGGAGAATCAAGAACATTATCTAGAGAAGAAAAGAGAAGAGGTAACGGAAGTTTGTAGTTTCAGTCACTAGCTTATGATCGATGGTGATTTACAGGAAAATTTTTGTCAGTTCTTTAATGGAAAACTCAAATTTGATGAATTATACTTGCAACAATCTAAAAGAAGAATAAAAGTTAAAAAGTTTGTTTTGATGTTAATGATGCGAGAGAGATTTTATGTATTTTTTGTGCATAAAAAGTATTACTTTTATACAGTATTCAATCGAATAATCTGAAAAGTGAAGAATGTGAATTTCAAAGAAATAAGTATGGCATCACAAGTCAAATCTAGTCCATAGTCCCTTTACAACATTAAATTTAGCCAAGTCCGAACCTCCATATTTATGAAATGTTTGTATTTTCATTCCTTAAGCTCCTAGTTTAATTAGCTAGCAGGAAGAGATAGAGGTCCTAATTAGTGTTCAAATAAGGCAAGACTCCCATGCTAACCTACACTTTTACTATCAAAGTACACTGGATGGAAGTGAGACAAAAGTGTTTATTCTTGTGAGTGTTTGTGTGGGGGAAAGGGGAGGGGATCGGGGCGATTTGAATCTTCTGTAATATTTTGTTTAACACTCCTTCTATGATATGTTATAGGGACGAGGATGAGCGTGATACATAATTTGTTTAAGGAAGAATTAGATATTTAACGATAACAAAATCACTCATTAGGTAGAGAAAGCATTGCCATTGGAGAGCATATATAAACCCAACATGTTGCTCTCTTTAATAGACTAATCAGATCTACGTGCATTCGCATATAAAAACAAAAATTTTTAAAAACATGTTAAAACAAAAATATTTTCTACATATTAAAAACATTTAAAAATTCCTTTCTTCTTTATATTAAATAATTATTATTTGAGAAAGTCAACCCATGCCCTTACAGTATTTCTCATTTACTGCTCGTGCTCTTAATATTTTTACTAACTTTTTTTGCCTCATAAAATTTACATGCCCCCTGTCATGTCTATGAGAGCCAAATCTTGCAAGTCACTATAGAGCTAGAAAGGTAAACTTCTCAAGCTAAATTAATTCTCTCTAACTATAAATTTGGTACTAAAATGAATAATAAAAATATTAGAGGGGCCAAAGTGAACCAATTTATTCTTTCTTCTTCTCCCCTCTTCCTCCCTCTTCTCCTTCTTCTTTACATGTCAAAAGCCTTCCCATAGAAACACAAAACCCACCATCATCCACCCAAAAATAAACCTAAAAAATCACTCGTAGAACAAATCTATAGCAAGAAATATGAATTTCAGTAAACAAATCCCAGAAAGAAACAAAATCAAAGACAAAAAGGAGATAAGAAAGAGACGGAAATAGAGAGAGAAAGAGGACCAAATCAAAGACAAGAAGGAGAAAGGGTTATTTTTTTCCCCAGTGGGACCTTCGATTGCAGTTGAAGTACCAGAGTTGTTGCTTTGAATTGCAATAAACTAAACCCATAGCTAGAGAAAAAACAATTTTGAAAAGATGGCCACCATTTTGAACTAAATTTCTTGAGAAATGTTTTGGGGATTTTTTTTTTCAAAATCTTGGAATTGGGGACTTAGATGGTAATTTTTTTTAATATCATATATTGACCATTTTATGCACAGTTTAAGAGGGAGGGAAAAGAGGAAGGAGTTGTCGAACAATAAGGAAGAAGAAGGGGAAGAGGGGAAAGAGGAAGAAGGAGGAGAGAGGGAGGAGGAGGGGAGAAGAAAGAAGAGGAGCTAATGTATCTGCTTCCTTGGTGGATTTCTGAAGCTGCAGTTGGAAGAGGAGCTAGTGGTGGTAGTGTTGGTGTAGCGTGAGGTCACCGGTGAAAGAAGAACATAGATAGAGAGGAAGGAGGGGAGGAGAAAGAAGAAGAATTCTCATTTTGGCTCAAAATTTTTATTATTCATTTTAGTATTACATTTATAATTAGAGAGGATTAATTTGGTTTGACAAGCTTACCCTTCTAGCTCCACCGTGACTTGCCAGATTTTTGCTCTCGTGGGCATGACCAGTGACACGTAAATTTTATGAGGGCAAAAAGGGTTAGTAAAAACATTAAGGGTCAAGCGGTAAAGAAGAAATAACTATAGGGGCATGAGGGGTGATTTTCTCTTATTATTTTCTTTATATAATTTTTATTATCCTTTTAGCAATTGTTAACTCCTAAATAAATCAGTGTTTACTTCTCTATTTAAATCTTTCATAAATAATTTTTCCCAGTTAATCTTTCTCCATATAATTCTTATCTCCTCTAACATTTTTTTCCTTCAAAAGGGAGCTTTATTAATTTTATGAAAGTTTTTTTTACAAAGTATGAAGTACATGATCCCGTAAAGGGACATACACTTGCAAGCTATAAATTTTGACACAAGAGTTAAGGTGTTGCTCACATTTTTCTCATTGAATAATGGACAAAACTTGTGAGGGATTTCGCCTTTTTTGGTAACAATAATGGACAAAACTCTTGGTCATATAAACCCTTATTTCTCTAATGTCATGCAAGATAACTAAGCGCTCTAAACACTAAGTGTCACTCAAACTGCCTCTTCACATACACCCATCTACTAAACAAATTCTAATCAACCCAATGAACCATATTGCTAACAGAAAGAATTGTCAGTGATATTGTCTTGGAAGAAACACTTCCTACCTTTCTTAATAGCTGAATAATCCCGCAATACGTGTAACAAATCCTCCACTAGACTACCACAGTACCCCTCTTAAACAAACACTCATTAGTCTTCAGACCATGCTGCCTCACCTTTCACAAGAACAAAGGATATCTTTGAGGCCCTCGGAAACTCCATAGCTGCCACCAGCAAGCTTCTTCCAAGCCATCCCGAGGTAGCAAATCATACACTGCCTTAGAAACAAACTTCCTTGAAGCGGAAAACCCAAACTTTGGACTATCCTCCTCTGCTGCCAGCGAATACAACTGTAGGTAGACAAGCACACGGCGTGGCAGAAAAGCTTGTGGCAGCTCCAACCTCCAACCCTCGTGCGGCAGCCAATAATCACAAACCCTATCTCCTAGCATGCTTGAAGGAATTGGATGAACAACTGTATCCTTCAAGCACCCATTCCTCAACCAGTAATTAGTCAAAAAACAAGTCCTGCACTCATTTCCAACCACCCATTCTAGACCAGGAGCAAGAATTCTGAAGCCCTCCAATATTCCTCACCAAATATGCGAAGCTCCAACCTGCTTCTTCGCCACATCAAGCTCCCGAACATCACTGTATTTCCCTGCTAAAACTTGTACCCACAGCTACTCTCTTTCATTAAAAAATCTCCAACAAAGCCACCTATTCACATCCTCCAAGAGTCGCAAACCCAAACCACATTTTTCCCTAGGTTGGTAGACCTTATGCCAAACAATGGTATGCAAGTTTCTCTGGTCATCAAACACTCCCAAAGAAACCTCCTTCCAATCTTCTCCAGCTACGACAAAAGATCCATAGCAACTTTGTAGTTTTCATAGAATAGCTTGAGATAGAATGTAAAGAAGATTGCAGCAAAATTGCCGCCCTCCCTGCCATGGATAATACTTTCCCTTTCCAAGATGTCAATTTCTTATTCACTTTATCTACCAAAAAAATGAAAAGTCCTGGCAGTCGGCCCCTTATGGGGACAAAGGCCTACCCAAATAAATGTCCAAGTCAAGAGTTCTAGGAATACCATATTTTCTAGATAATTGTTCCCCCTTCGCCATAATAATATTACTAGAAAAAATTGTTAGCCCTAAGGGCATTAATACTTATGATTTTGATTATGATTAACATATGCTTGTGTGAGTATTTTAGCTAACCTTTCAATAGAACAAAAGAAGCACCTGTGAAATCTCAAAGTCTACAAGCAAAAGATCTTGTTGATCAGGGCAAAATGGAGAAGAAGAGACCAAGCCATTCCAAGATCAAATCATTGGAGACATTGAAGACATTGAAGGCATTGTCTATGTTAGAGTAGAATTAGGTACTCCCTTGTAAAACTCCCTAGTCTTACTCTTTGATTATTGATCATATATGAAGCTCCTTTTACGATTTTCTCAAATATAAACTTTTGTTAAAATCTAAGTATTCTTGACTGAAGTTGTGTTGTTTTTGGAAGGTTTTTCTTCTCTTTAAAATGATTGTCAAGAATACATGTTTTTGAAACAATGAAGAAAGTTTTTATCTTAAAAAGAAACTTGGCTGAAGAAACAAAAATTCGGTCATCCGGTTTTAGAACCGGTCGTCCGATTTCAGGAACCGGTTGTCCGATTTTCACATTTACTGTAAAAAAAATATTACCATTACACTGAATGCAACGGTCACTTTTTTTAAGACAGTATATATAGACTTTTTGATCAGCCATAAAGGAGACAAGTTTGGTGAAATATTCATTGAGAACATTTAAAACTTTTAAGAGCTTCAAAAGTACATTTATTGCAAACCCTTTCAATCCCAAAAATAAAAATCTTCTTGAGCTTCATTATTGATCATCATCAAAGAAGAAGAAAGGAGGAGCATGTAGAACATTTTATTGAGTTGTGCCTATTATTTCTCAAGCTCAAAAGTGGTAACATTGTTCTTAAACCTATCTTTCTCTTTTATTGATATCAAAGGTTTGTGTTGAAAAACCCCTTGGGTAATCCTTTGATTTACATTGTGTTGTGAATTGAGGTTGTGTGCAAAACTCTTGTAGGGTGATCCTCATATTTGTAGTTGGTGTAACTTTGTGTTTATAGTGGATTTGAAAAATCCTTGGGTGTTGACTCAAGGTAGTGGATGTAACTCTTTGAGGGAGTGAACCACTATAGCTCCTTGTGTTCTTCTTTAAGCTTCTTACTTGTCTCAACCACAAAATTTTGCTTGGTTTGGAATTTTATTAAAGGAGTTTTAGAATTCTCTTTCAAACAAAATTGGAGGTTTACCTTTTAATTAACAAAGAATTTTCGATAATTAGCCAAAAACCTTATTCACCCCCCCCCCCCCCCCCCTCTAAGGTTTTTCAATTGGTATCAGAGCAGGGCTTCTTAAAAAAGGACTAACACCCTTGAAGCAAAAGATCTTTACTTTACTATGGCTAATAATTCTAGTTTACCATACGTAGAAGGCTCTTCTACAAATAGACCTCCTCTTTTTAATGGAACAAACTATACTTTTTGGAAGTCTCGAATTAAAATATCTATTTGTTCTATTAACTTTGACTTGTGGAGCATTGTAGAGAAAGGTCCTTACATTCCCAAAATAAATGGAGTAGCCAAGAAGGTTGAAGAATTTGATGAGTTCGACTCAAGGAAGATGACTCTAAACTTTCAAGCTATGAATATTCTTAGTTGTCCCTTGGATGCAAGCGAATATAATAGAGTGAGCGGATGTGATTCGGCTCATGAAATGTGGAAGTTACTTGAAGTAACTCACGAAAGAACAAATCAAGTAAAGGAGTCAAAGTTAGCTATGTTGGTGAGAGACTATGAGCTATTCATGATGAAACAAAATGAGAGCATTAGTGACATGTTCACAAGGTTCACCAACATCACAAACGGCCTAAAGGCATATGGGAAAGAGTACTCAAGAGGAGAAGCTAATAGAAAAATTCTTGATGCACTTCCAAAAGCTTGGCAACCAAAAACACTAGCTATTGAGGAATCAAAGGATTTGAGACTACTTCCTATTGAAGAACTCATAGGATCACTACTCACCGATGAAATGAAAATAAAAAGATTGAATAAAATGGAAGATTGAGAAAAAGGAAGAAAAGGCATTGCACTCAAGGCAAATGAAGATGATCAAACATACTCATCAAACAATGAAGATGAGGTTGATGATGATGAGGAAATGGCATTGATAATGAGAAAATTTAAAAGATTCTACAAGAAAGGTTTCAACAATAGAGGAAAGAAACCGCCACTCAAGAAAGGAGGACAAGCTCATCACTCTTCAAAGCTAGGTGTTTTGAATGTCATAGCACCGATCATCTTGTAGCCGATTGTCCCAAGGCCATTGAAAAGGAAAAGGGAGCCTTAGAAGCCAAGCTTGAGGCATTAAAGAAGAAGAAGAAAGGCAAAGGCCTAATAGGAACTTGGGATCAAGACTCAAGTGAAAATGAAGAAGAAGAAAAGGCCAACATATGCTTCATGGCACTAGAAAATGAGGAACACAAATCAAGGCCATCTAAGTGGTACTTGGATAGCGGATGTTCAAGGCACGTGACCGGGGACTCATCACTTATGAGCAATCTCAAAAAAACCGAAAGTGGATTTGTCACTTTTGGAGATAAGAACAAAGGAAAAATCCTTGGTATAGGCAATATTGGTAACAATTCTTCCTCTCTCATTAAGGATGTTCTTCTAATTGATGGTTTAAAATTCAATTTGCTTAGTATTAGTCATAGTGAAAAAAAGGTTGTTTTTGAAAGTGATTCTTCCTCTATCATTGATAAGCATGAAAACAAAACTATTTTTGTTGCTAAAAGAGTTGGAAATGTCTACGTCTTTCATCTTGAAGATTTTCTTTCTCAAAACTTGAAGTGTCTCTCGGTTCATGATGATGATGCATTTTTGTGGCATAGAAGACTTGGTCATGTTAGTATGGATTTATTAAACCAACTATCTTCAAAAGAACTTGTTAGAGGCCTACCAAAACTTCACTTTGAGAAAACTAAACTTTGTGATGCTTGCCAATTTGGAAAACAAATTAAGACATCTTTTAAATCAAAGAACATGATTTCAACTTCAAAACCTTTGGAACTTGTTCACATGGACTTATTTGGACCAATGAGGACCACTAGTCTCGGTGGTAAGAGGTATGCTTTTGTTATTGTGGATGATTTCTCTAGATTTACTTGGACTTTATTTTTAAGTCAAAAAGATGAAGCTTTTCATGAGTTTGTTAAACTTTTTAAAAGAGTTCAAACCTCCCTTGATTGTAAATTGATCTCTATGAGAAGTGATAATGGGAGAGAATTTAACAATCAAGATTTTACAAAACTTTGTGGTGATTTTGGCATAACACAATTTTTCGGCCGCTAAAACCCCACAACAAAATGGTGTTGTGGAGAGGAAAAATCGCACTTTACAAGAAATGGCAAGATCAATGCTTTGTAAAAACTCCCTTCCTAAATACTTTTGGGCCAAGGCCGTTAACACCGCATGCAACATTATGAATCGTGTTATCTTGAGACCTTCTTTAAAGAAAACTCCCTTTGAACTCATTTTTAATAAAACCCCCTCAATTGGTTATTTTAAAGTTTTTGGATGCATATGCTTTATTTTAAATACCAAGGACAATCTTGGAAAGTTTGATCGAAAATCCGATGAGGGAATTTTTTCTTGGTTATTCTTCAAACAAAAAGGCTTTTAGAATTTTCAACAAAAGAACCTTGTGTGTTGAAGAGTCCATTCATGTTAATTTTGATGAAAACTAACATTTTTGACAAGAAAGTTGATGATGATGACATAGATAACACTCTTAGTAACCAACCATTGTACACTCAAGCAATGGAAGAGCATGCTATGGAGGAAGAAGAGTTTGAGGAAAAACAAGGAAACGATCAAGAAACTCAAAATCTTCCTCAAGATGTGATATATCCAAAGGGACACTCCAAAGATGAAATTATTGGTGATGTATCTCAAGGGGTAAGAACAAGAAGGTATTTTATTGATAACTTTTCCCTATTATCACAAATTGAACCTAAGTTTATTGATGATGCTTTATGCGATGAGTTTTGGATTATTGCTATGCAAGAGGAGTTAAATCAATTTGAAAGAAACAAAGTTTGGACTTTAGTCCCTAGACCACGTAATCACCCCACTATTGGCACAAAATGGGTTTTTCGAAATAAACTAAATGAATCCGAAGAAGTCATTAGAAACAAAGCTAGACTTGTTGCCCAAGGATTCAATCAAGAAGAGGGCATAGATTTTGATGAAACCTTTGCTCCGGTTGCTAGACTTGAATCTATTAGGATGCTTTTAGCTTTTGCTTCTTTTAAAGGATTCAAACTTTTTCAAATGGATGTTAAAAGTGCTTTCCTAAATGGTGATATTGAGGAGGAAGTTTATGTTGAACAACCTCCCGGTTTTGTACATGAAAAATTTCCAAATTATGTTTACAAACTCTCAAAAGCACTCTATGGTTTAAAACAAGCTCCAAGGGCTTGGTATGAAAAGTTAAGTGGTTTTCTTATTTCAAATAACTTTTCAAGGGGTGTAGTGGACACTACTCTTTTTACAAAAACCTCTTGTAACAATGATCTTCTTCTTGTCCAAATATATGTTGATGACATCATTTTTGGTGCTACTAATGTCTCTTTATGTGAAAAATGTGCCTCACTTATGCAAAAAGAATTTGCAATGAGCATGATGGGAGAATTGACGTACTTTCTTGGCCTCCAAATCAAGCAAACAAAAGAAGGAATCTTCATCAATTAAGAGAAGTACACCAAAGAACTTCTCAAAAGATTTGGGATGAGCAATGCAAAAGGTATTGGTACTCCTATGAGCTCGTCATTGAAGCTTGACAAAGATGAAAAAGGTAAAACTGTTGATGAAAAGACATATAGAGGTATGATTGGTAGTTTACTTTATTTAACGGCTAGTAGGCCGGATATCATGTTTGCCGTTTGTCTGTGTGCTAGATTCCAAGCTTGCCCCAAGGAATCTCATTTAATAGCTGTAAAACGTATTTTGAGATACTTAATTTCATCATATGATTATGGCTTGTGGTACTCTAAACAATCTTGTTTTGATCTTATTGCCTACACCGATGCGGACTACGCCGGATGTAAGGTAGAAAGGAAGAGTACAAGTGGAAATTGCCAATTCTTGGGAGGATGCTTAGTATCTTGGTACAGCAAGGAACAATCGTGCGTGTCCCTATCAACCGTCGAAGCGGAATACATCGCAGCCGGTTGTTGCTGTGCTCAGGTACTTTGGATGAAACATACATTAATTGATTTTGGTATTTCTTTTAAGTGCATACCTATTATGTGTGATAACACTAGTGCCATAAATATTTCCATAAATCCTGTGCAACATTCAAAAACAAAACATATTGAAATCAAACGTCACTTTATTGGAGATCATGTTGCTAAAGGTGATGTATCTTTAGAATATATTTGCACAGAAGATCAAATTGCCGATATTTTTACAAAACTTCTTTCGGAAGATCGGTTTTGCTATTTAAGAAAATTACTTGGTATCGGAAAATTTAATGAGTAATGTGTGTTGCTTGTATTATTTGTTTTTCCCTTATTTCTGTCTTGCTGATATTTTTCAAAAAAAAAAAAAAAAAAAAAAAAAAAAAAAAAAATTCGGACGCCTTTTTTAAAAATAGGACGTTCGGTTTTAAAACCGGACTCAGACTTTTCCTTTCAAAAAAATTCCATAGATATTCAGACGATAAAACTGGACGCCTGCACAAAAACTCGGACGTTCGAGTTCTTCAAAACCCAAAAACCGGAAGACCGATTTTAACAAACGGTCGACCGACTTCAAAAAAAAGGGTCGGGTCTGTGTTTTAATATTAGAATTTTCTCAAACTCCTCACATTTTTCTCTCAACTCTCTCTCACTCTCTCGACCGAAAACCCCCTCCTCACAAGACCCATCGATTTCTTTTTCCGAGTTTCAATTTTCTTCTTCAAATTCATCTCTCAACACAGTAAATTAGCTATTTTTCTCTCTGATTGCTATAATCTACCAATCTCAAACTCTTCATCTCCTCTAAAACCCTACCCAAGAATTTCTCCAAAATGGTTAAAACAAAGAATGCTCAAGTTGGTCAAGGGCAAAATCCTGAAGAAGGAGGCACTAGTAGAGGGAAAGGAAAGGGAAAGAGAGTACCTTCTAGAACTGGGGCTTCTGCAGCTAGGGTTTCTAGAGTTTCAGAGAGGTTTATTTCAGTGAAGGAGGCTGCTATGTTTGAAGAATGGACTAGAAATCGACGAAAAATTGCTCCGGGTCATAGGGTGGACTTACATGATATGCAAGGTATGGAGGCTATCCCTCATCTTTTTGAAATGATCGGTTGGATACCTCTGCTAATTGTAAATGAACTCTATTATGTGGATATGATTTATGAATTTTATGCAAATCTCCACAAGGGAAGAATTGAAAAAGTGGATAATGTCCCACATCAATGGATTGTGACTAGAATTGGGGGAAGGGATATTGCATTTGATGATAGACTGATAAATGAAATTTTGGATACTCCTCAAGATGGTATAAGATTTTACACCAAGAACAAAAAATGCTTTGATCCTAATTTATACAGTGAAAAACGGTTTGCGGAAATTTTCACTAAGGGAGAGGTTTTAAAAAGACATGATGATAGAAATGTTAACAAACTTGATGCTTATGGGAGAGTGCTCCATCACATGATCTCTAACATCATTATTCCAAATGTTGGGCATAAATCATCTATCACCAACATGCACGCATTTGTGATGCTAGCCTTGCATGAGCATAGGAGAATGAATTTTGGATTTATGGCTATAGAACATATGCTAGCTACACAATCTTCCTCAACGAAATGCTTGCCTTGTGGTTGCTTTATCACAAAAATCCTCCAACACTTTGTGATCAATTTGGTTGGCATGGGTAATCACATTGGACATGGCAAGATCTACACTCAACAAACCTTCAAAAGAATGGGGTTTGAGAAAGATGAAGATGGGACATTCATCCGAGGTGGACAAGATGATGATGACAATGATAAGGAAGATGATGATGAAGATCAAGAGGACATGGATATAGAAGAAGAGGACAGTGATGAAGAAACAGAGGTTGAAATCCAAAGAAGAGAAATAAGGCAAAAGAAGCGACAAGAAAGAACAGAGGAAGGCTCATCTTCGGAGAGCATGAGTCATCTAATGGATATGATAGCCTCTTTACAAACGTCAATGAACACTCGGTTTGATGCATTCGACGGTCGCTTTGAGGTTTTGGACGGGAAAGTCTCCAACATTCAAGAAAGGCTTGATACATTGGATCAAAAAATGACCGACACACAAGAACGGGTTAAGAAACTCGAGCAAGGAGGAGGAGATAGAGATGATTGAGATTTCTTTTATAAAACCTTCCCTTTTTCCCTTGTTTTGTCTATAACTCCTTTCAAACTCCTATTTTCATTCTCTTAATGATATGGTTTTTAACTTGCTAATTTCTGATCTTAATTTGCTTTTGTTATGCTAAGAAATCCTTTTGTTGCTCTTTTTCTTTGTTGATTGGCCTCTCTTGTTATGGACTTCATGATGATACTTTAATGTTGAAAGTCCTATTGCTACCTCTTCTATGATCCCTTGGAACTTCTCTCCTAAAATTTTTTGATTTATGAGAAAAGGGGGAGAAAATAGTGCAAGATGTAAGGGAGAGAAATCGTGATAATATGTTGATTATTGATGGTGTTTGACATTATATGTTGCAGCTTATGCCTTGTGATGTTATGATGCTATGGGCTTTTTGGCTTAGTTTGATCTTGTAATATTCTTTAGCCATATTTGACATAAAGCATGTGTTTAGGGAGAGTTATCTCTTTTTTTTTTTTTTTTGGTGATTGTTGTGCTTTGCTCTTACTATTGATCTTTTGAAGCATCACCATACTTTACTCTTGCTCTTTTGTTCTTCTTGCACATGTGTTTGTCATAATAAAAAAGGGGGAGATTGTTAGCCCTAAGGGCATTAATACTTATGATTTTGATTATGATTAACATATGCTTGTGTGAGTATTTTAGCTAACCTTTCAATAGAACAAAAGAAGCACCTGTGAAGTCTCAAAGTCTACAAGCAAAAGATCTTGTTGATCAGGGCAAAATGGAAAAGAAGAGACCAAGCCATTCCAAGATCAAATTATTGGAGACATTGAAGACATTGAAGGCATTGTCTATGTTAGAGTGGAATTAGGTACTCCCTTGTAAAACTCCCTAGTCTTACTCTTTGATTATTGATCATATATGAAGCTCCTTTTACGATTTTCTCAAATATAAACTTTTGTTAAAATCTAAGTATTCTTGACTGAAGTTGTGTTGTTTTTGGAAGGTTTTTCTTCTCTTTAAAATGATTGTCAAGAATACATGTTTTTGAAACAATGAAGAAAGTTTTTATCTTAAAAAGAAACTTGGCTGAAGAAACAAAAATTCGGTCATCCGGTTTTAGAACCGGTCGTCCGATTTTCTCTAAATCAAAAAAAAAAATCGGCAGTCCGTTTTCTAGCTGGACAAGTCCGAAACTTTCTGTTTAAAGAACCGGTCGTCCAATTTTCACATTTATTGTAAAAAAAATATTACCGTTACACTGAATGCAACAGTCACTTTTTTTAAGACAGTATATATAGACTTTTTGATCAGCCATAAAGGAGAAAAGTTTGGTGAAATATTCATTGAGAACATTTAAAACTTTTAAGAGCTTCAAAAGTACATTTATTGCAAACCCTTTCAATCCCAAAAACAAAAATCTTCTTGAGCTTCATTATTGATCATCATCAAAGAAGAAGAAAGGAGGAGCTTGTAGAACATTTTATTGAGTTGTGCCTATTATTTCTCAAGCTCAAAAGTGGTAACATTGTTCTTAAACCTATCTTTCTCTTTTATTGATATCAAAGGTTTGTGTTGAAAAACCCCTTGGGTAATCCTTTGATTTACATTGTGTTGTGAATTGAGGTTGTGTGCAAAACCCTTGTAGGTTGATCCTCATATTTGTAGTTGGTGTAACTTTGTGTTTATAGTGGATTTGAAAAATCCTTGGGTGTTGACTCAAGGTAGTGGATGTAACTCTTTGAGGGAGTGAACCACTATAGCTCCTTGTGTTCTTCTTTAAGCTTCTTACTTGTCTCAACCACAAAATTTTGTTTGGTTTGGAATTTTATTAAAAGAGTTTTAGAATTCTCTTTCAAACAAAATTGGAGATTTACCTTTTAATTAACAAAGAATTTCGATAATTAGCCAAAAACCTTATTCACCCCCCCCCCCCCCTAAGGTTTTTCAAAAATAACTCAGACTTTTGCAAGCTTACCTTCTTTCTAGACTGTTGATAAAACTCACACATTATCACCTCCATTACCCAGCCTGATCCTTTGAACCTTTCCCAAATAAAAGGATGTCATCTTCAAAACATAAGTAAGGAAAGGGCCACATCGAGAAAGCCGGACACATTTCCAAATTCCCTGATGAGTGGATTCCTTGATTTTTTGCCCCAGGACTTCCATACACAACATAAATACATTAGGTGATAGTGGATTTCCTTGCCGAATCCCCCGAGTTGGTGTAAAACTTTCCAGCTTCTCACGATTCCAAAGGATAGTCAGAGAAGTCTTAGAACAATATGGAATACTAAGGGCAACCAAATGATCTGAAAAACCAACCGCCTTCAATACTTTCTCCAAAAAACCCCAATTCAATGCGATCATAAGCTTTCTCCAAATCCAACTTAGCTACCATCCTCCCCTTTCGATCTTTCTTCTTCTTCATAGTATGTACAATCTCCTGAGCAAGAATGATATTGTTTGTAGCTTGACGCCTTGGAGCAAAACCAATTAGCTCAGCACATGTCAGTTTTGGCATCATATTTTTCAGCCTATTTGCAAGAACCTTTGTCACAGCTTTCATGATCATACTACATAGCGCAACCAACCAAAATTGCTTAACATATTATGGATTCCACACCTTAGGAACAAGAGAAAGCAAAGTGTCATTCATCCTCATCGGCAACTGCCTTTCTTGAAACACTTTTTGAATCAAAGTAACACAAGAAGGACCCATAATACCCCAGTACCTTTGTAGGAAATGTGTAGTTACCCTATCAGGCCTTGGAGCCTTATGTTTAGACATTTGAAATATAGACACTTCAATTTCATGATCTCCAATAGCATGATTTAGCCACCTCCTGTCACTATGAGTAAGCTGAGGAAAACTCAACGAACCGGAATCACAAAGTATGCACGACTTTGCAGTGTAAAGCCCCTTATAAAACTCCTTCACCATTTCCTTCAAACGATCTGTATCTTGACACCACTCCTTATTCCCATCCTTCAGTATTCAAATCTTCCACCTATTCTTTTTTATAATAATAGAGGCATGAAAAAAATGAGTATTCCTTTCACCATCAACTATCCATTTCATTCTAGCCTTTTGACGCCAATACACTTCCTCTTGATTCAGAACATTATTATACTCCCCAATTAATACCTCCTCCAGATTTGACAAGAAAACCGATCCACTTGGAGGAAAAGCCATCTGAAAACCATTCAATCTAACCAAGCATTTTTTTCCGCCAAAAATATTCCCAAAAACCTCAACATTCCATTATTACGCAACTCCCTTAAAAGCCTCCATAATGGACAAAAAATCTCCTCCACAACTCTCTCAATGTCCATGGACAAGCTGCTCAAAGCCTGATGTGAGAACCATGCATCCAACAGGAAAAAAGGGAGTGACCCTCCCCTTACTTCATTATCATGCATGCAAGAGAGTAAAATAAGATGATGGTCACTTAAAGTCCTTGGCAAATAATTAATATGCATATTAGGAAACAACTAAAACCAACTCACCGTTGCAAGGGCACAATTAACTCGCTCCAGTATGAGACGAGACCCACTTCTCTTATTTATCCAGGTATATTTTGGTCCAGAAAATCCAAGCTCCTGAAAACCACGCACATTAGTGACTTCCCAAAACTTTTCGGACAAAATCTAAGGGACTTGATTCCCACTACTCTTTTACCACTCCACAAAACTTGATTCCAATCACCAATAAGTAGCTGCGGACAATCAATGAATCGCCTAGCTTCCTTTAGATACTCCCATCGAAAATCTCAAAGATGCGCCTTAAGAGAGGCATACACCGCCGAAAGCACCCATTTTAAAGTCCCATGATCAAGAACAACAACATTAACTATTTGATCATGAACATAGAGCACCTCAACATTAACTTTTCTGTCATCCCAAAGAATTCATATACCACTAGAAAACCCATGAACCTCTGCCGCAACTATATGATTTAGTGTAGTTTGCCGCATGAAGTTCTGGGCTTTTGAATTCCTCATGTTAGTTTCCAGAAGAATTAAAATAGCAGGCTTATGTACACGTACCAACTCTATTAAATTCAGACAAAAATTAGAGGAGGCAGCTCTCCGATAATTCCAAAAAAAGATATTCATAAATCAAGGTGGTGGATGGCTCAAACCTTCTGAATCCATGAGCTTACCTCGCCCTAGATCCAAACCACCGCTACAACACTGCCAAACTTCACCAACCATAGTAACATCTTCATGCACCAAATCAACATTCCTAATATGTCTATTTTTACCCTCTTTGAACGTTGTTGTTTTCATCTATTTTTTAGTTTAATTGCTTATAAAATGGACTAATCGAATATTGTTTCTTCTCTTTTTGTTATAGGTACCTTGTGAATGAACATATGTTGAAAATGAGTCAAAACGAATGCCTTTAGAGCGAAAAAGAAGCAAAAAGGGAGAAGGAACAAGCTCCCCAAACAGTGTCCATGGCCAAGCAATACAGTTTTCAATAGATTTTTTACCTTTTTAATGACTTTAATTGAAGATATGTCCTTCTTGAAGATCATAAAGGACTTCATGAGGTTTTCAGAAAGCTAAATAATGTCTCAATTAGAGTTCATTAATCATCCAAAGTATTTTGCAAAGATTCACTTTCTTACATGATGTTCCAGTTTGATACCTTTCGGTAAAACAATCATAACTAGAGATATACAACTCCAATCGATATGATTTAAGATGTTTCGGAAAGCTAAGAGAATTATCTACAAATAATACGTTACTTCAAGACCTGAATCATCTATTAAAATGATAAAAAAGACTCAAGAAGCCCAACATATGTACCGAATCCCAAAAAACATATCAAAAAAAGAAACTTTCGGGCAGAAACTTTTTGGATCCAGAAAGCTAGTTTCTTGATTCGGAAGTCACCCGAAGGGCATATTTTCAACTTTTTGAACTTTTACTTTTAGAATCCTAACTCCTTTCCTTTTATAATTTGATTCCAAACTATTTTAGGAAAGGATTAGAGCAATTTTAGCAGCAAAACCTCTAATTAAACATCTCATTAGCAACATTAATCTTCAGATAGGGTTTTAGGTTCAATTCCATATTTTGTAAGAAGCATTTGAAGCCCAAAATTTCGGGAGTTCTTTGGCTGACTCGAGAAACGAACTCGGATGTTCACCGGAACTGCAGAATCGTCAAGACTTCCCCTGAGCTCTCCTAAGCTCTTTCTATTTTATAAATTTGTCTATGAGTTTATGTTTTAGGATTGTGTTTAGTGGCTATTTCTTCTTGTGGTTGAATGGGGATAAACCCTAGAATTCTTGGTTGATGTTTTATTTGAATTTCTTGTTTTAATTATTTAATTCTTGTTTGGTTGTTATTCAATTGTTGTTTTGCTACCGATTTTCACGAGATTGGTAATTTTGCAAGGTTAATTGGATTTTTACAGAGGAAGGTTAACCTAGGGATTAATTGAATAATAGGAATTGTAATTGAGTAGGAATATTAATTACAATTATTAAATTATTAATTAATCACTATAATCCATAATTTGTTCAGAATCAGGTTAGGGTGAGAAGGAATTCTTCTCTAAACGGTTAAGTTGAATAGGAGGGTCTTCGCCTAAGAATAGGGTTTATCCAACATTTGAGTGAGATCCAACCAACAGGTTTTAATAATTAATTACAACGATTTTCTAGTTAAAATTAACTTAAGATTCTAGGGAGGTTCTACCATTTAAATACTCATTTTTCCAAACTTGTTTTTAAAAACCTTTAATTGTTTTCTTAGTTTAATCGTCTTTCAATTGCTTCTTTATTTTATAAAAACCTTTTTAACCATTTTATTTAATCAAATAGTAGAAACATAGTTAGTACCAGTGTTTGGCTGTCCCAAGAGTTCGACAATCTATGGACTTTTTCACCTTATTACACCGATAGGTACACTTGCCTAAAAGTGGAATTTTGTTAGGAATAGAAACCACACATCAATTCTCAACCCATACCTTGTATAGATTGCGACCCCTCTAATCTAATAACAAGGGGATCCTCTACCGTTTCCCTTGGGTAGGAAGAAACAGCTTGAGTTTGACCAACCTGTCCCAAGGCCTGACCACCATGATCCAGCCGATAACCAGGCGCACACTCCCCCTAGCTCATATCCAGCACACTCCCATGGTCATCCTGCACCTGGGCCATAGACCTCTGGCCCACTCCCACTTTTACCCTCTGCTTCTTATCTTGTCCCAACCCCACTTTGCCTAACTCGCAAGACTACCTTACCACCCCTCTTACCCACACTAGACTTCTCCCATTACTGACCCAATACGCTAGACCTAGTAAAGGGAAAGACATGTTAAGTACTCTGCATTTCTTTCTCTAAGCCTCTCTACTTCCTCATCAATCTCTCGAACAACCACCTCCACCTCACCAGGAACATTAAACCGAGACCCATTAGATTTTTCCTTATCCACTACCCTGGTCCCCTAAGCCCACACCATGCCCGGCGCCCTCCAAGAACCAGTCGCATTAACACCACTTCTAATAACACTCCTATACATAATAGAACTCCCTCTATCTTGATACACTCCATCTCTAACATGACCTTTCTCCAAGTTCCCGCGGCGAACAAGTCTCTTAGAGATCATCCATGGACCAAAACCACCATCCTCCAATATCGGAGCAGGCACCGTTGAAGGAATTATCAGCACAACTGGACGCCAAATTGAGGGACTCCCTGTAAAGATAACTTCGGTTTGATGCACTTCAGGCCCCTCTCTAGTCTTGGCTATCTCTGACGGACAAAGCTCCTGCTTATGGCCATAGCGGCCACACCCAAAACAAATGTGATACAAGCCTTCATACTCCATATATGGAAGAATCCCCATTACCGTAATTAAATAGACCAATGGCTTATTAAGGTCCACCTCCACACACATACATGCAAACTTGCCTCGAGTAGCTGCCATGGTAATAAAATCGACATTCACTGCTTTCCCCACTAAATTTCCCAAACGGAGAAGAAAATCCTTCTGAAAGAATTTAATAGGAATCTGAGGGAAACAAACCCAGAGTAATGGTGAAGCAATGGTATGAAAAGCAGGCCTGAAATTAGGTCTCCATTTTGAGACAATCAAATAATGACCCATAAATAAACACAGATCATCATTCAGCACATGATCATAATATTTCTTCGATCAAAATAGGACTAAGCAATACCCACCCTTTAGATCCACCATTTCAATATCCCACTCCAACTTCCAAAGATCCTGAACCCGCTGCTCCAATATTTTGCAGGTAATTGTCTAACCAAGAATCTTTACAATCAATGCCCTTCGCCACAGCGTCCACAGTTGCCGATAATCATCCAGTGATAGAAACATACTCAGCATGTGTCCACCATTTTCGCCTCCTCTATTCTTTGAGCCAAACAACGTATATCCTCCTCAAATTCATCTGCTACATCCATTTGTACATCTTCCCATCCTCTCCTATAAAAAGAAAGGTATAAGTGTGCTCGGTACAACCATCGTGTCTCGAAAAGACCTGTCACCCGCAACCCCTACTGGCGCTGCAGCAGACAACATCTCCCTATTAATCCGTCTCTTGTATTTCTTCAAACTACGGGCAAGCTGATCAGTTTCCTTAGGAGTCACCTCCGATAAGTTCAGAGATGTCATTAAAAATGGGTTGTCTCCTCTAACATTAATTTTAATCCGTCTCCTTTAACATTATTTAACTTTAATTGATCATTAATTTTTCTTATATTTTTATTAATGATTTATTTTCCTTGAGCTTGAACTTTTTTAATATTTTTAATTTATGTTTCCAAATAAAATATTTTAACTCTCTAAAATTCATAGTTTCTTTCTTTTTTTTGAAACAAAATAAAATTATATTTTATTAATATCCATCAAAATGACATTGGCTACAATCATGGGAATGTCACGAGTCCATTCCTGGGAGACTGGGGATTGTAAAGCAAGTTTGGCTAAATGAAGGGCCAAAAAATTTCGGGTCTGGTAAACATGTGAAAAATATTGTTAGAGGAATCTATACTATCAAGGACATGAAAAGCTAAGGCTCCAAGCTCCGAGAGGTCATCTCCGTCAAGAGAGAGACAACTGACAGCTAGTAGAAAATTACTTTCAACGATCAACCGTGCTGATAGAGGGGAACCAACTACATATCCCTTAATAATACTCAAAAATTCATCGTAATCCATCGGAAAAAAACTGTTTGAACATTGTATTGCCTTTGCAAACAAAGGGGTGCTTAAATGATTATGAACCAAAATACCCATTCCAATCTTATCTTCTAAAAAAGCAATATCAGTATTGACTTTTAAAAAATCCCAAATCCGGTGGGCACTATAATCTTCGAGGTGGGCTAAAAATCCCTCCTCCAGATGAAAAGAGGACATTTGTTGGTGGAGTCTCAAGTATTCTTTAGAATATTGCGAAGCTTGACTAGCAATCTAACTTTAAGTCGAATATACTCCTTTATGTTTGAGTTTATTTCGGGCAAACCAAATCATCCATGCATAGGTAGTAAAAAAGGCAACAACCTCAGGATCATATTATAATGAGAAAAAGTGCACTAAATCCAAGAAATTGAGAGAAGAAAGACGACACCACTTACTCCCTAAAGGTAGAAAATCCCAAAGCTTCCTGGCAAAGATGCAGTCAAATAAGGCATGTTTGTCATTAATTTGATACCCACAATGAACACAAGCCAAGTTTTTAGTCATACCTCTCCTCATAAGATTACCACTTATTAGGAGATTGTTTAGAGCCAACCTCCAAAGGAAAATTCAGATCTTTGCTTGAACCGAGAGTCTATAGATAGAATTCTAGGTTTTAATATCTTGATCAACAAATGATGACCCATCAGTTCTTCCACTAGAGCTCATGTAGATCATGCCCGCCTTATAGCCTAATTTACCATGTAGATACCGTTCAAGGAGAAATTCCAAATATGTTTATCATCAAGCCAAGAGGGGTCGAGTGGAATATGCACAACTGCTTTAGCCTCATAATAGAGGGATAGATGCATGACCCTGTCTGCCCATCACCAGACCTGATTAAAATCAATAAGGTCAGACATCGTTCTTTCATTTCCTCTAGAGAGGAAGAAAGGGGATAGGGTAAACCCATTCAAGGAGGTGACCAAATTTTCCAGAATATGAGTGGAGAGGTCATTGCTAATTGACAACGGAGCCCTAAGCATAGGAGATTCTACCCTTCAAGGAGGCTTCACTAGAGAAAAGATGATCTGCGCCCTAACGAAGCGTGCGGGAAATGTCTTGAGGAGAAATATTTAACCCGAAAGGCGTTCAACCACCATAGAAGATGGAGAGTTAATAATACACCAATATTGTTTGGAAAGTAGAGCCAAATTAAAAACTTCATAATCTTTAAAACCCATTCTCCCCCTCCCCTCCCCCCTCCTTTTTTTTGTTTACAAAGATCTTCACAACATTTCTAGCATAATTTCTTATTTCCCTAAGACATATCCCAAAAGAATTGACGAACCATGGAATTCAGAGAGCGGATAACATTTACAGGAAGCAAAAAAACAAGACATACATAAGTAGGTATAGCCTAGACTATATTTTTAATGAGAACCTCTTTTCTAGCTTGTGATAAGACTTTTTCCTTCCATCCATTGAGCCCATATCCGGCTTAGACAAATTGAAAATTTTCCTTCTTCGAATGCCCAGTGAGACAGGGGAGACGAAGATATGCCCCGTGACCCCCCTTATTTGGGATATCTAGCAAGGTAGTGATGGAGTCATGTAGAGACGAAGGAACCAACTTATCAAAAAATAAGGTAGACTTTTGGTAGTATACTTCTTGTCCAGAAATGGAGCCATAGTCTTGTAATACATTTTGTACTGCTTCTGCTTGCTGAAGATTTGCTTTGCAGAATATAATACTATCATATGTAAAAAAGAGGTGAGAGATAGAGGGTCAAGAAGCATTAAAACTCAGACCATAGAATTAACCTTGTCTTTTAGAGTAGTGATCATGGCTGAAAGACCCTCGACACAAATAACAAACAAATAAGGGAATAAGGGATCACCCTGATGAATGCCATGTGTAGGGGAAAAACTAGCCGAAGGAATGCCATTAATAAGGACTAAAGAACGCACAGAATAAATACACCGCACAATAAGAGAAACCAAAACATGAGGAAATTTCATAGCTAACATGACATATTCTAAATAATTGCACTCTACCCTGTCAAAAGCCTTACTAAGGACAAGTTCCAGCGCAAAATGATTAGAACCATTAATTTTGCCTTGTGTCATAGAGTGAAAAGATTCGAAAACAACTATGAAATTATCAGTTATCAGTCACTTTTCAACAAAAGCACTTAGGCTGTCATGAATGGCAGAAGACATAAAAAGCTTGAGCCTATTGATAATGGTCTTAGAAATAAGTTTATACATGGAATTAAAAAGACCAATAGGCCTATAATCTTTAACCATAGAGGGAGTTTTAATTTTAGGTATTACAGAAGGATTGGTATCATTAAAAGCACTAACATCTTTCCCATTGTTTAAAATCCCAAGGGTCATGCGTGTTACCTTTTCTCCCAAGATGTGTCAATACTTGTGCAAAAAACATGCTTGCAACCCATCAGGTCTAGGGGCCCTTCTACCCTGCATCTGTTTAAGTGCTTTAACCATTTCATTAGAGGTAAACAACTTTTCCAGGGAATTTATTTAATTCAATCCTAAAATTCTATCAATCATATCGTCTTGTAAGACAAGAATAGAGTTTTTAGATGTATAAATAGAATGAAAATAATCAAGGACAATGTGCTCTATCCCAACAGAATTCTCATGTATAGTTCTATTTATATTTGTGATCTTCGTATGGTATTCTACTTGTGCTGTTGTAATACCTTCCGATGAAAAAATGTGGTATTAAGATCACCCTCCATAAGCCGGTCATTCCGGAATCGTGTCTTCCAGTAATCCTTCTCTAGAGAAAGGAGCCGCTCCAATTCCAACTCTAATTTCGATTCCTCTCCAACAGACCATGTTGGTTAAGATCGAAGTGCATCAAGCTTCTAGAGTCTTTTTAATGCTATGTGTGAGATTACAATATTTTTCCTTTTTCCACTCAAGTAGATGATCCAGAATAGAATTGAGATTAGATCTAACATTACTTGCAGAAGGAGATACGTAACCACAACTTATTAAAATAAACAAAACATTCTTCATCTTTTAGCCAATGATGCTCAAAATGCTTATTTCTTGGCCTTTTATTAGTATGAACATTAACACCATGAGAAAGAGAAATAACGAGTGCAAGATGATCAAAATGGCTTACATAGGTGTTTTGTACAATACATGAAGGAAAGAGTTGAGAAAAAGTAGCTGATACTAGACCTCTATCCAAACGAGTAGGGATGAAATCATTAGCAAGCTTTGAACCTTTCCATTTAGGCCCCTTCATAACCTAGATCAAATAGGCCAGTATCATTAAAGGCATTTTGGAAAATTTCCATTTTCCAATTATTTCTCTCCCATCCTGGTTTTTTATCCAAAAATAAGATTTCATTAAAATCACCTGTAACAAGCTAAGGTAAATTAGACATAACATGCAAACAATGCAAAAGATCCCAAGAAAAACGTATAAGCTCAAGTTTAGGATTGCCATAAATACCAGTAAAACGAAGAGGAACAGAATGTTGAATAGAAATAGAGACATCTATGTGACATGAAGAGTAACCAAGGAAAGAGACAGTAGTTTCATTATTTCAAAAAATACCAAGGCCGACAGAGAGGACAGTCTTATCAACAAAAAAGCCACACTAAAAACCTAAAGAAGTACGAATATTATCCAATTTCTTTCTCAAATGTTTAGTTTCAAAATAAAAAAATAATAAAAGGTTTTGTAGATTGGAGAAGGCTATGAAGAGCTCTGATTGCTCAGGGACTACCGAGTCTCTAGTAATTTTCTAATATAGGAGACATTGATCTCGGTGGGGTTGAATAGCCTCTACTGTTGGTACAGAGATGGTAAAGGAAACAATAAACATAGAATGCTTCAAAGCTAGGTTCGGGTCCTCAAAACTTAGGGGTGGATCTGGCATACTACGCTTAGTGAGAATGGCCCAAAACTAACAGTAATATTGTACAAAGAGCCAAGTGGCTGCCGACAGGAGGAGTGGGATCCACTTTCACTTCTTGACCTTGGGGCTTGAAACTAGAAGACTTTTTAATTTTCTTCTCCTTGTTGTCACATTCTTTTGTTGGCCTAAGAGAAGTGCGAGTCAGAGTCTCAGCACTAGGAGTAGTACTATCAAGAGAGCTAAGAGACTATTTTTCCACAAGGTCAACAAAAGCAAGTTTAGACATAACAAGAGAAAAATAAAAAATAGGGTCATAAAAATTCTTAATGTTAAGACTTTGAGAATCCTATACATCTGGGACCCAACCAATACAAACATAAAAATCCAGAACACCTAGAGAGGGACAAAAATCAAACAAAGAAGAATAAAAACCAAAATTAACTTAGCAATCAACTTGCAAATGTGCTTGACACATATCATTTAGAGACCAAGATTTGGACTCATTTATGGGAGAAAAATTGATAGCATAGCCCCCCTAAATAGGCTTCAATATCGACAGCCTATAACTAGTAGAAATTAAGATACTAATTTTAACAACTTTATCACAAAGAGGAGTAAACAAATCAAAGCTAAGTTTTCCTCAATTCTATCTATATTCTAAATTGGAGAACAAACCGAGTCATTAACCTCGCACTGTCAAAGAAATAACCGGCACCAGAACTAATGATATAGAGGTGTCGACAATATCAGATAAAGACGTTCAATGAGGGGGCTCTGGGTGAAGGTTAGAAAATAAAGGGGGAGGGAGAAGAGGAGCATGCTTGACGGAGAAGAAGGATAAAAAGTTATCCCAGAGAAAAGAGGAGCAATTCCCAGGTAAGTTTGAACCTGTAACCGTCACAATTCCATTACTGTAATAAATTTCTTTTGATTAATTAGAATTAGCTATTTTAAAATCATCATGAGAAAGATTAGATTTCAAGCACGAAATGAGGGTGGAGGGATTGGTGTGGCAATAAGGGGTAATTTGTGGAGGGAAAGGTCAGTGGTTTGCACAAGGATAGGTGACGAGTTATATTTGGGTTTGAAGGAATTGGATTGAGTTTTAGTTTTAAAGAGGGAGGAATTGTGTTCCGTGAGAGAGGAATTACATTTCGTGGGGAGGGGATATTGACGGCGGTGGTAGGAATTGTAGGCAGATGAGAGGTGGTAGACAGATGTGAATGAATTGGAGCTTTTGTAGTCCATTATCTTGCTTGAGATGAAAACGATTGGAAAGCAATTCACAATTAAAGGGGGGACAAAAATGTGAAAGGGGAGAAAGGGCTGAAAAGGTATGAGAGCCAGGTTTCTTTTTTTTTTTTTTTTAATAAGAATCAAAGAAAAGGTTATAAGAGGAAGAAAAAACAGTTGGAGACATAAGATCATTCAAAGAGGGGTGGGGATTAAAAAACACATGCAAGGGGTGAAAATTACCAAATGTAGAAACATATAAGAAAGGGGAAGAGTAGTATTACATGATTCAGAAGTTAAAAGTAGGAGAAGGGAAAGTTTAATGTACCTCAGAGAGTGGGACTGCCGGTGGCAGAGCAAGGAGACCACCCTTGGCATTAATGGTGAAGATTGTTTTGTCCTTCTTTGATTTTGCAGTAAAATGATTTGGGTGCTGCCCACTCATTTTACTATTAAATCCATGTAGTTTATCTGATACAAAGGAGATCACCTTTGGCATGTTTCTGCTTTCTGTATTAATTCTAACACTATCTTGTTTACCTTTACCAGTGGTGTTATTTTGCAAGGGGCATGAGTTATTTGTGAAAGAAGGAACTGTGGGATGGAACATACTAGAAGTACTGCTGACCATGAGAGCTTGAGAATTGTGACCGGTGGTAGGAATATGATTTGCCCCCTGATTTATTGCAAGAAGGGAAAGGACTAGCTTTTTATGAAAGGAGATATCTAGTTGGGATTTATCAGAGATTCCTAAAATCTCCGGACATGAAGAATTGTCTCGTGATAACCTGGGAGGGTTTCACGTATGTTTTAGTATGCCACAGTGTGTGAAAGTATGTCCAATTCATCCATAAAAGAAACAAAAAGTTAGGAGCCTCTTACATTGAAGGATGCCTTGATTTTTCCAGATCCTGGAATCTCTACAAGAATACACCTATGCAAAAGTTTTTTTACCTGGAGGAGGGCCCGGATCCAGAAAAATTGCCCAATACCTCGTCTTATGCTATTGGAAATCTCAAGAATCTGACTGCCCTCCAAAACAAATGCCAATCGAAGAGCTAATTTTACCATGAACGGAGACTGGTGATATAGAAATTGAAGAGTGTGGAATAAAAGACCGATGGTGTTTCCTGAGTTATAGGATCCCAGGAATGAAAAAGGAGTAACTTATTATCAAAGTTCCATAGAACTTCATTAAGGACATAATCTTGTATTTAGGGACGGAACTAGAACAATATGATTAGGGGGGCTGGAGGAAAAAAAAATTTTGCCAGAATTTCGTCTATAAAATGATGCATTCCATGTACAAAAGACACTTAAACAATTCCAAATTTACATATAATATAGCAAAAGAATAGGTAATCGCCCATTACTAACGAGGAGTGATCACCCATCACTCACGGGATAAGCATTATAATTATAAATGTACATATAATATAGCAAAAGAATAGATAATCGCCCATTACCAATGAGGAGTGATCACTCATCACTCACGGGATAAACATTACAAATTCTAAATTTACATATAATATAGCAAAAGAATAGGTAATCGCCCATTACCAATGAGGAGTGATCACCCATCACTCGCGAGGAATGATTACCCATCATTCACGGGATAAATACCTCTATCAAAGCTGAGAATCTTGATCAGAATCTTGAGATAACAGATGAGATGAACACGATCAGAAGACGAAATCCAATATGACCTGCAATTGATTTAGAACATTAGAAGATTAATATGAAAACAAATAACATTCATCCCAATGCAAAGAATGAAAAAGAAATAACTACTGAAAAATGATTTGAAATAGAGTTTTACATGTGAATGAAATGATTAAGATGGCAATTTTATTCTTCGAGTTTGCATATTTTGAAACCGCTGCAAGATGTCTTCATTTTCAATACTCTTAAAATCTCTTGCTCCACATAGCAAACCAAACTGTCATTGAGAAACTCATCTCTCATCCTATTGCGTAAATCATTCTTAATCGTTCTCATAGCAGAAAACGATCTTTCAACGGTCGCTGAAGCAACAGGCAAGACTAAAGCCCACTCAATTAGTCGATAAACTAAAGTAAAAAACTTGTGAGTATTCGTCTCAACCATCTTCTTTGCGAGATCTCCAATGTCAGTAAGGCCAGAGAAAGCTGCCCCATCACTTGATCTCATATAAGAGATATATGTATCAAGTTGTGCTTTAAGCTCAAACTTATCAGAGATAGAAAAATCATCTGAATAGAACTCAGATAGACGGAGTAACTGACCCCGATCAAAATTCACAAAGGAATCTCTGGGATCAAGGCATGATATGTAAATAAGTAGCTCTGAAGTTGACTCCGTAAAACGATCATCCATTTCTTTGACTATAAAATCAAGTACCTAACATTAAATAGAGAAAAGAACAGTTAATAATTTATAATATTACAAATAATTGAGTATTAGGTAATAAGTTAAAAGAACAATGAAATTAATTACCTCAAAAAAGATGTCTCGACGAAAAAATGGTAGTAAGTCTTTGGCTGCCCATCCACACTCCTGTATAATCTAGCTCGGCCTGGTAAAGGATCTTGCATGTTCGGCACGAAAATATCATGTTTCATACAAAATGCAGTAACAACACCTAATAACTCCTCCCAATAATCATCATCATTTCTGTACCTCTTCAAATCTTCCTTTATTGTCTGAATCATTCGGACAGCAGTGACTATGTTTTGAGTCCTTTGTTGCAAGCACATTGACAATGTATTTGTTTTTGCCAATACATTTACCATTAATTGAGCAATGAATACAAATTCAAACTGCCACATTTTATCAATCAAACCTCGGGCAATGCCTCGACTATTGACCTCATCAGCGTCTTCATATATAGTTTCAAGCACATGTGTCACTGCATCCCACATATGCAAAATCCGAGTTATTATTTTTAAGTGAGAGCCTCAACGAGTGTCACCTGGCCGAGCTAAACTTGTTTCCTAATTTTTGCCATTTCCTGTAGCAATTTCTCCACTTTCTAGACATTTTACAAGATCATCATACTGCTTTTGCAGAAGAGCATCCTTTCGTTTACATGAAGCTCCAACAATGTTTACAATCTTAGCAAGGTACTCAAAAAAACTACACACGTAAGCATTTTTCTTTGAAGTAGCCACAAGCACTAATTGAAGTTGGTGAACAAAGCAATGAATATAACATGCGTACTTATTTTCATCTAAAATTTTTTGTTTCAATCCATTAAGAACTCCACGCATATTAGACGCCCCATCATAACCTTGACCTCTGAGCTGTGAAATCGATAATCTATTTATTGCAAAGAAATCATCAATACTATTTTTCAACGTCCATGCAGAAGTGTCACTCACGTGTACTACTCCAAGAAAACGCTCGACCACTTCTCCATATCATTAACAAATCTCAAAACTATAGACAATTGCTCCTTCACAGAGCTATCTCGAGCCTCATCAACCAAAAGAGAAAAAAACTTGTCACCAATCTCATTGATAATAGCTTGTCTCACTTCTGTTGCACAAGCATTAACAATTTCTTTTTGAATTTTAGAAGAAGTCAACTGATTATTTACCGAAGCATTCAAGTTCATAACCTTATTTACTTCTTCCGATTCCTCACAATACCATTTTGTTAATTCAAGAAAATTACCTCGTCGGATTGAATTTATCGACTCATCATTTCCACGGAAAGCTAAACCCTGACTTAATAAAAATCGAATAACTTTTACAACAGCAATTAGCCGTGCACGGTAGTCAATCTCAGTTTGACTACTTTGTTTCGCTAAAATATATTCCATATTATGTCTTTTATTTTTGAAACCCAACAACTGAATTATAGCACCAGAGTGAGGACTGTTTGGAGCACCTTCATAGTTTCTAAATTTTTCTTTAGCACGTTTCCAATTTTTAAAACCAATTTCTGTAAACATATCATCACCATGTTTGTGCTTTTGACCTTTAGCAAAAAAAATAACAACAGAAACAAAATGCTGCATCTTTATGTACACTGTACTCTAACCAAGTAAAATCTTTAAACCATATCTTCTGAAACGATCTTCTAATTTTACCAAAATCAGTTTGCGAAAATTTATGATCACATGGTTGAGTTGGCCCTTTAGCCACATACCGTCTCCTTAATTCATCTCTAATTTCATAAGGATAACTATCAATTGGTTTACGCAATCCTGGATCACCAATAATTTCAAAATCCGAAAACTCTACCCCTACCCGAGGCTTTTTCCCACGATCTTCATTATTAACATTTCCTTTATTAGTTGATTTTTCTTCAACCGGTTTAGGACCCTTCTTCCATTTTCCAAAATATTTCTCCATAGTAAAATCCTATATAATATTCAAATAATTTAAATTCACAATTCAACACATTTCATTTATAACATAATAATTAATTAGAACATAAATTACATAATAATCATATTTTTACCAAAAAAATCCTAGAATTTTTTTCACTAACAACATAAAAATTTTAGCACTCAAAAATCTATTTACCAAAATAAAAAATTTTAGCACTCAAAATCAAAAATCATAGAAATAAAAATGTTTCTGAAAACTTACTTTTTTTTTTCTTCAAAATCTTTCTGAACAGAACAGAGTAGCTTCAAATCTCTGCTTCTGCCGCCACCGCAGGTCCGCGCCAGTGCCGTCGTGTCCTGGTGTCCATCTCCCTCCTTCCTTCCTGCCGCCGCGCCGATTGCTGGCCTGGCTTGCTGCTACAGCGCCGCTGGCCCGCTGCTGTTCTCAGTCTGCCACCCACCGCCGTCGACACGCACACGCACACGAGACACCACCCGCGTGCGCCGCCGGCCCGCCGCTGTCTGCTTGTTGCTCCACCACCGCCTCCGAGGAAGAGGGTTTCTGTTCGCGGAGGGGGAGCGGGTTCGGGGAGAGAGAAAATTTTTTTTTTGTTGTTTTTGCTGGCAGCCCGCAGCTGCTGCGAGGGTTTTTAATTTTTTTTTAATTTATAAATCAGTCCCTACGTTTTGGGGGGGCTAAATTGAAAAAAAACTGGGGAGGGCTTAAATGTGAAAAGCCTAAATTTTTTTTTAAAAAACAAATTTGTCGGGGGGTCTCGAGCCCACCCGAGCCCCCCTACTAGGTACGTCCCTGCTTGTATTTGAGTAGAGGAGAAGATAAGATGGAAGACGTTGTCCTTCAAGAAATGAATTTTGAAGGATTCCGACTCACATTTTCAGCCCCTTAACATAGGGATGAGAAAACTAAGAGGGTGTATAGTACCACCACTAGGAACCACCATGAAAACACTATATATGCATGAATCTGATCCCCCTTCAACTTCATATTATGAAAGACTAGCACAGTGAGTTTCTTCATCTTCATTGAAAGAGAAAGAATCCATGATCGTGTAAAGTAGCGGTATATTCTCTTTTGAAAGCAGGGAAAAAGCCAAGAAAATACACCAAAGCTGAGGAATGTGAAGAACATTATGAGTTTTGAGATTAGGATTTAATGGAATTGAGCCCATTTGCACCCCTTTAGCTTGTGATCCATTTGGAAGCCTACTGTTGAAAGGAAGACAAGGTTTCATATTTACCAAAAAATCCTTTATTCCTGACATGTGATTAGAACACCCACTACAAAGTATCCAATTCTCCTTCAACGTACAAGACAATTTGTCAAAATTAGGGGAAGATTTCTAGTTGTTCAAGAGATTCACGAACGAATTCCATTGTTCAGGGGATAATCTAGGAATTCCAATTGAAGAAGATCTCCCACCGTTGCTGCTGCTGCGGAGCTCCCCAGCTGAACGTTGCTGGCGCCGACCCAAGAACGCCACGAAACCCAGTGCGTCCCCGACCTCTGTTCATCCTGCTAAGGCCTTCTCGTCCTCTGGCGCTGGCATCTCGACCACGATCCGACCGCCACTTCGGATAACCCACCAACTGATAGCAATTTTTGGTGTCATGTCCTTGCTTAAAATAGTGGGTACATTGAATTTTATTTTGTCCAAATTTAGGAGTAGCAAAAGCAACCGTCTCACTTCTAATTTCTGAATTTTTTACCAAATTTCTATGAGCTTCTTCCTTGATAATCATAGCATAAATCTTGTTTATATTAAGAAGTGGTTCCATTTACAGAATGTTTGAATGTACGGTACAAGAAACACAGTATCATTCCAATTCTATAAGAAATTGGTGAATTTCATCTTATTCGGTCTGTTTACTTAACTCGTTTAACATGTCACAAGTACATAATTGTTGATAGTTGATTAATTCATTCTATATTTTCTTTAATTTAGCGTAGTAGGCTAAAACAGACTAGATTAGTTGCAATTCACTAATGTTGCGTTCATATTTCCTTCGTGCTCATCATGAAAAAAGAAAAAACGATGATGACAAACGATGATGACTTTAATACTATGAGAAAGACTTTGTAGAAAAATTTTGTGTAATTTTCTATTGTTCTCGTTACCGTGAAATACTACATACATACAAAAAATATACAAAAAAATCTTAGCTAATCTGTTAGAAAAGATAAACCAGCTAACCTACTATACAAGTTTAAAAATTAAACTCTAACTGCTCATGAGAACAATTTAGAGACAATCAAGGAGTATATTTCAAATATCATAACATATCTCAAGAGATGACCAAACAACAACTATCTTCGCTGCTGCTACAACCGTCACCTGATTATGGGAACTGGTTATGTTGAATTTGTGGATTTGAATTCTTGGCAAAATAACATGATTGTTCATATTTATGTTCAAAAACATATGAAGATATGAAATAGCACTTTCATCATTTACTTGCAAACCCAACGAACATGTTTCTTTTCCTTGATTTGATCCTTAAAGATTGTTCACTCTTTTTCTGAATATTTTATATCAGAAAGTGCAGGTTTTTGTTTGATGAAAACTAGTGAAAATTCACAAAGGTGCAAAAGAAAGAAATAATTTCAACTTTTAACTAACAATCATCAAGTAGGAACAATATATATGTACAAAAATTCATTCATGTTCTATCCCTAATCTGCCCTCATCTTTCACTAGTTCCTACCATTAAGTCCTAACACAGAAGAAGATTCATGTCAAAGAAAGAACAAATTCTCACTACTATACAAACTTTTCATTCATCATTAATGAATGAAAGGATTAATGTTTGGCATTAATGTTTTGTTTCCTGAAAGGATTCATAAATTGGTGACGCTTGCTTTTAGTTAGAAATTTAACCTTGATTTAAGCACTCCCTGATTGTAAAAATAAGCATGCTTAGTTATAAAAATAGGCACTCTTACTTGTTGTAACTCATCTTGCATGTTATATAGAATAAACATATATGCACCCCTAATTGTAAAAATAGGCACCTTTAAAGATAAAAATGACACTACTGCTTACAGTAACTCATATTGAATTTATATAGAATAAGCACCTCTAGTTATAAAAATAGTCACCTTTAATTATAAAAATGACACCTCTAGTTATAAAAATAGTCACCTTTAATTATAAAAATGACATCCATGCTTACAGTCATTTATTTTGTGTTGTACAGAATGAGCACCCTGCTTGTAAAAGTAAGCTCTCTTAGTTATGAAAATGAGCACCCCTAGTTATAAAAATAGGTATCCCTAGTTGTAAAAATAGGCATCCCACTCATCTTGCATGCTGTATAGAGTAAGCACCATTTAGTTATAAAAATAGGCACCTCTAGTTATAAAAATAGGCACTCCTAGTTATAAAAATAAGCACCCCACTCATCTTGCATATTATATAGAAGAAGCACCCCTAGTTGTAAAAATAGGCACTCCTAGTGGTAAACATATACACCTTTAGTTATAAAGGTAGGCACCTGCTTACAATAACTCATCGTGTATGTTATGTAGAATAAGTTCCCCTAGTTATAAAAAAAGGTACCTCTAGTTTTAAACATAGCACCCTTAGTTATAAAACGGGGCACTCTTCGTTATAAAAATAAGCACCCTAGCTTACAGTAACTCATTTTGCACTTTATATAGAATAAGCATCCCTAGTTATAAAAATAGGCACCCATAGTTGTAAAATTAGGCATCCTTAGATATAGAAAGAGGCACCCATACAGTAACTAATCTTGTATGTTATATAGAATAAGCACTCTTACTTATAAAAACAGGCACCTTTAGTTAAAAAAATAGGTACCCTTGCTTATTGTAACTCATTTTGCATGATATACAGAATAAGCACCTCTAGTTATAAAAATAGACACCTTGTTGTAAATATAGGCCATTAATTATAAAAATAGGCACCCTATTTATAGTAACTCATCATGCTATATAGAATAGACACCTTTGGTAATGAAAATGAACACCTCAACTTACATAACTCATCTGACATATTATTAAACACCACTAGTTATAAAAATAAACATCCTCACTTATAATAACTCATCTACTTGTTATATAGATATGTACCAAAAAATATAAAAATAACCACTCCTAATTACAAGGCACCTTCAGTTGTAAAAATGCGTACCCCAGTCATCTTGCATATTATATAAAATAAGCACAAAAAAGAAAAAAAAGTAGAAATTAATTGATTTTAGAGAAAGATAAATTAATTGTGATTGTGAAGAATATATATATATATATATATGTGCAAAAATACAATTATTTTTACTTTAAACTCCAATCGAAATACACCCCTATATATATGTTAGCGACTATCGCCACTTCAACTCGTAATTCAGTCCTCGGTGAGTTGATAAGGAAGGCGGTCAGCTTGATTGACTTTCATTTCATTCCAATGACGAATATGGGGAAAACTGAGGAAGGAAGGGAATTTCGAATATGGGATCTTATCAGTAGAAAGAAAGGAGGATACTGCGTCAAGTCTATGCAATTCAATAATACCTTCTTCCTTAAGATCTTCCTTATGCCTCTTCGGTTTTCCGCTGACATTGTTTTGATTAAGGAGCAGATCGACCAATATTCTAAAGACCAATCTCGAAAAAGTAGTAATACTAATTTCCTGCTTCTTGTTATGCTTTCCGGATCTGAAACAGAGAACGCCAATGATCGGGGAAGCGGATTGCAGTTGAACGCAGAGATCGCGGGAGGCGCCGGGAGATGGCAGAAGAATATGATGATTTTTTTTTTTAATCTGTAGAGGCGGTGAGGAGAGATGTGGTGGGAGGATTTTTAATTGTAATTAAATTCTAAATCTTAATCAAAACTACTTAATTTTTAATAATGGGCACACCATGCCCACCGGCCCATGATATACCGTTGATGACATAGTTCAAAGTCTCTGCCGAATTGACTCTGGATCGTAGGTGTGTAACGACAGGCCGTGACAATCGTATCAAAAAAATTTCAAATCGAAGAAAACTCGGAAAAAATCGGTGTAACTTAGCCTTGACTCGCTGACTTGCCAAAAAACGGCCTGATTCAGGCGAGTCAACTCCGATCTATCAACAGACCATCAAATAATTTCTCAAAAAAACCAAGTTCAGAGAAAAAAATGACAAATCTTTATCTCTAAAAATAAAAATCTGCAGTAAATCTGTAAAGGTAATTCAATTGAACAATATTCTCTTACATTAGAAAAAAATATTTGTAAAAGACAACCTATCCTTGCTAATAAGATTTTGGCATTCTTTCACTGAAAAACTCATTGGAACTTGTCGGGTATTCACTCTATAAACTAATACAAACCTGAAATTTTCAATAATTCATCACAATATCTTGAAAATTTTCTGAAAAAACTCACCGACAGGTAGAAATCTTGAAGAAATTTTTAAATTGGAATGGTGGAGTTTTGGATTTGAGAAGCCTTGTTGTTACTGCTTCACGTTTTTGGGGAAAAAATGAGTCTTCTTGCTGCTTAAGATGAGGAGAAAGAGGATAATTTACTAAAAAAGGAGTCTTCTTGAGGAGGAGATTGAAGAGGAGAATTTACTTTTAAAAAAAAAAAAACCATTGAAGAAGAAGAATGAAGGAACCAGGAAGGAGAAGCGGTGGAGGAGAAACCAGGGAGGGAGAGATAAGTAAGGTAATTATTTTTTTTTTTGGTAAATAATAAAACAAATGTTCTCTCCTTTCTATATCTATGACTCACAATTTTTTTAAGCTTTATTTTATTTTTATTGTTTTGATGGATGGTCAGAGCTGCATTTTTTTTTTCCTTGAAAATAGATGGTTATTGATTATATGTTTTTGTTTAAGATTAAATATATCCAAAAAAAATATTAGATGGGAACGTGCTACCCCAATTGCTAGTGTTGAAGATATCACATCAGTATTGATTAATTAGAATCCTATATTGATTAAAATTAGGATACTTTATAACCTATAAATAATATATCATAATGACTAAGAAGGACATCAATTGAAGCATTCAATATTATTCTTTTTTACACCCTAAATTTTTAAAATGGTATCAGAGCCGGAGTCAGATTTGAAGAAGAAGAAGAAAAAAAAATCTTTTACATCTATGACGTTATTTTCTTTTCATTCAACTTGAACAATTCTTTTAGTTCAGTTTGAACAATAAGTTTTTTTTTTTTTTAGATTTCTAATATTTCTTCTAATTTGCTTCAATAAAAATTTAGGAGATTATATTTTTTTATAAATCATACTCAAGTCAGGCAGCTTCATCGACAAAAATTTGAAGAACGTTAATGGATGCTTTATCCAAAAAAACTCTAAAGCAACATCCAAGGAAGCCACTACGACCAATGGAAGAAGACCACAACGACTGCGACTGATGGAAGAACTACAGCGACAGCGATTGATGACAAAAACCATAGTGACAGTGAGTGATGGTAAAGACCGCAGCGACAGAGTCTGGAAGACTACCAGATGTGCAATTTGCACGTTACAAAAATTGAAAAATTGTGGCAAGTTAGACATGTAATTTTACACATTCCAACTTGAGGGAGGGTGTTAGAGATATCACATCAGTATGTGATTCTTCTAGATTATCTTGGATTCTATAAGAGATTATTTTAGATACTACATGTTATTAATTAGTACTATTATAGTAACATTATAGTAGTATTTTTTATTAGTGGTTAATTAGAATCCTATATTGATTAGAATTAGGACGTTTTGTAACCTATAAATAATAGATGATAATGACTAAGAAAGACTTCAATTGAAGCATTCAATGTTATTTTTTTCTGCACCCTAAATTTCTTAACAGCTGGTCATAGAAAAGTCGTGAAATACAATTATTGTGGTAAAGTAGTTCATGAGGGAATAACAAGAATGAAACAATATTTAGTTCATATTTCTAGAAAAGTGGAAGCATGTCCTAGTGTTCCAAATGAAATTAGAATAATGTTACGAAAGCAATTAGCGACGGAAAAAAGCAAGCGAGCAACTGCAAAAAACAAAAAAGCTGGATTTCTTGGCTCTATTATTTCAAATGAAATTAGAGAAAAAAGCAAGCGAGCAACTGCAAAAAGAAAAAAGCTGCATTTCTTGGCTCTATTGGAGGAAGAGATGAACTGAATATTATTTCTGTTGATGAGGATAATGAAAATCTATATGAAGTTAATGAAGAAGACTTTTCTCCTCTTGAGAGAAGCAACTTAAACAAGTGATGAGAAAAAGTCGTCGCATAGCATTTATGAATGAAGTCAAGGTAAATAAGAATGATTATGTTATTTTATAAGGTAAATAAGAATAACTATAGTGATGATGATTTCGATCCTCCTAATCACTCCTCTTGGTATTGATGATCAGACATGTATGTTAGTAATATATTTAATTATAATGTATCACCTCATTTATTTATATTTAAATAAGTTATATAATATTTATTTTTTATTATGATTTTTTTTATAGAAATGACTAGCAACAATTTAATAGGTACATCAAAGATAATATATTGTTTAAATCTTTTGTTATAGTAAAATTCTTTATAAGATATATTATAATGGTATATTTGGTAGTATTATGTTAAAATTTATAAAGTTGTTTTATGTATCTTACTTCAATTGTACTGTTTTATAATAATAAATAAATAATAATTACATCGAAAGTCTTTATTTCACTTTATGAATATTTTTTATTTTCTAATTTTGTTCACAATTTTTTGAATAACCGATAAAATCACGTATCGGCACACACGCGATCGATATGCCGATATCAATCCTCCGATACCGCTACAGCGACCGCAACTTTGAACCATGGTTGATGAACGATTATATCGTCTTCTTCATATATCTTTAGTTGTCCCACAAAGATTCCCCAGCTTTCAGAGCTTATGCAGCGGTTCAATCTCAAAAATTTGCAAAATTGTTTCAAAATCAAAATCTGCCGCAGAAAGGCTTTGGTTAGCGTTAGATGGAATCATTTTAGAGCTAAGATGTGCTTGTTTAATTATAGTAATGGTGCCGGTGATGATAATAATGAGGAGGAAGCTGAATCTGATTTTTGTCCCAACCTGAGGAGTAGAAGAAGGTTGAAAAAGACAATTTCTTCTCTTCCGTCTGCTTTTATTATACTCTTGATGGGAATGGTTTTGGCAATTAAAATAAAAGGCCCTAAAACTATTAAAGGCTTCAAACTTTGAGAGCCTGAGCTGAGTATTATCTTCCTACCCTGATTTAATGGATTTAGAATCTGGCTTGTACTGCATCGATTCTTCATCTTTGCAATAACTCTTCATTCTTCAAGTGTTTACAAGGTTTACACACACTGTGGAGAGTCATCATATCCTAATTGAGATTTTAGGGAGCAGTAATAGTTACATTTGATATGGGATTTTCTAGTTGAGATCAGGGACAGTAAATATTGTGAAATTAGTTCCAAACGTTTTTGTCTCTGGGGAGGAGAAGAGGCGGAGGATGAAGGCAATGGCAGTCGCCAGAGAAGTGTGACGAACAAGGGTGATATAGTCACTCAATGTTATTTTTTTTAATTTAATTTTTTGGAAGCGGAGGGGGAGGGGGAGGGGGAAAGGATGAGTTCGGTGAAAGAAGAGAAAATTTGGACAATCTGAAGGGAGTAACGCCTTGAAGTCGCCTTTTGTCTTTTTCTTTTAATATTTCTATTTTCTCTTTCACCTTGTTAGATTTTCATTTCTCTTTTTTTTTTTTTTTTAAAAAGAACACCTAAGATTTCAGTTAAATTTAACAAAATTTTATTAAAAGAATCTTAAGTGGTGAACAAAATTTGTCGAGAATCTTAAATTGTAAAAAAATAATTAAAAATTTTATTTAATATATGAAAATTTATCGAAAACTAAATATAATTATTACTCTAATCGTATTACTTGTATTTTACTTGCAAAAGAATTGACAGAAAATAAAAGATGATCATAAATTTAATGATGGATGATACTTACTTTAAGGGTCTTCAACTATATTTTTATTTCTTGGGAAATCCTTTACTGTTGGGGTTGGGAGAAAGTGACGGCAGAAGAATTTTGGAGAAGTGAGAATGTTTGGTGGGGTGCAATTCCCACTGTAATTTGGTCTCTTTTATGGGAGAAAATACTACTAGTAATTTTTGTGAAGTTTGTAATGATTATTATTATTTTTGTTGCCAAGTGTCCTAACTAACTAGATTCCCCACTATTCACGGCAAAAATACTATTTTACCCTTCATCTCGTATAGAAGTTACAGCAATGACCTAATTTACCCTCGGCAATTTATAAAATTATAGTTATGGTAAATATCTATTTTACCTAACCTTTAGTAGTCTATAAAATTACCATCATGATAAAATGTTTATTTCACCTTCTATTATTTTAAGAAATTATAATTACACATAGAAGGACAATTTTAATCTTCATTAAATTAGCAAAATAAGATTAACCCTAATTCGTTAATTAACCTCATTAATTTTCGAATTGTTGTGGCATCACAAATAGTTAAAAGAGGTATGTGACCCTGATATGTGCTAATTTGTCTATATTTTTATATGTTATTTTTAACGTGTTACGATATTTTTAATATGTAAAAATATATATTTTAAATCAATACCCTTTATTCTTGTCTTAGGTGCCTTCCAAAGAAGAACACGATGAAAAGAAACGGAAACGGTCAGAAACGGAGTGAAAACGACAGAAATGAAGCCAACGACGTCAACTAAGCTGAAGGTAGGCCAACCTACTGTCGACGGTAGGTCTTGGAGCCATAAGCAGAGTTCGGACAGAACCCTATCGACGATGGTAGGCTACCCTTACTGGTGACGGTAGGTCCCGCTGGAAAATAAGGAAATGTTGGACAGAACCCTAACTGCGGACGGTAGGGCTCGACCTACCGTGAGTGGTAGGTCCCGGCTGTAGCAGTTATAATTCGATTTTAACTTTGTTTTAATGCAATTTTTTCTCTATTAATAGATAATTCTGCTATTAGACTGGAGGCAATTAGGGCAAATTTAGGTTAGATAATCCCCAAAATTTATCTTCAACTGGTTAGAAAATCAGTAAAATTTCTGTAATTAGATATTTAGAGATCAAGATTCGAAGATCCAATATCACAATTTCAGGCTTCAATTGGGCGACTCGAGAGACGAGCTTAGGAGACATTTGGGACTACGATTTCGGATTCATTCTTCCTCTTAAGCTTTCTTTTCCTTTGTTTTTAATGAATTCAATGTTTAATTTCAGTTTGTGTACAATGATTAATGAGTAGATTTTTATGTTTGGATGAGGGTTGAACCCTAATACTTGTTTACGATGTTCTTGATTTGATTTATTGATTTCGATGTTTGTTTTTAATTGAGTTGTCTCCCAATTGTGCTTGTTTACATTATTGTCACAAGATTAGATTTATCGCAAGAGTGCTTGAAATTAAAAAAGGAAGAGTATTCTAGGGCAACTAATTGGGTGTTAATTAGAGTAATTAATTAGAGATATGACTAATGGAGTTTGCAGCAATCTAGAGTACTCAGGTACGTTGGGTGTTGCCTTGGCTATGCGATTTGCCACTTGGTTGCTCTCCCAGAATCCATACGTGTGTCCAGCTAGAGGTCTTGGAAAGTAGCAATTAAGGAATCATAATTAATGTCAGCTTGAAGGTTTATAGTATAAGAGATACAACTGGTAGGATTTTTGCACAAAGCCCTACACATGACATAATATTACTTTGAATATGTTCTGGTAGAGAAATATCATTTAACATAGGTTTTGTAGAGCTCCATTCAAAATAATCGAAGGCTTTCTCTAAGTCTAGTTTTATGAGCGTCTAGGGTATTTTATGGTTCTTCATTTTGTTAAAAAAATTGATAATTTCTTGAACTGTAATTATATTATCTGTGATTCTCCCACCAGGAAGAAAACTACTTTGAAAGGGGCTGATTATTTTTTGTAGAAAAAGCCTAAGCCTAGATACCAGAATTTTTGTAGAAAAAGCCTAAGCCTAGATACCAGAATTTTTGTAATAACTTTGTAAATGGTATTGCATAAGCTAATAGGCTTATAGTTCTTAACGGGTTTCAGGGAATTTAGATTTAGGAATAAGAGAAATATAATTTATTTAAAAATTCTGGAAGCATTTTCTATTTCTTGGGGGGGAGGGGGGAGGGGAAAGGGGGAGGTGAGATTCAAAATTAGTATGTAGGAGGAAAAAGAGTGTGATATGTTAAATAAGCTTTCACTAACACCCTATCTAATCTTTCCATAATTAGGCCTTTTGTTATGTTGTTTGTCTAAGTAAATCCAGGGCCTTTAAAACCTATATCAATAAGTAATCATTTATGCACTGTCTAAAGGCTTAAGTCCAGTGATACACAACTGGTATGTATAATAGAAAATAAGACCGGGGAATTAGGTGATAACTGCATAGTGAAATGTAGCTCTTGGGATGTGCAACCAAGTATCTGGAGTTGTATGTTTCATTCATTCCAAAGAGCACATATTCCTCCAGAATGTCCAGTGCCTGGTCCTCCTGCAAACTGGGATCAATTATGTGCGGATTGTACTGTGGTTCCAACCTCGATATTCCAAATCCACTATTATATGGTCAGCATAAGAATATTGGGGTTGCACATAAAAAGAAACCTCTTGTTGGCTATGTTCTTGTAGCTAACTATCAAGAGTCTGTTCCCACTGGTCCGAACTCTATCACCGACTTGAAGGTAGGGATAGTATTGTCTTCAAGCAGATCTGTTGGGAGAAGAAGAACATAATCAAAAGAGTGGACATTGGTTTCTAACTATGGAACCACTTGGTTTGCTTCTTGTGCAATTGGGTCCTGGTGATGCTCCATGGTTGTGTTCAGAAATCTTCACTACTTATTTGTCGAAGGGCCAAAGTATTTTCCCTTACATCCTGTTGTATGAGGATTTCAACCTTGCAAGGGCTCTTTAGTCCACAAAAGTTGCTCACATTGCCTCTAAACCAAGAGATACGTTATGCAGGATTTGTATTGAATTCAAAAAACCTTAAATGTTCAAGAAGATACTAATTTAGAGATAAAATATTTTATGCCATTCATATTTTATCTAAACATGTTATTCTTTGTGTGTGCCTTCATTGAATTCTCTAGCTTCTATAATGGCATAGTCGTGAAGAAGTAAGAAGCGAAATTTGTGCAGCATAGAAGTAAATGGAAATGTGAAAAGAATGAAGAATCACAAACAAACCTGGCCATCTACAACCGCTGTCTTCTAGATTAGTAATCCCTTGGTTAGTGACACATGTAAAATAAGGTTGCTAAAAGATTCAGTCGGTTTCACTTTTAGGTCCTTTAAATCACCTATAATTATTGCACTCATAATTGGTTAGGAAGAAAAGAGATTTTCCTCTAAGAATTAGTGAGTAGGGTGGCTTTTTTGCTGAAAGATAGGAATTGTCCGATTGTTGTGATGACCCAAATTAATTAATTCAATATTATTTTCATAAGATTTTTCCAATTGAATTAGTAACAAGGATTTAGAGGATTCTATTGTTTTAATAGTTTTTAAAACCTTGATTTTATTATTTTGCTTTTTTTAGTTGTTAAACCGTTTTCAGCTTTTTAGTTTAATCTCTATTCAAACCATTTTTAGACTAAACATTAGAAATGACGATTAGTACTTGGGGTTTTATCGTTCCTCGAGATTTGACACTCGGGTGTAGCTCTTTTACTACAATAATAGCTCCACTTCCTATTGCTTTAGTTTTTAGTAGGGTTTTACTCCTCAGGTTTTTTAAACATCAAGTGTTTGGCGTCGCTATCGGGGAATGACAACTTAAGAAAAATCGTTTTATTTAGTGCTTTAGACATTTTTGTTTTTCTTGTTTTTATTTGTTTGTTTTGTTTTGCTTGGTTCTTTATTCTTGTTGTGTTTTTGGGTATAAGTGGTATGAATATTGGGAATTCAGCTTTTTACTTTTGGAACCTGTGTTGATAGTTTATCCGATTAATTGTTTAAAGGCTTAGAAAATAAGATATAGATGCCAATAATGCCGTGAAAGCTCGATTATCAGCAATTTAGAACAAAGGATGGAGAACATGGCCATTCAACCCCAAAATACGCATTATTAGCAGGGATACAACCCGTATTCTAACCAGTATGGTTCGGGTTGGAGTAATCACCTGAATAATCCTTGGGGAAGTCAAAATCAAAGGAGGCAACAAGGTCCCCCAGGCTTTCGGAGTGGAGGTTTTACTCAACATCCACCATACAATCATACCCCACTAGCGCATCCATCATGCCCACAACCCAATTTGGAAGATCTTGTTTCAAAATATATCAAATTGGCGGATGTCGGGGTGAAAAGCATGGAAGCAGTCCAGAGAAGTCAAATAGGTTCCATCCAAATTGGAAAATTAACAAGGATGATCACTGAAAAGCGGTAATTCACTAAGTAATATGGAGAAAAAACTGAACGAGGACGCAAAGGTGGTAACCTTGAGAAGTAGAAAAGAACTAGTAAAGACATTTCCCACGGTTGTAGAAGAGGAGAAAGGGACTGCTCAAGCACAGGAGGAGTCCATTTCCAAGGAAAAGGAGGTTCAGCAAAAGGAAGTAGAAAAGAGGAAGTCAGCTACTCCGCCATACAGACCTCCTATTCCATTCCCAAGAAGAGTGTTGAAGGCAAAATAGGATGAACAATGTGATAAGTTTCTGGAAATCTTTAAACAATTACATATCAACTTACCTTTGGTTGATGCTCTAGTGCATATGCCTAAGTACGCAAAACTCCTAAAGGAAGCAATCTCTGGAAATAAGAGGTTGGAGGATATCTCCTCAGCAATGATGAATGAAAAGTGCTCAGTATTCTCAACCCTAATCAAAAGCTTCCAGAAAAACTAAGGATCCAGAGAGTTTTACTATTCCTTTCACTTTAAGTGGTGTAACTGTTTCTAGGGCGTTAGCTGATCTAGGTGCTAGTATAAATTTAACGCCTTATAGTTTCTTTAAAAAATTAGGAGTAGGAGAGCTTAAACCTACTAGGATGAGTATTCAACTTGCGGATAGATCTACTAAGTATCCTAGAGGTATTATAGAGGATGTGTTAGTGAAAGTAGGGGACTTGGTATTCCCGGTTGACTTTGTTATTATGGATATGAGTGGGGACATTGAAGTCCCACTCATTTTGGGTTGTCCTTTCCTTGCCACTGCTAAGGTTTTAATCGATGTTGGGGAGGGAAAATTGACCCTTAGATTAGGTGCAGAGGAAGTTATTTTGAGACTTTATGATGCCATGCGTAGATCTAGGGATCATGATGATACTTGCTTTATGATAGATTTTATTGATCCTTATATTTCTTCTCACGAGCAGGAATTTGTCCAAGAAGATTTGTGATGCCCCCAACCCTGCCACTAGGTCAACTGCGGCTGAGTAGGGCATCTGCGTGCCTCTCGGCACTAACTTATAAGTTCCACACTAAAACAAAACCCTAGAATAATACTAACAGGTATACACAAAGTACGCAGAATACTTATGTAAATTAAATATTACTGGTGCGCTCAAACACAGGATAAAAGAAAATTTCTCATTTCCGTTTTATAATAAACACAAAAGTAATAAACACAAAAGAAAACACTATATTCCACCATATATATCAAAACTCTATTTTCATCACGTTCTTAATTCTAAAGTCATGCTAGGTGCTTACGGGGTAGGGCGTTACAAGATTCTCTAGTGATAGCTTTGCAACAAGATTCCTAAGGTGAGGAGGATTCTGAGGAGGTTCGGGTTTTAACTGAGAAATTAGATGAATTCAGAGGTGAAGAGGACTACTATTGTACAAGAAGATCTAAAGGTACCCCCAAAGCCTTCTCTTAAGACCTTATTTGAAGAACCTCCGGAACTAGAGTTGAAACCATTGTCGGATCACTTAGAGTATGCTTTCCTTGGGGAAAAGTCAACGCTCCCAGTCATCATCCCTTCTAAGTTGAGCCAGCCCCCAAAAACGAGCCTTGCTGTGGACTTTGCAAAAATAAAAGAAAGCTATCGCTTGGAAGATAGCAGACACTCAAGGAATAATACTGTCCTTCTGACAAGATTCGACTAGAGGAGGATTCTATGCCTATGATTCGGACCTCAAAGGTGATTGAATCTGAACATGAAAGAAGTGGTGAAGAAGGAGGTGATCAAACTCCTAGATGCTGGAATCATATATCCTACAATATATGGGTAAGTTTGGTACAAGTGGTACCAAAAAAGAGTGGAACGATGGTGGTGGCAAACAAGAAGAACGAGCTAATCCGGAAAAGGATAATCACTAGATGGAGGGTGTGCATTGATTACAGACGATTAAACGAGGCGAGTTGAAAGGGTAACTTCCATCTTCCCTTCATCGATCAAATGCTGGAGCAGTTAGCAGGCCATCTATTTTATTGCTTCCTTTATGGATTCTCGGTCTACTTCCAGATTCTTATCACCCTGGAAGATCAGGAGAAAACAACGTTCACATGCCCATATGGTACATTCGCATATAGACGTATGCTTTCCAGTTTGTGTAATTCTCTTGCTATTTTCCAATATTTCATGATTGCTATTTTTGAATGGTTGGAGGGGGATATTAGTCTTTATGAATGATTTTTCTGTTTTCGAAAATTCTTTTGATGCTTGCCTGTCTAATATAGAGTCCAAGAAGGGATAGTTCTTGCCATAAAATTTCCGAGAATAGTAGTTGAGGTTGATAGAGCTAAAATAGAGACAACTAAAAGGTTGCCGCCGTTTTCCTCTATGAAAGCGATTGGGAGTTTCTTAGGGTATACGAGGTTTTATAGGATATTTATAAAGGATTTTTCAAAAATTACTAAAACACTATATGCTTTGCTTTGGAAAGATATGCCTTTTAATTTTGATGATAACTGCTTAGCTACCTTTAATTTGCTTAAAGACAAGCTTACAAAGTCTCCAATTTTAGTCTTTCCAGATTGGTTTCTTCCCTTTAAATTGATGTGGGATACCAGTGACTATGCTATAGAAGCTGGTCTAGGCGTAAATTTTTCCAACAGATATATTATGCAAGCAAGATCTAATGAACGCCCAAGCGAATTATACAATAACAGAGAAAGAGTTGCTTGCAATAGTATTCGTGTTCGACATCCTAAAGTCATAGTTTTCATTGACCATTCTACTTTGAAGTACCTCCTTTTAAAGAACGTTGCAAAACCTAAACTCATTAGATGGGTACTTCTTTTGCAGGAATTTGACTTGGAGATCAAAGATAAAAAGGGAGTTGAGAATCTGGTTACCGATAGTCTCTCTAGACTAGAGAATCCCAGTTTAGAATTGCTGGATGAAGAACATATTGATGACTCATTCCCAGATGAGCGACTTCTTTCCTATGAAGCTATCATTGATGACTTACCTTGGTATGACAATATAGCTAACTATTTGGTTTCAAATGTTATGCCTGTAGGTAACACCTAGAAAATGAAGAAGTTCTTTGCAGACTTAAAGTAATATTTCTGGGAGGACCCATACATTTTCCGTCAATGTGCTGATCAAATAATCCGGCGATGCATGGCTCATCTTGAAATAGAGGAAATCCTAAATTATTGTAATAAGGGCCTAACCAGTGGACATTATCAAGTTAACGAGATTGCTCAAAAGGTACTTGAGTAAGTTTCTACAGGCCGACCTTGTTTAAGGATGCAAAAAGGTATGTTATGGAATGTGACAGTTACCAGCGCACAAGTAACATCTCAAAACACAATGCTGTGCCTATGTCTACTTTCCAAGTTTGTGAGGTGTTTGACTGTTGGGGTATTGATTTCATGGACCCTTTCCCTAATTCTCTTGGAAATCAATATATTTTAGTAGCTATCGAGTACGTATCTAGATGGGTTGAGGCTCTAGCTTTGCCCACGAACGATGCTAGAGTTGTGGTTAAGTTCTTAAAATAGTTATTCTCTCATTTTGGTGTCCCTAGAGCTATTACAAGTGATAAGGGTACTCACTTTTGTAACCATACTCAAAAAAGTGCTTAAGAGATTAGGAGTAACTCATAAGCTAGCAGTCAAATAGAAGTAGTGAATAGGAAAATTAAATGCATCCTTTAGAAAATTATTGATAGTACCCAAAAAGACTAGAGTATTAAGTTAGATGATACCCCTTGGGTCCATAGAACAGCTTACAAAACTCCAATCGGTTGTAACCTATTTTATATGGGAAATTGTGTCATTTACTTGTCAAAATTAAGCATAAAGCTCATTGGGCAATTCAACTAATTAACTTTGACTATGGTCGTATAGGTAAACAAAGGTTACTCCAGCTGAATGAGCTCGACGAATAGCAATTGCAAGCGTATGAGAACTCGAGCTTATACAAGGAAAAGATAAAGAGATGGCATAACCGACACTTGGTTAAAAAAGAATTCAAAGAAGGAGATATCGTTCTCCTCTACAACTCCCGTCTTTGACTCTTTCATGGGAAGCTTAAATCACGGTGGTCTGGACCGTTCACCATAAGCAAAGTTTTTCCTTATGCCACCATAGAGGTAATACACCCTACACAAGGCATATTTTAAGGTAAACGACCATAGCCGTAAACTATATTTCGGTGAGGACGTGGGAACCCTTTAGAAGGAATCCCTCGTTCTTCCAAACGAGTGAGATTGGCCATGATACCATATTGCAATTTGTAAATGTATCATTGTTTCCCCCGTTTTCTTCCCTTATTTTAGTCGAATTATGTTAACCGTTTGTTTATAGTGTTGTAAAAGTCCCTTGGGAGAGTTATTTGTGTGCTCAGGCCACATCTTATGCATTGTAAGTATCATTAGATTGGTTAGGAGCGAAATGGGGACTGAATTGTACCCATCGAAGTACTTTCTAGCAGGAGCAGCAAAACCCTACCGCAGATGATAGGGTATCCTACCGCACATGATAGGTTCACAATTGGAGAAAATTCGCCCAAACAGAAGCCTACTGCGGACGGTAGGCTTGACCTACCACACGCGGTAGGTTCGATGGCATTTTTCACCTTGGAAGAGTAGAAGCCTACCGCGGATGGTAGGTTTACCCTACTGCACACGGTAGGTTCCCCTGGCAATGGTATTTTAGAAATTTTAAAGTAAAATGTCCCAGTGGAGCCTCGATGATACATTATTCAAGGAAACATGCTACTCTTCCAGAAGCTGGCACGGGTTGTTTGTTCAAACAACAAAAGGATAACCTTCCTAGCTAAACCTTTCAACTCCATTTTTCTTAATTTCTCCTCTTATGTCTTTTTAGTATTCCTTTATGCTTCGTTCACAATTGTTGTTTATTTTGTTTGTTGTGTCTTTGTGTGGGGATGGCTTCCAGATTTATACCAATGAGATTGCTTCCCATTTGTGTTTTGTTTGTTTTTCTGTTAATCTAGCCCCCACATTGAGGACAATGTGATTTTAAATGTGAGGGTATTTATGCCTTTTTATTCTATTTCCTTCTCTCTTTTTATTTTCTACTTTTGGTTTCTTAGTTGAAAAATTCCAAAAAACATCAGAAATTCTAAAAATTCAAAAAACTTTTAATTCCTTTCCTTTCCTTATGCTTAAAAAATCCAAAAAGGTTTTTATTTTTCCATTTTTATAGAATTCATACCTGCAAAACCCCTTTCAATTTTTTCAAAAAGGCGTGTTACTTGATCACTTTGAAAGCCACAATTACTAATTCTCTTACACGATCAATGATTTTTATGCACTTGTAAATGTTGATTAGTAATAGAAGCCTAGGAACCTTAGAAAATTAGCGTAATAATAATAATAATTTTTCGAGTCTTTGCCTACTTTTTTATGTTTTTCTGTCCTTAGAAGCAAAGAGTTTAGTCTAAGGTGGTCCCGGAAATGATGGTCTTAGGTCTTCTTTGTATTGTTTGTACATTCTTGCCAAATCCTAATATGAATCAAACCCTAGTTCCCTTTATTGTGCCTTCATACCAAGTGTTTTAATCCCTTATATTCTTTGTTCTTTAAAAACTCACAATACATAAAGGCTCAATTTCTGGAGCTAATGGTTAGTATATCTTTTTTAGCCATTTTGAGTGAGGAAAATAGATAAGTGTAGGGGTAAAGGAGTGAAGAATATTACGAAAAAGAGTATTTGGGTATTTCAGTTGTTTGGTGCTTATGGCTGTTGAAAAGAGAGAGAAAGAAAAAAAAAAGAATTTGATGATTGAAAAGAAAAAAATGAAAGAGTTGCATAAAACGTAGAAAAAATATGAGCTTTTATTTTATTATTGTAGCTAATTCTTGAAAAATATCAAGCATCTCTCTCTCTCTCTTATACTTGGGTATTCATGAGAATCTGAAGAAATATATTTGCTAGGTGGGGTGTGCATCAATGGAACGAAGTAGGATGTTCAAGGGTAAGTGAGAAGAGTGAAAATCGGCTAGAAAGTTGTGCTATAAGTTTGTTATCTTTCCTTTCGGTTGCGTTCGCTTTGTTCGATTGTTTTTGTTCCCTTTTTACCTTCGTTTGTTACCCTTTACGTGTCCCAAGCCTAACAGTACAAGACGAAAAGTCCTACCTAATCCAGGAACGACCCTAGAATAGGACTTAGAGTGGATAAGTAATAGAGAAACATGAGTTTGCTATGCATCGTCCTTTAAAGTATTTCATTGTGCTAATTACTTGACATTCATTATCTTCTATGAAACGCAACATGAGCAATCCACACACACAGTTGATCTGCAACGTCTATTAGTAACTTGTGATAGAATTGGTGATTCATGTCGTTGGTCTATTTTGATTTACCTTTGGAGTTGGGTAGTAAAGTATTCTGTTGATGTGACCTTGTCCTTAGTCTTTCTTAGTTTTGTTCGTTTTTGTTTTTACTTTATTTTGTTTATGTGATTAGTTCTGCTAACTTTGTTTGTGGTTGTTCTTTAATCTTAATTGTCTTAGGTCGGCTTTTCTCTTTTTTTGTGTATCGTCTTTCCCAATTAAAAGTTTTAAACTCCTCCATTTTGTCTATTTAGTTTATGTTGTTTGAGGACAAGCAACGGATAAGTGTAGGGGTATTTGATATGTGCTTATTTGTCTATATTTTTATATTTTATTTTCATTGTTTTCGATGTTTTTAATATTTAAAAATGCATACTTTAGACTAATACCCTTTATTCTTGTCTTAGGTGCCTTCTAAAGGAGAAAATGATGAAAAGAAACAAAACAATCGAAAATGGAGTGAAAACAACGAAAACGAAGCCAACGACATCAACTAAGCAGACCTACCGCCTGAGGTAGGCAAACTTACCGCTAACGGTAGGCCCTAGAGCCACAAGCAGAGTTCGGACAGAATCCTACCGGCGACGATAGGTTACCCCTACTCTCGAAGGTAGGTCCTGACAACAAAGAAGAAAATCTTGGAAAGAGCCTTACCACGGACGATAGGGCATGATTTACCATGCGTAGTAGGTCTCGGCTGTAGCTGTTATAATCCGATTTTAACTCTGCTTTGATGTAATTTTTCCTCTATTAATAGGTAATTCCACTATTAGGGCTGGAGGTAATTAGGGCGAATTTAGGTTAGATAATTCCCCAAAATTTATCTTCAATTAGTTAGGTAATCAATAAAATTTATGTAATTAGATATTTGGAGATCAAGATTCGAATATCCAACCTCACACTTTCGGGCTTCAATTGGGTGACTCGAGAGACGTTCGGACTGTGATTTCAGCTTCATTCTTTCTCTTAAGCTTTCTTTTCCTTTGTTTTTACTGAATTAGTGTTTAATTTCAGTTTTTATACAATGACTAGTGAGTAGATTTTTATGTTTGGATGAGGGTTGAATCCTCATACTTGTTTATGATGTTCTTGGTTTGATTTTTTTATTTCGATTTTTTTTAATTGAGTTGTCTCCCAATTGTGCTTGTTTACAATTTAATTATCACGAGATTAGATTTATCGCAAGAGTGCTTGGAATTGAAAAAAGAAGAGCATTCTAGGGGAACCGATTGGGGGTTAATTGGGGCAATTGATTAGAGATATGATATTACACTTTTAGGTTTTTTAAATCACCTATAATTACTGGGCTCATACTTGGTTAGGGAGAAAAGAGATTTTCCTCTAAGTGTTAGCGAGTAGAGTGGCTGTCGTCTAGGGATAGGGATTGCCCGATTTGTTTTGATGACCCAACTTAATTAATTCAACATCATTTTCATAATATTTTTCCAATTGAATTAGTAACAAGGATTATGGGGATTCGAGATTCCATATCCAAACTTTTGCTTTAATAGTTTTTAAAACATTGATTTTATTGTTTTACTTTCTTTAGTTGTTAAACCGTTTTCAGCTTTTTAGTTTAATCTCTATTCAAACCATTTTTAGACTAAACATTAGAAAGGACGATTAGTACTTGAGCCTTTATCGTTCCTAGAGATTAGACATTTGATTATAGCTCTTTTACTACAGTGATAGGTCCACTTGCCTGTTGCTTTAATTTTTAGTAGTTTTTACCCCTTAGGTTTTTAAGAAATTAGACCCTGACAACAGAACTGAGGGAACAAAAGATATCCAGAAGGCCATGCACAAAGACAAGACCTTGGTCGAAGACATGTGGTCAGCACCTTCCAACCAAACAACCCTAAGCAAGTGGGTCCTGGTTCCAGCTACTTGCTGAGATAGATGATGATGTGGAACAGCCTGTTGATACCTAGATATTGACCACTACTATCCAGCCCAAAGAAAATAAAGGAGTATAGGTGAAGGGTAATAGTCAAGCCCAAGTTAGAAGAGCTCGTTACATCAGTGGGCTAACCAGCAACTTGGACAAGACTCGAGCAGCCTTGAAAGAGCTGGATTCCAATAGGTTTGTGGGCCAAAAGGCAGGACAAGCTAACCCAGTAGTGGTGGTAAGCGAACACAGGGAAAGGCCCAAGGAACATATGGACCAGGACAGACTCATGCTACAAATAGCCCCGAACCAATCACACAGGCCTCCCAAGAGGATTTGAACTTGAACAGAGATCCTCCAGACTTAGTAGGCCAGGCCAATCCTTTATAGAGAAATAACACTCTGATCTAGGAGGGGGTAAGAATACTCTAGAAACTTCTGCTCCATATGATAACTTTTATGTTATCACTTTTGAGGAAGGGACGCACGTCCCAATGAAACTTTAACTTGGTTTCATTACTTTTTTGCAAATGTAGATTCTTTTTTAATTTATGTATATATAGATTGCAAATTACTTTTTTGGAACTGCAGATGAGCTTCATCTGATGAAATTCTAAGGAGCTTGTTGGATGTTATTCGTTTGTAAGGCCTCTGTATATTGATTTTGGTTGAAACCAGAACCACGAGTAGGGCATCATTGGATATCCTATAAAAATCTTATTTTGATTAAGTGGTTGTGTCCAAGATAAATAATTATACGGGAGGAATTTGGGCTTCTGGAATTCGTGACATCTGCAAATCCAAGTCTCAATGATAAATGAACAAATGATGGTTCTATTAACTCTTTGAGGATAGGCGAGGGAGTGGATATTATCACCCATTTATGCTTCTTCGTCATCAGCTATTCGCAAAGCTCTTTGGAAGTACTTGGCAAAACATGGAAGATACATTAAGGCCCCTTGGCTTATTGTAGGGGATGTAAACTAACCTTTCTCTCTTGCAGACAATAAGGTGGTCAGCCTGTTAGTTGGAAGAAAGGGTAGGACTTATAGGGGGCATTAGAAGGCTGTAACATGTAGGACATGGGGTTCTGGGGCCCTACTTTCACATGGACAAACAACAGGCAGGGGCGAGCAAAGATATGTGAACGCATCGATAGTGCTTGGTGTAACAAAAAATGGCATATCAAAGCTCCAAAAGCTACTATTCAGTATCTTTAACAGACATACTCTTCAATCATCATCCTTTGCTCATCTCTCGCTAACCACATCAGAGGCACGCAATGAGCAGAGGGTTCAAGGTGGATGGCTCCATGGTTTAGTAGAGAGGATTTTTTAGATGTGGTAAGACAAATTTGGGAGGGGCACTCGGACAATATCTTGCAAACTATAACAACCTTCACCCAGCGGGCTAAATGGTGGAAAGAGATAGTCTTAGGCCATGTACCGAGGAAGAAAAGAACATATCTTGGCACACTATCAGGTATCCAGAATGCCTTTGCTAATAGGTAATCCTGTTACTTGGAAGAGCTTGGAGAGGAATTGATTAAACAGTACAAAGAGATATTAAAATATGAGGAGACCTTTTGGCTGCAAAGATCTAAGGAGTAAGGGCTAAATAAAGGGGAGCAGAACACTAAGTTTCTTTCACACTTCGGTGGTAGCTCAAAGAGCGAAACAAAAAATATTATAACTTAAGAAGTCTAAGGGAATTTGGGTGGATGATGCACAGGAATTGAAAGCCATGGCCATTGGATTTTACAAAGAACTGAACAAGGCAGAAGCAATTAGCCCAGTTATATGAATGGGTGGAATTTTCCATCTCTAGACAAGAGGGAGCTGAGATTCTTACACCAAGCTATCTCTACCTAGAAAATAAAGACGATAGTAAATACAATGGAGCACAAAGATTCTAGGGCCTGATGAAGTACTGGCACTCTTCTACCAAAAATACTGGGAGTTTATTGGGGATTTGGTGTGCCAGTTTGTGAGACTGACATTCAGAAGAGGAGAATTTGATAGCACATTGAATCATTCTCTAATCTAACTCATCCCCAAGGAGTCTTCACCCTCTAATATATCTCAATTCAAACCTATAGCACTATGCAATGTGCTTGTTAAGATTTTTACAAATGTGATTGACAATCGATTGAAAACTCTAATGTCCAAACTAACAAGTGAACAACAAAGGAGTTTCATTCTGGGATGGCATGCCTCGAACAATATAATTCTAGCCTAAAGAAGTTGTTCACTTGATCCAGAGGAAAAAAGGTAAGAAATATTGCATGGCTATTAAGCATGATCTCGAAGAAGCCTATGATGGGATCAACTGGGAGTTTCTTGAGAAGGTCTTGAGAGTCATGGGCCTTCAGGAGCACTTGGTTAAAATTATTATGTTTTACGTCACATTGGCATCTCTCTCTGTCATTTGGAATGGGGAAGTATTGGAGAAATTCCAACCAAGCCGAGGCCTCCGCCAAGGAGACTCGTATCCCCTATCATTTTTTTTATGCATAGAAGTGCTAAGTCAGAAAATTCAGTAGTCTATTGATCAGAAGGAATGGAAATGAGTCTGTGCTTCTAGGGGAGGTCCTACCCTCTCATATTCTTTGTCGATGACTTGATTTTGTTTGGTGAGGCTTTGATGCATTAAGCTCGAATTATGGAAAAGTTTCCCTCAAAATGCAGCCACTCTGGACATAATATAAGTACAAGCAAGTCTAAATTGTTTGTCTCTTCGAATACTCCAAGTCGTGTGGCCCGCTCCCTTAGCAGAACGTTTAGTATACCTTTGTCTTCTAACTTAGGTAAATAATGGGACTACCAATTCTACATAGAAGAGCAGGGGTGAAGACTTTTGCTTCATTATGGAGAAAGTCCGAAAAAGCCTTTGTGGCTAGAAAGCTCGAGTACTTTTAAAGCAACCAAACTCTTATTAATTCAAACAACCACTTCGGCAATCCTTTACTACTCAATGCAAGTCATGAAAATTCTTGGCATTGTAATTGAGGAACTGGAGCGTACAAATAGATGCTTCTTTTTGGGGGAGGAGTTCGGCCAAAGAAGCTATATTCAGTGGCTTGGGACGTTATTTGCAGACCGCGAAAAGGCAAGAGGCCTAGGGTAGTGTAGGCTCAAGAAAGAAAATAAAGCCTTTCTTACAAAGTTAGCTAAGAGAACTGTTAAGAAGGAAAATGCTCTTTGGACCTATGTTTCTAAAGCAAATATGGAGATGTATTTGCTAACTAGGTTGACATAAGGAAAAGGTCTGCTTTTTTTATTTGGAAGGGAATTATCAATGGCTCTAAAGAGCCAGAGGATACTTTTTTTTTGGAAGATTGGGAATGGACAAGTAGTGAATTTTTGGTAAGCAGGGTGGAGACTAGAAGGCCATTTGTTAACACATGTCATGAGTTAACCACCTAAAGAGGAGGTAATTAAGTGTTATATTGATTATTAGTGTTATAGAACAGCTTCTTGGGACGTGGGGACACTAAAGCAATAGTTGTCGAACAACATCATTGCCTCAATTTGTGCAGTAAGTATCTTTTAGACCAACTCAGCTGGGGAAATACTACTAACGAGAAGTTCAGCACCAGTTCAGACTATTATGCTTTATGTAGCTTCGAGAATCCACAAAGATCATCAGTTTTGAAAGTTCAACACTAGTTCAGCCTATCATACTTTATTTAGCTTTGAGAATACACTAAGATCATCAGTTTGGGCAGCCATTTGGAGGTTTAAGGCGAATTGAAAGTCCTCGTTTTTGTGGTTTGCAATTGAAATAGATTGCCAAAAAGATCCTTTCTTTCATACAGAGGAGTCAGGACTCAAATATGTGTCCGATGTGTTGGTGCGAAGAAGAAACGACAGGAATCCTTTTTATTTTAAATGGCCATTCTAAAAGAAGATAGGTGATAATCCTAATCTCTCTTAGTTCTCTAGAAACAATCCTTCTATCCTAAAGAAAACATATTCTCTTATCGGCTCCCCTTCCTTAGGCAAGTGGAATAGAAGAAGCGAGTTGTAGCCTTCATTTGTGTAAGGAGCTAATCTGTTGTACGTCCTTGATCTTAGAAGATCATAGCGAAGAAGTCGACACCTAACAAAAGAAGTAAACCTGAAGTGTTGGTAAAGATTGGGACGGGAAACAAAACGGAATGTATCAAATTTTTAGTACATGCAACCATCAAACTAGAGACTAAAGTTGGGCTCGACAAAATAGAAAGTATCATAGTACGTTGTCCTTCCCTAAAATGGAACTTTCATGGGAGTTCTTGCTCCAGCATGAAAGTCCATCTATTACAACCAACGCGGTTATTCGTATTTCACCTTCTTCTTCCAAGCCAAGCCTGTTTTAGAAAGCATTCACCGAGGAAAGAGACCCCTAATAGGCTGGTAAAGCTTCTTTTAAGATAGGTAAGGCTTGTTTGCGGGCGTTTTAACTATGGAAGATCTGCTACTACTCTTTCTACCTCTTCTGAATCAACAACTGACTTAACTGTATCTACGACTTCAGTACCAGCCCTTTCTTCATTGTAAAAAAAAGGTTATGCCAGTATTAATGCTATAACTAGTATTTTGTCTCCTCCACTACATGCCCTTACTTACCTGCCTCGAACTACTACACCCGCTAATTGACAACAGATAATGTACTATATGCTTAACACATCGAATCGGACATTTCCTTACCAACAAATTAAAAGAAGTAAAATTAACCCTTTGTTCATACATAGGTTTCTCTAGTACGAAATGATCCACTTCAAATAGGTTTATTTCTCTGGCATAGAATACGATTATTTCAGCGTGGGCTACATGAGGTCCTAGTAGTTTACCAGATAAATTGATAAGTCGGGTATTTCCAGCCCACCAAGCGAAATCGGTGGTTCCTAATGACATGAAGAAAAAACACAAATTGATACATCAATATCCTTCTCAATTTCAATTATAACAACAATTATGAGTATATGTAAACCCTAGAGCAGAAATTGTTATGCAAATATTTATTATTCAATTTTTATATGTTTCTATAAAGTAATTCTCAAAAAATCATCATATTTCAATTGAATAGAAAATTTTCTTCTTTCTTCTCTTATGATATTTCTAGTGTTCACATAAAATGAATATATTAATAGCTTCCCAATAGGGTATACTTTCGTCTCTATTTCACCGTGTCATCAATGAGTGTAGATTAATAGATAGGGACTTTGTGCTTGTCAATTTGTATCCATTCTTCAGGTATTGTTTTCTTTTATCATAGACGGAGAAGTGATTTGTCCTTTATCCCCCTTTCGTCATAAGGTATGGTTTGACTATGATAAAAACCATTCTTATGCTTTTGCATATTCTAGGGGATTGCAGTTGGACAAAGAATATTTGGAAATGCCTGGTATACCCAACTTTTTGGATGCCTTTTATTCCCATATTGAATGTGTAAGTTGGGTCCAGAAGACTGCCAAAAGGGGTTAGAGAGAGAAACTCTCAACTTGGAGAGAGAAATCCTTCTAGGTGCCTCTTACCTACGACTTTACTATTATTTAATTTATGTTTGGTTCTTTGGATTCATGTGTTGCATAATTTAAATCTAGCATATCTACTCCATATTATTGGATTTTCTTTCTATATCGTGGTCTCATTTCGACAGATTTGTGTTCTCGAAGTGGACTGGTTCGTGGGTTTCATTGGAGGAGTTTTGAGAGATTCAAATCATCCCTTGGTCTATTGGTTCGATTTGGGGCTTTCCCACTGTTTTCACCTCCATATCATCGATTTTTTAGGTAAATTGCTGCTTACTACTTGTTTTTGTTTTTGGTCTTTCCGATGGCTAAGAAAAAGAAGGGTACTGCCTTTGTTTCGTCCTCTGCTCTTAAATACAAATTTGTGAAGAAAGTCCTCGTTGCCTCCGTTGTTGAGGAATCATCACCTTTGGTTTCAAAAACTTTGGGAGAGGAAGACATTTCTCTGTTGAATAGCGGACATGGAAAGATTAAAGGGGAGGTTGAATTGATTGAAGTCAACCAAAAATCTAAGGCTTGGATGGACTTATTTGTGAAAAAAGGTGTGCCTAATTCCGGTGAAACATTGTCTTATGTGGAAGTAGAAGATGGTGTATTGTGATTGATGAAAAATAATTGCTCAATATACATGAGTGGTGGGGTTATGGCTTGGTGGCTTATGTGGCGGGTAGATTTCCCAGTAGGGAAGCTATTGATAAATTGTGTAAAACTTGGAATGTTGATAACAAGCTCTTGATTCACAAGTCAGGATGGTTGTTATTTAAGTTTAACTCGGAAGAAGATAGATTGAAGGTCTTTGGGAGGGTCCTTACCATATCTTTGGTAGGCCCCTTATCATGGATATCATGCCTAAGTTTTTTGAGTTTGATAAGGATGATCTATGCTAGAGTCCTATCAAGGTGCCTAAGTTTTTTGAGTTTGATAAGGATGATCTATGCTAGAGTCCTATCAAGGTTAACTTATCTGGACTACCTCTTGAATTACTATATACCTCTATTCTTAGCAAGATTGGCTCTAAAATTAGATCTTCTATGTGTACTGATGCCTTGAGCAATTCCATGGAAAGGGTTTCCTTTGCATATTTGCCTATTAAAGTGGATATTTCTAAGGAACTAGTTAATCATGTTTTTATGAAACTTCCTAATGGCAAGGTGAGGGACCAAGTTGTTGTGTATGAGAACTTACCTATACTTTGTACCCGTTACTCAAGTTTTGGATATGTAAAGGAGAAATGCATGGTTGGGAAGGTGAGGAAACCGAAGGTAGATGACAAGAAAGGCACGAATCCTACACTTGCTTCACAACCAAACCATGGGAAAGAAGATGTTGATTTGCAAGCCAAAGGAGATGCTAACTTCGTTGGTGGTAAAGGGGTAGCTAAGGATGGCAGCAAAGATATGGGAAGCAAGGATCTTGATGGCTTGTTGGATGGTATTATTATAGACAACAATGATGTAGCAAGTAAGGTTGCTAATCGGGATAGTGAAAGAACTAGTGGGGTTGCCCTACTTGTGGAAGACATGAACAAGAGCAAGCAAGGAACAAAAGACAAAGGGAAAGATGTGGCCGCTCTAGCCAAATTGAATTTGCAAAGAAGAAAGGGCAATCCCTTCCTACTTCATCATGAATATAGCTTCTTGGAATGTGAGGGGCTTGTCCAAAGCCCACAAACAAAATGGGGTGAAATTCCTCATTAAAGAACACAATATTTCTCTCTGTGATTTGATGGAGGTGAAGATGGATTATTCTCGACTCTTGAATATTATGTCTTTAAAATTTAAGGACCCTTAAATTTTCGTACTAGGAGATTTTCACTTACATGATGCTATGCTTATTTTGGTACTTTGGAACCCTGACTTGGTGGTGGTGGATCTTATGGGAGCTGATCCTCAAGCCATGCACTTCCGAGTTTCTTGTACGATTTCTTCTCTTACCTTTTTTGTTACCTTTATATATGGCTTGCATTCTATTAGTACTAGGAGAGATCTTTGGGATAATTTTCGTGCTTTTGATGATGATGTGGATATTCTTTGGATGGTTTGGGAGATTTCAATAGTGTCTTACATAATGACGATGAAAGGGTGGCAACATTATCTCCTCTTATGAGGTGCGGGATTTTTTGAATTGTGGTTTAGACTTGGGTCTTGTGGATGCTAATTACATTGGTTCTTTCTATGCATGGACAAACTTGCATGTTTGCTCTAAGATTCATAGGTTCTTATTAATGATGCTTGGTCTCATGGTGGCTTACATATTCTTGCTAATTTCTTATCTATCGGATGCGTTTCAGATCATTCCCCTTGTGTGGTTTCTCTTGATCATGCTAGGGAACGACCTACAATATGTGGCGCTTGCATAAGGGTTATGTCAATGTGGTTTCCAACTCCTGGATCCTCTTATTGGAGGTGCTAAACAATATGCTCTTTGCAAGAATCTTAAAAAGCTTAAGGAGTTGCTTAAGTTTCTTAACAAGCAACATTTTAGACATATTTCTTCTAGAGTTGAGATAATATGGATTTCAAAGCTGCCCTCTTGAGATTATATGATCATCCAGAGGAGGAAGGAAATAAAGTTTGGTGCAAGAATTGAGAAAGAAGGCTGTTTTTCTTGGAGAAGCTGAGATGATGTTCTTCTCACAAAAGGCAAAGTGTGATTTTCTTATACAAGGTGACAAATGTACTAGATTATTCCATTCTCTTGTTAGGAGAAATGCTAAGAAGAATTTTATTGCTTCTATTCTTAAGCAAGATGGTCCTTGTATTGCTTCTTTGGAGGACATTAATGTGGAGTTCTTGCATTAGTATGAGTCTTTACTTGGTGCTACTGTTGATTGCGATCCCTTGATTTGGAGGTTCTGAATATGGGTCCAAAGTTTCTACTGATCATGCTCTACTCCTTGAGCAAAGCATTACCCGAGAGGAAATCAAGAATGCTCTCTTTGAGATAGGAGATGAGAAATCACCAAGGTTGGATAGCTACTCTTCTCTTTTTCTAAGAGATGGGGATCTCTTTTGTGAAGCTGTTTTGGAATTCTTTGATAATGGAGCTCTTCTCAAACAAATCAATCACTCAGTTGTAGTTGTGATTCCTAAGAAGAATTATGTTGTGGATGTGAGAGACTTTCAACCAATCTCTTGTTGCAATGTCTTCTACAAGGTGATTTTGAAGATCGTGGCTAATAGACTTGGTGATGTATTATTCTCTATTCTTGATTTGGCACAGTCTGGTTTTGTTAAGAGAAGGAGCATGATGGAGAATATTCGCTTAGCACAAGAACTTTTGAAGAGCTACTCTAGGAAACAGATCTCACCTAGATGTAATTTCAAGATTGACATAAGGAAAGCTTATGAAATACAGATACTATTTCTTGGGATTTTCTTCATCAAGTGCTTATTGGTCTTGGTTTTCCTACTATGTTTTCTTCTTGGATCATGGAATGTGTGACTACTACATTTTATTCCTTGAAGATTAACAGAGACTTGATGGGCTTTTTCAAAGGGAAGAGGGGGTTAAGACAAGGTGATCTTATACCTCCCTTCTTATTTGTCATAAGCATGGAGTACCTCTCTCGAAACCTTAAAAGTGCTACTAAGGAGATAGAGTTTGATTTCTGTCCTAAGTGCCAATCTCTTGATGTGAGTCACCGTGTATATGTTGATGACCTTTTGTTGTTCTCTAGGGGAGATTTACACTCGGTTAGTATTCTTAAAGATGCCTTTTTGGACTTTGGCAAGAAAGTTTGGTCTTCAAGTTAATGTGCTAAAGTCCAACATCTTTATGGTGGGTATTGATGATGAAGCTAGTGAGGACATACAACAGCTTATGGGGTTCTCTATTGGCTCTTTGCTTATTTTCTACTTGTGTGTTCCCTTGGCCTCAATTTATCTTAAGGTGGTAAACTTTTCCCCCCTTCTGGACAAAGTAAGTAAAACGTTGTCTAGTTGGGTTACTTTAAAACTATCTTATGCTGGTAAGGAGAAGTGATAAGGGCAGTTGTGCAAGGAATTCAATGCTTTAGCTTTATGTGTTGCCTATACCCTTGGCAGTCTTAGATAGAGTTACTGTTCTTTGTAGACAGTTCCTATGGGTTGGACGCCAGCCTAGGATTGATTGGAAGACACTATGCCTTCCCAAGCAAGATGGCAGGTTAGGGCTGTGAGATGGTAGAGCTTGGAATTTTTCCCTCTTGGCTAAGTTTCTTTGGAACTTACATGAAAAAAAGGACACACTTTGGAACCAATGGATGCATCATTTTTATATGAAGGAATAGTGTTGTTTGGGAGATGGAAGCTAACAAGGATTTCTCTATTCTTTTCAAGAAGCTTCTCCTGATTTGAGATGAGTTGGTCTGTAGGGAATGGTCCGTACAAGAAGCTATAGCCCACCTAGAGTCTTGGTTTCAACATTCTCACTCGGGTACCAATCAGGCATATGATTATTTTGCTCCATCAAGTGAGAAGAAGATTTGGAGTAAGGTAGTGCGGAACTCTGACATACCATCTAAGTTCTCCTTTGTTCTTTGGCAAGCAATGTATGGTAGGCTCCTTTGCAATTTCTGAACTGAAGGTTCTACGTACTCCAACAAGGAAGCCATCCCGTATCTAAAGAAAGAGGGAAACTTTTTTTGAACCCGGATAGATGGATGCTTGTCAGTCTAACTTTCCTACTTATTATGAAGAGCCCTTATCAAAGAGAGGCAAGCCAAGGTCATGAAGGAGGTCATGGTGCAGCCATTTTGCACTGCAGCGGGACTGCTTGCTTGATTAAGATATTAAAATGCGAGTAGGTGCTAAAGCTTATCGTTATCGACTACATAATCAACTTGGTATGATTAAACTAATGAATTGTATAAATGGTTATATTCAACATTCAGCACGACTACTTCAACTACATCGTGTCTGTCAAGTACTGGATATCCCTGTAATTCTACCTATTCCGCTAGATGCTCAATCAAAGTGCTTTTTTTGTATTAATAGTGGGCGGGTCTCATGAGATCTATGCCGGCCGTAGGAATCAAACGAAGGTCGAAGGACCATTCGATTCATTAAGGGGCATAGTGGCGCCCTCGCTTGGTCCCCGGACCTAGCAGCAGGCGGGCAAGCCTTGCCTGAATTCAGACCGGACCAGACTCTTCTGTCTTTGAGTTGCTCCCACGCACGCAGACCGGAAGATCTCACTTGTCCCGGACTGGACAAGTACATAGAGATCTTCATGGGACCGTGGAGGGAGTCTCACTTATTTGCTTGCTTGCCACGATTACTCATCGGTCTGCTCCGACTAGACGGCGAAACCTTTCTTTAGTGCTCCACTACAACCTGATTGTACCCCATGCCATCCTTTATTTTATATAAATATATACTGGGAAGATCTTCTAAAGCACTACTGAGCAATTCACGCATCACTTGGTACAGACGACTTCTGTTTTTCCATCGGACCACATTCTTTGACCTTCGATCGAGCTACGAACACGAGTAGGTAGACGGCTAGGGGGGACAGCTGGGCTACCTTATAAATAGATCTCCGGCTGCTCAGTGCCGCCATTGGTGCGAGTTGTAAGGAGTCTTGGTCTTGAGTCAAGCAATTTGATAAAGTGTGCTCCTTATGTCATTGCTACTTAGAGACGCATGACAACTTGTTTTTTGTATGCCCATTCTCTAAGACTGTTTGGCAGAATGTTAGAGAATGGATTGGCTTTAGGAGACAGATGACCATGTTAACTAACTCGGTCAAGTGGATTATCAAGAACGTTTCGGGCTCTTCTTGAATTTGCAAGGACAAAGAGGTTAGCATTTCTCGACGGTATATTACATGTGGATTTGTAGGAACCATGCTATTTTTTATGATGAAATTCCTTATATTGATTCCATTGCATTGAAAATCAAAGTGCAGGTATACAAAATACTCTTTGCCTTGTATCTTTCCATTTTGATTTCTTGATGTTTCTTTTCAACAATGTTGTTCCGTCTCGGGTATATCCAAATATACTTTGTACAGATGAACCTTAATCTAATAAACATTTACATTTAAATCAAAAGTTAGGTCCAGAAGAATATTAACAACTTGGGGAAGTGACATTCAGCAACGGGAATGGAAGTATGTATATAGGGATGCTGTAAATTGCCTTTGGATACACAGAAACAGCACTATTTTTAGCAGAGCTAGTCAGGATATATCTGCTGATTTTTTTTTTTTTTTTTGCTAGACAAGTTTGGAAGTCAAAGGCAAAGAGAAAGTTTCATTATAGTTTGATAAATCAGCTTGAGGCCAGGAGAGTAGATGACCTGTGTACCAGGCACCTCTTTGTAAATGTTTTGATTTGATATATTAATAAAAATCCGATCCCTTTCCAGCCGGGAAAAAATACTTTTGGGATAGAATTTTCATTATTAAGTCAATTTCTGTACAAGATTCATTACAGCAAGAATCTAATCTTTAACAAGTTGAATCAAATTTTGACAAAGCCAGGACTTGGCTTCTTGCACCTGTGAACCGGTGACTGAAAGAAATCCATTTGCTTGTGGGAGTAGATCAGAATGTCAATATCCATGGTGTTCGGCAGTTGAATTGTGGAATGCTTTGCTGAGACCTGCTGCTTGCATCTTATCCTTGTCAGCCACTCTAAAAACCGTAGCCAATTTTGAGAATTCGCCTACTTTCATCCCTAATCCACAAAAAAAGTAAATAAATTTGGACACTGAGTAAGGGGGCACTTAATCCGTAAAAGAAAGATGGTGCAGCTAAAAGGATCTGCTCACAAGAAAGATGCATTTATCAAGAACATCTCAGATAAAAGAAACAAATACGACAATTGCATTGATATGCGTATCGTAAATTGCAAACAATACCAATACAAGGCAGACTAACAAACAAAATCATATATGGACTAACAATACTCCACCAAAAGTTGAAAATGGGGGCAAAAAGGAAACATAGCTTTTCAACATCTAAATCCTGAATCATTTAGTACCACTTTTACCATTATTCATCTGCTATCTAACAGAATGAAACAGTGGTAAACATCTTAGGACTTCTTAAAGGTGGAATACAAGTCTAGTAACCAGGTGAAGAGTTATAGAAAAGCAGGCTTGAAATATTATGACGTATAAATTACTAGCATCTTAAATTAAAAGGGAAATCTACTGGAGAAGAAAGTAGACCATATTAAGCAAAGGAACTACATTTCAATTACTGATGCTCTTCGTTTGGATGACCTTATTTTTCTTTTGGTTTTCCTTTTTTTTGAGAGAAGGGGGAGGGGGTGGGAAGATCCTATCCAATGACGAGATCTTTTTCCCAAGTAATTTTTTTTACATGTCATATTCCCATACAAAGATATCAGGTCTAGTTATCTTCTGGGAAAATCACTTCAAGATCTATCAAAGCAACCAGGACAAAGAATCAAAACAACTTTCTTTTATGTCTGAAACTTGTCCTGTTCACTCACTTGATGTCCATAAAATGCGGCAGATAACTTTAGTCAACTAAGAAAAGGACACTCAGCCAAAAATTAGTCAAATTGCCAATCAAACATTTCAAGAATTCTCCACTTGATTCAGTCGCCAAATCTGGGGGTTCTATAAGAACACAAGTAGTCGAAGTCATTTCCAAATGGAAATAAGACATTCGGAAAAGGAAAAAGGTTCATAAACCTTCAAGTGACAACATATTTATATAATCTTAGAAGTAAAACACTTTTAAACAATTTAGAGAGCAACTCACATGAGGGGAGGATCAATAAGAAAAGAGCATCTAGGTTATCCAGAACCGGAGAAGATATGCAGTATATACGTTTCTGTATGTGATGGAAGAGTTGGAGTGAAAGAAAAAAAGAAAATTTATCCTGTGGATGCACTCTGGCAATAGCATACCCATAAAAAGACTACAAGTGCAAATAAGCAATTTAGAGAGCACCTCACATGAGGGGAGGATCAATAAGAAAAGAGCATCTAGGTTATCCAGAACCGGAGAAGATATGCAGTATATACGTTTCTGTATGTGATGAAGAAAAAAAGAAAATTTATCCTGTGGATGCTGGCAATAGCATACCCATAAAAAGACTACAAGTGCAAATAAGCAAGCTCAAGGAAGCACTTACCATTACAGTCTATGTCACGCCCATCTTTGATGTCTGTAAATTGTTTTTGTTAGGAGAGATGTCCATAATAGTTGAACTACCAGGTTTGGAAATGTTCTTACTTTGCTCCCTGTTGAAAGAAAACTCAAGCTGCTTCTCCACGGACTTGAAAATAGTAGTTCTTTTGGATCTTAACCGGTATGGTGGAGAAGCATTAAATGTTTTGCTATCATTTAGCTTATCATCACAAGGACTTTCATGACAAGATCTCTGAAAACTGCTGCTTCTATTCCCAACTTTCTCAACTTTGTTTGATGATGTAGAAGATTGAGTTTCAGTCTTTCTCTTTCTCAATATAGAAGGGGTATGCGGGAAGCTTTTGGCTGCAATTTTCAAAATAGACTCAGGAGTCTGTGTGAATAATTCATCAGCCCTTACTCTAGGCGGAGTGAAAAAGGCGACTGGTGACAATGTCAAACTACTGTTAGAATCATACTGCACCCAACAAATACTTTGAACGTCTGGATACAGTGGCACAAAACTTTCTAATTGAGGTGGTTCATAGTAAAGGGGACCATATTCTGGAACTGGAGAGTGCAATGATCCCTGAGGCACTTCATACTTAACATTTTCACTGTGTGTTCTGCATTGGTCAAGCTTGACTGCTGATTCTGGATCTATCTCAATAGAGTTTACTTGAGACGACAGCTCCTCATATCTTATGTCTTCATAATCAGCAGACTCCTGTTGTGGACAACTAGTTGAAACACCAACACATTGGGATAAGATTGCAATCTCTGTGTTATCTTTACCAACTACTTCTAGTTTACATCCATCCCCAATTCCTGGTGAAGTTGCTGTTAAATCTGATCCTCTAGTGAAGCTGTCAATGAGGTTTCCAGTGGAAGCTGTTGTGCTTAAATCTTTCGAACCATTTTGAAGTCCATTTTTGGCTACTGGTGGAAGGTTCCCAGTGGCCAAATAAAAGTCTAGCTTTTTCTTCAGAGAACTATTCCAATGATTCTTGATTGCATTATCAGTCCTGCATTATTTTCAAACTTTTAATCAAAGATACTCAAATTCCAACGAAATTCAGATTCCACAAGATACCCTCAACCAAAAGGGATATACCTAAAGAAGATTGGAACTTATTAACACATTAGCGAAAGAGCAAGGTTTGGCTCAATGCTCTTCAGCTTTTGACTCGGCATAAAGAAGCATTTAGCAAGTAGCATTTCCCCACTTTTCTTAACCTCTTTCACCTCCTCCCCCCCGCGAAGATAGTGGAACGGCGGAAGGAATCACAATAACTAGTGGGCTAGATGAAGTAGAATCTCAGAAAAATGAAAGAGAACAGTTCAATTTGCACTTAGAACAGAATTCAACGTAGCAGCCATATCTTATTTTGTTTGTTTTGTTTATGGGACATCCAAATCGTATTTCTGAAGTAAAATTCCTAGGTATATAAACATAACTCTTAAAAGTTATGCATTTCACTAAATTCATACAAATGGAAAAACACATTCCATAATGAATGCATACCTGCCAGGAAGAACCTTGGCGATTTCAGCCCATTTGTTTCCATGAACGCGATGAGCATTCATGAGAGCTAGTTCCTCTTCCAATGTCCACGCATCTTTCTTTATGTTAGGATTTAAATGATTGTGCCACCTAAAGAGTCACAAAGCAGTCAAGTTGCATACAGAGGATGATCAAAAGTATTAAAATTTCATACTTCAAACTATAGAGAGATGGTCCAAAAAGATTTGATATTAACCACAAAAAGTGCAGTGGTGAACCTATGATAAAATCAGAATAATCACATGTATATACTCCTATGTTTATGTGCCTGTGTGAATGGACAAAAGAAACAATGAGCTGTGTAACTTATTACCTCTCACGACACTGTTTCCCAATTCGACCAGGTAATGACTTGGCAATGACAGACCACTTTGTGGGCCCATATTTTGCTACCAATTGAACAATTTTTTCATCCTCCTGAAATGAAATAATGGGAGTTTCAGTTATATAAGAAGACAGTTCTTACCTAGATAAGACATTAGACTCAAAGTTGGGCAGCCATGAAGAAAATAAATAACGAAACCGCTAACCAACCTCTTGAGTCCATGGTCCCTTGACAAGTTCTGGATTAAGAACTTTTTGCCATCGGTGAAGGCACTGCACTTCTGATCTATCTGGAAAGAACTCAGCTGCATAAAGTGGAAAGGTTTGACATTTTAATAGATATTACTTCTGTCTCGTCAGTTAAATAAACAGATGCAGACAGCAGCAGTTTCAATTTCTAAGCAGTTTCCCAACAACCAAGGCATATTCAGCATTTCACTTAAGCACCAGAAAACAGAAGTCACCTATCCCATCCCTCTGCCTCCTGATGCACCAATCACACCACAAACACCAAAGGATAACAGGAAAGGGGGGGGTATTCATATGAACCTACAAGTATATTTCTACCCCATATATGAACATATTTATATGTACTATTAAATTGTAGAAGTCCCTGAACATTCACAGAGCTATAAACCAGAAGAAGTGAATGTTGCAGTACTCAGCTGAAGAAATGTATCCCTAATTCCATTGGAAATGCATGGAAAATGAAACACTTTTAATCCACTAATGTTAATTCATAGCTGAACATCATAGTGCAAAAGAGTACCTATTTTTTTCCAGCACTTCCCTTTAAATGCCGCAACAGCTCTTTTCAGTGTATCATCCTATTAATAATTAAAGAATTGTTAAGTAAACACAACATTACCAACTCAACCATTCAACCAGAAGTAGATGTGACAATTGATTTGTCAATGAACAGAAAATACATGCTTTCAGGGGCAGAAAAATACTAAATTGATTCAGGAAGAATAAAAAATCAGCGTTTCTATATGAAGGATATTCAACTGCTTCAAGAAGCAAAAGAATCAGAGTTTCAATACATAAGATACTTCATCAGCATACAAATTTCGTACCCTAAGATGATAAAACGCTTCCTAAAAGTCTAACCAAACATGAACAGCATATAAAAAATATCAAATCCTATACTCCCAACCCCAACTGGTTAATGAATATTTACTTACCTCCTCCGGAGTCCAACCCCCTTTTGCCCTCCTAATTGGCCCCGTGGTCCTCCTAAAAATTTAAAAAAGGCACAAGATTAAGTTCACAGTGTTTAGAAAAAAATAATAAAATTGAATGAATTTAACTAGTATAATCAATTAGAAACAGTAAAAAGCCTAATATTTGTGTCATTGCTTCTGAATAAAAGAGAAGTTGCACAGAAAAGAAATCTTTTCATTCAGCAGTTGCGACTACTTGTGTGCAGAGAGCATCAGCTATCGGTAGTTTCCTCTTCATTTTCTTAATGCAGTATAACGTTACTTTGACAATCCAATTTATCTGAATTTCATTCAAAAGATTTTTAGCACTTTTTCATGTAAGCATATAGAATATTACATGTAAATAATCTACAATGAAAAACCATTTCCAGCCAATCTTTTACTTGTTACATTTAAAAAAATTAACAGAAAAAATGCTAATGTGTAACTTCTAAAGACTACAAATTCAGATAATCTCACCAACTCTCACTTTATTCAAACTTCACCATCTTCAAATGATCTCAAGTATATTATGTAGAGTTAATTTAAGTACTGTTAGATGGTACTCAAATTTTCTTTGTTCAGCCAACTTCTGAAGGCAATCAGACTTTAATCTTCTTGCAATTAGGAAGAAGCTATATTCTTCACCAATCAATTTAAATGGGTTCTATCTCAGTGTGGTGACTATCACTCCCCAGGAAACCCCAATTAAAACAGAACTAAAAAGGCCAAGGTCTTACCTTTCTGCTCAAGTAAAATGATACTACCTCCATTCTATAATATAAGGTTAAATTAATTTTTCACACATATTAAGAAAACATGAAATCAATATGGTTTTTTTAGTGAAATACCTACAATACCCCTTCATTAGTTTTAGTAAATTCCATCTTTCAAGACTTTATCTTCTCTCTCCTCTCTCCTCTCTCCTTTCTCCATATTTCAAGGCTTTGTCAAATGTGAATGAGTTTAAAAGTTTTGAGAATTACTAGATAGTGATGCATTAAATGAATAAGGGTATTCTTGAGAAAAAAGGTATATAAAGGAAACGTAGTCTTATATTATGAAACCACAAATATGGCAACTTAACCTTATATAATGAAACGGAGGTAGTATTCCATATCACATTCATAAAAAACCTTATTTCCCATTAATTGAATAATACAAAAATGTTAACGTAATTATCCTTTTTGATGTAGTGCAATACAGCCTTACTGATACATATTCATTATTGCTCAATCCTGTACAACAGTATAAGAATACAAATATTTCATTTGATATCTTTGTTGAATCTTTTGAAAACAGCACGACAGATAGTTCTTAAAATAAATAGGATTAAACATTTTGAGAAAGATAGGTCTACAGCCGGTCAGTTGATGGATATTTTCATGAAGTACAGAATTCCTAAGATCAAAGTTACTCTAAGAGCCAAACCTTCACAAAGAATCAAATCCAATAAATCATGCCAACTAATCATACTCGCACAGAAATCCAACATCTGATTCTGATATGATTATTCATTTTTCTTCTTCTTCAAATGTCTTGCAATGATTTTTTAACTTGTGCAAAAATTGAAACAATTATCTAAAGGTTCTTTTATTTAATGAATTTCACATCCTTCCAACGACGGAATCATGATAATTCAGGAGAGAATGGAAAATACATAATACCTGTGAGACGGTGATGTGGGTGTGGGGCTACCAATCCCTGGGGACTTAATGGTGACACTTTCACTATTTTCAGAAACAGATGAGGTTGAACCAGCTGCTGATTGCTTATTTTCCAGGCAACACTCATCTTTCACCTCAGCCATCTTCCTTCAAATCATCACCTTTAATAAACCCAATTGTTGAATGATTAAGACAGGAAGAAAGATATTCTCATAGACAAGTAGTGACGAGTAAATTCACATAAAGCACCAAAGCCCTTCAATCCAGTCAGAGGGATTCATCAAAAGGAGAGGTGAATAACAACTACACTTCAGTATAAACCCCAAAATCCTAATAAAAAAACGTAATGCCAAATCTATCCTATAATCAACAAAATTAAACTCAATCCAGATCTCAAAAAACAATTTTGCGATCAAAACTTGATTCAGGAAACGTCAATCAGACTCCAAAATAGTAATAGAAAAACAATTCTAGCTTTAGCAAATAGGGTGGAAGTAGAAACCCAATAGAATTCAATAAACCGCGAAGTTGGCTCAATCAGATAATAGCATAGCTAAAAAATCACCATAAAGCGGTTGAATTTTCCACCAAAAATTATCAAGAACATCAACAAAAACTCACCTCAACACTAGAGAAGTGGCGGGAATTCAAATCCAGCTCATCAAACCCTAGATAGAGAGAGACCCACGAGGAGAAACCTCTGAGTTTCTGGAGAGAGAAACAAGATTTCAGCGTTCCTTTCGAAAGAACCTTGCCCGTTGAAACAATAAGAAAGAGAGAGAGAGAGAGAGAGAGAGGGGTTTGTGTGTGGAATTTTATATTAGAGTAATTTTCGTATATAACGAATATCACCGACGGTGCCGTTTTCTTTCCGTTAAGTGTGGCTTTTTTGGGCTTCGAGGGGTAATAGAATGCCGTCAGGGTTATAGGCGGTTAACAGTTTCACGTGTACGTTTGGAGACAAAGTTTGAACCTCAAACGGCACACTGCACTTATGTGGAAGGGTGGGGGTGGATTTGCTAAATATCGAGCGGGTGCACAGAAATTAATGGTTCCCGAATTTGTTTGGACCGTTAGATTTTTATCGATGGCTAAGAATTTAACGTGACCATTTTTAGATGTACTTATGATGTCATATTGCGGATTATCGACGGTGAAAAGAATGTTGTTCTGGCACCAGGTCAGCCATGATTTCGTTTATGAACTTTTAACGGATTAGATCAATTGATCTGTGTACGTTTCTCTTCCACCATTTTTTTCTTTCTCACTCTTCCTCCTTTCCTCTCTGCATTTCCAGTTTCAAGGGCTGACTGAAAATTTTCTCATTTTCTTACTATTTATTTGTCTTTTATCTTTTTTATCTTCAAACTTTAGTAACTTCTTCCACTAAAATTTTTCAATTTTTTTACCTTATTAGTGAATTTTATTATTAATCCTTTCATATCTAAAAATTTCTTTCCTTTTTCAAGAAGCGACATTCACGCATAAACCAAACCTGAACCCTTTTTGCTAAGTTTCATATTGATTTTGACTACTTTTAAGACTATTGATTCGTTCAAAATTTTGTAAATAGTTACTCATGAATGTAGGTATTGAGCTTGTCTCGTCGATGAAGTTAAGAGGAAATGTAATGACAAGGGTGGAGTAGTTATTATTAGTTTGTTTTCTTTCTTATTTGGTGTCATAAACCCACTTAATATGCTTAAGTATGGTTTATTTTCTGTAACCATCATAATGTGTTTTTTTACACTATTATCCTTATGTGTAATTTTTCTTACTTTTTAATGAAGCTTAATTTATTTAGAAAAAAAGCAAATATTACTCCCTCTGTGTTTTCTTCTTGTCACGTGGTAAGAATTCTAGATTTTTTTTAATTGTCGAAAACAATGCAATTTTAATTAAAATCTTCCTATTATACCCTTTCAACATATTAACCTCTCTCACAATCCTTGTATAATAGAAAAGTGTAATTACTCTTACCAATAATTTTTATCATTGTCCAATATCTATTCCAGCCATTATTCATCATCCGGATAAGTTTAAGTTAAATTTTAAAATTTTCAATGTCAATATATTAGGTGAGAGGTATGTCACGGATAAATAGACTATATACACAAAAGATTTCTTGAATTTCGTATTTTCTTAATTTGTATGATGCCCGAAACGTGACAAATAAAAATATGAATGGATTAATAGTAACTAAAAGTAGTATTTTTCCCTGTCATAAAGGATAAGATGAGTATTAAAAGGAGGAAAGAGGGAGAAAAATAAGGATAGAAATTAGTTTGTAGAGTTTTTTTTTTTTTAAAGAAGTAAAGGAAAATTAAGGAATTAGCTTTAAATTAAACTAGTTTGCAATTTGTGCTATGGCGCGCGAAAATCTATCTAGTCTAAAAGGTATTTGTAATAATGAAAATTATTTATATTTAAAAAATTAATTATGTATATTAATGGATTCGTATATAATATATATGTTGCAAGATATAATATTATATACTTCTATTTTTGTAAATGAAACATAATGTCTTTTTTAAAAAGATTTATAGAGGATATTTCTTTTTTTTTTCTATACTAAATATAAAATAAAGTCTTCAATATAAATTCTTGGAGATTTTTGAAGACATTGTAACATTATTATAAAGTTATATGAGAAGATTACAATAGAAAGTAGGTATGTCTAACCCGCCCCTGAGGCATATGTTAATATGGATTAACTTTCCAATTTAAGTTTCCTTAGAAGGTTCAACAATTTCTATAAGATTTGACTATCATATATATAACATGGTTTATTCATATATAGTATATTTTATCTGTATTAACATGTGCCACAAGAGCACGCTTAGACAGACCCTAAAAATATAACATGATTTTAGAAAACTAAAAATTGCAAATAAGTCATCATCTTAACAAGTTCTTCTATAGGACTAAGGCCCAAAAAAAAAAAAATATTCATAAAAGAACAACTTGCTGAATAATACATTTTCTTTAGTATGAGAAATTTACCCAATTACAGAAATATTATGTGAATTCTGATTGTGAAAATGACTTAAATAGACTTATTTTTTTTATTATATCTTTTAAAAGTGGAATATAAGAGTTTGATAAAAGAAATTTCGATTGGATTTCTCTTTTGTTTAAAGATTTAAAATATGATACATAAATAATTATGTATAATTAGGAGCCGACATCATTATAAAGTTATGTATAAGAATATAATAAAAATATGAAATGTTTTCTGAAAGATAAGAAGAAATAAAAATGTAACAATGAATAACAAAAATATATTCTAATATTTTCTAGCAGAATATCACATTCTTGCAATATATTGTTTTAGTTCTTGACAAATGCGTATAACCATATTGCCTCTTTGAGTAAAATTTTGGAAAATACATTATCAAAATGTTTTCTTCTAATTGCCAAAATAAATGAATATAAATCTTTCTATAAAAAGAAAAAAGTAAATACAAAAAAATTAAAAAAAATTGTATAACTCATAACTATTCAGAGTTCTTTGAAAAAGAAAAAGAAAAGAGTGGGATAAAACATTAACATAAAAAGCTCATTACCCTAATGAGTTCTTCAAAACAACATTAACATGAAAAGCTCATTACCATAGTGATTTCTTCAAAACAAGATAAATTATTAGTATGGGCAAATCTCAACCCTTAGATTTTTCCAATCATAGTCTCTTTTAGTATATAGGTATTGATGAGTATCGGTTATGTTACGATTTGCACTACGCGCGGAAAATGCTAGTCTCAAAAACATTTTGTAATAATGAAAATTATTTTTATTTAAAAAATCAATTATGTACACTAAAAGTATATAATACATATGTTTCAAGATACAATATTATATAGGATAAAAAGTCGATTTTATACTTTATTTGGCAATTTTTTTTAAAAAATACCACTAAAATAGCTATTTTATTTTTCTGAGTATTGATAGGTAGGTCTAGACCGAGGTGATTAATCGCCTTGGTAGGGCCAAATTCATAAAATCAACAAAAATAGAGTGATAAGATTACTCAATTGTACTTTTACTAATTTTACACGCTGAATTTGAATTGCGTTTGAATTTTAACAAGAGTGAAGAGTACGGCGGCTCTTTTTACGAAAGTTTGGCAGCTTTTTGATTTCAAATCACATCCAAATCGTCATCTGTCTACTCTAATGCATTAATTCACTCTCTTTCGCCTCGTCACACCATTCATTATCTTCTCCTTCATTTTCTCTTGGTAAAGTAAAGTTAGTTGAGAGTTTATTTATAACATCAAGCTAATGAGCTTGCCAGTGTGAATGTTGGGCTTACTGCTCACCCAACGACCTTACCTTTGACTATTCTTCTCACACTTAATTTAATGTTCATTTTATTCTCCTTTATTTTTTTACAGTAATTAAAGTTATTTTAGAATCGCCACCTTTTGGCTAAATTGATTCTCGCCAAGTTTTTGTTTCTACCTTCATCATCCACACGAATCAAATGGAAGAAATAACTATTCTTTTGATGCATTCTAATGAACATTCTATTTATGCAATCAACAACCCTAGCTCCAATGTTCAACCTCCTCACCTTCTGAATATAGTTCTTGCAATCTCTAAGTAGACATCCTAATTTGTCTGGTCCTCCAGTTTGTACCTCCAAAATGCTCACACTCTTGCCGGGCCTTTGTCCAGCCGTGTCGTGCCTTTCCAGTTTCCTGTTCCTATTAGAATTTAGACTTCCATGAGTAAGCATAAACTTGGACATAGATGGGTATAATCCATGATTATGTTGTTCCATAACCTTTGAGACTTGCCACATTCTATTATCTCTCAAAATTACACACAAATATGAGCATGGCATTCTATCCTCTTTGACTGCTTGTAAATACTAGCTTTTCTACTTCTACCACAACTAATAGTTTGATACTTTCTGAAAGGACGCTTTTACATATCAAAAAAACAAAATTAACCATCACTATTACATAGGTCACTCTCCCGTCTTCATGGAAAGAACTCAACCTTGCTATCGTCATAAAGAACCACATAGCCATCTTGAAAGAAAGTGTTATCAAGTAGACCCCAATTTATGTGATTTAGAATTTTTAATGAAAACAAATCTTCGTATCCATCACCCAAGGATCTTGCCTTCAATAGGACTTGATTTTCTTCAACAACATGTATTTTAAGACTCTGTTCAATTTCAGCTTATGGAAACTCTTTGACCTTTGGAGACTGTTCAACTATTGATGACTCTATGAATTTAATCTTTGATTGACCTTGTCCTTGTCTGTCATGGTTTAAAACTCCACATTTAATCCTTAATGCTCATTTCACTAAGCTCTAAGCCTTGATCGGTTGTAATCCTATTCTCGTTCTATTTTTACAATTACAATCCCACTAAACATTGACCTCATAAGAGAGAGATTTTAGCACAGATTGAAACTTCTCTTCTTCTCTTACACATTGGAATAGAACAATGATTCCACTTCTTGCTCCCATGCTTCATAATTATAAGGATCAAAATTGTCCCAGAAAGGAGGTAATTTCAAATTCTTGTAACTAAGAGGTGTTGATATAGTTCCCGAAGTTTGAGAACTTCTTCTACAATTATACCCTCCATAGCTATAACTATCATTATACTCATTATACATGTTTGTACTACCATAGCTATGCTCATAATGATCATAACTATCATAGTATCTTTCAACATCTCCTCTTCTTTTATGGAACCTTCATCTATTTTCGCATAATTCCCTCTATTTCTAACTTCATTCCTTGGAAACTCTCTTATAAGATCTATCATTATAACCATTTCTAGTTCCAAATGTATTGTCCTCATAGCAATCATAAGAATTATACTCAAAAGTTCTAACATAAGGAGAGAAGTTACCATATCCCCATTGAGTATGAGAAGTGATATGTCCTCCAATGTTGCTTTGACCTCCATGCTCCATAGAAAGATTAGTAATGTTCCCTCGCATTTCCTTCATGTCCTTTCTCATTAGTTGAAGCTCTTGCATGATAACCTTCATGGGATCCAAGTTGGAATGAGAACTTCCACTAGTTCCTCCATTGTAATGAGTAGGTAATTGAGCTTCCATAGACATGATTAAACCTGCAAATTAACCAAAAAAAATAATAATAATAACAAAAGAAGGACCTCACAATCACTGCTTAAGTGTATACACTCTTTTGATGATCACTCAATTATCTTATGTTTTGCTCTCTTATGGCTTTTAATGAAATAGGCTCACCCTCTTGCTTTTTTCCAAACTTTCACCTCACAAGAGTTCTTTGAGCCTTCAAACTTCCTCCACCATAACCATCTAAGGCAATCAACCAAAGATGGACTTCAATTAAATACTTAGTTGAGATAGTAAAAGAAGTTCAAAAAGAATTTTCAACAAACACTTAGTGTGCAAGAGTTTTCAAAAATTATCCATGAGCAAATTAAGCCAACAATATCAATTGATCACCATAAAGAATGGAAAAACCACTGAAAGAAGCAATCAGAATCCAAAAAACAATGAAATGAAATGAAATTAAGCTAAACAAAGAAGTAAGAGTACTAGAACCAAATTTTCTAGAAAACAAAGGTCAATAACACCCTATCACAAAAATCACGATAACTTAAAATGTATAATTCCAAATCAGTCAAATTAATCTAGAAAGAACCACAACCCGATGAGGATGAATTTAAGCAGAAATTTCGTCCAATTTCAACAGGTATAACACAAGATATGATCAGTCTAATCCACATTTTTCAATAGATCTGGTTTCTGGATACCTTCACAAATTTGATCCATTGATCTATCAAATCAAGTCCAAATCCAGTGAAACCAATTGCAATATGTCAAAAACTCATAATAGTTGAGATCTATATCAAATTTTGCACAAACAAAGCAATACAACTTCGGATCAAGATAATCTTACGACATTAATTTTTCTGTCCGAGATTTTCATGATCTTCATGTATTTTTCTATAGATCATTATATACTCTTTTTTTTTATGAATTTTTCAAAAAATAAACATAAAATTGAGTTTACTTTGAATTTAGCTTTGATACCAAATGATATGATTTAAGATCTTCAATGAAACCAAATCTTTATATCCATCTCCCAAGGACCTTGCCTTCAATAGGACTTGATCTTCTTCAACAACATCCACCCATAATTCAACCCAAACTATGAATTAAATGTATATGAAGATAATCTTTCCCTCAATTGCAAATCAAACATTAGGGCTAGTTTCCCACTATGCAATTAGATCAATAGAAAAAGACCTAAGCTCGGGAATAAATCACTAGGATGTGATCCTCATAGAATTAGGAATTGTGATCAAATTAAGAACCCTTGGATCAATGCAATCCAAGTATTCAAATAAAATCAATCTAGAAAATGATCAAACCCTAGATGAAGTTCAAGGAGAAAGTCTAAAAACTTAACCCTAAGAGAAAAACTCTCAAATTTCATATATCATCAAAAATTGTTTACAAGAGAAGACATAATGAGATATTTATAGAAAAACCTACTCCTCTTTCTAAACCTAATTAATGATTAAAAGACCTAATTATCTCTTAACAAAGTTAGTTACAAAACTTGGAAATAAAAAAACCAAGAATTAATCCCAAAATTAGCTAAATTGACTAAAACTAAAATATACTCTTCAAACCCCTGTTCTATCTCAAAGCCTACTGGGGATGGTAGGGTAGGAACCTACCATTGCCGGTTGGTAGTCTTCAAAACTACTTTTCAACCCAAGAGTTACTGGGGATGGTAGGGTGGGAGCCTACTATCATCGATAGGCTCTGTTCTTCCCTTTTCCTTGCTTCTTCCGTTATCTATGATGGACTAGAGCTTCTAGTTTGATTCTGTTGAGCTTCTTAGGACTTTAATTTGTCTTGGAAGTCTTGTAAACTCTTCTAAGCCTTCAAATTGAATCATGAATCCCTCATTTTGAAACTTTCAACCATGATGTCTTCAATCTTTTAATGCAACTAATTGCTCCTCCAAAACTTTTTGAACGGTCCTTTGTCAATTTCATATCACCAGTTGATGTAAGCTAACATAGTGTTCACATCATTGACAATGAGGTTGCAGTAGAGGATGTGTCCACTACCTCACTTCGAAAAAGTAGAAGCGGGAGAAATGTAGACATAGTGTGCGGAAGTACCTATAATAGACGTGTTGGTAATACATTTGTTCAGTAGTAAGGGGTGGACAACTTTGTAATACAGGTCATAGTAAAGACTGTAGGGGCCTTCATGTTCAAACAAAGTAAAGTAGATGCAGAACATAGTGTAGAACATCATAGAGTTTACATTTGTTTGGTGACAATACCGAATGGCACACCCCAGAAGCACAACAATGGAAGTCACTACCTGTGTGGTTGTCATTAGGGTAATGGTAGATAATGCCACATAAATCCACACACAACCTTTTATGAAAGGGAACACGAGCAGTATCATGATGCTGAGCCATAGTAAAATAGGTTCGAAGATTATAGTGAAAAAGGCTAAGTTTTATAGGGATAAAGATTCATAGTAGTTAAGATGCAACAGTTCGAAAACATTACTAGTTTGCATTTACTATATCCTGAGCTAGGTAGGTGCATAGTGGGATTATTTACTATTACATGTTAATGGAGCTTGCTTATTGACCATTGCGAGCTCACCATTTGTCCATTGCGCGTTATTTTTGTTTTGACCGTTGCCTTTTCTATGGAGCTGCCTTTTTACCGTTGCGTCTTAACCAAGTAAAGAACACGAGCTCACATAGACTCAACAGTGTCATGGGTGTTTCAAACTCACTTATGTAAGGGCGGCTAGCTCGAGAGCTCGAAGTAAATAGAATTTTGTTAAAGACCTTTTGCTCACATCTTGGTTGAAAAGTTTTTGGCCACTTCTTCATCACAAAATATTTGTTCAGTTCTTGATATTTTTTTATGAGTTAGTATTCGTAATAATGACTATAGGTTATGAACTTGATGATTCAAATATATATATATATATACAGAGGACACGGTTACATAGCAAAAAACTAAAATAACCTATACTATTACATAGTCTACTCACTGGCTACCATCTTTCTCACGGATAGGCGACATAAGTTGGATGAAAAAGAATGAAGACGTCGTGGGGCCTTGTGCTGTCTATTGAACCCAAACTTCAGTAATATAACCTTACCACATCAGCGGCGATTACATTGCAGTGCATGTCATATTTCCACTGCCTTACCTCAGGAAAGTAGAAGTAGAAGAAATACAGACATTGAAGGTGGAAGTACATGAAGTACACTTCACGTTGAAGCTAAGCTTCAAGCATCATGGGGTGGCTGACACAGAAGTAATGCTTGTAGTAAAGAGCGTAGGGGCCTTCATCTCCAAACCGGGTCAAGTAAATGCATAATATGGTACACAATGTCATAAAGTTGATAATTGTTTGGTGACAATACTGGACGACATAGCTAAGACACACAATAATAGAAGTCGCATTGCTACTATCACGGTAAAAATTTGGCATATGTCGGATGAACCCATTCACCTTTCTATGCAACCATTTACAAAAGGACCATGAGCTGCATGAGGAAGTTCAACCATAGTAAGAAAGGTTGAAAGATGGTGATGTAAATGCCAAGTTTGGGAGATGACCAAAAACATAAGCTTTTCACTTTTTAAATAGAATGAAAGTCAGAGTAGTAATTAGGATTACAACCAATCCTAACCGCTGCATTTACTACAGTAATTGTGATGCAATGGCTTTCAAACTTGTGACACCTATATATGATCAGGTGCGTAATGAGTTGTTTATCGTGTTAATGTGTTTATGGAACTTTCCCAGAAATTGAGGTGCATATTTGTGCCACATCATTTTCATCAACAATCAATAGTCGAGCTTGCTTTTTTACGAGTTGCTTACTATAGAGCTCCTCTGTTAGCTATTTACATTAATCGAGCTCACCTTCATTCCATTCCATTTAGTATTCATAAGCAATTGAATAAGTGATTCGAGGTCCCCTTCATTCCATTCCATTTAGTATTCATAAACAATTGAATAGGTGATTAATTTCATGAATGAATAGATGCATATTGAAATGATAAAATAGAATAGAGTTGCTTTCAAATTTTATATTCACATAATATTCATACTAATATATTTCATATTCATCAACAATCAACAATTGAGTTTGCATTTTTATGAGTTTCTTATTATTCAGATGGTCTGTTTAGCTATTTCTATTAATCAAACTCGCCTTCATTTCGTTCCAATAAGGATTTATAAACAATTGAATAGGTGATTAACTTCATCAAACTGGACTATATGCATATTGAATGGTAAAACTGAAGAGCTTTGCCTTGAAATTTCATATTCATATAATATTCACACTAATATATTACGAGCATCCAATGCTCTAACGGTTACGAAAACTTGATTATGGGTTAGAGCAGAGGACACCATATAATCTATTAAAACATCTATTGGATATTTTAGATAAAAAAAAAAAAAAAACATATTCTTATACTATTCATACTCATATTATAATTAGATGGAACTAGACACTCAGAATCCCATGAAAAGTGTGAAGTCGTCGGGGATGAAAATATGACCGCTGTTGTTAGTTGATTTGTGCCGTTTACCCAAAGTTCAAATTATTTATGTGGTATGTGCATCCAACACTCTAACGGTAACAAAAGCTTTATTGTGGGTCCATTTGGATGCCTCGGAGAAGTAAAAGCGGAAGAAGTCTAGGCGTTAGGGCTTGAACTTCATGTAGTAAATAGAGTGACTTATCTTATGATTCCACACTTGCAGCGGGTGGGTGATACTGAAGCACCACTCATAGTAAAGAGTGTAGAGGCCATCAGCTTCAAACAATTTCAGATAAGTGCGCAAAAAGGTGGAGAAGTTCATAAAGTTGACTTTCTCTCGGTGATAGTATTAAGCAATAAGGCCCAGATGCCCAGTGTAAAATTTATTTTAATACCATTATGGTTGTGATCTGGGTAATGGCTGATGACTCTGCCTAACTCTCTACGTAACCGGCTGAGCATGGGAACATGGGTACAATATGGAAATTTATCCATATGAAAAAATTTTCAAATGAATAAAGGGTGAGTTTGATCAAAATGAACATCCCTTTTCTGCTTTTAATATAATGATGAAGATGCAGAGTACTTATGAAGACGAGTAATTTAATGCAGCATCGCTTCCAATAAAATTGATCATTTAATGTAGTAATAATAATGATGCAATAGATTTCTTTCCTTTGAAGTTTTGCCGATCATAAGCTCCCCGTTTTGTTAGTCATGCTTGCTATCTTTTCCGTTGCCTACGAATCGAGCTAGTCTTTTTCATTATAATTGTTTGGCGAGCTCGTCTTCTTTCTTGTGCGACACAATGTAGCTCAAATTTTTAACGTTGCTGGTTGATTGAGCTCATGAACGTAGATGATACATAAACATTTCTCCCAAATTATATGGCAAGGTCGCCTTGATGATACATATTTATTATAATGTCTTGATTTTTAGTTTTTGAGTAGGCCTAAAAAAGATAGCATTTTGAAACAATGTTTAGAATTTTATAGCATGAAAAAGGTGGATTAATTGGAACTTCGTGTCCATTTAATTTGCAAACAACTAAAACCGTAACGAGCTATGAAACTTATAGTTGCTTTGTAATTGAGTTTGTCATCTTAAAAAAGTCTTTACATTAATAGCCTGAGCTCGAGTAGATTCAACAATTTCTGTAGAGCTCGCCAGTAGATAGGCATTTTTGGGTGGACACCATATGGTCACTTTTTTATCGTTTTTATGACTGAGTATTCTTTAACAATTACCAGATTTGTATAGTTATCAACTTCATGATTGGAAAAATTGTATGAAGAGAATATAGAGGGCTGATTAGTTCATATGGTCAATAATGTTAATATTAAAAATGGGGGACACTAGCTTTTTACATAGTAAAATACAAAAATTACATAATCTACTTGCCATTGACTACACCGTGGTCATAGAAATAACACCTGACCATGCCGGCTTTCAATCCTGTAGCGGTCATGCCTAGCATCCTCGTCAGTAGACCCCAATTTTGGTAAGCTAAAACAATGGCCTCAGCATCGACAATGGCGTTGTTGTACATGTCTTGTGTCCACGGCCTCAATTCTAGAAAGTAAAAGCAGAAGAAAGAGAGGCATTGTGGGTGGAAAAGCAGGAAGTATACGCCTTGTCAAGTACAACCACAATACATGATTGGGTGGGTGACTCGGGAGTACTGCTTCTGGTAAAGACGATAGGGGCCTTCATCTTGAAACAAGGTAAGGTAAATGCGGAACATGGTGCAAAACGTCATAAAGGTGATATTTCTTTGGTAAAAATGCAGGATAGCATAGGTAAGATGCACCACAATGATAGCTACATTAATACTCTTACGGTAATACAAATTTGGTTCATGGCTGATGATCCCAATCAACTCTCTGCTGGGACCACAAGCTGCATAAGGAGGTTCAACCATAGTAAGTAAGAATCAAAGGTTCTTAAGAATTAATAAGGATAAAGAGTCAGAGTAATTAATATGCGCCGCTTTCATTACAACCGATCCCAACTGCTACATTTACAGCAGTAATTGTGATGCGATGGCTATCAAACTTTTGACAACCTATAGATGGTTAGATACATAGTGAGCTATTGTGTTAACGTGTTAATCGTAGTTGCTAATTGACTGACGTATGTTAATCTAGCTCGCCAATTGGCTGACATGTGTTAATAGAGCTGACGTTTTTATAGTCACTTTTTTGAGAGCTGGCTCGAGACCTCACTCCTTTTTGGAATATTAACTGTGTTAACGTGTTAATCGAGCTTGGCAATTGACTAACCCATATTAATCCAACTCGCCAATTAACACACATGTTAATATAGCACGATGTTTCACTGGTAAAATTCATATGAGCTGGCATTTTTACAGTTACTTTTCCTTAAGAGCTAGCTTAAGAGTTCACCGCTAAATAGAGCTAGCCAGTTTTGACGCCAATTTTGCTCACTTTTTTAACACCAATTTTCAGCTCACTCCCTGGCCACTAAGTTTTTGTCTCACTTCTTGATCTTTTTCTAAGTTCGTAATCTTAAAAGATTAATGGAGTTATAGTGACTAATAAGTATGAAAAAATTACACATGACTAATATTAATATTAAAAATAGATGACACTTTAGTATCTTTCATAGCAAAAATAACCTATTACATATCAAACCTGCCAGCGATCACGACGTGAACCAAGTGGCCATCATGAAAGAGAGTGTTGTCCGGTAGTCCCCAACTGTGGTAAGCATAAAGAGTGTTTGCATCAGTGGCGTGGATGTTGCACACCAGGCTCTATCTCCATCGTTTCTATTCAGAAAAGTAGAAAAGGAACAAATACAGACACTGTGGGTGGAAAACATGAAGTAGGTCCCTCCGAAATGTGCTTAGCCAATCACCACGGGATGGCTGACATTGTAGTACAACTAGTAGTATAGAGCCTAGGGGCCTTTATATTCAAACAAGGTAAGGTAGATGCGCACAATGTAAAAAAAGTTCATATTTTTGGTGACAATACCGAACGACAAATCCCAGACGCTCCACAAGGGAATTCACATTTCTACCATTCTGGTAGTAATCTAGGTAATGGTAGATAATTTCACCTAACTCCATAAGCAACCATCTACGCAATGGGGCAAGAGCACTATTAGAAAGTTGAGCCATAATAAAAAAAATTTCAAAGATTTGATGAAAAAGCTTAGTTTTTTCATCAAACCAAGAGGCATATTCTGAGTAATTTCTATTACAACTAATCCCAACAATTGTATTTACTGGAGTAATTGTGACGCGCTTATTATAGCTCGCCGTTTGACCATTGCCTTTAATATATATATATATATATCTAGCTTGCTTATGTTTTGTGTTAATCAAGTTGTGAAATGTATGGTTGCATCGTTATTGATGTCGTCAACTTAAAAGATTATTTAAACTTATAATGGCAGCACGTTAAGAGTCCACAAGTTGAAGGCTATGAATTAAGATGCGATGTGTTGATTACAACCAACCCCAACCACTGTATTTCCTGCAGTAAATGTGATGCGATAGCTTTCTAACTTCTGACCCCTATGCATAGCCTTTTTGACATTTGCATGCTCATCTACTCAATCATAAATTGTATGTTGTTTTAGGGTAAATTACAACTTCAGCAATTTCTCAAGAGTAGCTGTTAAATCAACAATCCTACAGTCATGGCTTCCTCTTCAACATCAAGCTCTATCAAAATCGTCCTCTAGAGTATCGATGACCAAAAATTCGAGGTATACGAGGGTGGCCAAGCAATCTATGACGATTCAACACATGATAGAGGACAGGTTAACTAGCAGCAGTCCTATTGTCATACCTAATGTTTCTGGCAACATACTTGCAAAGATAGTCGAGTACTACAAGCATGCGGTAATTAAACCACCCTCCGGTAAAAATGTCGTCGAACTGAAGCCCTTTTTTCAGGACTGGTGAATGATAATGAGGAAACCCTGTTTGGATTGTTGGTTGCTACAGATTACCTCGCCAAAAAAGAACTCTTGTTCCTTGCTTGTGAAGATGTTTTGGATTTGATTAAGCGTAGGGATCTCGAGCACATCTACAAGCTTTTCAACATTATGTTGGAATTTTCCCTAGAAAGGGAGAAAAAGATATGATGCACAAATCCGCGGGCTTTCAACTAAGTACTGTCTTTTTTTTTTTTTTGTTGATGTTGTTTGTTTGTTAGCAAAGATCCCTTTGTGCTTTTGTATTATTGTTGGTATTCTTAGTGATTATAAAAAATATAATTTGAGTTTATTATTGTTTTCTCATTGTTTTTGTACTGTTGATGTTTATCGTTGACTAACTCTTCTTATTCAAATTAAAATTTTGATTCATAGATAACATTCACTTGCTCGCCAAAACAAAGATAATATTCACTAGCTCGCCTGAGATGCCTACATATTTCAATTAAAAACTACACATTACAGATCAGACGTCATGGCTACAAACACAAAAAGAGAATGTTAATAAGCCAGAAACATAAAGATAATGTTTACTAGCCAATATGATAAATGTTTAGCCTCTTATAATACCCATACAACATGAGCCTCAGGGAGAAGTAAATAAGCCCAGTTGTACATAGAGGTGTCCATTTTGCCTTACGAACGGTAAAGCAGTAGGTTATATTGATTCTGGGCTACTATATGGACGGTAGACCTATCACGATTCCATTCAGATATAGTGAAGTAAAAACGGAAGAAGCTCAGGTGTGGTGGGTGGAAATATAGGATGTAATGGCATGATAAATCTCTCCATCCGCCATCATTACTGGATTGCTGATACGGAAGAACTGCTCGTGGTAAAGAGTGTAGGGACCTTCATCTTCAAAGAGGGTAAGGTAGATGTAAAACATTGAGCAAAATGTCACAATTAAAGCAATGTGATATTTCTACTGCTAAACGTGATTATTTCTGCTACTGCTGTTTGAAGAAATCAAAGCTAACAAAGTCTTTAGCCGAAATCATTGTTTAGTTGTTAGTCATGTTTGAGCTGGTTGTTCCTATTTTATTACCTAAGAACCATTCATGTATTTCCTATGTTTTCTACGATACTGCTATGTATCTTCTCATATAAATATGTCAACGAAATATCAGAAAGCAGTAAGGCCTGCATTATTCATTTTTCCTCTGTTTTTGTCTTTATTTTCTGTTTTGGTGTCAGAGCCTTCTCTTGGGCAAATATTTCTTCAACCTAAACCAAATAAATCATGACTACCCCTCTGGGTACTCTTAGCTCGAGTAAACCAAATATTTTATCTAGCAAAACAAAATTTTACCCACTCAATACAACGCAATCAAACTTGATCACACAAATTATCTTCTATGGGAAACCATGATAATGCCGATTATCAAAGTCCACAAATTAGATGGCTATGTTCTTGGCACAAACTTGTGTCCTCCAGAATACCTAACGAGAACTTCACAAGGAAGCATGATGAAAATACCAAATCCTAAGTATGAAGAATGGCTTTCAAATGATCAACTACTCTTGGGATGGGTATACAACACCATGAGTTCAGAAATAGCTTCACAACTAATGTGGAAATCGGCATCAAAGGAGCTTTTGGATGCAGCAAAGGAATTATCAGGTGCACATACAAGAGCCAGAGTTGTGTACTACTAAATTACAAAAAGGAAAGGAGGAATGAAGATGGAGGAATATCTAACAACCATGAAAGCTATAGCTGATTAATCTTACTCTAGCAGGTAATCTAATGCCGTTATCCGAATTAGTTGTTCAAATTCTGAGTGGTCTTGACATAGAATATACTCTAATTATCACTCTCCTCACTGACAAAAAGTCAGTATCATGGATTGAATTACAAACAAATTTGTTAATTTATGAAAGTAGATTAGAACAGCTCAATGCTTATCAAACAGAACACCTTCATGCGAATCATGCCACTGCTCATTGTAATGACAGGTCATTCAATTTCAACGCTGGTAGCGGACCGAATCGTTTCAACTATAGCAACAATGGTAGAGGTTGTTGAGGTAGATTCCGTGGAAGAGGAGGTAGAAGCAATGGAAACATACTCTTGTGTTAACTTTGTGATAAAGGAGGTCACACTGCCTCTATTTGTTGGAACAGATTCGATTACAAGTGATGTTTAAAATAGGACTGCTCTAAAATTAACATATAACAGGTAAGCGAACCTATCAATGTAGTACTAAAGGACCTATGGTTGTCGAACTCAGGGAACGTAGAAGCTCTAATAATGACGCTCTCTCTAAGATTTAATTAAAATAAAATAGTTTGAAAGCATCTTTAATACTTTAAAAAAATTTAAAAATAATTGAAAGCAAGTTTTAAAAAAGAATGTGTTTGAATGGTAGCATCCCTTAGCTAATTCATAGAAAACTTTGGAAAAATAGTTGAATCTTTGATCGGGTTTCACTTTTTAATTAGGATTAATCCTATCTCTAGGTGAAAACCCACTATTCCCTAATTGATTAGAGAAGAATCTCTTCTCTCACTAACTCAATTATGAACGATCAAAGTATATGAGTGATTACTAAATGACCTAGAAACTATAGCTATTATCTCTAATTAACTACCAAATTCCTATTGTTCAATTTTAGCCCTAGATTGTTCTTCTTTTTTCAATTCCAAACAACCTATTTGAAGGTGCCAATTACTGGTAAACTTAGCAACATAACAACACAATTGAACAACGATCAACAATTCATTCCATAAAATCCAATGAAACAAAACTATGATCATCTAGGGTTCAACCCTAGTTGAACACAAAAATAAACCCTAGCCATTAAACATCTTAGAAACCGTAAAATTCATATAAGAATTCATAATAAACTAGAGTTTAGAAGGCTTAGAAAGTAAAATTGAAGAATCCATGGTACCAGAATGTTGCCCGAACTCTTCTCCCGAATTCCTCGAAGAATCTCGAAACTACTCCAAAGAACGCCTTCAAATTAACTATTGAAACTTGAATTCAAGAACAAATTACCGATCTAAGTCGATTAATGGAAGTTTTTAGGAGGGATTTTCTCTTGAAAATTGCCTATCTTAGCTTCCAAAACCCTAGAGGAAGATAGATTAAAATTACATTAAAAGACTATTTAAAAGTATGTAGAAAATTGCATAATAAGTCCCTGCTGCGTGACTGGCCGAGTCCCCCTGCTTTGGCGGCCGGGTCTTGCTTTCTTGGCCGGGTCCCTTCACTTGGGTGGCCGGGTCCCCCTGCCTGCTGCATTTTGTGCATTTTTTCTCTTTTCTCGTCCGTTTATGCTCTGTATGTTCTCATATCACTTCATTCTTTATTCTAACTCATCCGTGAGATACCTATAAACAAAAGAGAAGAAACGGAGGATAAATATGCCATTTTATTACTAAAATACTTCAAAAATTGAAGATTAAATGTTGTAAAAATATGTATAAAATGGACATGTCACATTTCTCCACACTTAAGCGTTGCTTGCCCTTAAGCAACACAAACTAAAGCAACAACCCAAAGATGTAAGAACAAAACACAACTTTCCAACTAAAAATAAAAAACACAAAAACAAACAAAGTAAAGATAGACTTTTTAAACATAAGAAAAACGACACCACCACAATTGAACAAGTACAAACTTTACAAGAATCACAGAAAACTCATCCAAATACGAGTTACAAAACTTAAATGATTCACCAAACATCTCATGTAAACAATTATGAATCAACAGTGTATGTATGTGACTACTTATGTCAAGCTTCAACAAATGCAAAGAGAATGAAAGGAAATTGACAAAACAATTTACTTCAATGGTATTGCCCTTAAACTCAACTTTCCACTACATATTAGCTAATTGGTCCAACTAAAGTCATCCTTGGATTATGTAGGACTTTCAAGCTTGATGTTAGGCTAAGGACATAAAAGGATACCAAATGATGGGAAAGGAGAAACAAAATGCAAAGAGAAGAGAGCTTAATGAAACCGAAAGGAAAACAAAATCGATATCTAATCTAAAACCTTCAAGTTGCTTTTCACTCTTTTATACCCTTTATCCTCGGAACACTTTACCTCTCATTTGTTTCCTATTTCCAACAAATCACAACCTACCTAGAAATTTTGATTATTCTCAATCCTATATGAAGCAAAAGGAAGTTTCAAGGTAATAATAAGTGCATATATCTATTTTTTTTTCAAGAGAGAAACTCATACAAAGATATTTCAACTATTTACTTTTTCATTACTTTCTCTCTTTCTCTTTTCTTTCAATCTTCTTTTTCTCATTTTTTCTTTTTTTCTTTATCAACAAAACGAGATTGAGAATCACAAGTTTCGATCAACACATAACATTTTCATTCACTTCAAACCCCTCATTTGATTTCTTTGACACAAAATTTTTCCAAAATACCCCTTTATATAGAATACTCATCTCCACTTTCTCCCCCACACTTATCTATATACCTGACTCAAAAGCAACTTAAAGATACAAGAATTCATTAGCTCTTGCAATTAAGGTTTGAACGTATGAGTTTAAAAACAAAAATGAGAAGGGTTAAAACTCTTATGCAATTTAGGGTAAAAAGGGTACGAGGGATTTAACATTAAAGGGTAGGTAAGAAAAGGCTCAAACGGGTCAAAGATGGCCTAAGCCATCGTTTCCGGGGTCAACCTAAGCTAGACACAACTTTGCCTTAAGGTGTGACAAGGTAAATCTCAGGGCATGCATATAAGCAAATTATTGAGCTAATATCCAAAAAATTCACAAAGTATTTAAATAATAACAAGGCACTCGTATGTGCAAATAAAACATTAATTCATAAGAGTTCACACAAGTGCATGATATCACACAAAAGCTAAGCAACAAGTCTTTTCAAAGTTTCATGTGATAAAACTAAAACTTCAACAAGTTCTTAAACGGTGAGTTTGAAAAATGGCAAATCTTTTTGACTTTTAAATATTATGAAAAACTGAAAGGTAAACTACAAAGTAAAACAAAAATATTTATGGGTTTTTCAACTTTTAAACAAAGGGGAAAACACGAATTAGAATATTTTTGGAGTTGAGAATATTTGATTTTTGATTTTTAGCTCAAATAAAATTATCAAAAGAAACTAAAAGCCTTAAGAATGAAAACAACAATATTTTTAGAAATTTTCAAAATTTTTAATGGTTTTTTATTTTTATCTATAAGAAAAACTCAAATAACAAAAGAAAAGCCTAAACTAAGCATGCTCCCACACTTCAAACTACATTGTCCTCAATGCAGGGGCCACAATCAAATAAAAGAAATAAAAAGACTAAAATTGACAACAAATGAACAAAACACATGCACGAGAAGCAATCCCAAAAAGAAAAATGACCATTCTTGGGAAGCAGTCCCAAAAACTAAAAATGCAAGCACACATTGGAAGCAATCCTAACACGAAAAGATAAACAGACGTAATAAGAAAAAGAAATAAACAAAGACAATATAATAAGGGAAGCGATCCCAAAAACTAAAAAGTATAAAAGAAAATAAAATAAACTAGAAACAAAAATAAATATCAAAATAGAAACATAAAACTCCCTCATGCCATTGCACCACCATCACTCGATCCACTACAACCAATAAGAGTTTTAGTGGCAACTTTTCTGTGGCGCTATTTTATTTTGTCACAAATAAGAGTTTCATTGTGACAAAAATAATGAATGACACTATTGTACATATTAGTTGTGACAACCTACTTTTTTGTCACTAATATCATAGTATCTGTGACGATTTAGTATTTTTCACAATTTAGTTGTCACTAATAACATATTAACAGTGACGTAATTTATTTTGTCGCTTAAGTATTGTCACTATTAACTCCTGTGACAAAATATATTTTTATTACAGATATTTGTACTTATTGTGACGAAAATTTCTTTGACACTCAAATTTTTACTTATTGTGACGAAAACTAGTATCACTAAAAGATTTAGTTAGTCTGTAGCTATAAAATATTGTCACAGTAATAAAATTTTTACTGTGGTCATTATTACTCATTTTCTTTTACCAATTTTTTTACTTGATCATATATATACATTTTCTCTCATAATTGATGAAAGAAATATCGTAAGAGTAATTAGTTTTATTATCCTCTTCAGCACTCTATAATTTTATTGTCTATTATTTTTCTTCAACAATTCTAGCAAAAACTCGATTTTGTTACTAATATAACACTAGTGTATCTTAGATATATTTAATTTATATAATTATGTATATAGATAGATTTATATATATATTTAGTTAATTTACATTAATTTATAAAAGAAATTTTCAAGCATAAAATTCAATTTGAACCCTTAACTTGTGGTTTTCTATATAAATCACTATGTTATATTAGTTTGAATAGTGATTATCCACATAAGATATATATAAATATATATAAATAATGATAATTTTTTCCTACTTATTAATGTTGTGTGCTAGTATTAAGATATATATGCATAATTTTAAAATTTTACTTATCTTAAATGAATAAATGGTAAATAATCTTTTTAAAAAAATATATATAATTGATACAAATAATGCAACCTAGAAGAAATTTTAGAAGGATTGTTACAAAATAATAACCAATAAACATATTCTAATTAAAAGTGCTTATATATTTTTTTAAATTAGTGAAAGAAAAAAATGGTAGTGCATTAGATTAATTGAATATGTCTTTATTTATCAAATACTGAATATAACTTTTAATGGTTATTGATTTTGTTCTTTAAAAAAATGGTTATTAATTTTCTAAAATATAAAATTAGTTACTTAATAGTTTTATTTATATATGGTATATTAATTATTATTTTGTTAATTAGATTATTACATTGATGTATAGATTAAATATAATTAAAGTGAAAATATGACACAAAGGAATCAATATCATACTAGACAACTGGGAGATAGGTTCAAATCCCATTTTTAACAAATTTCACTAAAATATTTCCAAGGGGCTGCAAGGCCCCACAAATGCATCATCTGTATGAAATACTAGATAGCATGTCATCAGATAATGATAGGTTCGGTGAATGACATTATTAAACTCGACTTAAACTCTCTTTTTTCTGTTTATAATATGAATAGTGACAACGTTAATTTTTCATCACTAAAAAAAATTTAGGAGTGACAAGAATTTCATCATTATTTTTAATTATTTTAGTGTCGATGATGTTGTCACAAATATTCACATTTATTGTTACTACATAATTTTGTCACTTTTTCTTAAATTTATTGTGTCGAGAATGTCATCACAAAAATATTCAATAGTTGTTACATATCTCAAAAGTCATCACAATTTCATCAGTGACGGAGGTACTTGTGACGATAAGTGATGACCTCCAAAATTAGTCACAAACAGTAATAGTGACTAATATTGTTACTTATAGCGACAACTTTTGTTTTCACAAGAAGTGCAATTTCTTGTTGTGATCCCGCATTCGCGGAAAAGCGCCAATAAAGGTGGCTGAGCATCTCATATTGGCACTGCATCATCTCCTCCATACTTTGAAGTTGGTTTCGGATATTCTCTTGGTGGATGTGGAATTGATGTTGGATCTCCTCTTGCCGGATTTGGAGGTGTTCCAAACAATCAATCACAGGTTCGGAAATTGTTCTCCTCGTCATCCTCAGGCATCTCTGCTGCTCGGTCTTCCACTTCTTGTGCCTACGAATCGCCCCTCTTGAACTGTCAAGCGCCACCTCCTTTTATTTTCATCCGACCAGTAATGGCTTTGTTTAATGGTGGCCTCCTTGATTACGTCCGAGTTGGAGGTGGTTTCTCGCAATTCACCTACACAATCAACATGAAAGTGGTGAAACATACGAGATAAAAGCAAGGGAAAACCAATAACATTATCAGATATAGGGCTGCAAGCAACTTCACATAAAAAGAAGATGAGTAGAGAGGAGAGAGAAAAGGGAGAACGACTCCTTATCTTATCCATAATATAAAATCGATCATCCTCAAATCATTAGTTTGGTTAGGAGATTGAGGTTCAATATTTGTGCCTATGAGAAGGGAGGCGACCTTCCAAGTTCTCTCTAAACCATTGTATTTAACAATCTCTTTCCTACAGCTTGGGCCTGAACACCAAATCTGGCTAATGCCTCAGAATATACCCAATTCGGGTCCGTAAAAATGCTCATTGAGGCACTCTCATAGAATACCGAGTGTCCCTCATCAAGTATACCTAGAATTTGTGCGAGCCTAGCTCGGTCAAGATAAATCCTAACCCCTTTAACAGAAGTGGTGATGTCAGTCTTATATAGGTCGGATTTAAAGAAAATATTGGCATAAAACTCTCTAATGAGATTAGGTTAATAATCCCCTGTTATTGTAACTAACGAGTCCCACCCCGTAGCTCGATAGTGCTCTAAAATACCTACTTGACTCTCTAAAAGATCATGGACTGTGCCCTCAACCACAAGTCTATTTCGAAGTTTAGCATTGTACTACATTCTATTGGCCGCATCGGATATTCTATAAGGTAAAGAAAGAATAGGTTCGTTATTCGATGGATCGGCAGTTGTCCTACTTCTTTTATTAGGCGATGGAATTTCTAGGAGGCATGTCTCTAAGGAAGAAAAAGGGATGACTTACCAGAATACTCTCAAACAAGAAAACCTGCAAGAAAGACAATAAGCACTAACACAGGAATCAAGGGAAAAGAGGGAAAACACCAAAAACAAATAATAGCTCTTAACTCGACAATGTTCCAACCCCACTACTCAAAACGAACACACGAAGCTGATCACAAACGCATAAAATGGCGACAAATCAAAAATCAACTAACAAGTAATGTGACAAAAAACAAAGTATAACAGTCTAGAGTAACAAAAATGAGCTCAAAGAATTACTCTAGACTGCCTAAACAACGAAAACCACGACTAGTGGCTTTTAATCTCAAAACATAAATATGCTAATTGAAAAAAAATAACATAAGCAGACTATATATATAAAAAAATCAAACAGAAAAATATAAAACACCACCCGTGTGTCCTTAGTGTGAACAAATCGAGAAAAAATTTTCAACAGAACTATGCAACAGAAGAACTGATTAGCAATAATTATACTCAGCCAGTAGATAACCAACTGTTTTCACAATAGAACTCAGTAGATAGTGCTTGAATAAAAGTAAACAACAATCTCAACAACTTTAAACACTAAGTAAAAAGAGATATAAGGGAAAAAAAGAAGAAAACTCAGGTAAATTGTGGATTTGCTATGTTGCTACAGTCGTTGTTTCATGCTGCGCAGTAAGGATGGAAGGGCGGTGATGCCGCTGTCGTTGCTCGATGCTGCGAAGGCTGAAGTGCAGCATTGGTACTGCTCTGTGGAAAACATCAACTGGACAGAAAAACAGGTAGAAGAGAGGCGTGATGGTGTTGTTGGGTTTACAGTGGGGTGGTCGTGCTGCAGGGCAGTGGTATGTTGCAGAGAAGGTGAACAGAGAGAGAGAAGAGGAGTGGAGAGGCACTGCTACTGGCACGAGGTTGGAAGGAGTGACGGTGATATGGACTGGTTGCGGCGTGAAGAAACAAAGGGAGGGGAGAGAAACAGAGTTTGTGAATACAGAGAGGAGTAAGAAGAGACGAACCGAGGGAGGGAGAAGAGGAAATCAGTGGTGGAGGAGGATGGCGTTTGAAACAAAGGGGTGGGGGAGTGGAGATTGGTGACAGCGTGAAGAACAGATGAGTGGTGGTGGTGTGGTACAGGCGTGGTGGCTGCCAAGAGGAGAGGAGCGGCGGTAGTAGCTGTGCAGTGTGAAGAACAAAGGTAGGAGGAAGAAGAAAAGGGGTGGTGTACAGTGACGAGAAGTAGAGAAGTAGAAGGAGAGAAGACGAGAGGGTTTGTGGGTGGCGGCTAGTTGTAGTGGCTGTGCAGTGCGAAGAACAAAGAGAGGAGGAAGAAGAAAGAGGGTGGTGTACGGTGACGGGAAGTAAAGAAGTAGAAGGAGAGAAGAGAGAAGGGTTGTAGGTGGCAGCCGGTTGTGATGGCAGGCGTACGGTGGTGCCTGGAGGCATTGAAGAGCAGAGAGGAGGTTGCAGAAGAGCGGACGAACAACAGAGGGAAACGGGGGAGAAAATTAAAGATTGTGGGAAGGATGTTTAGTTTTGGGATTTTTTTTTGAACAGCCTACCATACTTGAGAAGGCCTACTTATCATCACCGGTCGTATTCTGGAAAATTTTTTTTTGCCAAAATAGGTCCAGACGGGCCTTAAAAATATTGATTTTTTAAAAAACTTTTTTCTCCACATTTTTGTGCAGTCTTTTCCTGTGCAACCTACATATACGATATAAAACATATTTAGGCAAGAAACATTGCACAATAAACTCCCAATTTTACCTCAAAATATAAACAAAATGCAAAAACTAATGAACCCAAAAGAGAAAAACACTCACAAAATCAAAAACTAAACTAGAAAAGTGAAACATTCAAAACTAAAAATTGATAAATTAAACTCAACCATGCAATAATGTTGCAACATATTTCACATGAGAATGAAGAAATACTCCCTTATAGGTGCCAAAAAAACCTCTCGGATCTTTAAAATCCGAATTCGTTTTGGCTCTTTCTCATTTCCTTCGCCGTTTTTGTACCCAGTTTTTCCAGCTCTTCTTTGTTGAATGAGGAGATATTGACTTCTCCACTGTCTTTAATTCCTTAAAAGCTTTGGGGGTTGGCGAATTATTGTGTTTCGAGGAGTAAGACACTTGAATATTAATATGATCTATATAGAACAAAGTGTCATTACAATGCGAAGAAGTAGGAGTAATAGGAAATTTGAAAACTACTTTATTCTCTCCAATTCTCAAGCATAATTTCCCTCTGTCCATGTCTATTAAAGCTCTAGAGGTGTATAAAAATGGACATCCTAAGATCAAAGGAAAATCTACATCCTCTTGCATATCAAGAACAAGGAAATCAATGGGAAAGACAAGGTCCTTGACCTTTTACCAAAACATCTTCTACAATCCCTCTAGGATGTCTAATACTCTTATCAGCTAAACTTATGGTCATCTTAGTGGGTTTTGGTTCTCCTATGCCTAACTTTTTACACATATTATAGGAAATAATGTTTATTCTAGCTCTTAGGTCGACTAAAGCTCTATCAATAGAAAAAGTAACAATCATACAAGGGAAAGAAAAACTCCCCAGGTCGTTCAATTTCTGTGGCAGCTCCTCTTTATTGATCAAGATTGCCGAACATTCCTTGCTCAATGTGAATATAGATGCTTTGTCCAACATCTTTTTTCTAGAAAGCATCTCCTTCAAGTACTTTGCATACTTGGCCACCTGTAAAAGCAAATCACAGAGAGGTAATAATCTTTAATTATTTGAAAATCTCTACAAACTTCCTCATCTTATCTTTGCTTTGGTCACGAACAAGAGCCTCTGGATAAGGGATTCTTGGCTTGTAAGCTTCAACAACCGGCTTCTTATTCGGCTCTTCTATAGCCTTTCCATCACAATTCTTCTCTTGGACAACTATCATCTTCTCTTCCTTCGGAAACTCCTTGTCAAATCTCACTGAGATAGCATTGACATGCTCTCTCGGATTCACCTCATTATTGCTCGGGAGAGTTCCAGGAGTTCTTCCTAATACCAATTTAACCAATTGTCCGATTTGCTTCTCTAGATTACAAATAGATGCCTCTTAATTTCTTTGAGCAGCTTCTATACTATTGATTCTGGCATCCGTTGCATTCATGAATTTGACCATCAAATCTTCTAAATTGGTCTTTACTGGTGGAGGATTTTGAGAGGGCTCTTCATGTAGCAAGAGCTAGGTCAGACCTCTATTCTAAAATCCTGGAGGTTGTTGTGTACGTGGTTAACCTTGATTACCCCATGCAAAATTAGGGTGATCCCTCCAACTAGGATTGCAAGTGTTAAAATAGGGGTTATTTCCATGTCGATTCCGTTGAACATAATCCACTTGCTCCATTGGAGTACCCATACTAGGGTACTCAGGGTTGGGATGCCCTCCTCTACAGAAATCACAGAATATGACTTGTTGAGGATTTATGTTTGAAGGTGAAAAAGTCATATTCCCCATCTTTTGTTCAATCATTGCTGCTAGTCTGGCCTCATAGCAGTAATTGCATCAATGTTGTGGACCCCAGTAGACTTAGACTTTGATCTCTATCCTTCCCAAGTGTAACTGTTCATGGCTATCTGCTCAATTAGATCATACACTTGTTAAGGAGTTTTTATTGTCTATGAACCCACCAGCAGAAGCATCAATCAGTTTTCTGGCCCCAAAAAAAACTCCATTGTAGAACGTTTGAATTTGAATCCCCAAGTCGAGGCCGTGATGAGGACACTTTCTAAGCGACTCCTTTCATCGCTCCCAGGCTTCATACAAACTTTCCCCATCAATTTATTGAAACAATAATATTTGGTTTCTTAACTTAGTAGTTCAACAAGGAAGGAAGTATCTGCCCAAGAAAATCTCGGCTAAAGAATCCCATGATGGATCGAGTCAAAAGAAAGGAAGTGATTTCAACCTAGATATTTCCTTTCCCCTCAAAGAGAATGGGAAAAGGCGAAGATGGATGGCACGTCCGAGACTCCATTAATTGTAAATGTGTTGCACACCTCCAAAAAGTTGGCGATGTGAGCATATGGATCTTCTTCTTGGAGTCCATCGAATTGGACGTTTGCACCATCTGTATTACATATAGCTTAATCTCGAAGTTGTTGGCTTGCACTTGCCGTCTAGCTATGCTCGACTATGCCCCAATAATGGATGGTCGGACATAGTCCGCCATTGTTCTCTCCCCTATTGGATGTGATAGATTAATAGGAAGGATATGAAAACCTGCAACGGACAAAAACATAAATCAATCCAAGAATAGCAAAAATAAAACTTCCAAGAAATAACAAAAAATAAAGTACTAATAATGCAAGAACAAAACAAGAACAAAAATTAAAAATAAAAAAACAATTAAAGCAATAGGTTAACGGCGGTCTTAAACTTAACGCTCTCTGGCAACGGCACCAAAAACTTGATGTTTGAAATAGGACTACTTTAAAATTAACATATAACACGCAAGCAAACCTATCAATGTAGCACTAGAGAACCACCTAGGTTGTCGAACTTAGGGAGCGGAGAAGCTCTAATAATGACCGTCTCTCTAAGGTATAATCAAAACAAAATAGTTTGAAAGAATCTTTAACTAAGAATAGTAAAATACTTTAAAAACAATTTAAAAACAATTGAAATAAAGTTTTAAAAAGAATGTGTTTAAATGGGGAATCTCCCTAGAATCCTTTAGCTAATTCATTGAAAACTTTGGAAAAATAGTTGAATCATTGATCGGGTCTCACTCGTTAATTAGGATTAACCTTATCTCCAGGTGAAAATCCAATATCACCCTAATTGATTAGAGAAGAATCTCTTCTCTCCCTAGCTCAATTATAAATGATCAAAGTATATGAGTGTTTATTAATGACCTAGAAACCGTGGCTATTATCTCTAATGAACTACTAAATTCCTATTGTTCAATTTTAGCTCTAGATTGTTCTTTCTTTTTCAATTCCAAACAACCTATGCGAAGGTGCCAATTGCCAATAAAATTAGCAACGCAAACAACACAATTGAACAACAATCAACATTTACTTCAACAATTCATTCCATAAAAATCCAATGAAACAAAACTAAGATCATATAAGGTTCAACCCAATTAAATACAAAAATAATCCCTAGCCACTAAACATCCTAGAAATCATAAAATTCATATTAGAATTCATAATAAACAAGAGTTTAAAAGGCTTAGGAAGTAAAATTGAAGAATCCACGGTCCCAGAATATTGCCCGAACTTTTCTCTCGAATTGCTCGAAGAATCCAGAAACTACTGCGAAGAAGGCCTTCAAATTAACTATTGAAACTTGAATTCAAGAACTAACTACCGATCTAAGTCGATTAATGGAAGTTTTTGGGAGGGATTTACTTTAAAAAATCGCCTCTTTCAGCCCCCCAGAAACCTTAGACGAAGATAGATTAAAATTACATTGAAAGAATATTTAAAGAGATGCAAAAAATTGTATAATAAGTTCCTGCCTCATGGCTAGTTAGGTCCCCCCGCTTGGGCAGCCGGGTCCGGCCAAGTCTTGCTTTCTTGGCTATTTGGGCGGTTGGGTCCCCCTGCTTGTAGCATTTCGTGCATTTCTTCTCTTTTCTCGTTTGTTTTTGTTCTGTATGCTCCTATTTCACTTCATTCTTTATTCTAACTCATCTAGGACATAAAGAAGAAACGGAGGATAAATACGCCCTTTTATAACTAAAATAATTCGAAAACCAAATATTGAAAACTTTAAAAATATGTATAAAATAAACATATCAGTAACTTCATGGGCAGTTCTTCAAATCAAAATCCTAATGCCCTCATGGAAACTCCCGAGACATTAAAGATCCCTCATGGTATACTAAGATTGGAGTTAGCTATCATGTGATCAACAATCCTTAGCATATGCAGCACAAGCAAGACTACAATGGTAAGAATTCTCTTATTGTTGCCAATGGAAGCAAACTTGGTATCAGCCACATAGGTAACACTAAACTTGCCACGAAATAGAAAGATTTGTCCCTTAATCATGTGTTGTGTGTTCCTAAAGTTACCCAGAATCTATTAAATATTTCTTGATTGGTGACTGATAATAAAGTGAATACTTTATTTGATTCTTCTTTTTGCTTTGTTAAGGATAAGCTGATAGGACTAATGATGCTCAAAGGAAAGCTTGAAGATGGCCTATACAAGCTTGAAGCTGCGCCACCATCAAATAAGTCTAGTTTTTCGAATTTAAATTCAAGAATTGTTTCTTTTTCATCTAATTTGTCAAGGTCAGATTCATGTTTGAATTAATTGAGTCTTTCAAATAAGGATGCTTGGCATAGGATATTAGGCCATCTATCTAAAAGAGTCTTATCCCAGGTTTTAAAAGAACGTAATTTTGATTCGACAATTAATAGCATTAGTTTCTGTGATGCTTGTCAGTTTGGAAAATCACATGCTTTATCGTTTAAACTCATTCCCAAGCAAAAAATGTTCTTGATTTAGTTCACACCAACCTTTGGGCACCTGCACCTTTACTTTCATCATCTGGGTATAGATTTTACGTTCACTTTATTGATGATTTCAGTCAATTTTTACTTGGATTTAACCTCTTAAAATTAAAAGTGACGCTGTTGAAGCCTTTTACCACTTCAAAAATCTTGTTGAAAATCAGTATGGAACTAAGATAAAACAACTTTTTCGGACTGTGGAACAGAATACTTACCTTTCTCACAAATTGTCTGAAAATTAGGAATTGTTTTCAAACACACTTGTCCATACACTCTGTCCAAAATGGTAGAGCAGAAAGGAAGCATCATCACACTGTTGAAACGGGTTTAACTTTCTTAGCTCAAGAAAAAATGCCATTAAAATACTAGAGGAAAGCTTTTGAAAATGCGGTTTATCAAATTAATAAACTACCAACTCCTGTTCTTCATAGTATTTCACCAATGCAACAATTGTTTGAAAAAATTGTTAGTATATGCCTAAGACCAATTGACTCACATTTATGATTTATGAAGCATGTATTTTTTAATTGTATTTTATGCTCTTGGTCATCAAGTATGTGACTTGATTGTAAAACCCTTATGGCTAATAAAATACTATTCTTATTTGTCCCTAGTATATTACATCTTGTAAACTAGTGTGAAGTTGATTGATGGTCAAGTTTTACTGATCATGAATATGAGATATAAAATCAATTCATAAATACATATTGAGAATATTGTATTGGACATGACCCAAAGTGAAGAAGAAATATTGCATGGGTTTAAGTTATAAGTATTTCTTCTCAGTTTTATATTTGGTGTCCTTCGACCTAATGTTTCTTGCATGGGGAGAAAAATATGTTTTTGACATAGTCAAACATCACTTTTAATTAGGTGATCATTATGATTATTGGTTGGCTTATTTTCTCGTCATGGCTTGAATATTGGAGATAGTGAAAGGGATTTGTCCCTCTCTTTTTAGAGAGAGATATCCATGGGCCCCTTGATAAGGAAGACTGGAAAATATGCATGGCCATGCTCAAATAAGTATTTATAAGGTGTTATTAACATTATTTGTTGGAACAGTCTGCCTGGTGATCAAGTAAATGGTTAATTAAGTTTTATAAGGATGACTTGATCCATGCCTTATACTTAATTAGGATATCGTGTGACAAAAGGACTAAATATTAAATCTGATGCTAGGTTATTATTACATTTACTTAACTTGGGTAAGCATAATGTCTTGCTAGAGGCCGCTTATGTTTTGTGAATAAATGTCTAGGACATTTTTCATTCACTGCCAACGTTAAGTGAACCTATAGGGTCACACGCATAGACGATCTTGTGAGCATAATGTCCAGGTTCAATGTATCTAGATTGTGTCCAGATTCGTTGAACGTATACAAAAGGGGAATCAGATTTCATATTGTATTTTCTGGTAGGTTAATAAGTAATTAATTTTATTTAATAGAATAAATGAAATTAATTACTTAATATTACTCATCCAACCGTTGGATGATTATAGGAATAGACGGACGAGATTAAACTGTCATTAGATGACAGTTAGGGTTTTGATATTGACAGCTATAAAAGGTTATGTTAACCTTTTCTTGGTTGCCGTCCTTTATCTGAATAAAGAAAAACAAAACCCTAAACCCTGGAACGGCGATATAGTATCTCGTCTCCTCTCTCCGAAATACGACAGATTACCAGATAGTCAGGATCAGTTCTGAATAGTTTTCAGAACACAGAAGGGGCTAGCATCCCAATCGCTTGCAGAGGAGTTCGTCGCGTGGATACCAGTAGAGGGCGAAGCGTACAAAGCAGCGCCTCCACAACGAACAATCAAAACATTGAGGTAATTTCTATCCAATCGGTTTTTCTAGTATGTGCAGATCCTGTTGGTGGATTTCCGTAGTTTTATTTTACTTTGTTTTTGCCTACGGATTCCAACAAAAATTCCATACTATTCATTTTTAAAAAGTTTTTAGATGTAGTTGCTATCCATGCCTTCGACCATACCAAAACCATAAGTTTCGATTTCATTCAACCAAGTGTGTATTTTTAGGATACAGTGAACTTTTCAAAGGGTACAAATGTCTTAGTTCTACAGGAAAAATTTACATTTCAAGACATGTGTTTAATGGGAAAGAATTCCCGTTTGCTGCTAGTTTTCTAAACACAAAACTAGTTCGAATCCTATTTTTGTTTCTTCACATCCTCAAGACACATGATAACAAATAATTTGAGTGATAGTCCAGCTTCTCCTTGTATAGATCATCCACAAGCTACTTCGATAGCTTCACCAAATTCTGAAAGTTCTACTTCACATTCAGCAAGAGAGTCTAATGAAGTTGAAGCCTTGACAGATTCTAGCTTAGCTGAACCAAATCTATCCTTAAGTTCCGCTAGCCATGAAAGGTTGGAAGAGAGTGGAGAAATTCAGAATGATCACCCAATGATCACAAAGGGAGAGAGTAGTGTTTGCAAACCCAAAATACCATATATTGGTGTTGTCAAGGTTGCTGAAACTGTTACGGATAATCTCGATGCAAAGGAGCCTAAAAATGTTTTAGCAACTTTAACAAATGATAGTTAGAAGAAGGCAATGCAAGTTGAATATGAAGCACTTGTTTAGAATAAAACATAGCACTTCGTTCCCCCTTCTCTGAAGCATTCTTTTGGTGGAAGCAAGTGGGTTTTTAAGCTCAAATACACTCCAAATGGAAGCATTCATCGCTACAAGGCAAGATTGGTTGTTAAGGGGTTTCATTAAACTCTTGAGTTGATTTTTTTCGAGGCTTTTAGTCTTTCCATCAAGCTAATTACAATGCGAATTGTATTGACACTTGCTGTCTCAAAAGGATGGGAGGTTTGTCAACAAGATATCCATAATGCTTTCCTAAATGGATTGTTGGTTGAATGTGTATATGGTGCAATCAGAGGGGTTCATTGATATGAAAAAGCCAAATTTTTTTGTAAGTTTGACAAAGCTATCTATGGGCTCAAACAAGCCCCCCGTGCTTGGTTTGATAGGTTGAGAAACACATTGGTTAATTGGGGTTTTAGTCATTCCAAGTATGACAGCTGTCTTTTCTTCCTCAAGACTCATGACAAAGTTTGGTTTATACTTGTCTATGTTGATGACATTTTGATCACATGCAATGACAAAGAACTTGTACAAACTTCCATGCACAGGTTAAAAAAGATGTTTGCACTTAAAGACATGGGGTCTCTACATCACTTCCTCGGCATCGAAGTTCACAGAAATGAGAAGATATATTAAAAATTTGCTTCACAAAGCTGAAATGGGAGCTGCTAAATCTTGTATAACATCTCTTGCTACTAGGAAAAATCTAGCTAAAGAAGAGGGAGAAGTCATGAAGAATCCTACTTATAGACAGATTATTAGAGCTCTTCAGTACTTTACTCACAGTCGGCTAGATAACAAGCTGAGTCAGTTTCTTCAACAACCAACCTTGGTTCAAAGGGTTCTTTGTTACGACACTTAAGTAGAACGATTTCAGCTGGTTTGCACATCAAATATAGTTATAGGCTACGTTTAAATGGTTTTTTTATGCTGACTGCGCAAGTTGCTCAAGTGATCCTCGCTCGGTTGCAGGATATTGTGGTTACTTTGGTGACTTTTTGATTTCTTGGTCCTCTAAGAAGCAACATTTTGTTGCCAGGTCAAGCAATGGTCAGAATACAGGTCTTTAGCAAATCTTACTGCAGAGATGTCATGGATTACTTTGCTTCTCAAAGAATTTTCTTTCACTCTACCATCCAAACCTATTGTATGGGTTGATAACCTAAGTGCAGCTACTCTAGCATCTAATCTTGTGCACCATGCTTGAACGAAGTATATTGACATAGATGTTCACTTTGTTAAAGATATGGTTTTGAAAAAAGATCTGGAAATACAATATGTACCATCACATGATCAGGTAGCAGATTATCTCACAAATTCGTTAACTAATTCTCGGTTTCAATTCTTGCATGACAAACTTAGTGTGGTAGAATCACCCTTCATTTGAGAGGGAGATTTAAAGCAACGTGATATTTCTGCTGCTGAACGTGATTATTTCTATTGCTGCTGTCTGAAGAAATCAAGCTGACCAAGTCTTTAGCCAAAATCTTTGTTTAGTTGTTTGTCACGTTAGAGCTGGTTGTTTCTATTTTATTGCCTAAGAACCATTCATGTATTTCCTAAGTTTTCTATAATGTTGTTATGCATCTTCTCATATAAATATGCCAATGAAATATCAGAAAGCAGTAAGGCCTGCATTATTCATTTTTTCTCTATTTATGTCTTTACTTTTTGTTTGTCACAAAGTTGACATTTCTTTGGACACAATATTGGATGGAGAAGCCCAAATGCACCACAATAAAGGTGACATTACTACCAATATGGCAATATGGAACTCTGCAGGTAATTCTGCCTAACTTGGTGCGCAACCATCTAAGCAAGAGATGATTTGCACATCTGATAATGGAGCCATAGGAAGAATGTTTTGAATGATATTAAAAGTATGGGTTTGGAAGATGAACAAAAAAAGTAGAAGAAGCCTTTTCTAGTTTTTTACATTCAAAGAATATAAGAAATCAATTTAGGAATTTCGGGTAGAGGTAGAAATGCATTAATTTTGATGGGATAGCTTATCTTCAAAGAGCGTAGAACCCAAAAGTCTGACATTATTACTCTTGGAAACCTAAATGATTATATGAGTTTACAACGATAAAGATGCAGAGTAATAAGAAACGTTGTAATTGCAATAAACATTGCATTAAATACAGTAAGTATGATGCAATGTTTTTCTAATTTTTGATTAGTAGATCATTAGCAAGTTCTTTTGGTGAAATTATAAATTTAGCTTGCCAAGTTCTTTGCATTAAAATTGAGCTCAACAAGTTGCGTGTTAAATAAGCTATATTACATAATTCATAGTTGTAAAGTGAGCTCGCCAAGTTCTACATAAGTGTCCCCACTCATAAGGCGAGTTCAACAAGTCTCCCGTCTCACATTGCAACAAGGTTCTTACATATCTTTTCAATCAAAGTACCATATAAAATTTTCTAAACAGTTCATAGATTTAACTCCACAAACAAAAATATAACTAAGAAGATATCTTTCCCTAAATTGTTTTTTCCATTAAATTTTGCATCCAACTAAAAATTCGATTCATGAATTAAGTTTTTATTTTTTTTATTTAACAATTTATTTATAAATAGATATTTAGTATCAAGACAACTTCTAAAATATTTTTCCTTCATTAAATTTTACATCCAACTAAAAATTAATCTTTTTTATTTAAGATTTATTTAAGAAGAGGATATTTAGTGTCAAGTTAACCCCTTAAAATCTTTTTTCTCCATCAAATTTTACATCCAACTAAAAAGTTAGAATTTTTTCCCGATTTTTGTTTCATTTACAAATTATTTATAAAGTAGATATTTAGTGCCAAGACAATCCCTAAAATGTTTTTATTCATTAATTTTTTTTTATTTACAATTCATTTATAATGTAGGTATTTAGTGCCAAGTTAAGCACTTAAATTGTTTTTCTTTTTTTTGCCTTGGAATTTTCATTCATTCATTCTTAAAGTTGATTTAGTGCCATGAATTTTAATTTTTATGAAAAAATTATAAATTTTATGAGGGTTTCCAATCCATGATTTAGGTGATCTGAAGCTTACAATCCATGATTTAGGTTATCTGTATCCATTTTATCACACAATCATTTTTCTCAAAAGTTTCATATGTAAAATATAATTTTTAGGGTTAATAATAGGAATTTTGCATCAATTTAGCTCTATTTAGCAGTAAAATAACAATGTCATTTAGTGTCAACATCATGCTAAATGAAGTCGTATTAAGCTATCAAGTTTTTGAAAGAAAAGGAAGAAGAAAGGACTGGGGTTTCAAACAGTGCCTCTGAAACACTACGATCAGGAAGACGAGCTCAGACTGACTCAGATTTGAAGTGCACTAAGTGAAGGACTTCGGTACAATACATCTTAGATGTTAATTCGTATCTTTTCTCCTCAAACGTCGAGTCATATCTTCTCTCCTCAAATGTTTTGACTCACCAACTTCCCTCTACCTTCCCCTGTCCTATTATTTATAGGTGTCCTTTTGAGGTAAGATACCACATGATATAAATCCTACTCAGTTTGAGAGTTTTCTTTCCTTCCTTTCTGAGATCATTTGAGGCGAGATACCTTACTGTAGTTTAGGAATGTCTAGAAACAACAATGAACCTATACTAATACAAGTTCTTCAACCAGTCCCCCTTCTTGCCTTGCAATTTGCCCTCACAACACTATATGAGAGTGAGAGGCATGCAAAAAAACTTGCTTAGACAATAACTCGACGCTCTTAGGCTTGATAGTAGTAATATGGTTGAACGAATGGTAAGGGATAAGGGTGCGAGGGTCACCAAGACTATGACCCTCATGGATCCCTCCTATGCCGCTTCTTCAAGATGATACTTGAAATCGAGAAAAAGATTGCAGAGGAGGTTATCTAGGGGTTTTATTAAGTTTCATTGTAATTCTAAGTCGGCTTGTAATTTTATCACTAAAAGGTTCTCCTATTGTAATCTTTTAACTCTGAAATAACTTTACTTTAATGAGAAAAAAGGAAGGAGAAGAAAATGATCTTTAAGTTAAGTGGGAGAGATGAGTAAAGTTCACAGAAACTTGGTGAGTTGGTAAGTTCATCCTTAATAACACTACCGAGCTGTTAATGGAAACGAGTATTCAACTAACATATAGGCGTTTCAGTGCAAAGTGACAAGGTCGCCTGATGAGCTTGTAAGCCCAGTCCTAACAATGGCAATATAAAAACTAGTCAATGTTTACGAATACTAACTCATAAAAAACGATAAAGAACATGATAAAACACTTGGCGACCCAAATCTTAACACTAGTGAGCTCATTAGCAACATGTTAGAAAATTATGCATCTTAATTGCTCTAAATTTCATACAATTACTGCAGTAGATGCGAACTCAGCAAATGTTTTTTGCCCATGAGGATAGACTAGTCGCCGACGGGTAGACTATGTAATACTAGTAGGTTCTGTTTGTTTTTTTGCTATGTAAAAAGCTATGGTGTCATCTATTTTTGATATAAAAGACTATACGAAGTTATCAATCCTTTGTATTTTTCATACTATTTTAAAAATCATGAAGTTGATAACCCATATAACACGAAGTCACTGGCGACCAAGAAGTAAGAAAAAACTTGGCGACCAAGATGAAAACAACTCAGGGACAAATAAGTGAGCAGAAACACGGCGACCAAAATGTCTCCACTAAAAACTCTATTTACTGGCGGGATCTAGAGTTAAGAGTGAACACACCTTTCACATTGTTGACTCTATCATCAATCTGCTACCTTATATGATGATGATGCATATAAGCTGTCTAATCGATGGGGAAGAGTGAAAAATTTTTCATCTTTGGAGGGAAATATTTTGGTGGGAAAATTTAGTAGGGAAATACTAATTCAAGAGTATATTTTTCACAAATTAAAATTAATAATTGACGTTATAATATATAATATTAATGACTTACAAACATATTATCGTGATTACATAAAGTATGTCATTAATGACAACAACTCATACTTATGGGTAAACATAAGTCTTAAATCAATTATGAGTAACATATATTTTTGTTTTTTCCTAATCATGTAGTATTATGTTGTATTTAACAAATCAATTACAAAATAAGTCATATTTTTGCTAATTACGATAATGTACTAATATGATTATAATAAACATGTAGTTAATGAACACAACTCATATTCATTTAGTATGATATACTAAATATTTTCTTATTAATGTAAGCCATATAGTCATTTCTTCCACTTCATAACGTAATATTATGATTCTTCCAGAGATGCCATTAATGAAATTAAATCATATTATTTAGGATGAAAGTTGTGAAGTTCTTTTCCGTTTCTGAATTGTATCCGACTATTTCCACGACCAAAAGCAAATCCGTTACGGTTTGATATTTCATAATATTGACTGATACAGAACACGATAGATTTTAGTAAAGAGGTTTTACCAATTGGACAAAACCGGTTACTGAATAGTTTCGGTATTCGTAACAAGAAGAGCTAGTTAATCGGGAAGGTTAATCAGACGGTTAGCGTACCGCTACATTTATCGGTCATTTATCTTATCGTTACAATTACTAATTATTAACATAATACATCATATCATCTTTTATTTCACTTAACGATATAGTATTATGATTGTCATTACCGTGTCATGACTAAAATTAATTCATAGTAATGTGTATATGATATATACTAAATGAGTTTGGAAGTACATACCATTACTATAATGTATCGTATTATTAAATTATTCACTTAACAACATAGTATTATGATTAGTAACGACATTAATGAAAGCCTTGAAAACAATTATAATATTAAGTTAATATTAAATTATATCTCCCTGACAGATTTAAGGCATTATATGCTGAATGGGTTAATATATCCCCAAAAATCCATGATTATATCAGTATGGATCAATATTATGAGGAAATAGCCTCGATGATATTCTTTATTGAATTTTCCATACCCTGGGTGTGGAAATGGACCCCTGACGTGAGTTATACTCCTCAAAATATACCGTGTTTAAAACGAACTACTTATAGTAGATTCTGGGATAGATTAATTAAAACAGACCCGGAAACAAAAGAAATTTATGGCAAGAATATTTTGGATGAAATCCAGATCCATAATGAGTCTTATAGACGCATGAAAGAACAAGGAGAGATTAAATCTCTTAGTCCGTTCCATCATATTACTACCAGAATAAAGTTACAAAAAGATGTTATATCAAAAGAAGAATTGATTAAATCTTATATGGAGGAATTAAAACGGGAGCTGGTTAAAAATTTGCTTCCAGAAGACGAAAAAACTAATGTATCTATGACAGGTTCATCAAATGACGACTGTCTCGCCGGAGAATCCCAAAATCCTGATATGGAGGATTTTTCTCAAGAAGATATTGACCAAATGGTCAAAAATATTGAAGATGCCGCCCGACAAAAGTTAAAGTAGTGCGGACCTTATCCTATTGTGATACCTCTATTATTGTCCTTTATAGGGACCCATGTAATAGTAATAGCTATTATTGCGGATTTAAAATCTATTTGTAAATTGTAATACATAACTAGGTTGGAGTCCGCCTTCTCATTTGTCTATAAAAGGAGGCATTCTCCTTCATACAAGGCAGGACCTCAAGAATAGAAGTTAGGCATTTCTCTCTCCCTCTCATTGTAAAAATTTTATTATCAATAAGAAGTTTGCAGTCTTCTTGCTTTATCCCTGGTAAGCTTTACTTTCTTAATTCTTATTTTATTAATAAATTTTTGTTAATAAATTTATATATTTTATTTAGGATTAGCCTAATGCAAGGCTAAATCCTTCCATGTTAAACTATGCTATCATCTATATCATTATAATTATGTTGTGAAGATCCTTATTTTGTCTGGTTGGATAGTAGTCTTATGTAACGATTCAAGGTTTGGGTTGTAAGATCTTGGAACTGGCCATAATTATTACAAAGATAAGGGTTAGCCTGTTTGAAGTCGTTGTGAAGGCGTGTTAAGGCGTTGATCCCAGTTTTATCTTTTGATAATTATGCTGACGGATCTGGATCTTATGTAAAATTTGTACCTTCTAACCTGGGATCTTACATGGATGACTACCACCGGACCCCAGCAATGGAAACTGGAACGAACTGGTCATATCCAGTCAAAGACTGAACATACTATTGATCATATCGAACAAACTCCAAAAGGAATTGTGTATATACAGATGGATAATACTCCATCCAGATTGGGTAATATCCCAAGGACTTATTCTACCAGATCAGAACGTTCTTATATTTCACCTCTTATAGAGAACAAGGATTATATTCCTTACAGAGTATCTACCTCACAGGTAAGTGAGCGTGATGAGAATAATCATCATGTAGATAAAGTTTTTAAAACTAGAGAAAATATTGTAAAAGGTATTTATAATACTAAAGATCCGGACATAACCGAATCTGAAATGAAATTTTCATTATGAATTATAGACCTAAAATTGATTTTAGCCCTGGATCTGAAGCCGGGCAAAAAGTTAAAGCTGAATTTAATCTACCACGATGGGAACCATTTAGAAAGTGGTTTTTCCCTAATTTTGATGATAGATTAAGAAACTATGTTTCTGATGAATTTTATAAATTCTTAGCTTTTCATAATATCTTATTTCCTTTTGTTCCATTGTTCATGTCTAATTATATTGAACCGCATATTTCTGTTTTAGAAAGAGATTATAAACTTTTAAATGGAAATATCATTAAAGGCATATTGCCTCCTCAACAACCTTTTATTTTAGAAAAGGAAAATAATATTGTTAGTTTTGCAGCATTTTCAAAAATATTTGAAAATTATACTTTAAGTATTACTGTAAAACAAATTAATCAAATTATAGAGTAACAAAATTATACAAACATTTATTTGAATGTTTTAGGAGAACAGATTCTCTCTCTTCATAAAAGAATTGATTTATTATTACAAAAATTAGATAAATCTTCATCTCCAGAGTCTTCAGAAAAAAAAAGGTAGTTATAGCCACTCCACCCTTGCAGCCTCCTCCTGAAATTAAAAATTATAAATTACAGACTATGTCTGATCTTGAAACTTTAATAGAACAACAATTTAAAAAATTAAATATTCATACTTTACAAAATGAATTCTCTGATAGATTATCAGAAAATAAAAATAAACAAGTTATAAAAGATGAAATTAATAAACTATATAGGTTTGCTGATAGGCCAACCCAACGGATCAATTATTATAGTCGCCCTTCTCCTGTAGATATTCTACATGAGGAACAGGAATATATAGGCAATAATTGTTATAATGGCAAAAGCATTTATGAATGGAATTTAGATGGTTATACAAAAAAACAGATTTATAATCTAACCCATAGGATGTTGATGTATAGCACAGTCAGTAAACTGATTGGGAATAGTGATAGTAATATTGCAAAAATGATAGTTGCAGGATTTACGGGCCAACTTAAAGGTTGGTGGGATCATTATCTCTCTTCTCAAGATAGAGAAGAAATCTATCATACTGTTAAACAAGAAGAAGATGGTCGCACTAGCGAACAAGCAGTTTATACACTGATAGTCACTATATTAGAACATTTCACCGGAAGAATTTCAGATGATAATGAAACTATTAGGACGTTATTACAAAATTCTAGGTGTAAAACACTTACAGAATTTAGGTGGTATAAAGACCAATTTCTTAATAGAGTTATGGAATTACCCGAGAGTAATAGCTCTCATTGGAAGTCTAAGTTTATAGATGGATTACCTCCTCTATTTGCTGAAAGAGTTCGAAAAGCTCTTAGGAAAGATAAGATATCTATTCCATATGAAAGTTATACTTATGGAAGTCTTATAGCAGCTTGCGTACATGAGGGTATAGCCTTATGTAATGAAATTAAATTAAATCAACAACTTAAAAGACAAAGGTTAATTGAAAGAACTCAGTTAGGCCAATTTTGCAGTCAATTTGGGATGGATATTCCATCACAAAGAAAAATAGTTAATAACTATAGAAAAAATGATACATATATTAAAAAGAAAAGGAGAAAATATTCCCAAGAAAAATTAGATAAAAAAGCTAAAAGAAAATCTGAAAGATTAGAAAGAAGGAAAGATATACAGAATATTGTCTGTTATAAATGTAAAAGAATAGGTCATTACGCTAATAAGTGTAAGATGAAGAAAAAGATTAATAATCTTCACATTAGTGAAGAATTAAAAGATTCTTTAGAAAAATTATTTTTGGAATCTGATGATTCTGAAGATATTACTTCAGCATCAGAAATTGATCATATAACTAATCCTTCTGAAGATTCAGAAGAGAACATGTGTCCTTGTAAACAAGAACACAGTGATTCTGAAAAAGAACATTCAGAAGATGCTTATTATAAATTAATATCTCAATTGAAAGATTCAGATATTAATGTTTTAACCAATAATCATATTTTAGAATTCTTAAAGTCAATAAAAGACCAAGAATTGAGGTCTAGAATCATAGAACAGTTAGATGATATTCCATCAACTAGTACTAATAGTACTAAATTGGAAGAAGAATTTAAACCTAATAATAATCCTTATACCATGACAGAAGTTTATAAACTTATGAAACAACGCTATGATAATTCTCATAAAACTCCAACAACTTTAAATGATTTATATGGAGAAATTGACAATCTAAAAAATGAAATTAAAATGTTAAAACAACTCTATAAAAATCTTGATACTAGGGTTTCTAATTTAGAAACTAAAAAGGATTATACTTTGGTTACACCAAATTTATTTGACAATCTTAATAAGATTGGTGAGGAAAATTTTCTCACAGTTTTAGATATGATTACATCTTTTAAATTTTATGTAAAAATTACTTTATTAATTCATCATGATGAAATCAAGGAATTTACTGCTTTAATTGATGCAGGAGCAGACATTAATGTTATACAGGAAGGATTAATTCCAACCAAATACTTTATAAAAACAACTCATAGTTTGCGCCATGCAAGTGGTGAAAAATTACAGATTAATTTTAAACTACCACGAGCATATATTTGTAATAATAAAGTATGTATTCCTGAAAGCTTTTTATTAGCTAAAAATATAACGAACCAAGTTATACTTGGAACCCCTTTTATAAAAAAGATTTTTCCTATTACTCATATAAGAACTGACTGCCTTATAGGTACTTTTGAAAATACACCCGTTTCGTTTCAGTTTATAACTGAACCAAATACAAGATTTGTGAATGAAATTAAAGATTTCATTTTACGAAAACAAAATCAAATTAATTTTATAAATTTTGAAATAAACTCTTCTACTGTTGAAGAAGTTTTACAAAATCCTAAATTACAGGAAAAGATTAAAAGACTTCAGAATAATATTTCTGTAGAAATTTGTAATGACCATCCTAATGCTTTTTGGGATAGGAAAAAGCATGTGGTAACCCTTCCTTATACGGATGATTTTAAAGAAAATCAAATTCCGACAAAGGCACGCCCTTGTCAGATGAATTCTAAATATTTAGAATTATGTAAAGAAGAAATAGCTTCTTTACTAAATAAAAAATTAATAAAAGAGTCAAACTCACCTTGGTCTTGTACAGGGTTTTATGTTAATAAACATAGTGAGATAGAAAGAGGTGTACCAAGATTGGTTATAAACTATAAACCTCTAAATAAAGTATTAAAATGGATTAGACATCCTATTCCCAATAAAAAGGATTTATTAGATAGATTATATGAGGCTCTAATATTTTCTAAGTTTGATTTAAAATCAGGATATTGGCAGATTCAGATAGCTGAAGCTGACCAATATAAAACAGCTTTTAATGTTCCTATTGGCCACTTTGAATGGAAAGTGATGCCTTTTGGACTTAAGAATGCCCCTTCTGAATTTCAGAAGATTATGAATGACATATTCATTCCTTACAGTGACTTTATATTAGTCTATATTGATGATATTTTAGTATTTTCTAAAACGGTTCAGCAACATTTTGAACATTTGGATATTTTTAAAAAACTAGTTATACAGAATGGCTTAGTTATATCGAAACCCGAAATGGTTCTATTCCAGACCAATATTAGATTTTTAGGTCATAATATTGAAAAAGGAAAAATAATCCCTATTAATAGAAGTATAGATTTTGCTTCTAAATTTCCAGATGAAATTCTGGATAAAACTCAGTTACAGAGATTTTTAGGAAGTCTGAATTATATTCTACCCTATTATAAAAATTTAGCTTCAGACACAGCTATTTTTTATGATAGATTAAAAAAGAATCCTAAGCCTTGGACTTCTCAACATACTGAGACAGTCAAGTGGATTAAAGAAAAAATTAAAACTTTGCCTTGTTTAATATTACCCAATCCTACTTGGCAGAAAATTATAGAAACAGATGCCTCTGATATAGGGTATGGAGGTATTCTAACCCAAATTTGTCCTGTTAATAACGTACCACATATAGTTAGATATCATTCTGGCAAATGGACTGAAAGTCAGAGAAATTATGCAACTGTAGCTAAAGAAATCTTAGCTATTGTAAAATGTATTTTAAAATTCCAAGATGATTTATATAATCAGAGATTTATTGTTAAAACAGACTGCCAAGCAACAAAATTTATGTTTAATAAAGATTTTAAACATGATGTATCCAAACAAATGATTACAAGGTGGCAGGCTCATCTCGCCCCATTTGATTTTGATATTATTTATAAAAAAGGTGAAGACAATAATCTTCCTGCTTTCTTAACCCGTGAATTTTTACAGCATGCAGGGATGGGGAAATAATCTCCGAGGACGCGGGAGAGGTCATACCTCTCAAGCCAAAGGCAAAAATGTTATTATACAAAGAGGCAATAAACAACTTATAGCTGAAAATATTGCCAATATTACTGATGATGAAGCCCTCTTATATGAGGAATTTAAAAAGCAGTATCTTGCTACAAAACAACAACAGGCAGGTCAAACCTTCTCAACCAGCTCATATGCTCAGATTATATCTGATGAAGATCATACAACTTCTTATTATACTCATTCTCATAAAGAAATTATATTTCTTTTAGAGAATAAAGATCTACAATGGAAACATGATCCATGGTTATTAATGCAAAGGTACCTGGATACGGCAGCATATGCTGTCACATCTTATAAACACAGGTTATACTATGAGCAAATACTTAAAGTCAGCTCTTGCGATATAACGCATTTTTACCCTAGTGGTCATACTGATGCAAAAGTTTATAACTTAAGCAAGATTATTATTAAAAAGATTATATCCATTGAAGAATGGGTATTTTCCCTCTTAAAGAAAGGGAATTTATAATTCCTGATACAAAAATCCCATTAAAATATAATTATTGGGATTATATGGATGCCTTTTATAAAGCATTCTTATATGAAAATCCTCTCCGAAAACATACTTGGCTGATTAAAATCTGTGGCAATGTTTATAACAGCCCATTACCAAATTGGTTCTTACATTGGTGGACCATATATGGAACATCTGGGAAAATACTCCCTGGCAGATTTAAGGTATTATATGCTGAATGGGTTAATATATCCCCAAAAATCCATGATTGTATTATGATTAGTAACGACATTAATGAAAGCCTTGAAAACAATTATAATATTAAGTTAATATTAAATCATAATATGATATAATTTAATTGATGACACGCTGAAGATAATCATAATACTATGTTGTTAATTGAAAATTTTGATAATACGATACATTATATTATACGTATTTACAGCTTATATAAGTTATTTCTTTCGAGAGATGTTCACTAGAATCGCAGCATTACATTATTAAATAAACTAAAGTAGTTATGAGTTATGATATTGATAATAACTCATTTAGTATATTCGTACACAATAAGATCCGTATTGTATCTTATATGATAAGTCTAATTTTTACCCTCTTAAGCGTTATCATTTTATTAGTTTTTGTTCTTAAATATTTATAAAATAGATTTTATTGAGCCTTGTTTCTTCTGTTATTGTTATAGGTACCTTTGGATGAAGATATGTTAAAATAAATTCAAAACAAAGGCCTTTGGAGTGAAAATGAAGCAAAAAAGGAGAAGAAATAACAAGCTACCCAAAAACAAGGTCTATAGCGAGCAATCCAGATTCTGTTGGATTTTTTACCTTCTTAATGACCTTAATTGAAGAAGTATCATTCTTATAGATTTTAGAGGACATTTATGAGGTGTCCAGAAAGCTAAATTTTGTCTCGAAATTGGAGTTCATTTGGCCATCCAAAGTGTTGTGCAAAGATTCGCTTTCTTACATGACGTTCTAGTTTGACACTTTTCAATAAAACGATCATAACTAGAGATATACAACTCCAATTGACATGATTCAAGATGTTTTGGAAATCTAAGAGATTTATCTACAAAGAATATGAGACTCTAGTACCTGAATCATCTATTAAATGTCTTAAAAAGACTCAAGAAGTGCAACATATGTATCAAATCCGAAAAACAGAACAAATAAAGAAACCTTTGGGCAGAAGCTTTCTAGATCCGGAAATCCAGCTTTCCTGACCGAAAAGTCACCAGAAAGGGCTAAAATGCATTTATGTTTTCCTTTTAGGCTCTCATTTGTTTCCCTTTTGTAATTTGATTCCACATCTTTTTAGTAAAGGATTATGGTGTTTTAGCAGCAAATTTGTCTATTTAAACTCTTCATTAGCTAGATTATGAGAGAACTTAGGTCTTAGTTTCAATTCTATATTCTTATAAGACGACCCAATATGGAAGTTTATTCAAGTAAATCAGGAGACGAGTTTGAGCAATCGCGGAGATCGTGGATCTTCAATCTTTTCTCCTAAGCTCTGTAAACTTATTATTTTATATGAATTTGTCTATGAGCCTATATGATAGAATAATGTTGAGTGGATAATTTCTGCTTAAATGGGGTTGAACCCTAGAATCCTTGGTTAATGTTTTATTTGAATTTGTTGGTTTAATTATCTAATTCTTGTTTGGTTTTTATTCAATTGTTGTGATTGTTATAAGTTTTCTAGAGATTGGTAATTTCACAAGGTTAATTGACTTTGATAGAGGAAGGTTAACCTAGGGCTTAATTGAATAATAGGAATTGGTAATTGAGTAGGAATATTAATTATGGTTCTTAGATCATTAATTAATATAATCCATAATTCGTTCATAATCGGGTTAGGTTAGAAGGAATTCTTCTCTAAATAGTTAAGCTGAATAGGAGGGTCTTCTCCTAGAAATATGGACTATCAGACGTTTTAGTGAGATACGACCAACGTGTTTTAATAATTAATTACAGAGATTTTCTAATTAAAATTAACTTAAGGTTCTAGGGGGATTCTACCATTTAAACACTCTTTTTCAAATTTTCTTTAAAAACCTTTAATAGTTCTCTTAGTTGTTAATTGCCTTTTAATTGTTTTTTTTTATTTTAAATATTTTATTTTCCCAATAACTCATGTAGTATATATTATATATACACATTAATATGAATTAATTTTATCGATGACGTGGTAATGAAAATCATAATAGTATGTTGTTAAGTGAATAATTTGATAATACGATACATCATAATAGATGTATTTTCCTAATAACTCATTTAGCATATATCATATATGCATATTATATGAATTAATTTCATTCATGGTACGGTAATGACGGTCATAATAGTATGTTGTTAAGTGAATAATTTGATAATACGATACATAATGTTAATGGTATACACTTACGACTTATATAAGTTATTTCATTCAAGAGATGTTCCCTATAGTCGCATTGTTACATTCTTAAATAAAGTGAACTAATTATGAGTTATGATGATGATAATAACACATCTAGTATATTCATGCACAATAAGATATGTATTGTATCTTAATGTGTACTCATGCACTAAATGATTTTCCTTCAAAAGTTAATTATATATATGTCTATTATCAATATAAATAAATGATAATATGATGTATTGTTTTCCTAATAACTCATTTAGTACATATCATATATACACATTAATATGAATTAATTTGATTCATGACACAGTAATAACAATCATAAAAGTATGTTGTTAAGTGAATAATTTGATAATATGACACCTTTTGTTAATGGTATATACTTACGACTTATATCATTTATTTCGTTCAAGAGATGTTCACTATAATCCCAGTATTACATTATTAAATAAAATAAACTAATTATGAGTTATGATGTTGATAATAACTCATTTAGTATATTCGTACACAATAAGATCCGTATCGTATCTTAATGTGTACTCATACAGTAAGTGATTTCCCTTAAAAATATAATTAGTTAATTATGTATGTGTGTGTGGGTGTATGCGTGTATATGTATGTATGTGTATATATATATAAATATATATATATATATAGAGAGAGAGAGAGAGAGAGAGAGAGAGAGAGAGAGAGAGAGTTATTATCAATGTAAATAAATGATAATATGATGTATTATTTTCTTACTAACTCATTTAGTATATATCATATAGATACTAATATGAATTAATTTTATTCATGATATGGTAATGACAATCATAATAGTATGAAGTTAAGTGAATAATTTGATAATATGATATTTTATGTTAATGGTATATACTTACGACTTATATGAGTTATTTCGTTCAAGAGATGTTCACTACAATCCCAATATTACATTATTAAAGAAAATAAACTAATTATTGGTTATGATGTTTATAATAACTCATTTAGTATATTCGTACACAATGAGATCCGTATTGTGTCTTATGTGTACTTATACACTAAATGTCTTCCCTTCAAAAAATAATTATACATATATATAATTGTACGTTGACCTCCAGATGAACCTACCTATATATATATATATATATATGCGTGTGAGTGTGAATGTATATATATATATATACATATATATGTGTGTGTGCGCGTATATATATATATATTTATACATATATATTATGTGTATGTGTGTATGTATATATATTTATGCATATATATGTGTGTGTATGTGTGTGTGTGTATATATATATCGAGTTATTGTTATTATCATTGCTCATATCGTTATTTTAATTTATTTATAATGCAATATTGTGATTTTATTCACCATCTTTTTCTTTTTTCCTTGCATCCTAATTGTTATTGAGTACTTAACTAAACCCTAACCCTAACTATATTTTAAAAAAAATAGGAATGTGGCTAGCTTAAACCTAAACTATAGTTAACCAATTTTTACTCCATCAAAACAGCTTCTTTAACTCTATGACTTCATGATTTGATACTACCCACTCTAACTCTACTTTTCTCCTTTTTAGTTAACACTCCTCTGTTCTCACTGACTTACTTTTGCCCGAATACTCTCTCAATTCCATCAAAGAAAAAGAGAAAATGGCCATGATCAAAGGTTATGAAAGCTCATCCTCATATACACCAAACTCAACATCTGACTCACAATCTCCTCCTCCCTGAAATTTAGGTGTGGGTTTCTGGCTCCAATATAGACTTTAAAGACATCAAAGACTAGAGGAAGAAAGTTTATCAGTGAAAAACCTTAGGAGGGGAGGAGGAGGGGGGAGTGAATAAGGTTTTTGGCTAATTATCGAAAAACCTTTGTTAATTACAGGGTAAACCTCCAATTTTGTTTGAAAGAGAATTCTAAAACTCTTTTAATAAAATTCCAAACCAAACAAAATTTTGTGGTTGAGACAAATAAGTAATAAGTTTAGAAAGAAAAAGCACAAGGATTTATAGTGGTTCACTCTCTCAAAGAGTTACATCCACTACCTTGAGTTAACACCCAAGGATTTTCCAAATCCACTATAAACACAAAATTACACCAACTACAAATATGAGGATCACCCTACAAGGGTTTTGCACACAACCTCAATTCACAACACAATGTAAATCAAAGGATTACCCAAGGGGTTTTTCAACACAAACCTTTGATATCAATAAGAGAGAAAGATAGGTTTAAGAACAATGTTACCAATTTGAGCTTGAGAAATAATAGGTACAACTCAATGAAATGTTTCTACAAGCTCCTCCTTTCTTCTTCTTTGATGATGATCAATAATGAAGCTCAAGAAGATTTTTGTTTGGGATTAAAAGTGTTTGCAATAAATGCACTTTTTGAAGCTCTTTAAAAGTTTTAAATGATCTCAACGAATATTTCACCAAACTTATCTTTTTTATGGCTGATCAAAAAGTCTATATATACTTTCTTAAAAAAGTGACCGTTGCACTCTGTGTAACGGTAATAATTTTTTACAGTAAATGTGAAAATCGGACTATCGGTTCCTGAAATCGAACAACCGGTTCTTAAATAAAAAGATTTGGACTTGGCCAGCTAGAAATCGGACTGCCGATTTTTTAAGTGTAGAAAAAATCGGACGACCGGTTCTTGAACAGAAAGATTCGGACTTGTCCATCTAAAAAACGGACTGCCGATATTTTTGATTTAGAAAAAATCGGACGACCGGTTCTAAAACCGGATGACCGAATTTTTTATTTTTTTAGCCAAGTTTTTAAGACAAAAGCTTTCTTCATTGTTTCAAAAACATGTATTCTTGATAATCATTTTAGAGATAAGAAGAACCTTTCAAAAGCATCACAACTTCAATCAAGAATACTTAGATTTTAACCAAAGTTTATATTGAGAAAATCGTAAAAGGAGCTTCATATATAATCAACAACCAAAGAGTAAGATTAGGGAGTTTTACAAAGAAATACCTTATTACACTCTAACATAGACAAGGTCTTCAATGTCTCCAATGATTTGATCATGGAATGGCTTGGTCTTTTCTCCTTTATTTTTCCCTCATTAACAAGATCTTTTGCTTTTAGAGAGTGTAGACTTGAGACTTCAAAAGTGCTTCTTTTGTTCTATGAAAGGTTAGCTAAAATACTCACACAAGCATATATTAATCATAATCAAAATCATAAGTAATAATGCCCTTAGGGCTAACAATCAGATGTGGCAATTTCAAGGTACAATTTTTAATTGAAAAGTTTAACTTATGTCTTTTACGTTAATCATAACTATAGAAATGTAACTTACTTAGTAGTAATCTTCTTTCTCATAGAGATCTAAAAGGTCGTATGGGGTTTTCAAATGGCTAGATGAGGCCTACACTATTGTTGATAATAATCATTCAAATATGGTGGATAATAAAATTAAGCTTGTTTAAATGGAGGGAGAAATTGCTAATATTAAGGCCGATCACGAAAGAATGAAGAATGATATTGAAGACATTATCAAATGGATGGATTTCCATCTAGATTCTGCTTGCAAAACATTGGACACCGCCAACAAAAGAAGTGGATGATATTAATTTCCGTCAGTGTAGTATTTCTCTTCATCATATTATTTAACATACTTCGTGTTCAGGATGGTTAGTGTATTTTCGAATTTTTATTCAGTCATTCGTACTTTAGATGATGATGATTTGTTTTCATTAAACTGTTGATTTTCTTTGCCTGAAACCCTGGTCGGGCAGAAATAATATGCAAGGAAAGAGTATTATACATAGATGGCGAGATAGCTAAATATAGAAAAGAAATGAGGGGAAGGTGAGATAGGTTCGAACACTAATCGGTTTATTAATAAAGAAGGTCGGACATATATTATCTGCAAGGAAAAGAGCCATATAATGCCAGCTTGGCTAGAAGGAAAACAACCATACAACTTAGTCATACAGCTAGGTAAGCTCGGTGCTAATGAAAAGACCTATATAGGTTGGTCAGCTAGGTCCCAAACGTCAACGTTCATATCCAAGTTACAGAAAGAAAGCATCGTATTAATAATATAACAAGTATAAGTGTGTCAGTCTTCCAGCAAAAATCAGAGTCTGGTTTTTTTAGCCCTGAAAACGATCTCTCATTCTGTCTATGAGGTTGAAGAATTGGACCGTCAAAGGAAAATCATCAATAGGGGGAAAGTCTGCATATTTTAGCATTGAGCCTGAGCCTTGGATTCAAAATACTTGAGCAAGAGCATGCATAACCTGTGGACCCATGGACTGCGAGAAATGAATCACTGAATTTGGAGGTTGACTCCAAGACCAGGACAACCTGTTCCTAAACATTTTTACATGATTTCATGTTAGGGGACCGAAGAGGCGGTGGTTTACCCTGTAACGGATATCAACGGTTCTAGTCCACTTATCTCCAACTCGTTAACTTAGCCAATAAAAAGCTATATCATAATGATAGCACCTAATTTTTCTAATTTGGCGGTTCGATCTATGATTTATGATTCATAGACGTTGATAAGATCCATCCATAATAGTAACTAGGATGGCATAGCCTTAAAATAAAAGTGAAGGGCGATGTTATTCTTCTCGTCTTTCTTTTCCTACTGGGTTAGACTCCATATAAGGCCAGCTTCGCTAGATGGAAAATAAACATACAACTCGGACATTTGTTTTGTGCAAGAAAATACTCATACAGCTAGGCAAGCTCAGTGCTGAGAAAAAGACCCATATAGGTTGGTCAGCTAAGTTCCTAAACGTTAATGTCCAAATCCAAGTTATGGAAAGAAAGCATGGTGTTAATAGAGTAACAAGTGTAAGTGTTGATTTATAATTTAGTAACTCCATATAAGGCTAGCTCTGCCAGAAGGAAAAGAGTCATACAACTCGGACATTCATTTTGGGGGAAAAATAGTCATACAGCTCGTCCAGCTCGATGCTGGTTTATAATTTCATAACTCCACTTTTCAGATGTATCCCTTCAATGAACTAAAATAAGCGTAATGAATATTAGTTCATAAAATATTATTAAAATATGATTTATGAATTTAGTACAGCTTATAGTCCTAAACTCAAATCAACAACCACTTCATTTTCCTCTTCAAACGCTAGTTATGTTCTTAGAGTACTACGAGAAGGAATTGGAACTTGAGCTTCAACATTAGAAACTTGATATGAACATATAATACAGCTCAAGTTAGTTTATGATAGAAACAAATCTGTAACAAAGCATTTCAAATGATCAAAATTACACGCTTGCCACCCCTTTTGATGCACCTGGAATTCCTATCTAATTCCTTCTCCTATCTTCTTGTTGCTTAGAATAAGAAGTTACAACAGGAGCTCGCCTCCTACTATTTCTATACCAATTTCATTGTTAGACCTTAAACGATTTTCTCGAGGTCTTCCTCTAGAGACGACCACCCAGGGATTCCGAATTCCCATTTTCTCCATACCACGTATTACTGCCACCCGGAGAACTGCCATACAAGGATCACTAATGTCCATGCAATCAAGTGCATTCCAATTCAATAACTCCTGGTGCTATCAATAGGTTGCTTGAGCCTTACAAGTCTCACGGGGTTGCAATTGCTAAGTCTACAGTTTCATTAAAAGCTTTCTCGACATCTTTGATCTTCTCAGACTCATCTATCACATGGGGATACCCTTCATCAAGAAAATTCTTAAGTGCCTATGATGTACATCTTTCCTTCATTTTCTAAGTACATATCTTTTCAGAAATCTGTTCACTCTCTTAATTGAAGCAACCTTTAATAAGTGAGTATACAACAAACCACCTCACTAAAACAGTCTACAATTGTAGTTCAAAATACGTCTCTCTTCTCTGTACAAATGGTGTACACAAACTCCTCCACAAACAAGTTATTCACCAAAGCCGTCTCCAATATCTTGAACTTTTGAAACTCTTCTACAACCAGATTCTCTTCCTCAAATCCAATCTCCTCATTATTGTCTCCAACCAATTGATTACAGTACAATGTCTTCTTAATTGCACCCTGAAAATTTTCGAACAGCTTGTTAGTGTATATATCTCAAAACTTTCTCTCCTAATCATAGACGCTCATCGTTCTCGCCAAAATGTTACTCGATTTGTAATCAGCATACGCTTCTTTCTCCACCTTATACCTGATTGCAATCTCATATTGCTCCACAAACTGTTTAAGAGTGCTAGTTAAACATACATATCCATAAAAAATGGCATGCGTACTTTCATTTCTCTAAGTTGATAACACCCCTATCTAAAATATGTGATTCAAGTATACAGGAACCCAATATTTTCTCTCGTTGTATAGCTTAATCAACTACTGATTTGTTTCTATTCCATACTTAGTAATAAACTGATTCCAGTTAGTGTCAAATATTGATTTTACCGAATAAGAAGACGAGCTGATGTTGAATGATGGTAGCGGTGAGAAACACGAGCTAAGGGAAGAAGAGGAAGACTTGACGACTTCCACTTATGTTGCATTGTATGACACAAACGACGATGCTGAAAAAAAATTCCAAGAACCAAGGGGCCGAGAAACAGAGTAAGTACTCCCTATAAGCATAGGTAAATACTTCAACAACATTAATGAGTTTTTTAAATTCATATCAGGCGTATGCAAAAAATAGGGGTTTAGTGTTGCTAAAAAATCTTGTTCAAAAGGAACCATTCATTTCAGAAAACATCAAACTATTACTTGTGATAGAAGTATAAAGCTCGCACTTACAAGCAGTCAAAGAGGATAGAATGCTCTGCTCATATTTGTGCAATTTTGAGAGATAATGGAATGTGGCAAGTCTCAAACGTTTGTGGAACAACAAAATCACAAATTACACTCATCTATGTCCAGGTTTATGCTTACTTATAGAAGTCTAAGTTATAATATGAAGTGGAAACTGGAAATACACGACACCGCTGGACTAGTGCCAACAAGAGTGTTACAATTTTGGAGGTACAAGCTGGAGGACTGGAAAAATTAGGATATCTACCTAGAGATTGTAGGAACTATGTCTAGAAGTTGAGGAGGTTGAACATTGGAGCTGGGGATGCTGATTGCATAAAGAGAATTTCATTGGAATGTATCAAAAGAATAGTGATTTCTTCTATTTGATTCTCATGGATGATAAAGGTATGATAGATAGTATTTTTTGGGTGCACTCTCGAAGTAAAGTAACTTATGAAGGGCTCAATGATGTGGTCTCTGTTGATCAACATATCTTGTTAACAGATACAAGATGTCATTTGTGACTGTTATTGGAGTGAACCATCATGGCCAATCCACATTGTTTAGTTCGCCACTCCTATCTCATAAGGACATAGAGACATATATTTAGTTTCTGACTTCCAGCAATGGAGGTTCAACCGCCTGCTACAATTATGACCCATCAATGTGATAGCACAAGGAATGAAATTAAGGATGTTATGCCAACAACAATTTGGAGGTAAGAAAGGAGTTCAGATTTATTGTTTATGACAGTTTGACAAAAATTTCCCTCTATTATAATTCGTTCTCAAGATGGTACTGAGTATTCAATGAGAGAATACCATAATCTGATTTGTTTTTAGAAGTTATGATTTGCAAAATGTTTAGTGTTATTCGTTCCTTCTATACTCATCTTTTAGGGAAAAAAAGAATAAAATGTTCAATCAATATTCTCTTACATCATGTGAAAGGTTGTAAGAAACTAAGGCGAGGTAATAAAAGAAGAGAGGGAGAGAGAGACCAGTGGAATTCTCACTGAAAGCGTCTTGCTTCACTCCCATTAGCACGAGGGGTAATTCCATCTTATTTATGTTTATTGTTTGCCAAGGCGAAATTAATCACCTCGAATTTGAGTCGTCAATGTTTATAGTATTTTTTTTATTTATGGTGTGGCCATAATGAACATGTCGTGTGCTTTATTTGTATTGATAACATACATGCTACGTGCATTATCTGTATTGATAACACACATGCGATGTTCGTTATCCTTAAACCAATGGTTAATCACATAAGCATACGATATATGCATTATCTGCCACATAAGTATTTTTTTAAAACATTTTTTCAAATGGATGTTTCTACAGATCTTTGTATAACTGATATAAGGCCTTTATCACGATCGATTCTGTTGAAGATTCCATGCCAGAGCTAATGGCTCATTATTAATTCTTTTTAGATCTAATGTTAATTTATGAAAAAATCTAATCTATATCTTTATTTTCTTCTTCACTTCTTTAGCCTCCTCCACACCTTCAATACTCACTACTACTGCCCCCAGATCACCACCATTACCGTTGCCGGACAACCACCTCCACATTCATCAAGCCTCCAACTTCTCCTCCTCCTTCTCCTTCTTTTGTTGCTACTGGTCGACCTAGTTTTTCTTCTAGATTTCGAGAATCTCCTTCAAATACAACAGGAGAAAAGGATTCAAGGGTGTTCAAAATTGACAGGAGCATCACTGTGTCAAGGTATTCATGTAACTGAGAGGCCTTTTTGGACTTCCAGCTATCAAAACTTCATTTTTCTGAGTGGATTGTGGTTGCAGCTGCTCGATTTGATGACGATGACGATTGGGCGACGGAAATGGGTTTAGGTTTGGGAGTCTTGAATTTTGTTATCTGCAGGGAGGAGGAGGTGGCCAAGAAGGAGAATAGAAAGGGGGTTTTAGAGGTCAGCTAGTTCTGGAAGAAATTAGGAAGAATAAGATTGGCAGCGGGGGTGGTGGTAGTAGTAGTGGAGGCGGTCGAGAATGGTGGTTAAGAAGGCCATCTTTCAGTTTACAGATTTGGAGTGAGGAGTGGGGAAAGGGAACGAAGAGGAAGAAGAAGAATCAACAGCAGAAGAAGGAGGAGAAGTCGGAGGTCTAGCAACGGTAGTAGTAGTGGTCTGGTGGCAGCGACAGTGGCAATCCTGGGCCATGGTGGTGGTAGTTTTTGAAGGTATGGAGGAGACGAAGAAAATAGAGATGTAGATTAGGGTTTTTAAAAAATTAACAATAGATCCTTAAAAGAATTAATGATTAAAAGTAGGGATCTAAATGATTTTTTTTTTTAATTTTAAAGGATTAAAAAAGAAAGTTTACAAGTGAAGTTTCAATTTTACCTTTTGATATATTTGAATGTTAAAGAATTAATGACCAAATGAGATAGAAGGGTCGGTTTTTGTAAGCTTTGTATTTCGAGGTCCAAAATTTTTCATTTTGAAGTTCAAGGTCCAAAACCAAAATCCGTGAAAGTTTAGGGGCACTGGGGCTTTTTACCCTATCATGTACTTCTACTTTTGTAAATGAAACATAAGGTCTGATTAAAAAATTTATAGAGGATATTTTTTTTTGTTCCAAATATAAAATGAAGTCTTTAATATAAATATTTTGAGATTTTTGAAGACATTGTAACATTATTATAAAGTTATATTGAAAAGATTATAATAGAAAATAGGGTTAGTCTAACACGTACCTCTGAAGCGTATATTAATATGGATTAACTTTCCAATTTAACATTTAAGTTTCCTTAGGGGTTCAACAATTTCTATTAGATTTTTAGATTTTATAAGATTTGACTATCGTGTATAGTATAATTTATTCATATATGGTATATTTTATTCATATTAACGTGTACCACAAGAGCACGCATTAGACAAATCCTAAAAAGTATAACACGATTAGAAAAATAAGAAATAAAAATAACTCATCATTGTAATGAGTTCTTCATTATAGGACAAAAGCAAAAAAAAAAAAAGTTCATAAAAGAACAACTTACTGAATAATACGTTTTCTTTAGTGCGAGAATTTTACCTCTAATTACAAAAATATTATGTATATTTTAATTTTGAAAATGACTTAAATTGACTTATTTTCTTATATCTTTTAAAAGTTGATATAAGAGTTTGATTAAAAAAATTTTGGATTAGATTTTTCTTTTGTTTAAACATTTAAAATAAGATACAAAAATAATTATGTATATGTCATAAAGAGCCATTGTCATAAAGTTATATGTAAAAATATAATAGAAATACAAAATGCTTTCGGAAAGATAAGAAGAAATAAAAATGTAAGAAACGAATAACAAATATATATATATGTGTGTTCTAATATTTTCCAAAAGAATATCACATTCTTGCAATATGTTGTTTTAGTTCATGACAAATGCTATTCATAGAAAAAAATAGTTCTTGACAAATGCGTTTAACCATATTGCACTCTTTAGGTAAAAATTTTGGAAAATACATTACCAAAATGGTTCTTCATGAAATTGACAAAAGAAATTAATATAAATCTTTCTATAAAAAGACAAAAGGTAAAACACAAAAAAATAAAACAAATTTTGTAGAACTCATTACCATCATGAGTTCTTTAAAAAAGACAAAAGAATAGGATAAAATATTAGAATGAAAAACTCATTAACATAATGAGTTCTTGAAACAAGATTAACATGACAAGCTCATTATGCTAATGAGTTCTTGAAAATAAGGCAACCGTAGAGGCAAATCTCAAACCTTAGATTTGTGGGGAAAAAAAGGAAAAATATGGAGGGCTATGATGAATTCTATCTCCAACCACATTTCTTCTAGTATATAGGTATTGATATTGATTATTGAACCTAATTTTAAAGAATACTAGCAACTGTGCCAGCATCGGTCGGAGATATTTTATATTTGATTTTGTTGTAATTGAATTGAAATTATAGTTCTGATGGTGAGAATATGTACCATAAATCACTAAAAAGAATTTGAGTTAATTAAAAATCCAATATAGTCAAACAAAACAACTAATTTTACAAATGTAACATATAGAATACCCTTGAATTCTAAGATAATTGTAGATCAATTAAGTGTTATAATTCCATAAAGCGTTCAAATACCTGAAAACTTAATTGGAAGAAAATTCAAACATTGAACCACTTTGGCTGCATTTATAACAAACATCTAAGGTTAGGTTACATAGAATAAGATTAAAGGAAGAAATACTAACCCCAGAGAGATCAAATCCAATTTCATTAGTACCAACGCCCAAGAAAAGTAATAGTAGATGATTCTCTTTTTGAGTCTATAAATTATAAATTTATAGTTCAAACATTTTTGCAATATCAAGTTCCACCTCGGCATAAAACTACTTGCAAAGATGAACATTAATGTCAAAGGCAATATGGTATAGAAGGAAGCTGCTATGCTTACCCATTCCATTAAGAAAAGAATACTATATACACTTGAGGTTGCCTAGTCTAAGGAGCCTATCAAGGTTACATTTCCATATACCAAAACATTACCATGTAAACAAATGGTAATAAACTAATTACAATAAAGATACAATATATATATATATATATAATAAGTGAGTTTTCATAACAGAAGATATGCTCAATATTCTCTATAATTGCCTCAATACTTTCCATACCACCTCAAGGTGGAGTGTATAGGTTGCAAACACCCAACTTGCTTAAGAGAGATTGAAACTAAGTCTGTCCTAATGTTTTGGTGAAGATGTCCACAGGCTATGCTGTAGTAGGAACGATGTAGGGCAGATCATTGTGCCTGGAATTCATCACAAATAAAATAACAATCAATTTCTATGTGTTTAATCTATTCATGAAAGAAATGATTAGATGAAATGTGGAGGGCGGCCTGATTGTCACAAAATAATGGGGTAGGATGAGTTTGAAGAAATCTAAGATCATAAAGAAGAGAGCGCAACCATTTTAGCTCACAGCAAGTGACAGCCATGGATCAATACTCTATTTCAGCTGAAGAGTGGGACATGGTTTGCTGCTTGTTTGATTTCCAAGAAACCGGAAAGTGACCTAAAGAAACAAAGAAACTTGTTAAGGAGCAGCAAGTAATAGCGCAGCTGGCCAATCAGAATGACAAAAAGCCCGGGCTATAAGTCGGAGTCCACTAGAAGAAGAAGACATTGGTTGGGAGAGCTCTTAATATCACGGAGAACTCGAAGAGTGGCATCCTAGTGTTTCTGATGAGGCTAATACATAAGCTAAGATAAAACATATACAGAATAAGCTAAGTATGGTCATGTAAAAGTGAGATAAATAAGATGTCCCACAAGGTCGCGATAAGACTCAGGATGAAGTAGCAAAGGGCCTTCAGCCTTTCCGAGTTGATTATTCTGTTCTATGGGAAAACTAAGTGGTTTGGCTCGTAAGATACTAGAATCAAATAAATGTCCAAGGAATACTTACGCTAACAGAGATAAATCTCCTATTTAGTTCGAGCAACTTCTAAGCCAAGAAAGTACTTTAGTGGACCCAGATCCTTCGTATGAAAGTAAGTGCTCAAATAAGCTGTGAGTTTCTAAAAAGAGGCAAGATTGTTACTAGTAATAAGGAGAACATCCATATAAACTAGGACACAGAGAAAAATAGAGCCGGAAGAATATGTAAATAGAGTAGGACTATTGAAAACCATATTATTTAAGTGTACGAGTCATGTTTGTAAACCAATATTGGGGAGCTTGTTTATGACTATGCAAGGATTTTTAAAGCTTACAAACTTTCCCTTCATGACCTTTAGAAAAACTAGGTAGAAGTTTCATATAAACTTCCTCTTATACATCTTCGTGGAGGAAGGCTTATGAACATCCATCTAATAAATTTCTCATTTATGGGCTGCAACGACAGAGAGCAAAGTGCGACGGTAACTTTTTTGGCTACAAGAACAAAAGTTTCATTGTAATCATGGCCTTCTACTTGAGTATTTCCCAAAATAACAAAACAAGCTTTGTATCTCTCAGTGTTGCCATTGGATTTTAAGTTTGATCTTGTAAACCCATTTATAACCTAATGCCTTCTTTCCAGGAGGAAAAGTGGTAATGTTCCAAGTATGATCCCGTGCTAATGCATAAATCACTGTGCATGGCATCTCACCAGTGTGGAATGGAGAGAGCATTAGCAAATCGGGATGGTTCAATAACATTAGTAATTGCTACAATAAAAGCCTCATAGCATGGGGAAAGTTGTTCATCAGAAATGTAGTGTGTAATAGGATAGGAACATATACCTGAAGAGGAAGATGGAACAGAAGTAGGGCCCAAATGTGTAGAAGTCGACAAATCACTGAGTTTTGGTGGAGAACACAAGGACAGTTAACTCTAGTGAAGTTCAGGAGGAGAAAGAGGTGGAGAAGGAGAATCTGGAATATTTTGGCTGGAAAAAGGAGTATTAGCAGCCATAAGTCAAATGATTTGGAAGAGAGGATGTCCCAATGCCATTAGTTATGGTCACTGGAGGAGAAGCACAACACTGGGCCAATAGGGAGGACCAGGCAAAGAGGAGAGTTGAAGGCCATTCTCAACGAGTGGGCTGATATGTGGGCCAGAGAAGTTGGGCCAACCGCGAAAGTGAGGGGGAAGTTTCAAGAGATGGGCCAGATTACAAAGGTGGGGACCATTTTCAAGAAGGTAGATGTTTGATATCAGCTTAGGAATGTAATCATCAAACAAATAGTGAGCTGGCCCAGTTTGTGAAAGTAAATTAGACCCAACTGTGGGACTGGAGTCATTTTGTTCAGAATTGGAATGAGAAAAGGAAAGTGAGTTTCCAAGAACTTAACATCCCGAGAGACAAATTTTATGCATGTCAAGATCAAATAAACTCCCCCCTTTTCCTAGAGAGGTACCCCAGAAATACACAACGCCTATTTTGGGATTGAAATTTGTCACTTGCGTGAACATGTGCAACACACAAACACCCAAAATCCTGCCAATGAGAAATATCCGATGATTTACAGAAGAGAATTTCTATATGAGTGTTATTTTGAAGAATGGAGGAAGGGGTACTATTAATAAGGTAGACGGTTGTTTTAACTCACTCACCCCCACTTAGATGGTAAATTTGCTTGGATACTGATTGGGATTTTTTTTTAAAACAAAGTTTTAACACAATACTTGCAAGTGCACAAGATCAATGTAATATGGAAGTATCAGGTTCCGAACCACAGAGAAAGACTTAACTACTTAAATTATTATCTTCCTAAATTAATTGTATAAAAGAAGAATCAATTTATATTTATTGAATTATTAACTACTTAAATCAACTTTTCTTTCTTTTTTTTCTCTTTTTGCTCAATACATTTATTTTTTTTCAACATAACAAGTCATATGTATATATATATATATATATTCTTCTCCCCTTTTTCAAAATAACTTATTCTCTTTCCAGAACACAAAAACATTAACCCATCATGGAAGCTCAAGTTAGAAGTTTGCAATAAGCTCTCTACAAAATTAAAGGTTAATATTTAAATAGCTTAAAGAAAGAAATAACACTTAGGCTCAAAAGGGTACTAAGGTAAAACTCATGTGATTTGGTAAGCTTGAAAGGCACAAACGATTCAAAGAAGACCAATGACCATCGTCTCTGAGTCAAATCTAGAAAACCTTTCTATTTTGCCTCAAGAGGAACTTAAGTAAATTTTAGGATGTAGTGAAGAGATTAATCAGCTTTATGCAAATCAAAAATAATGTAAAGAATTTATTAAACACTAACAATAACCCATGTGCTAAAGTATAAGTCATGCAATAGTTATAATAGATATAGAACATAAGTCCATCACCCTAATTAAAAAAATAAGAAAAAAAATACTTTTCTCAACATATTCAAGACATTTTTAAAGGAACTAAAAAAGAATCATTCTTTAAATGAAATTATATTTTTTGTTTTTTTTTTCAAAATAATGTAGAAAAATAAATAAAATAAAAACAATTCAGCAAAAATTGAACAATAAACACGAGAAAATAATAATAATAATAAAATAAAAAAATGACACCATAAAATAAATAAAAAAATTGACACCAAAGCAAAAGTATTTTCTCCCGCACACCTAGATCCTATATTGTCCACAATGTGATAAAAGAATGTCAGGAGTAGAGAAGAGTCAAAGAAAAAAACAACACAACCTGGTAGTAAAGGCAACATTAGTGCATGTTCCAAAGAGCAGTAGACCATCTCTTTAGCCTCCATGATAAGGATATATTGTCTAATTACCCTACAAAACAAACACTTGTACCTTTCAACCAATCAAGTGAGACAAAAATAAATAATAAAAAAAATGGTGAAGACAACTAAGAGAACAAAATAATAATAATAATAATAATAATAATAATTGACACCATAAAATAAAAAAAATAATTCACACCAGAACAAAAAGTATTCCCGACAATGGTGCCAAAAACTTGATCGGGACAATGGTGCCAAAAACTTGATCGGGATTTTTATAACAAAGTTTTCACCCAATACTTGCAAGTGCACAAGATCAATGTAATATAGAAGTATTAGGGGTATCGAACCATAAAGAAATGCTTAACTACTTAAATTATTATCTTCCTAACTTAATTATATAAAAAAAGAATCAATTTATATCATCTAAAAATTATTCCTAAATTAAGTAAAACTAATAAATAAAATAACTAAATTAAAAATAACAAGAGATTAACCAAATAAGATGATTTAGAACCTTGAATCCACTGCTAACCTATATAACAATGATTAAATTTTATTCATGAGAAAAGATTAAACCTTTATGTGGTGATCTATGCTACAAGTATATTGTACTTAAATGCATGATATAATCCATCTAAACACTAGCATGACCTATTCAATTCTATGACATAAATCATCTAAAATTAGCATGAACTATTCAATTCTAAAACCCACAATATACTTGCAAAAATCACATATCTCTCATACTCAAGACTACAAGAATCAAGTATGGATAAAAATTAACCTAAATAATTATTCTATAAGAACAATCACCAAGAATTAATTGCATCAAACCAAGAAACATCCCAAGATATATAATCACATAAATAATATAATAAATATCCCAAAATAAAATAAACCAAAGTCACATGGCTAGGGTTTTATCAAGATTCTAAAAATAAATTTAGTTCATGGCTAAAGGGAAAGAAGAACAATTTGTTGAAGAAAATCATGGCCCTTTCTACTTGAAAATCCCGCAGCTGCTCTTGTAATTCCAGCTACAGCATCCAATTTCTCCTCTCTCCTTCAACTGTTGCTTCTGCCTAGCCTAGCAGTTGCTGATTTCTGCTTCAGTTTATTTGCGGCTGCTACAGCTTTTCTGGTTTGCCAGTAGCTGCTTAATTTCTGCTGTTGGTTCGTTCTTCTACAGCTGCTTGCCCGTTTTCCCGAACTGTAGCTCCCAGCCCCCATCAGCTTCTTCTTCTATTGTTGGCTGGTTTTTGCTGCTTGAGCAGTTGCGCAGCTGCTTGCTTCCCCCCTTTTCTTGCGCAGTAGCTGCTGCTTTTATACCTTCTATTTGCAGCTGCTTTCTTTGTTTCTTCTACAGCTGCTTCTTTTTTTAGTAGCTGCCTTTTTTTTTTCCAATGTCCTTTTTGACCGCATCCTTCTTCTTTCCTAAAACAACTTCTTTCCTATTCTTTCTTGGTTTGCAGCTGGTTTCTTTTTCTTCTTATCACCGTGGCCTTCTTTTCATTTCACCAAAATAAAATAAATTAAATATAACAATTATGTTTAATAAACAAATAAATTATTTCTAAAGACTAATAATTAAAACTTAAGGTGTTTATTTGTACAAAATTGGACTTTATCAGATACTCAAAGCACGAGCAACATTTAGAATATGTCTATGTTTCCATTCTACTCTCTCATTTTGTTGTAGTGTGTATACCATACTCGGATGGTGCCTTTAGAAAGAAAGAAGGATTTCAAGCTTAAGAATTCTGTGCCATTACCTATACAATTACTTTTTATGCTTTTATGAAATTGAATAGTCAAAATAAGTTCGAAAGCTACTTTTATCAACAAGTAAATCTAAGTAGTACGGAAGTGGTCATCTGGCAAATTAAGAAAATAAGAGGACCCATATGTAGATTTTCGTTTATATGGCCCAAAGTATCCCAATTTACTAAATCAAATAAATGAATAAAATGAGAATTACTCGAAGGAAACTTATTTTGAGAATATTTAGCTTGGAAACAAATAAAGAGTTCAAATTATGAGAAAAACCAACAAATTGTTTCATCACATAAGGGGACGGATGTCCAAAACGTTGATGTAATAAATTCAAAGAAATGGTGGAAATGTGATTGGCCTGTGCTTGTGAGAAGTTGTACACTCCATGTCTAGCCTACCCAGTCCATTCTTCTTCCTCAGCATATGGTCCTGATAACACAAAATTTTTTAGAAACATAAACCACATACTCAGGATTAGATTGCAATAACTGTGTATAGAAATAAGATTACACATAAGATTAGGCACATGTAGAACATTTGAATAACTAACTCAGGCCCCAACTTCACAGTTCCTTCAGAGTTAGCAATAGTGTGCAACCCAATAGATAATCCAATAAAACACAATGAAATATTATGAACATTGGATAAAAACTTGAGTTTACTGGCCATAATGTCTAAAAGCTCCAGAATCCAACAATTAAATAACTTATTTACACCATAAAACTGCTCATTTAGAGTAGAGAAGCTCACTGCCCCAACAAAAACTGAAGTCACGAGTGCCGCATGCGCAACACCTGACCATTATGGTGGAAGAAAGACGTTGCCTTGGACAAGAAGTGGGTTGGATTGCCCAAATGGAGAGGGGTCGTTATATGCTGGGAGGCCCAACCCACTACTGCTGTCCAACAGAAGGACTAACAAGCGGCCCACCAGAAGACATACCAGGCCATATGGGCAGCCCATTGTGTGCGGCTCACTTATGTCCCTATTGTTGCACCAGTGTTTGTTGACTAGGGAGTAGGAAAAAAGACCAGAAGATGGATTTGTGGTTGTCGACCAATTTTACCAAGCGGATGGCGTAACTGGAAGGATAATCAAAACGACAGCTGTATGAGCAGATGTCGAGCTACGACCGCCACCCCAGCCACGTCGTCCTCCACCTGATTTTTCATGCTTCCCGTGACCACTATGGTTACGCCCACCAGAATAATTTTCGGCTCCAGAATTTGATATGGTTTTGTCCGGCCACCAATCGGGAAAATCGATCACCTAAAAACAGTTTAAAGAGGAACACCCAGATTTATGGCAAACAATAAAGTAATGCCACTCTTATCATTTTACCCAGTGGCAAAATCAACTGTCGCTGCCCGAGCGTCATGATCAAGAGCCAGTGGCGGAACCAGGAAACAAAACTTGGAGGGGCTAAATTCTATTAAAAAATTTTTCAGAATTTCGTCTATAAAATAAATGCATTCCAAGTACAAAAATATTCAAACAATTCAAAATTTTCAAATAAGATAACAAAAAAATAGGTAATCGCCCATTACTAATGAGGAGTGATCACCCATCACTCACGGGATAAACATTACAATTCTAAATTTACAAATAACATAGCAAAAAATAGGTAATCACCCATTACCAATGAGGAGTGATCACCCATCACTCACAAGGAATGATTACCCATCACTCACGGGATAAACATTACAATTCTAAATTTACAAATAACATATCAAAAATAGGTAATCGCCCATTACCAATGAGGAGTGATCACCCATCACTCACGAGGAATGATTACCCATCACTCACGGGATAAATACCTCTATTAAAGCTGAGAATCTTGATCAGTCTTTAGATAATCGATGAGCATGATCAGAAGATGAAATCCAATATGAGCTGCAATTAATTTAGAACGATTAGAAGATTAATATAAAAATAAATAACATTCATACAAATACGTTTACAATGAAAAAGAAATCACTATCGAAAGATTATTTAAAATAGAGTTTTACATGCGAAGAATGAAGGAAATGATTAAGATGGCAGTTTTATTCTTCGAGTTTGCATATTTTGAAACCGCTGCAAGATGTCTTCATCTTCAATACTTTTAAAAATCTTGTTCTCAACATAACAAACCAAACTATCATTGAGAAACTCATCTCCCATCTTATTGCGTAGATCATTCTTAATGTTGTTCATAGCAGAAAAAGACCTTTCTACGGTAGCTGTCGCAACAGGCAAGTCTAAAGCCAACTCAATTAGTCGATAAACCAAATTAAAAAATATGTGAATTTTTATCTCAACCATCTTCTTTGCAAGATCTCCAATGTCAGTAAGGCCAGAGAAAGTTGTCCTATCACTTGATCTCATGTAAGAGATAGATGTATTAAGTTTTGCTTTCAGCTCAAACTTATCAGAGCCAGAAAAATCATCTGAATAGAAATCAGATAAACAGAATAACTGATTCCGATTAAAATTTGCAAATGAATCTCTAAGATCAAGGCATATATTCACATAAGTAGCTCTGTATTTGACTCCGTAAAACGATCATCCATTTCTTTGACTATAAGATCCAGAACCTAACATTATACAAAGAACAGTTAATAATCTGTAATATTACAAAATAATTGAATATTTGAGAATATGTTAAAAAGAAAAGAAATTAATTACCTCAAAAAAGATGTCTCGACGAAAAAAATGGTAGTAAGTCTTTGGTTGCCCATCCACACTCTTGTATAATTTAGCTCGGCCTCAGCCTGGTTTAGGATCTTGCATATTAGGCACAAAAATATCATTTTTGGTACAAAATGTAGTAACAACACCCAATAATTCCTCCCAACAATCATCATCATCATTTCTGTATTTCTTCAATTCATCATTTACTGTCTTAATCATGCGAATAGCGGTGACTATGTTTTGAGTCTTTTGTCGCAGGCACATTGACAATGTATTTGTTTCAGCCAATACATTTACCATTAAATGAGCAATGAATACAAATTCAAATTGATTCATGTTATCAATCAACCCTCAAGCAATGCCTCGACTATTGGGCTCATCCCCGTCTTCAAATATAGTGTCAAGTACATGTGTCAATGCATCCCACATATCCAAAATCCTAGTTATGGTTTTAAAGTGAGAGTCCCAACGAGTGTCACCTGACCGAGCTAAACTTGTTTCCTGATTCTTGCCCTTTCCTGTAGCAACTTCTCCGCTTTCTATACGTTTTACAAGATCATCATGGTGCTTTTGCAGAACAGCATCCTTTCTTTTACATGAAGCACTAACAACATTTACAATCATAGCAAGGTACTCAAAAAAAGTACACACCTGACCATTTTTCTTTGTAGTAGTCACAAGCACTAATTGAAGTTGGTGAGCAAAGTAATGAACATAATATGCGTGCTTATTTTCATCTAAAATTTTTTGTTTCAATCCATTAAGATTGCCATGCATATTAGATGCCCCATTATAACCTTGACCTCTGACCCGGAAAATTGATAATCCATTTATTGCAAAGAAATCATCAATACTATTTTTCAAAGTCTGTGTAGAAGTGTCACTGACGTGTACAACTCCAAGAAAACGCTCAATCACCTCTCCATTATCATTAACAAATCTCAAAACTATAGACATTTGCTCCTTCACGGAGCTATCTCGAGCCTCATCAACCAAAAGAGAAAAAACCTTGTCACCAATCTCATTTACAATAGCTTGCCTCACTTCTGTTGCACTAGCATTAATAATTTCCTTTTGAATTTTAGGAGAAGTCAATTGATTATTGACCGGAGCATTCAAGTTCATGAGCTTGTTTACTTCTTCCACTTGATCACAATACCATTTTGTTAATTCAAGAAAATTACCTCGTCGGCTTGAATTTTTCGACTCATCATGTCCACGGAAAGCTAAACCCTGATTTAATAAAAATCGAACCACTTTTACAACAGCAGTTAACCGAGCACGGGATTCAATCTCAGTCTGACTACTTTGTTTCGATAATATATATTCTACATTTTGTCTTTGATTTTTAAAACCCAACAACTGAACTAAAGCACCAGAGTGAGGACTATATGGCAATCCTTCATGGTTTCTAAACTTTTCTTTAGCACGTTTTCAATTTTTAAAACCCACTTCCGTAAACATATCATCACCATATTTGTGCTTATGACCTTTAGCAAACAAATAACAACAGAAACAAAATGCTGCATCTTTATGTACACTGTACTCTAACCAAGCAAAATCTTTACACCAACTCTTTTGAAACGATCTCCTAATTTCACCAAAATCAGTTTGTGGAAATTTATGATCACATGGTTGAGTTGGGCATTTAGCCACATACCGTCTCCTTAATTCATCTCTAATTTCATAAGGATAACTATCAATGGGTTTACGCAATCCTGGATCACCAATAATCTCACAATCCGAAAACTCTACCCCTACTCGAGACTTTTTAGACGATGATTCTTCAACCGGTTTCGGTATAGAACTCTTCTTCCACTTTTCAAAATATTTGTCCATATTAAAACCCTATATAATAAATATTTAAACATTTTAAATTAAATTCAACACATTTCAAAACATTAATCATTAATTAGAACTTAGAACATAAATTAAATGAGCAATCATATTTTTACACAAAAAAAAATAAAAAAACCCTAGAAATCAAGCAACTAAACCAATCCAGTAGAAGAGAAGCTGGTACAGAGAAGCAACTTACCTTTTTTCCTTCAATTGAAGAGAAGTAAAAAGCACTTAAGCAGGCAGAGAGCAGTCCAGTCCAGTGAGTCACCACTTGCACAACAGCAGCACTCCAGTCCAGCCAGCTGCTCTAACACTAGCAACACCAATCAGCAGTAGCAGAGAAGCAGATGTAGAGAGGGAGCCGCGGCCCGCAGAGCAAGCTGTCAAATGAATGAGAATAGCAAAGTAGAAACAGTCAAACAGAGCAGCAGCAGTCACCACCAGAGCCAAAGGTCCAGACTCCAAGACTGGAGGAGCAGCGAGCAGCCTCGTCCGCGGAGCGCAGTCGCGATGCGGCAGGAAACGGCACAGCAAGCAACAGCAGCTGAGCAGAGCAGCAAGCAATGACGGAAGAAGCAGCAAATGCATCGCGCCTGAAGAAAGATGAGCCTGCACCGTCGGCACATCGCCGCTGCCGAGAAGAGAAGCGGAAGGGAGAGTCGGAGGCCCAGAGAGGAGAGTGAGTGTTGTCGGCGTCGGTCGCTGCGTCGGCCGAAGGAAGGAAGAAGAGAGAGGGGCAGAGAAGGCAATTCTGTCTGGTATGAGTGGTGTGCGGCGCCGCGAACGTCCGGTTTTTTTTTTTTTTAACCCTAAACCCAGTCCAAAAGTTGGGGGGTTCTTTTGAAAAAAAATAAAATTGGAGGGGCTAGAATGTAAATATATCAAAAATGGTAAAAAAAAATTTGCTTGGAGGAGTTCGAGCCTACCCGAGCCCCTTACTACTTCCGCCACTGTCAAAAGCAATAACACAATGTCTTTCTTCACGAATGACCATGTTATACACATTATCAATAGAGGGTAACAGATTCATAATCAAAATCTGACTAATAATTGTGCAAAAAGAATGATATGAACCAAGTAAGAGCTTGTGTAACATTTTCTCCTTGCATTGTTGTTCACCTTCGGCAATCCATTTGCAAGTGAGGCCTATGCAACAGTAATCCAGAGCCTTCTCATAATTTTCAAGGTCATGCATCATTTTGGTGAGTTTGCCAAAGTAATCCATCACCAAGTCACATTTATGTTTGCAATTTCCTAAGGCACCCTCGATCTCATACATCCTTGGTCCTTTCCAGGCAAAGAAATGCTTCTTGAGCATGTCTATAATGCCTTGGCGGTACTTTTGTATGGAACACAATAAAGAAGGGATGAGTCTAAAGTTGAAAAAATCCACAATATGATAAGAGTATTCATGGTTGTCTAATATGTATATTTGAGAGAGTCATGATCCGGAGGCGTCATAGCACTATCAACAAAGAAATCACTCCGCTTAGTCCTCAAGTAACCGAAGAAGACAAGCGACTATTAGTCATAGTTATCCCCTTTTAATTTGACGTGGGTGAAGAGCACCCAGAATATTGCTTGACAAGAGTGTTTAAGGATTGATCGCACATTTGGGAAAAATTGATCAGTCAATGTTTCATTTGTCACTGGTGGTGGTGGTTTCGATATCAACTGTAGCTTTATCGTTTTTCATAGTCTTGATAGGAAGAACAATGTTTGTCAACCTGAGAAGAAGAAGAAAAAGGAAATTTTGGAAAAAGGAAAAGATGATATGAAACATAGAAGATAGTTTCAGTGCTTCTACAAAAAATTTCTTTTTCAAATCTTTTTTTAGATTGTCTCTGATACCATATCAAGGAGAATATGCTAAGAAGGAAGCTGCAATTTTTAATCATTCCATTAAGGATACATTTTCGCATAAAAAAAGTACCTACTATGTATACAAACGGTAGTAAACTAATAAAGATTGGATATATACAATAAGTGAGTTTCCATAACATAAGATATTCTCAATATTCTCCATAATTTCCTCAATACTTACCCTAATAAATAAAAAAACAAATTACTCCAAAATCTTAGATGGAGGCTTGTAGCATCATCCCTGTGCAAGAAAAATAAAAAGCTAGTATATAAAAAGTAAGAAAGCAGGCAAAAGATTAAAATGGGAAGACCTATAATTGTTTCTGCAAGCACCACTATGAAGATTTTAAGTATGAAGCTAAAATTGGGCTTCAAAAACATCCAAGAATCACCATTGATATCATTAGCATCTTACAGCACCTAAATTATCTGTTTCTAGGCTTTCCACGTACTTGATGGTCAGTAGAATTTGTATTAGTATATGAAGACTTTTCATATTCTCCATTCTCATCCTATGTTACCTTATCTGATTAATTACAGATCCCAAAGTAACTTTTTTCTTAAGAGATAAGAAATGAGATTAATTTAATGCATAAACATTATTCAAACTTCTCTTTAACTCTTCATCTTCCATACTTATCTGATTCTTAAACTCTCTGTCTTCTCCATTCTTATCAAATTCTAAAGCTTCTAAAGCAATATATATATATAAGAGTATATCTGAGTTAGAATTAAAAGTTCAAATAAATTATAGTTTTTTAGAAGAGTCCTTCAAATATTATGTGAAAATACTTTATCTCTAGATGAATTGAAATTCAGAACCGTTTATAGAATTAATAAATGATTATTAGCTAATTGAAGTCTAGCTGGATATTTTTTAAGTAGGTCTAGTTGGAATCTAACAACCCAATCAATTTGTGCCACCTGGTTAATTGAGAAGCATTTCTTCTCAAAATTGTCCAGGTTGCAACATAATTGGATTCTACCCCAACTTTAATATATATAATATGGATTTTGTACTAATTAGAGTATTAATCCTACAAAAGGTAAAATAAAATGTGGCAAAGTAATAATTTAACAGTGAAATTATCTTTTACTAAGATGAAAAATTTTGAATTTGAGGCATATTTTATATTTGAAAAAGGTGAAATAAAATGTTTATGTAAACATTGAACTCTCTACTTTATTATTAGGGTTAATAGCAAAATACCCCTCTCAAGTGAAGGGGATATAAACAGTTTACCCCCATTGTTAATAACTAGGCACTTTACCTCTTTATCTGTTAATCAACAGTTAAATAAAGTCAAACACATTAAAATATTTACTGAATGGACCTTTTTATCCTTCACAAAATAACAAATTGACAATAAAACATGTTCCTTCATTAAATCCCAAAATGATATTAAAATAAACAAAATGAAAGCTCAACCACATGCACATAGAATGCAGAGCCTCAGAGGAAGCTAGCGAATAGCCTCAAAGCCCTCTGCCCTCCGCTGCCGCTTAATAATTACAAGGTTGTTCCATCTCTTGCATCCTTCTTCATCTTCTCTCTTCCTAACCCTAACCTAAGCTATTAAAATCATCACATCCTTTATCTATTCCTCCTCTTTCTCTAACTATATCTATCACCATCTCTGGCAGAACCCGAGTAAAAAACAAAGACAAAAAAAAGGCAGGAAATGGTGGAGAAATTGGACATCCATGCTTCCAAGATTATTTGGATTTTGTGATGACTTGAGAATTGGATGAGAGAGAGAGAGAGAGAGAGAGAGAGAGAGAGAGAGAGAGAGGATCAGAGAAGATCATAGAAGATAGTGGATCCAACAACACGTCGTGTGAATAATTTTTTTTTTTTGGAGGAAGTAATTTCTTGCTTTGATCTTTTCAAATTGTAGGCCTACAAGCTTTTTCCTTTATTTTTCAGTTTTTAAAAGATGAAATTCTGTTCTTTCAATCTTGTTGGGAGATTTAATTTTTTTTATTCTGAGAATAGAACACAAAGAGCCCAAAAAGAAAAGAACTATTCATTTTCTTGAAGTTTTCTTCCTTCTTCTTCTTGAATTGGCTAGAAGGACAATTTTTTCTGCAACAGCCTGAGGGGGATTGAGGAGGCTGCGTGATCAGTTGTCAAGAGAAGAGAAAAAATCAAAGTGCTTCAAGGCTGTGTAATTGGAATAGCAAAAAAAAATAAATAAATAAAATGTAGTTGGAGAACAATAAAAAAGAAGAAATTGAAAAACTACAGCAAACACCATCCATGATTGTGGCTATCATGGTTAATTCTTAGCCCACCTTTGGTCTCGCCTCTAGGAAATATCCTTCCACGTCGTTTAGTCTATTATTTAATAGGTTAGGATTATGGAAGGTTTAAATAGTTCAGATTTATGAATAGGATTCAAATAGTTTCATGGCTAGTGTAGTAATCTTTAACAGATGTGAGTTAACTTTGGGGAGGAGGGGGGCAATAGGAGGTAAAGTGCTTGTACCCATTCACTTGAGAGGGGTATTTTGCTATTAATCCTTATTATTATTGTTATTATTATTATTTTCCGAAAGTTATCGTATGTATATATTACTCAACCAGGAAAAGTTACAACGGAGAGAGCTCCCAACAAGCAAAATGGAAAATGCAATAACATTACTAAAAATAATAGCTAAACATGCTGTAAGATATGGTGGCTCAACATCCAGTTCATGATCTGCTCTATTCCTCCATCTCTAAATTCAATAGCATGCTATTCGAAAAATGACATTCCAAGCAGGCCCTTCCTCATCAAGTTTCCAATGCTGTGTACGATTCCAATCAATCCATGAAGCGATGGTCACAAGAAAATAGAGTATTGTTGGGGCCCCTTAGCTTTCCAAATCCTCCTCCAATATGCTGAGGACTATGCCCTACTCCAATTGCAATGATTCATAAACAGAGGCAAAGAAAAATTGCCCATTTCCTGTCAGGCACCATTGCACCAGATCACAATTACCATCTCCTCCATTCACTACTACAAAATGCATCAGCTTAAGAATTTGGGCTGGGAGAAAACCCTCTCGTAGCACAAATTGCCAACCTAGGATTCCAATAATCACATATCTTTAGGCGCAACATTTCCTATGTTAATGTTTGCACCGTAACCTCCTGCAAAGTGCTATTCCCCAACCAAATATCACCACAAAATCGAGTCCTATAGTCATTATTCACTTGCCAATCTAATCCCCTACTCAGAAGTGTATAGCCATGCAACAAACTCCTTCAACAAGCTGACGATCCCTGAAATTTCTTCCCCTTCTCTACCTGTCTTGGGTCTTCACATTTCGCTTGTAGTGTACGAATTCACAACAGCTGCAGACTATTGAAAAACCGCCAAGCCAGCTGAGTTAGAGATACTTGGTTCATGTCTTTCAATCGTCATAAACCCAAACCTCCTTTCTCCTTTGGTTGACAGATTTTGCTCCACGCAATAGTCTAAAGGTGTCAAGATGCATCTGAATCATCCCACAAGAAGCTTCTACAGATTCCCTCCAGCTAATCAAGTAAGGCATATTGAAGTTTGATTGTTTGCATGGTGTAACTAGCAATTGTGCTAAGGGATGTCCAAATAAAAAGAGCCCGAGCTACAATACAGAGAGGTATTTACTCTTCCACGCACTTAATTTCTTAAGAAAATTTCCACCAGGAAACCATATGTTCTCACTGAGCTAGACTTATGAAGGAGAGGCATTCCAAGATATTTACCAAAATCAAGGGTCCGTAGAATTTCCATTCTATTTGAGGCTGAACACGTTTAGTCAATGGCATATTTCTTGAGTCATGTTTGACAACAACTGTGCCAAACTGGTCTATAGATAAATTAATTTTCCATATATCATGTATTTTTTCATAAAAAAATTATATAAAGTCACTTTTTTCATCTCTCTTCTCATTTCCTTTCACTCTCTTCAATCATAATCCCCATTCTTCTTTTTCAATTGAGTCAAAAGTATTAAACTCATTGTAAGAATTATGATTTTGAGAATTTAAAAAAGTTTAGCTAGATTAAGAAAAGAAAAGTGTCGCTCAATATGTAAAAGAACTTTAAAAATATCCGTTTTTGTTAATAATATTGAATCAGGTTGGGTTTTTTCCTACCCCTATGGTGTTTGTTCACCGATTGCAGGTAGGGTTCCTACCTAGTCGGTAGGCTTGTATATAGTGTGGTTTCTAGTTTTCTTGTCGTCTAGGATTTGATATTACGGTGGTGTCGCTCTTGGCTCACAAGCTTGGTTTTGTGTTGATCTGGTGTTGGTCTTGGTCCTCTTGCTAGGGATGGCAATGCGGTCCCCATCCTCGTCTTCCCTACCTCATCCCCATCTCTGTTCATCCTTGTGTGTAGGGTTGAAATTCATCCCCATCTCCAACTTGAATCTCCATAAGTAATCTTGACATTATTCCCCAACAAATCTTCTCATATGTAGATAGAATCTGACCCCATCTTCAACCCAAGCAAGAAATAAGAACCTAGGTAGAGAATCGGGTATAAATTTTCCAATATTGAACATGCCAGCAAATCAAACACATTAAAACTTAAAAAACTGACACAGTTAAAATTTTTAAAAATCTAAAAAAGTAAATGCTAGTTCAACAAACTTCAAAGTTCAAACTAAATAATATAGTTCAATCATCTTCAAACTAAATAGTAAATAACAAAAGTTAAATAACATAAAATAATACACTTAGTTTATGATAGGTTATATAAACTAACTTGAGGTTTTTAATATTTTTAAATATTTTTAATATATATAATAGTGAGGATAAATAGGGACAGACGGGGATAGGGGATAGATAGAGATGGGGAATGTGGGTATGGGGGTACCTAATCCCCACCCTAACCCATCCTAAGATTAGAGACAAAATTTATCCCCATCCCCAACCATATCCCGAACAAACCGGGATCAACTAGATCTAGATGGGTTGGGAGTAGATAGATACCCAGTTGAACCTCTCCATTACCATCACTACCTCTTGCCCATTGTGATGGTTGTTGCAGGCCGATGGTGGAGTTTTTTAAGTAGTATTGGTCTTTGTTTTGCAGCAAATTGTTGGCATGCGACTGTGATAGTTTGGTGGATGTCTTGCACATAGAGATTTGCTCGACTGTTTCAACTAGCTATTGGCTAGTGCTGGTCTCTAATGGGTTGCACGTAGGGACGGAACTAGTGCATGGCAAGGGGGTCAACCGACCCCCGCATCTGTCTAAAAATCGCTTGAATAGTAGTGTTGGTAACAAGGGCAACATTAGAAGGGGCAGCCATGGTTGCCCAACAGCAATACCAGCAGAGCTTTGGTTTCGCAGGAAAGAAGAAGATTAAAAAGGTTTAGGTTTTTTTTTTTTAAGAAGCACAAAACGACAACATTTCACTTAACATTTTTTTTTTAAAAAAAGGTCCTAATGAAACTCTGTTTTCCCTTTAAACCCCTTAACTTCTTTTTTCAAAGTTAAAAGGTTTAAATGAAAAAAAAAAAAAAACACTCCCATATTTTAACTCTCAATCCCCAATCCCAATTCCCAATCCAAATATTTTACTCCCCTACCCCTCTCTCTCGACAACTTCTCCTGCTCTATCCTCCCTCATTGCCCACCATCCTCTACTAGCCTTACTCTATCATCGCCTCCTGTCCGCCAGTGACGGTAAACCCTAAATGTAGAATTGTTTGAGTGGTCTTTATACTTGTAAAATGCTCGTTACATAGATAAAATTCTGACAAAATTTTTCGTGAAGTTCTAACCCGAACCTTTTAATCCTGGTTTTGTACTTGGCTGTATGAATTATGTGGTAGCTGCCACTGAAGTTTCATTGTTGTTTACCTTTGACCAATGCGTCTTGGGTGCTCGACGATCCCTATTGCCTTAGCCTTCTAGGTCTTGATTTTCTAATTTGGGCTTTTGATCTTTTGGACCTGAGTAGCACTGTCAAATGGGTCGAACCAAAGCAGACCAGATCGCATCAAACCCACTTAAACGGTTCAGTCCAGTCCGGGCTCATTTTATGACGGGCCTAATTTTACAAAATCCATATCCCTCCGCAACCAACCAGTGGGTAAACGGGCCAGCTTGTAGGCTTTGCCAAAAAAAAAGTCAAAAACAAAAATGTTCTTTAAATCTATTCCCCTAATCATTATATATTTATATTGAAACACCTAAATACAAAAAAAAAAAACCCTAAATATTACTCTAAAATCCAAATATTACAATCCTAAATAAACTGTAAACTTATAAAAATACATAATAACATATGAATCCATTAATTATAATTCATACCAAATCATTCCTAACACACAAACCGAAATAAACTAGTTAACCACAATCATCCAACTATCCAAGTCCAGCAAGAACAAGTACACAATAATTATCCAACAAGAAGAAAAGAAATAACAACAATCATCCAAGAATAAACATTTCATAGGTCATAGCCACAAAATAGTATTTATTCTTCAACATATCTTCAAATTCAGAAATATTCACAAAATTTGAATCCGCTTTAGAGGACAATGATTCTTTTAATCTCGATACCCTCATTTCTTCTTCATCATCATTACCTGTAAAAACATAAAGTAAATAAAATAGTTAGTAAATGATAATTATTATTCTTCAAAAACTTTCATTCTCCCCTCTGAGCCCTTAACATACTTGATACTTTCTCTAATCTTAAGCAAAGCCTCACTAGCTACTCTTAGAACTTCTTGCATAATCAAATTCAAGATGTGTGCTGAGCAACGAATATGGAAAAATTCACCATTGCACAACAAAATATTTAGCAAACAAAGTTGTTATAGAAAATATTTTCTTATCAATTCCCTACTCTCTTAACAAATCGTAAACTTTTCTAGACAATCAACCCTGAGTGTGGGTGTGAAAAATCAGAAAAAGTAAGTGCAACTATTCATTTTCCATGTAGCATCAATAAATTGAGTAGTCAGACAAATATAACCTTCAGATGTGCAAGCAATCCAAACATCGGAAGTGAGACATATACGACTAGGAACATCAACTAAAGTTTGTTTCAAGCAATTTTTCTTATTTTTATAAACTTTGAACACATCTGATGTAGTTGTGTTCCTTGAAGTGTGTTTCACATCGAGATTGAGATAGGTCAAAATATCTCTAATTCCTTCGTACTCAACAAACGAGAAAGGAAGATCATGCTTTATGATTGCCAAAGCAATTTTTTCACGAAGAACCTTTTGAGAAAATTTTCTTTTCTTGCCTTTCTCGTAGTGTTGTCTATAATCATATTACTCACATCCCGAAATTTAGCCCTAATAGCAGCACAATCATCTATATGATGCTTAAGGGTAGATGTCCCATATTTACTCCCTACTGCTATACTTTCTTACAACCAAGACACTTAGCTCTCGGCTTACCATCTTTCTGACCTATGCTCCAGCATATGTTCATACATGTGAACTTTTAGATTTTTTGACCTTTTCTAAAGATTGTGCAGCAATTGATTCATTATGTTCATCATCAACAAAATTTTTATCCATTTTCTGTAGTATTTAAATTCACAATCACATTCACATAGCAAATACTACACAAACGCAGTCACATAACATAGATAGTAAAACTAAGAATGGTGAAGCTGAATCAATTGATACAGAAATATTGAGATGGAATATTGAGCGCATGGAAAATATTGAGCATATATACCGTTATAGAAAACTAACTTATTGTATATATATATATTCTGCATTAGTTGTAAGTTTTTTTACCTCAAGTGTATATAGTATTCTTTTCTATATATAATGGGTAAGTATTGCAGCTTCATTCTATACTATATTCTCTTTGACATAGATTAATTAGTTTCATATCTCCAATATATGTAACTTGATCCCTAAATGATAGAAGATTATTTGTTAAATAAAACACCTATTAGAAGTATTTTTGCGATCATCACAATTTTCTAATAATATGTAGGGATATTACCAATAGAAGAAGTATTTACTAAAAATACCATAATCAATTGTGTGATTAATATATTTCAAACACACTTGACTACTTAAACTCATCTCTACAGAATAATATTTTATAGTGTTCTATGGTAGTTTTACTTTCAAATCGATGTTAAAGCATTACAAGGAAAAATAATAATTACTTCAATTTTTATGGTTAAAATTTAGATCACAGTTAATAAATAGTACATGTGTTACACATCTAAGATGTCTTTCTTCACTAATATAACATTCTCCCCTTTTCTTTCGCAGCCTTTTCTTAATGTATGATAAAACATTGTGTCTTAGACTACATGTTCTTCACTATTTCTAAAATTTTGTGTGTTTTATTAAAGAAGAAGTTATAACTTTTTTTTCAAATTTATAGTTTAGAAATTAAATATCTTTCGAAACTAACAGATTTTACAATAATGATACAGAGAATACATTGAACAATTCAGGCTTTATTTTTAGCCAGTAAAGAGCATAAAAAAAAATACTATTTCAATTCATTTAATAAAAAACAATGGACAAACACCTTATTAAAGCTATCAACTTCTCATAAACAATAAAATTACTCTGTTTCCATCATTATTGTGTTTAATGAACTAAAAAATGGAAAATGACATAACACTAATAGGCATTAAAATCCCGGAGAAGAAAGCCATAAAAAAGGATTTAAATAATGTGTAATTTTTTGGATATCCATACTAATACTACCAATTAATGGAGGCAATAAATCTTCAAAGATAAATTTGATAATACAGAATGCAAAGCCAATTTGATAAAAATTGAAATACATGGGAGTGATATAACTGACAATTGGTATGAACTTGAACATAAAGCAAAGAGTAAAAAAAGCTTACTCGCCAATAGAAATCTCCTCGGTGATCTTGGTCAGACTTGCTGGCGGCTACTAGTGTTATCGCCAAAGTGCACGTGTGGCCGGTTGGTTGAGGGGCAGTGGTGGGTGGTTAGTGGTGACTGGTGAGATTCGAGGTATGTGTATGTCGTGAACAAGCAGGGGTGTTGATTAATGGATAGTGGCGGCTGGTGGGTAGGTGCAACGACATGAGGTGAGGTCTCGGGTCGTCTCGTTATGGTGAGGTCCCTGGTGGCTAGCTGCTGCAATCTGAGAGTCAAGAGAGAAGAACGGAAGAACTCAAAAAGAATTGTAGATGTAGGGTTAAGAAAACAATTCTTTCATTTAGGTCCTTAAGAAAATAAGTAATTTAAATTAGGTCATAAAATAGTTAATATAAATTTGTTCTTATAACGGCCAGCCCGCGAACTGGACTGGACTGGCCTGTAAAAGTCTGCGTCAAAACGGTCTGGTCCGATCAAGGCTCATTTTTTATGGGCCAAATTTTAAAAATCCATATACGTCCATTTTGCGGACGGTCCGGGCTAGCCTGCGGGCCTAAGCCTATTTTGACAGTTATACGCCTGAGGCAAAAGGAGACTAGTTTCTTTAGACATTTCAGTTACGCTAGATTTTTATTCAGCATATTTGTCAACTTGTATAAATTCTTAAGTTTCTTTAACTGGCTCAGTTAATAATATTGTATCATTTCTCTAAAATATCAAACTGTAGGATAGTTTGAAACACATGAACCCAAATCGATGCTTATCTGAATAAACTCGCATCCTCAATACTAAAAATATCAATAATGTATATTGAGGGGTTTTCCAGAAAAATTTTTTAATTGAGGGATCATTTTAATTTTAGAAAAGTGTGTCTCAAATATTTTCTTCGTGTTTATTTAGTTGTTACATTTTAGACATCACATTACTTAAGGAATTACGAAATGTTAGATTTTTTTTCTCCCTCTTCATTATTGGTACCAAAAGACAAAATCTCTCGTGCTTTCATGAACATACAGTCTTACATTGGAGAGGTTAAAATTCCTATATTCCGGTGGAATTGAAAGATATTGAAATTTATTATTAATGAGAGGGTATAATAAAAAAAATTCACTAAGTATTGCATTATTTTTACAATGTTCAAGTTAAGAAAAGGCTTATAGGTGTTTTTCCTCTTTAAATTTTTTTTTTATTGTGGACTTGGTCCATAAGCTTTAATTTGTTACTTTTAGGTACCCAAACAATTTATTTTTGGTGAATTAGGTACATTTGTCCAATTTTGCCGTCAACCAATTTTTTGCCCGTTAAGTCGAGGGGATTTTAGTTCAAAAAAATATTTGTTCTTTTTTAAGAAGGCTTATAGGTATTTTTTTTCCCCTTAAACTTTTTTTTATTTGGACTTGGTCCATAAACTTTAGTTTGTTACATTTAGGTAACCAAACAATTTATTTTTGGTGAATTAGGTACATCCATCTAATTTTGCCATCAACCAATTCTTTTGTCCGTTAAGTGGAGAGTATTTTTGTCCAAAAAATATTTGTTCTTCTTTAACAACAAAGAACTGGGAAACCACTTCCATCTTCTTCCCCTTCTTCTTTTGAAAAAATTAGGGTTTCATTCTTGTGATATGAGTATACTTGATTATGGCCAAAAGTTGACGGGCCTGCCACAAGGCTAGATGCTACAGCTTGTAGGCCTTCTTTTGAGCCTGATCTAGTGGCATTTTGTGGGCCTTCTTGTGGGGCTGCATCTGCATCAGAAAAAATCATTTGTTGGGGTATCTGCTTGGCCTTCTTGTGCCTTCACAAGAAGCCCTAATTTTTTCAGAAGAAGAAGGAAGTGGTTTCCCGATTCTTTGTTCTTGAAGAAGAACAAATATTTTTTTGATAAAAATGTCCTCCACTTAACAGAGAAAGAATTGATTGACGGAAAAATTGGATGGATGTACCTAATTCACAAAAAAATAAATTGTTTGGGTACCTAAAAGTAACAAATTAAAGTTTATGGACCAACTCAACGATAAAAAAAATTTCAGGGGGAAAAATACCTGTAAGCCTTAAGAAAACACAAAAATTAATAGAACGCCACAGGTAAAAAAATGGTCAGAATAACTTTTTCATTATATTGGAGGAAAAAAACTTTTTCATTATACGAACATTTTGAAGGCAACATATAGAACGAATTGCGCTCCTCCGAGCAAGCATGATTCCATTTAAGTAAGAGAAAGAACATAAATTCCTCAAATCAAACAAAACAGTAGTCGGGATTGTGCAGTAGAAAGTTAAAGCAATCCTTTTTGGGTACCGATAAAGTACACGCAGGAATATAAAATATACGTGCGAAAAATTCAAAAAAATTAACATTTCCCTCCAAATTTTTCTCTCTCTACCCAACTCTCTCTCTCTCTCTCTCTCTCTCTCTCTCTCTCTCTCTCTCTCTCTCTCTCTCGCTCTCTCTCTCTCTACAAGAACTTCAAATATTGAAGAATTTCGAACTCAGATCTACGAAAATCTGACCATTGAAACTTCAAAAAAAGGTTAGTACATTGTTCTACATTCGTTTTTCTACAATTTCATCTCTTCCGACACAATTCTGAACCGCAACAACAAACTTAAAAAACAAAACAAAATGGTATGGATGTTGTTGTTGATTGAATTTTTCTTCGTTTAAAAATAAAAAAGACACCATAGATCGAACTTGGGAGAGGCTTCAAAATGTTGGAAGAATTTCACTCCAGATGGCCGAAATTCTTCCAAAAATTTGACTGGCCCCCCAAACTCAAGAGTGATATTTTTTAAATTTATTAATGTTATTTATGTTATTATATTAAATATTTTTATTAATTTTAAATAATTATGTTAGTATTTTAATTAATTTTAATAATTGTTTGTCTTAATACATATTTATGTTCATGTTTAATGTTCTAATTGTTTAAATTTAATAATGTAATAATGTCCTGTTTAAAATGTTTTATGAAGTAATTCATTTTAAAACGTCTATAATTGTTATTTTTAGTGTTCCTTTTAATAATGCCTTTATTATAATCTTTAAATTTGGAACAATTAAAAATTAAGTAACTCCCAAATAATAATTTACTAATAATATATTTAGAAAGTAATAATACTAATGGTTCCATAAGAATATATCAAGGAAAATGTATTGAAGGGTAATAATAGTTTTTAAATATTAATTAGTATTAATTAGAATGGTTTAGTTTAATTAATTCATATTTAATTGGTTAAAATTTTCGTTTACTAAGGACATATGGAAATAATTTATTTGGAATAATAAAATTACTACCTAGTAAATATTAAATAATAGTTCATATTTACTTAATTAGAATGATTTAGTTTAATTATTCAATTTTTAAAAAATTTAAATTTATTAATTTGGTTAAATAATAAATATTAAATTAAATATTTAAAAAATACAGTGGATATTAAAAAAAATAAAAAACTTTTTAATTATGAAGGGCTATAAATAAGAATTTAATAAGGATAATAATTATTAATAATTAAATTAATATGTAAACCATAATATATGAATTATTTATTAATTAGGAAAAGAAGAAATAATTATTTATATTTTTTTAAAATAAAATCGTTTAGATAGACCCAGACCAAATAAGTCATAGAGATACCGATTTAGGACCGCTGGTGGACACGAGCGGTCGTATTCACGGCTGTACCATTATGGTCTCATCTCGGGCACTCAAGGGCCGACATAATACTTCAGACATCCCTGCTATTCCTGACATTCCTGACGCTAGTATATTTCATGACATTAGTGTGCCCCTATCTTCTATGCCTTGTCCTATACCTATTAGGATACGTATGCCTGCTCTTACATTGAGCTGTATACCTCGACACCATATCCAGCATATGATTCTGCATCTATCCAGCCACCTTCATTTTATCCAGGATCATTTTCCTATGATCTGTATGCATCCTATTCATCTAGCCACCCTCCTATGTACGGACCCTATAATCGTTTCAAGGACACTCCTGTAAACATAGATATACTGGTGATCAGCTTTTGTTCCAACCATGGAGACATCCTTTTTTGATGACCTGATGACAAGACACTCGGCAGGCCCGACATACTACCATGACAAATATTTAGGTGCCTAGGTCCCTTTATATTCAGGCGTGATGGAGGAGACTGCTGATGATGAGGGTGGAGATGATACCGTTATGCTAGGAGAGACTACTGTAGGTTCTGAGAGGACGACAAATATTTAGATGGATGAGGAGAGAGAGGATGTGAGACTGGAGGGGGGAGATACGGCTACTGACTCGTATAATGATGACGTGGATAATGATACAACTGATGAGCTTCCCCAATCGGCATCGGGCCATATGGCAGGGCCTGGTAGGAGGGACATCTTTATGGGTAGTGTTAAGAACGTGGTAAAAAAATTCATGGAGTCCAAGACTAAGGCGGCCGGTAGGACTACACAGGTGCCTAGACGTCCTGATCCTGAACCAGCTGAGACTTTATCTCCAGCATAAAAGAAGAAGGCAAAACAACATGATATGAGTTGGCACCTGCAGTGATTTGCCGAGGAAGGTCCTCAGATTTCAAATTTGATTCCTTCATATAGTGAACATGTCGCTGCATGTATCTGGTGCAGACAGGTACACTTTATATATTCTGAATCAATAAATATTTTTTCGTAGTAAATATATTTATTGTTCTATCTTGTATGTGTTATTTTTATTTAAAATTTTTTTTTTGTGTATACAGGACCATGGTTTACTGAAGATTCGTTCGCGCCATCAGACCCTGACCTCATGGACACCTACTCGAGCAGAGATTAGGGAGATAGCAGAAATATCTGACTAGCCCATCTGCAATCCCGTATGTTCCAACACCTCCACACTACATTGTTGTCTCCTTTTGTCGATAGTAGCTACCGGACACGAGCAGCTTTCACAGGCCATTTGGTGAAGTGACTATCATACTCCACAACGTGGAGCTGATACTTGGCATACCTACTTATGGTATACCTGTTGACACTGAATACACACGTGAGTAGCTACTAGGGATAGTCAATAGTGACTTTGATGTCTGATACATTGGGACAGACAATGATTATTTCCAGCGTGGTGGCATTAGATAGTAGGATGTGATACATACTTGTGAGGATGTGCATAGTCACATTAAGGACAGGATGAGGGCATCCTACTATGTGCTTTCAATTATGGAAAATTTTCTCTTCAATAATAAGAGGGAGATGTCCATAGTGAATTACAAGTCGTGTCCATTAATCAAGAATCTTAGGCAGTGCAAGAAGATGGCCTGGGGTGCTACGACTTTAGCGTATTTGTATTGAAATCTCGGGGTAGCATCACGGGCTGATCCAAAGGAGCTAGCTGGGTGTTGGTAATTATTAGAGGTATCCCGTGATTCTTTTTATATGTTAGTTATATTTATATAATATTTACTATTTTGTATATAATATATTTATGTGATAAACCTTCATTTCATATAATTATATTGTAGGCATGGATATATTTATACTTTCCTATATTTACCCAGGCAGTGAGACCCGATTCTACCAGTACTGACCTTATATCCAGCAGTTCAAGTTATTGCAGACGAAGAATTTTAGTGAGTTGATAGATTATCAAATGAGGTTGGATATGATGTCTACAAATGAGGTATTGGTATGACCCGAGATGCGTAAGAAATCCTAGAGCTATTGTAAGGTCCGGTCACAAGACTCATGGCTAGAAGAATGGAAAAGGCGCACTAAGGAAAGATATCCATATTTGAAAAGATAACCCAAGACTTAGCTTGGCAAGTGATAGGAGTACAAGAAGGAGCTTTGGGAAGATCTTGAAGCTTCAAAACCAAACGGAGAAGAAGACTTGAACCCTATCGCAGGCGGTAGGGTACCCTACTGTCCACTGTAAGGTCAAGGCAAGGGAGAAGGAAAGGCTGCCTACAACTGACAGTAGGTTTACCCTACCGTCGCCGGTAGGGTTCTGGCCAAATACTTGCTTGAGAAGTTCGACCTACCATCCACGATAACCTACCGTCGACAGTAGGTCTCGGAAAAGCTGAGATTTGGGAGTTTTTAGCTCCCTTGACCCATTACTTTGTTTGTTAAGTTCTTTTAACTTGTAAGTGGCCTAAGAGCCCATCCACTTGTCTTAAGCTAGTTTAACCATTAGGGTTTGGAAATAATGATTAGGAATACTATAAATATATATTTTCCAGCCTTTGGCAAGACAACATTGAAGATATATTGAAGGGAAAATTGAGAGAAGAACCTAGAATTCTTGGGTTTCTACCACTTCCTTATAAACTAGGAATTTATTCCGTTGTATAATCTAGGCAAGAAATTCTTGAATTTTCAATTCAAGAGTTCTTGTTCTAATTCCCAAATCCTATTCTCCCTTGAGATTCTCTCTCTCTATAGATAGTGTTGCTTGAGAAAATTAGTTATTCCTTCTATGTGGAGGGTAGGTGAGGCTTCCTGAAACCTTTGATTTTTCCTCAAAATAGGAATGTTTTTATTTGTTCTTTATTGTTTAAATTGACTACAACTTGTTCTTGAGCTATCAAGTTCTTCAATACAAATTCATTAAAAGAGTGCCTCTTGAAGGGAGTTGAATCTTAGGAGTGTTTGAGCCTCATACAAGCCTAAGGAGGTTCATACCATTTGGTATTAGAGAAAAGCTCTCTTTGACATGATTTTATGTTTTCGATTGTTGAATTTCAGTTATATAAAAGACAATTGATAGTATGTGAAAAAGGCAAAGTAATCTAGAAAATTTCAGACAGAAAATTACATGTGAAAATTGTGAGATGGAAAGCATAAAAAATGAGGTTAAAATTGCGTGAAACTATCCAATATGAATCATTGTTGAGTTTTGATTCTTTAGAAAAAAAATTGACATGATTTGGATTTGATTTCTTGGGTCAATTGAATGCAAATTTGCAAACTATACAGAAATTGCGACTATTGAGAACATATGGATTAAACTTTATATATCTTATGTTATACTTTCTCAAACTGGACAAAATTTGTTCTTAAATTCATCGTTTTCGAGTTCTGCATCTTTCTAAATTGGGTTGACTTTATTTGGAGCTATATTCACTGAGTTATTGCGAATTTGGTGATAAAGAGTCATTATGTTCTGTTTTCTAGAATTTTTGCCTAGTACTAATGAATTCTTTGAATTGAGCTTCCAATTTGTCTTTGTTTTGAATTTGCAACTTCTTTGGATATACTTATAAGTGTTTTTCTGATATCTTTGTGGAAATTGGACTTATTGCATTGACTCATACTCTTGAACTAATCTTTGGTAATCTTTGCATTCTACGTGTTTGATGAAATGCCTCATTGACTTTGTTTCTTTATCTATTGAGAATTCCTTGCTATGGGGAAAGTAGAACTGGGGCCAGAAATGGTATTTCTTATAGGCCTTTTGAAAGGGTTCCAAGGAAATAAACTAAAAATGAGAAGAAGTATGTGAATATGGATGGAGGTTCCGTACAAGAGGAAAGGAAAGAGTTCACAAAGCTTGAAACAAGCTCCTAGATTGTGCCATCATAACTTTGAGTCCTTGCCTACTTTGTATAGGAAGTTTGTTCCAACTTACTATCTAGAATGGGAGAGTAAGGTGGAGTACTTGTTCGATGCCTATGATGTAGATGAAGTTGACAAGGCTACCTTAGCTTCTTGTTCCTTCTCTCCTTCGATTTTGGAATACATACTTGCATATAGAAGGAGGAAAGGAGTGGGGTTCAATACTTGGAGTGAGTTAAAGGGTGCCTTGAGCGATGAATTTGGAGTTAGCCAATTTGAAAGGCTAGAAAGGAGTCAAGCAATGGGAAACTCTAAAGGGAAGCAAGAAATGTACATTTCATCTCAAGGGATTTAAAAGGAAGAGTCAATGAAACCATCATTGTTGGAGAAGTCTTCAATGGACAGTGAACTTCTACAGGCTAGAATTGGAAATAACGAAAATGTTGAAATACATGTTGAGGAGGAGACATCCAAAGAGGATCCTTGTAATTTCATGAGTGAGAAACACATTGAAAGAAATCAGTACATTGAAATTAAAGAAAAAGATATAGTGGAAGAAAATGAGAGGTTAGATGAAGAATCATATTTCCTTGATTACATTCCTTCTTTATTTGAGGAGCTTGAAAATGATGAGTTTGTACAAGAAGAAGAGAATGATCTTGAGAAAAATGAGCGAACAAAAGAAAAGAGTGAAGAAAAACGAGAGAATTCAAAAGAAGAGTTAGATGTATTAAAGAAGAGTGAGGAAATAAATTTCTTTACTTACCAAACTAACTCTTCTCTTGTTACTAAATTTCCTTTTGTGCAGAATTTTGGAGAACCAAGCAAGAATCAAGAGGGAAGACTTGACGACAACTCCATCAAAACACTAAGCTTCTTTCCTTCTAATTACTACTTGTGCTTTAAGATTTATTTTAAGGAAATTAAGTTGTTCTCACTTGTTTTCATTGAACATGGAGATCATTTCACTTTCCTTAATGCTCTTGGAACATATCTTGAAAGGAGATACTTCATTGAGTTTAATTCTATATCTTGTGCAATTCCTAGAGTTGATGAATATGATTTCAATATTGCTAATTGTGTTACTTATGTGCTAGGAGTTGACAATAGAAGGAGCATGGAGAAAGAGCTTGGCCCTATTCTTGAAGACTTATCAATAAGCCTATCTCTTAACCCTTCTTCTTTATGGTGTGAATTTCTCTTGAGGAATTAAAGTCTTTGTTGGATTCTTATACTTTTCAAGTGAGCTTAATTGGTGATATGTGTATTATTTCTTTTGAAGGGAACCTTTTCCTTCTTGTTCTATTTATGACAAATTGCCTTTCTTCTCATTTCTCTTGAGGATCCATTGATGAGTAGTAGTGTTATGTTTGATCCTTCTTCTTGTGGCTTCAGTAGTTTAGATACTTCCTTTGTTGAGCTTTACATTGTTGGCTTTGCACTTGAATTTGATAGGAACTCTCTCCAACATGTTTGCACCATAACATCAACGAGAGGAAGGAGATATACCATGGAGTTTGAAGACCAAGGCGAAAATGTTGGAGGAAAACTAATCTTATGTTATGGAGATTTGACAATGATTTTTTCTTCAAACCTATTCATCTTTTACCTTGTATTTTCCCTTCAAAGAGTTAAAATTTTTCTTAGAATTGAGTGTCTTCTATGTGATTTTGGTGGGAATTGTATGGTTAATCTTTTTACTTGTGAGCTAGTTCATGACATTGACCATATGCTTAAGTATTCATCTTTTTAGTATTGCTAGAACTAAACCATCTTTTGGTTAGCATTGCTAGAACTAAACCATCTTATCACGACCTTAAGTTGTTACATGATAATTTCCTCTTTGATAGACTTAATGCTAAAGTCTCAACTTCTTATGCATCTATGTGGAGTAAGATTTGTATCTTCCTGCGAACTTTTGTTGAAAATGGTTATGATGAGAGAGTTCGTTGTTCCTTTTGCACCTTTTATGGTGATTTTCATCTAAGTTTAAAGGAGAGTTTGTTGAGAATTGTGATTATGAATCATCTTTCATTTATGCTTCTAAGAAAAACTTTGATGGATTTATTCCTTCCACTAAACTCTTGTGCCTTGTGAGTTATAAATTTGAATTTCCTCATGAAGAACAAAAAGTTTTAATTGTTGAAGAATTTTTAGAAACTTTGTTGTTTGGAAACATCCATGGAATTCAATTCTACCATTTTCATTTCAAGGAATTTATGTGGTTGCTAGACTTTAGAAAGAAAATGAATAGTAGTTTAAAGGTGTTTAAAATCCATCTTTGTGATCTTGTGAAAACTACCTTTGGAAATGGTGTTTTTGAACTAAACTTGAAGAATCTTATTGCGAAACATCTTGTCTATTCTAGTGCCTTGATTGACTTTCTCTTCAAATATGAAGCCTTAAATGAGTCAATTTCTCAAAACACAAAGTCTTGTGTCAAGATTGAGAATCAATCTCTTGGTGCTTCCTTGTTTTATTCTCTAACCTTCAACAAGTTTTTGGATGAGTTGATTTTCAAAAGAGCATTGAAAGTTCTTTAAGTTTTGGTGTTAAACCAAGAGTGTTCTTTGTTGAATAATTTCTTGAAGCTCTTTTGGAAAAATTTACATAAAAACTTCTTATTTTACGATCTTTCTTTCAGAGACATCTTTTGGGAACATGATTTAGCAAACGAACAAGTTAGCACTTCTAAAGATTTTTATGGGAGTCATTGGTGGACTAGAAGTGTTAGCCTTGAATTTCAGTGTTTAGAGCTTTTGATCAAACAATTGAGAAAATGTTTTGAAGACTCTTTGAGAGGGAAAAGAGAAAGGATTTGGTGTTTTCACTTGCAATTTGAAGAGTTATTTTGGAAATTTGATGTTGCAAATGAAATGCAAAGTGATGTTAAAACTTCCTGGTTTCTTCAATATATTCCAATAATTTTTCAAAAGCATTTATCAAGAATCCATGAAGGAACTTTGAAAAGTGTTAAGAATCTAAGTTTATATTATCATTATCCTTTTAAAGAGACCATGTTTTAAACTCTTGATCTTCTTGATTTACTCTTTGAGTTGGAAAAGGACAAAAGCTTGTACTATCATCTTTCTTTTAAAGATGTTGAAGTTAACATTTTCTTTGATTTACAAGAATTTAATACTTTTAATTTTGCTTCTTTTTAGAGGATTCTTGTAAATTTTGAGTAGCTCTTGAATACTCCTTTGTGGAGTTCCTTAGCTTTAAACATATTTGCTTACACTTCCTTTTTTATCATAGACCATTTAAGGAAATAGATTACTTATGGAATTCTTATAGTGTTGGGACGTTGGTCAACAAACTTGATGCTTTAATTGCTTATTCTCTTCTAAGTCTTAAGTTCTTGGGTAATTTCCATAGTATCGTGCCTTTTAATGCCCCTATTTCTAATGTTGCCCGCCTCTTGTAGTTATTTGAAGGAATGGATTCGAGGACGAATCCTTTTAAAGGAGAGACGGATGGTATGACCCCGGATGCACAAGAAACCGTAGAGCTATTGCAACGTCCGGTCACAAGAGTCATGGCTAAAAGAATGGAGGAGGATCACCGAGGAAAGATAGTCATATTTGAAAAGATGATCCAAGACTTGGTTTGGCAAGTGATAGGAGCACAAGAAGGAACTTTGGGAAAATCTTGAAGCTTCAAAACCAAATAGAGAAGAAGACTTGAACCCTACTGCAAGCAGTAGGGTCATGGCAAAGGAGAAGGAAAGGCTGCCTACTGCCCACGATAGGTTCACCCTACTGTCGCCTGTAGGGTTCTGGCCAAATACTTGCTTGAAAAGTTTGACGTACCATCCACGGTAGTGGGAGGCCTACCGTCGACGGTAGGTCTCAGCAAGGCTGAGAATTGGGAGTTTTTAACTCTCTTAACCCATCACTTTGTTTGTTAAGTTCTTTTGACTTGTAATTAAGTGGCCTGAGAGCCCATCCACTTGTGTTAAGCTAGTTTAACCATTACAGTTTGGAATTAAGGATTAGGGACACTATAAATATGTATTTTTCAGCCTTTGGCAAGACAACATTGAAGATATATTGAACGGAAAATTGAGAGAAGAACCTAGGGTTCTTGGTAGTCTACCACTTCCTTATAAACTAGGGATTTATTTCATTGTATGATCTAGGCAAGGAATTCTTGAATCTTCAATTTAAGATTTCTTGTTCTAATTCCCAATATAAAGTTTTTTCCTCAGTTGTCGAATCGGTTCTATCGGAATCACTCCCCGAGACTGGAAAAGGTACTACGGGCTACCCCCCCCCCCCCCCTTCTTTTCTTTTCGTATGATTTTGCTTACTATACCCGCTGCTGTAGCATTATAAAATGTATTATTACTCTTGCTCCCGTCGGGATAAATCTGACCCCTTCCCCTGTTCCCGCCTACGTATATAGGATATTTTAAGAAGTGAACATCTTTCTTAGTAGTGGGGTCGGGGGAAAGAATGGGAAAGGTAATCCTATTCTCCCTTGAGGTGCTATCTCTCTATAGATAGTGTTGCTTGAGGAAATTAGGCATTTCTAGTGTGTGGAGGGTAGGTGAGGTTTCCTTATACCTTGTTGATTCTCTCTCAAAATATGAATGTTTTTATTTGTTCTTTATTGTTTAAATTGACTGCAATTTGTTCTTGAGCTATCATGTTCTTCAATAGAAATTCACTAAAGGGGTGCCTCTTGAAGGGAGTTGAATCTTGGGAGTGTTTGAGCCTTACACAAGCCTAAGGAGGTTCATACGAAGTGCGGTGGACACGGGGTCATTCTCTATTTCGACTGTGTGGAGGGTTATGCTCCGGATAGATGTCTATGGCAATTCGATCGGCTGCAGTGTATTCCTGGTCCATCTATTAAGGCGGCAGAGGAACACAGGTTTGTGAATTTGTATAAGTATGTGGTGAAGAACACTTTCTATTTTCATTATGGATTATTGTTAAGGGACATAATTATTTGAGGTAGAGATAAGGTCTCGGGCTATCCCATGGAGTGCTATTAGTGTAGACTAAATGCAATGGTATAGACTTCAAAGTCATTAGAGGATACAAAATCCCGATAGGTTGCCCGAACAGTGTGTAGTTTCCTAGACGTGCTCAACCACTACTATCCATCTTCGGGGAGATGCTCCGACCTTATTTTGAGGGTAATGGACACTCAAATGAGGTTACTGGTGATAAGTTCCGAGAAATGCACGAGATACGGAAGAAGTTCTATGGCCGAGATGCTTAGATTGTTATTCATGTATTATTTTTATGGGTTAGTTTTATATTTTATGTATTTTATACTGCTGATAGGGTATGGACTATTATGTGATGTATTCCCGATCTTTTATGGATTAGTTTTATATTATTATGTGATCTATTAGTTTTATAGATTATGTAACGTTTAAGTATCAGGTGATGGTATTAATTTTATGTTATTATATTATATTTCAGTTTTATGTAACGTTTAGTACCGAAAGCGAAATCGAAATAGAAATAAATAAATATATTTTATAATATAAATCAATAACATTCGACTCAAACTAAGTAGTATGTGCTCTAGCATATCTGTCACGCCAGTCGGCTAAACGAGCATCTAAAGGCAAGAACTATAGCCTCACATGGGCAATTGCATTACGTTCCCATGTTTTGGCGATAGGAGGCACCGGAAAGTCATCTCACATATGTAATTGCAATGAAAAATAAAAGATTAGTAAAAATTGTTAAAAAAAAGTTATAAGAACTAAATCTATTGTATAACTTACCACAATAAAGTGATTTCCATCTTCCAAATATCCAATGAGAATCAATCCATCAGTTCTATCCTTCTGTGAATATATAGGCAAGAATATTGATGACCCTTTTCTTGAAACTATGACTACACATAAATTGAATGTATTTCCAACCACAAAAGGTCTCTCCACTATATCCATCCAAAAATATAGATCATTGCGGGTCCACACCGATGCTTGTAACTTCTCATGCATCTATAGTAATTATTCAACCCTCCAAATAAAGTTAGGTACACATGTGGATTATATTGCATTTCAAGCCATATACGTTTCAGACCTCAAGCCAGTTATTATCATCACCATAAACATAGTATGAGACAACCCTTAATCCATAGTTTCCATCACCTTCTATATTCACTCAGGAATTAATGAAAGGATATACGAAACAGGGGAACACATTTGGATAAGGAAACCTCATACCTATCCACGGACCTGCAAACAAATATATTGGGTTATTTTTTAAATATTATAATTCATAATCGTAATAAAAAATTAAAAAAACACATAAATGAATATTCATAATCATAATAAAAAGAATTTTAAAAATTACTTAGTATACCTATGGATGGATCTGCAGCAAAAGAATCTGCTGATAGTTGCAAACTCCATCCCGGAGTACAGCCTCTATCTCTACTTCTGGCTCTCGGAGCACGGGGCGATCTAGCTCTCCCTCTAATGCCCGAAATAGTTCAGGATCTCGACCTAGAACTGTAACCCAATCCACTAGACGACTTGAATGATGCTCTGGAAGCAATCTGTATGTGCTCCCAATGTGAGTTGTCTCTTTTTGTTGAATATTTCTTATGTTGTCCTTTAGTAATAACCGTGTCAGGAGGGGTACTCATCGGTCCTTCAGGATCACCAAGAATAATAGGATATAAAATTTGGCGAGTAGACCGACGCAACTCCTGAAACATTGATTATAGGTTTATTTTTGAACTCCTCTATAATACTCATGAAATCTAGAACATGTAAATCCATATCGACCTGTTGACTCGAGGGGTGATCAAATGATGCCGTGTGGCTGGTGATTTCAATCAAGCTCCACAAGGAGTCAACATCTTTCAACTCAAGAGGAACATAACTATGGTACCTTATGATCAACTCGCAAGTGCAAGGAAGACCATGTGTGTTCTGGATAAAGTGTCCACATAGATTCTCTGGATCACTATGAACCTTCAGAACTCTATCTATCTCCCCATAAATAATATTCATAACTAAATAACTTACATTGCCCATAAGCTTCCATAACACCTGATTACTGCTTGCTTAATTTGGATTAATCTATATCTTTTCTAAAACTTTTTGCATAATTTGACTTTGTGGGAACGTCGTCTGCAAACTCTCACGAGACCATACTCATCCACTAGGGATAACTTAGGGGTTTAAAGGGCTTGTTGCACATGCTAAGTGCAATCGTGAGTCCTACGAAAGTGGCTAGTTAGTTTTTCTTTTTATTCTTTATTTTTGCATGAGGACTAGTAAAATTTAGGTGTAGGGGAGTTTATAGAGTTTATTTTTTGTACAAATAAACACCTTAAGTTTTAATTATTAGCTTTTGAAAATATTTTATTTATTAATCTTAATTACTATATTTAATTTATTATACTTAATTTATATGGAGGTAAGTGGTGGGCTTGGTGATAGAAGAATTGGGAGGAGCACACAAGCAAGCCCACGACAATATGAAAAAAAAAAAGGAAAGAAAGAATAGAGAGAAAGAGGATTTGGAAAGGAGGGAGCCGAAAAATAGGAAAAAGAAAGAATAAGGAAGCAAGAGAAAAATAAGGAAAAGGAGGCGGCTACAGGGCTTTAAAAGAAGTGAAAAGGCGCTGCTGGCAAAGGCAGAGAAAATCAGACACTGCAGTAGGACGAAATCGGACACTGAGCTACTGAAAGAAATTGGATGTGTAGCAGGAATCGACTAAAGAAGCAGAAACCGGACAGCATCAGTACAAATTTACAGTGCAGCACAAAATTAATTGGAAGAAAACCATGATCTATTTCAAGAAATTGGTTCCTCCTTTCGCTTTAATTATGAGCTAATTTTCTTTTTAGAATCTTGATGAAACCTTAGCTATGTGACTTCGGTTTATTTTATTTTGGAAGATTTATTATATTATTTATGTGATTACATATCTTGGGATGTTTCTTGGTTTGATACAATTAATTCTTTGTGATTGTTCTTGTAGAACAATTACTTGAATTAATTGATATTTTTATCCATGCTTAATTCTTGTAGTCTTGAGTATGAGAGATATGTGATTTTTGCAAGTATGTTGTGAGTTTTAGAATTAAATAGTTCATGCTAATTTTAGATTATTTATGTTATAGAATTAAATAAGTCATGCTAATGGTTAGATGTGTTATGTCATGCATTTAAGCACAATATACATTTTTTGTGAATCGAAGCTTGTGGCCTAGATCACCACATAACTATTTAAAATTTTCTCCTAAATAAAATTAAATTATTGTTATATAGATTAGTGGTGGATTCAAGGTTCTAAATCATCTCGTTGGTTAAGCTCTTGTTATTTTCAATTTAGTTATTTTATTTATTAGTTTTACTTAATTTAAGAATAATTTTTAGATAATAGAATTTGATCCTTCTTTTTATAATTTAAATAGTTAAGCCTTTCTCTGTGGTTCGACACCTTATACTGCCATATTACATTGATCTCGTGCATTTGCAAGTATTGGGTCTAAAACTTAGTTATAAAAATCCCGACCAAGTTCTTGGCGTCATTGCCGGGGAAAAGTTAGATTAATTGATTGTGTTATTGTCTCCTGAATCTATTAGTGCTTTTACTTTATTTATTTTATTTTTTTATTTTTCTAAAAAAAGGGGAAAAAAGTTTTATTGTTCTCTTAGTTGTCATCACTGTCTTCACTGTTTTTTTTAATATTCTTTCATTTAGTAATTTATTATTCATTCTTATTTGTGGTAATTCTTTTTCTTTCTTTAATTTGTTTATTAATGCATGGTCGTCACTCGCTCTCTCTTGATTTAGAAGAATTTGATCCTGAGATAGAGCGTATACTTAAGGCACTTAGAGCACAAAGAAAAATCACTGACACATGTGACATTAAAATGACTGAAAATCCACGAGCATTAAGGGAATATTTTACTCCCAACACTTATAACTCACCAATAAGTAATAGACTACCTGAAATTGATGCTAATCACTTCGAAATTAAAGCTTCTACTATTCAAATGTTACCATCTTTTATGGGCTTGATTCCGAAAATCCTTATAAGCATATGGATGAATTTTTAGAAATTTGCTCAACTTTTAAACTGTCTAATATTACTAATGATGTTATTAGATTACGCCTTTTTCCTTTTTTTTTTTTTTTAAGGATAAGGCTAAACATTGGTTACATACACGTGAAAGAGTAGGTACATGGGCTGAAATGTCTAAAGAATTTCTAAAATGATACTTTCCTATGGGTAAACTTACAAGGTTAAGGAGAGAAATCACTACATTTTCTCAACAAAATAATGAACAATTTCATGAGAGTTGGGAGAGATTTAAAGAACTTCTTCGTAGTTGTCCTCACCATGAAGTCCCTAAATGGCAACAAATACAAAGTTTTTATTCAGGACTATATTAGATAAACCGCCAAATGGTTGATTCCTCTTGTGGTGGTACCTTTCTTCATAAAACTGCAGATGAGGCGTGGGATTTATTTGAAAATTTGAGTGATAATTCACAACAAAACGCCACATCCTCAAGTATAGGCATATCTAGACAAATGGGAAATAGAGGAGGAATGTATGAAGTTACTCAAATTGTTGATCTTTCTTTGAAAGTTGATGTCTTATCTAAAAAGTTTGATCAATTATTAGCTTTGAATACATTGCCTACTAATTCTCCTAATGTGCAAGGTGTTTGTACAATTTTCTCTAGTCCTGCCCATGCTATCTATGATTGTCCTAGTGCTTCACTATTTCCAGAATTTGGATAGGAACAAGTCAATGCAGCCCAAGGATTTCACAGACAGAACAACCCATATTCAAACACATACAATCCGGGCTGGAAAAATCATCATAATTTCTCCTGGAGATAACGAGGGGGAGGTCAATTAGGCCAGCAACAATATCCGTAGAAAAAACAACCTTGTATGATTGCTCCCCCTGGTTTTCAATCTCAAAGGTATGTATCTCCTCACCCTTCTCAAAGTGGAAACTCTATTTTTGAAGAAAAAGTCTTATCTGCTTTGAAATGTTTAGAAGCTATGACATAAATTCTAGACTCACACACTCAATCTATTGCTAAGTTAGAAGCGCAAAGAGGGCAACTAGCTAATGCAGTAAGTAGAAGAGATGAGGGTAAGCTTCCTAGTCATCCAATAGAGAACCTTAGAGCTAATTATCATGAGCAAGCTAAAACTGTAATTACTCTTAGAAATGGAAAGTTGGTAGATAATAAAGTAGGGGAACCTATTAAAGAGGGTAAGTTAAATGAAAATGAAACTGAGGGAATTGATATGGGGACTAAAATTGAAAGGAAGATAGAGGAGAAACTAGCTTCTTTCTCTAATTCTAAGACTCTAGAATCATCTCCTATGGCTTCATATAAGCCAAAGGTTCCTTATCCGCAAGCTTTATTGCCACCCCCACATTTTAGACAGGATAATAAAAGAGAAAATATTTTAGAAATTCTCAAACAAGTTAAAATTAATCTTCCACATTTAGATGTTATTAAGCAAGTCCCATCTTATGCAAAATTTCTTAAAGACATGTGTATTTTTAAAAGAAAATCAAAAGCAATGTTTTTAAAAAAATCTTCCTAACTAAACAGGTGAGCTCTATTTTGCAATATAACACTCCACCTAAATATAAAGATTCTAGTTTCTCTACTATCTCATGTCTTATTGGTAATCATGAAATAGATAGGCCACTCCTAGATTTAGATTCTAGTGTTAATCTGATTCCTTACATTGTTTATGATGAGTTAGGATTTGGGGAATTGCAACCAACTGATATGACCTTACAATTAGCTGATAGATCTATCAAGGTACCTAGGGGGAGGATAGATGATGTTCTAGTTCAAATTGATAAAGGTGTCTTCCCTGTAGACTTTGTAGTCCTAGATATGAAACTTGGTAGATCTTCTTAGAATCATATCCTCATTATTCTAAGCTGTCCTTTCTTGACTACTGTTGATGCCACTATTAATTGTAGAACTGGGGTTATGGATGTCTCTGTGATGAATATGAGGGTTTGATTAAATATCTTTAAAACTTCTTCACAACCTTCTATTTGGTAGATGTAAATGATGAATTAATTGAAGGAACTCTACCTCTAATGTGTTCAAAAGAATGTACTTCTATTGAGAAAGAAAACCTAATGTACACTGAGGATGTTAATTCTAACCTTGCTTTCATTGCTCCATTAGAAAATTCTTCTTGGATTGTGAATCATGAACCTAATATGAGAAAAATATATCTTGGCTGAATGCAAAAGAATTAGGGAGTCTGGCAGAAGATTTCAAATTTAGCGCTTTTGGGAGGCAACTCAAAGTTTATTTTGTTTACTTTGCTTATGCATTTATTTATTTATTTTTATCTCGCTTGATTGGTAGAAAGGTATGAAGTCTGTATTTTGTAGGTTAATCAGACAATATATCATTATCATGGAGATTACAGAGATGGTCTACTACTCTTCAGAACATGCATTAATATTACCTATTCTACCAAGTTGTGTTGTTCTTTTCTTTGTCTCTTCCATATTCTTAGTACTCTTTTATCATATTGTGGACAATGTATGGTCTAGGTGTGGGGAAAAGATGCTTTTGTTCTGGTGTCAAGTATTTTTTTTTTCTTTTATTTTCTCGTCTTTCTTGTTCAATTTTTGCTGAATTTATTTTATTTTATTTTATTTACTTTTCTACATTATTTTGGCAAAAAAAAAAAAAAATCAAACATATGATTTCACTTAAGGAATGATTCTTTTTGAGTTCCTTTAAAAATGTCATGGATAAGTTGAAAAAAGTACTTGTATTCTTGGTTTTAATTAGGGTGATGGACTTATCTTCTATTTCTATTATAACTTTTGCATGACTTACACTTAATTTGGATTGTTCTATATCTTTTCTAAAACTTTTTGAGTAATTTGACTTTTTGGGTAAGTCGTCTGCAAACCCTCATGAGATTATACTCATCCACTAGGGGTAACTTAGGGGTTTAAAGGGCTTGTTGCACATGCTAAGTGTAATTGTGAGTCCTATAAAAGTGGCTAGTTAGTTTTTCTTTTTATTCTTTATTTTTGCTTGAGGACTAGCAAAACTTAGGTATGGGGGAGTTGATAGAGTTAATTTTTTGTACAAATAAACACCTTAAGTTTTAATTATTAGCTTTTGAAAATATTTTATTCATTTATTAATCTTAATTATTATATTTAATTTATTATACTTAATTTATATGGAGGTAGGTGGTGGGCTTGGTGATAGAGGAATTGGGAGGAGCCCACAAGCAAGCCCACAGCAATAAGAAAAAAAGAAAGAATAGAGAGAAAAAGGATTTGGAAAGGAAGGAGCCGAAAAATTGGAAAAAGAAAGAATAAGGAAGCAAGAGAAAAGTAAGGAAAGGGAGGCGGCTACAAAGCTTTAAAAGAAGGGAAAAGGAGCTGCTGGTGAAGGCAGAGAAACTCGAATGCTGCAGCAGGACAAAATTGGACGCTGAGCTATTGAAGGAAATCGGACGTGCAGTAGGAATCGACTGAAGAAGCAGAAACCGGACGGCAGCAGCACAAATTTACAGTGCAGCAGCAAAATAATTAGAAGAAAACCATGATCTATTTCAAAAAATTGGTTCCTTCTTTCCCTTTAATTATGAGCTCATTTTCTTTTTAGAATCTTGATGAAACCCTAGTCATGTGACTTTCGTTTATTTTAATTTGGGATATTTATTATATTATATATGTGATTACATATCTTGGGATGTTTCTTGGTTTGATGCAATTAATTCTTTGTGATTATTCTTGTAGAATAATTATTTGAGTTAATTGATATTTTTATCCATGCTTAATTCTTATAGTCTTGAGTATGAGAGATATGTGATTTTTACAAGTATGTTAGAGTTTTAGAATTAGATAGTTCATGCTAATTTTAGATTATTTATGTTATAGAATTAAATAAGTCATGTTAATGGTTAGATGGGTTATGTCATACATTTAAGCATAATATATTTCTTTAGTGAATCGAAGCTTGTAGCACAAATCACCACATAAAGGTTTAATCTTTTCTCCTAAATAAAATTAAATCATTGTTATATAGGTTAGTCGTGTATTCAAGGTTTTAAATCATCTCGTTGGTTAAACTCTTGTTATTTTTAATTTAAATATTTTATTTATTAGTTCTACTTAATTTAAGAATAATTTTTAGATAATAGAATTTGATCCTTCTTTTTTATAAAATTAATTTAGGTACATAATAATTTAATTAGTTAAGCCTTTCTCTGTGGTTCGACACACTTATATTGCCATATTACATTGATCTTGTGCATTTGCAAGTATAAGGTTTAAAACTTAGTTATAAAAATGCCAACCAGCCTATATTCAATAATCTTCCATATACACATTGATCAATATGCCTCTGCCACAACATTTTGTAGGATTCATTGAATACCTCCTCGATCACAAGCATCAAACCGGGCTCCTTATCAGTTATCACCACTACCGATTTTGACGACTCAACATATAATTTCTTTATATGTTCCAAAATTCATCAATAGGTTGTAGCTTGTTAATTTTACATGAACTCAATGGCTATTGTGAAATTCTTACTCTTCAGCATCATCCCAATAGCCTCCAACAAAAGCATGTTGTACCTAATCATTTTATATAAACATTATTAATTTAATTATGACAATAGGGCAAAAAACTATATATATTGTCCTAAACATTAAACTAATAATAACATGAAAAAAAAATAACAACATAATAACAACTAAACCTGTTAATAACTAAACCTTATAATAACGTAAAATAACTAACATGCAAATAAATAAGTTATAAGAACTCAAATTTTTATGTGGGCAAAAAAGGAGATTATAAATGTAATCACATATGCAAATATTCATATCATATGAATAATATATCCATAACCAAACCATCAATTAATCAATTAGTAAAAATAAAAGAAAATCATTAACTAAATCATATGAAATTACTTTTTACAATTATTGTATAACTTACCAAAATTAACATATAAAATTAACAAATAATAAGGAAACATGAAACTCACTTGTTTGTTTTGTACGTTGTGTCCAATACAAGTACATATAGCCATATCCTCAACATTTGAATGGTACTGGGTGTGCAATAACAATATCACTAATAACATTGCTCTCGTCACAATTTCTATAGTAGCACGAATAATTCTGAACGACACATAAATGCAATACTTCCTCTACAGTATTGCATCTCTGCATCCTCTTCTTCATTTTCACACGAGTGTTATATATAATTTGTGCACTGAAACAAAAAAAAAAAAAATGTAATAACTATCAAAACTTTATCAAATTATTAAAATAAACGACATAAAATTAGTTAAAGTTCAATGCAGTATGACATACCTCACAGTACAATTGGTATTCTTTTGGCGGAACCTATCCAATATATTTTTCAACTGCATATGATAATTAGAGAATTCCTCAACCATCTTAAACTCATCATCTATCAATCGTGCTGCATGGACATGCTCGTGAGGATAGACACTTATTTTATGATTATATCTTCCATCTTTGACAGTCAATACCCAAAATTGTCCCGAAATTGATTGCGCATTTTTTAAGAGAAAAGGACAATTACGCTTCTTCTTTATATACAAACCACACCATTTTACAAGTTTTTCATTGTCATTTGGCTCTTGTACCTTATTTTTTCTTTTCTCTTCCCATTCACAGCCAATAATTACATACGGTCTACGATCAATTAAAATTTTTGAATTATTGCGAGCCACAATCAAATATGTGTTCACGCTCCTTGCAATTTTTCTTGCCCATTCAACTAAATTATCTTTCGATATAAAATGCTCATTTGTTTTATACAAATGATTGTGATCTATATAATCAAGCTCATCCAAAGATTTTTCAAAAGAATTCGAATATACCTATTATAATAATTTAATGCCCCTACTAATTTTATTATAAGAATTTAATAAAAATAAATAAACAAAAATGACTACACATAGTGGTTTCAAAAAATTTAAACAACAAGACATATTCATATAATTTAAAAATAAAAAAACAACATATTCATACAATTTCAAAAATACAAAACAACATATTCATTACTAAAAACATAACAAATCAATATATTCATAAATTAAAAAGATAAACAAACAATATATTCATATTCATAACTTTTAAAAAACAAAACAACAAGTTAATCACAAATAAAATAATAACAAGTCATATTCAAATTTAATATAAACAACAAGTCATATTCATAATTTAAAAATATTAACAAAAGAACAACACATATTCATATAATTTAAAAAATAACAAAACAACATATTCGTTATTAAAAAATAATATTTTCATAAATTAAAAAAAATAAACAATTAATATATTCATATTCATAATTTTTAAAGAATTAAAAACAACAAATTAATAACTAAAAAAAATTTTGCACATGAAGTTTCGGCTGGTTGGACCGAAATTCTTAAGAAATTTCAGCCAACGGAGTCCAATAGTATGACATAATTTTTTTTAAGATTTATCTCTAAATTGATGTTTTCTTAAATGAAATATTGAAAATCATTCATGTTTTACTTGAATTTATTAAAAATTTGAAAAAAACTTTAAATTTCTTCAATAATATTATAGAAAGGAGAGAGAGAGAGAGAGAGAGAGAGAGAGAGAGAGAGAGAGAGAGAGAGAGAGAGAGAGAGAGAGAGAGAGAGAGAGAGAGAGAGAGAGAGAGAGAGAGAGAGAGAGAGCCGGGGTAAAGAAGAAAGTGAAAGAGAGAAATAGTTATTTTTTTGAATTTTCCAGAGGTACCTTTTATATTTCCCCGCCCTCCATTAACTACCAAAAAAAATGAAGTAGAAGTGGCCAAGTTGATTCCAATGGAAAAGCGCAATTCAATTCAAATGTTTGAATAACTCCCCCACCAGCTGTCCTTTTAACGGTCCACTCTTCTTCTTCAATCTTCCCATTCTCTCAACCAATTCCTTTCCTTTTACCCTCCTCAAATCTCATCTTCTCTGCTAATCACCGAACATACTTTCGCTTTTTTCGCGGGATTCTTGTTTTCATGGCAACTCATCATATGGGTTCTTTGAAGACTCCCCATAGAGAAAACTTGTCTAGTAATTCCTCAAATTCCATGACTTCGGACCCCCAAGGGCCTCAAGCCAGTTTCGTATCGAAAGTCCGAGTCATTGTAAGAGTTCGCCCCTTCATTCCAGAAGAAATTTCTCGGAAAAATGGAAATCCCATTTCGTGTGTCTCTGTCCTTGACCCGGAACTTGAATCTCCAGATGAAGTCAGAGTACATCTCAAAGATCAAGATTCTAGGTGAATTTACTTCCCAATTTTGTGTTTTTAAATTTTCGTTGTCAATTGTCCCATTTTAATTGTGAAATAATGTGGGGTATTTTTCTTCTTGTATGTAGTCGGAACGAATGTTATAAATTGGACGCCTTCTTTGGCCAAGAAGATAATAGTGTCACTAAAGTTTTTCAGAAAGAAGTGAGGCCTTTGATCCCTCGTGTCTTCCGCGGCTGCAATGTCACTATCTTCGCTTATGGCGCTACTGGAAGTGGCAAAACTTTCACCGTGCAGGTTTTTGTTGTATAAAAACTGTCACTTTCACAATTGAATTCAGATTTGTCCATTTCAGTTTTACCCTCTAGCAAGTTTTGATTTTGAAGGTGAAATTCAGTTACCTTTATATAGCGAAGTAAAAGAGGAACTAAAAGTCCATTGTATGTATTAGTAATTTAAAGAAAAGGAAAAAATTAGCAGTAGTTTATACCTGCATTTCATCAGCTGCTAAGATGTTTGTTTGATATTTGTTGCAGCAGACTTTAACTTTTAGACATTGTATTTAGCATATAGAACTGCATAAAGTATATTTGCTTGTATGTATTAGTAATTTAAAGAAAAGGAAAAAATTAGCAGTAGTTTATACCTGCATTTCATCAGCTGCTAAGATGTTTGTTTGATATTTGTTGCAGCAGACTTTAACTTTTAGACATTGTATTTAGCATATAGAACTGCATAAAGTATATTTGCTTGGAAATTCTACAGTCTATAAATATTGGACATGAAGATTTTCAATCCCTCTTCTATTGAGCTTTAGCTTTTGTATAGCTGTTGAAAAGTGAGAAACCGTTTGGCAATTTGAAAAATATGATATTTTTTTTAATGTTAAAAGTTTGATAACGAAAGGCTTTATCAAGTTTCCCCATCTACTTCTCAAAGTATTCATGGAATTATCCGATGACACTGCAGGGTACTGATGAGCTTCCCGGTCTGATGCCACTTGCTATGACTACCATTCTTTCTATGTCTTATCAAACACAAACTACTGTAAAGATCTCATACTATGAGGTCTACATGGATAGATGCTATGACCTTTTGGAACTGAAAGAAAACGAAATTGCTGTTTTGGATGACAAAGATGGGCAAATTCATCTCAAAGGACTAGCTCAGGTTCATGTCAATTCAATATCTAAATTTAATGAGGTGTTTTCTTGTGCAACCCAGAGGCGTAAGGTTGCATTCACCGGGATTAATGACGTTTCCAGTAGGAGCCATGGGGTTCTTGTAATTTCAGTTTCTAGCCCTTGCAGTGATGGTACTGGGGATGTTATTGGAAAGCTGAACCTCATTGACTTGGCAGGTTTTGCATAATTATCTCTAGATATTTTTTCCGATAATTTATGTAGCTAAAATCTGCCTATGTGATTAAAAAATTTATTCAATCAGGCAATGAAGATAATAGAAAGACTGGTAACAAAGGAATTCGTCTTCAGGAGAGCGCCAAGATCAACCAATCTCTTTTTGCTCTTTCAAATGTGATCCATGCATTAAACAATAATACACCTCGTGTACCTTATAGAGAAAGCAAATTGACACGCATATTGCAGGATTCTCTTGGTGGTACAAGTTCTGCATTAATGGTTGCTTGTTTGGTAGGGCTTCGCTATCTATTGTTTGCTTGAAAATTCATGCTGAAAGTATTGTGGAAATTCTAATTTTTTTCGTTTTTTTCTTCATCATCAGAATCCAGGAGAGTACCAGGAGTCTGTCCACACAGTTAAGTTGGCAGCAAGGTCCAGGCACATTTCTAACTTCGTTTCTTCAGCTCAGAAAAGAGACACTCCAAAGGCTAAAATTGACATGGAGGCAAAGCTGCGTGCTTGGCTTGAATCTAAGGGCAAGACCAAAAGTGCTCAACGGATAAATGGATTTGGATCTCCACTAACGAGCAAAACTCCCAATTGTGCAAGCTTTAAAAAAAAATCAACTGAATTTTGGAGCTCTGCAAAACCGAAAATTGTCAGCAACTCAGGTTCTTCATATTCAGCAAAGAGGTCTGCAAGTAAAAATTACCGAAACATGCTGCATCATTACCTGCATTGATTCTTATAAGCATTCGTTTTAATTATAGGATTGCACAACCAGCTCGAAGAAATTTATTTAATAATGGAAGTGCATTGGATTCAGCAATGGAGGTAACCTCAAAATTTTGTTTTGTCCATAGCTGGACTTCTGTTGTTACTAGAACATGCCCTGTCTGGTCTGTCCATACTGCCTAAAGCTTAGAAATAAAGGTTTGATGAACTAAGTTACGGTGTGTATGGAAATGTGTCTTTATCTACCTAGGATAGAAAATTGTCTTTCTCTGTTCATCATGCTGAGTATAGGCCCTACTCTAATCGTAATGATCTGCCTTCTAAGACAATTATTAATGATGATGTTATTGATCCTTATGCTGCCTAAACATAGGTTTTTGGGTTGTTAAAAGTCGTGTTAGGTTACTACTCGACTTGCGGCTGAGATATGTTCAAGTAGCTGAGGTCATACAGTTGGAAATGGTTACTAATGAAATTATGTTTTACTAGTTGAATAAGTTACACTGCCAATGAAGGTCTTTCCATTTCACAGGATCTAGACCTTGCTGCTAAGAGAACAATTAAGGAAGAATCTGAGGTTCCTCTTAACATGGTTGTTTTAAAATCAAATGTGTTTGTTCCAGGTACTTGTACTGCTTCTTGACCAGATCCATATACTCTCCATTCACAACTTTCTAGGATTAGTAGAAGTTTTCATTTTCTTATAAATGAACCAGCAGCAGCTGCAGAGGAGGAGATGTCAACCGTCAAATGTTGTATGACATTGTCCCAAGCTAATGACAAAATTAAAACTCTAAGCAGTCCCTCGAGAAATGTTCTTTCTCCAGTTAACTGCAACATAAAATCTAGAGACAAATCATCTGGAATTGAAGATCAAACAAACCTTTGTTTGGATGCTCCAAAAACTCCCAAGACACCTTTTCTTCCAGATGGAGCTGAGAACAACAACTTTGAGGGGACTAAAACCCCACTCGACAGATTTCATTCGCGCAGTTCTAACTTTAAGGTATGCAGGATAATCAACATCATTGTGTCGATTTATTTATTTTATTTTTTATTTTTGGTTCTTTTCTTGCTTAAAGAGATTGGATTCTAATCTTAGAATTGAATTAATGGACAGAGCTCTCTGGTTCATGAGTACGTTGAGTTCTTGAATACAGCAAACAGGGAGGAGCTGCTGGAGTTAAAGGTATAGAGCATTTCATCATATAATGAATCCTTTTCATATCAAACAATTGTTTTAAGAACTCAAAATCTGATGATGGGATCTTCAAATTTTTTGCAGGGAATTGGGCAGAAAATGGCAGAATACATAATTGAGCTTAGGGAAACGAGCCCCTTAAAATCAGTAAGAAATTCTTTTTTTGGTAACTTTCAAGAAATATGACAGAATTTCGCCTACAGTACATTTTGATATCCTTTTTGGGTAATGATTGCAGCTAAATGATCTGGAGAAGTTAGGACTTTCATGGAAGCAGGTACATAACATGTTCACTAGAGCTGCAACTGGAGTACTGAGATCCAATACGTTGTTCTAAACCTTCATCAGAGGGGAAACCAAGGCCAAAGAGAAAGTGCAGTAGCTAACAATGCGTTGTATTATTTCATTGTAACAATATCCTCAATTGTTATGTTGTTGTCACTTGTTATTCCCCTCTAACTCATATTATAAGTTAATTTCTCTTTATAAATTTTTTTTCTCAAAAGTACCTCTATTCATTTAATTCTTAGAATCTAAATCCATTCATATTTGATAAAGCGTTAAAATATAAAGAGGAGAGCGGAAAGAGAAGATAAAAACTTTGAAATAAGAAGATTATTAAATTAATAAAGGGGTATTTTATGTATTTTATTACAAAACACATCTTGATTTTCATGTTTTCTTAATTTATGTAGAAAAGTAACTTAACCTGTTTATATTATGAAATAGAGGTTGTAAAATTTATACTTGTATATTATATTTTCTGTTTTTTTAAAAAAAAATTTCCCTTGTCCTCGACCTATAAATTATTGTGTTAGCAAGATGATGTTTATGATTCTGATTTCTCCGATTAGATCCGACAACTTGGAGTGGTGGATAGGCAAATTATTACCTATGAGTTGGATTCTCGATGTTCTTTTTTTTTATACATTAGGACAGTTCGAATCATCTGTATCATATTTTGTATACCACTTATTAAATTTGGTATATTTTATTAATAAACTTAGCAAATCAAAGATAAATCTTAAGAGAAAAGGATAAACTTTAAGGAAAAAATATATTATAAATGGGAGTGGTACAGATGATTCTGCATGTATTGGAGAGGAAAATTGTGAATGGAATCCATGACCAATCGTATAGTGGGATACTTAGTCAAGTGAACTATCACCTTACTACATTCTTTATGTTTTTCAATGTCATCTTTGATTTATTCATCCTCCACTTTTCTTTCACGTTTTGTTTTCTATATCTCGACATTTTTAACCATTTATATTTTACTAATATTTTAACTACTTATTTATATATATATATATATATATCAGAAAATAAAAAAGTAAGAGAAAGTGCCCCGTAAGCGATATCAGAGTGCAGTTTAGTGTAAACTAGTTCTGTTAGAGCTTGGTTTTTGAAACAATTGGTGCCAGCAAATGATGTATCCAAGTTTCAATTCACGACGACAGTTTGTGATGGCGGCTAGGTGGTAAGCATAATCCACGCCCCAGGATCGTGATTGCATTGTTTTGTATTGTGTTTGGGAAGAAATGGCAAGAAACGCAAGTTTGTTAAAGATTAAAATTCTACTATGATTAGGATTGTTATTATTATTGTTTTATTAGGATTCATATCTCCTAAATAGATGTATACTTAGTTTCCTAATTATAATTTGTTTGGGATTGGTCACACATGGTGACAACTATATAATGTACCATATTTTACAATAATAGACAGAAAACATTGGATTGTTTTCTCCACTGGAAACTTTCATGGTATCAGAGTCTTTGTCTGAACTCTCATAATGAGTAACGATAGAAAAGAAGGTAGTAATGTCAACAACGACATGGTAGAAGAAAGCCATGATCTTAGAATGAAGAAAGACGCTTACTATGTATCTTCTTCAGACGGACCTGGACTGATTATAACAGCAGTCCAATTGAAAGAGAGTGAAAAAGACAATAATTATGCTGAATGGGCAAAAGCAATGCACCTCGCCTTACGATCAAAGAAGAAATTGGGTTTTATTAACGGACTAATTCCCACACCAGAAAACGACCCAAACAAAGAGGAAGAATGTTGGGAAATCAACACCCTCATAAACTCTTGGATTCTAATACTATAAAGCCCTCGCTCCGATCCTCTATCAATTATTCTGAAAGAGCAGATGAATTATGGAGAGATTTAAAAGAAAGATTCCTGGGTGGAAGCGGGCCAAGAAAATATGAGTTGAAGGCGGCATTAGCAAATTGTAAACAAGGAAGAGACACGATAAACGTGTATCTTTCAGTTTGAAAAAGTTATGGGACGAATTAGATAACTATTCTCAACTCTCATCCAGCATAGACACCAATCTTTTAACTATGATCATGAATGAAAGAGAAGAAGAAAAGGTATTTCAATTTTTTATGGGTCTAAATAGCAAAATTTATGGTACTGTTCGCTCCTATCTAATACAACAAGAACAGTTCTTGCACAAGTTTGTAAAGAGGAGCAGCATCAAAATCTCGCCCGTGCTGGATGCCGGCGACAGACCGCCAGCGTCAACCCCCTCAAGTTGAATCTTTTTGCACACACTGCAAGAAAACCGGCCATGAACTTACTAACTATTTCCAGCTAGTAGGCTATCCAGATTGGTGGCCTAAACAGTCGAATTCCGGTAGTCGAGGATATCCCCTTAGACGTGGAGGTAGAGGACCACTGGCGGGAGGTGGACGCGGCAGACCTCGTGGATGGCCTCCTTCTGGTCGGATGGATGCAAGGAACACACCAAGAGGAAGACGGCCGGATGCCTAAGCTAACACAGTAAGCGTTCAGTGCAGAGGAAAGAATTGCAGCGGTGAGTTCGCTGGAGAAGAAGAAGGAGACGGGCTCGGGCGGAACGGCCCGAATGGGCCAAACACAAGTACCAGTGGGCCGAATCTCAACAGTGGGCCGAACTTTCATTTTTTGACAGTTGACCAATGGTCAAAGCTATTGACTGCCTTAAATAACTCAAATACACCTCAATCCGAAAAATTATCTGCTATGAAAAATTTATGGATTCTAGATTCAGGATGTTCTCATCATATGACTGGTAGGGAAGATTTTTTAAGCAATTTAAATAATGTCTACCCATATACTATTGGCCTGCCTAATTGAGCTAAGGCAGTTGCTCTACAAGAAGGAACGGTCTCCTTAACTCCTAAACTTAAAACTCCGAATGTGCTTTTAATTCCCGAACTTAAATGCAACCTAATTTCCTTATCTCAATTGGCCCGAGACTCACAGTGTTTTATCATCCTTTCTGACAATTTTTGTGTTATAGAGGACCGTATCTCGATGAGGTCGATTGGAGTGGGTGAGCAGAGGAATGGGATTTTCTTCTACAAGGCGATGTCACCGTCAGCATTACATGCTCTTTCTAGTACTGTTCAAAACTCTGGCATATTATGGCATATAAGGTTGGGACATCCTTCGGATTCTGTGGTGAATAAATTTTTGAGAATTTCTACAAATTCTAGCCCTAGAACTATTCCTTGCAATATATGTTTGCAAGCTAAACAAACTCGTAATTCTTTCCCTTTAAGTGATAAAAAGGCATCTGAAAATTTTGATTTGATACATTGTGATTTGTGGGGGCCATACAAAACTCCATCTACTATAGGTGCCTCATATTTCCTTACCATACTTGATGATTATTCTAGGGCTATTTGGATATATCTAATCTCTGAAAAAAAAGTGAAGTTGTGCCAATTATAAAAGATTACTTTGTCATGATAAAAACTCAATTTCACAAAACCATCAAAGTAGTACGAAGTGATAATGGCACATAACTTACATGTTTAAAGACATATTTTTCAACTCATGGCATGTGGCATCAAACTACTATTGCTAGCACTCCACAACAAAATGGTAGGGTTGAACGGAAGCATCGGCATATTCTAAATATTGCTCGAGCTTTGCGTTTTCAAGCCAACTTGCCCATAAAATTTTGGGGAGAATGTGTACTCACTGCAGGGTATCTTATCAACCATACACCCTCCCTATTATTATATGAAAAAACTCCTTATGAATTATTATATTGGAAGAAGCCGTCTTATTCCCACATCAAAAGCTTTGGATGTTTGGCTTATATTCATGATCATAGTTTACCAAGAGATAAATTCAGAGCTAGAAGCAGAATGTATATCTTCCTTGGATATCCATATAACAAGAAAGGATTGCGTTTTTTTTATTTTGAAGCAGAGAAGTTTATTTTATCTCGAGATATAATTTTTGACGAAACAATGTTCCCCTACCAAGAGCAATCTAATACTTCCATAAAAGCTACCGAATTCCAACAATTATACAATTTTGGAGAACAATTTTTGGCCTCCAAAGATAGGGGGAGTATAAGTCCCACAACCAAAATAACTCCACAAAACCAAACAACTTAAACTCTCACCCAACAGCCAAACACTCAGCCCACCCCATTCCCATTTCAGCCCAACCCACAAAACCCATCTCCCTCAGACCATACCAGCCTTTCTCGCAGCCCACCTGTGTCCAGCCCAGCAAACATGCCAATCCACCTGATCAGCCCAGCTTCTCTCCCTCTTGCGGCCCAACCTCGCCTACAGCCCAACCATTACTTCCAACCCCCCTCCAAGAATAATTTCAGCCACCAGAAAGGCTCCCTTCTTCATCCGAAATTGCTGATAAAAAATTACAAGAAAATCAACAAAATATTGGAATTAGGAAGAGCACTAGAATGAAAAATATTCCAGTCCGACTCCGAGATTATGATTATAATGCCATCTGGAAATCTTCTATATCCCATTCCTCCTCTGTTCCCTCACTTTGTTCGGATTTCACAGGTACGTCTCTTTATCCTATAACACAATTTGTGGACTATAAAATATTCTCTCCTTCGCATAGGCATTTTTCAGCATCTGTTGCCACAAAAAAGGAACCTACCACTTTCCCTGAAGCTGTCTCCAATTCTTAATGGTGCACCGCAATGCAACAAGAAATTGATGCCTTAGAAAAGAATGGTACGTGGACTTTGACATCCTTGCTTCCTGGCAAACGTGCTCTTGGAAGTAAATGAGTCTATCGCATTAAATATAAAGTAGATGGTACTATCGAGCAATACAAAGCCCACTTGGTGATTCTAGGCAACACACAAATGGCAGGCATTGATTTCACAGACACTTTTGCTCCAGTTGCTAAAATAGTTACTGTTCGCACCTTACTTTTTTATTCTACTGCTCGAAACTGGCGTATTCATCAGATGGATGTCCACAATGCATTTTTACACGGTGATTTACAAGAAGAAGTATATATGCGCCCCCACTTGGTTTTCGCCCTTCTTCTAGTGGCTAGGTTTGTCTTCTGAAAAAATCTTTATATGGTCTTCAACAATCCCCCAGGTGTTGATTCTCAAAACTAACTGCTGCTCTTCGCAAGTGTGGTTTTTCCCAATCTTATGCAGATTATTCACTTTTCACATACTTACGGGATAGTATTTTTTTTATGTGTTCTCGTTTATATGGATGATTTATTAGTCACTGGCAATTCACTATCCTTAATAAATGCCTTCAAAGCTTCCTTAAATAAATCCTTTCACATGAAGGATTTAGGTACTGTTAAATATTTTTTGGGTATTGAAATTGCAAGAAATCCCTCGGGCTTATTTTTGTGCCAAAGAAAGTACACTTTGGAAATTCTCTCTGAGGCTGGAATATTAGGGGCTAAACCGGTTTCGATACCTATTGAACCAAATCACCAGTTGGCTAAAGATACTAGCCCCTATTTTGATAACCCGGAACGATACCGCAGACTCATTGGCAAACTCATCTATCTTACTCTTACAAGACCTGAGCTTCTTATTATATTCATACGCTCGCTCAGTTTATGCATGCTCCTTGATGTGCTCATTGGGATGCGGCTTTAAGGGTTGTTTGATACCTCAAGGGTAGTCTTGGTCGTGGTATTTTTCTCCAATCTAATTCTCCTCTTTTACTGAAGGCCTATTGTGATTCCGATTGGGCCACCTACCCCATTACACCGCACTTTGTTAGAGGCTATTTTATTTTCTTTGGTGGTTCCCCTATTTCTTGGAAAACAAAGAAACAACATACTATCTCTCGCTCTTCTGCCAAAGCCTAATATCACTCAATGGCAATGACTGTATGTGAGTTAAAATGGTTATCTAGCCTTCTTCGCGATCTTCATGTGTCTATCACGCGCCCTATTCCATTACTTTGTGATAATCAAGCTACTCTTCACATCGCTGAAAATCTTGTGTTCCATGAACGCACTAAATACATTGAAATTGATTGTCACTTTGTCCATGATGCATTTCAAGCCGGCTTTATTTCTCCTTATTATATTCGAAACGAACTTCAGCCGGTCGATATTCTCACTAAAGCTCTTCATCCTACTCCATTTCATCGTCTAGTTTCTAAGTTGGGCATTTCACACCTTCATGCTCCAACTTAAGGGGGATTGTTAAAGATTAAAATTCTACTATGATTAGGATTGTTATTATTATTGTTTTATTAGGATTCATATCTCCTAAATCGATGTATATTTAGTTTCCTAATTATAGTTTGTTTAGGATTGGTCACACATGGTGACAACTATATAATGTACCATATTTTACAATAATAGACAGAAAATATTGGATTGTTTTCCTCACTGGAAACTTTCAAAGTTACAATCTCTCATTGATTGTTGGAGATCCAACACTTGGAGGCAAGATATATGCCTCGCTGCCATCATTGATTCAATATATATATATATATTATATCACGCAATTATGTAATCATCCGTTAGAGTAAAGATAAAACAATTAATATGGAGCCAATTATAATAGCTCAATGAGGGTAGAAAGACCATCTTCACAAGAAATACTTGTAAGAAGTTGAAAGCATACCTAATGATACCATATTGACAAAATATAAAAATTGTAAAAATTAAGAGTTTATTTTGAGATATTTGTTTTAAAAATGATAAAGTTCAATTGTAAAAAAATTTAAATTTTTTGTTAGCATAATTTCATAAAAAGAAAATTGTTATTTGTAAAAATATTTTATTAATAAAATCTATTAAAAAGATAAATCATAAGGGGAATATATATATATATATACATATATATTATAAAAGGAAAATAGTACAAAGAGTGGTAAAGACATAAGAAGATATTTTTTTTAATAAATTAGGGAAGAAATATAATTCGAACACATAATGGAGCACTTTCCACTAAATTATTACCTCACCTCAAATTGCTTTTTTTTTTTTATTAAAAAAAAAATCTAATTTTTTTAGTCAAGAAGTGTCATTATTGATGGACATTACAAAAATATTAATCAAATGAACCACAACCTTTATGGGCAGAAATAAGAAAAAAGAAAATTGTGATGGACTCCTTGCCGCCCTTGGAACCCTATTCGGAGGAGGCAAATCTTCTTGGTCGAAGCGTGAAGAAATTTAAACAACCTGAAGGGGATGTTGCCAACGATTGCGCAGTTAGAGACTGGCGGACAACGTTCCTTTAAGGAGACGCTCGCGCAGGGGCATGATATGCTTGAATTTACTAGGGAGAGGATAAAGTTGATGCCCAGATGGATGGAATGCCTAGTTTGGATGAGGAGTTTGACGATGTTCTGTTTGCGATTTATAAGCATGTGCGTGAGAGTGGAGAGACAGATATTCCATCAATGCTGCATGCAGTAAAATCTTAAGTCTGAAAGTCGAGCAAAAGAAAAATAGCAAAAACGTGATTTGATTTATGATATAATAGGTGTTACAAAATCTCTGGGAAATTGCTAGTCTGTAGAATAGTCCTCCGATTTTCTCTTTGTCAAAGTGTTAGCTTGAGGGCTTGGAAGCTTCTTCTCAAATTGAACGGACGTTAAGGATGATTGATGGATCGTAGAGCCGCTGGAGCTTTCTTCAATCTTTGCGAGAAAGAAGATGAAAACACCGTGAGGAAATTCTTGACTTTGAGGAAGATCTTTGTTGGAAAGATTTTGGGAAGAGCTTCTTGAGAGCTTTTCACTTACCTCAACTTTGAGTGTCTTCTGAAAGATTTTCAACCTTGTGAAGACCCTTATTTATATGCGAAAATAGAACATCGGGTTGCTTGGCCACTAAGTGGCCCATCAACGGTGTTGGATTGACCAATGTCCTTATTTAATTAAACCCAATGAGTTTAATCCATCATTTAATGGATTTAATTTAAAATGATTTTGGGCTAAAGTTACTTAGCCCAAAGGCATTGGTCTAGTTGTGCTGGGCTTTATTTAAAGTAAGTTTGAATTTTATTTAAATAATTTCAAATCCGACCCAATTTACATGGTTCAACTCGAATGATCTAATCTTTATAGCCTATCCCGAATGATTCAATCTTCATAGCCCAACTTGGATGATCCAATCTTCATGGCCCAAAAGACTTCTTTTATTAATTTAATTTAAAATAACAAAGACTAAAGATATATATTTTATTTTAGTCCTTGATTAAATAAATAAAAGCTATGACACAATCAAACCTGAATGAACAAAATGTTGAACTAAATCGTACCAGTCTATACTGGGGTTATTACTCATTTTTGTACTTGCTGTTTTATTTTCCAATTATTTCTTCAATTAAGAAAACGAAAGAGAATAAACAATACATTCTCTTAGCACATTCAGAAGGATCTCATATCATAATTATCCATGGCTGTTTATGTTTCTAGCACGAATACTTGATGAAATGTGGAAGGAAGCAGTGGAAATGGCCGATACTATTGGAAGGATTCCTTTTTGGATAATAGGTTAAAAAATTCATTGTCTACAAATGTCCCCTTCCCCCCTCCCCTTTTAAGACTTGGGTAAAAGTTATGGGGCTAAAACTTTGAAGACAAGACTTGAAGTACTTAAGTGCAATTCTTTTTTTTTTTTCAAATTGACAACATCCGTCATTTTGAATCAAACTAGTTCTTTGAACATTTATAGCAATTGCTATATTGTTCACGCAAAATTCCGAAAAGGCTTTTCTTTTGACTAACTTTTGTACCAACTTGGAGTCTTGAATTCCAATGAAATTTAGAGGGCAGAATCCTTGAAGATTTGATGAGGTTGAATTACCAAGGAAATTGAATTCTTCTCAAACTAAGGATTTTACTTCTCATAAAATTTGAATCCTTGTAGAATTTTGAACTTAATCTTCATATGATTTGAAAAAATTGAATCCTTGTGAAACTTTGAGATTGAATCCTTATAAAACTTTAACCAAAGTCTTTGTAAGAATAAAGGGACAATCTCTACCTTCCAAGCCCCACTTATTCCAACATTCTCTTCATCCCAATTCAAGAATCTCTTCGTCTCTTGTATTGTTGAGACAAAGCTCTCGGATTTTTTTTAATCAAAAAAAGAATTCATGAATGGATAACCTCAGGTTTGTTACTATCTAAGAAAGCTGATTTTTTTTATTATTTATTTATTATTATTTTTTTTGGCATTCAACCATGCATTCTTTTTTGAATTTTGATCCTATGAATTTTTTTCATGCAGACAATTTTTTCTTTTTCTTTAACAAGACTAACATTTTTTTTAGACCAAACCATAGTGCACTTCATGAACTCCAAGTCTTCATCCAGTCAAGATGTCCTAGTCATTCGAGCCAATTCCGATGATCCAATGAAAGCGGCAACAATTTTGGCGACTTACAAGGCGGTTCCTGGCAGATATATAGGCCTATTGCCAAAACGACCACTATTCATTCCCTGAAGGATTGATCAAATTTAGAAGTACTCTTTCTCCAGAGACAATGACGACTCGTTCCATGAAGGATTCGCCATTAGAGACAAGGACAACTCATTTCATGAAGGATTTGCCACCAGAAACAATGACTACTCATTCCATGAAGGGCAAAAACAATGTCTCGTTCCATGATGGATTTGCTACCAGAACCAATGACGACTCGTTCCATGAAGGATTTGCCACTCGAGACAATGATGATTTGTCCCATGAGGGATTTGCTAGCAGAAACAATGACAACTCATTCTATGAAGGATTTGCCACTCGAGACAATGACGATTTGTCCCATGAAGGATTTGCTACCAGAAACAATGACAACGTATTCCATGAAGGATTTGCCACTAGAGACAACGACGACTCATTCCATAAAGGATTTACTACCAGAAACAATGACAACTCATTCCATGAAAGATTTTCTACCAGAGACAACGACGAAACGTTTCATGAAGGATTTGCCAACGAGCATCAACTTTAAAAGTTTATGATCTCAGAAAGCTTAGATCCTCCTCGTCTCAACTCGTTGTGTTTTGAATTACTTTGATAGAATTATTTTAACTCGATCAAAGAACAATCAATGGAGGGGTTCAATGGAGTCCAATATTTGAGTTGCCTAGCAAGTTCCACATAAGAGCACTGTGTGCAAGATGCCTCGAGTCATTGCAAAGATTCGACGACTGCAACGATCTACAACAACGTATAGTATTACTCTTTACCTACGCCCGCAACTTCAACTTCTTGGAAGCATCTTGCATGCTTGGCGTACTTCTACAATGGGCGACGACAATGACCTCAAAGTTGAGGAAGCGAAAGAGTAGTTGTTGGTTCTGTGACAGAACTTGGAATTTTTCAATCTCTTTCCTTGATGTACTTTAGCATTTTTTTTCAAGTAATTTGTCAAATTTAATTTGAACTTTGTCGCTTCTACTTATGAATAAACTACATTCCTTTTATTTCTTGTATTTCTTCCTTTGTCTGCATAATTTATTTTGCTTTGTTCACATGAAATGCCAACTTACAATGATTTAATTACAATTGTATAAACCAAACAAACTTGTTTGTTTGTTGAAAAATTATGATTGAACTTAGATTTTCTTTTTTTTTTTTTAATTAATTCTAAGCTACCTACGTATCTTAAGAAGAACTTAAAAATCAATTCAAACGGAGTTCAAAGTTTTGGGTGAAAAATATTTTTAGCTGTTCATAATTTTAACTCTTACGGGCCAGGAATATTCATTTTTACCAACTTGGACTTGTTAGAGTATTTTAGCAGTTTATCCACATGCTACACTTCTGGTGGTTTCCTTAGCACAAATTATTACTCATGCGGGCCTGGAATATCTATTTTTACCAACATAGACTTGTTGGGATATTTTAGCAGTTTATCCACATACAACAACTTTGATGGAATAACTTTGCAGTTTAGGCTCATACAGTCAAGGAGCGTCTTTTTCTTTCCAACTTTGCATTTAGGGGAATAACTGTGCAGTTTTGGCTCATGCAGTTAAGTAGTGTCTACTTTATGCATAGTATCGCTTCAAATACTTGTCGTTGATAGGACCAATTCTTAGACAATCTTCAACAACTATCTTGTAAGATCCATTTGAGTAGACCTCTTGGATAACATAGGGGCCATCCCACTTAGATGTTAACTTTTTAGTTTTGTGTCCAATAATGATTAGCCTCTTCATAGCAAGCATTAGATCCCCAACTTGGAAGGAGCGAAGCTGAACCTTTTTATTGAAAACCTTAGAGATGCGAGCTTGATAGCATTCCAAAGTTTGTTGTGCCTCCAACCTTTTCTCATCAAGGGATTCTAACTCTTCAAGTCTTAAGTGAGCATTTTCTTCCTTTGTCAAGCCTTCTTGAATAGCAATCCTCGAAGAAGGGATTTGTCACTCTAATGGAAGTACTGCTTCAACACCATAGACGAGAGCATATGGAGTGGCTTTGGCTGTGTGCAATAAGTGGTTCTATAAGCCCACAACGCTTCTTCAATTTGAATGTGTTAGTCTTTTTTTATTTATCCACAATCTTTTGTAAGAGTTTACATAAGGTTTTGTTAAACACCTCAACAAGTCCATTTGCAGGAGCATAATATATAGAGGAATTGTGTTGTTTGAAACCAAACTTCTCATACAATTCATTCATCAGACTGTTGCATAATGGCTTCCCATAATCAGTGATTATGTATCTTGGAACTCTATAATGGTAGATAATGTTTGTTCGAATAAAGTCCACAACATTCTCTTTCTTTGTTTCCTTAAATGCTACGACTTACGCCCATTTGGAAAATTAATCTATAGTAGCTAAGATGTACAAATGTCCAGCAGATGACTTTGGCAAAGTCCCAACAATATCAAGACCCCATGTGTCGAAAGGCCATGAAGCTACAATGGGATACAAAGGCTCAGAAGGTTGATGTATGTAGTTAGCATGAAATTGATAAGCTTGACATTTTTGCACGTAGTCCATGCAATCTTTCACCATCGTCGGCCAACAGTACCCCATTCTCTTAAAGCGAAAGTGAAGCTTCGAACCGGATTGATGAGCTCCACAAATGCTGGAATGAGCTCCCTCCATTGCTTGAACAATTTCTTCTTCGCCCAAGCATCTTAGGAAAATGCCTTCAAAAGATCTTCGAAAATATATCTTTATAATATATAAAACAAGTAGCTCGGTGCTGAACATCAGTTCTTCTTTGCAGATCATTTGACAACTTTCCTTCTTTCAGATAATCTATGAACAGCTGACGCCAATCCTCCTTATCAACCTCGAAGACTGAGACATAATAGATTTCACATTCTTCATATTTTTTTATCTTCGGGCATGGGTGGGACCGCCCATCTTTAACACAATAGAATTGCAGTGTGGCGATCTGACAAAGTCAAGTTTGAAGCAAGTTTAGCCACTGCATCTGCTTTCCTATTTCCATTTCTCAAGACGTGTGATATTGTCACATCGCTTAACCATCCCATGAACCGTCTTGCATATTTATAGTATAGAAGCAATTCAGGCTTCTTAACTTCGTATTCTCCAAGTAATTAGTTGACCACCAGTTGAGAATCTCCATATACTTCAAGTTTTAGTTGATTTATGTCAACAACTAATTCTAACCCAAGTATGAGAGCTTGATACTCAGTCATGTTTTTAGAACATTGTTGACTTAAAGTAAAGTCATTAGTAGTACATCACCTTCGAGGGTAAGAACTACTATACCAGCTCCAGCCCCTTTCACAATGTGATGCACCATCAAAGAATATTTTCCACGGAGGAAGGACTTCTATCACCAAGACATTTTCATTAGTTAGCTCATCATTCAACTCCTATTCAGCAAGTATAGAATGATCAGCCAAGAAGTCCGCCAACACTTGACCCTTAATAGCTCTCTGGGGTACATAAAAAATTTTAGATTGTTTTTGCAAGTACCATCTCGCTAGACGATCAGACAACATAAAACTTGACATCACATATTTAATTGGATTTTCCTTGGAGATGAGATGTATCGTGTGTGACTGAAAGTAGTGCCTCAGTTTCTGAATAGCGAATATCAAGGCCAAACAGAGCTTTTTGGCAAATAATTCAATTTATTAGGCGTCATTGTCCGACTCAAATAATATAAGACATTTTCCTTCCCATCTTCATTTTCTTTGGCTAGTAATGCCCCTGCTGAATGTTCCTGAGCAGCAATATACAAGACTAACGGTTTTCTAAGAGTAGGCGCAGTTAGCACTGGAGGTTTCATGAGATATGCCTTGATGCTTTTGAAAGTATTTTTACAAGTTTCATCCCATTTGAAAGGTATTCCTTTCCTTACCAAGTGGCTAAATGGTTGGCACCGTCCAACAAGATTTGAGATAAATCTTCGGAGATAGGCTAACTTTCCTTGCAAACTTCTTAGCTAATGAATGTTTCAAAGCTCAGGCATCTTCAAGATTGCATCAATCTTGGATTGGTCAATTTCAATTCTTCTGTGACGGACAATAAAGCTAAGAAACTTTCCAGAGATAATAGCAAAGCCACACTTTAAGGGATTCATCTTTAGTTGATATCTACAAAGTCGCTCAAAAGTAATCTTCAAATCCTTGAGGTGATTGCCGCATTTTTGTGACTTGACTACAAGATCATCAACATAGTATTCCACCATTTTATGTAGCATGTCATCGAAGTTTTATTGCATAGCCCTTTAATACGCTGTGCCAGCATTCTTCAGTTCCAAGGGCATCACTTTATAGCAAAAAATGCCTTTAGGTGTGCGAAATGCAGTTAGCTCTTCATCTTGTGGTTTCATCTTTATTTTATTGTACCCAGATGAACCATCCAAAAAAGAAGGCTTCATGCTCGGTGGTAGCATCAATCATTATATCTGGGATGAGAAGTGGAAAATCATCATTTGGACATGCATTGTTTAAATCTCTGAAGTCAACACATGCAAATTTGGTCATTCTTCTTTCTCACAGGAACAATGTTTGCAATCCAGGTAGGATACTTGACCTCGAGGATGAATCTAGCTTCAATTAATTTGTTGACTTCTGCCTCAATTGATGGAAGCAACTCGGGTTGAAAACGTCTTTGAGTTTGTTTTTATTGGCCAAGAGCCCCACTTTTGACAGCTAATTGGTGGACGGCTATCTTTGTGTCCAAACCAGGCATTTCTTTATACGTATGCAAAACGTCTTTGTATTGTTTAAAGAGATTGGAATAAGCTTCTTGTTCTTCAGGAGTGAGAAGAGCACTTATGTAGATGGGGCGGAGATGTTCAATCGTACCAAAATTGACTCCCTTTAATTCATTCGACATTAGCTTTTTATGCCCTCTTCAAGTTCTGATGGAACATCTTCAGCATCTTCTTCAAAAGCTCCTTCTTCCACAATATTGATATGATGTGTTGCAACAACTTCTTCATGTTTAGTTCCATCATATTTTTCAACATTTGTAGGGTTGTGTCTCGTAAAGACAATGGTTCTTCGTAATACACCACTTCTTATTTCGACACTATATAAGCGAATGTCCCAGCTTCTCAGAAGGACTTTTTGCTGAAGTTAGGAAGTCTCAGGAGAAGTTTGCCCGGGTGTGTGGAGATTGACCTTCAGAAGCTATTAAGGCCTTTTATTGCTGTGATGGGTACTCTACAGCCTGTGGAATATGAAGAGTTACATCAGATTTGGTTTGGATGTGGGAAGTATGGTCATAAGCAAGAGTTTTGCTCAATTCAAATTGTTGTCCGTGATGCAGCTGTTATTGCCGGAACGCTGCCCTGTGTGCAAGCACTAGTGGTGGCAGAACCGAATATGGTTGAGAAGCCATTGACAGGGAAGGATTTTGGACCATGGATGATTCCTAAGTTTTTTTCTCTACATAAGGAGTCCGATGGGTATCGAGATTTTTTTTTAGGGGACTCGGTGCAGACCGACTCCAAGAACCTTGGAGGTAGAGCAACGTAAGAAGTCTATTGGAAGTAAGTCCTAATGAGTCCCAAATCCAACAGACAAACTTTACCTTTCAAAGCATCATAAAAGATGGGAGTGTTTCTATCTTGATCTAGGTTTTTTGTGTTGGAGTAGCTTAAGGAAAGCCTAGTGGGCCCTATTAACCCAGTCCAATGCCGTAGGGACAAATTGCAAGGCTTGTCAGTGTATTTCCTACAGTGGGTTGGCAAGGAGAAACTTCAAGGGAGGCGCCAATGGAGTGAAAAGTAGCGGTAGGAATGGCATGAAGATGGCTAAGTCTAAAGTTGCAAAAGCCCCGCCCAAACGTGCGTCTGGCAGTGGGTTAGTCCAACCGGTGGAGAGAGTGCTTGGGACTTCCCAGGGGCTAAGCGATGCTAATGGGATTTTGGTGGGCCGGATTGTGGACTAGCCCATTCTTGTGGATGTCCTGGTTCAAGTGGCTGGTACGGGTACTTATGTGTTATCAACGAAAAATCAAGCTCATAAGGTGAACCAACCCCTTGCAAGACAAGATAATGATCGGTTATATGGTACAGTGCGTAGAAAGCTTTTGGCTAGGAGTCTTGCCCATCTCAGCTGCGGTTTTAGACAAGATTACAGCCATGTGTAGAAGATTCCTTTTAACTCAGCTCGGGTTGCTTGGCACACCATGTGCTTAAGCAAACAGAAAGGAGGATTGGGATTGAGACACACACGAAGATGGAATGATGCACTACTCTCCAAGGCCATTTGGAATATTCATGCTAAGAAGGATACTTTATAGTGCAAGTGGATTCATCAGTTTTACATTAAAAATAGGTCTATTTGGGATAATCATGTGAAGGACTTCCTCCTTAATCAAGTGACTCCTTACAATTACAGATGTTTTGATGGAGAAAGAAGGATCTATAGTTGAGGCCACAAACCAGGTGGATTCTTGGTTTGTGGATGATACTCTCAACACAACCTTGGCCTATGATTACTTCAAAGGGGCAGCTGCACATCAAATTTAGGCCAAGATTGTTTGGGATCGCCGTTTTCCCCCTAAATTTTCCTTTTGTGGTTGGCTGTTTTGGACAGACTCCCCACTATGGATAGGTTACTCTTCTTGGAGATTGATAAGACTTGCAAATTATGTAACTGGCAGGAGGAGGATGCATCACATCTTATCTTTGCTTGTATTTTCACTGCAGGTATTTGGAAGAGCAACAAATAATGGGTAGGACTTAGAAGGGACATCTCAACTATTTCGAGCAACTTGAAGTGGCTACTGAAGGAGAACTGTTGGACATCTTGGAAGTGCACTTGGTGAAAGTTATGTTTTGCAGCAACATTATATTATGTATGGGAATATAGAAATTGTCTTATTTTTTAGTCTCAGGATCATAATAGAGATAATATTATATGCAAAATTAAAATACATGTATATAAGGTTATCTATGTCTCGTATTTCTATATTTTGATTTAAGTACTAAAGATTTTTTGACAGTAGAACAATTTGGATGTATGATAAGGGTCTTTGTTAACGTTTGATTATGGTAAGTATGCTCGTGTATATTTGTACCTTCTCTTTTGATCTATAATATACTTCCATTCCATAATTTAAAAAAAAATGATGATCAGTCCGTGATTAACTGGTGGATGGCGGAGGGACTGCGTTGCATATGGGCAGTATTTCTTGTGAAGTACAAGATGGGTCGCTGGGTCCCATGGATTCTGATTCCCTGTGCCATACTTTGGATAAATTATGCATATATTTGTTTTGGAACTGCCGTGGTGCTGCATCTGGTGATTTTCTTGTTACTATTTCGAATTTGATTCGAGTTCAGAGACCTTCTCTGGCAATATCTCATGCAAGCAGGTCAATTTATTTCTGTTCCTGAGGTGTTGGTTGAAGATTGGAATCAGGTCCTTTGTCGTAAAAATAAGAGTGGAGGGGGGAAGTTTGTTCTTCTGCTTCCAGGAAGGTTTGGGAAGTGATTAATGCGTACCATCTGCGGGGATTTAGATTTTTCTGGGCCTCAGTACACTTGGGTTAATAAGCGCCAAGGGTCTGCTCTTATCCTTGAAATATTGGATGGGGCATTTTGTACAATGTGCTGGTTTCAGCTATTTGATACTGTCTAGGTAACTCATCTTCCTCGGACTTTTGGCGATCATCATCCCATTTCTTACTTGCTTCGCTGGCCAGTCAGTGAGGAGGGAATATAACTTTTTTGAATGTTGTCGGCTTGGTTTTTGCACCCTGATTTTGGCAGGCTTGTGAGGGGAGGATATTGGGAGAGCCAGACTGCGGGGTTTTTATCCTTACTGGAGTCCTTTGTTGATGTGGCTCGCACTTGGAATGTGAAGATTTTTGGGAATATTTTTGGACGGAAAAAACATTGTTTGGCGCGGCTTGAGGGTGTGCAGAAGGCATTTATGCTTGGCCTTATAACTTCCTTGGTCGGCGAGAGAATGAGTTGGTGGATGAGTATAATGAGATTTTGAAGCAGGAAGAAATTATTAGTTTCAACAGGCACGAAGGAAATGATTGGTGGAGGGGGAGAGAAACACGCGGTTCTTCCACATGATTGCCCTGATTAAGAAGTTGTATGCTTCAGATGGAAGATGGGGATTGGTGAACAGATGAGCAACTTCAATTCATGGTGAAAGATTCCTTTATGAAGTTGTATATTGCAGAGGTGTGCGTTGCTTGTGACCCGAGTGCTTGGGAGTTTTAGAATCTGTCTGATTTAGATATTCGTTGGCTTAACCGCATAGTCTCTCCTCACGAAATTAAAGAGGCAATATTTCATATGGGGACACACAAGTCGTTGGTGTACCTGCATTGTTTTTGCAAAAGTACTGTAGTGTGCGTCCATCTTGCATTGCTATCACAAAAGGTTGGGATTCCAAGAACAGATGATCTTGGCATTTATTTGGAGATGCCCTTGTTATACAAACGCAACTACTATTATAGTAAGTATCAATTTATTGTTGAGAAAACCCGTAGGAAATTGAGCTCAAGGAAGGGTAAATATTTGTCAATGGCTGCCTGCATTATACTTGTCCAGACCTCACTTAACACTATTGCGAGTTACGCCATGCAGACGGTGAAGCTGCCTGCTAGTACTCTTAATCAGATTACAAAAATTTGCAAGGATTTTATCTAGGGAGCTTCTGGTGATCAACGTAAATTACATACAATATCCCGGAAGATGTGCCAGCCTAAGGCGAATGGGGGAGTCGGACTTCGAGCTTGAGGAATATGAACCTGGTGGCCTTGGCTAGATTGGCCTGGCGATTTCTCAAAGAAAAAGACCAGTAGTTATGGGCGCAAGTTCTTTTTACAGGCAAATATGGTGATGTTCGAAGTGTGGATGCTGGTAAATGTTTTCGAGGGGCCTCGTCGGTGTGGCGAGAGAGCTGCTAGAAGGGTATCGAATTGCTGCGGCAAGGGTTGGAGTGGGAGGTAGGGTTGGACGATATGTTCTTTTCTGGTTGGATGTCTGGTTGGGGGCAAGACAGATTGGTGGACTTAGTGGTTGCACGGGTTCCAGCAGCGGAGTTGCAGGCGTCCGTTCGGAACTATTGTCTGGCGGATGGACGGTGGAATGTTGAGTGGCTTTCCTATTTCTTGTCTAGTGAGCTTTTGAAGAATAAATTACAGCTTTATGTGCTCTCTTTCTTCTGATATTGGTGGAATGCCAAGCGAGTGTTTGCTGTGTGGTGGTGCGATGAAAACTTCCTTGCATGTGCTCAGAGATTGTGTCTGAAGGTTGATCGAATTTGGAGATCTTTGCTCCCTCGTAAGCATTGTGGTTTTTTTTTGGTATCTTCATTCATTGTATGTACTCGGAGATTGTCCGTAGGTTTGCTCAAATTCAGAGATTTTTGCTCCCTCGTAAGCATCGTGGTAATTTTTTTTTATATTGCAGATATTGTGACCAGGGTGAACTGAAATTTATTTGACTAGTCGTAAGACAGGAGGCCGAAACTCTTTGCAACAACAAAATACAATTTGAACAATGTAACTAGTAAAAATGTAGAAAAATTATTAACTACTCCATTTAAAATGCAGTCACTTTCAATTCCTTAAAAAAGATATTTCCGCAACACCTCACTCGCACCACCACAACACAGATACAAACGACAACATATTTTTACACCAGTTGGGTAGGAAAAGAGCGGAAAAGAAGCTAAACGATGGATTTTACCAATCGAAAAACCAGACTTCGGCAAAATCTCCAGAAACGAAACCGGAAATGAAAATTAACAGAAGAAAGTACCTTTCATTACTTTCGTGGATCAAACTTTTACTCTCTTCCGTTATCAACACATACGCAGAAAAAAACCAACATATTAACTTAATACCGAACTTTTATACAAAGAAAGACACCAAAGTATCCACAAGGAATCGTGGCTACTTTATTTAAGACGGTTACACAGGCACCGATAAGAACACAAAGACAAATCAATATTTTACTCCATATATCGATATCCTAATTAGATCAGAAGCCATCATCTATGTAAAATCTCGGTCGCCACCGCCACTCCTTCATTTGCAATTGCAAGGGTCGCATTTGCAGTTGGATCCGCACTTGCAGCCTCCGTTCTCTGCAGCAGCCTCTCCCATTTCAGCATCTAAGTATCTGTTGTAAAATTAATGAAATCCACCATTAACAATGTTCTCAATCATCCGAATTACAGTATTGGCAATACAAAAGTGAAGATTATGTCGATTACATACTTCTTAGGAGCAACGCCGACGATCAAGGTTTCGGTGGTTGCGCTCTCGGTGTAGCTCAAGTCCGGGTACATCTTGCATCTACAGTTATAAACCAGATGATTTAGATATGAAAAAATCACAATTAAGCCAAATAAACATGCAATTTCTAAATAAAACAGAGCATCGCGAATTTCACAAAACAAATAAACATGCAACTCGTTGTCATTCAGAAATGGATCATCTAGATATTAAATCATACGGCAGCAGATCCGCGATCACCACAAATTCGCAGATCAAGGAAGAAAATAAAGTGAAAAAAAAAAAAACACGGGAGGAGGAAGAATTAATTGCGTTACCCGCCGCAGCCGCTGCCGCACTTACAGCCTGAGCCGCATCCACAGTTTCCTCCACAGCACGACATTTTCAAGGTGAGAAGAAGTGCAAAAGTTTCACGAAATTCAAGAGAGATAAAAAAGCTATTAACGAAAAGAAATGAGTAGTGTAGGAGTAGACAGCATTCGGGACCGAAATTTATAACGGAAAGGGGAGGAATGGAATGGATAATGACCGTCCACGTGGCATGATCATATGGTGAGCGGTTATCTACCTAGAGAGTCGGTCCACCTGTACACAATTTCTTCCACGTACTTGTCGTTATCGGTGCCTCTAATTAATCTTAATCTAATCTTTTTGTTGGAGGGAAACTAATGTAATCTTAATCTAATGATCCGTCTCCACAAGTGTAAAGTAAATTGGGGAAATTATTATTTTAGTAGGTTCTGGAAGTGTACGTCCACTCAAATATCTTCACCGCCAAATACTTGCTTGTCTCTCATTTTTAACAGTGGTCATATTTGGCCACATTTTTTTAAAATTATTTTTAAGTGGCCTTCCCTTCAATTTTATTTTTATCTTTTTCCGTTTTCCTTTTGAAATGTCATATTCTTTTATATTTTTAAAAAATTATTTATTTTTTCTAAATAAAAATATTCTTTTATTTAATTAAAATAAAGTATTATTACATATTATTTTTATTCTTTCCCTCTCTTTGTATATTATATCAGAAGAGGATAATATGACCTCATATCATATAAATATACACAAAGAAATTATATTTTTTTTAGATAATAAAGATCTCCAATGGAAACATGATTCCTGTATACTCATCAATTGGTATCTGGACACAGCATCATATGCTGTTACGTCATATAAACAAAGACGATACTATGAGCATATACTTAAAGTCAGCTCGTGTGATATCACACATTTTTATCCTAATACTAAAGTTGCTAATATTTATAATTTTAGCAAAATCATAATTAAACGGATTATATCTATTGAAGAATGGAGATTATCTCCTCTTAAAGAGAAGGAATTTATACTTTCCGACTCTAAATTATCATTCAAGTATAATTATTGGGATTATATTGACGCTTTTCATTAAGCATTTTTATATGAAAATCCTAATAGGAAGCACACCTGGTTAATAAAGGTTTGTGGGGATGTTTATAACAATCTCATACCAAATTGGTTTATACAATGGTGGAATGTTTATGGCACCTCTGGGAAAATACTCCCTGACAGATTTAAACCATTATATGGTGAATGGGTTAATATTTCCCCAAAAATAGCTGATTATATCGCTTTAGAACAATATTCAGAGGAAATAACCTCTATGTTATTCTTTATTGAATTTTCCATACCATAGGTGTGGAAATGGACACCGGAAGTTGGTTATACTCACCAAAATATACCATGTCTTAAGAGAACTACTCATACTAGGTTTTGGGATAGATTGATTAAGATCAACCCAGACACGAATGAAATTCATGGAAAAAATATTCTGGATGAAATCCATCAGAAGAATGACCTATATCATACAATGAAAGAAAAAGGCGAGATAAAATCAATAAGCCCTTTCCATCACATTGCAACAAAATTAAAATCGCAAAAAGAAGTTATCACAAAAGAAGATCTCATCCGCTCATACATGGAGGAATTAAAGAAAGATTTGGTCACAAATTTGATTGACAATGATAAAACAGATGTGTCAATGACAGGCTCTTCCAATGAGAATTGCTTAGCTGGAGAATCTCAAGATCCTGATATGGAGGATATTTCGGAAGCAGATATTGACCAAATGGCCAAAGAAATTGAGATTGAGACAAGAAAAGAAATTTTCAAATAAAGAGATAATAGGACAAAATGCTGAAAGATTCTCATAAAGAATCATTGTAATAGAAATTATTGTAATAGCAATTATTGTACTCTAATAGGGACCACTCCAATAATGTAATAGTACTATTCGGATTTAAAATCCGTAAGTAAAATAGAATAGATAGAATAGCTAAAGTCCGGCCCTTCCTCTGTCTATAAAAAGGATGAAAACTCATCCAAAGGGACACGGACCTAAGAGCAAAAATATTAGCTAGAAAACTCTCCCTCTCTCTTTGTAAAAATTTTTAATCAAGAAGTGTGAAGTTTTCTCTTTTATTCTCCCTGGTAAGTTTTAAAAGCTTTCATAGTTTAAGTTTCTTATTATAAGTTTTTTATAATCTATTGTTATTAGATTTAGCCTAATGGCAGGCTAAATCTTTCCATGTTAAACTATGCAATCATATATATCATCGTAACTATGTTGTGAAGATCCTATTTTGTCTGGTTGTATAGTCTAATGTAGGAATTCAAGGTTTGGGTTAGGAGATCTGGAACTGGCCGCAATTATTAAAAGATGAGGGCTAGCCTATTTAAAGCCGTTGTGAAGGCGTGTTAAGGCGTTGATCCCGATTTCATCTTTTGCTAATTGTGCTGACGGATCTGGATCCCCTGTAAAAATTTGACCTTCTAACCTGGGTTATTACATGGATGACTACCACCGGACCTAATATGGTATCAGAGCCATGTAGGTATGAGATATATGTGGTTCATAGTTTAACATGAATTTAATTAAATTCAAATGAATTTATTACGAAAAGATAAAAGAAAAATTAAAAATACTCATAAACAAGAAATGGATATTCCTGATAAATTGGAAGAACTTAATAAGTGGACAAGCCCTAGGATTGAATTAAAAACTGTATATCAGTTAGGTACCTTTGAGAAACTAGGTTTAAAACAAGTAGTAAATACTACTGAAGAATCAGTTCCATTAGATGATGAAGAAACTGAAATTAAACTATTGTCTTATCATGACATAAATCGTTATAAAGATTTATATAAATTTATCCATATTGGATTAGTGCAAATTGCATTCAAACCTTTAACATTAGAAGGTTTACCAGAAAGTTTTATTGCATGTCTGCGAGATGCAAGAAACCTCAATTGGAAACAATCACTAATAGGTGTGATTCAATCAAGTCTAGCACATGGCCCTGTTTATTTTAATGTTTATCCTAATCTTTCCTTATCTTTAAGTGATATAAATATCCTTGATGCATTAACATTAAATGTTATAACCCATGGATATAATTATGTTTCTGGATCAGAACTCATTTGTAGATGTTATAGAATTTATTATAAACCATTATTTACATTAAATCCTAATTGTAAATTAATAGACAAACAAATAAATGAAACGGTTTTAATTGAAACAAACTTTAATAAATCAAAATTTTCTACTAGAAGAATTATAAAATGGGATGAAATCCCTATGCCTCAACAATGGAAACTTGAAAGAAATGGTCATATCCAGTCTAAGACTGAATATAATATTGATCATATTGAGCAAACTCCTGAAGGTATTGTTTATATACAGATGGATAATATTCCATCTAGAATGGGTCATATCCCAAGATCTTATTCTACTAGATCTGAACATTCTTTTATTTCACCTCTAATAGAGGAAAGGGATAATATTCCCTACAGAGTTTCAACTTCCCAAGTAAGTGAACGTGATGAGAATAATCATCATGTAGAAAAATTATTTAAAAATAAAGAAAATATTGTAAAAGGTGTTTATAACACTAAAGATGCGGAAATAACCGAATCTGAAATGAATTTTTCATTATGAATAAACCCAAGATTGATTTTAGCCCTGAATCTTTGGCCAGGCAAAAAGTTAAAACAGAATTTAATTTACCCAGGTGGGAACCATTTAGAAAGTGGTTTTTCCCTAATTTTGATGAAAAATTAAGAAATCATATTTCTGGTGAATTTTATAAATTTCTATCATATCATAATATTTTATTTCCTTTTGTTCCATGGTTTATGTCTAATTATATTGAGCCTTATATTTCTGTGCTAGAAAGAGATTATAAGCTTTTGAATGGAAATATCATAAAAGGAATATTTCCACCTCAACAATCCTTTTATATGGAAAAGGAAAATAATATAGTAAGTTTTACAGCCTTTTCAAAATTATTTGAAGGTGATACTTTAAGTATAATAGTAAAACAAATAAATCAAATAATATAACAACAGAATTATACAAACATTTATTTAAATGCTCTAGGAGAACAGATTATATCTCTCCATAAAAGAATAAATACATTAATACAAAAATTAGAAAAATCTAATAAAGATTCTTCGGGAAAAAAAGAAATTATAGCCACCCCAACACTTCAGCCTCCTCCTGAAATAAAAAATTATAAATTAAAGACAATGTCAGATCTTGAAATGTTAATAGATAATAAATTTAAACAATTAAAAATTAATACTTTAGAAAATGAATTTTCAGACAAATTAGAAGAAAATAAGGATTATCAGACAGTTATAAATGATGAAATTAATAAATTAAATAAATTTACTGATAGACCAACTCAAAGAATACATTATTATAATAGACCTTCTCCTGTAGATATTCTACATGAAGAACAAGAATACATAGGTAATAATAGTTACAATGGAAAATGCATTTATGAATGGAATTTAGATGGTTATACAGAAAAACAGATTTATAATCTGGCTCATAGAATGTTAATGTATAGTACCATAAGTAAAACAATTGGTAATAATGATAGCAATATAGCAAAAATGATAGTTGCAGGTTTTACTGGACAACTAAAAGGTTGGTGGGATAATTATTTATCCTCACAAGATAAAGAATAAATCTTCCATAGTATAAAACAAGAAGGTAACCAAATTAGTGAAACTTCAGTTTATACACGGGTAGTCACCATATTAGAACATTTCACAGGACGAATATCTGATAATAGTGAAAATATTCGTACCTTATTACAAAATTTAAGATGTAAAACACTATCTGATTTTAGATGGTATAAAGATGCTTTTCTTAATACGGTTATGGAATTACCAGAGAGTAATAGTATACATTGGAAGTCAAAATTTATAGATGGACTACTCAATTTATTTGCTGAAAGAGTTAAGAAAACTCTTAGGAAGGATAGAATGACTATTCCTTATGAAAGTTATACTTATGGAAACCTCATAGGTACTTGTGTACAAGAGGGTATAGCCCTATGTAATGAAATAAAATTAAATCAACAAATTAAAAGACAAACACAAACAGAAAGAAGGCAATTAGGCCAATTCTGTAGCCAATTTGGGATGGAGATTCCATCAGAGAAAAAAATAGTACACAATTATAGAAAAGATGATAAATATGTTAAAAACAAAAAGAGAAATTATTCTCAAGAAAAATTAGCCAAAAAATTAAAAAGAAAATCTGATAAATTAGAAAAAAGAAAATATAAAAAATAATATTGTGTGTTACAAATGCAAACGAATAGGACAATACGCTAATAAGTGTAAAATGAAGAAGAAAATTAATAGTTTGGATATTAGTCAAGAATTAAAAGATTCTTTAGAAAAATTATTTATCAAATCTGATGAATCTGAAGGTACTACTTCAGAATCAGAAATTGATCAGCTAACTGGTCATTCTGAAACTTCAGATGAAAACACATGTTGCATTCCTTGTAGAAAGGAAGATAGTCCTGATAAGGATAATAATGAAGATGATTATTATAAAATAATATCTCAATTTAGAGATTCAGATATCAATGTTTTAAGTGATAATAGCATCCTAGAATTCTTGAAATCAATAAAAGATCAAGAATTAAGGTATAGAATAATTGAACAAATAGATAATATTCCCTCTTCTAGTAATAATACAGAAGAATTAGAGTTAATAGTAAATAATAATCCTTATACTATGTCAAAAGTTTATAAAGTAATGAAACAAAAGAATAATAATTCTAAAAAATCTCCTAGTACAATAAATGATTTATATGAAGAAATTAATACGCTTAAGAATGAAATTAAATTGTTAAAACAAGTTAATAAAAATTTAGATATTCGAATTTCTAATTTAGAAATTAAGAAAGAAACTACCTTAATAACACCAAATCCTTTTGAAAATCATAATAAGATTGGAGAAGAAAATTTTCTATCTGTTTTGGATACTATAACATCTTTTAAATTTTATGTCAAAATAACATTATTAATAAATCATGATGAAATTATGGAATTAACTACATTAATAGATAAAGGGGCAGATATTAGTGTTATACAAGAAGGAATAATTCCTACTAAATATTTTGAGAAAACCACTCATAGTCTAAGACACGCAGGTGGTCAGAAATTACAAATTAATTTCAAATTACCATGTGCATATATTTGCAATAATAAAGTTTGTATTCCTGAAAGCTTTTTATTAGCCAAAAATATAACTAACCAAGTTATACTTGGCACTCCTGTTATAAAAAAGAATTTTCCCATCACTCATATTGGTACAGATTGCATTATAGGCACATATGAGAAAACCCAGGTTTCTTTTCAGTTTATAACTGAACCAAACACTCGATTTGTTAATGAAATTAAAGATTTTATATTAAGAAAACAAAATCAAATTAATTTCCTTAATTCTGAAATAAATTCTTTAAATATTGAAGAAGTTTTACAAAATCCTAAATTAAAAGATAAGATTAAGAAAATCCAGAATAATATTTCACTAGAAATTTGTAATGAACATCCCAATGCTTTTTGGAATAGAAAAAAGCATATTGTTAATCTTCCTTACATTGATACTTTTGATGAAAATAATATACCGACAAAGGCAAGACCTTGTCAAATGAATTCTAAATCTTTAGAATTATGCAAAGAAGAAATTACTTCTTTATTAAGAAAAGAATTAATTAAAGAGTCAAACTCCCCTTGGTCATGTATAGGTTTTTATATTAATAAACATAGTGAGATAGAAAGAGGGGTACCAAGATTGGTAATAAATTATAAACCCTTGAATAAAGTATTAAAATGGATTAGACATCCAATTCCTAATAAGAAAGATTTGTTAGACAGATTATATGAAGCAATAATATTCTCAAAATTTGATTTAAAATCAGGATATTGGCAAATTCAGATTGCTGAAGATGACCAATATAAAACAGCCTTTAATGTTCCTATAGGACACTTTGAATGGAAAGTTATGCCTTTTGGTTTAAAAAATGCACCTTCTGAATTTCAGAAGATTATGAATGATATTTTTATTCCTTATAGTGAATTCATACTAGTCTATATAGATGATATTTTAGTATTCTCTAAAAATGTTCAACAACATTTTGAACATCTTGATATATTTAAAAAATTAGTAATACAAAATGGTTTAGTTATTTCAAAACGAAAAATGGTTCTATTTCAGACTAATATCATATTTTTAGGTCATAATATTGAAAAGGGAAAGATAATTCCTATTAATAGAAGTATTGATTTTGCATCCAAATTTCTTGATGAAATCTTCGATAAATCTCAGTTACAGAGATTTTTAGGAAGTTTAAATTATATTTTACCATATTATAAAAATTTAGCTTATGATACAGCTATCTTATATGATAGATTAAAAAAGAATCCTAAACCCTGGACTGCCCAGCATACTAAAATAGTCCAGCAAATAAAAGAAAAAATAAAAATTTTGCCTTGTTTAATATTGGCTAATCCTAATTGGAAGAAAATTATTGAAACAGATGCCTCTGATATAGGTTATGGTGGTATCTTAACACAAATCTGTCCTGATGATAAAAAGGAAAGATTAATTAGATATCATTCAGGTAAATGGACTGATAGTCATAAAAATTATGCCACCATTGCTAAAGAGATTTTGGCAATAGTAAAATGTATTTTAAAATTTCAAGATGATTTATATAATCAGAAGTTTATAGTTAAAACTGACTGCCAAGCAGCTAAATTTATGTTTAATAAAGATTTTAAACATGATGTTTCTAAACAGATGTTTGCAAGATGGCAGGCTCATTTAGCCCCATTTGATTTTGAAATTATTTATAAAAAATGAGAAGAAAATAGTCTTCCTGATTTTCTAGCGCGTGAATTTTTGCAGCATTATACCGCGGGGAAGAGGTAATCATTTTCGTGGTCGTGGGAGAGGTAATACCTCTCACAATACAGGGAAAAATGTTCTTGTCCAAATGGGCAATAAGAAGCTTATAGCTGAAAACATTGCTGATAAGGATGCCTCATTATATGAGGAATTTAAAAAATTTATTGCTGATACGAAAAAACAGAAGGTGAAACCTCCTCACCTGGGTCATATTCCCAAATTATATCATGTCTTAAGAGAACTACTCATAGTAGGTTTTGGGATAGATTGATTAAAATCAACCCAAACACAGGATAAAAGAAAACTTTTCATTTCCGTTTTATAATAAACACAAAAGTAATCTTACATCAACCACTTACATAAACATAAAAAGAATCTCTACAGACGATTTGAGTCTAAAAAGATAAAACATAATTCTATGCCCTTCCGGGGAGATTTGATCCAAAAACTCCTTGCCTAAACCTTCAGTGGCTCGCGGAACCCCTGACCGTTCCAAGCTAATCTGAGAAGAAAACATGATATGGAAAAACGTGAGCGCGAACGCTCAGTGAGTCCATGTGTGTGTGCGGTAGTGTATTCTTTAAAACCATGACGATACTATTTTATAAAACAATTCATGCAATGTTATAAGAAAATATTTCTTTTTCTATTTTAACAAAACTGATGCCTGAAACTACATGAGGGTTCCGAGCTCAGCCGGGAAGTCTGAGCGAATCAAGACACATCAGCGTAGCTCTATGTCCCAATTTTAAAAAGAACATGTAATGCAACAGTGGGGCTCTACAGACAAAGTCCGGATCCCCGAAACGAGGCCATCGGAACTAAGTTCCGGCATCTCGTAGTCAAATACCAACCAAACAACATACGAGCGCTCGATTACAAACAACCGCACTCCCAGAACACTGGTCAAAACAGGCTACAGACTCCTGGGGCACCTACCAGGTCTGCCCTGGAACCAACCTCGGTGTCGAGCCCCTCCTGACTCTCCACTAGGCGGTTGAACCCCACCATAGAGCATGATACGGTGTCCACGTAGACCGATTGGGCCATACCCTCCGCGGTCTACGCCCCTCTTAAAGTGGATCCACCCTCAGAGTCAAAAATCCGTCCACGTCATCGGAAGAGGCCCTAGTACAGGGGACTAGCCACGTACAGTGCAATCCGCTAACGCGTCCGTTCACTTGATCAACAATAAACTTTAATCTTGGTCGGAATGAGGTTTCGTATGTATTTACAAATCAAAGGGGCCATTTGCCCAGCCATAATAACAGATTCAAGTCATAAACATTTCAGAACACAAAAGAAAATCCTCATCCGCCAGTCATCACATGCAATTTCACAATTATGCCAATGCCAAATCTATATTCATGTATATCAAAATACATTACTTTTCAAGCTAGAACATTTTTCAATATATAAATATTTCCGAAAAACCTGCATACAACAAACTTCTTATATACCACCATGGTAATCTGTTTTAAAAGAAACACCTATTTGGAGCACCGCTCCTATGCATTTTTCTACGAAACACGTAACACATTAGGGAGAACATCTCCAAAAACACGCTGAGAAATATTGTTCGAAAAATAGCAAAATTTTGTAAATGTAAAAAAATATATATATATTTGAAATAAAATGGAGTTGGTGGACTCACCTGGATGTAGATCTGGTGCTAAGATCCTACAAAATAATAATGGAAAAATACTTAATACCTGGGTATCGATTAAATAAAATCCTACTCCCTAAATAATATCGAAATCTTATAAAATGGACAATGGGATGGATATAAATATACCTATATAATAATACGTATACTTATATAATTTTTTTAAAAAAAAAAATCAAAAAATCCTATACTCTAAAAAAAATATACTCTCCCAAGAAACCATAATTAACTATATACTTTATACTAAAAATCCGTTCAAAATATTGAAATCTTAAAATAACTAACTAGCTAAAATATATATATATTCTAACTAGAAATAAATCTCACTATATATTAAAGAAAATAAATAAATATATATACTATATAAATACATATATATATATATAACCTAACTAACTAAAACAAAAGAAAATAAAACATGCAACTCACTTGAGAAACATGCAAACTTGCAAATAAAAACTCACTTGAGAAACATGAAACCATGAAATTAAAAACTTACTTGAGGCTAGAACTTGGCTGTTTTTTTTTTTTTTTCAAGAAAGAAAATGAGAGATATATAGGTCTATGTTATGGTGGCCAAGGAGGAGAATTTGCATGAAAAGGAAATGGCTTGCATGCCTATATATAGAGAAGGAAATGGCTGCTATGGCTGAAAATAATTTGGATGATGGCAGGTGGAAGGCTAGGTGGCGGCCTTCCTTAATTGTGAAGTTTTGTTATTTTTTTTTTAATTCCTATATGAAAATGTCAAGTATTTAAATTTCTAAAATAATATACTAGGTATTAAAAATAAAAATCCACTTAAAGACATTTATAAACCTTAATAATAAAACCTCAATAAAATAATAAAATTTTATTCCTAATCCTAAATATTCCCATAATACTACTAAGTGTCAAAAACACTATATCCCACCATATAGATCAAAACTCTACTTTTATCACGTTCTTAATTTTAAAGTCATGCTAGGTGCTTACGGGGTAGGGCGTTACATTCTACCCTCCTTAAGAAAAATTTCGTCCTCGAAATTGAATAGTTACATACCTATAAGCTCTGGATACTTTTTCTTCAAGTACTCCTCAGTTTCCCAGGTTGCCTCTTCGATCCCATGATGTTTCCATATCACTTTACACATTGGAATCTGTCTCCCGCGTAACTCTTTTACGCTTCGTTCTATAATCTCAATTGGTTTTTCTTCATATGACAGATCAGCTTGTAATTCCAATTGGTCATCATTGAGAACATGATCAGGTGCAGGGTGATACTTCTTTAATTGTGACACATGGAACACATCATGTATACCTATCAGTTCATTTGGTAAGGCGAGTCGGTATGCTACTTTACCAATCCTGTCAATAATTTCAAATGGTCTGATATATCGGGGACTTAACTTTCCTCTCCTCAGATATCGCAGCTTCCCGCGATGTGGTGTAAGTTTTAAGAAAACTCGATCTCCTACATTAAACTCCAAATCCCTTCTTCGATTGTCGGCATAGCTCTTCTGTCTACTTTTAGCTGTTTGAAGCCAGTCTGAATTATCTTAACTTGTTTCTGCATCTCTTCCAATTCTGGCATCAAGTTTCTTTGCCTCCAATGGGATCGAACTCCGACTTCATCCCAGTACAAAGGTGTTCTGCATCTCCTACCATACAATGCTTCAAATGGTGCCATTCCTATCGAAGAGTGGTAGCTATTATTATAAGCAAACTCAGCACAAGCAAGATTATCAACCCACTTATTTCCAAAGTCTAAGGCGCAAGCCCTTAACATATCCTCTAGAGTTTGAATTGTTCTTTCAGACTGTCCATCGGTTTGGGGATGTGCTGTGGTGCTATAACTTAAATTGGTCCCCATAGCTGCCTGGAACTTAGGCCAAAACCTTGAGGTAAACCTTGGGTCTCTATCGGATACAATATCAATGGGTACTCCATGAAGTCGAACAATCTCATCTACATAAATCTGTGCCAACTTGTCCAAAGGGTATGACATATTAATGGCAATAAAATGAGCCACTTTTGTTAAACGATCAACGATTACGCAGATAGCATCCTTATAACCCTTGGTCCGGGGCAATCCTGTGACAAAGTCCATTGTCACATGATCCCATTTCCATTCGGAAACAGGTAACGGTTGTAGTAATCCCGCTGACTGTTGATGTTCCGTCTTAACCCTTTGACATGTAAGACAGACCGCTACATACTCCGCAGTTTCTCTCTTCATCCCGTTCCACCAAAACTTTTGCTTTAAGTAATTATACATCTTATTCTCTCCAGGATGCATTGAATACTTACTTCTATGGGCTTCCTCTAGAATCTTGCGCTTAAGTTCAGTATCATTGGGTACACATAACCGATTCCGAAAGTACAGGCTCCCATCAGCTTCTAATGTTCAAAAATCTTCCAATCCCTTAGCTTCCACACGGTTCTTGAACTCTTGGAACTCCTTATTACTCTTTTGGGCACTTCTAATATCCTTTTGTAGGGTGGATGTTAAGCTAAGACTTGATATCTTTGATTTTCTACTCAATGCATCCGCCACCACATTCGCCTTTCCTGGATGATAGTTAATCGGACATCGATATTCTTCTAGCAGTTCCATCCATCGACGTTGTCTCATGTTCAAGTCTTTTTGAGAAAACAGATACTTTAAACTCTTATGATCAGTAAATATCTCATACTTAGCCCTATACAAGTAGTGTCGCCACTTCTTAAGTGCAAACACAATGGCTGCTAATTCCAAATCGTGTGTCGGATAATTCCGTTCATGATCCTTCAACTTTCTTGAAATATATGCTACAACTTTCCTGTCTTGTATCAACACAGCTCCTAGTCCTTCTCCTGAAGCATCTGTGTATAATGAAAACTCCTTGTTCGGATCGGGTAATGTTAATACTGGGGCCGACGTTAGTCGGTTCTTCAATTCTTGAAAACTCCTCTCACACTTTTCCGTCCACTCAAACTTGGTTGCTTTTCTGGTTAATTGGGTTAGAGGTCCAGCAATCCTTGAAAAGTCTTTTATAAATCTCCGATAGTATCCCGCCATACCCAAGAAACTACGTACTTCAGTTGGTGTTTTGGGTTGTATGGACACTGCTTCTACTTTCGCTGGATCCACCGAGATTCCTTCCTGAGTGATAACATGTCCTAGAAAAGTAACTTGACTCATCCAGAACTCACATTTGCTAAACTTAGCATATAACTTATGCTCCCGTAGGGTTTGCAACACTTTTTGAAGATGTTGTTCATGAACTTCAGGGTTGGGTGAATAAACAAGAATATCATCAATAAAAATCACTACAAACTTATCCAAGTAAGGATTAAAGACTCTGTGCATCAAGTCCATAAATGTTGCAGGTGCATTAGTTAATCCAAATGGCATAACCACAAACTCGTAATGTCCATATCGTGTGTTGAATGCCGTCATTGGAATATCCTTTTCTCTTATCGTGACTTGATAATACCCCTGTCTCAAGTCCAATTTGGAAAAACATCCCGCTCCTCGGAGTTGGTCAAATAACTCATCAATGAGGGGTAGTGGGTATTTGTTCTTAACTGTCACATTATTCAATCCTCTATAATCTATACACATCCTCAGGGTTCCATCATTTTTCTTTACAAACAAAATTGGTGCACCCCAAGGAGATGTACTTGGACGAATATATCCTTGCTGCAACAGTTCTTGTAGTTGCTTTTTCAACTCTTTTAGTTCCTCCTGTGCCATCCGATATGGAGTTCGAGATATTGGTTTAGCATCAGGTACCAATTCTATGCCAAACTCCACTTCTCGATCTAGGGGTAGCGTCGTTAACTCCTCAGGAAAAACATCCACAAACTTCCTCACTACAGGTACTGTGTGTAATTTTACCTCCTCCTTAGGTTTGTTGAGCAAATATGCTAAGTACCCTTGACATCTTTTCCATAGCAACTTTCTGGCTTTCATGCCAGACAAAAAGGGATTCTCCCGTTTTGTTCGCTTTCCTTGGAACACCAAGATTGGCATACTCGGTCGGCTAAACTTAACCAACTTCCGTCGACAATCTACTTGGGCATAATGTTTAGACAACCAGTCCATCCCAAGTATCACGTCATATCCCTCCAATGGTAAGGCAATTAAATCTCCGGATAAAACCACATTCTCGACACATATGTCACAATCAGGGTACTTTACCTCAGTTATCTCATTTACGCCCATAGGATTGCTAACTATCAACTGATAATGCATGTTAACAGGAGGTATAGGAATATGTTTTATGAAATGCAAACTCACAAAAGAATGCGTAGCTCCAGGGTCAATGAGTACTCTTCTTGGTTGAGAAAATTTTTTTGTCATACCTACAACGACTTCCCCTTCAGTATCTACGGGCAATCCATCCAGTGCATAAACTTTAGCTTTTACTTGTGGCTTATTATTCCTTCCTTCTGTTGTTCCTCTCATGACCGGGGGTCGGCCTGCTTTTCTAGACATCTCCGGGGTTACTTGTTGCATCTCAGGGCATTGGTCCTTGGTATGTCCAGGTTTTCCACACTTGAAACATAATCTTAACTTCCGATAACACATTTCAGCCATATGCCCACTTCGTCCACAGTATGTACATATTCTGTGGGATCCTCCAGGGGTTAGGGTTGGTCGGCCTTCATTTCCAGTCTTTTGTTCACCACGGGATCTCTTGAAATCTCTAGGTTTCCATGGTCCTTGTCCAGGACGTTTATATGGAGCCGTCGCTGAACCAATGGCTGTTTTCCTTTGTATAACCGCTTGATCAGCCATCTCTGTTCGCGTGGCGGCTTCAACTGCGGCCGCGAATCCCATCGGTGGCAAGGGAGCTAATGCTAGTTGCAATTCAACCCTTAATCCTTTCACAAATTGTCGCGTCTTATTTTCATCAGTGTCTATCAACCTTAAGCAATACTTAGCCAACCTATTGAACTTTGCCGTATACTGGGCAACTGTCAGGTTACCCTGTCTCAATTACTGAAACTCATCCTCACGTTGCTCCCGAACCCATCGAGGTATATACTCCTTTTTTAATTCTTCTTGAAAATCGTTCCAAGTCCATGGTTGGTTCTTAAGTGTCCGTGCTTCGGAAGCTCTAAGCCACCAATCTTTTGCCATTCGTCGAAGTCTAAAAGCTACAAACGTTACCCTCAGGGCATCCTCATACTTAAGGGTATCATAGATATCATTCAGCTGCTCAAGGAACAGTTCAGCTTTAATTTCTTGCTCAACGTCTCCATAGAACTCTGGGGGTCGAAACTTAAGAAATCGTTCTAGTGCTTCATCTGCTCCAGTAACTGATACTCGTTCGTTTCTTCTTGTGGCCATTGAAGTTTCTAATAATTCCGTCATCTTGATCATAAAATTCTCGATTACTTTGTGTGTAGCTTGTTCTGGACGATGGGTGGCCTCTCTCGTAGGTTCAGACTGTCTATTTTGAGAATTTTCTGACATAACCTCGTCCGTACGGTTGGGAGATTGTGAACCTGACATGTTTCTAAAAACCAAAAAGTCCCAATACTAATAAACATCTACGATTATAGATACTTTACGACAAGTAAACATAAATTCATCTCAAGCACAAACATCAAATGCATACATACAAACATATATATATATATATAACTCAAAATAAGGATTTTTGGTACAAGTAGTGTCAAGATACAATCAGATCATCCTGGTCCTACCTCCCAAAAATATATATGGTCGGGTTGCTATACATATCCAAACCCCGAGGACCTCATACCTATGATCCTAAGCCTACTGCATCAAGTACCAACAAAAATACTACTCGTACCTATCCAAATGACCAAATACGCACACCTACCTGTACTTTATCCAAACCTACTCCGCCTAAGGACACTGACTACCAAAACCTCCTGGACGAGACTCCAGCTCATCACGTGCTCTATCCACCGAATCTCTAGTAGTTCCCAGGAACTGAGCAATAAACTGCCTAAGCCAGTCCCGCTCGTTAATCAGCTCCAAAATCTCTCTCTCTCTCTCTCTCTCTCTCTCTCTCTCTCTCTCTCTCTCTCTCTCTCGAGCTGCATGAGCCTCCCGCGTCTGGGCTAACTCCTCCTCTAACATGGCGGCCCTTGCCGTCTCCTGTCGCCGTGCCTGGCGTGCCGCATAGAATAAGGCGTCCATTCGGGAGATCTCCTCTCTTAATGCTATAACCTGCTGGCTAGCGGCTTCAGCCCGTTGCTCCCGCCACAGGCAGTAACCACAAATGTCATACTCCCTAACCCCATCCCGAAGTAGTGATGGTGGAAAAGAAGATACAGACGCCACAGGGTGGAATAGGGGGTAGGGGAGGTCGTCGCTGGCATAGTATTTGCTACGGAGGTACCCATACTCCCAAATGATCGCCAGTGTCCCTTGCTCTGGTTCGGGTGTCATTTCTGAGTCCGACGTGGGCTCGCTAGGGCCTTCTTCTATTGATGTTCCAGGTCCTATTCCCGGTGCCACTACTGGTGCCATCTCTGGTCCTTCTACTGACTAATCATCGAAAAGGTCAATCACTGGAATTGGTTCCCTTTCTGAGATGATCTCCTTAAGGGAATATGAGGATGATGATGACGTAGTCCTACTAGGCTCATCTACGAGGGTGCCCTCCCCGTATGTCCATCTATGAGAAGGATGTGCCATCTAGTACCTACAAAACAAAATCTTAGGGTCAGTACTAACCAATAAATCATATGGTTAACTTTAAAGTTTAAACAGTTAACTCTTATAGCTTATCTAAAATCCAACGTTTCAAACCTAGTATCGAACCTAGATGCTCTGATACCACCTGTGATACCCCCAACCCGACCACTAGGTCAACTGCGGCTGAGTAGGGCATCTACGTGCCTCTTGGCACTAAATTATAAGTTCCACACTAAAACAAAACCCTAGAACAATTCTAACAGGTATACATAAAGTACGCAGAATACTTAAGTAAATTGATTACTACCGATGCGCTCAAACACAGGATAAAAAAAAACTTCTCATTTCCGTTTTATAATAAACACAAAAGTAATCTTACATCAACCACTTACATAAACATAAAAAGAAACTCTATAGACGATTTGAGTCTAAAAAGATAAAACATAATTCTATGCCCTTCCAGGGAGATTTGATCCAAAAACTCCTGGCCTAAACCTTCAGTGGCTCGCGGAACCCCTGACCGTTCCAAGCTAATCTGAGAAGAAAACATGATATGGAAAAACGTGAGCGCGAACGCTCAGTGAGTCCACGTGTGTGTGCGATAGTGTATTCTTTAAAACCATGACGATGCCATTTTATAAAACAATTCATGGAATGTTATAAGAAAATATTTCTTTTTCTATTTTAACAAAACTGATGCCTGAACCTACATGAGGGTTCCGAGCGCAGCCGGGAAGTCTGAGCGAATCAAGACACATCAGCGTAGCTCTATGCCCCAATTTTAAAAAGAACATGTAATGCAACAGTGGGGCTCCACAGACAAAGTCTGGATCCCCGAAACGAGGCCATCGGAACTAAGTTCCGGCATCTCGTAGTCAAATACCAACCAAACAACATACGAGCGCTCGATTACAAACAACCGCACTCCCAGAACACTGGTCAAAACAAGCTATAGACTCCTGGGGCACCTACCAGGTCTGCCCTGGAACCAACCACGGTGTCGAGCCCCTCCTGACTCTGCACTAGGCGGTCGAACCCTACCATAGAGCATGATACGGTGTCCACGTAGACCGATTGGGCCACACCCTCCGCGGTCTACGCCCCTCTTAAAGTGGATCCACCCTCAGAGTCAAAAATCCGTCCACGTCATCGGAAGAGGCCCTAGTACGGGGGACTAGCCACGTACAGTGCAATCCGCTAACGCGTCCGTTCACTTGATCAACAATAAACTTTAATGGTCGGAATGAGGTTTCGTATGTATTTACAAATCAAAAGGGCCATTTTCCCGGCCATAATAACAGATTCAAGTCATAAACATTTCAGAACACAAAAGAAAATCCTCATCCGCCAGTCGTCACATGCTTATGCAATTTCACAATTATGCCAATGCCAAATCTATATTCATGTATATCAAAATACATAACTTTTCAAGCTAGAACATTTTTCAATATATAAATATTTCCGAAAATCCTGTATACAACAAACTTCTTATATACCACCATGGTAATCTGTTTTAAAAGAAACACCTATTTGGAGCACCGCTCCGATGCATTTTTCTACGAAACACGTAACACATTAGGGAGAACATCTCCAAAAACACGCTGAGAAATATTGTTCGAAAAATAGCAAAATTTTGTAAATGTAAAAAAATATATATATTTGAAATAAAATGGAGTTGGTGGACTCACCTGGATGTAGATCTGGTGCTAAGATCCTACCAAATAATAATGCGAAAATACTTAATACCTGGGTATCGATTAAATAATCCTACTCCCTAAATAATATCGAAATCTTATAAAATGGACTCTGGGATAGATATAAATATACCTATATAATAATACGTATACTTATATAATTTTTAAAAAAAAAAATCAAAAAATCCTATACTCTAAAAAAAATATACTCTCCTAAGAAACCATAATTAACTATATACTTTATACTAAAAATCCGTTCAAAATATTGAAATCTTAAAATAACTAACTAGCTAAAAAATATATATATATTCTAACTAGAAATAAATCTCACTATATATTGAAGAAAATAAATAAATATATATACTATATACATACATATATATATATATATATAACCTACCTAACTAAAACAAAAGAAAATAAAACATGCAACTCACTTGAGAAACATGCAAACATGCAAATAAAAACTCACTTGAGAAACATGCAACCATGAAATTAAAAACTTACTTGAGGCTAGAACTTGGCTGTTTTTTTTTTTTTTTCAAGAAAGAAAATGAGAGATATATAGGTCTATGTTATGGTGGCCAAGGAGGAGAATTTGCATGAAAAGGAAATGGCTTGCATGCCTATATGTAGAGAAGGAAATGGCGGCTATGGCTGAAAATAATTTGGATGATGGCAGATGGAAGGCTAGGTGGCGGCCTTCCTTAACTGTGAAGTTTTGTTATTTTTTTTTTAATTCCTATATGAAAATGCCAAGTATTTAAATTTCTAAAATAATATACTAGGTATTAAAAATAAAAATCCACTTAAAGGCATTTATAAACTTTAATAATAAAACCTCAATAAAATAATAAAATTTTATTCCTAATCCTAAATATCTCCATAATACTACTAAGTGTCAAAAACACTATATCCCACCATATAGATCAAAACTCTACTTTTATCACGTTCTTAATTTTAAAGTCATGCTAGGTGCTTACGGGGTAGGGCGTTACACAATTTGCCTTAAAATATGAAAGGGAGATAGTACTACTGATTAAGGAAATGATTGAATTGTATGAATTCAAAAGAAAATTAATTAAATTATCCTTTAATTGTCATTAATAGTTTGAGATAGTTACAAGAACACTCTTCAATGAAAGTCTATAATAATTGTTTAATTTCAATGATTTGCCTAATGTGTGCTCTTATGACATACGTTAATATTCATTAACTTCCCAATTTAATATATAAGTTTTATTAGGTTCAATAATTTCTATTAGTTATTTAGATCTTATAAGATTTAACTATCATGTATGTTATGTTTTATTCATATATGGTATATTTTATTCATATTAACGTGCACTACAGAGGCACACGTCAAACAGACTCTAATTCCAACAAAATGGGAGTATATAAGAAAAAAATATTATTTAATACTCTTTTTACTTGTTAAGGTGACGGATATTTTAAAGTAGAAAAAGTATGTTCATGCGGAACATAATATGAAACGGCAGGAGTAACTAAACAAATCAGTTAACTACTTGAATAAGAATTAAAAAACTGTAGAGGGGGTGAATAAAGTTTTTGGCTAATTTTAGAAAATCTTTTATGTGATTAAAAGTTAAAACTCTAATTTTTTTTGAGAAAGAATTCTAAAACCTTTTTTACTAAGATTCCAAACCAAACAAAATCTTATAGTTTAAAACAAATAAACAATAAGCATAGAATCAAACTTTAAAGAATAAAAAGGCGCATGGTTCACTCTCTCAAAGAGCTACATCCACTACCTTGAGTCAACACCCAAGGATTTACCAAATCTACTATAATCAAAGTCTACAACAATCACAAGTATGAGGATCACCCACTAAGAGTTTTGCAATATACAACACAATTACAATCAATGGATAACCCAAGGGGTTTTTCAACACGAACCTTTGATCACAATAGAAAAGAGAAGAGTAAGGAACAATGTTACCAAATGAGCTTGAGAAGGGAAAGATACAACACAATTGAATGTTTCTACAAGCTCCTCTTTTCTCCTTCTTTGATGGATGATCAACAATGAAGCTCCAAAAAGATTTTTCCTTTTTGTTTTTGTGAGATAAAGATGTTATGAAGAATGTACTTTAAAACTCTTTAAATGTTCTTAAATGATCTCAAATTTGTTTTCAACAGCTTAGCATTTACTACTAATGAAAAGCTCTATTTATATGTGAAGAAAGAAAGTAGTTATTACTGTCTCTAACAGTTATATTTTTAACAGTAAATGAAAAATCGAATGACCAGTTTCTAAAAACGGACGTCCGATTTCCTTGTAAAAGGAAAATCGGATGAGCCATTTTTAAAATACGATGACCGATTTTTCTATAGCTTGAAGAATCGAACAATCGATTTTTCTTTTCCTTTTGAAAAATCAGACGACCATTTTTTTAGAAAGATTTTGACAACTAGTTTTCCTTAAACAAAAAGAACTTTCTTTCACATTACAAAAACATGTATTCTTGATGCTCTTTAAAAATAAGTAAACATTCAAAAACATCAAAAACTCCATCAAGAATACATAGATTTTTCAAGTATAGTTTGTAAAAAATATTTCATCCAAGGAGCTTCCATACTTGATCAAAAATCAAAGATAAAAGTTAGGGAGTTTCACAAAACACCTTAGCATATCCCTAACTAAACTTTGTCTTCAAGACATCCATCTTGATCACTTTATCTTCATTGATTCTTGTGGGCTTGAGTGATCTTTTACTTCTATGTTGAACACCCTTGAGACTTCTCTTGTGCAACTTTTGTTCTTCTATATAAAACTATATCTACTTAACACAAAGCACAAGTTAATCATAATCAAAACATTATGAATGTGCCCTTAGGGCTTAGAATCTCCCCCTTTTTTACTATGGGAAATAAAGATGCAAGATAGTGTTTATATAGAATAAAAAAACAAGTTTTAGCCAAGAGAATGCTTCAAATACTTCAAAAGATCAAAATTTTAGAGCCAAGCATGTATATATAAAAAGAATGAGCGAGATAGAACTCCCCCTTTTATTTTGAAAGCATGCCAAGGTTTGAAAGATAGTTTAGAAAGATAAGCTCCCCCTAAAAACATGCTTCACAAGAAGTATGGCATCAAAAATTATCAAGGCAACTCCAAGCCATATAGCCAATAAGATATGATGCATAAAACCTTATACAACTCAAAAAAATCAAAACATATGCATCATAAAGCAACACCAAGTCATTATCAACCATCTCAATCATATAAAGCATCATAGCACCATATCATCAAACCTCAAACTCCACAAATATATCATAAATCAACATATCAACATATCAAAAGCATATAAAGCACCATATCAACTTATCTAAAGCATATCATACCCATTAATAACATCAATAACTTTGCATCTTATATTTTTCTCCCCTTTTTGTTATAAGTCAAAAAGTATACAAGGAATCATTGAAACAAAGATCGATAAGATCAAAGGAACTCTCATCAATAAAATTTCATCATAAAGTCCCAAAACTAAGTAAGAAGAGATGTGAGCAAGAGTAGTTCATAAGCACCAAAGTAGTTTAAAGAAAAAATGCATAAACATCAAAGTCATAAAGCATCAAGAAAACGTAGCTCAAAACAAAAGAAGTTCAAAGTTTGAAACTAAACAAGAAAAATAAAAGCCAATGAACTAGTAAGTTACTCCCTTTTTCTCTTTCAATGACCTTCACCTCTATCCCTTGCTTCCATTCTTGTAACACTCTCTTGAATGTTGGAGACTTTTCTATCCAATGCCACAAAACGACCATCTAATACATCAAACCGACTGTTCATAGATGCTTGCGAGGAAGCTATCATATCCATGATGCGACTCATGCTTCCGGATGATGAACCTTCTTCATCTCTTTCTTGTCTTTTCTTTTGCCTTATTTCCCTTCTATGAGTCTCTTCCTCTGCTTCTTCTTCACTTTTCTCTTCCTCCACATTCATTGCTTCTTGTTCCTCATTCTCTTCATCATTTTTATCGTCTTCATCACTTTCATCTTGTCCACCTCTAATTAACATCCCTTCATCATTTCTTTCAAATCCCATCATCTTGAATGTATGCTTGTTATATATTTTTCCAGGTCCAATGTGATTACCAACTCCAACAAAGTTGAGTACAAAATATTGAAATATCTTTGTAAGGAAGCAACTATACGACAAACATTTGGTGGATGATGATTGTGTGGCTAGCATATGCTCTATGCCCATAAAACCAAAATTCATTCTCCTATTCTCGTGAAGTGCTAGCATGACGAATGAATGCTTATTCATGATGGATGACTTATGTCCAACATTGGGAATATTGATGTTTGAGATCATATGATGGAGCAATCTACCATAGGCATCAAGCTTGTTTACATTTCTATCATCATGCCTTTTGAATACCTCTCCCTTAGTAAATATCTCCTCAAATCGTCTTTCACTATATAGATTAGCATCATAGCACTTCTTATTCTTTGTGTAAAATCTTATACCTTCTTGAGGAGTTCAAATATATTGGTCAACAACCTATCATTAAAAGCAATGTCCCTTCCATCAATCCTAGAGAGCACTCATTAGTGAAGTATGTTTCCAACTCTTTCAACGCTACCATTATGAAGATTTGCATAAAACTCATATAACATTTCAGGGTAAAACAGTTCATTGACAGTGAGCAAAGGTAACCAACTAGTATTATTGAAGAAATTAGGAATAATTTCCATATCTTCCATGTCATTCAAGTCTACTTTGTGACCAGGAGCAATTTTCCTTCTCTTCCTTGTCCATTCTTCAAAATTTGCGGCTTCCTTCACAAAGATGAATCTGTCTGGAGCCCTAACTCCAAATAGCACCCTTTTTACTTTTCCTGCTCTTCTTTTGCTGCTTCCTCCTTCTTCAACATTCTCACCTTTACCAATGTTTGCATTCTTCACTTTTACCATTTTGGAGTATTTTGAACTTAGGGTTTGAAGGTCTTTGAATTTGGAGGTTTCAGGTAGAGATATTAGAGAGAGAAATAAAACTGAACGGTTTTCTTGATTGAGAAGGAGAGTAACTTGTAAGATTTGAGAAGAAAAGTGAGAATTGGACTTTGAAAATGGTCGGACTTTGCTAGAGAGAGTTTACAAAGAGAGAGTGAGAGAGAGAGTGGTAAAGAATGAAATGAAAAAATAAGGATTTTTTGTGATTTAAAAAGCTGAACTCAATATTTTGATGAAAATTGGTCGATCGATTTTTGAAAACAGTCGTCTGGTTTTCTTAAAAACAAGAAATCAGACGTCCGATTTTTATAGGAGGCGTTCGATTTGGTCGTCAGAAAGTCTTGGCATTTTTTGTGAAGAAAAGTTTTGAATCCTTTTATGAAACCGGGCGTCCGATTTTTGAAATGACTGTTCGGTTTTGTGGACAAATATTCTGGGTAAAAATAATGAAGAAGAGGAAATCTGAAAACTCGAACAACACACATTAGTCATGGAATTTATCAATGCCAAACAATTTTCTTAAATAGCAAAAACATTCTTCGGGAAGAGGTTTTGTAAAAATATCAGCAATTTGATCCACTGTGCAAATATAAGCTAAAAACACATCACCTTTAGCAACATGATCTCTAATAAAGTGATGTTTAATTTTAATATGTTTTGTTTTTGAATGTTGCAAAGGGTTTATGGAAAGATTTATAGCACTAATATTATCACACAAAATATGTATGTTTTTAAAAGAAAAACCAAAATCAATCAAAGTGTGTTTCATCTAAAGTACCTATGCACAACAACAACCAGCTGCAATATATTCTGCTTTAGTGGTTGATAAGGATACGCACGATTGCTTCTTTCTATACCAAGATACTAAGCATCCTCCCAAGATTTGACAATTTCCAGTTGTACTCTTTCTTTCTACCCTACATCCGGCATAATCCGCATCGATGTAGGCAATAAGATCAAAACAAGATTGTTTAGAGTACCATAAGCTATAATCATAAGATGAAATTAAATATCTCAAAATACATTTAACAGCTATTAAATGGGATTCTTTGGGGGCAAGCTTGGAATCTAGCACATCATCATACTACAAACATAATATCCGACCTACTAGCCATTAAGTAAAGCAAGCTACCAATCATACCTCTATACCATTTTTCATCAACCTTTTTACCTTTGCCATCCTTGTCAAGTTTTAGTGATGAGGTCATTGGAGTGTCAATACCTTTTGCATCTTTCATCCCAAATCTTTTAAGGAGTTCTTTTGTGTATTTTTCTTGATTGATGAATATGCCTTCACTTGTTTGTTTGATTTAGAGTCCGAGAAAGTAAGTTAACTCTCCCATCATACTCATTTCAAATTCTTTTTGCATTAAAGCAGCAAATTCTTCACATAAGCAAACATTAGTTGAACAAAAAATAATATCATCAACATATATTTGGACAAGCAATAGATCTTTGTTTAAAGAGGATTTTGTAAAAAGGGTTGTATCCACCACACCTCTTGAAAAATTGTTTGAAAGAACAAAGCCACTTAATTTTTCATGCCTAGCTCTTTGAGCTTATTTTAAACCATATAAAGCTTTGGAAAGTTTATCAACATGGTTAGGAAACTTTTCGTTTATAAAACCAGGAGGTTGTTCAACATAAACTTTCTCCTCAATGACACCATTTAGAAAAGCACTTTTAACATCCATTTGAAAAAGCTTGAATTATTTAAAACAAGCAAATGCCAAAAGCATCCTTATGGATTCAAGTCTAGCAACGGAAGCAAAGGTTTCATCAAAATCAATGTCCTCTTCTTGATTGAATCCTTGGGCTATAAATCTAGCTTTGTTTCTTATAACTTCTCCAGATTCATTTAGTTTATTTCTAAAAACCCATTTTGTGCCAATAGTGGGATGATCACGAGGTCTAGGGACTAAGGTCCAAACTTTGTTTCTTTCAAATAGGTTTAATTCCTCTTGCATAGCAATGATCTAAAACTCATCACACAAGGCATCATCAATAACTTTAGGTTCTATTTGAGATAATAATGCAAAGTTATCTATGAAGTACCTTATTGTTCTTACCCCTTGTGATACATCACCAATGATTTCATCCTTTGAGTGCCCTTTGGGATATATCACATCTTGAGGAATGCCTTGAGTTTGTTGATCCTCTTCTAGTATCTCCTCAATCTCCTCTTCTTCTTTAGTATGCTCTTCCAAAGCTTGAGTGTGTATTTGTTCATAGCTCAAAGAGTTATCTATGTCATCATTATTTTTCTTTTCAAAAACGTTAGATTTCTCAAAATTTACATGAATAGACTCTTCAACACATAAAGTTCTTTTGTTGTAGATTCTATAAGCTTTCTTGTTTGAAGAGTATCCAAGAAAAATTCCCTCATCGGATTTTTTTATCAAATTTTCTAAGATTATCCTTGGTGTTTAAGATAAAGCATTTGCATCCAAAAACTTTGAAGTAGTCAATGGAGGGAGTTTTGTTGAAAATAAGTTCAAAAGGAGTTTTCTTTAAAAGAGGTCTCAAGAGAACACGATTCATCACGTAACAAGCAGTATTTACAGTTTCAGCCCAAAAATATTTAGGTAATGAGTTTTCACAAAGCATTGACCTTGCCATTTCTTATTTCCTTTTCACAGCTCCATTTTGTTATGGAGTTTTGGCGGCCGAAAAGTTGTGTGAAATACCAAAATCATCACAAAGTTTTGTAAAATCTTGGTTGTTAAATTCTCTCCCATTATCACTTCTTATGGAAATCAATTTGCAATCAAGAGGGGTTTGGACTCTTTTGAATAGTTTAACAAATTCACGAAAGGCTTCATCCTTTTGGCTTAAAAACAAAGTCCAAGTAAATCTAGAAAAATCATCCACAATAACAAAGGCATACCTCTTACCACCAAGGTTAATGGTCCTCATTTGTCCAAGCAGATTCATGTGAATGAGTTCTAAGGGTTTTGAAGTTAAAATAGTTTTCTTTGGTTTAAAAGAAGATTTTTACTTGTTTTCCAAATTGGCAAGCATCACAAAGTTTGGTTTTCTCAAAAGTAAGTTTTGGCAAGCCTCTAATGAGTTCTTTAGAAGAGAGTTGATTTAACAAATCCATACTAACATGGCCAAACCTTCTATGCCACAAGAATGCATCATCATGAACCAAGAGACATTTTTGTTTTTGTGAGATAAGATCTTCAAGATAAAAAATATAGACATTACCAACTCTTTTTGCAACAAAAATAGTTTTGTTCTCAAGCTTGTTTATGATAGAAGAAGAGTCACTTTCAAAAACAACTTTACACCCATTACCACACAATTGACTAATGCTAAGTAAATTAAATTTCAAACCATCAATTAAAAGCATTTCCTTAATTAAAGAAAATGAACCATATCCAATGTTACCTATACCGATAATCTTTCCTTTCTTCTTATCACCAAAAGTAACAAAGTCGCCTTTGGTTTCTCTTAGCTCATTCATGAGGGATGCATTTCTGGTTATGTGTCTTGAGCATCCATTATCTAAGTACCAGTTGGAGCTTGATTTATGTTCCTACATTAGGAGAAGAAGAGATGACTTTTGGTACCCATATTCTTTTGGGTCCATAAATGCTAATACTTTTTATTCTCCAAATAGTTTTAACTCCCATTTTAACTTTTCTTTTTAGAAAACACCTAGTGGCCTTATGACCACTCTTACCACAATAAGTATAAAAAAGACGGGAGAAGGATGAAGAAGCTTTGACAAAATATGTTTTCTTTGAAGAAGCATTAGAGTGGTTGTATCCAATACCATATTTATCATAAGGAGATCTTTGTGAACCAAAAAGTTTTTCAAAATTTTCTTTTCCTTGAGTAAATTTTTCAATACACAAAGTGAGATCTTTCACCTTTTTTCTTTAAAACTTCATAATCAATCAAGCATTTTTCAAGGGAGGAAACCTTTTCACAAAGGTTCTTGTTTTCTAAAACAAGTTTTTGAAAATTATTGTTTGAACACTCTTTTTCATTCTTCAAGGCTTCTAAAGATTCAAGAAAAGATTTACTTTCACAAATAAGTTTTGAATTCTCATCTAGCAAAACTTGAGTCTTGTTTTTCAAATCTTTGTTTCTTGTAGAAACCTTTTTAAACCCATCTACATTTCAATGAGGATAGAACTAAGATCATCATCAAAATTATCGTCAATGAAACTAGAAGAGTTAGAGGGTGAAGATTGTACCTCATTCTCCATTGCCATGAAGCAAATGTTTGCCTTTTCATCACCTTCACTTTCACTTGAATCTTAATCTCATGCACCAATTAGTCCCTTGCATTTCTTCTTTTTCTTTAAGGCTTCAAGCTTGGCTTCCAATGCTCCTTTTTTCTTTCCAATAGCCTTTGGACAATCGGCGCAAGGTGTTCCATGCTATTATATTCAAAGCATCTTGCTTTGAATAATAATGAGTTTTGTCCTCCTTTCTTAAATAGAGGTTTCTTTCCCTTTTTGTTAAAGCCTCTCTTATATAATTGAATTTTCTAATAACCAAGGCCATGTCTTCATCATCATCCTCATCGTTGGAAAAACTAGCATGTTCTTCCTCATTAACTTTGAGAGCTATACTTCTTCCTTTTTCTTCTTCCATTTCATTCAACCTTTTTACTGTTATTTCATAGGTGAGAAGAGAGTCTATGAGTTCTTCAATTGGGAGAGTTCTTAAATCCTTTGATTCCTCTATGGCAAGATATTTTGGTTGCTATGCCTTAGAGAGTGCATCTAGAACTTTTCTATTTGCTCCTCCTCTTGAGTATTCCTTTCCATAAGCCTTGAGTCTATTTGTGATGTTTGTGAATCTAGTGAACATTTCACTAATACTTTCATTTTGCTTCATCACAAAGAGTTCATAATCCCTTACTAACAAAGCCAACTTTGATTCTTTGACTTGGTTGGTTCGTTCATGAGTGACTTCCAATAGTTTCCACACGTCATGGGCTGAGTCACATCTACTTGCTCGATTGTATTAATTTACATCCAATGCACAACTTAGGATGTCCATAGCTTTATAGTTTAAAGTCATCATTTCTGAATCAAATTCATCAAAGTCTTCTGCCTTCTTGATTCTTCCATCTTTTTGAGGGACAAAAAGTCATTTCTCTACAATATTCCAAAGATCAAAGTCAATAGAACAAATATATATTTTTTAATTCTTGATTTCCAAAATGTATAATTTGTTCCATTGAAATCTATTTTTAGAAGAGCCTTCTAAATAGGATATATTAGAAACATTAGCCATAGTAATTTAAAGATCTTTTGCTTCAACGATGTTAATACTTTTTTAGTGAAGCCCCGCTCTGATGACAATTGAAAAACCTTAGAGGGAGGATGAATAATGTTTTTGGCTAATTTTAGAAAAATCTTTTGTATGATTAAAAGTTAAACCTCCAATTTTGTTTGAGAAAGAATTCTAAAACCCTTTTTAATAAAATTCCAAACCAAATAAAATCTTATAGCTTATAACAATTAAGCAATAAGTATAGAATCAAACTTTAGAGAATAAAGAGGCACATGGTCCACTCTCTCAAAGAGCTACATCCACTACCTTGAGTCAACACCCAAGGATTTACCAAATCTACTATAATCAAAGTCTACAACATTTACAAGTATGAGGATCATCTACCAAGGGTTTTGCAAGCAACCTCAATCCACAATACAATTACAATCAAAGGATAACCCAAGGGGTTTTTCAACACGAACCTTTGATCACAATAGAAAAGAGAAGAGTAAAGAACAATGTTACCAAATGAGCTTGAGAAGGGAAAGAGACAACACAATTGAATGCTTCTACAAGCTTCTCTTTTCTCCTCCTTTGATGGATGATCAACAATGAAGCTCCAAAAAGATTTTTTCCTTTTTGTTTTTGTGAGATAAAGATGTTATGAAGAATGTACTTTAAAACTCTTTAAATGTTCTTAAACGATCTCAAATTTGTTTTCAACAGCTTAGCATTTACTACTGATGAAAAACTCTATTTATACGTGAAGGAAGAAAGTAGCCGTTACTGTATATAATGGTTATATTTTTAACAATAAAAATGGAAAATCGGACGACCTATTTTTAAAAATGGACGTTCTATTTCCTTGTAAAAGGAAAATCAGATGAGCCATTTTTAAAATAGGACGATCGATTTTTCTATAGCTTGAAAAATCGGATGACCAATTTTTCTTTTCCTTTTGAAAAATCGAATGACCAATTTTAAAATCGGATGGCCCCTTTTTTAAGAAAGATTTGACAACCAGTTTTCCTTAAACAAAAAGAATTTTCCTTCACATTTCAAAAACATGTATTCTTGATACTCTTTAAAAATAAGTAAACATTCAAAAGCATAAAAAAACTCCATAAAAAATACTTAGATTTTTCCAGTATAGTTTGTAAAAAATATTTCATCCAAGGAGCTTCCATACTTGATAAAAAATCAAAGATAAAAGTTAGGGAGTTTTACAAAATGCCTAAGCATATCTCTAACTAAACTTTGTCTTGAAGGCATCTATCTTGATCACTTCATCTTCATTGATTCTTGTTAACTTGAGGGATCTTTTACTTCCATGTGGAGCACCCTTGAATCTTCTCTTGTTCAACTTTCATTCTTCTATATAAAACTATATTTACTTAACACAAGAATATGCTCTTAGGACTTACAAGAATATTAGCTATAGTGATAATAGTTAGATTTGGTCTTAATGTTTAGATTGTATATCTCAAATCAATTTCACTCTTGAAGTGGATATTGAAATGTTCATTGACTATAGTTCCGTGTCATCTTATATCATATTAGTTGTGTGTATTTGGTGAAATGAAATATGTAATGGAACTATAAAAGGAAGTACTAGTTTTTTTTCCTTTTCTGAATAAAATGCATGTGACAATAGAATTGAATAACAATCTTAATTAAAGATTACTCTACTATAAAATGTTCAATTCACTAAGCTCTTGGAATTAAATTTGTTTTTTGGTAAATGTAAAATTAAACCTAACTTGGTCATTATAGACCTACCAAAATGTTAAGAATATTATGTGCTCTTTGTATATGTAGAGAATTAAGTTGTATTTATGCAGTAGCCAGACTTCAAACAATTTTTGGGGTGCCAAATTAAAATTTAAGAGTATTTTTTTTTTTGGTAATATAGGATTCATATAAAGTGTAGATTATATATAAGATAATTTTAGATTTTGTTTATATGAAAGGTTAAGACGGAATAATTAATGCTACTATTTAGGAGTTTAAATTTTCATTGATATTTTATAGTAGTGTATTAATCTTATATATAAGTGATAACCGTGATATTTCCAAAATTTTACGATTTTTTAATTATAAGAATTACTACTAAATATTTAAAAAATGAAATCCATAGTTTTAAAAAAAAATTTGGGGGGCCATAACCCTCTTGTCTACTAAAAGTTTTGCGATTGTGTTTGTACAAGTATTTTTGTTTAATTGATTTTGATCACCTAGTATCGTTGTAATATTTTCTGTAACATTATATGCATTATTGTTTTTAAATTTTTTTTAAAATTTATCTTTTTCTTTTAAAATTTATTTTTTGCTTGGTAAGTTTTATTAATAAAATAAATATTATAGAGAATGTTATAAACAATGTGAACCGAATTTTGATCCCTTAATCTTTTGTATGGAAATATGAATTTGTTCCACTTTAATACTCATGATCGTTTATAATATTTCTTGTAACATCTCTTGTGACATTTTCTTTTATGATATATTTTTCCTTAAGAGTATCCTTTTTCCTTTAGAATTTATTTTTTATTTAGTAGGGTTCATTAAAAGAAAATACTAAATTTAAAATGTTAAAAAGAATATTAGAAAGTACCCGAATCGCATTTCAACCATCACCTTAATAATAAAATACGATTCGTGTTTATTCAATCAAATTACATCCTTCATTTCTAAGATAGTAGAAGCTCTTCATAGTAAAATAAAATATAATTCTATTTCTGTAACAAGGTAGTAACTTAGTGATTATAAGCACTCTTTATTATACAATGACCCTAGGTGTGTGTGTATATATATATATATATAAACGGATCAACATTGAACTAATTTCCTTGACTCAATAAGGACGGAATGGTCTATTAACTACTTATAAGAAAGTTAAGTGTACTTTTTTCTTATTTTTCTAACTTTGTCCTTCATTAAGCCATCATATTTGGCTCAATGTTGATCTCTTAAATATATATATATATATATACATATATATGATAAACGGATCAACATAACTTGATTCCCTTGATTCAATGAGGGCAGAATAGTCTTTTTTGTGTGAAGGACCTACTACTAGCAAGAGAGTCAAGTGTACTTTTTTTTATATTTCTAATTTTATACCTTATTGAACCATTATATTTGGCACAATATTGACCCCTTAAATATATATATATATATATAAAGAGGGACAGAGAGAAAAAATCACCCAAAATACACATAAACAATTTATACTTTTCTCTTTTTAAGCATAAACAATTTTTGTTTAATTTTTATCGAAATACAAATTTACTTTTCTCTTTTTACCAATAAACAACATTTGTTTAGTTTCTATCTAAATACTATTTTCGAATTGCTAATAATACAAAATTAACAAAATCACATCAAAAATTATAATTTGGTATTATCAATAAATTAAAAAATTATATATAAATAGAAATTAAATAAATAAATATTTATGAGTAAAACGAAAAAAAGTATAAATTTTTTGGGATATTTTGAATTATTCTCATATATATATATATATATATATATGATTCTCTTTTTATGCCATTGCTACCACATGGGTTGCGTTGCCAAGGAGGGCCTACCTCCAAAATCCCTTTCCAACATTTTTTTTTTTTTTGGGAAAACTTTCCAACTTTCACTCAGACAACCCATCATTTTCATACTCTTATCACATCTCGGCAGAAACAAGACTAAACAAGACCAAATTAAAAGTGCCCTTGATTCTCCAGGATTAAATATGCCAGTGGGGTTATAATCAAGTCCCTCCTCTCTTTAGCTTGCTAAATCCCATACATGATATGATAGATATATGGCCATGGCCTACAACAATTTCAATCGTTTTGTTTTCTTTTTTTTCCTTTTAATTCGACATCCAGTAATCTTTTTCTTTTCTCTCATTTTTTTAATCCGATTCAGTGTTTTCTTTTCTCTTCTCTCCAATTGAAATCTTTTCAATTTGGTTCACTTTCTTCAGCAAAAGCCGATTTGTGATGGGGGCACTCCCCCCCCAATGTATTACAATTATTGTACCAGAACAAATGTGAGTACAATAAGCACCATTTAAAGATGCAAACAAATTGTACTTCCTGTCTCAACTCTCAGCAGAACATGCTTGTGCCTCGCCCTTGATATTTTCCAGTTGGTGTTGCGCCCTACTCAACTCAACTGCCTAATAATATACATTTTCTTCATCATCTTTCTCTTTATGAGATTGTCTGTTGCAATAAATAAGCGCAGTACTAATACTATATGTGGAACACATTCAATTCAAATCCATATCCCTGAATAAAAGATGGCCTCTGCAAGCTCTCAATAAATTGAGAATTCTATAACTTAAATATTAAATGCTTCTCAGAAATATTCAACGAAAATGATGAATGAAGAATTTAATGGCCATTGTTCTTGAACGGCGGAAAGTTGCAGTGAGTGAATGGCTTTAGGAAAATTTAATCATCTGTTGTCAAATCAATCAGGATACTTGGGGGTTGGTGGGAAAGGTACCATCTCCATCTTGGCTAGTTGCTGTCCGTCCATTGTGCGGTTTCTATAACGACCGCAAGAGATTAAAGGCAGGGCAGGAGAAAGAAAAGTTTTAAAGGGATGGATGGGTCGCCGTGTTTCAAAAAGTAAGGAATGAGAACAACTTTTCATCTTCTTGTTTTTTCTTAAAAAATTTGGCCTACAAAAATCACAAGTAAAAGACGAGTTGATCATCTCAAGACTAATTAAACCATAGTTACAGAGATATATTCTACTTTCATTCTCCTTAATTCTTCTATTACAGCAAAAAATAATCAGCAAACACAAACAAGTCTCAGTCCTACTAATAATGAATGCACACAATTCAATTAACAAGAGTATTGAGTACTTTTTAACCTGAAATAAGTAAACGAAATAGTAAAAATGTGATAAAAAGAATACATAAATTTCATTGTTCATAATAGAAAGACTTACAGTGTAAAGAAAATTTTTCTAAATCCATGAAACTTATAACCCAACTACAATTATTTAGGAAAAATTTAACACGATTTGGCAAAGGTCCATAACTAGACAAATGACTCGAAACTCCACATGTTTCTCACATCATAAAAAGTAACCTAAGCAAGCCTCTTTATATGGTAACTAATACCAGAGTAATTTTTATGGAAAACTAATGTGGAGTCAAACTATGCTCCTTTTCTAAAACAAGTACAAAAACTAACAAAGAAGTTTTAGTCCTAATTGTGCAATAGATAAGGTGATATTGGTGAACAAACCATTGACAAGAGGGTTGGGAGTGGGACTCTGATAACATAGTCAGTCAGTTTTTAAGGGTAGGTAGGGGGCTGCATACTTGCTGCGTTTGGAACCTCCATAATGGCACGAGCACCCTCACTATGTATCCTTTTCGGTTGAAAATAAAATGATAAGCATCATACAATCCCCTCTCTCTCTCTCTCTCTCTCTCTCTCTCTCTCTCTCTCTCTCTCCAATTTGGTGAAACATACTTCTTTGATGACATTCTTTGACCCTGTCTGTCATCATTTAGTTATTGACTGAAATATCTGCAGAATGTTTGCAAACAAGAAATTTTTCTTGACATCCACTTTATGAAGACAAAATTTAAAAAATTGTTTGATCACATGATGCTTACCTTGTGCTTAATTTTCTACCCATTTAATGTTTTTCACATGATAATGCTTTTCTGAATTGTTGCATTCTACCCTTCTGACCACCAAATAGAGTCACTTCTCAGACTGCCCCTTTGCATATCCTCCTCCTAAACATTCTTTCGCTTTTTACGGCCATAAGTAAGGAACTTCATGCAGATGGCATCCAAGATAAACAATCTATGCCTCTCCTACTTCACAACATCGAATCATATCAGAATATGCTTGAAGCTGTATGTGATGTCCTCTAGATCACGTCCGAGGAGCTATTACGTAGAAGGAAACATTTTATATAAACCTCTTCTAAGCCACAGCTGATACGCAGTCATGTAAAAGGAATCATAACTTCTTGGATTGGAATGCCAAATGAAGTGTTTCTTAACTATGCCCAAGTTTTTGAACATCATTAGATACCTTTCCTTGGAAACTGATGACAGTATTTCCTTGAGGAGGTGTATATCTCCTTCACTAATGACAATTGAGAACTTGCTCCAGTCCAAGATATTAGCAAATGGAAGGTCATAATAATTGGATATCAGAACAGGGATGCACCCGTAATGTATGGCATCACTCACTCTTGCGGTGTTCACCTCGTACCCTTTTATGTGGAGACAGTACTTACTCCTTCTAAATCCTTCCTTGTAAGGAAAAGCTGAACTCCCTGAGAATATGGCAAAAGATGTCTCCTTACTCCACATCTCCAATACCTTTTGTCTAACGTGTGAATTTTGAGCTCGCCCAGAAAAAAATAGGAGTAAGTACCTGCAATGATACACAAAAGTTATATTTGTAAATTATAACTAAGAGCTATGGGGAGGAAAAACAGTCCAATAACCTAAGAGATGCAACTAGAATTTAAGAAACTACCTTCTAAAAACTTGAAGAATAAAGAATTGGAAAATGAATTGCTTTTAAGTGGACAATTCTGTTAAGCATTCATGGCAAAATGGCGAATATTGCACACAAGTGGTGGATAAACAATTATTTATAAGTCAAACAGAACAACGATGAAATGAACAAACAAATGTAGTTAGTTAACCTTGATGATTCTCTGTGGCTGGCTTACTGAGCTCCCTCAGAACTTATATACATATATATATATATATATATTAAATAAAGCAAAAGTATAGTTAGGATTTTAGCATCAGAGAAAATGTAGAGGGAAGTGTCTGCAATTGAAATGGATGTCTGAGTAAACCTGGCCGAATTTTTTACTTGACAAAGCAAACCAACATCATTGTTGATTGTGAAGGCCCCTCTGAAGACAGCAAAGGGAAAACTATTGAAGTGTCGACAACTAATATCTTTTACATTTCAAAGTAATAAAGTTTGTAGCTTTAGGATCAGAAAATTTCTGAACAAATCAACCAAAAATGGAAATATTTGTGGGATTACCCAAAAAACCACACTAAATCAACACCCATACAATCACACGCTGAAAAAAAAAAAAAAAGTACTTCAAACATATTATTCCATTCTAAAACCAATCTTAAATAAAGAAGATACAAGAGGAAGTGATTTAATACCTGGCATCTGGGGGATTCAGCGCTGGTTCCTCCTTGCGAGGCCATATTTGGGGCAGTCCTATATCTTTATGGGTAATATAAAGCCTCTGAAAGTAGCTGGACGAGCAAGTTACCTGAATTGCATTCGTATGCAAAGCAGGATGCTTGGAGGCTGCATCTCTTCCTATTGAGTGACAGCAGACATAGAAATGATCAGCGCCTCCAGAGGCATTCCAAAATCTCAACTCTGAGCTAATATTTGTCGTATATTGAGCCACAAAATCTGAAATTGAAGATGCAGAATGCAGGAGAGGATGATTTCGCATAGCGTTAATGGAGAAAGGCATGAAGAAGAAATGGGCCTCTTCTGGATCTTTGGTGACCAAGGAACTGTGAAGAAGAGCAATCTTAAAGGCATGCTCGCTGTAGTAATTCCCCAAGTTGGGATCCATGGGGTTAGGTAGTGGAAGGAAAATATTAGCAAAAGGGGAAGCCGGAGAAGAGTAATTGTCTTCTTTGAATGCTTCTGGATATATAAAAATCTTAAGGGTCCGCAGCATTTCTTGATAATCAGCCTCAAAAGCTTCCCAATCATGGTACGGTGTAAAATGGGGTTTTTTTCTTTTCAACTGTAGATGTTGAGGGGAAGGCAAAGAAGCCCCAATTTGGTGATGGAGTGGGTATGAAAAATTCGGATGGGAGAAGAATTGATTACCGGAAGCATTCCTCGCTTCCACAGCTTTGCCATGTTCTTGAAATTGAAGGACTGAAGTAGTCTCGTTGTGGCTCCACACATCTACCAATTCTGAAGGTACATGATCAGAATACAAGAACTTGGGATGCAATTTCGTCAAGAATAATGCCACCAGCAAAGCCACCGTGAGAAGCACAAGCATAGATGGAAGTGGCAGCAAAAAACAGCAGCGCCACCGAGTCCGCCGCTGCACTTGCCGCAGCGGTCTCCGTTTGTTAAACAATGTACAAAACTCCATATGGTGGCAGTCTCCACTCCCACCTAGAAAACCCAGAAGAAAATATGGTCTATTCGATGCCCCAATGCAAAAGGAGAAGATTTCAAGAAATGCATGAAGAAGTAGGTGGGTTGGGAGGATGTCAATTTATGACCCTTCCCCTTGTAAATATAGTTAAAGATTTCTGCCCAATTCAACTTTTTTCCATGGAACCAACCAAAGATGACTTTTTTTAAACAATTCCCTTATAAGAGTATAAAAACAAACACAACCTCATGAGATGGTGACACCAAAAGAAAGAAAAGAAAGCAAACTACACGCAAATGAGCTGAATAACTTGCATAGACCTCATCATCTATCCCATGCTTCTCATTTCTCTTTCTTATTTCCTGAATTTAAAATACTTCCCCTATTCAGCAAACATTCAGTTTTGGACAGAAGAAGTATTACAAAAGAGGTTTAACTTCAAAGACAAGAGAGCCAACCCGGAAAAGACAAAAGAGAAGAATCATCTATCCTTTTTTCCAGGAATATTAATATGAAAGTTTAGCTTCTATTAACCATCTATTCTGCAGGGATTTATACATACAATTGCAAGTATCTAAACTACCAACTCTCAGCATTATAGTAGATTACTATACAGTATGAAAGGTGCTATCATGTTTACCGTTGAGACTGCAACTGATGACTTTGTGTTGCACTCTGGCCAATCAATATAGAGACTAAACAAGATCTTTGCCATAACTAATGTAAATGATTCTGCTAAGGATGCTACTTGGGATAAAAAGTTCAACTGAAAACAAGCTCTTCTAATAGATCATCAAATATAAGGTCTTCCAGCTCAAGGCTTACACATTCGGCTTCAAACTGAATGTTCATCCAGCCATCATCTTTTGCTAAATCACGGCTCACTGCATCATCAAGCGATGGATCAAACTCACTACATGGGTTCATATACCATCTTATATTTGTCCACACATACTCCAGAACATGATAGCCAACGGGCATTGGATGGATATGAGAACGGCAAGTTAAGGGCATGGGCCAGTAGGAAAATGATCTATCGTAGATATCCAAGAGGACTTCATTGATAAGATCAAACAAAAGCACTTGATACAAGCTGCCAGCCTGTTCATTTGCAGAAGAGTTAAATGGAGCTTCAACTTCCTCAAACACTGAAAGGTCCACTGGTTGCTCGGTGGATTGCCATTTTCCAAGAAATTCATTTCCACTGAAACCAGATAGCTCTAGCACATCTCTTACATATTTGAATTCAGCCTGATTTCTTGTATCCACTTGAAGATGCAACAGATGTCTTGTATCTACTTTGCTAGTAACAACATCTGTCTCTCGCACAATAGGAGAATCCGTGCTCACTTCATGTTCTAGATTGGACAAAGCATTGTTTTTGTAGAGACTCAAGTCCTCAGGTGCCGAACCTAAATCTGATCTCAACAAAAAGAAAAGATGGATTATTAAGTTGCAAAAATAAATCATACTGATGAAGAAAAGAGAATTGTTGTAGCAGCAACAACACCGAGAACCAATTGAATTACTTGAACATTTATTGATTCCATTCCTGTATATCTTCAAACCACTCCGAAATTGCAATAATAACATACATCCAATATTTTTGACTATTTTAAATGAAAAGAATATATTATATATTTTTCTGAGAATACATTGGGTTATTAACATGGAGCCCCTTATTACTAGTGCAAATGGTATATCTGCTATCTCTATCCGTGTTTTTTCCTATTTTCATGTATATGCTCCACAACTTCGGATTCTACTCTCCTACCTGTCCAATTGGTTAAAAATCACTTTAATGAAATAGGAGAGTCTAACTGAAAATGTTTTTTACAGCAATGAATAGAGGGTTTTTTCCACCCCCCTCCAAAAAAAATAAAAACAAACATTTTTTTTAATCACTTCCTGTGGTTTTTATCATTGAAATGCTTAAACACTGTATGTATGTCATGTTTTCTAGTTAAATCTTCTACTAAAACAAACATTAATCAGAAGTGAAGTTGTCTTGGTCCTATCACTAATAAAGTCGCAAAACTAACAAGCACTAAATAAATAAATACACCAAATCAAAGAATTTTTGTCACTTGTCATGCAATGGTTTATAGGATGAACTTTGACGCTCATCATGCAATACATGAAAAACAAGCGGACAAATGTGTATGCTTGAAATGGCAGCCAAGTTCTTATCATGGTTAGAATGTGTAAATCATTCATAACTTCATTTATTAAGTAATTCACTTGATTTTCCTTGAGAGAAATATAGTTTACTAAAAATATCCGCCAAATGTTAACAAAAATGTGGTCTTACTAAAAGGGTAATTGAGAAGATCAGAGCTTAAAATACCTTTAGCGGTAGAAGACATCTCAAGGGTTGGGATATGTAAAGAACCTATGATTGGCTCCGTAACTCTATCACGGTCAGGAATTCCCTCTCTTCTCTCTAATTCGTCTGTGTATTTGAAAGAGTTACTGCCCTCAAGAGAGTGCTCTTGACTTCCAGTTTCTGAAGAGACAGTTGACGGAACTTGATTCTCTAAACTTGCTGACTTTTGGTCACTAAACCTCCTACTTCCTAAGCTTGGAATGCGAGCGAGAACAGCTCTGGCTGGTGGTACAGAAGAATAATCAGCCAGAGATCCCTCAATCCGGGAAAAAGAGTAGGATCTCAGATCTTGTAATGAAAGAATACTTTCGAGTAACTTAGGACTGCTACAAACTGGCGAATGGCTACCAGTTGTTCTCAACCTTAAACTGTCAGATATGTGGTGGTCTGCTTCCTTACTAAAGCATAAGTCAAGTAACCGGTTATATCTTTCACATGATTCACTGAAAGATGACGTTCTTCTGAATTCTTGCAACCTACTCTTTCCAAATGCACAGTCACTTCTAGAACTACTTCCAGGATTGTACCATTTCTCGGTCACAGTACCCATATCCATATTACCCTCCTCCCTATTCTTAAAGTACCTACGACCATAAGGAACTTTATGCAGGATGGCATCCATCATAATTCGACGCCTCTCCTTCTTGCTTTCTTTGATTGCATGTTTTATCTTTTGTCTTAGACTTTGGAAACGCTTGACTATAAGCTTATCATTCTGATGTTTCTCGAAGGTTTGTGGCGAACCTAGAGTGAATTCATCCTCAAGCTGCGGCCTCGTTGACAGCTGTTTTGGAGCTTCACCATATTCAGATCGACCAGATGGTGTGGTTGGATTCTTGCTCAACTCTTTTATAGATCCAAGGAAAACTGAGTTTCTGTCATTATTTTCAACTTGGAGTGTAATTTCTCCCTCTGTTGAAGATCCAACTTCTTCCTTGTTCTTACTATTGTATAGCATAGGAACGCCTTTTCCAGATGAATGAGGTGTGGGAAGTGACGCACACTTCCTTAGGCTCAACCTTTGAGTGGATGCCTTGTGACCATGTAAGTGATGGCATAGTGAAGAATTAGGATCTTGCAAAACTTTCAGGAACATCTCCTTCCTCATATTCAGTAAATCCAGTGCATTCAGAAAGAGCTTTGACTCTTGGAGTGAAGCATTTTTACTTGGCTCTATTGCATATATTGAACTATCCTGAAGAAGAGTATGATCCTTAACTGGGTGCTTTCCACACTCGTTCACCTCACTTTGCCTCAAATAATTCGTAGCAAGCATGGCAGCACACAAGCCACATGTCTTGCTACTTGTAATTGATTGATCAGAGATATTTGGCAAGAGTGGATCCAATAAGCTGGAAACTGAAGAGTGCAGACAATCTTGATATTCCAATTTCTCATCATTTAATTCTAGCTCAATATAAGGGTCTTGGTTTGGAGCTTCTAGATGATGAATAGAAGGAGTTCGCTCGAGTGTTGGTGGTGGCAAGGAAGAACTTCGGTGATGTCGGCCTCTCCTTTTAGACACTTCTTCAGTTATCAAGGCTTTTATTCGAGATCTCATGGAGCCTTTGTGTCCTGAACCAGGTTCTGACAACTTTGCCTGAGTCTGACAAAACCTTAAAGCATTAGAATGTCTTCCTAAAAGGAGTGAAGCATGGAAAATTGTGGGGAATAGACCAGAAACTTGTCTGTTCATTCTGCAGTCAAGTAAAACATAATATACTTACCGTAGAATTAGCTGGCATAGCATCCACTTTCACTTGTTCTTCACCAGCATCCGATGTATAATTTAAACCATTCCCAGGATCTCCAACCACTGGAAACAAAAGAAACATTCTTCGTAGATATAAAAAGCGATCACTATTAAATGTTAGATTTTCTTTGCATGTCAAGAGAAAATTTTCAGAAATAAACAAAATTAGGCGTAGAAAAACAGTATGCTGGAGACGGAAGTGTTGCTGAAACAGAAGAAAACCACTTAAATATAGCCAAACTCGCCAGTATTTCTTTATCAGTCTTTTTCCCCTTCTATGTATATAACGGAATTGTGAATGCAGAAGTCTCCTACGATCCTCTTACACAGAAAACCAACAAATACAAAACACATTAGATCACCGTAACAAGCAGCTTCTACCTGTCGGAAGTTTTGGACTACTGTGTCTTCTATGTGGAAGCCTTCTCTTGACTTGGTGCCACTTAGGGTGGTGAAAATGATGAAGCAGACCCCGCATGCATCCGGGATGGCCATTCTCCAAAATAGTAGATTCTTGGCTTTGTAAGGTCTTTCCCATCTCTTATGAATGCCTACAAAAACAGCTTCCGGGACAAATAGAAGCAATGAAAATCTGTCCACTTTTAGACCTGGTAGACATTGTAAAAACCCACATCAGTCACTACTTTGGATAAAAAAGGGTCTTTACAAAATATGAAGGTCAGTTCTGTTATTTGGCCTAAAATTAGAATGGACAAATACCGATTCAAAATACTGAAATCAGATAAGAAGAAAAGGTGTACAATACTGTTTCAAGATTCATTCCCTAAAGGGGCAATTTTCCAATTCAATTTAACGTGAAAATTCAACATCACCATACGTATACAAATCCCTAGTACAAGAACAACAAAACAATCACAGATACAAAATAACGTATTACTTGGAAAGAAATTTTATTTTGCAATTGTGAAACCATCACAGATTGTACCTCTGTATGTCGAATGAAGACCAATGTTAGGGTCTAAATTGAGGAGGGTTGGGAGAATTTGATCGAAGGAGGGAGAGAGAAGAGGAACATTTTTAGGTTGTTTTAGTGAGTTCATTTGTGGAAAGAGAGTGGTTTTCTAAGAATTCTCTCTCTCAACTGCTGCCTTCTCTCTCCCTTTGGCGCCAGATTTACCCGTCAACCGCTCTCTTTCTCTACTTTCCCCAATTCAGTTGTGTGGTTGCTCTTGCCCAGTTCCAACGCAAGAAATTTTTTTTTTCCCTTTTTTTTCTTTTTTTGGGAGGCTTTTTTTCTTTTTTTTTTGGGTGTTCACTTTCTTTCTTTCTTTTTTTTTTCCTACATTATAAAAAAAGAAAATGGTCATCATGGTCTAAAAATATTACACAATTTTTTTTAAATATCTCATGTTATGAAAATATTATAAATTTAGTGGATATCTATTATCTCAAAGTAATGACTCATATTTAAAATAAATCATTTTAGTCATTCTATTGTTGTAGAGCATAAAAAGATGACATGATGATTACGACTATGCTTGTAAAGGGATAGAATTCTATTATTTCTCCATTCCTATCTTCTCCCTTATTGCCTTGTAAATATGGCAATAACACCATTTGTAGGATGTATGAGAAATGTTAATAAAACCCTCAAATTCCTCTACTTTGTTCAGTTTTGTTATTCTATTTGAGATTTTAACAATAATCTCATAACATGTTATCAGTACGAATCTCCACCAAGTGCTATTTGAAGTTGTATAAAGTTTTGAAAGTCTTTATCATGCTATACACATCTTGTCATGAGATTCTTTAAGGTAAGTTCTCCCTGCCACAAATCTCTATTTTCATGATGATTCTTTTTAAAGAAAAAATTGAGTTTGTGACTTTTCATATCCTAAAAAAGATTATCTACAGAATATGAATATTTGATGTTTAAATCTATTTCAAATATGGTGGTTCTTGAAGACAGCATAAGAAAAAATTTTATAGTATCATGAAAGTTATTTTGTTGTTGGTAATATTTTAGAGACAATGTATACAACCACCAAAAGATGGTATAAACATCAAATATATTGAGTTATACTTATAGCTACAAAAATTATATATCTATCAATATGCATATTTTTGTGACCTTTGGAATTCCTCAACCAGAGCTATATAAAAGAAAATATAAAGAAAAATTCCTCATATCGTATCTCAAGTATGCTCAAGAAGAGCTATATGAGGGAAATGTTCTTCAAATTATTTTGAATTGATTTTATGTTTGTTTGAGATTGAATGAGAAAATGAATCGTTGGTGAAGTATTGTGATAATTGACCAACAATTCTATATCATTCCGTGTAGTGAATGCTTAGATCTTTCGATTTAATTGTAAAAAAGTGAAATGGTTGTGATTTTGGATGTGATAAAAACAATCCCTACAATTATATTGATGAAAGCGACTCATCAAATTCTCAAAGTACATATTTTCACTTGAAGTGAACAAATTATGAAAAAGAAAATAAGAATTATGATTTAATATACTACGGGGATATTGTCGATGCAATAAGAATAAGTATTTGTCACCTACCTATAATATATTTGATATCCTATATTACTAATTAATTAGCATCGATTAAGAAAAAACGAAAAATATTATTTTACTTCCCTGGAATTATTCTATTGATGTTAACGATATCAATAAATTATTCATTTTAAAGATAGCAATATGATTATTGATTTTAATGATATCAATATGATTATTCATTTTAACATGTGCCGAATATGGTACATGCAGATGTAGCCAACTTATCTAAGTCTTTAGAAAAGAAGTTTTGACGTTTTTATTGTCGTCGATAGAAATTGTCAAAAGAATTGAAGTATTTTTATTATATTATCTATCATGTTGTAAAATTTTTAATTTTCAAGTTTACATTTTGCATTAGAGAAAATCACCCAAATACTCATAAACAATTTACATTTTTCTTTTTACCCATAAACAATTATTTGTTGAATTTCTACCTAAATACAATTTTACTTCTCTTTTTTACCCATAAACAATTATTTATTTAATTTTTATCCAAATACAAAATTTGATTTGTTGATAATACCAAATTATGATTTCTGGTGTAGTTTTGTTAATTGTGTATTATCAGCAACTCAAAATTAGTATTTGGTTAGAAATTAAAAAAATAATTGTTTATGAGTAAAATGATAAAAATAAAATTGTATTTGGGTAAAAATTAAACAAATAATTATATGGACAAAAAGAGAAAAATACAAATTATTTATGGGTATTTTGGGTGATTTTCTCTTCAGCATTATTTAAATTTCGTATTATTATTAGCTTTAATTAGATTCACGAATGATAATGGGGCTCATGCTACATCTACATTATGCAATTGAGTATGTTTAAGGGAAATTGTCCATTTATATACCTAAAGTATACAATATTTTCGAATTCTATATATTATCTTTATTTTTTACTTATACACCCCAACCATTTTCGTTTATCTAAAACTACCTCGACACCAGAACATATGGCAAAATCCGGCCAACAACTCATGTGGCTCTCATGTGATAACAAAATTTTAGGGTAAATTTAGCAATTCATTAATTTCCCTCCAACCCAACGGTGAATCCCCAAATATAATGTCCGAAAATCCCTAAATTCCCTTAATTTCCTCCATTTTCTTCTCTGCAAATTATGTTAAGATGAACATGCTGAGAGGGAGAATAGCTTATGAGGAATCCAAATTGAAGTCTTAATGACTTGTGAGGTGCTGCTTGTATCATTATTGTTTAGGACAGACTCAGCAGCAATGACATGGGAATGAAAAGAAGAAGAAGGGATGTTATTATAAACTAGGTAATGGAGGACGGGAGGAGAACCACGATGGCATAATCGGTGATGATTAGCATTGGAATAAGAAGAATTATGGCTACTCTTATGAGGCCATCTTAAGCGAGGCAAATCGAAGTTGTGTAGGAAATTGCAATGAAATTGCAGAAGAAAATAGAGGAAATTGAGGGGATTTGGGATATTCAGGGCATAGTTTGGGGATTCACCATCATGAATGGAAGGAAATTAATGAATTGCCAAATTTATCCTAAAAATTATTCACATGAGCACCACATGAGTTGTTGGCTGGATTCTGCCGCATGTTGTGATACAGGATAGTTTTAGATGCATGAAAATAGTTTGTGTATATAAAAAGAGAAAAATAAAGATAATACCCTGAATTTGAAATTGTTATATAGTTTAGGTATTGAATTGTGTATATTTATCGTTATTTTTATATGTTGATTATTTTAGGTTTCAAAAATTTTGATGTATAAAACAAGCAATTTACCGCCATTTCCATCTCTTCTTAACTTAGGTACTTCCGAAGTAGTTTAGGATTAATACAAGTTGAAGCAGGAGCAAAACAAACAAACACGGAGCAAAAATAAAGACGATGGAATTTCTGCATTAGCCAGGCAAAAGCCTGTTGCAGCGGGCAGGTCTCAAGGAAACAAGATAAAAACCAGACAAAAGCTTGCCGCAGCCAATAGGTCTATCTCAATCACAGCCGGTTGGTCACGGTCAACCAATTTTGACTTTATATTTTGAGTGTTTATATGTTATTTTCCTGCAATTTTTTGGAGATTTCTCAATCTAGGGCTTGAGAGGGTTAATCTCTTTTGGCAATTTTCCTCTTTCGAATTCTCCCAAAAACCTCTCTTAGGGTTTAGATTTTGTAGTTTAAAACTGAAATTAAATGTTTGGAGAAGAGATTGAAAGCAATTCTCTGGAGTAATTTTGGGTTCTTCAGGTGAATCAAGAGACAAGTTTGGCAGCGCTCCGAAACCGTGGAATTCTCAATTTCAATCCTAAGCTTTCTAACCTTTTTCTTTTTCATGAATTTTTTTAAAGATTTATGTTCTTGAACAATTATTACTGTCTAGGCTTCCATTTGTTTAAATGGGGATGAAACGTAAGTTTAGATTCTACTTTTCCCAATTTGGAGCTTTTATGAATTGAATGTTATTTTTGCAATAGAATGTTGTTCAATTGTATTTATTGTTATTCGATTTTCACAAAATCATTTAATTCCCAAGATTAATTGGAATTGACATAAGAAGATCATTAATCTAGGGCAATTAATTGAACTATAAAAGTTGGTAATTGAGTAGAGATACTAATGACACTTTTAGGTCACCAATTATTCCTAATTTTATGGCATTCAAAATCGGTTAGGGATAGAAGAGTTTCTTCTCTAACGGTTAATTGAATATAGTGAATTTCGCCTAGAGATAAAGATTTCTCGAAGTTTGTGAGTGAGACCCGACCAATACTTTTAACATTCTTTCTTAAAAATTCTTAATTGGAGTAGATGAAATATTAGGGGGATTACACCATTCAAACATTCTTCTGTAGTGATTTCAACTACATCTTTAACTTGTTTTCGAAGTATTTTATTTGTTTTTAAATTTTAAAACTTCTCAAAAATCCTTTTCTACTTGATTAGACCTTAGAGATATGGTTAGTATTATAGCTTCTCCGTCCATAGAGTTCGACAACTCAGGAATTCTCTAGTATTACTTCGATAGATACACTTACCTTGGGTGATTAATTTTAGAGTAGTCCTAAATCATCATCAGGTATATAAATGGACAATTTTCCTATGTTTAAAAATAAATATGAAAAGTAGAAATGGTAGTCTAGTTCTAAAAAGAACTAGTTAATTGTAAGCTCTAGAAGAGCTAGTTAATTACAACTCAAGAAGAGTTATCATTACTTGAAGTATTTAGTATAAAATACATTACATTCACTAAATCATTGTCAAAGGTTCATTTTGAATTTAACGATATTAATCTCGAGATAGCGGATGGAATAAGTATCTATGTATTGCTACTCTTGTGATGTCCAAACAAATTTATTTGTGTTATAAAACTACTATTTCCTTTCTATTACTCATTCAAAATTTACGATATATATTAAATAACCGAGGTTTATCAATTCAAATAGTTAATTAGTTTACTTATTTAAATAATTTTTTTGTTGGTATGACTAGTTGGACCATCCCGAGTCACTAAAATACGAAAGTTTATTTAGAATTCTTAGAAAAGTTATGGGACCAGAAGTCCCCTAATCTAATGAATTTCATATGCTAATTGTTTACTAGGCAAAATAATTATCTGAATGTTTTCAATATTACTTGGGGTTGAATGTGTTAGGGATAAATACGAAGAAATATAATCAATACATTGACAATATAGTCACATCTATATTTGTTTATACACAACATGTTTGCGTCTCCAAAACCATGAGCTCATATTTAAATTTGTCGTAACAACACAATTTGTCCCAATAATACTGGTAGTATTATATGAATATCTTGAAGAATATGTTCATGCACAAAACGATTTTGAAGAACCATAGATTCCTTGAAATAATTGAAACATGCTGGTGTTCATGGTTCTTAGTTTTTTTGTTCTCGGGCTTGATGAGGATAACTAAGCTGACACGCCAGAGTTGGCTGAAGTATATTACTTTTTAAATTGAAAACAAAAAGAGAAGTTGTTCCAACATTTTATCCTTAATTTACCTAAGAGTTTTTCCAGTTAACCAACTAGCCTTTGGTTGTATTATACTATAGGAGTCACCAAGTCAGTCAGGTTCTATAGTAGGTACTTTGGTTACAACACTTCCCTCCGATCCGGCGCCACAAATTCTCAGTAGCACTTGTGCATGTTTTTTTGCCAACAAATTATATGAGTTCTCCTCTTTATAATTGGCTTATGGTTAGTAACCAAATATTTCCATCTCTAGATTAGATATACGTATTTCCTTGTTCCATCATAAAAGAAATAGAGATGGAACCTCAAGAGAGGTTATAAGAAAAATGTTTGGTGCAAATCTCAAGGAGAAGATTTGCATATTAATGATTTTAATATATTTCCAAACATAAAGAGGAGATAATATATATATATATATATGTAGATGAAATCGATGAATATGATATTATTTTGTGTCTTATCTTGATCCTCATAGAAAATATCTTGAATTTGAAGTTCAAAATATAATTTATCTAGCCAGACTTATTCACTGACCAACATCTAGTTGCATGAATATGCTCCTATTATACTTGATGTCCCTGAAGGATTAGCTAAATGAATTTCAGACACAATTGAAAGAGTGGTAGATAAGTCAGTTCCAACAAAAATCTATTCCTCATATGGAAAAAGAAGCAAATAATTAAGATGTTCACATATAGTAAAATCGAGAAAAAATCCAACACAATTGTTCTTAGACATGACATGTATTATTTCTAGAAAAAATTCATGTAGCTGAAGTTGTGATAATGAGATCTCAATATGTCATATCTTGATTAGAAATTATGATGAAACCATAAAATAGTACATGACATCGCTATTGTTAATCTGCGCATAATTATAAATATAAATGAGGATATAAAATAAAAGTTTGCAGACTCAATTCAATATTGGATATTAGAGATAATAATATAGTATTTGTATAAGAAACATAAAACGTCTCGACAGTTAGACAAGTATACTTGAAGTGTACATATGTTTCTGACAGGAATTATACATTCAAAGTGTAATCCTAGTAGGATAAAAATTAATATCTCTATGAAAATAGAATGCAAACCATGAAATACATAATTTACAACTTGTGAAATGATATTATTAAGAAAACATGGCATTAATTATGAAGAATAAAATTTCCTAGTGGTGTATACAAATATATTTAATGTTATCGTATAAAATACTTTACTATCTACATGAAGTCCTAGAAGGACTCAAGATGCATAAAGTATATGAATAATCATTAGTGATACTGAATTTGTCTTAGTGATATTGCAATAATGATTTTGAAACATCAATTATGTCCATGTATATGAAAATCAGTATACAATTTGCTTATACTTTATATATATGATTATCCATTCATTAATAGAATGTCCTTGATGCATGACTTACTAATTATTACTTTGATAAATTAGTGTTTCCCATATTAGGGGGGATAATGATTAGCAATAGAAGGACATTATGCAATCAAGAGGAATATAATCATTATATCATTTGTCTAGCATATGTATTAGTGAACTAGAAATTCACAAGTTTGTCCTTTTGTTAAAAATTATAAAATCGCTATCTAATGATATATCTGGAGTCCAGAAGAGTTAATCAAATTTATTGGTTATCCGTTTTTGGAAAATGTCTATAAATGACAAAAGTAAACTTTATAGCTAAGAAGTTTAAAGTACGGTTAAAGCTTGACTGCCCATTTTAGTTTTAAAGAGAAATATCTTAGTTTGAAATAGTGATCACTACGATCATCTCGAAGAGTTTCTTTAGGTAAGTAATTATTGAAATCAAATATCTTGATCAAAGGTTTTAAAAAAGATCAAGCTTTATCTTGATGCACCAAATTGAATATCTTGAAGACTTTTACATAGGTACGACACATCATTATATACAAAAATATTCTTTAGATATTTGAGAAGTGATAAAGAATCTTTGTATCGATAAGCAAAGATGTTAATAAACTTTGGTCTTGAAGTATCATAAATTTTCATACTACATACCTAATATATCTACATGTTGGATGCAAGTTGACACTTCACATGATTGTTCTCTAATCTGACAATTTTGAAACGACAGTAAATTTGTCCTTATGAATCTCCTTACGATTATTTATTTTGGATTATTAAAAAAATCCAACTCCAGTTTGAGATGGATTCTGCAAATTAATAATTATTAAGATCCACACATTATATTATGTAGAATTTTGTAGTGAAGAGAGATTTATCACCGCCCTTTTTTTTCTTTTCAAGTTGAAATTCGATTGTCTGGTTTAGAAAGTGTATGATCAAATATGGTGATTGATATCCGAAATAGTTGAACGAATCCAAGAGATTCCAATTATTTTGACAAAAGTTCAAGAATCTATTAAAGGAGATATGACAAAGTAAATTACATAATGTTTTTCTTCTTAAATTAGAATATGATGAAAATTGATATGCAACGATTTCAATCAAATATGATGATTGGGAAGATCTATTCACTAGGAGACTTGACTGACTGCTCTATTTGAGTATTACAACTTGGAATTCATCTGTTTAGTGATCTACAAAATAGGGGGAGAAAACATAAAGAATAGTGTAGTCTTTTTTCTTTCATAAGAAGTTTTTTCCATTGGGTTTTTCTCCAGGAAGGCTTTTAACGAGGCATATTTTTTATGTAATAGACATTCAAGGGGGAGTGTTATGAAAATATTATAAATTTAGAGGATGTCTTCGAAGAGATGACTCATATTTAAGATAAATCTTTGGAGACCGATAAATTATGCAATGGAATATCAAAGTTATGCGCGAAAAAATTCATTTCCCTCCAAGAACTTTCTCTCTCTATCCTCATTCTCTCTCTTTTCTCCCTAAATTCAACAACTTCAAATGAAGATTTTCGTAATCCTACCGTAAAAAATTAAAAAAAAAATCTTAATACATCGTCCTATACTCGTTTATTTATAAATTAATCGGTTTAAAAATTAAAAAAATGCATCGGATTGAAAAAATTGGAGGTTGTGCGCCAACTTCATGTGCAACAAACATCCAATGTGCACCGACAATATGCGCACTTGGAGCAAAGGCATGATGATTTGCCCTTGATGATGATTTATTCACTTTTCTTCTTTTTTTTTTCTCTTTTTAAAAATTTATTTTATAATTATTAAAGTTATTTATGTTGTTATATTAACTATTTTTAATATCGGTTGTACTATTGTGTTAATTTTTTAGTTAGTTTCATATTTTAACATGAATTGTCTATGTTAATATATATATGTATATGTTAGCGTTTAACTTGTTTAAGTATTTATTTTTTACCATTACAATAATTATGAATTATTTAATTTTAACATGTTGGAAATATAAATAATTACAAAAAATAATATGAATATAAGTTTTCGTACCATAAATATTATACGAGTAAATCTTACACAAGTTAAAAATTGCACAAAAATGCACAAATAAAAAACAAAAATTATGCAACGAATATCAAGTTAATACAAAAAAAAATTCGAAAAATAATTAAAAATGGTATAACAATATATTAAAAACAATTAAAATAATTAAAAATTACCAAAAATTCAAAAAAATACACAACTGGGGACTTGAGAAAAGTTCTGGGGCAAAGAAGATGCCAGGCCTTGGTGTAAGGGAACTCTTCTCTTTGCCATGTCTTGGTGCAAGTTACCCCTCACTTGTGCTAGGACTTTGCTCAAGTCCCTAGTTAGTGTATTTCCAAATTTTTAGTGTGTTTTTGTGTGAATTTTCTTAAATTGATATTATCATGTAGATAATCTTTAAAATTATCCATTTTTAACTTCAAAATCTTCAATCCTAAAAAAAATAACCATATTTTTAGAGAGAAAGTGGAGAGAAAGAGGTTAGAGAGAGAGAGAGAGAGAGAGAGAGAGAGAGAGAGAGAGAGAGAGAGAGAGAGAATTTTGGGGGGAAGTTTTTTTTTGAATTTTTTCACGCATAACTTTTGTAATCCCTAAGGGCATATTTGTAATGTTTTGATTAAGATTAACTTGTGCTTTGTGATAATTAGAAATAGCTTTATATAGAAGAACAAAAGATACACAAGAGAAGTCTTAAGGATAATCTACAAAGAAGCAAAAGATCACTCAAGACAATAATAGTTTATGAAGATGAAATGATCAAGTTGAATACCTTGAAGACAAGAAGAATAGTTAGGGGTATCTTATAAGGTAACTTTGTAAAACTCCCTAACTTGTTCCTTTGACTTTCGATCAAGTATGTTAGCTCCTAAGAAGAAATATTTTTTGACAAATTATCCTTGAAAAATTATTTGTTCTTGATAAAGTTTGATGTTGGAATGTATTACACATTTTTTATAGAGTATCAAGAATACATGTCTTATAATGTGAAGGAAAATGTACTTTTACAGGAAAACCGGTTGTCCAATTTTCTGTCATGTCTAAAATCAATCATCCAATTTTCTGCTACTGAGAAAATCGAACGTCCAATTTTTGGGTTTTCAAAAGGAAAACTTGTCATCCTATTTTAAAATCGGTCATATGATTTTTTCAAGGTTATTAAAAACCGGTCGTCCTATTTTAAAATTGGTCATCCGATTTTTTCAAGATTATTAAAATCGGTCTTCCTATTTCGAAAAAGGTCATCCGACTTTCTGTTAATAAGAAAATCGGACGTCCTATTTTAAAAATTGGTCATCCGGTTTTCACTTTTACTGTGAAAAAATGACTGTTGGCTGACAGTAGCAGCTAGTTTTTACCTTCACATATAAAATGACTTTTTGATAAGTTATAAATTTTAAGTAGTTGAAGAACACTTAAGAACCTTTTTCAAGTGAATTAAAGAACACATTTTTAATCTTCTTTATCCTACAAAAACAAAAAAGAAAAATCTCCTTGGAGCTTTATCATTGATAATCTTTCAAAGAAGGAGAAAAAGGGAGCTTGTAGAAGCATTAAATCAAGTTGTATCCTTCTCTTTTCAAGCTTGTTTGGTAACATTGTTCCATCCCTACTCTTTCATATTTACATGTGATCAAAGGTTTTATGAAAAACCCTTTGGGTGATCCTTTGATAATTGTTATATTCTTTTGTTTTGTAAACTTTGAGGTTTGAGTACAAAACCCTTGAAGGGTGATCCTCATTGTGATATTGTGTAAAAACTTGTGATTAGTGGATTTTTGAAATCCTTAAGTCTCAAGGTAGTGGATGTAGCTCTATTAAGAAAATGAACCACTATAAATACTTTGTCTGTTTTCTTTGTGGCTTGCTTTTTATTTCTATGTTTATTTTCTAATCCTTGATCATAAAAGAGATTTTGTTTGGTTAGGAATTTTATTTAAAAAAGGAGTTATTAAATTCTTCTTCAAACGAAATAGGAGGTTTTAATTAAAATTGTTCAAAAAGTTTTTAATTAGCCAAAAATCTTATTCACCCCTCCTCTAAGGTTTTTTAACTTTTATATTAGGGCACGTAATTTATCAACTCCCAAATCTTTTAGTCATCCTACCATTGTAAAGGATAAGAAGATGAGATGATGACTAACCCTATGCTTGTAAAGGGATAGAATTCTATACTTTCCCCATTCCTATCTTCTCCCTTATTGCCCTATAAATATGGCAATAACACCATTTGTAAGATTTATGAGATATGTTAATAAAATCCTCAAGGTCCTCTACCTTTTTTCTCTATATCTCTTTTGTTCTATCTACTATTTTTCTAATAGTTTATCATTCAGTTTTACTTTTCTATCGAGAATTTCAATAATTTTATAACATGTCAATCATTTTATGTATTTATAATTTAATTTCATCATCACATCTCACCCTAATTTGTATGTTTGGTTAAGAAATTTAAGGCAAAAAGAAAATAAGGTTGATTGCTTCAATTGATATCTTTCTTATTCATTATAATCCACTAGTTATAGAGTATAAAGTATCCTAATTCTAATCAATATAAGAATCTTAATCAAGCTAAGACTAGAATTAATAATTCTTATCAATCACTAATAAGGAATACTGCTACAATAAATATAGAATCTAAGATAATCTAGGAGAATCACATACTAGTTTGATATTTCTAACACCATCCCTTAAGTGTAGTCTTCCACAGTAAGTCATTCTGGTTTTTGCCACCACTTGCTGTCGATGTGATTTTTTCTTTTTTCGCCATCAATCGATGTGATCTCTTCCATTAGTTGCAATCTTTGTGGTTCTTCTTCCATCAGTCACTGTCTTTCTGGTCATCCGTGTCAAATTTTAATTTCTAAATCTAGCGCTTCAAAATGAATCAAGAATTTGGTTGAGAGGCATGACAAAGAGCATGTGAGTCTGATTCATATAGCAATGAGATGAGGTCTCTGATACCATGTTAAGAAATTTAGGGCGGGAAGAAATTAAAGTGGAATCCTCCAATGAATGTCTTTCTTATTCATTATGATCCACTATTTATAGGGTTTAAAGTATCCTAATTCTAATCAATATAAGATTCTTAATCAGACGAACAATAGAAGTAATAATTCTAAATAAGGAACACTATTATAATACTACTAATCAATTTATACTAAATAACAATCGTATCATTATTTTAAGGCAAAACAAGCAAAAACAGACAAAAAAAAAAAAAAACAATTAAAAGAGAGGTTGAATTATGTTTTATTTAAAGGTATAACTAAAAGAAAAAACTTCCTACCTTGACTTATTTTGTGACCAAAAAAAGTATGAATATGTATAACCTATAAGAAGTAACAAGATTGGTAGATAACTGTAAAAATATTAAATGTATTGGAAAATATATTAGAGGATCTAAAATGAAATTACTCTCTAATTTGATTCATAGAGAAGGATATGGAAGGGGAAGAGGAAAAGGGAATGACATCATTTACTTTTAATCAAGGAAGTATATTTATTTACTTTTCTATAAAAAAACATTTATTTACTTATCTTTCTAAGTCCTGTCCACTTTTACATTATAATAAAACAACATAAATAAAGCATTTATGTTGTGATTTACCTCTCTTTCTACTTTTCTTCTGGTTGTCACCCCGAAGCAAAATTGCCCATATAGAGCGGGCCATACTAGAAATTCAGATAGAGGGCTATTAGCCCAATAGAAAATTCCAATTGGTCGCTTTTGTATTGAGACCTTTTATTACCAGGCAAGAGAATGGGGCAATCTTACTAGATAAGTGGGGCCTCAACCGGATTCGAGCATGAACGCATTTCTCCAATCAGGCTCGTGTAATTTCTTTTTGTTTTTTTGAGCAAACGGACTTGTGTAATTTCATAGGGTTAGTTCTATTTTTCTACCCTTTAGTTTGGTCATTTCTGATTTAGTATCACATCTTAGTTCATTGACAATCAAGTGACCAATTCCCATATATTAGGTATGTTGAAATTTTTTATTCCTATTTACCCTTGATACTCTCTTCTCTTTTTTTTTTTCTTCCATTTTCTCTTCCTCTCTCACACTGAAGCTTTTTTTATTTATTTATTTATATTCTCTTTCTACAAAAATTAAACTCTCAAATTTCTTCTTCTATTCTAACCTGAACCTACAAAATTCAATCATATTATTCTCTTCTCAACATACCAGATATATCTGATTTATATTTTCTGCCAAAAAACTTTGAAAACACCATAAGTGGAGGAAAGAGAAGAATCTTGACAAACAGTGGAAATGTTGATGGTCTGAGCAGACAACGAGGAGGATGAATTAGAAGATATAGTAGAAGATGAATTTGAAAAATCACAATCGTCATCGGCTTGCATCGATAAATCTTTTCCTTAAAAGTAGATTCCCATTGGATCCCTTGTCTTCTTTTGTATACACATTACCCTTTTACTGTGTATCAATATCGGACCGGACTCCTCCAATGTCGCTGTAACGCATGTCCGATCAATCACTAAAAGTTTTATTTTATTTGGAAAAAAAGAAAGAGGGAAGGAGATAGGTTAAAGGAGAGATAAATTGATTAACTGAGAATATGGGGTAGTTGGTGGGTAGACTAGTATAATTTTTTATTATCCTTTCCAAACAGTCCACTTCCTTCCCTTTCGTATAAGGATAAATTTGGGTATCAACAAATAATAAGGGTATATAAGACATTTCAAAGTTTTCTGTCACTTGATTGTAATTAGTTAAGATGTGGTACAAAATTGGCAAAAGGCCAAACAAAATGGTAGTAAAATAAAATTAACCCTAATTTAATAGGTAGTAAAATGAAACTAACTCGAAAAGCATAAGCAAGCTTGGAATTGGAAGAGGTATTCAGTAGAACTGCAAACAAATTAAGATCAATTAAGCTCGAACTTTGAAACTTTAAAGTTTGAATTCATCCAAAGCTTGAAAATTAAGTTTGAAATTCAAGTTTTATTTATTTAAATAATATATTTTTTGAAGGAAAAATGAGTTGTGTATTATTAAAATCTAAAGAAATAGCATGAGATATATGGGGAGGGATGTTCCTAGCCCATTCCTAAACAAAATCAGAGACTAGAGCATCCTTAGCTAGTAAATGGGCAGGGCAATTGCTTGACCTATATAGATGAGAAAAAGAGACTAAAGATACATCAATATTATTAAGGAAATTAAAAGCTAGACATCCAAACTCTGAGAGATCATCTCTATGTGAAGAGATACTTCTAACAGCTATAGGTGAATCATTTTCAATTATAATTTGTCCAGTGAAAAGGGAGCTTGCAATAAAACCTTCAATAATCCCTAATAATTTGCCATAATCTATAGAAAACCGACTAGGACGAGGGATGCATTTAGCCAACAGAGGAACCCCAAATGAATCCTAACGATTATGCTAGTGCCAATCTTGTCACCAAAAAAGGCCATGTTAGTATTAACTTTAAGATTCCCAAGTCAGGTGGCTTCTATGATAGGAGAGAGGCGAGAAGAGAGGACACTACCAGTGGAGGAGTAGAATTATCCTGAAGATGCAGAAACTCATTCGAGAAATACATAGCTTGGAAGGAAATTCAACTTGCATTCATGGCAATACCTTCGTGTTGGAGTTTGTTCATAGCAAACCATATCAACCAGGCATAAGAGGAAAATTAGTTATATCCCGTGGCGAATACTGAATAGAGATTGATTGCATGAGACCTCTGAAGTTGAAGGCAAGGTTCTTAATCCATTTTTTATCAAGTGGTAGGTGTGACCAAACTTCTTTAGCAAAAGCACAGTAAAAAATAGCACGTCTATCTTCTTCAAACTTCAACCCACAGTGAATACAAGTAGTACCCTCAAATTAACATCTTCTCATAAGATTTCATCCTGTTGGAAAAATATTTAACATAGCTCTCCATAGGAATAATATGATCTTGGGTTGCACCAGAAGTTGATAAATGTAATTCTAAAGTCTAGTGTTATAGATTTGAAGGGCCTTCACTGGGAGTTGGATGTCTAATAAACTTTATACCAATCATATAACCAAATTTTACAGTATATACTCCATTAGAAGTAAAGCTCCAAATAATTTTGTCTGTAGGCTAGGAAGGATTAAGGAGGTTTTTTGGAACATAGAATTTGCCTCAAGGTGTAAGAAAAGATAACGAATCATATCCTCCCTCCAGCAACATTCATTGAGATCAATGAGATTAGCCACTTTCCTTTCCGACCCTCGAGAGAGGAAATAAGAAGATAGACTGAACCCATTTAGGGAAGGTATCCACTTAGATTGACCAATGGTGGTAGAGAGACCATTACCAATTAAGTATCGCAGGCCTAAGGAGAGAAGGTTACATCCTTCCAAAAAGCTGTGCCAAAGAAAAGAGGGTCTATGACCTAGCGAAGCACACACCAAGGATATTTCCAGTAGGAAAGTACTTGGCCTGGAGACATTTTACCATCATAAAAGATGGAGATAGAAAAAATGCCCCAACATTGTTTGGAAAGTAAAATAGAATTGAACCCTTCAAAATCCCTAAAGCCCATACCTCCCAAATTTTTAGGTTTGCAAAGATCAGATTTCCATCAACGTTTTTTGTTCCCTTCAGAACCACCCTAAAAGAATTGTAAAACCATGGAACTGAGAGATCTAATGACATTGACAGGTAATGAAGAACAAGACATAGTACAGATAGGAATTGCTTCAAACCACATTTTTAATGAGACTATTTTATGTGCCTACGAAAGGATTTTTTTCCTTCCAACCATTCAACTTTTCCAGACTCGGTCATTAACAAATTGGAATATATCCTTCTTGGATCTGTCGATGAGACAAGACAATCCAAGATACATTCCATATCTATTTGAAATTGGGGTATCTAAAACCCCTGATATAGATTTTTGTAGCTGCAAAGGTACAAGTTTGTCAAAAAACAAAGCTGATTTTTGGAAGTTAATTTCCTATCCAGAGATGGCAGAAAAGTCACGCAAGACATCATGGATAGCTTTTGTCTGATCAATATTAGCTTTACAGAAAATGATATTGTCATCAATAAAAAAGAGGTGAGAGATAAAAGGACAATCAGAATTAAAACGTGGATCAGAAAATAAAGCTTATCTCTCAGTGTAACAGATCATGGAAGAGAAGCTTCGGTATAAATAACAAACAGATAGGGGGAAAGGGGTCACCTTGGCAGATACCTCTGGTAAGGATGAAGCTAGGGGTAAGAATATTAATAAAGAGAAAAGGAAAACACACAGATCAAATACATCTCATAAGGAGAGAAGTGATATTAGCATGGAACTTCATAGAAAGCATAATGGATTCAATAAAATTCCATTCAACTCTATCAAAATCTTTACTAAGATCTAACTTAAGAGCAAAATGGTTAGACTCGTTAATTTTCCCATTATTCATAGACTGAAAGGCTTCGAAAGCAATAAGGAAATTATTACTGATAAGACTTTTTTCAACAAACGCACTTTAGGTATCATAACGAATTAAAGACATGTGAGGCTTAAGCCTATTATAATGGTTTTAGAAATAAGCTTTTAAATAACATTGCAAAGGTCAATAGGTCTATAGTCCTTGAAAGTAATCGAATGCTTAATTTTAGGAATCAAAGAGATATTACTATCATTAAAAGGGGTTACGTCACCTCCCTGGTTCAAGATATCGAGGACAGTAGTGACAACCTTTGGCCCAAGAATACTCCAGTCTTTATGTGGAAAATATGCTTGTAGGCCATCTGGTCCAGGCACCTTCCTATTTTTCATTTGTTTTAGGGCTTAAATAACCTCTTTTGAGGTAAAAAGTTTATATAAAGATATTGCTTCTTCTTCAGATAAGACTCAATCAATAACACCATCTTGCATCACATAAGTAGAATTATTAGAAGAATAAATATATTGAAAATAATGAAGAATGGTGTGTTCTACCCCAGAAGGGTCCGAAAAATTGAACCATTAGAGCTAATGATAGAAGTGATTGAATTTCTCTTTTGTCTATGAGATGCTTTTCTATGAAAATAATTTTTGTTCCTGTATCTCTCTATGAGCCAATCAGCTCTGGCCTCATTTTCCAATAGTCTTAATAGGATCCGATCAAGCTCCAACTAGCCTCTTCCGTTTCTAACCAAGAAACTTGAGAGTAGATGCCATCAAACTTTTGCTTAACCTATTTAATTTTGAGAGGCAAACTACTATGTTTAAACTTGCTCCAATCAAGAAGACAATCCAGGATAGCTCCTAAATTTAATCTGACAAAAGCTGTAGTAGGTGGAGATCCGAGATCCAAAGTTTTTCAAAAAAATATGGCATTCATCTTCCTTCATCCAATAGGGCTCAAACCATTTAGGTCTTTGTCTTCGACCTGAAAAAGAGACAAAAGTATGAGAAGGGTAAATATAAAGTGCGAGGTGATCAGAATGATTAACCGAGGTTAACTTTACTACATAATCAGGGAATAATTGAGAAAGAGGCAAAAGCAAGCCTCCTATCTAGCCGAGCACGGATATAAACATCTAAACATTTAGGTCTTTTCCAAGTAAATTTTGGGCCACAAGAAATCAAGTAAAAAAGTCCTAAATCTGAAATAGCACTACAAAAATTATCCATCTTTCAAATATCCCTTGATCTACCCGTTTTTTCATCTGACGATAGGATTTCATTAAAATCACCTACAACAAGTCAAGGGAGATCATGACCAAAACGTAAAAGATGCAATAAATCCAAGAAAAACGCTTAAGCTCAGTTCGGGGATTTCCATAAAAACCAATTAAACAAAAATAAATAGAATTAGTTAAAACAATCGAAACATCAAATCTCCAGGTGAGTAACTCAACAAAAAAATGCAACTATATTATTCCAAAAAAGTCAAAAATTTTCAGAGAGGCCAATCCTATCCACAAAAAAACTACAATCAAAACCAAGAAAAAGTCTAATGCTATCCATTTTATTTTTAAAACATTTTGTCTCAGATAAAAAAACAATAAAAGAATTCACAACTTGAATAAGATTGTGAAGGGCTCTAATTGCTCAACGGCTGCCAAGCCCCGACAATTCCAGCATAAGATACTTACTGCTCTCGTTGGGGCTATACAACAGCCACCGCCACTGGTAATGAAAGAATGTCAGATTTCAAAGATTTGAGCTTCTTCACTGACTGGATTGTGTCACCATCCTTGATATGGTTATCCTCCAACACTCGCCTCAGGGGATAGGCAATAGTCATGGATTTAGAAATTCCTATCGCTAGTAGGTGCATGCACTTTTTAAATGTGGACGCCTTCCTGTTCCGATGTTCTCCATTCACATCGATATTCTCTTTATCCACATCAGAGTTGATTTTGAGGAGGAATGGGCTGGATAGAAGTGGCTAATTTGGTTTGATTTAGATGTGTGGGCTCGCTCTAGGGAGGAGTGGTGGGCTTAGTGATGATATGATTTTCGGTACATATAAACACCTTAACTTATGATTTTTAGTACTTGAGAATAAATTTTATTTATTTTAATTATTATATTTGATTCATTTTATCTATTTCATTCCTTTGGCAGAGTTAAAGTTCAAGAAGCCCAATGGTGTCATTGGATTAAAAAAGAAGAAAATAGAAATTCAAACCGAATAGACTTTAACTCGCTATAAGAGGAATTAGGGTCATATGAGTGGCTGACTTCTTGGAGGTTAAAAAGAAGAAAAGAGAAATTTTTCTCTACTTATATAGAATTGGGAAAGCCAAAAAGTAAAGGAAGTATATCGCAGCTAGGAATTGGACAAAATAAGGATTCAAGTTCATTACGGGGTCAACCATTAAAAGTAAGAAAATAAGAGGAATTATATTCTAAGTGAAATTGAAGTTTCTTTCCTTCTATTAAAGAGCTATGCCGCACAAAGATTTAGAGGAGAGGAGTTGTTCTTCAAGTCTTCAGCCTGCAGCAGAAACGAAGGACCAATTTGGAGGAGCCAATTTCTGGTCTTCTCCAGTTCTTCTTAGCGGGGTTTTTTTCTATTAATAACCCGTTTTTAAAAAAACCACCCTAAAGTAGCAAACTTTTTTTTATTACGTGAAATGACCATAACGCACAATGGTTGTGCGTTATAATTAAGGATAACGCACAACCATTGTGCGTTATCAGTTAATCCATATTTCTCCCCCTAATTTGCCGATGTGGCGGATAACGCTCAGTAACAATGCGTTATCAACCACATCAGATTTTTTTAAAAAATTTTTTAGACTTATAGTTTTATAATTTTCTTGAAAAGACTGAGTTATTTTATTTAACATTTTTTTATGTATTTTTTATGATAATATTTATAACTCTTTAAAAGAAATATGTTTAACTTATCACAATTCTATTTAAAAAAAATATGAAGAAGTAGTGAGAAGAAATTCAAAGAAAAATTTCATTAATAGAAATCCTTAAATATTACAACACTTTCAAGAAAACAAACTTATATATTGCTTAAACCGGGGTTATTACAATTTTTTCTATTATGTCCTGGCATGCGACATCTGCCACATGGAGAATCCAGATTTCTATAATCCATTTCCCCCTGAAATCGCATGCCCTGTTTCCTACCCCGTTCCTTGTTCATATTTGGAGGATAAAATGTTAAATTATAAGGAACATCCCTCCAATAGTTCTCATTCAAGACTTGATGAAAATTCGCTTCGTATGTTCTATGTATGTTTCTCGCAAATATATATCCAGTACATAAGTATCTGCTCCCGTACCACTTTTACTGCAAACTGCAAGAGCATGAGAACAAGGCAATATATATGCTTTCCATTTTTGCATGATTTATTATTCATCCGCAATATATAGATGTATTGCCGGTACCAGTAACCCGAATCGGGGATTTGACCATGTATATTCCTTCCCGCGAATTGTATGTTATAACTTTATGTTCTTTTGATTTTGATTCAATCCGTAGGAACTTGTCAAATATTCGGGTTGGAAATGGATGCACACAATTTTGGGCCTCCTCACGGTGTTGGTGAAAGTACCTAACTAGTTTGTTAAATATTAGTTCAACCAGGGCTTTTAAAGGTAGGACCCTAGCTTTCTTCTACACACTGTTAAGTGCTTCAAAAATATTGGTCGTCATGATTCCGTGTTTGTGCCTGCCATCATGCAACAGTGTCAATTTCTCTGTGTCGATATTCATCAAGTAAATATAAGCATCTACATTTCTGTCTTGAATCTCTTTCATTACACGGTCAAATTTCCACGGCTTCGATTCTGTTCTGGCCTGCCATATCAAGCTTTTTAATTCTGTAGACTTGAAGGTCTTGCTGAAATTTGCTCGAATGTGGCGTAAACAAAACTGGTGAACTTCATATGGAGGTTGCCATAAAGGTTAATTTTGAATAGCATGTAAAATCCCTTTGTGCCGATCAGAAATAAGACATACGTGTCGATCTTTGACAACATACTCTCGTAGATGCTTGAGGAACCAATTCCAGCTTTCGGACAATTATTTATCAACAATTGCAAAAGCAAGTAGGAGCAAATGATTATTGGCATCCCACGTACTTGCAATTAAAAGTAGGCCTTGTACGGTCCCCGTAGATGTGTTCCATCCACAGAAATTACCAGCTAACAATATTGAAATCCTTCTATACTAGGGGAGAAACAACAGAACACAAATTTGAAAATATAGTCTGGGGGACTGCTCGTTTTGTGATGCAAGAACTCGTGGACAATCCCCGGTTTTTACCCTGTATGGCTTGTAAATATTTAGGTAAAATATTAAATGTTGTCTCCCAGCCGCCAAAACCAACTCAATGGTAAATTTTCAAGAATACCATGCCCGCTTGTACGTACAACCAGTTTGAAATAATACCTGCACTTCTTTGATGACGTTTGACACATGTATCTCTGCATCGTTGGCAACAAGGTGACTTATTAACATTGGAATAAATTTTGAGGACATGTTTCAGTGCTTATTTTGTTCAATCTGCACCAAGCATGTGTGTTCCTTGACAAATCTAGTTATTTCATAGCGACTGTGCTTTGTTTTCTTTATGATGCGGATGTACCATGAACAGTAATTAGAATCATTGTGATGGTAACATTTTGCGGTCCATTGGTCACTTTTACTTTTTACAACTCTGTATTCACGGCCCACACTGATCGACCACTTTCGAACCGCACTTATTGCTTGCACTTTGTCAACAAATCTCATGCCTAACTAAATGTCAGTCATAGAATCGTTCCAATCGAGTAACTTTAGGGTACCAGATTCGACAAGGTCATCTATAGGAGAACCGGAGCCCATATCTAGGAATGCTCCAAACTGTGTGTAGTCATACCTGGCGCTGCTATACCACTGGTTGCTCTCCCATTGAGTCACTGTGTTTTCTGTGACAGGGATTACAGGAGTTTGTAAATCTTCTTACTCTGCGTCATTGTCTGATTTAGATTGACTAGATGCTACATACTCTTCGTCCGAATGGTCAATTTCAATGTCGTCATCAGTAACAGTCGTGTACAACATAGAAGGTTCATTAGAAACCATTTGTGTAATTGTTGTTTCATGTTCTGTCATGTTTATTATTTGAACTGGGATGTGTGTAGTTGAAATTGTCTATTAGTGGATTTGAATGAATTCAACGAGTATATGAATCCCCTCCATTGCTAAGTTGGGTGTAATGGTCCAAAGATAACGCATTTCGTTATCGTTGTTCATGCTGAATAAAGTAAAGTGAAACATACGATGCTCTTCTGAAAAAGAAGGCATCCTCATCATCATTCTAACGCTCCAAAGATTTGGATCCATATCTCGATATTTCAATATTTTTCTTACCAGTTGGGCATGTGATATCATTCGATTTGTTGGCAATATCCAAGCTTTCTGCACCACTCCAATGAAATAGGGTCCATATGCACCATGTGCAATCTCTGCATCCGAAAATAATAAAGCTTTAACTGGGTGAATTGTATCCATGTTAAAAGTTTAGAAGCATATGTAGATATGAAGTGTTGAAGTTGTGAAGTTAGAAATTGAAAAAGAATGAATCTTGAAGGTTTGAAATTGTGATGGATGAATTTTGGGTTAGGATGTATGTATATATAGGGGTCTTGTGAATGAGGATGGGTCTTCAATTATTGCCGAGATAAAGAGTCCACATGGCCTTGTCGGGTGTCATTATTATGACTTGTCAATTCCGCCCACATGGCCATGCCGAGTGTCATTATTGTGACTTGTCAATTCTGCCCACATGGCCATGTCGGATGTCATTATTTGAGTTGTCAATTCTGCCCACATAGCCATGTCGGGTGTCATTATTGTGACTTGTCAATTCCGTCCACATGGTCATGTCGGGTGTTATTATTGTGTCAATTCTGCCCCAATTTTAATGATGAAAACCCTAATTAGTATAACCAAAACCCTAATTTCAAGAATAAAAACCCTAAAAAAAATAAAGCTAAATGAATGAAATCATAAATACATAAAATACAACTAAAATAGGGTACAAGAAATAATTTCATTACCTAAACCCTAAACACATAAAATAAAAAACTCTAAAGTTAAATATAATTTACAAAACCCTAAAAACAATAAAGCTAAATATGGGAGATCATAAATACACTAAAATACAAATTAAAAAGGTGCATCCCAAAATAATCTTATTACATAAACCTTAAATACATAAAATAAAAATCTCTAAAGTTAGATATAGTTTGCAAAAACTTAAAAACAATAAACTAAAAAAATTACTAGGGCCAATCAGATGGCGTGAGTCTGGTAGTCTTCTTCCCAACACGATGACCAAATCCAAGCTGTTGTGCCGGTGTCACCACATCCGTAGGCTCATCATCATGCTCATCTGAATCGGATGAAGATGCTGTCGATATAGGCATATGTTGTGTAGATGAACCAACCGTGTACAGAGGAGAAGGTGCCTGAAATGAAAAACTCACAATATGTGGAGCAAGAGGTGCCTGAAATGAAGAACTCACAATACGTGGAGCAAGAGGTGCCTGAAATGAAGAACTCCCAATACCCGAAGGGTGAGGTGACTGAAATGATGAAAACCCTAAACCCGATGAGGGAGGCGTGTATGATGTAGGTGGATGGACTGGGTAGGTGGCATTAAACCCAAAATAAAAGATGGCATACCAAGATCTGGGATGTCAAACAGTTCAACTTGATATGAAGACCATAAATCCCCAAGTCCACGTCCTCCAGATCCCTCACCCATCTCTCCTCCACGACTTGGGTCTGCATGTCCTCTACCAAGGTCAGGAGGGGCAGGAGGCTGACCTCCACGTGCCTCGCCACTTAACAATCTACGAGCACCCTGGTCCGGTATGGGCTCTCGGAGATGGTGACGCAACGGCTGAGTTGAAAATGTCTGTTCAATATCGTGCTGAGATGGAGTGCAACCCAAGGTACCACCAGTAGATATCATGCACCTTCTAATGATTGTCTGCACATTCTTTGCAAAACTAGCAATCTGTAATGGAGATGAAGGTGGTTCCTGTATCACATATGAAGCCATGTCATCTACCACCTGCAGCATGGAATTCTTAAAAAAAAATTAAAGCGTTAGAAGTCAATCATAAATAAATGAAATGCACAAAAATCCTAAAAAAATAAAGCTCTAAAATATACCACCATCCGTCTGTCGACCCCAGCAGGTTGGTATCCAACAGTATGGGTATCACGATTTGCTGGATTTCTGATGTACACCCGTGTGATATTTCATACCATCTAATGTACTCGTCCCTGGGGTATGATAAGACCTCAACTGCCAAGGCAGGGCCATCCCTAATATGCAGTCGCCACTGATGCCAGACCTCTACATGGCTAGCATGTTGTGTCCCCAATAAGTGTGGTCATTTCCTCTAAGCTATATTTGATGCAGATCAAGCCGAGTATCAAATGCGTCTGGTATATGCTGTGCAAACTGACGCATCACATGCCCGGGATAGTGATACTCCATTATCTCATAACAAATGAGTGGGACCTCTGCCCGCCACAGGTCAGATGGAACCAGACCACGGTCATGATAAGCGAGCCATATAAACTGTGAAGTCAAAATTCAAAATCAATAAAAAATTAAGTTCTTAAAAAATTTGGGTTTACACGTAATACAAAGAATTTTAAAGAAAAACCTGATCAGATGGCATGAAATCTAATTGGTCCCTATATGTAACTAGGGTATGAGTGGGCAGTTGGCTGCAGTCAAAAGATGTGCACCATATAGCACCAATTGGAGCAAGAGGGTCGTCCTGAACATCCGTCATCAGCTGAGGCCGCAATACAGGGATACGCAACCACGCCCAAATCTGAAGTATGACTAAGGCTCCCCCTATCTGTCGTGCACCCCTTAAAGCCGCCGTGCACTACTGCCTATATAAAAAACCAAGTACGCAACTACCCCAAACTATATGTGCTGATGGCATCAAAATCCTCTAACAAACTGAGATAGTGCACATGAACCAAACTGCCTGAGAAATCGGGAAGCATATGACCGCCAAGAAGTAAAAAAATAAATCCATGAGCACGCAAGATGAAGTCATCATCGGTCTCTGAAATGGTAAACGCTCTCAACATCCAGGCTTCCAGATGTTCCTTTTTCACCCTATAACCAGAAAAGTGACTAAGAGACAAATGTACACCAATAAGTCTCTCGAGCATCTCAATCCAATACTGTTTCTGGTGTACACTCCAACTCGGATCGGTAACGGGCAAACCCTCTATCCGTAAACCCCATAATGCATGCACATTCTGAAGAGTTATTGTGATCTGACCACAAGTCATGTGAAATGTGTGAGTCTCCGGTCTCCAACGCTCAACTAACGCGGTAATAAGAGCGTAGTCGAGCCCAATGTAACCACATATAAGCACTCCCCCTAAACCAGTCCTATCAATAATATCTACCAACCTACAGGGAGTTGTATTGTAAGACTGGAATAGATTGCGACCGAAATGCCTACATTGAAGATTAGTGAAACACGTCTCAAGGTCCCCACTCCATATCAACCCAGACCTATACTCGTGTTGTCTCGTCAAAATATCAGGGACTATGGGACCTGGATATACGTGTGCTGGGACTTATTCCATCTACATTATTTACAGTTTGAGTTACGGTTAATATCTATAAAGTAAAAAATTTTAAATAAATTATATTTCCAAACTTTCTAAGGTGTGTTGTGTATGGTACAATTATTTTAGGGTTTTTAACATATCAAGTTTAGGGTTTTTAAGATTTTTATAATTTACGGTATAGGATTTTAATTTTAAGATTTTGAGCTTTTAGGGTTTACTGTTAAAAAGTTTAGAGTTTTACGGTTTAATGTTTCACATATCAAGTTTAGGGTTTTTAGGGTTTTTAAGGTTTTTATAATTTACGGTATAAGATTTTAACATTAAGATTTTGTGGTTTTAGGGTTTACTGTTAAAAAGTTTAGAGTTTTACGGTTTTGTGTTTAACATATCAAGTTTAGAGTTTTTCGGGTTTTTAGGATTATTTAGGTTTTATAATTTACTCTATAGGATTTTAATATTAAGATTTTGTGGTTTTAGGGTTTACTGTTAAAAAATTTAGATTTTTACGGTTTAGTGTTTAACATATCAAATTTAGAGTTTTTAGGGTTTTTAGGATTTTTTAGGTTTTTATAATTTACGGCATAGGATTTTAATATCAAGATTTTGGGGTTTTAGGGTTTACTATTAAAAAGTTTAGAGTTTTACGGTTTAATATTTTATGTAAAGTTTAGGATTTTAATAGTAGAATTTTTAAGTTTTTTATTATTTAAAGTTTAGGATTTTTATGTTTTTTAGGGTTCTTGATGCTATATTTTATAGCTAAGTATTTTACTATTTGGTAAATTCAATATTAGGGTTTTAAGGTTTAGTCCATATTTTTCTTTTTTTTTTAAAATAAAAGTCTTCATATTGATAATGGCATAAAATTAATAACATACTAAACCCTAAATTTTCAAGTTTCAGTTCTACTAGTTAAAACAAAAAAAAAACAAGTAAAGAGAAAAAAAACCCAATTTCCAAGTTCCCATCTTTTTTACTAAAAAACTTATAAGAATGATGCAAAATAATTATCCAAATAAATAAAAAACTTCAAATAATCATAAAGTAAAGTAAAAAAATTACCTAGTTATCCAAATAAATTCATCAAAATAATTCATCACCCTAAAATCACTTTTGCAATACAAAACACAATTATATACATAAAATGATCAAATTTGTACAAATTTATCAATAACAATAAGTTTAAACATAAACCAAAAACCCACTTTCACAAAAATAAATTAATTGAAATTGACAAATAATCCAAATAAAATTCATAAAAATAATTCACAAACAACAATTAACAAGCCCAAATAAACAATAATTAAAATTAATACATAATACACCGAATAATTTAAATACATAAGAACTTACCAAAAATTTACAATGCACCTTCGTACCGATAAGCTCTATCTACCGTTTTCCACTCCAAAACTCTAACAACCTTCGAACTCCAAGGAAAGTCTCACTAATTCAAACTTAAATTTAAAAAATAGAACCAAAATTTTTCGAGATTTTTACTATAAATTTTGAAAATAAAATACAAGAGTATAAGAAGAAGAGAAGATACAAGTATAAGAAGAAGAAAGAAAACAAAAGGAAGAGGAAAAGGACTTACCGAAGCAGCGGTAGCGGCGAAGCAACAGAAAGCAATGGGGCACAAAGAAAGCAGGAGAAGAAAGAAAAGAAAATTTTCGGCGAAGGAAGAAGAAAGAAAGAAGAAGAAAGGAAGGCGGCTGTAAGGTTTATAACATGATAACCCACGGTCATTGTGCGCTATCAATAATAATAACGCACAATGGTTGTGCATTGTAATGAATGATAACGCACAATCACAGTGCGTTATCGACAACTCACCGCCACGTCAGTAAACATAATTTTTAATGCGTGTTAAGCAGGTTATTAGTTATAACGCACAACCATTGTGTATTATTTGAGATAATAACGCACAATGACTGTGCGTTACGGCCATTGTAGGAGTAAAAAAAAATTTGAACCAATTTAGTATCCATTTTCAAAAATGGACTAAACATAGAAAAAAACCTCTTAGAGGCAACGAACAACCTCAATTGAAGGAGAAGAAGCATGATTTACTCCAAGAAATTGGTTTTTTCTTTCTCTTTAATCATGAACTAATTGTTCCTTTAGAATCTAAACCTTCGTAGCCATGTAATTATTTTACTCATTTTATTTGGGATAATTTTTAGATTATTTTATGCGATTATATATCTTGAGATTGTTATTGGTTTGAAGAAATTAATTAGTGTAATTCTTCTCGTAAAATAATTTTTTGCGTTACTTGATTTTTTTTCCTTGCTACAATTCTTGTAGTCTTGAGTATGAGGATATATGACTTTTACAACTATATTGTGAGTTTTAGAATTGAATAAGTCATGCTAAGGGTTAGATGGATCATGTCATTCATTTAATCGCAATATGTTTTTTTAGTAAATCGAAGTTTTCTTTTATTAATTTTTTTAGTGAACTCTTTTTTTTTTTTTTTTGGTTCTCCTTAGTGGTTTCATTTTTAGTTATTTTTTTGTTTGATTTTTTTTATCTTATTTACTTTAATTATTATTATTACTATTATTATTATTATTATTATTTGCTTTAAGTTTTCTCTTTTCTTTTATTTGTTTTATTTATGCATGGTTGTTGTTCGCTCCCTCTTGATTTAAAAGCATTTGACCCTGAGATAGAGTGTAAATTTAAGGCACTTAAAGCATAAAGTAAAATTACTAACATTTGTGACATTAAAATGGCTGGAAATCCACGCGCACTATGGGAGTATTTTATTCCTAACACTTAATAACTCACCAATAGGTAATAAACTACTAATTGAGGCTAAGCACTTCGAAGTCAAAGCTTCTACCATTCAAATGTTACCATATTTTAATGGGATTGATTCTGAAAATCCTTATAAGCATATTGATGAGTTTATAGAGATGTACTCAACTTTTAAACTGTCTAATGTTACAGATGATGCCATTAAATTACGCCTTTTTCCTTTTTCTTTGAAAGATAAGGCTAAACATTGATTAAATATATATGAGTGAGTAGGTACATTGGTTGAGATGTCTAAGAATTTCTTAAAAAGTACTTCCCTATGGGTAAACTTATGAGGTTAAGGAGAAAAATCACTACTTTTTTTCAACAAAATAATTAACAATTTCATGAGATTGGAAGAGATTTAAAAAACTTCTTCGTAGTTGCCCGCACCATGAAGTTCCTAGACAACAAGTACAAAGTTCTTATTTAGGATTAGATGAGAAAAATCAACAAATAGTCGATTCATCTTGTGGTGGCACCTTTCTTCATAAAACTGTAGGTGAGGCATAGGATTTGTTTGAAAATTTTAAGTGATAATTCACAACAACACTTCATATCCTCACGAATAGGTACATCTAGGAAAATAGGAAATAGAGGAGGAATGTATGAAGTTTTTCAATCTGTTGGTCTTTCTAGTAAAGTTAATGCATTATCTAAAAAGTTTGATTAACTGTTAGCTTTGAATACATTATCTGCTCATTCTCTTAATGTGCAAAGAGTTTGTGCAATTTTCTCTAGTCCTTCGAATGCTATATGTGATTGTCCTAGTGCTTCACTATTTCCAGATTTTGCATTGGAACAAGTCAATGGAGCTCAAGGATTCTATAGACATAATGATCCATACTCTAACACATACAATCCAGGCTGGAGTGATTTCTCCATGATGCAACAAGGAGGAGAAGGTCAATTAGGCTAGTAACAATATCAACAGAACAATTAATCTGGTATGACTATTCCCATGATTTTAAATTTCAAAGGTATGTACTTCCTCACCCTTCTAAAAGTGTAAATTCTATTTTTGAAGAAAAAGTTTTATCTGATTTGAAAATTTGGAAGCTAAGATCCAAATTTTAGATTCACATACTTAATCTATTATTAAGCTGAAAACTTAAATAGGATCACTAGCTGCTGCAATGAGTAGAAGAGTTGAGGGTAAGCTTCCAGTGATGCAATAGAGAACCCTAGAGCAAATTAGTATCATGAGTAAGGAGAACTTATAAAAGAAAGTGAGCTAAATGAAAATGAAACTGAGAGGATTGATAATGGGGCTAAAATTGAAAACAAGACGGAGAAGGAACTAATTTCCTCTAATTCTAAGACTTTTGAATCATCTCCTATGGCTTCATATAAACCAAAGATTCTTTATCCACAAGCTTTATTGCTACCTCCACATCTTAGAAAGGATAATAAAAAGGGAGATATTTTAGAAACCCTTAAAAAAGTTAATGAATCTTGCACTTTTAGAGGTCATTAAGCAAGTTCCAACTTATGTAAAATTTCTTTAAAAAATATGTACACTTTCAAAAGAAAATCTAAAAGCAATGTTTCTAAGAAAATCTTCGTAACTGAACAGGTGAGCTCCATTTTACAATATAATACTCCACCTAAATATAAAGATCCTGGTATCCCTACTAGGTCTTGTCTTATTAGAGATCATAAAATATGTAAGGCACTCCAGATTTAGGTTCTAGTGTTAGTTTGCTTCCATACTCTGTTTATGAAGAGTTAGGATTGGGAGAATTACAACCAAGTGATATGACCTTACAATTAGCTGATAGGTCTATCAAGGTACCTAGGGGGAGGATAAATGATTTCCTAGTTCAAATAGATAAAGATGTCTTCCTTGTGGACTTCATAATCTTAGTGATATATGCCATATTATATTATATATATTATTTTCATCATTTTACGATGTTTTTAATGTATAAAATGTATAATTTACACCATTTATCTCTATTCTAATGTTAGGTGCTTCTCGATGAAGAAAACAAAGAATAAGAGTGAAAACGGGCAAAAATGGAGTGAGAATGGAGAAAACGGAAGCTACCGACACCAAGGAAAAGGACCTACTGCCGACGGTAGACCAACCTACCGCACGCAATAGGTCCAGGGGCCAAAAGAAGCCTTCTAGTAGAAGCCTACCGCACGTGGTAGGTCCCGAGCACTTCAGCAAATCTGGAACAGAACCCCACCATGGTGGTAGGGCTCGACCCACTGGACGAGGTAAGTGTCGTTAGCAAAGCAGTTAATGCATTTTCAGCTATTTTTATGTGATTTTTCCCCAATTTTCATCATTCAACAGTTTCTAGGTTCGACAGCAGGAATGAGGGGCGAACTTTGGCAAGAAAAACCTTCTCAATTCCTCTTCAATTAGGTAGATTCTCCATAATTAACATCAAATTGAAGCTCTTGGGTGAAGATTGAAGAAATTATACGGAGAAATTTAGGGTTTCATCAAGCGAATCAAGAGACAAACTTGAGTGGCTTACGGAACCGTGGATTCAACCTTTCTCCAGCCTAAGCCTTCTTTTCTTTTGCTAATTATGAATTCTATTGTTGAATTGAATATCGTTAGGATGTTTATTAGCTAATTTTTCATTGTTTGAATTAAGGGTTGAACCCTAACTTTCGGATGAGATGAATTTTGATTGAATTTCATGGAATTGATGTTTATTTTGTTGTTAGTTGTTGTTCGATTACGTTTTCATGATAATTGATGTGTGCGGAATTGATTATTTTGCAAGATTGGTTGAAATAAAAGAATTAAAAAAAAAAAAAGAAGACCAATTTAGGGAACTAATTGAAAAATAAAAGTTGGCAATTGAATAGAGATATTCTTTGCACTTTTAAGTTATTAGATCACTAAAGTGTAATTGCATTCATAATCAGTTAGGGAGAGAAGAGATTCTCCTCTAAAGGTTAGTGAGTAGAGTGGCCTTCACCTAGAAATAGGGGTTGCCCGATTTTCTTGTGACAATCCAACCTTAGTTTTCAATCATCGTTTTTTGAGTTTTTCAATTGAAATAGTTAACAAAAGTTAGGGGGATTCCTTCATCCAAATTATTTTCCTAAAATTTAATACCTTTTAATTGTTGCTTTGATTTAATTGTTTTTAGTAGTTTTGAAAATAATTTCTCGAAGAAATCAATTTCTTAGACTAAATATTAGTTAAGACAGTGAGTATTTGAGCTTTCTTGTTTCCTGAGTTCGACAACTTGGGTGTATCTCTAAAACTATAGTGATAGTTACACTTTCCTGTTGCATTCGTTTTAGTTATACCCCATAAGGAACATCACTTAGATATGGAACCTGGTAGACTTTCTAAGAGTCTTATTCCCGTTATTCTAGGTCGTTCTTTCTGAGCTACTGCTGATGCCACTATTAATAGTAGAATTGGGGTTGTGGATGTATATGTGATAAATATGAGGGTTAATTAAATATTTTCAAAACTTTTTCACAACCTTCTGTAGAAGATGATTCGGATTGCTATTTGGTAGATGTAATTAATGAATTAATGGAAGAAACTCTACCTTTAATTTGTTCTAAAGAATCTTATTCTGTTGAGAAAAAAAAACCTAATGTACATTGAGGATGTTAAGTGTAATCTTGCTCGCATTGCTCAATTAGAATTTTTTCTTGGATTGTGAATCATGAGCTTAATATGATAGAAATAGATCCTGGATAAACAAAAAATGATTAGAGAGTCTGGTTAAAGACTTTAAATTTAGTGCTTTTGGGAGGCAACCCAAAGTTTATTTTGTTTCATTTTTTTATTTTTTGACTTTCCCAACCTTTTCGTTTTTATTTTTTTATCTAATTTTATTGGTAGAAAGGTATGGAGTGTTTATTTTGTAGGGTAATTAGGCGACTTATCATTATCATAGAGATTACAGAGATGATCTACTACTCTTACGGACATGCATTAACATTGCATTTTCTACCAGGTTGTGTTATTCTTTTTTTTTTTTCCTCTTCCTTGTCCTTGGTACTCTTTTATCATATTACGAAGAATGTACGGTACGTTGGGGAGAAGATTCTTTTATTTTTGTGCAAATTTTTTCGTTTCTCTTATGATGTTAGTTCAGTTTATAAATTTTGTTGGATTTTCTTTTTTGGCATTATTTTAAGAAAAAACAAGAATATGATTTCACTTGTGAGAATTGTTCTTGTTGAGTTCTTTCAAAAATGTCGTGAATAAGTTGAGAAAAGTGATTGTTTTCTTGTTTTTAATTTTGAGTGATAAGCTTATGTTCTATATCTGTTATAACTTTTGCACAACTTTCACTTGAGCACATGGGTCATAAGTATTTAATAAATCCTTTTACATCATTTTTGAGTTGCATAGAGTTGATAAATCTCTTCCCTACATTATAGAACGAACTTGAGTACCTCTCGAGGCGAAATAGAAAGGTTTCGCTTATTTGACTCAGAGACAGTGGTCATAGGCCTTCTTTGAATTGTTTGTATCTTTTAAGCTTACCATGTTTCATATTTTTACCATCTTACCCTTTTGAGCCTTAAATGTTATTTTCTTTCTTTAAACTACTTAAATATTAATCCTTAATCTTGTAAAGAGTTTAATGCAAACTTTTAATTTGTGCTTCTTTAGGGGTTGATGTTTTGTGTTATAGAAGGAAAATAAGTGATTTTGATAATATATATATTTGACTTGTTGTGATGAAAAAAAAAAAGAAAAAAATGTGTTGAGCTGAAAAATAAAAAGTTGACATATGCTTGTTACAAGTCATAAGGTGCAACGAAAAAAAAAAAGATTCAAAAGGTCCGAATTTGTGAATATGAGAAAAAGAATGGCCTTAAATGATAAAACACTATAAGAATCCAACATATGACTAACCGACAAATCGGTTGGTAATAGGCAGTTACCGATCGATTACCACCTGATATAGTCAGTCGGCGATATTTGATCGGTAACGAAGTCCGACGGAATAAAAAGTCGGTCGATAGTTGTTACCTATCAAATTTTAAGAGTTACTGACTGAAAAGTCGTAACTTAATTTTTCTGAATTAAAATAATCAATCTGAAAAATAAATTATCGACCAATGTTTTACACTTACTGACTGATATTTCGGCCAATATATCTTAATTACTGACCGAAATTCGATCGATATATCTTAATTAATGACCAAAATTTGATCGGTAACTTTATTTATTTTATTTTTTAATAAGTAGTTATCAACTGATTTTCAGTCGATGTTGGTCAGTAACTATTTAATTTTTTTAATATTTTATTTATAATTATAATAATCCACCTAAATTAGAAACCTACAACAACAACAAATAATACAAAACGAATACAATCAATGTATAATCTACATCCAGTATGATAACAAACAAAATAACATAAACGTCTAGAATACATAATATATAAATATCAAATACAAACATAAACAAGTCTAGAATACATAATATATAAATATCAACTACAAAACTAAATATGTAATGAAACGAATACTCTAAGTATACAAATGCAAAACTATGTAATATATGAAACAAATAAGTACTAAAGTACGAAAGAGATAAGTATACTACATAGGTAGAGGTGGGCTAGAGGAGGAGGGAGGACCGTTCGGTGGCTGAGATGCAGCGTCATCCGTCAGAGGGAAAGGAGAAAATTGAGTAGGTATCGAATCCAACTGCACACCACACTAAGAGGCGAACGAGGTCAAGAAGCAAGTAAACTTGTCCTGTGCCTATTGTATATATCCCTACAAACTCTTCTCCCTCTCGATGCAGGACTAGTGGGCAGCCGCAGAAGATAACTACGGAATTGATGACGAGCTGCTGCTGCCTCCCCATTGCTGGCGGTGATGGCTACAGATTATGAGCGAAAACCATAGACATGGCCTTTTTTATGCCATCGGCAACCTTGAACATCAACTACTCGTCAGTCGGCATAGGTGAGCCAGTTTCAATATGAAGGCATTTCGCGTTTGCCTTTAGCTCCTGATATTTGGCCTATAAGAAAGACATTAATAAGTTATTGTTAATATAACTTTAAACTAAAACTATAAACTTACACAAAACTCGTCAGATCACGTGTCGACCAGCTGTCCCTTTTGCTGATGGAGTAGGACGTATAACTCTGATTATGCAAATGCCTCGCCCATTTTCTCCCACTGCAAACATTTAAAGGATAAATGAGATTTCAAATGTTAAGAAAGTTAAAAAGAACTATAAGTTATAAAAAAATATTTTTTAAGTTAAAAAAATATAATAATTAAATATGAAAACGATGTAATTGACTTACCCACTCAATGAATGACTTAGACCTGCCGGTTTGCTTGTCGGGCCCCTCCACCATGCCCCTATAGATATTTCCTTTGTGCCGCCTCCGCTTCTTCTTGTAAGCATCTGAGCCCCATATATCACAGAGACGCGTGTACTGTGTGGTAGTCATCAAATTTGGGCTGATACCCATCTGCTTGAACCTCTACATCAAGTCCTTGTAACGTAATGAGGCCCATTTCTCCCAAGCACCCATATGGCACGCTTATGTATCGAGTCCCATCGATCTGTAGCAACACATACTTTGTTAATGAATATAAGTTTATATATTTAAAAGTTCCTATAATGACTATTATTTAAACACTTACCCCGAACTCTGTATATCATATGTTCTTTATTCTGTCCGGTATCTTCCAAAACTGACAAGAGCCTCAACAAAGTGTTCCTTGATGATTTCAGTAGTTAACTTTGTACGGGCCGGTTACTTGTTGAAGCTGTGCAAATGTTAAAAAAAAGTGACATTAATCAACCAAATATAATCAAATTGCAACACAAAACTTAAGAGTTTAAGAAACAAATAGTGGCATTTAAGTTTTGAAAAATTGTTGACAAAGTTTCGCCTATGAAATTAACAATTCCCACGCGCAGAAAACAACCACACAGAGCAATTCAATATATAACAAAGTTTTAAGAGTCCGACTCCCCTATTAAGTTTGAAGATAACAATTTCATTAGCAATACCAATATATAAAACAACAATTCCATAAAAACAGTTTAAAAAGACAACAATTCCATACTCATAAAGGAACGTCTAACATCCACTCATACCATAAATTATCTATTTGAACTCTTTTTTGTCCACAAGTTATATAATGATCTATTTTGGCTACGACATGTACCTGTCAGCAGTTGGTAAGATAAGAATGCGAGAGTCAATAACACCCTACGCAGATAGTGCTAGTGGACGTGCTGATGATAGTAGGACAGGCCTCGATGATGTCCCCACAGCATATGATGAAGAAGAAGGAGTAGAAATGAGCATCGAACTCGATTATGGCAGCTGCGGAATGGAGTCAAGGCGCCGGAGGTGTAGATGTCACAGATGGAGAAGCAAACGTTCCCAGAGGAATAGAAGCCGACACCGCAGGAGTAGACATCTTCAAGTGAGCCATGTTCTTCTTATCCACGTACCATCTGTAATATAAAAGATAAAACAATTTTAAAAAGTTACTTAAAAAGAAAGTTATTTAAAGTCACATAACGGTAAAAAGAAACAAACAAGTTATTTAGAAATAAAGTTACTTAAACATCAATTAAGAGAAAAAGAAACAAAGAATGCTATTTAGAAATAAAGTTACGTAAACATAAATTAAGAGAAAAAGAAAAAAACAAGTTAGTTTAAAATAAAACAAGTTACCAGTTATACATTCTATGTTTTGGAATAGGGCTCCGATTGAAACTCTTCCTCTTCCTCTTCTTCATTGGACTCCTATTAGACCTCTTCTTCATCTTCGTTATTTTCATCTTTATCCAATATGCAATTCCTCCCACGAATGTCTACCGATTCTAACTCGCTCGACTCATGAATGAGAGTTCTAATGTCTTGAACATCAACATCTATTCTTGAAGTCTTAGCAATATCATTGTCTTCTTGAAATGGAACGTACACTAGAAGTACATCTAAAATATAAGGTCTTAATTTCATTACAGCCCACTAATCACTTTTCTGTCATTTAGTAGTAGGGTATGAGACGTAAGTCACTAGTTTGGCCTGTTGGGATAAAATGAAAGGATCATACCCCCAACATATTTGTTTTTAATGTGCAGCTCCACAAGTTTATATTTATCATGAACCTTGAGACCTCAATTTAAATGTGAATCAAAGTAATCACACTTGAAAAGCACGTCCTCTTGACTTGGTCTTCCCGAGTATTATACCTTAATTATCTCATTTAAAGTCCAATGATAATCACCTTTTACCTGTACACCACAATTATAAATAAGACTACCGGAACCTCATTTCTATGATGAAATCTAAACCTGTTAACAAAATATCCATTACACTATTTCATACGTTTAGACGGACACCATGATAAGCAGTTAAGGCATTTGCTACTGCTTGCATTCACAGGTTTGAGCATCTGAATAAAAGAATTAACATTTGTTTAGTTCACACACAATTAAACCTATATTATGAAAATTCACCTAACTTTAAACTTACTTCTTTCCCAAACCACATTCAGAACTCTTCACTGATTCTCGTCTGTAAGTCACTTTCTGTTAAACTTGGAAAATGCATCCTCAATTCCGTTGTGTACTTCTATAAGTAATTAATATATTTAACATATAACTAATCATATGTTTTCATTTGCAAGTAAAAATCTTGTTACATAATAAGTAACAGGACTAACTTACATAATTTATGGTCCTTCTTCATCACAGTTCAATAGGAAGTAGTTCGTTGTTGCCACATATTCTTTATCATCCAAATATCTTGTCGCCGTCTTACCGTAGACCTTTCCTTATCCATTGCAAATTGAAAGACCCGATTCTCAAACTTTAGATTGATCAACCTCATCATTTCTTGGTGGATCTCTGGCCTGGGTTGATAAATGAGATTCGAAGTATTAGCAATAAAATGTGGAAGCCTCTTCAACCAAATAAGCATTGCACATCGAACCCCCATCCTTATCCTTATTCTTAATTTTCTTCTTTAGATGGTTCAAGTACTTATCGAACGGATACATCCATTTGTGCTGAACCGGACCACATACCCTAGCCTCATAAAGAAAATGATCCATTAAATGCTTCATAAAGTCGAAGAACGAAGGAGAAAAATTATTTCTAACTCACACAACAACACAATAATATTACTCTCCAATTCATGCATGTGCGCAACACTTAATTTAGGAGAACACAAGTCTCTATAAAACAAACTCAATTCTGCCAAGTCACTCCATATCTTGTTCAGAAGTATCACTTTGAGAGCAATATGAATCAATCGCTCAATACACACGTAGCAATCATGACTTTTCATTCCGACATTCTTAACTCCTTCAAATTAATACATCTGCTCAAATTAGAGGAATATCCATCTAGTAGTTTTAGGTTCTTCAGCCGCTCAAGTATGTCTTTCCTTTGTTTTTTGTCAAAGTGTAACTCACGCGTTTGGTTTTGCAAAACCGTTGAGATTTAGTTCAAGCCGATTACAATATCTTTGAATATCTTCCCTAGACTTCACGTTATCCTTCGTCTTCCCTTTCACATCCACAATTGTGTTAAAATCATTATCAAAGACATTATTCTCATTATGCATTATGCCAAGATTGTGGCGAACTAGAAGAGTATGCTAACATGGAAGATCCTAAAAGATACTACACCTTATCCAATTGTGAGATTGTTTTCTGCCATCTTCCTTAACCCATCTTAGTTCTGGTTTCTGTAATCTTTGGCATGTCTTAAACCGTTTTCCACAACTGATCTCCACTAAGATGACGTGGCAGCTGAGAATAATCTTTTCCTCTGCCCTTCTTGGATGACATCGAATCTCTCCGAAAGGGATGATTCGAACGAAGAAAATAGCAATGACAATCAAATTGCGATTGCTTTCTCCCACTTTGTAGTCTAAATAACTTTGTTTTTTCCATGCAATAAGGACAAGCCAATGCGCCAACAGTACTCCAACCAAACAACATCCTGAATGTAGGAAAGTCACTAAGAGTCCATAAAAGGGCATCCTCATATTAAAGTTCTGTTGCTTCGAAATATCATATGTGTTAACTCCATGCAACCATAATTGGTTCAATTCTTCTATCAATAGTTGCAATAAAAATCTAATTTACATTTTGGATTCTGAGGGTCCAGAATAATATATGTCAAGAACATTACCAGAGTTTTTAAGCACATCCAAGGAGGTAAGTTGTACAGTGTAACAATCACTGGCCAAGAAGAATACTGCTTTCCAGACATCCCAAACGATGAGAAACCGTCAGTAAACAATCCAAAATCTTATATTCCTTGCTTTGGAAGCAAGTCCAGGATGAGTATTATTCAAATGCTTCCAAGATCCATCCCTAGGATGACTCATCATATTCGGCTCAGGTACGCTTTTTAAGTGCCATCTTATATGCTCAGCCGTTCTTTAAGAAGCATACAACTTCTGCAATCTAGGAGTTAGCGGAAAATAATACATGTTCTTGTACAAAATATTTTTGGACTTCTTCTTATTTTTCTTTCTTCTCATGTAACGGTCATGGCTACAAAACTTACACTGACATGTTTGGGCATCCTCTTTCTAATACAACATACATCCGTTAACAAATACATCAATCATTTGCACTGGCATATTCAAACCGGAAACTAATTTTTTCATTGGTACCAATCATCCAACACCTATATTGCCTTCGGAGAGTACATCTTTCAAGAATTGTACTATTGATCAAAGCAACTTTTAGAAATGTTGTTTTCTTACTTGATGTTCAACAACCTCGCTATCGCGGACAATTGTGAATACTTTGTACACACTTCATAATAAAAGTGTATCAACAGATTTCAGTGTGTCATAAAACTGTTAAGTCTCAGGATTAGATGCCTCCTCATAATCGTAGTACGCTGCATCAGGTTCAAAATCTATACTAGCCGCACAAAAATACCATCCCGGTAAGTATTGCTTTCAACATTTCTTGTAACACTACCTTCCCCAACAATCGGTCAGTAACCCCACGACGATTCTCCATGCACACTCCAATTATAATAATAAGGTAAAAACCCTGATTTATAAAGATACAACTTCATATCATCCTCTTTAAGATACCTTTTGTTCTTGCACTTTGCACACGGACACCGTAACTCGTTAGATGTACCAAGACCGTAATTAAGACACCAATTTAGAAAACGCTTCACACCTAGTTTAAATTCACTACTAATCCCTATTAATTCAGGCACAGTCTTTCTATACACCCAACTACGATCCTCCTCCATAACTTTACAAAACAAAATACATTCATTTTAATATAAGAATGTATAAGTACAACACTTATAGATGAAGAGTCTATAAGTTAGAATTCATTCCTTATTAAGTCTTACGTTTAAATTGTTTAAATTTGATTTGTGAAATATTTAGAATTTAAATAAGATTAGCAGTACTTTATTGTTTACAACCTAAAAGATCAAATAGTAGATTTTAAGAAAGAAAGAGTTTAAATAGATTATGTTTTAAAACATTTCGATAAAGTTCCCTTATAAAATGAACAATTACTGGGCACAATAGCCACGCAAGACACCAATCACACATAAAAAAACAAAACTAACAAATTTTTAACAGTCCAGTCTCCGCCATAATATAAGAAATTTGATTAACTCATTTAGTTAAACTAATCATTATTATAGTTAAAATGATAATGATATATTATCAAGGGATATGTATATAAGAAAGCGAAATAAAATTTCATGGGTTTTATGGAAATTCACTATAATGATCCATGAACAATTTAAGGGTTTTAAGTTTAAACTTAGAGATTAAGAATTTAAGGGATTTAAGTTTACGCTCAGAGATTAAGAGTCTAAAATTTAATTTTTTTAAAAAATTTGACAGAATTTCCCCTATAAAATGAACAATTTCTAGGCACAATAGCCACACAATAAACCTGTAAGCCCTAAGGGCATATTTGTTTAAAGTGTTTTGATTATGATTAACTTTTTCTTTGTGATAATAGAAGCAGTTTTGTAAGAAGAACAAAAGATGCACAAAAAGAGTCTCAAGGATGATGTACAAAGAAGCAAAAGATCATTCAAGATTACAAGACTTATTGAAGATAAGTGATCAAGTAAAAGACCTTGAAGACTAGAAGAATGGTTAGGGATAGCTTTATAATGTATTTACGTAAAACTCCCTAACTTGTTTCTTTGATTTTTGATCATTTATGTTAGCTCCTTAGAAGAAAAACTTTTGAGAAATTATCCTTGAAAAACTAAGTGTTCTTGATAAAGCTTTGAGGATTTAAAGTTGTTATATGTTTTATAAGCTTTTGCATCAAGAATACATGTTTTGAAAGTAAAGGAAAATTTGTGTTTCACAAATATTTCACTAAGTCTAGAAAATAGAAAAATAGGTCATCCAATTCTTAAAAACGGTCGTCCAAATTGTTTTTGAAGACTCATAAAATTGGTCATTTGATTTGAAAAATCAGACGTCTAAATTTCTTAAAACTTTTAAAGAAATTGGTCATCCTATTTTTGTCATTTACTAAAATCAGTCATCCTACTTTTTGTTCCCAAAATATCGGACGGCCTATTTTAAAAATTGGACGTCCAAATTTCTTAATCCTTTTAAAGAAATCGATCATCCTATTTTTGTCCTTTACAAAATCGATCATCCTATTTTTTGTTCCCCAAAAAAATCAGACGACCTATTTAAAAAAAATGGGACATCCAGTTTCTGTTTTCTCTATTAAAAAAAAAAAAATGACCGTTGCTGTTGTACGATTAGTTTTTTACCTTTACTTATAAAAGGGCTTTTGATCAGCCATAAATGTTTTTGTTGTTGAAGAAGTTTTATTGAACAAATTTAAGAGCAATAAAGGGTAAATTTTCTATCTTCTATAAAATTCAAAAGAAAAAATTCTTGGAGCTATATTGTTTGATCATTCTTAAAAAAAAAAAAAAAGAAAGGAAGCTTGTAGAATCAGTTCACAGAGTTGTATTCTGTTCATTTCAAGCTTCTTTGGTAATATTATTCCATCTCTACTCTCTTATCTTATATTTTGATCAAAGGTTTTGTGAAAACCCTTTGGGTGATCCTTTGATATTTTGTTATCTTGTATCGATTTGTGATCTTTGAGCTTCATGTGTAAAACTCTTGAAGGGTGATCCTCTTTTGTGGTGTTTTTTGTAAAAAGCTTATGATTTGTGGATTGTGAAATTCTTCAGTTAAGTCTCAAGGTAGTGGATGTAGCTCTATTGAGAGAGTGAACCACTATAAATTCTTTGTCTGTCTCTTTGTGTTTTTTCTTGTTGCCTCTATATTTATTGTTTGAACATTCTTTATAAAAGAGATTTTGTTTGGTTAGGAATTTTAGTAAAAAGAGTTATTAAATTCTTTTTCAAACAAAATCAGAGGTTCTATATTTTAATTTTGCAAATATTTTTTAATTAGCCGAAAACCTTTTTCACTCCCCCTCTAAGGTTTTTCAAAACCCACAACACAAACACAAACAAATGTAACAAAATTTTTAAGAGTCCAGGCTCTCCTATAATATATAATATAAACATATAATTATTGTTTTAAGAGTCCGGGCTCCCCCATAAAGAAAAGAAATTATCCATAATAAAAACAAAATAACTATATATTTAAGAGTCAAGGCTTCCCCATAATAATGATAAAGAAAGAAAATGTAATTACATAATACATGCCTCTATCGAAAGAATACGCGACTCTAAGTCTTGAAAATATGCCTAAAACAAAGATATACAAAAATACTTCTGTAGTATGCTTTCTTCTATAAAGTAAGAAAAATACAAAAAATACAAGATACACAATATGCACAATGTATAAAAGATTGACAAATAAAAATAGCTAAGTTCCATACCTATAATATCACTTTTACAAGTAAATCCACTTAATACAAAATTTCAAGTTTAAACTTCTTTTTTACAAACAATCAATGGTTTACAAAGCATAAGAATGTTTATAAACTGGATGAAACTTAGCCGAGGTTCTTGATTAGTACAATTTATACATTTTCTGGGATTCTTTTACAAACTTCTGTGAATTGAAATCCTTAATTGAGACAAGTGTACATTTTGAAGAACTAAATTAAAATTTGTTCTAGAATGACCGGCTCAATTTAGATAGTGGTTTAATTTGAATTTTGTATATTCCTTCTACTTTAGTTTCATAAAATTTCCTTTAGTTTGAAATCTCTTTAAATTTGAACACATTTAAATCATACTTATAAGTTAGTTAAGAACATTAAAATTAAATATAAAAACCCTTTCCAAAAAAGGTGAATATATATTAAAACTAAAATATGATAATTACTCTTTTTCTTAATTAAGATTCTCGTTTCACTTTTTTTGCTTCACATTTAATGATTAAAATCAGCAAAATTTAATCAAATCTAAAAAATGAAATAATAAACTAATTTTTCTCCAAATTTTAATGTTAAATCCCAAATCCTCTCTGTATCTTTCAAAAAATCCCAAAAAAAAAAAAAAAAACCATAATCAAATTAATCTCAGTTGGGCTTCATTATGCCTATTTTATTAAATTGTAAAAAATTAACATTTTTAATACCTATAAACATAACTATTATTACTTAACTTCTCAAAAAAATATTTAACAAAATAAAATATAAATTTAACTGAATAAATGAAAGAAATTAAAGAAAATAAATTTTGTAATATAGTTTGACGGGTAATGCATTTTTGGACAAAAAATACAGTACCATTAGAGATGATGCCTTAGCTAAAAGTACATCTTTTGTTCAATGATTTTAACCAAAATTGGATAAAATCATCCACCATTTGCAATGTTATTTCTCAGCGAACAAACAGACTGAGGTGATATATCTTGTTTTAAAAATTAAACGGGATAGGAAATCCTACAACTACAGCGCAAGGCAAGTGGACCTCAAACTTGTAGAAATGGGTTCACCCCGAGTGTCGATCTTCTCGAGGATGGCAAGACTCAACTACTCAATCGTTCACTTAATGTTTAGCCTTAACAATGTGGTGGAAATGAACGTGAACTGAAAGAACAATAAACACAAGCATCAACTACCAAAAGGGAAACAAATATAAATCATGAGTTTGGATCTCAGGATCCCCTAACCTTGTTACTACCAAAAGGGAAACTGCCTGTGATGTGCGGAACTTATTGGCGGTCTGCCTCTTCTTTTGTTACCAAGGCACCTACCACAATCGATAAGCTGGCCTACCGTCAGCGGTAGGCTGCTAATTGTCACTGCTAACTGTTACCATTTTGAATCGCTTTTGCTCCATTTCAAGCCGTTTTCGTTCATTCTTCTTTGTATTTCATTCGACAAGCACCTACGACACAAATGGGAGATATTAGGCTCAATTGTATACTTTATATCTTAAAATGACGAAAAAACGATGAAAATAATATACAAAATAATAGCCAAAATAACAAATATCAAATACCCCCACACTTAAGTTTTGCTTGCTCTCAAGCAACATAACTAAACAGAAGGAACGAAAAGTTCAAAAAGCTTTTCCAAATATAGAGTTCACTAAAAATGGAAAATACATTAGTCTTAAGTAATTTAGAAAAATGGAAAACAAAAGATGTCAAGAACAGCAATACCAAAGAAATAACAGAAAAACACAAGCGAAGGGAAAACGAAACTAAAAATGAACGATGTCACGTCAAAAGAATCTTCAACCACTCAACCACCAAGACAAAACGGAAGAACTAGCATGAGGTACACTTAGTCTACCGCACTTACAAATAAACAATACATGCCAATGGTGTGTGTGTGTTCTGTTCATGCTATTTCATTGAACTTAAGGAATGTTAAGTAATTAACGAAGTGAGATCCTTCAAAAAACAATGCACCACAATCCAATATTTCTCTGGTTGTCATTCATTCCAAGTCCTATTCTAAGTCGTTCCCGGATTAGGTAGGACTTTTTGACTTGCAATGTCGGGCTTGGGACATAAAAGGTACCGAACGAAGGTAACTGGAGACAAGAACAAATGGGACAAAGCCAACGTAACCGAAGGGACAAAAATGGCAAAATTAAGGAATAATATTCTAGTTGCCGTTCGCTCTTCTCACTCACCCTTGAATAACCTACAGTTTCTCTCACACACCTCACCCAACACATTATAATATTCAATCCTTTGACAAGAGAGAGACTAGTGTCGTTTATTTTTTCACGACCACATTACATAAGAATGAAAGTAATATTTTTTTCTTTTTTTTCTTATTATTATTTTTCTCTTTTTTTCATTTGTTTCTTTCTTCTCTTCTTCTTTATTTTTCTTTCTCATGAACAAAACAAAACACTCTTCTCTCTTGTTTTTTCTTTCTCTCAACAATTTGTACCAAAAAGTGAAATACTTAAACTACCCCCTCTTTACATAAAATTTTTTTCTTTTCTTCCCTCTTTCACCCCCACACTTCTATTACTTTCACTCAAAAATAGCTAAGCATGTTATTCCTACATTGGCTCCATGAAATGAGGTTGAATTTCATGTGAGTTTAAAAAAAAGACGAAGAATTGAAGGGAGTAAAACTCTTGGAATGAAGGCAGAAATAAGGGAGCTAGGGGTTAATTTCAAACACCGGTAGGAAAATCAAAAGCTCAAGCAGTACAATGAAGGCATGAGACTATCATTTCCGGGCTTAACTCAGACTAGATTTTTCACTCCAAAGAACAAAGAAACACACGGATGTATGAACGAATATCCAAGGATTTTCACTAGATTAATTTCCAAGAATTCCTAGGTTTCTACTACTAACAACACTCACAGATGCACGAAAACCACCAACATGTACGAATATTATGCAAACAAGGTTTTCCAAATGACCAAGTGCTATGCTCTTTCGAAAAATCCCGACAATGTCGTGATCTAGAATTCTACTCAAAGTGGTAAAAAGAAAGATAAAGGAAAATATTTTTGGTTTTTTTCAAATGGAAGGACAAAGATGACTAATAAAAACTTTTAAATTTTCAAATTATTTGATTTTTTTTTTTTTTGGAATTCTCATAAGGAAAACGAAGAAGGACAGTAAAAAGGCAAAAAGACAAAATTACCTCCCACACTTAAAACCATATTGTCCTCAATGTGGGGGCCAGACTCACAAACAAAACAAATAAAAACATACATGAGAGGCGGTTCCGTAGATAATAAAATAGTAAAGCACAAGGGAAGCCATCCCCACACAAACAAATGAAAAAAAGCATAGAGGGAAAAAGCAGGAAAAATAAAAAAAAAAACAACAAAACTAGAACATCCAAATAAATAAACAAAGAAATAAAGAAAAATAAAATAAAATGAAAGGAGAGAAAAGAAAAATTCCCTATTGAGGCCCAACGTCTGCAGCCACCAATGCTGCTTCCCTGATCGGGCATGAACTTACTACAAGGCAGGCCAGCATCACCTCCTGTCTACCGATGGAGGCCCTCTGGTGAGCCAGCTCGTCCGCATACCGGTGAGTAGACTCCACAATCTCGAGCAACTCCTACCCATGGACCTCCTGAGTGACACAAAGCTGCTCGAAGGAAACCCGCATCTCAGTCTGAAAAGCTGCCATGGAGACAGTGAAGGGTTCATCCTCTCTAGAGAATCATAGGACTCAACGTCCTCACTCCCTTCATCCTCATTGGGCTACGAAGAGGACTCTCCTATGCCAGTCTGCATGGTCTTTCTATAGACCAAAACTAGCCAGTCGCGCTCCTGCTGCCTATCCTCCTCAAATGGATGAATCCATTCTTTCTTCTTTTCGGCTTAGTAGTAGCCGCAGTTGTTGAATGTGTTGAAAGTGATTACTTGCGACACTCATGTAGACAACTTTCTCTCCCTTGTAAAATTAACTTAAATGTAGCAAAAACCTTAGAAAGAATAAGAGGGTATCGATACACACGCTTTTTAGTAGTATCGCAACTTGTGTTGCACATCATGTGTATCATTAAGGAAGCAAGAGAAAAAAGGGATTTATCGGGGATTTTAGAGAGCATGTACATATCAATAATGCAGACTTCACTTTGTCCGCCCCTCTTGTTGGACCATGGACCAGGTTGTGCCCAAAAAAATAAGTGATGTACGGTGAAAAAGGTAACAAAAGTCACCCGCATAGAGTATCCGACGTGACCGTATGTCTAAGCGTGACAAACTCACTTCGAATTCCAAGCGGGATCCTCATATATAGTTTTCTTATTAGAGTCCATGTGACTGTGTTCCCTGCATCTCGAATCCTAATGATGGATGCGAGATGCTCCTTTTCAAGGACAATCCGAACCATTTTTACTTCAGAAATAATGGCGGGGAGATCCTTGTTCGTTTTATGAGACATATTCGCATATTTTTTATAAATTTAAGAACAAGGTCAAGATAATAATCTCCCAAAATACAGAGCAAAAGAACCCAACCCAAACCCCGAAAAAGATTTTCCAATTTAAAATGTTCGGTTACCTCTTCATCGAAAGATTTTTCAACAATCATTCTAAGCAACTCTCTTTCAGCTACAATTGTACGGTCCACAATCGTGAGAGCTCCAGAAAAGATAAAATATCAGGAGTAGAAGGGTGGGCTGTTAGGTTTTCTACCCAAGCCCTCTTTGGTTTTGATTTTGAAGTAGAAGTTGCTTTTTTAGGGGCCATTTTGAAAACAAGAGAGTGAAAAGCAAAAAAGGGAAAACAAAGGAAAAATGAAGGTAGAAAGGAAAACAAACAGAATACCAAAAAACATAACAGTCTTCCCACATAGAAGAAATCAACAGCACCAACACAAGAAGAACTAAAGAACACAAAAAAAAAAAAAAAAGAGAGAGATAAACAGTTATCGTAGCCCGTGTGTGCTTTAGCTAACTAAGTCGTCCGTGGGTGCTAACTGTGAACAAGTAACCAAAACAGTAAATTTCAATGAAGAGAATTCTAAAATAACAAAGCATATAAACACAAACTCAAACTAACTCTTAGCAATAAAACTGAAAATCAAAATACTGAAACTCATAAAAGTAAGAAGGATCAAGAAAAAGCCTGCGGTTGTTTGAGCAAACAACCCAAGTTGCTAATGGCAACGCTTTCTTTTTGTCTTAGATTATTTGATCGCCGAAGTCGCCGGAAAGTGGTCAGAAGTCCGCCAGAAAAACTCTTTATGCAAAGTTCCTGCAATTTATTTGTTAGACATCAAGAATACACACAAAATATTAGTAATTACTCAAAATTGCACAAAAAGGAACTAGAAAAGAGAAATTTAAGAAGAATAACAAAAGAAGCAAAGTGAAGAACTTCCAAAATAAGGGGAAGAAAAATGGAAACTTTTAAGAAGGAATTGGTTTTGGAAGAAAATGTGGTAGTATAGAATTTTGTGGTGGAGAGGTGAAGGTGGAGAAAATTTGAAGGAATAGAAGAAGAAGAAGAAGAAGAAGAAGAAGAAGAAGAAGAACTAGAGAGAGAAAGAAAACAAACCCAAAGGAGGGAAAGGGCTTCCAGAGTTGTCGCCGAACTGGAGAAGAACTCCTCGGAAATTGGTGTTTGAGAGAGAGAGAACCGAGAGGGGTGGAATGGAGGAGCATTTGGAGTTTGGAAGAGGGAAAAGAGAAAGAACTTTGGGCTTTTGGAGGGGACAAAAGAGGGAAAATTGCAGAAATTTACAATTGATAGCTGGAAAATATGGTCAAAACGGGTCGACCGATCCAATTCGCCCTTGGATAACTGACCCGCAGCCTTACTTGAGACCTACCGGCGATGGTAGGTGGAGACCTACCGACAACGTAGGTGGAGACCTACCGTTAGAAGCGTCAAGAAATACCAGCAACCAACCGCGGCCGGTAGGCTACTCTAACATCCACGGTAGGGTTCTGCCCAGTTGCTATTTTTCTTCTTTTTGGCACATTTGCGCCCTGTTTCTTCACCTGTCAGTCTAGGTCTCAAACTCCACATAGAAACGTTTCCAACAGGCAATCAACTCTCCAAAGTACCTTATACAAAGATCAAACAACCGATTAAACTACAAAACCACATTAAACACATTACAACAACAATTTTACAAGGAATACTCCCTATTTAGGTGCTAAAAGCACCTCCCCAAACACGAACATTCGGGTCCACCTTGGCCTTTGCCTCTCTACTTTGCCAAACCGGCACAGACTTCATGAACTTTGCCTTAACCTTCGAAGGCGAAGTCTTCCTTCCTCATCCTTCTTTGGCTGTTCTTTTCCTTTTGTTGGTACTTTTTCCTGCACATGCACAGACACTTCATCATCATCACTGTGATTTATTATGCACACCGTGTCTTGCACTATGGATGATAGACTTGGGAGTAAAGGGAACTTAAACATGACCTCATTCCCCTCGACCCTAATCACTAGTTTCCCCCTTTCCATATCAATTAGTGCCCTCGAAGTAAGAAGAAAAGAGCGATCCAAAATTATAGGAAACTTAACTTCCTCATCCATATCTAAAACTATAAAATCGACATGGAATACCAAATCCTTAACTTTCACCAACACATCCTCAATTACCTCTTTCGGATGTCTGACACTCCTATCTGCAAAATTTGTAGACATCCTCACAGGCCTTGGGGTACCTAAACCTAGACACTCACACAAAGAAGAAGAAATCACATTTATACTGGCGCCTAAGTCCGCTAACGCCCTATCCATATGCAAACTACCAACAGTAAAGGGAAAAGAAAAATTCCTTGCATGAAGTTTCTGAGGTAGCATAGATTTCTTTGTCAGAAAAGCCGAACACTCTTCTCCCAGTATATACGTAGCAGCGTTATGAAGCTTGTCCTTCTTTGTGATCATATCTCTCAAGTGCCTCGCATATTTCGGTACCTGCAACAAAAATTCACAAAGACGCAAGTTTAACTTTAATTGAGAAATTTTTTTTATAAAATCCCTCATCTCATCATGTTCCAGATCCTGCACAAGTGCCTCTGGAAATGGAACCTTCTGCTCACTAAGGGCACTTGTCACCCCAGTCTTTCCACTTTCTTCAGCTCCACCTTCATCCTCTTCAGCACTTCCACTGGATGATTTCTTTTTCTCTTCCTTGGCTAATTTCTCCTCAATTATTACCGATAGCATTTACATACTCTCTCGGGTTCACCTCAGTATTGCTCGAGAGAGCTCCCAGTCCTTTCTTAAACTAGCTTCACCAGCTGTCCAATCTGCTTCGCTAGATTTCTGATGGAAGCTTCTTGATTCATCTGGGTTGCTCCAATGGCGCTCATTCTGTTGTCTGTTGCACCCATACACTTTACCAACAACTCCTTGAGATTTGTCTTGGCTAGTAGGGGCTGATTCTGTAGCCTTGCTTCATATAGCAACAGCGGAGGAGGGCAACTGTTCTCGAACCCTGGGCGATTCTGTGGTCTCGGTTGTCCCTGGCCACCCCACAAAAAGTTGGGATGGTTCCTCCATCCCGGATTATAACTATTGTTGTAGGGGTTGTTCGCAGGGTGGTTCACCTGAACATAATCTACTTGCTCTGTCGGGCCTCTCATACTCGAGCATTCGTGATTTGGATGCCCCCACTGCAAAAGTCATAGAACATTACAAATTGAGTGTTTTCGCTTGAAGTTCCCTTGGTCATGTTCCCCATCTTCTGTTTAATCATTGTCATCAGCTTAGCCTCCATAGCCGATAGTACTTCTACATTATGCATCCCACTTTCCTTTGGCTTTGTCCTCTGAACCCCTCCCCCCCTTCCCCCTCCCCGCGCGTATGTAACTGTTTATTGTTATCTGTTCAATAAGGTTATAAACTTGCTGTGGTGTCTTGTGATCAGTAGACCCTCCAGTTGAGGCGTCTATCAGCTGCCTTACCCCGAAAGTAACTCTATTATAGAAACTCTGGATTTGAATCCCCAAATCTAGCCCATGATAAGGACATTTCCTAAGAAATTATTTCCATCGCTCCCATGTTCATATAAGCTCTCTCCGTCAATCTATTGGAATGACAATATCTCGTTCCTCAACTTTCCGTCCTTCTTGGAGGAAAATATCTTCCTAAGAACTTCTTCGCTAGCGAATCCCAGGATGTAATGGACCCAGATGGCAGTAACTTCAACCAAGACTTCGCCTTTTCACTGAAGGAAAATGGAAAAAGGCGAAGACGAATAGCATCTTCTGAAACCCCGTTGATCTTGAAGGTGTTGCATACCTCTAGAAAATTTTGGATGTGTGCATTGGGGTCCTCTTCTGGAAAACCGTCAAACTGGACATTGTTTTGCAACATATGTATAATGTTCGATTTGATCTCGTAATTGTTGGCCTCAACTCTTTGCCGTGCTATGCTTCACTGCACCCCAACGATAAACGGTCAAGCATAGTCAACCATTGTTCACTCCACCATTAATGGTGGTGGATGCGGCTTGAACAACAGATTCTCGAGCGGTGAAGTCTACGGTCTTTTGTCCACCCTCTCAACGGTGGTTCTGCTCTTGCTTTTGTACTATCGAATTGCAGGGCGCGGCGGTGATCATGATTTTTTATACCAAAGTTTTAACCCAATACTTGCAAGTGCACAAGATCAATGTAATACGGAAGTATTAGGGTATCGAACCACAAAGAAAGCTTAACGACCTAAATTATTATCTTCCTAAATTAATTTTATAAAAAGAAGAATCAACTTTTGTTATCTAAGAATTATTCCTAAAGCAAAATAAAACTAATGAATATCGTAAATTAACAAAAAACTAACGGGAAATTAACCAAAGAAATTGATTTAGAACCTTGAATCCACCACTAACCTATATAACAATGATTAAATTTTATTTAGGAGAAAAGATTAGACATTTATGTGGTGATCTAGGCCACAAGCTTCGATTCACTAAAGAAATATATTATGTTTAAATGCATAACATAATCCATCTAACCATTAGCATGACTTATTCATTCCCATGACATAAATCATCTAAAATTAGCATGAACTATTCAATTCTAAAACCCACAATATACTTGCGGAAATCACATATCTCACATACTCAAGACTACAAGAATTAAGCGTGGATAAAAAGATCAATTAACCCAAATAATTATTCGACAAGAACAATCACCAAGAATTAATTGTATCAAACCAAGAAACATCCCAAGATATGTAATCACATAAATAAAATAATAAATCTCTCAAAATAAAATAAACCAACGTTACATGGCTAGGGTTTTATCAAGATTCTAAAAAGAAAATTAGTTCATGGTTAAAGGGAAAGAAGGAACCAATTTGTAGATCATGGCATTTTTCGTCCAAATAATTTTTCGTTATTGCTCCTTAGATTTGCTGCTTCAAATTGTGGCCGTCTTGCGACTGCTTTTCCTTTTTCTCTCGATGCAGATCGGGCATCTCGCTATGCAGCTGCCGTTGTCTACTCCTGCAGCTCTCCTCTTTTTTCTTGATCTCCCTCCCCCCTCCCTCCCAGCTTTCTTGTGTGGCTTTTCTATATATAGTCAAAGAGAAGAAAAATCCTAATGCTTAAAGGATTCAACTAAAATCCTAATCCTTAAAGGATTTTATTAAAGTTCTAATCCTAATCCTTAAAGGATTCAAATACTGCAGCTTCCCTTTACCAAATTTAATATGGAATCTTTACTTTCCATTCTTTTTTCAGAAATCTGCACGAAGATAAACAAAATAAAATAAATATAATAATTATGACTATTAAATAAAATATTTTCAAAGGCTAATTATTAAAACTTAAGGTGTTTATTTGTATTAAAAATCGACTCTATCAGGCGGGTGCTCCGCAATGTTCACGCTGGTTCTGGATCCAATGTTACTAGTTCTCCCCTTCTTGGTCGGGGCATAAACTAGCACTACCCAACCTGCAACAATTCAAACAAGCTTAGTTCCACTTGACGAACATCCTTAACTAATGAAACCTAAAATAGAATTGAAAATTGCCGACTATGATCCAATTCAACAATAACTTGCCAAATCAACAAAAAAGACAAAATGAACCCCAAAAAAAAAAAAAGAAATAAAAAAATGATAAAACGAAATAAAAACAGAAAAGTGACTAAACCACCAAAAACAGTATTTCATTAAACTTGCCGTGCTCCACAACAATACTGCCAAAAACTTGATGTATCTCGTTTTAAAAATTAAATAGGATGGGGAATCCTACATCTACAGTGCAAGGCAAGTGGACCTCACACTTGTAGAAATGGGTTCACCCCGAGTTGTCGATCTTCTCGAGAATGGCAAGACTCAACTACTCAACCATTCAATCAATGTTTAGCCTTAACAATGTGGTGGAAATGATCGTGAGCTAAAAGAACAATAAACACAAGCATCAGCTAGCAAAATGGAAGCACATATAAACCGGGAGTTTGGATTTCGAGATCCCCCTAACCTTGTTACTATTTTAATTAATATGAATTAATAAAAACTATAGTTTTCTAAGTGAATTGAGTCATTACACCCGTTATTGAGCAATCCCTATCTCTAGGCGAAAGCCTCTTTATTCTCTATAAATTTTAGACGAGAACCTCTTCTCTTCCTAACACGTTGTGAATGCACTAAACCGAGGTGATTGTTGACCTAAGAGTGTATCAACTATCTCTAGTTCAATATCCCAATTAATCCCCAAATTGAAAGCCCTCGGGTGTTCTTCCTTTCTCAATTCTAAACACCCGTGCGATTAATTCGAGTTCATGACACTTAAATTGCGCATATAATCAATTGAAGAACAATTCAATAAGAAGCAACATCCAATTTCATTAAATTCAAATCAATTTCATAATACCCAAAAGTTAGGGTTCAACCCTTGAATCCAAACAAGCTAATCACTCACAATTCGTTGTATGAAATTGAAATATAAACGTAAATTAAACAAATAGAGAATGAAAAGAAATCCTTAGGAGTAGAAATTGAAGCCGGATTGCGTCCCCGAACCATGCCCGAGCTTGTCTCTCGAGTTGCTCCCGCGAAGCTCGAATATGTTGTTTTGATCTTCAATTCCACTTGCAATCTTCCAATCCTTTGTTCTCTAATCTAAGTACTCCTAATTGAGGTGAGAGGAAAATTTGTCACAGAAAATTGCCCCAATTCTTCTCATAAAGACCTATCTATGCTAAACTAAACTAAAGAAGGAATAATGAAGAAAAAAAGTTGAATGTAACTAAGTATAGCTATTCTCAAGACCTATCGGCGACGGTAGGTTGGGACTTACCATACGCGGTAGGTCTCTATTCCCAAATTGCCCTGTGATGTTCAGAACCTACCGGTAGTGGTAGGGAAGCCTATCATTCACGGTATACTTCTGTCTCCCTATTCTTTTGTTGCCATGGCGCCTATCGCGGCTGGTAGGTGGCCTATCGTTAGGTGAAGGAGATGGGGGTTCGGTGAAGGAGGCAAAGGGGGGTGCTGAATCATCAAGAGGAATGGGAGTAGGGGAATAGGGGTCAACTCTAGAATTAGCAATGCAAAAATCACAACAAGAAGCAAAGTCATGAAGATAATGGGAGCAAACAGAATTCAATTCAGAAGTATTACCAAGTGTTGGTCAAGTGGGCCTTATTTGCTCACATTTTTCATTTTTATTTTCAGCCCAATACTCCCTACGATGATATGGACTGGGTTCACTAAAGATATGGGTTGGATTTTATTGGACCAAAATGCCGGGCCAACCCGGCCCACCCATGGTGACTTAGGGTTTCCCTATATAAATATCCTATTTTTGGGAGCTGCCCAATTTTAGAAGGCAGCCCCCCTCTCCTCTTCTTCTCCACTACATTTCCAGCTCCATCTTCAGCCCTTCCTTTCTTCCTCCTCCTCACCGCCATTGCCGCTGCTACACTCCTCCATGATCTCTCAGTCGCCGACGCAGCGAGTCGGCACCATTGCCTGACTGCCGTCGGGCGACCGTAAAGGGAAGAGAGAGAGAGAGTGAGCTGTGAGAGAGAGAAGAGAGAGAGAGATAGTGAGGGAGAGAGAGCCATTCCCCTAGTGAACTCAGTCCGAGCTGAGGGACCGTCACCGCTGCTCCCGGAGCTCATCCTCAGCTCGCCGGTGACTCCCGCTGCCGCCGCTGCTGCTGCTGCTGCCGACTCTACCGCGGCTTCAGGTGAGTATCTCTCCTTTGGTCCATTTCTTGTTTTCTTGCTAACTTTCTTCTGCAGGACCGGCGATCTACAGCTGCCGTTGCTGGAGAAGAAGAAGAAAGACGTTTTCTATCTCAAGAAGAAAACAGGGACCAGATCTGGGAATAAGAAGAAAATGGAGGACTATTCTGTAAATCTGTAATAGTTTAGGGACCTTTCTGCAATTTCTAATTTTTGAGGGCTGTAATAGTAAATAGGAAAGTTGAGTGTAATAGTAAATAGGTTTGTGGATCTCACAATCCACACAACACCAAGATTATCAAGCAAGAGGGAATTGGCAAAAGGATCCAGCAAGTTAACGTTATTATGCAATTGACAAGAAAGAGGATCAGATGAGGGCTCAGAAGTATTACTAAACGAAAGATCATAAGCAGTATGTTAGAATTTTTGGATTTGGACCTAATTCACTCCAAAAGATACCTCAAAAGTAGAGGACTGCCCAAGTCTTTATAAGTAGTAATTATGCCGATGTGGGATTTTCAACACACTTCCTCACATCCAGGAATGAACATCTGGTGCGTGAAATTTTGCAGGATTAGACATCTGCGCGAGTGGCCCAACTCGGACAGCCCAACAACTGGCTCTGATACCATTTTAAAATATTTATGACACAAAGAAGAATAATATTGAATGCTTAATTGATTGTTTTTCTTATTCATTATGATCTACTATTTATAAGCTACAAAGTTTTCTAATTCTAATCAATATAGCATTCTAACCGACCACTAATAAGGAATACTGCTATAATAATACTATAATATAAAGTATCCTAATTATAATCAATATAGGATACTAACCAAGTAATTTCTTATAGAATAAGAGATAATCTAGGAGAATCACATACTGATGTGATATCTCCAACACCCTCCCTCAAGTTGTAACGTGCAAAATTGCATGTCCAACTTGCCACAATTTTCAATTTTTTATTCGTAACGTGCAAATTGCACATCTGGTAGTCTTCCACCATCTGTCGCTGTGGTCTTTACCATCACTCGCTGTCGCTATGGTTTTTGTCATCAATCGCTGTCTCTGTGGTTTTTTTGTCTTCAATTGCTGTCGCTTTGGTTCTTCCATCAGTCGCAGTCGTTGTGATCTTCTTACATAAGTCGCAGTCGTTGTGGTTTTCTTCCATCAGTCGCAGTGGCTTCCGTAATCCATCAACGAAAATTCCTTCGATGTCACTTTAGAGTTTTTTTTCGATAAAGCAACCATCAATGTCCAATTTCAATTTCTAAATCTAGGCGCTTCAACTATTTGTCGATGAAGCTACCTGATTTGAATATGATTTATAAAAAAAATATAATCTCCTAAATTTTTATTGAAGCAAATTAGAAGAAATATTAGAAACCTAAAAAAAAAAAACTTGTCCAAACTGAACGAAAAGAATTGTTCAAACTGAATGAAAAGAGAATAGTCATAGATGTGAATTTTTTTTTTTTCTTTTTCTTCTTCTTTTTCAAACTTGGCTCTGACTCTGATACCATGTTAGAATTTTTGGACTTGGGCCTAACTCACCCCAAAAGGTACCTCAAGAGGGGAGGACTGCCCAAGTCTTTATAAGTAGTAATTATGCCGATGTGGGATTCTCAACACAGTAAATTCACGAGGATGAACATGCTGGGGGTGAGGATCAAAAAGAGGGTTCTAATACACATTCAACAGATGAAAAGCACTAATATTAAAAAGCATCATTAAAGGACTTCTCATGTGGTACTTGAAACGGCTCAACAGATTGCAACATGACTGGGTGTCCACCTTTTGCGTTAGTGGTAAGAATGCTGGTTGACTTCTCTTTCTCATTCTTATATGCTTGACTGGTTGTTGCCTGTTATGTGAGTTTATCTGGGGGATTGGACTTGCCGACAGAGGAGTAGGGGGCCCACCTTTGCATTTACTGTAAGAATTATTGATTCTTTGCCTATTGCCACTGACGGAACCAGTAGGGGCTCCACCGATCGAGAAATTTTAAAAATTTTAGAATTTTTAAGTTGAAAAACCTTAGGGGGAAGGGGGGTAAATAAGGTTTTTGGCTAATTTTAAAAAATCTTTTGTGTTATTAGAAAAATAAACCTCCAATTTGTTTATGAAAGAATTCTAAAACTCTTTTTGATAAGAATCCACACCAAACAAAATCTTATAGTTTTGGCAATCAAGCAATGAGCATAGAATTAAACTTTAAAGAACATGCACAACAATTTATAGTGGTTCACTCTCTCAAAGAGCTACATCCACTACCTTGAGACTCAACCCAAGGATTTCACAAATCCACTATCTTCAAAGTTGATTACACAACAACACAATGAGGATCACCCTCCAAGAGTTTTACACAAAAACCTCAAAGTTTACACAACAAAACAATACAACGAATTTATCAAAGGATCACCCAAATGGTTTTCCACAAACCTTTGATCACAATAAAATAATAAGAAGAATAAGGAACAACGTTACCAAATGAGCTTGAGGAGAGGAAGATACAACTCAATGGAATACTTCTACAAGCTCCTCTTTACTTCTTCTTTGATGAAGATCAACAATGAAGCTCCAAGAAGAATTTTCTATTTGTTTTTATGAGATAAAGATATTTAAAAGAATGTACTTTTAAAGCTCTTTAAATGTTCTAAAACGATCTTAATAAATTTTTCAACCAACCTCTATCTTTTTTGCAGCTGATCAAAGTCAATATATATATGAAGGAGAAGAAAGTAGCCGTTACACTGTGTAACGGTAATATTTTTGCAGTAACAGACTAAAACCGGACGACCAGTTTTAGAAAACGGACGACCTATTTTTGAAACAGAAAGATTCAGACGCATCCTACAAAAATCGGATGATCCCTCTTAAAAATCGGACGACCTATTTTTCTAAAGCTAGAAAAATCGGACGACCGATTTTAAAATAGGACGTCCGATTTTAAAAATCGGATGACCTGTTTTAAAAATCGGATGACAAAATCGGATGACCAGTTTAAAAATCGGATGGCCCTTTTTTTTCAGCATGACTTAAAAGCCAGTTTTCCTTAAACAAGCCAGTTTTCCTTAAACAAAAAGAACTTTCCTTCACATTTCAAAATATGTATTCTTGATACTCTTTTAGAAATAAGAAAACTTTTGAAGGCATAAAAAACTCTATTAAGAATACCTGGATTTCAAGAATAGTTTATAAAAAGAAATTCATCCAAGAAGCTTCACACTTGATCAACAAACAAAGATGAGAGTTAGGGAGTTTTACAAAATACCTTAGCATTTCCCTAACTAGGACATAAGTCTTCAAGGTCTTCAATGTCTTGATCTTGGAATGGCTTGATCTTTCCTTCTTCATTATGTTTTAATTCCAAGATCTTTTACTTCTTATATAGTGTAGCCTTGAGCCTCCAAAAATACTTCTTTTGTTCTATAGAGACTAAGCTATACTCATCACACAAACATATGTTAATCATAATAAAAAACATACACAATAATGCCCTTAGAGCAAACAATCTCCCCCTTTTTTATTATGAAAAATACATATGCAAGAAGAACAAAAGAGCAAGTATGATCAATATGGTAATGCTTCAAAGAAATCATCAATAGGAACAAAGCATACCAAACCCCATAAGAGAGAAATAACTCCCCCTATGAATTTGAAAACATGCCAAGGGTTTGAAAGATAATATAACACAAAATAAGCTCACCTTAAAAGCATGCTTCACACCAAGAATAACATCAAACAATCATCAAACCAAGCACATTACCATAAGATATGTAGCTAACCAAAAGAAAGCATGAAACTTAAAAGCAACAAAATAAGAATCTTGCAACTATTTCTCCCCCTTAGTTCTTGCACATATTTCTCCCCCGTTTGTCATAAATCAAAAAGATATTTAGGAGAGACTTCAAGGGATCATAGAACTACAATTGGACTTTCAACATAAAAGATCATCATTAAGTCTATAAAAAGAGAGGCCAAACAACACAAAAAAAGGGCAACAAAAGGATCACTTAGCATAAGAAAAGCAAATTAAGATTAGAATATAGCAAGTTAAAGAACATATCATTAAGAGAAGGTTTGAAAGGAAAGGAGTTATAGACAAAACAGGGGAAAAAAAAAAGAGAAGGTTTTATAAAAGAAATCTCAATCATCTCTATCTCCTCCTCCTTGCTCGAGTCTCTTAACCCGTTCTTGTGTATCGGTCATTTTTTGATCCAATGCATCAAGCCTTTCTTGAATGTTGGAAACTTTCCCTTCCAAAACCTCAAAGCAACCGTCGAATGCATCAAAACGAGTGTTAATCGATGTTTGTAGAGAGGCTATCATATCCATTAGATGGCTCATGCTCCCCGAAGATGAGCCTTCCTCTGTTCTTTCTTGTTGCTTTTTTTGCCTTGTTTCTCTTCTTTGGATTTCAACCTCCGTTTCTTCATCACTGTCCTCTTCTTCCATATCCATGTCCTCTTGATCTTCATCATCATCTTCCTCATCATTGTCATCATCATCTTGTCCACCTCCGATGAATGTCCCATCTTCATCTTTCTCAAACCCCATTCTTTTGAAGGTTTGTTGAGTGTAGATCTTACCATGTCCAATGTGATCACCAATGCCAACCAAATTGATCACAAAGTGTTGGAGGATTTTTATGATAAAGCAACCATACGGCAAGCATTTTGTTGAGGATGATTGTGTAGCTAGCATATGTTCTATAGCCATATATCCAAAATTCATCCTCCTATGTTCATGCAAGGCTAGCATCACAAATGCGTGCATGTTGGTGATAGATGATTTATGCCCAACATTTGGAATAATGATGTTAGAGATCATGTGTTGAAGCAATCTCCCATAAGCATCAAGCTTGTTAACATTCCTATCATCATGTCTTTTTAAAACCTCTCCCCTAGTGAAAATTTCCGCAAACCGTCTTTCACTGTATAAGTTAGGATCAAAGTATTTTTTGTTTTTGGTGTAAAATCTTATTCCATCTTGAGGAGTATCCAAAATTTCATTTAACAGTCTATCATCAAATATAATATCCCTTCCCCCAATTCTAGTCACAATCCATTGATGTGGGACATTATCCACTCTTTCAATTCTTCCCTTGTGGAGATTTGCATAAAACTCATATATCATATCCACATAATAGAGTTCATTCACAATTAGCAGAGGTATCCAACCAATTATTTCAAAAAGATGAGGGATAGCCTCCATACCTTGCATATCATGTAAGTCTACCCGATGACCCGAAGCAATTTTCCGTCGATTTCTAGTCCATTCTTCAAACCTGGCAGCCTCCTTCACTGAAATAAACCTCTCTAAAGCCCTAGCTGCAGAAGCCCCAGTTTCAGAAGGTACTTTCTTTCCCTTTCCTTTCCCTCTACTAGTGCCTCCTTCTTCAGGATTTTGGCCTTGACCAACTTGAGCATTCTTTGTTTTAACCATTTTGGAGAAATTCTTTGGTAGGGTTTTAGAGGAGATAAAGGGTTTGAGATTGGTAGATTGTAGCAAACAAAACAGAGAAAAAAATTTCTTTGCCGTGTTGAGAGATGAATTTGAAGAAAAAGAAGAGGAAGATTGAAAATCGGAACAAGAAATCGTATGGGTCTTGTGAGGGAAGGGGTTTTCGGTCGAGAGAGTGAGAGAGAGTTGAGAGAAAAGTGTGAAATATTGGAGAAAATTCCAATTTTAAAGCACAGACCCGACCCTTTTTTGGAAACTCGGTCGACCGTTTTTTAAAATCGGACGTCCGAGTTTTGTGCAGGCGTCCGATTTTATCGTCCGAATATCTCTGGAATATTTGAAGAGAAAACTCTGAGCCCGGTTTTAAAACCGGACGTCCTATTTTTAAAAGAGGCGTTCGAATTTTGAAAATTTGCAGCAAGACAAGAGAAACAGAGATAAGAGAAAAAACAAATAATATAAGCAGCACACATTACTCATTAAGTTTCCCGATACCAAGTAATTTTCTTAAATAGCAAAAGCGATCTTCCGAAAGAGGTTTTGTAAAAATATCAGCAATATGATCTTCTGTGCAAATATATTCTAAAGATACGTCACCTTTAGCAACATGATCTCTAATAAAGTGATGTTTGATTTCAATATGTTTTGTTTTTGAATGTTGCACAGGGTTTATGGAAATGATTATGGCACTAGTGTTATCACACATAATAGGTATGCACTTAAAAGAAACACCAAAATCAATTAATGTATGTTTCATCCAAAGTACCTGAGCACAGCAACAACCGGCTGCGATGTATTCCGCTTCGGCGGTTGATAAGGACATGCACGATTGTTTCTTGCTATACCAAGATGCTAAGCATCCTCCCAAGAATTGGTAATTTCCACTTGTACTCTTCCTTTCTACCTTACATCCGGCATAGTCCGCATCGGTGTAGGCAATAAGATCAAAACAAGATTGTTTAGAGTACCACAAGCCGTAATCATATGATGAAATTAAGTATCTCAAAATACGTTTTACAGCTATTACATGAGATTCCTTGGGGCAAGCTTGGAATCTAGCACACAAGCATACGGCAAACATGATATCCGGCCTACTAGCTGTTAAATAAAGTAAACTACCGATCATACCTCTATATGTCTTTTCATCAACAGTTTTACCTTTTTCATCTTTGTTAAGCTTCAATGACATGCTCATAGGAGTGCCAATACCTTTTGCATTGCTCATCCCAAATCTCTTGAAAAGTTCCTTGGTGTACTTCTCTTGATTGATGAAGATTCCTTCTTTCGTTTGCTTGATTTGTAGGCCGAGAAAGTACGTCAATTCTCCCATCATGCTCATTTCAAATTCTTTTTGCATAAGTGAGGCAAATTCTTCACATAAAAAGACATTAGTAGCACAAAAAATGATGTCATCAACATATATTTGGACAAGAAGAAGATCATTGTTACAAGAGGTTTTTGTAAAAAGAGTAGTGTCCACCATACCCTTGAAAAGTTATTTGAAAGAAGAAAACCACTTAACTTTTCATACCAAGCCCTTGGAGCTTGTTTTAAACCATAGAGTGCTTTTGAGAGTTTGTAAACATAATTTGGAAATTTTTCATGTACAAAACCGGGAGGTTGTTCAACATAAACTTCCTCCTCAATATCACCATTTAGGAAAGAACTTTTAACATCCATTTGAAAAAGTTTGAATCCTTTAAAACAAGCAAAAGCTAAAAGCATCCTAATAGATTCAAGTCTAGCAATCGGAGCAAAGGTTTCGTCAAAATCTATGCCCTCTTCTTGATTGAATCCTTGGGCAACAAGTCTAGCTTTGTTTCTAATAATTTCTCCGGAATCATTTAGTTTATTTCAAAAAACTCATTTTATGCCAATGGTGGGGTGATCACGTGGTCTAGGGACTAAAGTCCAAACTTTCTTTGTTTCAAAATGATTTAATTTCTCTTGCATAGCAATAATTCAAAAATAATTCAAAACTTATCACACAAAGCATTATCAATAAACTTAGGCTCAATTTGAGATAATAGGGAAAAGTTGTCAATAAAGTACCTTCTTGTTCTTACCCCTTGTGATACATCACCAATAATTTTATCCTTGGAGTGTCCCTTTGGATATTTCACATCTTGAGGAGGATTTTGAGCTTCTTGATCATTTTCTTGTGTTACTTCAATCTCTTCTTCCTCCATAGCATGCTCTTCCATTGCTTGAGTGTATAATGGTTGGTTACTAAGAGTGTTATCTACGTCATCACCATCAACTTTCTTGTCAAAAATGTTAGTTCCATCAAAATTAACATGAATAGACTCTTCAACACATAAGGTTCTTTTGTTGAAAATTCTAAAAGCCTTTTTGTTTGAAGAATAACCAAGAAAAATATTCCCTCATCGGATTTTTTTATTTTTTAATCAAATTTTTTTCAAGATTATCCTTGGTGTTTAAGATAGATCCTTGGTTTTTAAGATAGAGCATTCGCATCCAAAAACATTGAAGTAGCCAATTGAGGGGGTTTTGTTGAAAATAAGTTCAAAAAGAGTTTTTCCCTTTTTTTTTAAAAAAAAAAATGGTCTCAAGAGAACACGATTCATAATGTAGCATGCGGTGTTAACGGCCTCGGCCGAAAATGTTTAGGAAGGGAATTTTCACAAAGCATTGACCTTGCCATTTCTTGTAAAGTTCTATTTTTCCTTTCCACAAATCCATTTTGTTGAGGAGTTTTGGCTACCGAAAAAAGTTATGTAAAATACCAAAATCATCACAAAGTTTTGTAAAATCTTAGTTGTTGAATTCTCTCCCATTATCACTTCTTATAGAAATCAATTTGCAGACAAGGGAGGTTTGGACTCTTTTGAATAATTTAATAAATTCATGAAATGCTTCATCCTTTCGGCTTAAAAACAAAGTCCAAGTGAATCTTAGAAAAAATCATCCATAATAATAAAGGCATACCTCTTACCACCAAGACTAGTGGTCCTCATTGGTCCAAATAAATCCATGTGAATGAGTTCTAAAGGTTTTGAAATTGAAGTCATTTTCTTTGGTTTAAAAGAGGTCTTAATTTGTTTTCCAAATTGACAGGCATCACAAAGTTTAGTTTTCTCAAAGTGAAGTTTTGGTAAGCCTCTAACAAGTTCTTTTGAGGAAAGTTGGTTCAATGAATCCATACTAATATGACCAAGCCTTCTATGCCACAAAAATGCATCATCATCATGAACCAAGAGACACTATAAGTTTTGAGAAATGAGAACTTCAAGATGAAAGACATAGACATATGCCAACTCTTTTTGAAACAAAAATAGTTTTGTTCACAAGCTTATTTATGATAGAAGAAGATTCACTTTCAAGAACAACTTTGTACCCATAATCACACAATTGACTAATACTAGATAAATTAAACTTCAAAACATCAATTTAAAAGAACTTCCTTAATTAAAGAAGATGAATCATATCTAATGTTACCTATACCGATGATCCTTCCAAGAGTAACAAAGCTACCATCGGTTTCTTTTAGCTCATTCATGAGGGATGCATATCCGGTCATGTGTCTTAAGCATCCGCTATCCAAATACCACTTAGATGACCTTGACTTGTGTTCCTACAAAAAAGAAGTAGAAAAAACTTTTGGTACCCATATCTTTTTGGGTCCATGAATGTTAGTTGGATTTTCTTTTATTTTCCAAATGGTTTTTACTCCCCTTTCAATCTTTTTTTTTTATAAAACATTTTGTGGATTTATGACCACTCTTTTCACAATAAGTACAACAAAGGTGTGAAAGGGATGAGGAGGCTTTTACAAAACGTGTTTGCTTAGAAAAATTATTGGAATGATTATATCCAATACCATTTTTGTCAAAAGGTGATCTTTGAGAGCCAAGAAGTTTTTCAAAGTTTTCTTTCCCTTTTGCGAACTTTTCAACACATATAGTGAGATCACTCACCTTTTCCTTTAAAACATCATAGTCTACCATGCTTTTTTCAAGAGTGTGAACTTTTTCACAAAGTTTCTTGTTTTCTAAAGCAAGTATTTGAAAATCATTGTTTGAACACTCCCTTTCATTTTTCAAGATTTCTAGAGACTCAAGGAGAGATTTATTTTCACAAATAAGTTTTGAGTTTTCATCAAGCAAAAATGTATTTTTGTTTTTCAACTCTTTGTTTCTTTTGGAAACCTTTTCGCATTCACCATACATTTCAATAAGCATGGTACAAGGATCATCATCACAAATATCATCAATGAGATTGGATGAGTTAGAGGGTGAAGATTGTACCTCATTTTCTAGTGCCATGAAGCATATGTTGGCCTTTTCTTCTTCTTCACTTTCATTCAATCTTTTTATTTTCATTTCATAGGTGAGTAGTGATCCTATGAGTTCTTCAATAGGAAGTAGTCTCAAATCCTTTGATTCCTCAATAGCAAGTGTTTTTGGTTGCCATGCTTTTGGAAGTGCATCAAGAATCTTTCTATTCACTTCTCCTCTTGAGTACTCTTTCCCATATGTCTTTCGGGCGTTTGTGATGTTGGTGAACCTTGTGAACATGTCACTAATGCTTTCATATTGTTTCATCATGAATAGCTCATAATCTCTCACCAACATAGCCAACTTAGACTCCTTCACTTGATTGGTGCCTTCGTGAGTTACTTCACGTAACTTTCACATTTCAGGAGCCGAGTCGCATCCGCTCACTCTATTGTATTCATTAGCATCCAAGGCACAGCTCAATATGTTCATAGCTTGAAAGTTTAGAGTCATCTTCCTTGAGTCAAGCTCATCATATTCTTCGACCTTCTTGACTATTCCATTCTTTATAGGAACATAAGGTCCTTTCTCTACAATGCTCCAAAGATTAAAGTTAATAGAGCAAATATATATTTTGATTCTAGATTTCCAAAAAGTATAAGTTGTACCAACGAAAAAAGGAGGTCTATTTGTAGAAGAGCCTTCTACATATGGTAAACTAGAAACATTAGCCATAGTAAAAGAAAGATCTTTTGCTTCAAGGATGTTAGTCCTTTTTTAGAGAAGCCTCGCTCTGATACCAATTGAAAAACCTTAGAGGGGGGGTGAATAAGGTTTTTGGCTAATTTTAAAAAATCTTTTATGTTATTAGAAAGATGAACCTCCAATTTGTTTATGAAAGAATTCTAAAACTTTTTTTGATAAGAATCCACACCAAACAAAATCTTATAGTTTTGGCAATCAAGCAATGAGCATAGAATTAAACTTTAAAGAACATGCACAACAATTTATAGTGGTTCACTCTCTCAAAGAGCTACATCCACTACCTTGAGACTCAACCCAAGGATTTCACAAATCCACTATCTTCAAAGTTGGTTACACAACAACACAATGAGGATCACCCTCCAAGGGTTTTACACAAAAACCTCAAAGTTTACACAACAAAACAATACAATGAATTTATCAAAGGATCAACCAAAGGGTTTTCCACAAACCTTTGATCACAATAAAATAATAAGAAGAGTAAGGAACAATGTTACCAAATGAGCTTGAGGAGAGGAAGATACAACTCAATGGAATACTTCTACAAGCTCCTCTTTACTTCTTCTTTGATGAAGATCAACAATGAAGCTCCAAGAAGAATTTTCTATTTGTTTTTATGAGATGAAGATATTTTAAAGAATGTACTTTTAAAGCTCTTTAAATGTTCTAAAATGATCTTGATAAATTTTTCAACCAACCTCTATCTTTTTTGCAGCTGATCAAAGTCAATATATATATATATATATGAAGGAGAAGAAAGTAGCCGTTACACTGTGTAACGGTAATATTTTTGCAGTAAAAGACTAAAACTGGACGACCGGTTTTAGAAAACGGACGACCTATTTTTGAAACAGAAAGATTCGAATGCATCCTACAAAAATCGGATGATCCCTCTTAAAAATCGGACGACCTATTTTTCTAAAGCTAGAAAAATTGGACAACCGATTTTAAAATAGGACGTCCGATTTTAAAAATCGGATGACCAGTTTAAAAATCGGATGGCCCTTTTTTTTCAGCATGACTTAAAAGCCAGTCTTCCTTAAACAAGCCAGTTTTCCTTAAACAAAAAGAACTTTCCTTCACATTTCAAAATATGTATTCTTGATACTCTTTTAGAGATAAGAAAACTTTTGAAGACATAAAAAACTCTATCAAGAATACTTGGATTTCAAGAATAGTTTATAAAAAGAAATTCATCCAAGAAGCTTCACACTTGATCAACAAACAAAGATGAGAGTTAGGGAGTTTTACAAAATACCTTAGCATTTCCCTAACTAAGACATAAGTCTTCAAGGTCTTCAATGCCTTGATCTTGGAATGGCTTGATCTTTCCTTCTTCATTATGTTTTAATTCCAAGATCTTTTACTTCTTAGATAGTATAGCCTTGAGCCTCCAAAAATACTTCTTTTGTTCTATAGAGACTAAGTTATACTCATCACACAAACATATGTTAATCATAATAAAAAACATACACAATAATGCCTTAGGGCTAACATAAGTATTTTACCTTCAAGTTCTTTTAGAATTTTTTTTTCAATACAATCCCAAAGTTTAGGTACTGACTTTCAAAGGAAAAAAACTAAAAATGGCTCTCAGGCTTGCTCGCAGCAGCAGAAAACAGAAAAAGAAAAAAGTTGTCTGCTCTCTCTCTCTCTCTCTCTCTCTCTCTCTCTCTCTCTCTCTCTCTCTCTCTCTCTCTCTCTCTCTCTCTTCGACTCCACACTCTCGAGTCTCTCGATCCTCTGTCTTCCTTCCTCCTCCCTCCCTCTCGACTTGGCAGCAATGGTAGTGAGTTGGTAGTAGATGACAGGTGACGACGGTGAGCTAGCGACGCGAGACAGACAGTAGTAGCTACTGTGGTTGGCTGCTCCTTCCTTCCGGCTGTTCTTCAAGCATCCTTCTCTGAAGGTGCAGCATTCGCCTATCGGTCTGGCGGTCTTCAAGTTCTCCTCCCAGGGTAGAAAGGTAAATGCATTCTTTTTTTAATGAAGACCCTGTAGCTGTAGCAAAGGAAGAAAGGGTAGAGGCTCTACCTAATGCCCTGAGATGGAACAACTTCTGACCCTGGTCCACCGACGAGGCTTGGAAACCGGCTTCCCTATATATGCCTTAGGGCTGATGGCGTAAAACCGCTAGATACACCTGGATATATCTTCTGAAGAGTAGAGTTTTTTGAAGAAGAAAAAAAGTAAGCTTTCTAATTAGATTTTATAGATTAATCTATGTAGAAACATTTTTTTATTTTTGATTTTGGTAATTAGATTTTTACTGCTAAAATTTTGATTTTAGTAGTCAAAAGAATTTTTTTGGTAAAAACATTATTATTATGTAATTTATGTTGTAATTAATTAATATGTCATAAGCGAAATGTGTAGAATTGTGAATTTAAAATATTTAAATATTATATAGGATTTTAGTATGGTGAAATATTTTGAAAAGTGAAAGAAGGATTCTAAACCAGTTTGTTTTGTTGAGCAAGATTTTTATGAGTATTGAAAATGAAGACATCTTGCAGCGGTTTTAGAATATGCAAACTCGAATAATAAAATTGTCATCTTAATCATTCCCTTCACATCTAAAACTCTATTTTAGATCATTTTTTAGTAGTGATTTCTTTTTCATTGTATGAATGTTAGTTGTTTTTATATTAATCTTCTAATCATTCTAAATCAATCGTAACTCATATTGGATTTCGTCTTCTGATCGTGCTCATTAGTTATCTCAAAATTCTGATCAAGATTCTTAGCTTTGATAGAGGTATTTATCCTGTAAGTGATAGATAATCATTCTTTGTGAGTGATGGGTGATCACTATATATTGGTGATTAATGATTATCTATTTTTTGTTATTTTATTTGTAAATTTAGAATTGTAATGCTTATCCCATGAGTGATGGGTAATCATTTCTCGTGATTGATGGGAGATCACTCATCATTGGTAATGGACGATTAATTATTTTTTTACTATTTTATTTGTAAATTTGAAATTGTTTGAATAATTTTGTACTTGTAACGCATTTATTTTATAAACGAAATTCTAGTAAAATTTTTATTGTTCTTCAACCTTAACTTTTTTTTCCTAATTCAACCACTACCTATCGCTTTATTGATTTGTTGGACTGGATGTTGTCTGCTCTTTAGATTTATTTGTCCACGAGTAAAGTGTGGGATAGGGCAAGTCACCTTATTACCACCAGGGAATCGATAAAGGTAACTCGAAAATATATAAGGATAATTCGAAAAAATTTCAAAAATTCTCTCCCTCTTTCTCTCTAACTTCTCTCTACCCTAAAATTTCAATCTTTCACATTTAACATATTTTGGAAGTAAATATGAATTACTTTGGAGATTTTTTACAAGAAAATATCAATTTTGAGGTAAGAAAAGTTTCAAAAATTTTTTTCGTTATTTAAGTGATTTTCACCTAGATGGGCGAAAGTTTGTGTGAACTTTCACTCAGATGGGCGAAAATCATAGGATATTTTCCTCCATCTGGGCGAAGATCGATCCAAATATTTTTTTTTAAATATGTAAATAAGTATAAAATTCTATTCACTTATTAGCATGAAATTTGAAAAACTTGTATTGTGTGGAATTTGAACCCTTCACCTTAAAAAGAAGATAGAAAACTTATTAGTAGACCAACATCGAATTTCATGTTAATAAGTGCATGGAATTTTATATTTATTTACATATTTAAAAAACATATATTTGAATTGATTTTCGCCCAAAAAATTTTTTCAAACTTTTCTTACCTCAAAATCGATATTTTTTTGTAACAAATCTTCAAAGTAATTCATATATATCTCCAAAATGTATTAAATGTGAAATATTGAAGTTTTTAGGGTAGAGAAATTTAGAGAGAAATTCTTTAAAGAAAAAAAGATAGGAAAATTTTGAAATTTTTTTAAATTATCTTTATAAATTCTCGAGTTATCCTTAATAATTTCCTTCCTACCATTGTTTATTTTTTAGATGAAAATTGGTGATTTGCCTTTGTCATTTGGTTGATCAGTAATCTGAATTAGGAGCGGACTGTTTGCTTGTCCCATGAGGCTGTGTATAGCTTGCAGAGTAGCTGAAAATTACAGTATTACTAGCAATCATGATGGATTTGCTTGGAGTTACTGATTGTGGTAGTGTTGCTTTAGGAGCAGATGTGAGCAGATTAGCGGTGCCACCTGCAGTCACAGTTCGAGTTAGTTTCTAATGAAAGGAGATGTCGGGTTGTGATTTGTGTCAGTCACGACTAGACTTTTCGGGTATTTGAAATTCTCCTGTGATAGCTGGGCTCCATGAAATGCGTTCTCCAGTACATCACAACGAGTGCAGACATGTCTAATCTGTCCGCGGAAGAAATACGTCAGTAGCTTCTCATATTGGATGGAACACTTCACTTTTCCTATTCCCGGAATATCAACGATAATACATCTCTGTATCGACTTTTTGACTCGGACTAGAGCCGGATTCCAAAGAACTGACAAATACCTTGTCTTTGGCTGCCACATATCAGTATATGACTGTCTTCCAATGCAGAACCCAATTTGATACCAATTTCAGGGAATTTTTGTCCAATCTTTTAAAGAATGATATTACAAAGATAAACTTTCTTGATGATTTATCTGTCACCTATTTTATGTTTTTATAAAAAATAGAAGGATGAAAATTGTTTTGTTTTTATCACTTATATTTTTTTTTTTTTATTTGTGAAACGGAGGTTTTTTTATTATATTTGACCTTTTTATGAAAAAAAGTTGTTAAAGTGATCGTAAATTTTTTAATCTGAGTGTGGCCGTAACACACAGCTGTGCGTTATAATTAAAGAGAACGCCACACTATGTGCGTTATCATTATACATGACTTCGCACCCCTAATCAGCCGATGTGGCAGATAACTCACACATTGAAATGCGTTATCTTTAATGACAATGCATCTCGTGTACGCGTTATCTGTTACATCATTTTTTTTCCAAAACGTATTATTATTTTTGCAAAACTTATAATTATTATTTTAAAAAAAAGACAAGATACTCTTTTATATGTCATTTGATATATATTTTATGATAATAATTATAATGAGAATTTAATAAAAAAGACGAAAAAGTAATTTAAAGTATTTATATTTTTGCTACTTTTTGTAAATTTTACTATAATAATGTATAATTGATTTAAGTAAAAGAATTTGTAAAAAAAATACCTAGAAGAAATTCCAAAAAGAAATATCATTAATAGAAACCATAAAATATTACAAAAACTTAAAAAAAAAAAAAGAAACTTATACATTGCTTGAATCGGGATTATTATAATTTTTCTATTATGTCCAGACATTCGGAATTTGTGACATCTTGGGAGAGAATCCGGATTTCGATAATCTATTTCTTTCGGAATCTTGTACCCTATTCTTGACCCAATTGATTGTTCATATTTAGAGTATAGAATGTTAAATTGTAAGGAGCATCTCTCTAGACGTCCTCATGCACAACCGGATAAAAATTTGATTGGTATGTTCTTCTATAAGTTTCTCGCAAAAAATATGTCCGCCATGTAAGCATCTAGTCTTGTATCATGATCTTTACAGACTACAAAAGTATGAAAACAGGGCAATGCATATCTAAAGGCAATTATATCAGGATGTCAAACCTTGTACAATACTCGCCCTCATTGCATATTACAAGCCCTTGGCAGTACTCTGGATATTTCATAAAATGTTTTTCAAAAAGTCTGTATGCCCCAATAATATATACTTCATTAGCATGCTTCAGCAATTTGATTCAGTGACTATCATCTCAACATACCCTTCCTTTAGAAACAACTTCATCAAATATCCAATAAAAATCGCACAACATAGTTATTTTTAAAAGCCTCCTGGAAATAGCATGCTTAGTTCCTCACTCCTTTGAGATGATAGAACACCCCCATAGAAGAAGTCTTTACTAAAATTTGGGCACAACTTCTCCCTCAAATTGTACAACCTATTCAACCAACTACTATTGTGGCAACCAAACTTATCCATCAAACTGCAAAATCAAAAGTAAAAGGATATCAATTTCATATAAGAAAATAAATGCACATATACTTGTGGATATTGGCATTGTCAATTATAAAAGTAAGCACTCTTAGATATAAAAGTAGGCACTCTTAGATATAAAGTAGGCATTCTCTTTTATAAAAATAATCACACATTGCAGAACACACCCAATGGCATAAAAACACTCTCAAATATACCAACATTTGAAAAACTAGGCATCCTAAGCTATAAAAATATGCATTATCAGTTATAAAATATAGACACTGTAAGTTATAAAACTAGGTAATTTACGTTATAAAACTAGGCACTTTTATATATATAACTAGGCACTGTCAATTATCAAACTAGGTACTCTTATTTATAAAAGTATGCACAGATATTGGAGCAAAAAGAATGAACAATAAGAACATACATGTAAAACAATGTAACTTGAACAACACAAAATAGTTAAGTCAACCCTTATAAGAGTATGCACTGGCACGTATAAAAGTAGGTACTGACACACATAAAAGTAGGCACTCTCATGTATAAAACTAGGCACTGCTGTATACTGAAACATAAAAAAGGAATAAATTACCTCTTTTAATGAAACTCAAATTTAGAAATTGTATCTGTGTCCCTCAATACATGATTAAACAGCTTGATAAAGTCTTGTTTGGATCTTGACCCGATAATGTGCTTCTTTAAATTTTTCCCAATATGCCAAATACACAACTAATGCTGCGTACTTGGGATAACTACACTGATAGCAGCATCCATAGCAATGGACTAGTTAGCCATCAATGAAATAGGATGCTTATCTCCTATAGACTTCAAAAAGGTGTTTAACAACCATATGAACAATGTTGTTTTCTCGTTCTTCAAGAATCCACAACCAAACATAATGTTCCTACAGTGGTTATCCATCCCTACAAATGGGCAGCAAATCATCTTATATTTGTTCGTACAATATGTCGTATCGTGCACCAACAAATCGCCGAAAAGATCATACTCACGCCTCATCCGACCATCTCTCCCAAAGAAACAACATAATGAGCAATCAGTTTCAGACTCAAAATCAAAGTAGAAATCATCTTCGTTTTCTTTCCTCCGTCTAAATATCTTTATAAGTGAATTTGAATCCCCCAATCCAAATTCTTTGATCGTAGAATACTATAAGCGTCCCTTAATGTAAAGCCAACAAACGGCGAACTTCCAACCTGCTTCTTCAAAACCCTCAGATCGTAGAATACTATAAGCAGTAATAGACATCCAACTATCCTTAGAATGCATAAGTGCCTCTGATTCACATCAGAAAAACCATGGTTATGACTGACATCATGTCTGCTAACTGTCCAACCACCCTCATCATTCAACTGAAATTTAATCATCGCCTAGCAACCCGTACAAAAATCAACTTTATTATATGCCTTCCCTCCCCCCCTCTCATTCCTTTTATCAAGCATTATCTCGTATTTGTAGCAATAAAACTGCTTCAAGTATTTCGTCTTACATCGTTCCTTGAACTTTTGATTTTCCTTGCGAACACTAAACCTCAACCTGAATGCATGATCATTGTACAATTTGAATGCATCTTCTTCAGATGAAACAACACTTCCAACCAATGAATCTTCAATTGATGTTTCAACAACAACTGCATTTAAAAGTAGGCCTTCTTATTATTAAAACTAGGCACTTCACATTGTCGGATTTAACGGGAGTTATAAAACTTAGCATTGTCAATGTTAAAAATAGGCATTGTTAGTTGTAAAACTTGGCTTAGTGTTAAAAATAGACACTGTTAGTTTTAAAAGTAGGCACTTCTATTTACAAAACTAAGCACTTCTAGTTATAAAAATTGGCACTATTAGTTTAAAACAAAGATTAAAACACAAAATATGTAAATACATGCAACAAAAACAAAAATGATAGGTGGAATGTTCAATTGCTTATAAAGTAGATACTGTCAGCTATAAAAGTAGGCACTCTCACTTATGAAAGTAGGCACTCTCATTTATACAAGTATGCACTACTAAGTAAATATGTTCAAAACACAACAAAACGCATCTAAAAAAATCAACAACCAAGAAAATATAAATTTTCCGATGGTAATACACATATGCACTGTTAGTTAAAAAATTAGTCACTGTCACGTATAAAAGTAGGCAATCTTACTTATGAAAATAGGCACTCCTACTTATAAAATATGCACTACTAAATAAATATGTTCAAAACACAACAAAAGCATCTAAAAAAATCAACAACCAAGAAAATATAAATTTTCCAATGGTAATACACATATGCACTATCAGTTAAAAAATTAGGCACTGTCACATATAAAAGTAGGCAATCTTACTTATGAAAGTAGGCACTACCACTTATAAAATATGCACTACTAAATAAATAATTTTAAACAAAAAAAAGCACAAAATAATTACTTAAAAATCAACAAATGAATAAATCATCTAGTATACAAACAAAAATAAAAACTTTGAAATTCCACTGTTTATAATCATAGGGACTGCTAGTTGAAAAACTAGGCACTCTTAGTTGAAGAACTCGACGTTGTTAGTTGAAAAACTAGCACACATACCTTCAGACAAATACAAACACTAAACACCAAAACAATTGAAAATCAATGATTTCTTACTTGTAACTTCTTCTTCCATGCATTCCAGAAGCATAGAATCATCACCAATGCACTAAAAATGATTTATAACATCACAATTGAACTCTTCAATATCAACAAACAACCAATATTAGTTTCTTCACAATCTCCATTGATTTCACAATGTTGCAGACGATAATCGATGATAAATTGAATGAAAATAGCAGAAAATCACAAGAAATTTGGTGAATTGATGAAGATGATCGTGAGCGGAGAAGAAATCGCACAGAGCAAGGAATAAAAGATCTTATTTTCTTGGAAGATTTGATTTGAATTGATTTGATCAAGCACATAGTGATTACACCATGCAAGGTGTAACTGAATGCATGGTGTAATTGAGTGCACGGTATCATTTTTCGAAAACACAAGACCACAAGGCTGAGGCGTGGATATCTCGCTCTCTTTAAAAAGATTCGAGCCCTCTTTGGTAAATAGAAACACTCTAACCGATGCAATAGAGAATAACTTTCTTACTCGTCTCTTCTAGGATACAATAACCTAACAATCTTGTTGTGTCGCTTGTAGTAATTCTGCACAAATTACTAAATCTCAATCTCCACCAAAAGTGCACCTTTTCTTCAACTAAAATTCTCTCTCAATATATGCATATATGAGTATAGTTTTGAATATGTTATGATAAAACATGTGTGTTCAAAAGACTAGTTCTTAATAGATACATATATATATATATAAGCATAGAAATATCTCTTATAAAGGTATATAACTCTTCAGATATCTTCTATTCATTATTAGGTTCAGTGTATAGACATAATCAACAAATTCACACACATTCATCAAACATTGTAAATGTATGTACATTAAATATTAAAATGTACCAACATTTCCCCACTCATTTTAATATTGATGAATGAATGTATATGATAGTGCAAGAAAGAGAGTATAGTAATTAAAGATAAACTATTATACTTAATGAAGGTGTGCTCAGCATTGAACCTTCACTTAGTGAAACAACAATCTTTGATCCAAAGTCATAATGTGCTCAGCATTGAATTGTGACTGCTTAAGGAAAGAAAAGACCATTGCACACACATAATAATCCAAGTTTTAAAATTTTAAGCTTACTTAGCCAACACAATATGGGCTTGTGCTTTCCTGGTTATCATGCATTTTTTAGAATAAGCCCCATTCTCTTAGAAAGCGGCCTCACTTTCACACTCATATGGGTGAAATTTGTCAGGAGTGCTCCAGTAACTATAATACTCTACTTATAAAGAGCTACAGTATATCATTAAGAGTCTTGTAACTCAACCCTCCAAACGTAACAAGATAATGCACTTACATCATAGGAATGGATATCATAATATTGTGCATTCTTTACGTTCACCATATGATTTGTTTTTCCCATTGATCCTAATTACAGGATCTCTGGTCCTTAGGTTAGGTATCCTCATACGTAGATCATGCAATATTTTTTGAGCTTCAATCTCAATCCCCTCGATGTATCTAGATCCTATATCTTGTCAAGGCCTTATTGTATTACAATATTATCAAGAGATTTGATAGAATCATATATGATCATTATTAAATATATAATTCTCCTACCATGGATTTGTGATTTACCATAGTAAAATGAATAATAAGTCTTTTAGCCAACCTCACCATAAGTTGAAATGAATAATAAGTCTTTTAGCCAACCTCACCATAAGTTGATCCTCTTTCAACTCATATAGTTAGCTATCACAAATTGTGTACTTCCAACACAAAGCATCATATACATAGCCAGAGCATAACCAACAATAGAGAAATAATCATATAGCACAATATTGTAATCAGCACACGTAAATTTCTCCTCCCTTTTAGTGACGTATGTTTTCGCTACTAGCACAAGTAAAAGCTTTATATACTTTTGTAATAAAATTTAGTTATACTTTTTCATACTTTTGCAATGTAATATCAATGAAACTTTAACATTATGTATTTTTCATTAACACATTTATAGTCATGGAAGACACTTTTACAAACACAGTGACCACCACTATTCCTATATTTAAATAGGATATCTCTCTTTATTAAAATATAATAAGTAGCATCTTTACAAATGTATCCAAACTTTGGTTAAAACCTTTCCATAAATTACATATATGGAGAAACATAAAAATATGGAGGTAAAGTCTCACAAATATTCCATAGAGAGATTAAAACATTTCATAAACTTCTTCTTTTATCAAAATAAATTTCTCTTCCAAATAAATAGAAAATTATGAGAAACAAACAGTACTACCATTAAACAATTACTCATGTAATAAATGATGATCACTAATCAATTCTTTCATGAGAACGTATAGTGCTTTTATATGCATTGAAAACATCTTATTTTTCAATATCATCATGCCAATAATATCTTGGATATGAAAATGACGTATACCCACATGTTCAAATACTTCATAAAATAAGATATAAGTAATCAATGACACAAAAACTTATGCCCTGGGAGATATATAAAGTTATCATGTTCTCACCGAGACACTTCATCTTTCATCCATTTGCACAATATTAAATAATAAATGTGAAGCTTGGAGGCTTGTTAAAATATCCGATTTGATAGACAACCTTATTATGTGCAATCCATTTATCTTCGAATTCTTTAAAATTGTTAGTGCAATATGTATAATAGGAATAATGGATAATGCATGAAAACACAAGACTACAAAGTTGAGGCATATATATCTCACTCTCTTTAAGGAGCCCTCTTTTGTAGATAGAAACACTCTAACCGATGCAGTAGAGAATAACCTTCTTACTCGTCTCCTCAGGATACAATAGCCCAACAATCTCATGGTGTAACTTGTAGTAATTCTGCACAAATTACTCAAGCTCAAGCTCCACCAAAAGAACACATTTCCTTCAACTAAAAATTCTCTTTTAATATATGCATGTATGAATATGGATATAAACATGTTATGATAAAACATGTGTGTCCCAAAGACTAGTTCTTAATGCATATATATAGGCATAGCAATACCTCTTATAAAGATGTATAACTCTTCAAATATCTTCTATTAATTAGGTTCTCATAATCAACAAATTCACATACATTCATCAAACATTATATATGTATGTATATTGATTATTAAAATGTACCAACATATATATAATGAAGATGGCATTTTTGGGTTTAGAGTTATCTTTTGCTCTAAAGACTCTAATCATATTTTCTAGAAATTTTACTTTGTTAATTAGTTTTAATGACATGATTGGTTGGAAATATTTTTAGTCTATCACGTTAATTAAAAAATCTAGAGTTTATTTTGAATTTCAACCAATTGATTCTATTTGATAAGAATGCTGGAACTAAATCCATGTTACGATGATCCGAATCATTTTTTTTGTTCATCCCTACCAGGTCATAGCTTTTCCTCAATAAAGCCTTCCCTTCCTTCTCCAAGGCTGCATATGACAAGCCAAGAGCAAGATAAATTTCAATGAAAAGGTAAATGTTTTTAATTTTAACATTCATCTCTCTCTCTCTCTCTCTCTCTCTCTCTATAGCTCTCTTATTCTTCTTCTTTAATTTGAAGTATATGAATAATACGTTTATATATAAATTTGTGATAGAATTGAAACTTCAGAATTTTATATGTAATCAAAGCGGCATCATATGCAATCTAATCTAAATGGTAGGGTAAGTTGATGGAATTTCAAACTTTCATATTTTATTTATATTTGATCTATTTAACTATTTTCTATTATATGGGGTTCTAGGCTTCACCAAGCACCATGGAGGCAAAAGTGCATTATACAACAGAAGCATGAGCAATTTCAATTCAAATTCATCGGTATTGCTATTTATTTTCACTTATGTATTTTCCCCCCTTAAGCATAAAAACTGTAAAGTATGCATCATTTTTTTTACAAGGAAAAGAAACAATACAGTATGCATTAAGATTGCTCAATTTCAATCCTTTATGTTTTGTTTTCTTATCAAGGAGCATTTTGATGGTTGAACGAATACATGTAAGGTTAGAGTACCAGATTCCTATTTACACATTTTACTTACCCATTTTTATTATCCTCCAAATGGCAAAAAAAGCCTTGGCATGTACAAATGCGTAATTTCCTATTTGCGCCATGATTTTTTTTTTTTTTGTTCTTTCTGCTTTCTATTTGTCTTGCTTTCTTTAATGAATTTGGTTTTTGGCTTTGTATAGCTTTGCAGTATAATTTGGATAGTTTGAAGGCTTGATGTATTTTCTTTGTTTTTATCTTCCTCTTAACTTTATTATTCATTTTAAAATTTTTATATTTTTTATTGCATGACCACGATGCTCAATTGAAACTCCTTCAATGCATTAACCATTGCGAGAAAAAGTAAAAAAAAAAAAAAAAATGATATGAGCTTTCAGTGCAATGAAGATATAAAATTGTTGGTTGGATCCTTATTTTTATTTTTCATTTGTATCAACCTATGTAAAATATCCAATTTTATTCGTTAATTTGTTATATATTAGTCGTCATCAGAATTGTTAAATATGTTTATCCATCGCAGTAATGATTTTTCATTAAATTTTGTTACTTTTTCTTGTGTATCATCTACTGAATGTTAATTACAAAAAGTAGATTCTGAACCCAACTATTGAGATACAAATTGTGCTTCCAAGCATACGTTACAAATTAAATTATCCTTGCTGACTTTTTTTTTTTTTTTTAATTATTGAACAACTTTGCTGACTTGATTATAAACACAAAATAATTTCTAGAATAGAGTGCGTAAAAAATTCGAAATTGTAAAATATTTACCAATCCACACTAAGTTGCACCAATTTATTTACTTCAACTATTTTAGTTGCAGTTTGGATTAGGCTCAAGATTCTTGCAGTTAAAAAAAAAAAAAAAAAAGTTTTTGAATTTGTAAAATCCTCAAATCTATAGTTGCAGTTTGGATTAGATTGAGTAATTGAAAAGCTATAATTTATTCCATATCTCTGAATTGATTTCTTTAAGGATATATGTGTCTTTTTTCGAGAAAAAAAATAGATAAATTTTATTTTCTTTTAAAATGAAGATGGTCGGACTTTTATAAGAATATGCATGAGCATGGCAGAGAAGTATGCTAACATGAGTATTTTTTTATTCATTTGATTTTTTTATGGTTTCTTCTTTCTTTAAGAGCATGAAATGATACTGCATGGCTTTATTGTTATTGAGGTTCAATCCATTTTTTTTCTTTTTTGTTAGAAGGGAGTTGGGGTTGGGGGAAAAGGAAGGGGGGGGCGGGAGGAGGTGGGTATGGAGGGAAAAGGGGGGTTGGGGGTGGGGGGAAAGGGTGGTTTTATGGTTAGGTGGGGGGAAGAGCTTTTTGAGGAAAGGGGTTGGGTGGGGAAGAGAGATTTTTCTTTTGTTTGTGTGTTCGTGTGTGTGCGGGGAGGGAGGGGGCGAGAGGGGGTTTCAATGGTGAGGTTTAAAATATCCCTCAGTAGTTTTGAAATTAAGTTCAAGAACAAAAACAAATTAGGAGCATAGAGAAGAAAGGGCAAAGAATTTAGAAGAGACGTAAGAGAGAGAATGAGTATATTTTTGGGTGGAGGATGGAGGGAAGAGAGTATTTTTCCGGGAATGCGAAAATAGAGTTTGGGGGAGAGAGGGGGGGAGGGGGAGATGGGGGAAAGGAGGGAAGAGTGATTTTTTTTTCCATGGAAAGGGGAGAGGGTTGGGGTGTGAGGAAAAAGAGAGGTTTTTATGAAGAGGGTGGCCAAAGTATGGGGAAAAGGGAATTTTTTGGGCGATGGGAGAAGAGAGGCAGAAATGTGTAGGAAAGAGGGGTTTTTTCTTAGGAGGGGAGTCAAGAATGTGGTGTGGGGTAAAGAGGATTTTTTTTGGAAGGGAAGGGGAGAGTGGGGCGGGGGTATGGGGACAAGAGGTTTTTTCTGGGAGTGGGCGGGAGAAAGAAGGGCTTTTTCTTGGGAGAGGGTGGAGGATGTGGGAGAAATAGCACTATCAAAAGGGTCGAACCGGACCGGACCAGATCGGCCTGCGTCAAGCTCGTGCCTAAACGGTCTGGTCCGGTTCGGGCTCATTTTTGACAGGCCTAGATTGTATAAATCCATATCCGTCCATAGCCACCCCGCTGGTAAACGGGCCAACCCGCAGGCTTGGCCAAAAAAAAAAAACTTATCCTTCAAATTTAGCCCCTAATTATTTTATATTTATATTACACACCTAAGTAAAAAAAAAAAAATCAAGTTCAATACTCAAAACAAATCAAGTTAAACATTGTTCTGCAAATACAATAGACTGGCTTATTTGAATCTGTAGTAAAAACTAAAAATTAAAAAAAAAATCTAAGAAAGCCAAAAGATGATGAAGATTGTAGATTAACAAAAATCAGAGAACAAAATAAAAAAAATTCAATTTCCATTCTATCTCTACATCTGCACATCAAGAAAAGGAAGAAGAGCAAAAAACAGGAAAGAGGACGAAGAAGAGAAGAAAGGGGGCGGCACGGACCGCAGTGACTGGTGAAGTGAGGGTTGAAATAGCAAGATTTTCGGAGTCTTCCTAGTTTGGCAATAATGCAATATACCTTTGCGCTATCTAGATTAACACTCTCTTGTGTTAATTGGATAATAGACACAGGCTCCCCAACAAATTATAGCGGCCGTGGCTACTATTCGAAGCACTAGAAGGAGAGAAAGGCAGTGCAGAAGAGGAAGAAAAAGAGTTCGGCTCTGGCTTCGATGAAAGGAAGAAGAAGAGTCGCAACTGCCGTGACTTCGAGAGAAGGTGAGTGGCAGGGTTTAGAGACAGAGAGTGAGAAGAAGAAGATGAATGAGAAGAGAAGAGAGAATTAGGTAGATTTAGGGTTTTTGAAAATTTTCATTTAGGACCTCAAGAAATTATTAATGCAAATAAGGTCCTAAATCCTAAAAAAAAAAAAAAAAGGCCAGCCCGCGAACCGGACAAGACCGCACTCAAAGTGGGCCGGTCCGGGTCGGGCTGATTTTTTACGGGTGTAATTTTGAAAATTCATATCCGTCTATTTTACGGATGGTTCTGGCCACCCCACGGGCCTAGGCCCGGATTGACAGTGCCAGGGAGAAAGAGGATTTTTTTCTTGAGGAGGGGGTGGGGATGTGGGTGTAGGTGTAAAGAAGTTTTTTTCGGTAGGGGGAGGGGGAGTGTGGGAAAAAGAGAGGTTATTTTGGGGGTGGATAGGAGAAGGAGGGGTTTTTTCTTGGGGAAGGGGGAGGAAAGGAGGAGAGGGGGTGGGTATGGGGGAGAAGGGTTTTTTTTTTTTTTTTTTCTTTTTTCTTGTGTAGGGGAAAGGGGGTTTTTTTTGGGGGAGGGTGGGAGCGTATGGATATGGGAGAAGGGGGTAGAGGAGGAGGGATTATGTTAAAAGAAGGGATTAATTTGGGAGGAAAGAGAAATATTATGAATTCTTATATGTTCTTTATATTTTAATATTCAATTTTTTACTTTATTCTTAATACTTCCTTTTTTATTTAATATTATTTTTTTATTTTTATTTATATAAATTCGCTTGAACGCATTATATAAATAGTAATACAATGGTACAAACAACTCTTATCTGAACATAAATTGAGTTTAAACTACATCTGAAAAATAAATAAAAATAAAATATTATATATACATTTTAATGAAATAATATTTTTATTTTAAAGAATAAAATATTATGTATGTAAGCTTTTTTATTTCAAAAATTTCATTTCTGTGCATAGCACGGGTTTTTGACTATTACATAATGAATATGGTGTTTTTAAGATTAGAGCCCTCTAAAGCTTTTAAGCTCCCAAATTAATTTTCTAGAATTTTGTGGGTTTTAAATATTTTACAAATATTTCATTGAGTAATAATGTTTTTAGCCATCCTAAACTCTAAAAAATAAACTTGAGAGAAAATTTACTATTAAAGAGAATGTACTAGAAAATATACTAGACGATCACTCAAATTTCTCTATAAATGCAGATTTTCTTTCATTTCCTTCTGCCAAGACTATTAAAAAGGTCTATTAAGAGACTTTCTTTAATGCTAAGTTTTTTTTTTACTCATAAAGGAGAAGTTCATGATCCCATTTTCACATGAAAATTGCATATTAAGCGGTATGTAATTTTATCATAAACTAATAAAAATTATCATAAACTAATTTGATTTATTGTTTGTTTTATCATAATTACAAATTGTTTATGATGTTTTTGAGTTTAGAAGTTTCTCATGCTCTAGAGGCCTCAATTCAATTTTTTAGAATTTTAAAGCTCTTAGTAATTAGTTTTGAAATTTTTTATTGATCCAGAAGATTTTTCAAAGTATTTTAATTAATAATTACAATTAATGATTTGGTTAGAAATTTTAATTTATTTAGAATAGATTGATTTGCAAATAAGGCTAGATTTATCTAAGATACTAAATCTTCTCCAATGAAGCTTTTTTTTTTTTTCCAGATGTATAATGGTGTAGTAAAATAATTTTATCCTAATTTCAAGTTTTTTTTACTAAATTTACAAATTTTTCGCATTAAATATCACATAAAGAAATAGACTAAATTACTCTTTAACTGTCAAAAAAATATCAATAAAAGTTTTTCACAATTATGTAATTTCATAAGATAGGGGTATGTAAGAAAAATTATCATTTAATGTTCTCTTATTTACAAAAATGACAGATATTTTGAAACGAAAAATGTATATCTAACTGATAATTAATATAAAATGAGGGTAGTAACCACTATGTTAAGTAATTTTCTATTAGACTCGCGTAATCAACATACATATTCTTGGTTATATTTCACTACTTGGGAATGTTTCTTTTTTCAAGCCTGTTTTAGAGTAACTTTTTGTATTTTTAGATTTCTTAATTAATTGTAAAATATTGATTGGTGGAGAAAATTTTAATTTGAAATGTCAATAAAATATTTACAATTTAATATTTTTTAATTATAAATTTAAACTAAAATCAATTATCCAATATTCAAATCATTACAATAACTTCATCTATTTTCTTTTTTTAAGTTGGGGAGCGACATCCAAATCTCATTATCAAATTTGGTTTATTTTAATAGTAATCATCTTTTATTTCGATTTGAAACTTTAAGTAATGTAATCTTTGTCTATGTATACGTCTTTTACCTAATCCTTTGTGCTCTAAACTCTCCGTCCATGCTTTGATAATATATAGTTAGCATTCGATTCAAATTCAATAATTATGTAAAATGCACGAATGATGCTCATTATCAGAGGTTCACAGGTGCAATATTAATTTAAGATGCATTTGTAGTACAAAAGAGATCGTCAACAAGCATTGAAGAAAATATTAAATCTTCGTTTTATTAAGTACTTCAAATTTTCTTTTCTTTTTTTTTTTTTCTTCAGTCACATTTAAGCAATTCTAATTGTCAGTTTTGTTCTTGGTGGCCATTATTTCACTTTGTAACCCCATTTGTGTAATTCAGTGTTAAATGTCAAGTTATTACTTAGTGAATTAAGCAATTTAGCTAAAAATTAAGATGTATTTTGAGGTCAACTTTTCACGAATACAAAACTTGTGCTAGCTTGACAATCCATTGTCATGCATTTTGTAACCACGGTCGACATAGTTCTTTTTGGGGAGGGGAGGGGAATTCTGTTTTTTGGGATGGAGTGGGCATAAAAGAGGGGTTTTTATATGGGGCAAGGTGAGGGTAGGAGACTTCTTTCTTGGAAAGGGGAGGAGGGATTTTTGGGGGGGAAGGGGGGGGTGGAGAAGTGTAGCTTTTTTTTTGGTTGGATTATTTTCATTCTTCGGACTCTCTTGTTAAAAGTTGGATTATTTTTGGCCATCGGACTTTCTTAATAAATAATACTTTTTTATTTTTATTAAATGTTATTTTTATTTTTTTTAAAAATAGAATATTTTATATTCACAAAATAAGATCTTCTCTCTAAGTCTTTTTTTTTTATAAATTTTTTAAATTTGTAACATTTTCACAATATTAAATTTGACATTTTTTTTCTAAATAATACCATTTTCTCTTTTTTATTTATAATAAAATCATCCTTTTTACCTAAAAAGAAACAAAAATTCATGTATTTTATTTTTCTCGTAAAAAAATCTACTTTTTTATATACTAAGTTATTTCTCTTTATCATTTTTTTGGTTTATAATAATTACGTTTTTTCTCAAAAAATTAATTATCTTTTTTTTAATTTTATCTACTTTCATAAAAAGGTAGAATATCATATAAATTTAGAAAATTATCTTATAAATATATATATAATAACTTTAATTTTCTTTTAATATTTTTCTAAAAATATATCATACATATCTAACCGTACATAACATAGACTTTAGACTAATACCCAAAATAAGAGTAAGAATTAAAAATGATTTTTTCGAAATTTGAATGGATTTTAGATCTCACCGACTTGTCCAATCGACCATCAGACTATGAATTTATAAAGATTAAATTTATCCTATAGAGTAAAATAAAAAATAATAATTTTATTTATCAATTAAAAAAAATTGAATTCGTCTTGGAAATGCTGAACTTCCCCAAATTGATTTACTTTCCATTATTTTTTTTTTTCTGGAAAATTTTCCATCATAAGTAACATACTAATTTGACATCATAACACGTTGAGGAAGGAGGTTGGGTATACGAAGCTTCAACTCACATGTCATGCCAACCCATTCCTAGTCCTATTAATAGCGCGTGAATTTGTTATTTCCCGTTGATTTTTTGAAAACAAAAAGTCAAAATGTTACAGAAAATGTTACAAAAAATATTATATACGATTCTGAGTGCTTTTTTTCTGTTTGAGGAAATATTTTTCACATCAATTATCTGTATCAAATTTGTTTTTTTGGCCTTTTTAACTTCTTTCTTAAAAAGATGAAATTTATGCTACTAGAACTAATAATGGCAGGGAAATGGTCGAAAGTTTATAGAATCATACCTCAAAAAAATTAACATATAAATAGGAAAAATGTATTACTAGTAAAGATTTTTAGAATATTATCAACCTAATATATAATCCATGGAAGTTCATAAAACCTAATTAATAAGCATGCCCTTATATTTTAGTCATAAATATTTTATAGTAGTTATAATTGTGTATGAACGTCTATTCATTATAGATATAATTGTGTATGATTCTAATTTAGAGATGAAACATATACCTATCTATATAAAAAGAATAAGAAAACCATATAAGATCTTATATAAAAAAAACATATATGAAGAAAGAAATATTGTCTCTGAAGACAATGTAATTTCTTTTTATTGTTGTAATGTTGGAATCATGGTTGAAGCCAGACAAATAGACTTAGAGAAACTAAAATTCATACAAAAACTCCTGATAAAATATTCTACTTTAAAAAATATATAATTCGTCAAATAATTATATTACATTTATATAGTTCTAGCAAGACAAAAATAATAAAATATACCATAACAAAAGAATATCTCCCAAAATAGTTTACTACAAAAATAAATCTTAAGGAAAATGGATTTTTTTTTTTAACTATCCCAAAAACCATAGAAAACCATATTCTTGCACACATGTATTTGGATATATTTGCTTCCAACAAGATTCAAAACCAAGACACCTTGGTGGTTATGCTCTAAGGTTGCCAATTGATCTCATACCATGTTTGTGCTATATAATACAAATTTTATATTTCTAATATGTTATACATTTATAATGTTTTAATATACTATATTTTATAATACTAAAAAGCTATATATTACTTTGTTATATACATATTATATTTATTAATTTGAGTATAGTATCATATTATTTAATTACATACTTACATAATATATATGTATATAATCTTTCTGTTTCAATTTATCTGTCATTTAGGACATGAAATAACCATTAAGAAAATGATTATATGGTCTTAATTGAATGTTGAATAGAATAATTTTTCCTTATTATAGAATATGAGTTTATTTGAATTATATCTAAATATTTATTAGATTGTACAGTTAAATATATATCGGTATATATAAAAATATTTATTTAATACTCTATCTACGAAAGAAATGTTTATTTCTTTTAAAAAAAGTATATATAGGTGACAGATAAATTGAAAACAAAATGGGTATATATTAATATACTTATATATAATGATATATATACTTATATAATATATATTATACACTACATATTTATCATACTATATATAATTATATAGTTATAACTAATATGTATGTCATATACTTTTATATATATATATATATACTGATATAACATACCATATTTTTTAAAGAACATACTATATATTACTATGCATATGTACCGCATTCTATTATGTAGTATATATATACTATTATGTACAATATATTAATGTTTTTGGATAACACTCAGAGGTGTCTGGTATCCATTAATATATTATTATGTACTGCAAATTCTAGTTTTTACTCGGGGGTTAGGACCTCACCCTAAGTGATTCACGGTATAATGAGAAAGATTTGAACTTTTGAACTCTCATATAGCGATTCGCAACAAATGTAAATAACTCTTTTTCATATTTATTTTTTTAGAAAAATATAGTATATTATAAATCCATTGCAAATTTGTGAAGAATTTGTAACGGCTCGAGGATTTAAATAAATTTTAGTTTTTCTTACTCATGAGATAAAATGATCGTTTTAAATCCCTTGCAATTCTGTAACAAATTTGCAACGGACTTAACATACTTTATTTTCTATACCTTTTTTAAGAAAAAATTTTTTTGATTGCAAATATGTTACAAAATGGCACCATAACCGCAACGGATTTAGGGTTTAAATAAATATTAGTTTTTTTTTCTTCATGAGATAAAATGACTGTGGCAAATTCCTTGCAAATTTGCAACGGATGTAACTAGGTTTATTTTCCATAATTATTTTTTAAGGAAAGTTATAATGTGTTGCAAAATCCATCGCAATTTTGCAACAGTTTGATGAATTGGGTATATTTTTATTTTTCTTTCTCATGAGATAAAATGGCCGTTCCAAATCTTTTGCAATAGAATATAATCTTTTGCAACAGAATATAATGTGTTGTAAATTTGCAAAGAGTTTGCAACGGGTTATTCTTTTTGTTACAATTTTGCAACAAATTTTAAATATCTTGCAAATCTATTGCTAATTTACAACAGAAGATTATGGGCATTGCATATTTGCCATCATCTTTGAAAGTGTTGCAAAGCTGTTGCTAATTTGCAACAAGCTTGTTTTTTATTGAAAATTCGTTATTAATTTGTAACGAAAATATGCTCATGGCAAACAAAACCTTTTCTTATAGTGTAGATTTTTATTGCATCTTTGAGAATATTTTACGTAACTCAGTTCAGTCACTTACCAGTAGAGATTAGATGAGCAAAATAAGTGTTAAAGAAAGCAATATTATAACACATTTTGAAGCCATGTTGATCCACAGTATGATGTTGTAACAAAAGTCTTCTCCTTAGACCCACGCTTAAAAGAAGGCTAGTGATATATGAAGGCTTTTTTTGTGAATCCAGTGTAGATATATTTTTTTCCCATATTAAATGGATAATTGATATATCAAAGCCCCACTTTAAAATGCAAGGTAAATCCCTCAAGAAAATGTAGGGTAAATCTTTTTTAGGTTTTTTTTTTTTATCTAGCCTATTTTCAAAAAATGGGTACTAAATCCGCCAAGTTTTTTTTTTTTTAATCCTGAAATGGCCATAACGCACAATAATTGTGCGTTATCATTATTGATAACGCACAACCATTGTGTGTTATCAGCTAATTATGCTTACCGCTGGTAATCCATCGATGTGGCAGATAACGCACAACTGTTATGTGTTATGACTAAGTAATAACGTCCACTGGTTGTGCGTTATCGGCCACGTCAGTTTTTTAATTTTTATTTTTTTTAAATTTTTTAAAAAAATGAAAATTTCTTTATATTTTTATCAAAACTTATAATTGTATAATTTATTTAAAAAGACTATATATATAATATTTAGCTATTTTAAGCGAATTTATTATAATAATATTTATATCGTTTTCTTGGAAAATATATTTAATTTTTAACCATTTCATCTCAAGTTATTTGAAGAAGTAATACTAAAGATATTGTAAAAATTTAGAGCAATGATGTAGTAATTAGAAGAAATTGAAAGAAAAATTTCATGTTTTTAGGGTTTTTAATGTTTTTATAATTTACGGTTGGTTAATTATCAATAATATTAAGATTTTAGTGTTATTAGGTTTTACTGTTACAAAGTTTAGAGTCTTACGGTTTAATGTTTAAATTGTTAAGATTTTAGAGTTTTTATAGTTTACTCTTACAAAGTTTAGAGTTTTACGGTTTCATGTTTAAAATATCATTTTTAGGGTTTTTAGGGTTTAGGGTTTGAAGTTTTTAGTTTTACGGTTTAATGTTTAAAATATCAATTTTAGGTTATTAGGTTTTATTGTTACAAAGTTTAGAGTTTTATTTTTTAATGTTTAAATTGTTAAGATTTTAGAGTTTTTAGGGTTTACTGTTATAAATTTTAGAATTTTACTATTTAATGTTTAAAATATCATTTTTAGGGTTTACTGTTTTGAAGTTTAGAGTTTTACGGTTTAATGTTTAAAATATTAAGATTTTAGGTTTTTTAGTGTTTACTGTTATAAAGTTTAGAGTTTTATTTTCTAATGTTTAAATTGTTAAGATTTTAGAGTTTTTAGGGTTTACTATTACAAATTTTAGAATTTTACGGTTTAATCTTTAAAATATCAATTTTTAGGGTTTACTGTTTTGAAGTTTAGAGTTTTATGGTTTAATGTTTAAAATATTAAGATTTTAGGGGTTTTTAAGGTTTACTGTTACAAAGTTTAGACTTTTACGGTTTAATGTTTAAAATATTAAAAGTGTTTTTAGGGTTTACTGTTACAAAGTTTAGAGTTTTACGGTTTAATATTTAAAATATTAATTTTAAGGTTCTTAGGGTTTACTGTTACAAAGTTTAGAGTTTTACGGTTTAACATTTCAAAAATCAATTTTAGGGTTTTTAAGGTTTTTATAATATACGCTATAGGATTTTAATATTATGATTTTGGCTTTTTAAGGTTTACTGTTAAAAAATTTATAGTTTTACAGTTTAATGTTTGGTGTCAAATTTTGGATTTTAATAATAGATTTTTAACTTTTTTATTATTTAAATTTTAGAATTTTTAAGTTTTTTTAGGGTTATTCATGCTATATTTTATAACTAAGTATTTTACTACTTGGTAAATTCAATATTAGGGTTTTATAGTTTAAACAAAAGTATTAATTACTAAACCCTAAATTTTCAAGTTTCGGTTTTAGCAATTACAAAAAAAAAAAAAAAAAAAAGGAAGAGAAAAAACCCAAATTTCAAGTTCCGATCTTTTCTACTCAAAAAATTTATAAGAAAGATGCAAAATAATTATCTAAATAAATAAAAAAATCAAATAATTATAAAGTAAAGGAAAAAAAACCCTAATTATCCAAATAAATTCATTACCCTAAGATCGCTTTTGCAATACACAAAATAATTATATACATAAAATTATCAAATTTGCACAAATTTATTAATAACAACAAATTTAAACATAAACCCAAACCCCACTTTCACAAAAATGAATTAATTCAAATTAACAAATAGAATTCCTAAAAATGATTCACAAACAACGATTAACAAACCTAAACAAACAATTCTTAAAATTAATAAATAATACACCAAATAATTTAAATAACTAAAAACTTACCGAAAATAAAAAATGTACCTTCGTACCGATAAGTTCTAGTCTACCTTTTTCCACTCTAAATCTCTAACAACCTTCGTACTCCAAGGAAAGTCTCACCGATTCAAACTTGAATTTAAAAAATTAACTAAATTTTAACTGTAAATTTCGAAATAAAATACAAAAGTATTAGAAGAAGAGAAGACGAACTATAAGAAGGATGAAAATAAAAGGAAGATGAAAAGAACTTACTAAGCGACGGCGGCGACGGAGCAGCGAGAGAAGATGAAGATAAAAGGAAAATTTTCGGGGAGGAAATAAGAAAGAAGAAAGAAGAAAGAAGAAATTAGGAGGAAGAAGAAAGAGAAAGCAGAAAGGAAGCGGCTGCGGTTGGGCATTTAGGGTTTATAACTTGATAACACACGGTCATTGTGCATTATCACTAATAATAACGCACAATGGACGTGCGTTATTATGAGTGATAACGCACAATGGCTGTGCGTTATCAACAACTCAACGCTACATCATCGCCACGTCGTTAAACATTCTTCTTAATGTGGCTTAAGCCGGTTATTACAGATAACGCACAAGGTGATAACGCACAATGACTGTGCGTTATGGTCACTTCCGGAATAAAAAAAAAATTTGGGCCAATTTAGTACTCATTTTTTTTAAAATGGTCTAAATAAAGGAAAAAATATCTTCTTTATATTCCCAATATCCATCAATACTTACAACCTCCATTTGTTCTTTTGGGAGCAAATCTGAAACAGGATTCGCGAGATTGCAAAGCAATTTGCAAGACTGCTTCAACGTTCCATGACGTACCATGGCTCCTGGCTGCTACATATCATCCTATTGGAATTGGGTCTTGTGAAACGGGTTCGATCCGTCTATAACGATTCGACCCAATTGAAATTAATGAGAGTTGTTAGAGGGATAACCTATTTCTATTCAAATAGATGTCATACGTTTGTCAGCGAGATATTAGGTCTATTCAACAGAAAATCAAATCTGTAGAAACAGAATATTACAAGTACATAATACAGTGTTCCTTCTAAAGTTTATTGAGTAAGTAACATCTTTTTTATAGAAATAAGGTTGCAGCTTCAACTACCACAAGTTTGATCACAGTATAAAACAAAGATTAACACTTCCCCATGATCAAGAAGGTGCCAAAGTAAAATTTTTTTTTCATTAATATCACAACCACGTTGGTGTTCTGAACACGTTTTCCTAATGCAGCAGATATAAGATGATATGTTATAATCAATTTTTTTACCTGCATTGGTTATGCTTCTGTTTATTTTTCTTCGACCATGTTTGTGCAGTGTTTTTTTTTTTTTTTTTTTTTGGTCTTGAACCCACCATATACCACAGTTTTTTTAAGAGAAAGAAGGAAATGATTTGCTTGTAATTCATAATAATCACTGTCATTGTTTCTTTGTGATAAGGTAATTTTGGTAGCTTCCTATGAGTCTTATATCTCTTATATGATATATATCTGATTCTCGTTTTTATTTGCCTTATGATACATGGAAATCTTCACATTATATTTTTTATAAAAACAAAATCGGGGAGGACAGTTTTTTCATTTATGGAAAAACTGTGTTTTTCTTACAAGGGCATAAAAAACTGTTTTTTTTTACCGAAAGAAAAATAGCAAAATACTTGTGTAGGCTGATACCATATATATGATGCTTGCTTTTTAAATAATAATAATAATAATTTTTATATGTTTGTTTCCTGTAATCCCCTCTGTGTTTTTTTAAGGGAATATACTAACAATAGACTTTCATATCAAGTACAAGTAAGAGTTTTAAGTACATCTGATGTCTGTAATCATTGCAGTTTCTTTTATAAATACACATATTTGCATCTTTGTCTGATATCTAATTTTTTTTTAATCCATCTATATAGATGTTGTTAAAAACTAGATTTCGAGGCATTTTTAACAATTTATTTTTTTTTACGCCAATATGTTTTTTGGTTTATGAGGTATACAATGTTAAGTTGGCAAAACTCATGATTGTTTTTAAAAGATACATAGATCATGTTTTGTAAGGGTAATAAACTCTTCTGTTTTTTTTTTCTGATATGTATAAGCTCTTTATATATATATATATATATATATATAAAGAGGAACTCATGCTAATCAAGATGGAACCAGTGGCCTCAATGTTGAGGGTCTCTGTTTCAACCACCAGGCCAGTATTTTCTTCCAACTATGTTTATATATCGTATCATGCTCCCTTTTTTTTTTTTTTATAAGGCATGATAATTGGAATCAATGTAATTTTTTTTGGCTAGTGGGAGTTTTTTTTCCTCTATTTCTCCATTTTATGTCTTGTCTATATCATATGTATAAACACTACAAGAAAAAGCAAAGATTGCGACGGCAAATCTTGTCGCAATCGTCAATATTGCAACGGAAAGGTTGGGTCAGTAAATGGGCGTGACAACTAATAACTTTTTGCAACGGAGTGGCGATGGCTCGTCATAAAGTTCAAATCAAATAGCTTTGCGACGAAATTCCAACCATTATGTCGCAAATATTAGCACCAAACAATTCGCGCCAAACATAGTGACTGAAATCTCCATCACAATTCCGTCGCAACCGTAAGTCTACGATGACGTCTTCTATCGCAGTTCTTTCGCAAATTTTACCTAAAAGACGTATACTGCCATCGCAAGCCATGTTTTTACGATGGCTTTTTCTATCGCAATGCTGTCGTGTATGAATTGGTGCCAAACTTAGCGCGGCCTTTTCCGTCGCAATACTGTCGCAAAATATTTCTTTTTTTAAAAAATATTAAATGGTTATTACGTTGTCGTTAAATTGTATAACTTTTTCCTTTTTTTAAAAACTTGTTTGCTCACTAATCAGTCGCAACTATATATATTAATCATCAAATATTTACAAAAATAAAAAAACCATCCTGAAAGTAAGAAAAAAATTGACAAATAACATTTCTATAACAAAAATTAGCATTTACATACTTTAAAATGCCATTCATATCCAAAAAAACTTAGCACAACATTACAAAGTATAAAAATAGTACATAAATTCTATAATATTATAAATATGAATAATATCAAACTATTATAATTCACATCATATAAGCATAAAATAGTATCAAATCACTATAACATCACAAAGCATATAAAGTAGTATCCACTTAAAAATATCTAATAAATATATGTAAATGAAAGCTAAGTAGAAGGAGAAAGATGGTCGTCATCCTCAACTGTCGAGCCCGCTTCACTCGATCGCTCACCACTCGTGCCCCACCACCAGGATAGCGAGGCATCTAGCAATCAGGAAATAGCTTAAGAGATCCCCAAGTTGCTCATGAATATGCCAACCCCACTGAGAGATTCAGCCACGACTCCATGCAATAGTTGGTTGGCGTAAGCAATCCAACACTGGACCTCTGGTCGGGCCGCCCGATCTACTTCCTCACCAATGACTATTCGAGCAATGTCCTCTATCTGCTGCTCAGATGGTGCTCAGGAGAGAGAGCACCAGCAGCTGCTCGGGCCTGCTGGCGTAAACGGGCTGACTCTGTCTCGCCGAAGTCATAAGCATGCCCCCTCCTAAGGCCCAAATCAACCTCATACATCATTTCCATGTCGGTAGACATATGAGCTCCATTCTCCTTGTTCTCTTACGTCTTTCTAGCCTTCAAGATGCAGAATTATTTCAGAAATTCAAAAAAAGTGTTAGATAATTTATTTGTTAGAGTAAATCATAAGGTGGTTTGTGAGATACCAAGTATTATTAACAAAAAAACTAACCCAAAACTCATCTGATCGGTGATCAACAAATTATCCTACTTTTTCATGTTCATCTCGATGAGTGTGGAGCATTCGATAAAGCTCATCATGAGTGAACCATCACCGAGCCTCTGACATTGTTATCATATATCAAAAGAAATAGAGGATATCATATTTAACAGCTAGATAGGTATCTTGTTACAGATAGGAATGTGTAGTACCGCTGAAGTCAACTTAAATTCCTTCAAGCAGTGAAAAGAGGTACATCTTTACAACATTTTAATGACACAAAACAAGCAGTTAAAAAAGTTCATGCTATAAAACTGAATGGAAGGCCAACTTTAGCCAGTATAGTCTAGAAGAGACTGGATACAACAAAAATACATCCATAATAAATGTATAACCAACGAACCCTTATAAAGACTTATGCACTAGAAACATCAATCAAATTAACAAATCCAATAGAGAAAACCAATTGGCTATAGGAATGAATCAGTTCAAAGCAAAACCCAACTTAAACATGTCAAACATTCATCAATCTGAGGGAATGGATGAGCTTTATAATAACAAAAAATGCACTTGCTCTTATGAAATCATAGGAAAACAACATCCATATTCCACATATATCAATGCATAAATGATTATCCCTAACTTTTAAAATAGAAAATTACAGCTACATCAAATAATAATAGAAAATTCATAAACAAAAATGAACTCAAACCCAACAAAATTCTTAGAAATTCATAGATCCATTAGTCTTAAAATGCAACAAGCAATTACATTAGTAAGCATGGATATTACCAAGACGTTAGTAGCAAATCAATTTTAGTTCTAGAAAGCAAATAAGAGGTCGGGCTCCCCCATAAACACTCGAGTTCATTCAAAAGAATCCGGGTTTTCCCATAAACAATTATCATAACAATGAAAAAAAATTACCTCATCTCTCTAAGTACGATCGAGAACCAACTGTATGCTTACCGGAACCCTTGCTACCTCGTCTCTCATTCCGATTCTTTGCGGTCGCCTCAGAGATATCCACAAATTTATTTAACTTCCAATATTCCCGACGAGTGGTATATATATCTCCTAAGATCCAGGATGGCTTCTCCTTTGCACCCCGCACAGCAAACATCATGTCCCTGTACCTCTTGCTTGCTAATTTCATGAAACTCTCCCTCGTCTTCACATGATGCTCAGGGTTCCAGCAGAAGTATTTCTGCATTAGAGAATTTAAATGTTAAAAAATAAAAATTATAACAATTTCAAATGTTTAAATATAGATATAATTCATTGAAACGCTTACCATGAACTCGATCCACCAAATCTCTTTCACTGCATTAAGAACTTTATCCCAAGAACCGTAAGACCTATTAGGACGCTCATGGAAAATATTCGTGATCCAAACAGAAGCATCATGTGAAGGAAAAAATGTGCTGAACAGAAAGACGTATAATGGTTAGAGAAGTTTTGTCAATAAGAGAAAATAAAAGACAAACATAGAAGGACTGTTCATAATGCAATTTCACTAACCAAGCATGCTAATATAGAAGTGCTATTTAGAAGAATATATATATATACTTACTTCCCAAATAATATCTCTAACATTGGGCGCATGTCGCGGAGATCTGCTAGGGCTCCGGAGCATGCGGTAGGTGCTAGAATGTGTTACCTCGTCCCCGAGATTAGCTACCTCGTCCACGTGATGAGATGGCCCTTCCCGAGATAAGTTGGCACACTCTCGTGATGTGGTAGCCTGTGCCTGACTCGTCTTACTCTATGTCGTAGTCGAGGGCTGTGAGGACGGAATTGGCGGTATAACTGCGTCTGCGGCTATGCGAGTAAAAGAGGCACCTACAAGTGAGTCTACAGGGATGGTGGCCCTGTCCGAGGTGGGTGAGGTTGTAGAAAGTGGGGTGTCTCTCTAAGTCAATGAGTCTGAGGACGAGGCACCCGACGAACTTTCCTTCCTGCTCTTCTGTGGGCGAGTCATATCTGCAATGATAATGAAACAAATGAAGTTAGTTAACAAAAGCATATAGAACATTATATATATAACTTACACCAATTAAAACTTATAACCAATAACTTATAAAATCTATAAATTACAAGGAGTCACAATTATAATGTGTAATTAAAATATTTAAAACTCATAATTTTTTTTTAAGTTGCATAATTTATAACTCATAAATTACAATAACATTGTTGCAACATAATTAATAAAAACCATTCAATCAATCAGAATCATCATCAATCGATTTGTATTCCTCTTCTTCAGTTGCTTCATCTTTTGACTCCTACTCCACCTCATCATTGACAAAATCATCATTTACTTCATGTTCTTTGAGAATGTCTACATCATCGTGTCCATGTAACTCATGCGTGAGATGTACGGCTTCCTCAATCCTATGATCTATTACTGAAGTCTCGCCAATTTCTACATTCTCTTGAAATACTAGTTTAACTATAAGGACATCAAACACTCGAGTTCTTGACTTTATTACTACCAACCAATCGCTCCTTTATTGTTTAGCACTAGGATATGTGATGTAAGACACTTGTTTTGCTTAGTAAGGAAAGATGAATGGATCGTGAGCAGGGTATCTTTCTTTAGAGTGAATCTCGAAGTTTATACTGAGGATACTTAATTAAACCTTTATCTGAAGAATCAAACCAAACACACTTAAAGAGTGTCACTTTTTGAACATGTGTACCCATGAACTCAACCTCAATGATATCAGTTAAAGTCCTATAATAGTCCCTCTTCACCCATACGCCACAATTATTAGTACATTTTCTGGAGTCATACTCTTGTGTATTAAATTTTAATCTATTGACAATATAACTATTCCATATCTTTACATATCTAGACCAACCCCAAGAGAGGTTTCTAAGTAGTTGGTGTCGACTCTCCATGTTGGAAGGTTGAGCATCTGAAAAAAATAGTATTATTATTATATCCATTTCGTAAAATGCTTAACATTCTTAATTCAATGTACTTACTTCATTTTTAAACCAGAGTATCCAAACATGAGTAAAAAAAATCAATTAATAGTTCAAACCCCTCACTTTGAAAATGAGGGTCTAAAATCAAAGCAACAGAATATATGACAGAACAATTTTCATAATACTTTAAAACGAAATTTCCACATCAAACATCATAAGACCATATATGTCATGTGGTCTAAATTCTTTAAAATCATTCGCAAATTTTATCATTGTGGGCAGCATGTGATGAGCAGTGGGGTAGTATTGTCTAGATAAAAGTTCAGTCGCTTGTGTAAAAGTTTTTAAAGTTTCATCAAAAACATTTGAATCAAGTGACGGTCCATCATTTGCTAGTGTAAATTTCAATAAGTTGCTATTTATAAGGAAAAAAAGTTTGTAACATATCTAAAGTTGAGTTCCATCTTATAATAATATATATTTCAAAAACTTTATAAGGTACTTTTTGTTCTATACAAATTGAATTAAAATATTATCATCTAGGACTGAAGGATCTAACGAACTTTATAACGTCTTTAATCATATTTGTAATATGTTCAACATGTGAATAACTATCTTGTACGTACAAATTAAAAATATGACATGCATATCTAATATGAAATAACTTTCCATCTAAAATTAGTCTAAAATTATTTTTCAAAATTGAAACTGAAGAATCATTATTTGAAGCGTTATCAAAAGAAATGGAAAAACTTATGTTATCAATTCTATAATCACGACATGTTTGAGTGATATTTCGTGCTGTATTTGCACCAGTATGTGGGAATTCAAAATTTTTAAAACCAATGATTTTTTTATTTAAATGCCAATTTTTATCGACCAAATGAGATGTAATGCACTAAAAATCTTCAGAAGTAACAGCTATCCAAGAATCACAAGTAAGTTAAAATTTACCAAGAATAGATTCCAAAATTAAAGCAAGGGTTTTTTTTTCTTCCTAAAAAGTCTTAAGAATTTCCCTCCTAAGTGAAGTTCTAGGAAATCCCTTATAAGCCGGTTGAAGTGCTACTTGTACTTATCTCACAAATTAATTATTAGAAGGTAATGATAAAGGAAGTCAACTAACTGCCATCCACCTAACTATTTCTCTTTTTACTAACTCACGATCGTATTTAAAAGTTATCATTTCATTTTCGGAATCACTGACCAAAAGATGTGTTTGTCGTAGTTAAATCTAAAAAATGAAAATGGTGAGTCTTTAAGTGTACCAATGCCATCACCGATCTTATGTACAAAATCCGTTTTGCAAAGTTTACATCTAGCTTTATTATTTGTCTTATAAAAAACACTCCAAACAAAAGATCTTTTTTTACTACTACTACCACTAGGTGCAGTATTGGAACGAGGAGCATCTCATTTTCTTCAATTTGTTGTTTATTTTCATTATCAAAGTCTAAGATGTGGGAAGAAGCATGTCTTGAAGATGAATCCATAATAATAATAATAATAATTAATAATTAATAATAAAGTGAACAAATTTAATAACTAAATAAACAAGTAAATAAATAATTATTTACTAAACAAAGAAATTCTAATAGATAGAGTAAACAAATAAGTTTTAAAAAATTTAAATATATTATAGTAAACAAAATAAACAAATAATTATGTAAAACTAACAAAGTTCCAAATATAATAAATAAATAAATTAACGTAAATTAAGGAGAAAGCAAACTATCAATGATGAAGTCAGAAGTCCGAAGAAGAATTGAAGAAGCTTTGGTTTTTGTTGAATTTTCTCTGATTCCTTCCTTCCTCCGAATTTCGAACAAAGAAAGACCTCCAAAAATACTTGATTCTTGAAAGTTGATAGAGTTTAGAAAGATTAAGGAGTTTTAGAGAAGATAGAACAGAGAATGAGTGATTTTTGTGTGAGGAATGAATTGGTTTAGGGGGCATTTATAGTAGAAAAAGTAAAAAAAAAAAAAAAAAAAAATTGTGATACCCCCAACCCTTCCGCTAGGTTAACTGCGGCTGAGTAAGATATCAACATACCTCTCGGCAATAAACTCCAAACCTCAAAATAAAGAAAAACTTGGAATAACACTTAGTTATATTTATACATGCACTATCAACGGAGAAATATAAACCGAATACAAAAAGGGTAATTGCTACACAATGTTCAGGGAAAACATCTTATATCATCTATGATGTAGTAAAAACTAAGACAACAAAAGACTTTACAAACCTGTCGAACATAAAAAGTACTAAAATATACCCAGCATGTCTCGTTCCCAAAATTCTGAGCAGAAAACCCTAACAGCCTTCTGCGCCGCTTCTCGTCCCGAATCATCTGAAGAATATGACATTTACAGACGTGAGTGCAAACACTCAATGTGTGTGTGTGTGTGTGTCTGCATGCTTTTCTTTAAAACAAATGATGTGATTTCACCAAATAGGTCATGCAACGTTATAAGAAAGCATTTCTCTTAGCAAGTTTAAAAGTACCGATACTTTAGCCTATATGAGGGGTTTAAACGTACTGGGAAGCCGGAGCGAATCAAGACACATCAGTTCAGTATCTACCCCCAAATTAAAAAAAAAAAAAAACAATGCCATTCAAAATTCATGCTCCCACGGACAGAGTCCAGAACCCCATAACGAGGTCTTCGCAATCAAGTTTCAAAACCAGCCAAACATCTTACAAGTGCTCGGTTCTATAACCACTACACTCTCCAATCACATAAAACTAGGCTACAGATCCTGGGGCACCTACCAGGTCTGCCTTGAGACTAACCATAGTTTCAAGTCTCTCTTGACTCTCCACAAGGCTGCCGTCCCACCGTAGAGCATGATACGATATTTGACGCAGTACCAATTTGGGCCAAACCCACAACGGTTTTACGCCCTCTCTCAAGTGGATCCACCTTCCAGAGTTTCTAACTCTCCACATCATCAGAAGAGGCCCTAGTATGGGGAACTAACCACGTATATGTTAATCCTCTGATACTTCCGAATACATGTAATCCTGTAAAAAACTTTGTCCTTAGTCGTTTAGGATTTTCATTTCTATTTACAAATCAAAAGGCCACCTACTCGGCCATTTACATAAATTTGGGTTATAACTGCTTTAGAATAATAAAATTCTCATCCGCTAGTCAAGACATGCATAAGCAGTTTTCAGAAATATGTCAAGTCTAATCTACCAAGTTTAACCATGCAACATCGGATAGCAATAGTAACTTTACCTAAAAAAAATAAAAATATGTGACCATTTTTTTTAAAGTAGGCATATCCATAAGGAGCATCACTCCTATGCATTTCTAAGGAACCAGTTAAACTGTCCCATAAAAACTATGTTTGGATCCTAAGGGTATTCTTCAAAATATTCTTTTCCCAAACACAGTGTCTTTTTCTTAAATTCACCTTTTTAAACCTTACATGATAATTTGCATGCTAAGCATACTTAAGAAAGAGTAATCCACATAAGGATATTCGTAAACCCTACTACGTTAGACCCTAAACTTTACATTCATGACGACCGCACTTTTAAGGTCATGCGAAGTGCTTACTAGGTAGGGCGTCACCAAAAAAAAAAAAAAAATTCGGTCTATTTTTCATTAAAAAAAATAGAATGTTGGATCTAAATGGTTAGATGATCTGGACTGTTAGATCTCAACAGTCAAATGGTGACCAACGGTAAAATCATCTAAACCATTGAGATCAAACGACCAAATCATTTGGACCATTAATTAGCAACGATTTGCGAAGCAGGAGATAAGAAACCACAACGGTTGGAAACCTTTAAAAGTTTTTTTTTTTTTGGTTTTTTACCTGCTAGCCCACAATCCAAGTCCTAGGCTAGGCCAGTTCACGGGCTGGGCTGGTCCTGGGCCTGTTCGCAGGCTAGTCTGACTTTTTAATGGGCCAACCTGATTTTGGGTTTGATGTGGGCCGGTCTGGGCCTAGGCTGTGGTTCACAAAATCAAAGCCCAGAACAGACCGCTTGCTTGCGGGTTGGGCCAGGCCTGGCAGGTCCAGGCCGGTTCGGATGGATTCGCGAGCCAGGCCAGCCCACTGGCTATCCCTACTGAGTAGTATAGAAACTAATCTGATGTGTGAGTATGAGACTTATACCACTGAAATAATTTATGGGTGCTCTAAATCATAAGTTTGGGAAAGCCTACAAAGCTACGTAGTTTGACTCTCAAGTTTGACAGCTGTAAGAAGCGTCCTGAGCACTCAATGAAACAACATTTGAGGGTAATGTCAAACATGATACATGAGCTAAAAGTGGCTAGAGGTAATCTTTCATATGAACAACAAATCCAAGCAGTGATTCAGTCACTTTTTAACAATCGGGAGAATATGAAAGTGAACTTTACACATAGTGTAAGCATCCAAAATTTCAAGAATATTGTCTAACATTTGGAGTTAGAAGAAGAGTGTCTATTGGCTACCAATCCTTCAAGTGTGTTGGTTGCATGATCCAATTCAAACAAGGCATATGGGCCTAAGCGTAAAAGAACTGAAGGTGCAGCCAGGTATGAAAATAATGGATCTGCATTGAAAAAGCCCAAAAACAAGAGAAGCAAACGAGCTGGAAAGAAAGATAAGAGCAAAATGAACTGCTACAATTGTGGTTGGATTGGACACTTTGCTCATGAATGCATTGAGCTGAAGAAAGAACAAAAGGTACATATTGATCATACTCCTCCTTTTATTTGTTATATAGCATCTACTATGTATATGCTGAATCTCTCCATTCGTGGATTGTAGACTCAGGTACAATTGATTATATCACGAGGGATAGAGTAGGGTTCGTGAATTTTCACCGAGTTACAATCAGGAGCATCAAAGTATACATGGGGAATGACTCAAGTGTAGATGTACATGGCATTGACAGTTATAAGTTAGAAATGCAAAATGGACGCATTCTATATCTCCATGATGTGCTTTGTGCACCGGAGATTTGGCAAAAATTACTTTCGATTAATACTTTGCTTAAAGCTTAGTTTTCGAATGGTTTTAAAGAACAATCATATGGATGTTTATTTTGGAACTGTCTTTTACCGTTCTGGTTTTGTTATGAATAATTTTGTGGTTTTAGACATAATTAAGAATAATTATGTTTTTCATAACTCTTTTTCTCTGCTTGCTTCCATCGATAGCAAAAATAATGATTCACAAAAGTGGTATATGAGACCTAGCCATATTAGGCAAGATAGAACGAAACGACTAGCTAGAGAAGGCCCTTTAGGCCCACTCGCTAAAATAGATTTGTCTACTTGTAAACAATGTTTAGCAGGAAAATTAATTAGAAAACCTTTTTCTGAACCTAGAAGGGCTAATTCTCTATTAGAATTAATCCATTCTGACATCCTTGGACCAATAAATGTGAGGGCTCGGCATGGTGGTACTTATTTTATCACATTTATAGATGACTATACGCGCTTTGGTCATATCTATTTGATCTTCCATAAGTCAGGAACATTAAGTTGCTTTCGATGATATCTTGATAAGGTTGAGGATCAATTAGATAGAAATGTTAAACACTTGAGAATAGACTAGGGTCGCAAGTATTTATCAGATCAATTTAAGGAACAGTGTGAAAGAAAGGGAATTATTCGCCAATTAACAATTCCTAATACTCTGCAACAAAATGGTGTGGCGGAAAGAAGGAATCATACTTTACTCGATATGGTTAGGTCGATGATGGCATAAGCTAATCTGCCTACCTCTTTTTGGTAGATGCAATATTAACTGCTACCTACATACTTAACTGAGTGCCTTCAAGATCAGTTCTTTGTACCCCATATGAACTCTGGACTGGTAGAAAACCAAGTCTTGATGATCTTTGACCATGGGGGTATGCTTCTTATATACACAACTCTTCTCATCAGTATAGGAAATTAGGACCTAGAGGCAATAAGTCTTTATAAGATATTCTGGACACACTAAAGGTTATGTGTTTATTGGTGAGCAACAAGACGAAAGTGTAACTGAAATCAAGTCAAGAGATTTGGAATGTTTGGAAGATGAATTCCCTAGCAAACACGAGGTCAATGAAAGCTTGGAACTCTATGAGTTAGAGGACATAGAAATTGGTGCTTCTAGCAACCCAATTGAAGAGGAATTAATTCCTCAACAACTTGGAGCAAGTGGAAGTGACGTCCCTTCAATAAGGTCGAAGCAGTCTAATGAGAGTTCTGAAGAATTTCATCTGCGGAAAAGTAAGCATGGAAATATTCTCCGTCACTATTTTGAGATTGGAAGGGAATCTTTCATGGCTTGTGATGTAGATGAGCCTCGAACTTAAAAAGAGGCAATCTCATCTAAAGCTTGCACACAACGGATTAAAGCTATGGATTACGAAATGGAATCTATGAACACCAATAAAGTCCGGCGCTTAGTTGATCTTTTGCCTGGCGACAGGCACTGGGAACAAATGGGTTCTTAAAATAAAGCGCCAGGTAAACGGTTCCATTGAGAGATATAAAAGCTCTAGGGTTTTGTAGAATTTGAATAAGTGTTGTTGTTTTAACTACTTGATAAGATATGAACTCTTGCATTTTCGATACATATCATTTTTTTATTACATAATTATTTTCTTATGTGATATTGATGATTAGTACATATATACGATTGACAGGCCAATTGACTCGCTCGCATGAGTAATCACCTTATGGCACTGTTGAGAGCGAGCAAAGATGAGACGTGAAGATTGTCGCCTTGGCTAGTTTCAAGATGAGATCTTATAGTTAGATCATATATGAAATTTATACATTTCATATAAATTCTGTGATAAGAATCCGGGTATGAAATCTTTTAAGTATTCGAATACGCAAATAAACAGAAAAGTTATCAAGTGAGGTGTTTGTATTACGACTCGACTCAGATCAGTATGATATCTTGTTTAAAATATCGTAGCATGCATTCATACGTATGTGCTTTTCAACCACGTAAGGAAGTGAGTGAATGAATCCCTACTTCCTCACTGGATGAGTCGTTTGTTTTTTTAATACCCTTAATGACTTTAGACTATGTCAAAAGGCTTTAAAATTAATGTTTGCTACTTTGGCATGTTACTGACGGTCATGACATATTCGACTTTATGGAACATTGCTAGGAAAGCTGTTAATTTATAAACTAATTGAATTTAGGGCAAATGATGAATATTTGGATTATGAATATTTCGATAAGAACATAATTATAAGTATATTACATGAAATATAAAGGTCTAAGTATGCTGCTCTATGAGGGATTAGAGATACTCAACTTGGCATAATCAAATAGTTCTAAGGTATAATGAATCTCTATACTGGCCTTAATTAGTTTCCACTAGAGTGCTCTCATACTTGTAGACCTAGAGATCGTACTAATCATTTGTTCGTATGAATAAGTTTAGTAACATAGTTGAAGGATTATAACACGTTTTCTACTCGTCATGTACGAGTTGGAGATATTGGAATTGGGTCTTGTGAAATAAATCCGACCCGCACATGACGACCCGACTCAATTGGAGCTGTTAGAGAGTTGTTGGAGGGATAACATGTTTTTATTCAAATTCAAATAGATTCCATCTGTTTGTACGTTGAGCAATTGTTTTTGTAGCAACAATTGAGAGGGTATGAGCTTCAGTAAATAATGTTCCTTCCAAAGTTCATTGAGTGGGAAGAGACATTTGATTGGTGGAAATAAAGTTACAACTCTAGTAACTTCAACCACGGCGAGTTTGATCAAGATGCAGAACAAAAATCAAGAAGGTGTCAAAGTGATTTTTCCTTCACATTCAAAATAAAATATCGTTGTGGAATCCAGAACTAAGAATCAGTGAACTCATCAGTTTTTGCAACATTATAGCCAACAAAATAGATCTGATCCTCCTTAACAATAAGAAAATTATTAAGTTTTTCTTTGAAGTTCTAATATTGTAAGAAGGAAATTATAAGTTTCAATATATGAGATGTCTAAAAGGATCGTGAGATACACGACTTGTGATGCTCCAAAGGCGACGAGATTGTTGCGGAAATCATAAATCTTGCTAATATAAACTTTTCCTGCTATGCAGGGACGGAACTATAGGGGGGCTCGGGTGGACTCGAGCCCCCCCAACAATTTTATTTTTTTAAAAAAAATTTAAGGTTTTTACATTTAAGCCCTTCAGATTTTCTTTTTTCAATTTAGTCCCACAAAACTTAGGGACTGATTTATAAAAAAAAAACCTGAAAACCCTCGGTAGTAGCAAAAACAAAAGAAAAAAATCAGCTTTCTCTCTTCTCTCTCTTTTCGATTCGCTCCTCCTCCTCCGCTTAAACAATCAATCATCTTCCTTGGTCCGAGCTCGACGGCGAGTGATGTCGACGGCGACGGAAACTTCGCGACGGTGGAGCCGCAGACAGCAAGCTGCAGTAGTGCGGCAGCACCAGCAATCAGGTAGACGGAGGATGGCGGCGGGCCGACGGCTTCGCTTCCCTGTTCTTCAAACTTTGAAGAAGAAAAAAAAATAAATTTTCTAGATTAATCTATGTAGAAGTATTTTTATTTTTTATTTTGGTAAATAGATTTTTTAATGCTTAAATTTTGATTTTGATAGTAAAAAAATTTCTTGGGGTTTTTTTGGGCAAAAATATTAATGTAAATTTAGAATTATAATGCTTATCCTGTGAATGATGGGTAATAATTTCTCGTGAGTGATGGGTGATCACTCCTCATTGTAAATTTAGAATTGTTTGAACGTCTTTTGTACATGTAATGCATCTTTTATAGACGAAATTCTGATAAAAATTTTTTCTTCTCCAGTCCCAACAATGTTGTATGTATATATATGTCTGCGTAGCAGTCACTATTTTGAGATCCCCTTCTATAAACGTGAAATTGCAACGCGATTTACGAGATTGGTGTAATTCTTGTTGTACTCGTAGATTGTGCAGTCGACGACGAGAGGTGGACGGGATCGGTATTGCAGCACAGACAGAGACGCTCAAGAGTCTGAAGGAGGAACAAGTGAAATATTCTGAAGGAGAGTAGCTGAGAGGTAGTATAGGAATTAGAAAAGAATTTGCATTCAAAATTAAAGCCCCGATTTCGCTGAAAAGAAAGGCAAAGAAATGTATGAGAAATCAAGAAGCATAATAAATAATAAGGCTACGAGTAGACAACAAGAAAGGGCTATAGACGTCCTAGAGTAAAATGTAAAATGTCATCTCAATGTTCAAGGGAAACTATTATTTCGACCAAAATGGCAAAATATCTAAGTTTATTATATCTCTCCTAATCAAAAATTCATGCTATCTACCGATAAAATTTTTATAAAAAAATAAAGTATATATGTAATATTTTATTTTAAATAAAAATATTATTTAATTAAAATTTTTCATATATAATTTATTATATTTTTTAATTTATTTGTTAAACGGTTGTACTACTAAATTATTATTTATATAAAATGCTCAAATTAACTTATATAAATATAAAATTAACTTATATAAATACAAACAAAAAAATAATACTAAATAAAAAGTATATGAACAAAATAAAATAATTGAACACTAAAAAAATATATATATTTCTTTCTTACACTTAAAAATTAAAACTTTTTTCCAACCCCCTCCCCACCCCCACAAACCCAGCACTAGCACTGTCAAAACGGGCTCAGGCCCGCGGGCCGGCCCGGACCGCCAGCGTTACTGGCGGTTTTGGTCTTCAAAATTTAGGCCCGTACAAAATGAGCCCGGACCGGACCGGACCGTTTTTTACGCGGGCTTTCACGGGCAGGTCCGGTCCGGTCCGCGGGCTGGCCCGTTTGTTGATCCTACTTTCACATGAATTATTTGATGACCTAATTAAAGTTATTTATTTTCTTAGGGACTTAAATGAAAATAAGGTTTTTCTTTGTTTTGTTTCTAATCTAAACCTCACTCACTACGCCGCCTCCCTCCCCCCCTCTCTCACTCTCGGCCTCCCCTCTCTCACTCTCCTCGCCGGCGCTCTCTCACTCTCAGCCTCCCCTCTCTCACTCTCCTCGCCGCCGCTCTCTCACTCTCAGCCTCCCCTCTCTCACTCTCCTCGCTCCCCTCTCTCACTCTCCTCGCCGCCGCTCTCTCACTCTCAGCCTCCCCTCTCTCACTCTCCTCGCCGGCGCTCTCTCACTCTCAGCCTCCCCTCTCTCACTCTCCTCGCCGGCGCTCTCTCACTCTCAGCCTCCCCTCTCTCACTCTCCCTCGCCGCCGCTCTCAGGGCGACCTCCCGTCCCCTCTCTCACTCTCGCCGCCGCTCTCTCACTCCCTCCCAGCCTCCCGTCCCCTCTCTCACTCTCGCCGCTGCATTTGATGTATTTTATACTGACTTGTTTCTTTCTTCATTTGAGCTTATTTATTTTCTTCATTTGATGTATTTGACTTGTTTCTGCATTTGATGGACACAGTGCATTTGATGTATTTTATTTTCTGCAAATATTAATTTTTTTGGACTCTTCTAACGTTTCAGATTATCTCCATTAGAGAGTTGGAACCAACACGAATGTAGTTTTTCAGTCTTTTCTTCTCCTCAAACATCCCTAACAAACCGCCATTGTCATGTGTTGAATGAAGGTAAGAATATTTTTTTTGAAGTATTTAAGTCAGCTTTCAATATGAAATGAAAATTAGTCTCTTTATTTTGCTTTCAATTTTTCTGTTTTGTTTCTCTGTTTTGTTTCAATATGAAATGAAAATTAGTCTCTTTATTTCTAATATTATTATGTATGTTTATTATTATGTATGTTTATTATGTTTATTATTAATTTTTTAGAAGATGATCTTTTATTCCTTTCTAAAAAAAAAGTAATCGATTTCTTATAATCATTCTAAAAAACAAAATTCCACCAACACGAATGTAGTTTTTCAGTCTTTTCTTCTCCTCAAACATCCCTAACAAACCGCCATTGTCATGTGTTGAATGAAGGTAAGAATATTTTTTTTGAAGTATTTAAGTCAGCTTTCAATATGAAATGAAAATTAGTCTCTTTATTTTGCTTTCAATTTTCTGTTTTGTTTCTCTGTTTTGTTTCAATATGAAATGAAAATTAGTCTCTTTATTTCTAATATTATTATGTATGTTTATTATTATGTATGTTTATTATGTTTATTATTAATTTTTTAGAAGATGATCTTTTATTCCTTTCTAAAAAAAAAAGTAACTGATTTCTTATAATCATTCTAAAAACAAAATTCCACCAACACGAATGTAGTTTTTCAGTCTTTTCTTCTCCTCAAACATCCCTAACAAACCGCCATTGTCATGTGTTGAATGAAGGTAAGAATATTTTTTTTTGAAGTATTTAAGTCAGCTTTCAATATGAAATGAAAATTAGTCTCTTTATTTTGCTTTCAATTTTCTGTTTTGTTTCTCTGTTTTGTTTCAATATGAAATGAAAATTAGTCTCTTTATTTCTAATATTATTATGTATGTTTATTATTATGTATGTTTATTGTGCAATGGTGAATTTTTCCATATTCGTTGCTCAGCACATATATTGAATTTGATTGTGCAAGAAGGTCTAAAAGTAGCTAGTGAGGCTTTGTCTAAGATTAGAGAAAGTATCAAGTATGTTAAGGGCTCAGAGGGTAGAATGAAAGTTTTTCAAGAATGTATTACACAAGTGGGATTAGAAATGAGGGTTCATTTGAGATTGGATGTTTCTACCCGATGGAATTCTACTTTTATAATGCTTGAAGGTGCTTTAAAATATCGACTTGCATTTTCTAGTCTTGCTTTAAGTGATAGGAATTACAAGTCTTGTCCTTCACAAGAAGATTGGTCAAGGGCTCAAAAGATGTGTGATTTTCTCCGTCCTTTTCATGAAATGACTAAGTTGATCTCCGGTTCTTCTTATCCAACTTCTAACTTGTATTTTGAGCAAGTTTGGAAAATTGAAACCATGTTGGTAAAGTATATGGATCATTCTGATGATATCATAAAAGACATGGTCTTGCGGATGAAGATTAAGTTTGATAAGTATTGGAAGGACTACGGTGTCATTCTTGCAATTGGGGCAGTTTTTGATCCTAGAGTGAAATTGAGAGTGGTGGAGGCATGTTATGAAGCGCTTGATCCAAGTACTGTTTTTGAGAAGATGGATCTTCTCAAAAAACATTTTCATATGTTGTTTTCACAATATTCAAAAACATCAAGTACTTTCTCACAATCACAAGCTCAAGCTAGCTCACAAAGAAGTGGAGATACCGATGATATTGTTGTAAGTTTCTTATTTTTTAAAACAAATGCTTTCTACTTTAAATATTATCTCCTAAACATATGCCACTTAATTTTTGACTATTTTATTTGTACTTGTTTTCTTAGGATTTTATGTCACTTTCTAGGAAAGTTATTAAAACTAGTGGGAAATCTCAATTGGAGATTTACTTGGAGGAACCACATTATGAATGGAGCCATTTTGCAAGATTAGACGTTTTGACATTTTGGAAAGATAATGCATATAGGTTTCCTGAATTGGCTTTAATGGCTTCTGATATTTTGAGTATTCCAATTACTATCGTGGCTTCAGAATCTGCATTCAGTATTGGTGCTCGAGTTCTTAACAAGTATAGGAGTTGTCTTCTTCCCCGACATGTACAAGGTTTAATATGTGCACGTAACTGGTTCCATGGTTTCATTCCTCCTGAGACTGAGAGTAAGTAAAAATTTTCTTCATTTATAATTAATTTATAATTATTATTTACTAATATTTTATTTACTTTGTATTTTTTACAGGTAATGATGAAGAAACAATTGAATCGATGTTAACTGAATCATTGTCCTCTAAAGTGGATTCAAATAAAGTGGATTCAAATTTGTTGAATGTTTCTGAAAATGAAGATGACGAAGATGATGTTGAAGAATAAATACTATGAAATGTTTATTCTTGTATGATTGTTGGGTAATTATTATGTACTTATTCTTGTTGGAGATTGTTTGTTGTTATCTTGTTTATTTTGGTTTTTGTTTTGGGAATTATTTGGTACAAATTATTTCGGTTTATGTGTTGGGAATTACTTGTTATCTTGTTTATTTCTAATATTATTATGTATGTTTATAAGTTTATAGTTTATTTAGGTTTGTAATATTTGAATTTTAGACCAATATTTAAGTTTTTTTTGGTATTTAGGTGTTTCAATATAAATATACTATAATTAGGGGACTAAATTTGAAGATTTTTTTTTTTTTTGGGGCCAGGCCCGCGGGCTGGCCCGTTTACCCGCGGGCTTGGTGCGGACGGTTATGGGCTCTTATAATTTCGGCCCGCCAAAAACGAGCCCGGACCGGACCGTTTTGATACGGGCTTGATACGATCCGGGCCGGTCCGGTCCGGTCCGGCCCGTTTGACAGTGCTACCCAGCACCCTCTCCTCCCTGCCAAAAGAATCTGTCTTTACCCCACACCCCACACCTACCCCTTTCCCAAAAATCACACCCACATCCCTACGCCCCCTATCCCCCGCTTTCAAAAAAAAATACACTGAACATAGATAAAATTAAGGAAAAAATTATGTAAAATTTATATTTTTTAAAAATATTAAAATTACGTATCAGATAATTATATTTTATTTTAATATTAATATTAAGACAATTTTATATCAGATAATTTATATTTTATTTTAAATAACTATGAGGGCTTAGAGTTCTTAAAAGTTTTAGTGGGGAACATTGATTGAGTACTCTCCAAAAATTTGATGAAATTTCATTACTAAAAAAACGTAATATATAATTAAAAATTATATTTTTTATGGTTTGAAAAGTAAATATTAATATTATTCATGAACCCTATAATCCCTCTCTTCCCTTCCCTACACACATATGTCCCACGGATCCTCACCAAATAATTTATTAATTTGATGTAAATTGGATTCTTATATTATATAATTGTTATTTTTCTTTCAATTGGGTTCTTACGATTAAAAAAGTTTTTTTTTAATATAAAATGTTTATATTTTTAATGAAGTCAATTTATATTACTAATTAATTAAGATGTTTTTCCAACTTAAAATACATAATTTGAGCCCTTTGGTTATTTTAATTCTTAGACAAACTGCTTTAATTAAAAAAATTATTTAAAACAAATACATGTATGGTTTATTTAATTTTTAGACAAAGTATAACACCCTACTGGATAAGCACTTCGCATGACTCTAAAAATGCGGTCGTCATGAATGTAAAATTTGGTGTCTAATATAGTGAGGTTTACGAATATCCTTAAGTGAATTACTTTTTTTTTTTTAGTATACTTAACATGCACATTATCATGTAAGGCTTAAAGAGATAACTTTAAAAAGGCATTGTCTTTCTGAAAAGAAATGTTTTTTGGAATAATTTTAGGATTCAAACATAATTTGTATAGAACAATATTAGATATGTTGGACATTTTTTTGGGGACTAAGTTAATGTTATTATTATTATTATTATTATTATTATTATTATTATTATTATTATTATTAGTGGTGGTGGTGATTAGAATTAGTGGTAAAATATATATATATATATATATATATATTAGCCATGCATTCTTTCGTGCTGCCAAGTGTCCCCAACTTGGCAACTCATCACCTTGTTCGCCATCTTTATATATATACTTGAAGAATGTAGAAATTGGATTTTTTTTGGCTTTCTCCTCTTCGTCCCAGCTTAGCAAGGATTTAAGTAAGTTTTTCTCTTTTTTTTTCTTAACTTTCTTTTTTGTTCCTTACGTTTTGTTTCCTTCTCTTAGGTTATATTATATAGATATAGTACTTATATTATGTAAGTAGTTGATATAGATATACGTTGTAGTTTGAATTTGTAAGTTGGTTAGCTTTATTTTGTTTTTTTTTTTTTTTTCCTTGAGTTAGCTTGTATATGGTTTATAGTTGGGTTCCTAAAAATGAAATAGCTGGGTTTAATTGGTTTAGGATTTAGTTAAATTTTAATCTCTTGGATTCACTTTATTTATCTATCTCCAGTTATTTAAAAAAAAAAAAAAAAGGAAAAAAAGGTTTCTTGAGTATTGTTCTCAAATAATTAAATGAGTTAAAGGGATTTTTTTTTTGGTTAAGTTGTGAGTTTGATATTATATATATATATATATATAGGTATATATTAAGAAATTCAGGCATTTTGGGTAAGTGTACAAGTTAAAAATTCTTGAGATTATAAGATTTTTGGGTTTTCATTGGGGTTAGTAAATGTGTATATGTATCCTAGGAACATAAGGAAATAGTTATATTTATATCCGTTGGCGAATAGAGATGTATTGTGTTGTTTTAATTAAATATTTTGTTACCCTATTTGTAGGGTCATGGTACCAGGTCTGCATTTAGGTGAGTACACAAACCCTATTTAATTATGTTTCAAATGTTGTTGGAGATGACTATAATTTTTTTTATATATAGCTAAGTCTTTCATAAAATATTTACTGCTTTTGTGACAATATAACCTGGTGTTCTTTTAAATTGGAGATGCTCTCCACAATGTATTTAACTGGTTTCCATAGAAATGCATAAGAGCGATGCTCCTTATAGGTATTCCTATTTTTAAAAAAATGGTCACGTGTTTTTTGGTTTTTTGAGGAAAAGTTATTATTGCTACAGGTTGAATATGTTCCTATGTTGTTTAGTTGCATGGTTAAACTTGATAGATTAGACTTGATATATTTCTAAACACTGTTTATGCATGTCTTGACTGGCGGATGGGAATTTTGTTATTCTAAAGTAGTTATAACCCAAAAATTTATGTAAATGGCTGAGCGGGTGGCCTTTTGATTTGTAAATGAAGATGAAAACCCCATCCGACTAGGAACGAAGTTTTTGACAGGATTATATGTATTCGGAAGCGTCAATGGATTGCACTGTACGTGGCTAATCCCCCGTACTAGGAGCTCTTCTGATGACATGGACGATTAAAATCTCCGGAGGAAAGATCCACTTGAGAGATGGTATAATACCGTTGAGGGTTTGGCCCAAATAGATACTGCGTCAGATATCGTATCATGCTCTACGGTGGGACAGTCACCTTGTGGTGAGTCAGGAGGGGCTTTAAACTAAGGTTGGTCTTATGGCGGGCCTGGTAGGTGCCTCAGGATCTGTAGCCTAGTTTTATTGATTGGAGAGTGGCGATGGTTATGAAATCGAGCACTCGTAAGATTTTTAGCTGGTACTAACTACAGAATGCCGAAACTTGGTTCTGAAGACCTTGTTATGGGTTCCAAACTTTGTTCGTGGAGCCCGACTTTTGCATGGCTTGGGATTTTTTTTTTTTGTTTGAATTCTGGGGTAGATACTGAACTGATGTATCTTGATTCTCTCAAACTTTCCAGTTGCGTTCAAAGCCCTCATATAGGCTCAACTATTAGTACTTTTAAAATAGCTAAGAGAAATACTTTCGTATAATATTGCATGACCTATTTTGTGAAATCACATCATTTCTTTTAAAGAAATGCATGCAGACACATACATGTGGACTCACTGAGCGTTCACGCTCAAGTCTGTAAATGTCATGTTCTTCAGATGACTCGGGATAGGAAGCGGCACAGTAGGCTGTTAAGGTTTTCTACTCAGAATTTTGGGAATGAGACATGCTGTGTATAGTTTAGTACCTTTTGTGCTTGACAGGTTTGTAAATTCTTTTGTTGTCTTAGTTTTGTAAAGTATTTACTACATCAGAGATGATATAAGAAATTTTTCCTGAACATTATGTAGAGATCGCCCTTTTTGTATTCAGTTTATATTTCTTTGCTTCATAGTGCATGTTTATATATATAACTAAGTGTTATTCCGAATTTCGCTTTATTTTGAGGCTTGGAGTTTAGTGCTGAGAGGCACGCTGATACCTTACTCAGTCGCAGTTAACCTAGCAGAGGGGTTGGGGGTATCACAAGTGGTATTAGAGCTTCTAGATTCGAATCATTGGATCCTAGACTAGCTATAAGAGCCAATCGCTTAAACCTTGATGCTAACCATGTGATCTTAATTGTTAGTATTGACCTTAAGATACTGTTTTGTAGCTATTAGATGGCACATCATTCACGTAGGTGGGTATACCATAAGGGGACGCTTGTGGGCAATCCGGCGAGGTTGCATTATCGTCATCCTATGCCCTTAGAGAGATTATCTCAGAGAGAGGCCCGGTTCCAGTAGTTGATCTTTCTAACGGGGAGTCTGTAGAGGGACCAACGGCGCAGGGGTAGAGGGTGGGGCAGAGATAGAGGAGGACTCTAGAGAGCCCGAGTCAGATTTGGAGATGGTACCAGAGCCAGAGAAAGTGGAACTAGCTGAGACTAAGGGTATGGATACCCCTATAGCGGATGGTCCCTCGTTATTAGTATGGTCTACTCTTGTTTTGCTGGTGGAGTTAGCATCCTTTTTCTCATCTTACCACTATTAGACGAGTTTGGGAAATAGGATTTATGTGGATACTATATGTGGCACAAGCAGTTGATTGAGGACGCGGGTCGGCACATTGCGGTGCTAAGGAGTGAGATTGCATAGACAGATAGTTTATTTTACACAGCTTATCAGGCTTGACAACGGGAGACGATGAGGGCCTACAAATTTGAGATTGAGCTAGCTTGGATGAGAGAGAGAGAGAGAGATAGAGAGATCCTCGAGCTGATAAAAGAGCAGGACTGGCTTAGGCGGTTCTCCATCCAGTTCCTTAGCACCACTAGAGACTTTGCTGATATGGCTCATTCTAAGTTAGAGGCCAGACCAAGGTGTTCCAGTAGTCAGCACTACTAGGCAGAGCTAGACTTTGATTAGGTTACTAGGATGGTTGTATATTTTGGTTATTCGGATAGTTATAACTGATGTTTTGACTAGTACTTGGTGCGGTAAATTCGGGATCCTAGATACGAGATCTCGAGCATTGGGTATATATAGTGACCGGCCACATATTTTGTGGGGTAAGACTAGAATGATCTATTTGTATTAGAATGGTATGGATATGACACCACTTGTATTGAAAATCCTCATTTTGAGTTGTTTATATATCTATATGTACGTAGTGATGTTTATGCTTGTGATGAGTTTATAACTGCTTGTTATGGTATATCTATGAACTTGAAGTTTTATTAGTATTGGAACTTCTTGTTATTTAGAAGAATGTCGAGTTAATGATCTCCTAATCATATGGATAAGGCTGTATCTAAAAGTTCTCAAAATAGACAGTTTGGACCAATAACGGAGGCCACACCTCGTCCGGAATAAGCTACACACAGAATAATTAAGAATTTTATGGTCAAGATGAAGGAGTTACTGGAAACTTCAATGGCAACTAAGAAAATCGAACGAGTACCTGCCACTGGAACGGATGAAGCATTGGAGCGATTTCTGAAGTTTCGACCCCCAGAGTTCTATGGAGAGGTTGAACAAGAGATCAAAGCTGAATTATTTCTTGAGCAATTGAGTGATATTTACAATACCCGTAAGTACAATGATTCCATGAGAGTAACGTTTGCAGCCTTTAGACTTTGAGGGGTGGCAAAAGATTGGTGGCTTAGAGCTTTCGATGTTCGTGCACTTAAGGATCGACTATGGATTTGGAGTGATTTTCAAGAAAAGTTCAAAAAGGAGTACATACCTCGTTGGATTCGCGAACGATGAGAGGACGAATTTCAACACTTAAGACAGGGTAGCCAGACAGTTGCATAATGTAAGGCAAAATTCAATAGGTTGGTTAAGTATTGCTTAAGGATCGAAAACAAGACATGACAGTTCGTAAAAGGATTAAAAGGGTTGAGCTGCAATGAGCTTGGCCTCCTTTACCACCGATGGAATTCGTGGTAGCAGCAGAAGCCGCCACACGAACAGAGATGGCATATCGGACAATTATACAAAGGAAAGTAGCCACTAGCTCAGCTATACCTTCCTATAAACATCCTAGACAAGGAACATAGAAACTTGGAGATTCCAAGAGGCCTCAAGGTAAACAAAGGACAGGAAATGGAGGCCATCAAACCCCAACACCTGGAGGTGTCTGTAGAGCATGCACCTACTGCGAATGAAGTGGACATGTTGCAGAGACGGGTTATCAGAAACAAAGATTGTGCTACTAGTGCGGGAAACCCAGACACGTTAGGGAGCAGTGCCCTGAGAAGCCGCGAGCACCTCCGGTGACCTTCAAAAGAGCTGGCTGACTCCTGGGTGTGAAAGGAGCGGCAGAAGAGATGAATAATAAGCGGCAAGTGAAGACAAAAGTTTATACATTGGATGCACAGCCCGTAGACACCGAAGCTGAGGTAGTTGAAGGTACGATTCAAATCTTTTCTCAACCAGCAAAAGTACTTATTGATCCTGGAGCCACGCATTCTTTTGTGAGCATGCATTTCGTAAACCATATTTCTATACCTTCTCTTGTCATGCATTATCAGTTGATAGTTAGTACTCCCATGGGCGTAAGTAAAGTAACTGAAGTAATGTAACCAGATTGTGACATTTGTATTGAGAATGAGATGTTATCCGGTGACCTGATTGCCTTACCATTTGAGAGATACGACGTGATACTAGGTATGGACTAGTTGTCTAAACATTACGCTCTGGTAAACTGCCGACGGAAGTTGGTTAAGTTTAAGCGACTGAAGGTGCCAATCCTTGAATTTCAAGGGAATAGAACAAAATGGGAGAATCCTTTATTATCCGACATGAAAGCCAGAAAGTTAGTACGGAAAGGATGTCAAGGGTACTTAGCATATTTACTCAACAAGCCTAAGGAAGAGGTGAAGTTGGAAACGGTATCCGTGGTGAAAGAGTTTATAGACATTTTTTCTGAGGAGTTAACAACTTTGCCCCCAGAATAAGGAGTGAAGTTCGGCATAGAGTTGGTACTCGATGCTAAAACAATATCTCGAACCCCGTATCGAATGGCACAGATAGAGTTGAGAGAGTAGAAAGAGCAACTACAGGAGTTGTTGTAGGAAGGATACATCCGTCCGAGTACATCTCCTTAGGGTGCGCACGTTTTGTTTGTAAAGAAGAAATATGGACCCTTGGGATGTGTATAGATAATAGAGCAGTGAATAATATGACAGTTAAGAACAAGAACCTACTTCCGCTTGTTGATGAGCTATTTGACCAACTTCGAGAAGTAGGATGCTATTCCAAATTGGACTTAAGACAAAGGTACTATGAAGTCAGGATAAGAGAAAAAGATATTTCGATGACGGCTTTCAACACACGATATGGGCATTATGAGTTCGTTGTTATGCCTTTTGGTTTGACCAATGCACCTGCAACATTCATGGACTTGATGCATAGGATCTTTTGTCCTTACCTGGATAAATTTGTGGTCATTTTCATTGATGATATTCTTGTCTATTCACCCAACCCTGAAGCACATGAACAACATCTTCGAAGGGTGTTGCAAATCCTACGGAAGCATAAGATGTACGCTAAGTTCAGCAAATGTGAGTTTTGGGTGAGGCAAGTAACTTTCTTGGGACATGTTATTACTCAAGAAGGGATCTCAGTAGATCCGGTGAAGGTGGAGGTAGTGACCCATTGGGCGCAACCTAAAACACCAACCGAAGTACGTAGTTTCTTGGGTATGGTAGGATACTATCAGAGATTCATAAAAGGCTTTTCTAAGATTGTTGGACCTTTAACGCAACTAACCAGAAAAGAAACCGAGTTTTAGTAGACGGAGAAGTGTGAGAGAAGTTTCCAAAAATTAAAGAATCAACTGACTTTGGCACCAGTTTTGACATTACCCAATCCGAACGAAGCATTATCTCTATACACTGATGCTTCAAGAGAAGGCCTAGGAGCCATGTTAATGCAAGAAAGGAAGGTTGTAGCTTATACATTGAGGAAATTGAAGGATCATGAATGGAATTATCCAACACACAATTTGGAGTTGGCTGCTATCATATTTTACTTAAGAAGTGGCGACACTAATTATACGAGGCCAAGTATGAGATCTTTGCTGATCATAAAAATTTAAAGTACTTGCTTCCCAAAAGGACTTAAATATGAGGCAATGTCGATGGATGGAGCTGCTGGAGGAATATCAATGCCCAATTAACTGCCATCTGGGAAAAAAAATATGGTAGGGGATGCTCTAAGTAGAAGGGCAAAGAGATCAAGTCTTAGCTTAACTTCTACCCTATAACAAGATATTAAATGCGCCCAAAAGGACAACATGACATTCCATGAATTTAAGAATCGTGTGGGGGCTAAGAAATTAAGGGATTTTCGGACATTAGAAATGGGAGCTCATACTTTCGGGATCGATTGTGCGTACCCAATAACACTGAACTTAAGCGTAAAATACTAGAAGAGGCATACAGAAGTAAGTACACTATATATCCTGGAGAGAATAAGATGTATAAAGACTTCACGCAAAACTTGTGGTGGAGTGGAATGAAGAGAAAGATTGATGAGTATGTGGCAGCTTGTGTTACATGTCAAAGGGTTAAGGCAGAGCATCAAAAGTCAGTAGGACTACTACAACCATTACCTGTCCTGGAATGAAAATGGAATCATGTGATGATGGACTTTGTTACTGGATTACCCCAAACCAAGGGATATAAGGATACTACCTAGGTGATCGTTGATCGACTAACGAAGGTTGCACATTTCATTTCCATTAATATGACATACCCCTTGGACAAGTTAGCACAAATCTACATAGAATATATTGTAAGAATTCATGGGGTGCCTGTTAATATTGTATCAGACCGAGATCTAAAGTTTATATCAAGATTTTGGCCTAAGTTCCAAGCAGCCACGGGAACCAATTTGAGTCATAGTACAACAGCACACCCCCAGACCGATGGACAGTCTAAAAGAACAATTCAAACCCTAGAGGACATGCTGAGAGCTTGCACTCTAGAGTTTGGAAACAAGTGGGTTGACAATCTTGCTTGTGCTTAGTTTGCTTACAATAATAGCTACCACTCCTCCATAGGGAATTTGAAGCATTATATATTGGTAAGAGATGCAGAACACCGCTGTATTGGGATAAGGTTGGAGTTCAATCTCATTGGAAGCAAAGGAACTTGATGCTGGAGTTGGAAGAGATGCAGAAACAAGTTAAGATAATTCAAGATTGGCTTCGAACAGCGAAGAATAGACTGAAGAGCTATGTTGATAATCGGAGGAGAGATTTGGAGTTTAAAGTGGGAAACAGAGTTTTCTTAAAACTTACGCCTCATCGCGGGAAACTTCGATACCTAAAGGGAGGAAAGTTAAGCCCCCAGATATATTAGACCGTTTGAAGTTATTAACAAGATTGGTAAGTGGCTAGCCTTGCCGAGAGAGCTTATGGGTATACATGACGTGTTTCGTGTATCCCAATTAAAGAAGTACCATCTCGCACCTGATCATGTTCTCAACGATGATAAATTAGAGCTATGTGCCGATTTTTCATACAAAGAAAAACCAACCGAGATTGTGGGGCGAAGTGTAAAAGAGTTACGTGGGAGGCAAATTCCAATATATAAGGTTACCTGGAGACATCATGGAATTGAAGAGGCAACTTCGGAGACAGAGGAGTACATAAAGAAGAAGTAGCCAGAACTTATAGGTATGTGATTTTGAATTGCGAGGACGAAATATTTTTTTTAAGGAGAATAGAATGTAACGCCCTGCACGATAAGCACGTCGCATGACCCTAAAAGTGTAGTCGTCATAAACCTAGTGTTTGAGGTCTAACGTAGTGAAGTTTACGAATATTGTTAAGTGGATTACTCTTTTTTTTAGTATGCTTCGCATGTACATTATCATGTAAGGTTTAAAGAGGTGAATTTAAGAAAAAGACATTGTGTTTGGGAAAGGAATATTTTGAAGAATACCCTTAGGATCCAAACATAATTTTTATGGGACAATATTAGAATATGTTGGACATTTTTTTTTTTTTTCTTGAGACCTAGTTAATGTTATTATTATCATTATCATTATTATTATTATTATTATTATTATTATTATTATTATTATTATTATTATTATTATTAGTAGTGGTGATTAGGATTAGTGATGAAAAAATAAAAGAAAAAATATATATTAGCCATGCATTCAAATGTCTCCCACTTGGCAGCTCATCAGCTTGTTATCCATCTTTATATATACATGAAGAAGGGAGAGATTGGAATTTTTTGGCTTTCTCCTCTTCGTCCCAGCTTAGCAAGGATTTAAGGTAATTTTTTTTTCTTTTTCTGTTCCTTACCTTCTCTTAGGTATATTATATAGATATAGTACTTATATCATATAATTACTTGATATAGATATATAGGTTGCAGTTAGAATTGATATAGATGTAGGTTTCAGTTAGAATTTGTTAGTTGGTTAGTTTTATTTTGTTATTTTCCCTTGAGTTAGCTTGTATATGGTTTATAGTTGGTTCCTAAAAATGAAACAGTTAGGGTTTAATTGTTTTAGGATTTAATAAATTTTAATTTCTTGGGTTCACTTTATTTATCTGTCTCCATTTATTTTAAAAAAAAAAAGGTTTCTTTAATGTTGTTCTCAAATAATTAAATAAGTTAAAGGGATTTTTTTTTGTTAAGTTGTGAGTTTAATATTTTTTTATATAGATATATATAGGTATATATTAAGAAATTTGGGTGCTTTTGTTGAGTATACAAATTGAAAATTCTTGAGATTATAAGATTTTGAGTTTTCATTGGGGTTAGTAATTGTGTATATGTATCCTAGGAACATAAGAAATAGTTATATTTATATCCGTTGGCGAATAGAGATGTGTTATATTGTTTTAATTAAATATTTTGCTGCCCTATTTGTAGATCATAGCACCATGACTGCATTCATGTGAGTTCACAAACCCTGTTTAATTATGTTTCAAATGTTGCTGGAGATGTTTATAATTTTTTTATATATCGCTAAGCCTGTCATAAATTATTTATTACTTTTGGGACGATAACCTGGTGTTCTTTTAAATTGGAGATGCTCTCTATAACGTGTTTAATTGGTTCCTTAGAAATGCATAGGAGTGATGCTCCATATAGGTATGCTTACTTTAAAAAAATGGTCACGTATTTTTATTTTTATTTTTTTTGAGGAAAAGTTATTATTGCTACAAGTTGAATGTGTTCCGATGTTATTTAGTTGCATGGTTAAACCTGGTAGATTAGACTTGACATATTTTTAAAGACTACTTATGCATATCTTGACTAAATGAAGATAATTTTTTTATTCTAAGCAGTTATAACCTAAATTTACGTAAATGACCAAGTAGGTGACCTTTTCATTCTAAATGGAGATGAAAACCCTATCCGACTAGGGGACGAAGTTTCTGACAGGATTACAAATATCCGGAAGCGTCAGCAGATTGCACTGTACATGGCTAATCTCCCGTACTAGGGCCTCTTCAAATGACGTAGACGGTCGCCTTGTGGAGAGTCATGAGGGCTTGAAACTAAGGTCGGTCTCAGGGCGGACCTGGTAGGTGCCACAGGATTTGTAGCCTGGTTTTATGTGACTGGAGAGTGCGTTTGTTGTGGAACCGAGCACTCATAGATGTTGGGCTGGTACTGACTAGGGATGCTGAAACTTGGTTCCGAAGGCCTCGTTATGGGTTCCGAACTTTGTCCGTGGAGCCCAACTTTTGCATGGCATGGTTTTTTATTTATTTATTTAATTCGGGGGTAAATACTGAGCTGATGTGTCTTGATTTGCTTAGACTTCCCAATTGCGTTCAAACCCCTCATATAGGCTCAAGTGTCGTACGTTTAGAATAGCGAAGAAATATGCTTTCTTATAATATTGCATGACCTATTTTGTGAAATCATATCTTCTTTTAAAGAAAAGCACGTATACACACACACATACGTAGACTCACTAAACATTCACGCTCACGTCTGTAAATGTCATGTTCTTCAGATGACTTGGGACCAAACGTGGTGCAGTAGGCTGTTAGGGTTTTCTGCTCGAAATTTTGGGAATGAGACATGGTGTGTATAGTTTAGTACTTTTTGTGCTCAACTAGTTTGTAACGTCTTTTTTGTCTAAGTTTTGTAAAGTATTCACTACATCAGAGATGATATAAGAAGTTTTCCCTGAATATTATGTAGTGATTGCCCTTTTTGTATTCGGTTTATATTTCTCCGTTGCATAGTGCATGTGTGTGTATATAACACTAAGTGTTATTTCGAGTTTTGCTTTATTTTGAGGCTTGGAGTTTAGTAACAAGAAGCACGCGACACCTTACTCAGAAACAGTTAACCTAGCGAATGGGTTGTGGGTATCACACAAAGTGTTTTTTTTTATTTTTATTTTACTATCTGAATCAAAAAAAAAAAAAAAAAAGACCCATGAATGAACCTTAAAAGCTTTATTTACTTTGTTTTTAAAAAAAAAAAAATACATATGACCTCCTTATTAATACTTTATCATTTTACGACTTCATTACCCTAAAAAAAAAGGTCACATTTGTCCCAAGGTCCATAAAAGATAAATAAAATGTTATTCATGCAAAATTGTGCTTCTAATAAAATGCTAAAAAAGTGAATGTTTCATTAGTATAAGAGAAATGATATCATATTTAATAATTAAATCAATGAATCAAATTAAAGAGGGAGAGAATAAATTGCAAATAAAAGTGCTAATTAAAAACGTAAGTAGTATTTAATCCGAAATCAGTCAAATTCAACATTAGAGGCTTTTATGGAAATGAAATTAAATAAAATACAGTAGGGAGCTCATAGTTAAAAAAATATATTCATGATTCTTTTATTTTTATTTGGGCTAAATAATACGTTAATGATTCAATCTTCATTAAAAAAATGGTAATTTTGGTAATTCTCTTCCGTTGTGGGACTATATAATTGTACTTAATTTAATTAATACTTATCTAATGTTTTCATCAAATGAAATTATAGCACATCTCATCCCATGAATAAGAGTCATTGCAGTGATACAAACAACAATCAGTATTAGTAATTCCACCATGTCCGATTAGTCATGATCTACATATATATATATATATATATATTTTTAGGATGACTAAAAAAAATTTACAACATCATGATGATTATAAAAAAAAAAACTGGAATTCGGTTCTTCAATTCCAACTACATATATATTTTGGTTCCACCACCAAGAAGTGCTCCCAAAATCACTGAAGCTTCCAATGACACTATCATTTTATGGATGTAGATGAATTCTATTGGTCTTATCCCAAATTAGTTTTTTTGGTGGAAGATAAATCCACTAGTTGTCCTGCAACTAACCCCACATTAGTTTTTCCTTGCACAATTGCTTGAATCTCAATTGTGCTATTTTCTTATGTTAAAACCAACAGCATCAGGCTGAAATTTGGAAAAAATTCACATCATACTTAAAAAAACAAAACAAAAGAGTGAAGAAATATGTACATTCATATTGTTAAGATGATCGACAAAAAATCTTGAATTGAAATAGTGAAGAAAAAATTAAGAAAGAGATAGGGAAAATACCTTAGGTATATAAACTCCAAAACCAAAATATTCTAAATCTATAAGAAAGAACAGAAACAAAAAATTGTTAGTAAGATTGAGTGAAATTAAATTAAGACATGTGTGTATCTAAGGAACTATAGAGATCAGAGAGAGTAAAATCATACCTTTCAACTTGTAGAAGGTTAGTATTTATAAAGGAATAAATTAAAGTAGGATGAAACTTTGATTAGATTGTAATTTTTTAATTAAAACATTCAGAATATTTGAAATGACCAAATAACTTGGGATAAAGATTTATTCACGTTTTCCAAAAAAGCGTTATTGATGTGGTAAAGTTAACAAAACACAAATTTTAGATTCATCAAATAAATTAAATCATTATGAACTGACACTGTCAAAATGGGCTCAAGCCCACACAGGCTGGCCCGAATCATCTACAAAACGGACGAATATGGATTTTAGAAAGTTGGCCCGTCAAAAATGAGTCCGAACTGGACCAAATCACTTCTTACGTGGACTTATGTGGGTTGGGCCGGTCTGGTTTGCGGGCTGACTTGTTATAATCACATATTTTATATTAATTATTTTAGGACCTAATTTAAATTACTTATTTTCTTAAGGATCTAAATGAAAAACTTTGTTTTCTTAACCCTACAATACATTACATACAGTCTCTGTCTCTCTCATTTGTTCTCTTCTTCTCTTATCTTTCTCTCTTAGACTCAGACACTCACCACATGAGATGACCTCACCTCGCTGTCGCACCCATCCACCCACCGGCCACCACTCTTCATGACAGTCAACATTTTCGCTCTGCACCACTGTGCTCTGCACGCACGCCACTTATCACTCATCAGTTATCAATTAAACCTCCCTATCACCCACCACGCATCCACAGTTGTGCTGCTTGTACACGATACACACGTACACAAAACAACACACCAGTTAGGCAGTCACCACTAAACATCCATGGCCCACCACTACCAGTCTTCCACCTACCGGCCATACGCGGACTCCGACAACGCATTGGTAGCTGACAAATCAGACTCCGGTAAGAGTCAGAGATGGATTTTGTTTTTTTAATTTGGTTCTCCTTGAGTTTGTTTGTGTTTGTCCCCTATTTTTTATTAGATGAATTGAAATATTATGTGCTCTCTGCTCTGTAATTATCTACAGCTTATTGGCATCGGCAAATTATCAGCTCCGGAAAGGTTGTAGCTTGATCTCACCTCGCTGTCAAAAAATCACATAATGAAACAACTTTGTATTCTCCTTTTCTTTTTTGTCTTCTTTCCAAAGAATGATTTATTTGAGTTTTTATTTTTGGGAACTGTTTGAAATGGTGTAGGCATTTTGTCAAATAATTTGGTTTGTTTGTTAATGGAATGCTGGAATAATAGGCTAATTTAGGTTTTTTCTTTTTGTTGGAATTTTGGAAGGATCATTCTGATTCAGTAGGTCATAGTCCTCACTCCTCACCTGTTACTGTTATTGATCCTTGTTAGCAACTTAGCATCTCTTGTTGATCTTTAGATTTTGACAATTGAATTGAATTTATCTTAGCATTTTTTTGCTTGTATCCCAAAATTTCCATAGAATTTTAAATGTAGTCATTTTAATCACATGCTATATTGCTACTTTGATTTCAAACTCTTCATCAACAGAACCCAAAAATTTTATCATTCTATCTATAATCTACGTGATTGTGTAGTGTGTGCTATGTGAATATGATTGCGAATTGAAATATTGCAAAAACTAGATAAAAATGTTGTTGATGATGAACATGATGAATCTATTACTGCACAATCTTCAAAAAATGTCAAAAAATCTAAAAGTTCATATGTATGAACATATGCTAGGAATATAGGTGAGAAAGATGGTAAACCAAGGGCTTAGTATCTTGGTTGTAAGAAAGTGTATATATCAGAAGGGAGTAAAATACAAGACATCTACCCTTAAGCGTCATATAGATGATTGTGTTGTTACAAGTGCTAAATTTCGGTATGTGTGATATGATTGTAGACAGCACTAGGGGGAAGGCAAGAAAAAGAAAATTTTCTCAAACGGTTCTTCATGAAAAAATTGCTTTGGAAATCATAAAGCATGACCTTCCTTTCTTGTTTGTTGAGTATGAAGGGATTAGAGATATTTTCACATATCTCAATCCCAATGTGAATTCACATATCTCAATCCCAATGTGAAACACATTTCAAGGAACACAGCTGCATCAAATGTGTGGAAAGTTCATATAAATAAGAAAAATTGCGTGAAACAAACATTAGTTTATGTTCCTAGTCATATATGTCTTACTTTTTGATGTTTGGACTGCTTGCACATATGAAGGTTATATTTGTCTAACTACTCACTTTATTGATGCAACCTGGAAAATGAATAGTTGCACACTTGCTTTTTCTGATTTTCCACCTCTACATTCAGGGGTTGAATTCTCTAGGAAAGTTTATAATTTGTTAAGAGAATGGGGAATTGATAAGAAATTATTTTCTATAACCTTGGATAATGCTATGCAAGATATTTTGCATGAACAACTTTATTTGTAAACTAGGTTGTTGTGCAATGGTGAATTTTTTCAATATTCGTTGCTGAGTACACATCTTGAATTTAATTGTACAAGAAGGTCTGGAAGTAGCTAATGAGGCTTTGCTTAAGATTAGATAAAGTATCAAGTATGTTAAGGGCTCAGAGGGGAGAATTAAAGTTTTTTAAGGATGTATTAAGCAAGTGGGACTTGAAATGAGGGTTCATTTGAGAATGGATGTATCTACCCAATAGAATTCTACTTTTATAATGCTTGAAAGTGCTTTAAAATATCGATTTGTGTTTTCTAGTCTTTCTTTAAGTGATAGGATTACAACTCTTGTCCTTCACAAGAAGATTGGTCAAAAGCCCAAAAGATGTGTGATTTCTCTGTCCTTTTTATGAAATGGCTAAGTTGATCTCTGGTTCTTCTTATCTAATTTCTAACTTGTATTTTGAGCAAGTTTGAAAAATCGAAACCATGTTGGTGAAATATATGGATCATTCAGATGGTGTCATAAAAGACATAGTCTTCTAGGTGAAGATTAAGTTTCACAATCACTGGAAAGACTACAATGTCATTCTTGCACTTGGGGCGGTTCTTGATCCTAGAGTAAAATTGAGAATGGTGGAGGTATGTTATGAACCCTTGATCCAAGTACTACTTCTGAGAAGATGGATCTTCTTAAAAAGCAGTTGAATATGTTGTTTTTACAATATTCAAAACCATCAAGTACTTCCTCACAAGCTCAAGTTACTCGATCACAGAGAAGTGGAGATACCGATGATATTGTTGTAAGTTTCTTATTTTTTTAAATAAATACTTTCAACTTTAAATATTATCTTCTCAACATATGCCACTTGATTTTTTTAATGTTTAATTTGTGTACTTGTTTTCTTAGGACTTTTGGTCAATTTCTAGGAAAGTTGTTACAACTAGTGGGAAATCTCAATTGGAGATTTACTTGGAGGAACCACATTATAAATGGAGTCATTTTGCAAGTTTAGACGTCATGATATTTTGGAAAAATAATGCATATAGGCCCTGGTCTCTACTGCTTATGCTTTTTTTAAACAATTAAAAATAAGTATTTGTAAAAAAGTTATTTTAAATAAATTAATATAGCACTCTCACAGTAGCTTTTCAAAAATAGCTTTCTAAAAATTTTTTTAAGTTAAAATCAGATATAATAAGCAGCAAAACAGCTTCAAAACAGCCTACAGCTTAAAATAAGCCAAAAATTGCTGATTTTAAGCATTGGAGAACAGGGCCATAGGCTTCCTGAATTGGCTTTAATGGTTTCTAATATTTTGAGCATTCCAATTACTACTGTGATTTCGGAATCTGCATTTAGTATTGGTGCTTGAGTTCTTACCAAGTATAGGAGTTATCTTCTTTCCCACATGTACAAGGTTTAATATGTGCACGTAATTGGTTTTATGGTTTCATTCCTCCTGAGAATAAGTAAAAATTTTCTTCATACTAGATTTAATTTATAATTATTATTTACTAACTTTTTTATTTACTTTGTGTTTTATGTTTTTATAGGTAATGATGATAAAGAAACGATGATATCGAGATTAAAGGAATCATTGTTCTCTAAAGCGGATTCAAATGTTTTGAATGTCTCTTGAGATGAAGATGATGTTGAAGAATGAATACTACTTTGTGGCTATGACCTATGAAATGTTTATTCTTGGATGATTGTTATTATTTCTTTTCTTCTTGTTGGATAATTGTTGTGTACTTGTTCTTGTTGGACTTGGATGATTGTTGTTAACTTGCTTATTTCTGTTTGTGTTTTGGAAATGATTTGGTATGAATTATATTTAATGGAGTCAAATGTTATTATGTAATGTCTTATAAGTTTATATTTTATTTAGGTTTGTAATATTTGGATTTTAAACTAATATTTAGGTTTTTTTTTTGTGTTTAGATGTTTTAATATAAATATATAATGATTAAGGGACTAAATTTTAAAGACAATACTTACTTTTAACTTTTTTTGGCAAAGCCCGGGGGTTGATTACGGACATATATGAATTTTTAAAATTAAGCCCATCAAAAAATAAGCCCAGACCGGACCGGACCATTTAAATGCGGACTTGGCGTGGTCTGATTCAGTTCGACCCGTTTAATAGTGCTATTATGATTATTTTAACAATAAGATAAGATCATATATAGATAATAATTTAACGGATTGTAAATTTTTCAAACCAAACATATAATCAGATCATATATTATTAGGTTTTTATACCGTAAAACTAACCAAATCAGTGAATGTAATCATCTATTACTTAATATAAACAATCATAAAACTAACCAATTCGAAATCTAAAAAATTAGATTGAAAAAAAAAAATTAGATTGAATAAAATCTTAATACTCTTTGAATTTTGATAAGAGGAATTGGTTATTTCCTATCATATAGGTATAAGATAGATGTTTAAAATTCAAAAGGAATATTAGAATTTTTTAAATTGATTTAATATGCTAAAATGTTCTTAACCAATCATACCATTAAAAATTAATTAACACAAAAAATTTTAGAAAATTGAATTGGAGGCTTGATAGCTTCAGATAGCTTTAAATTTAAAAAGGCCATCTTCATTTTATATATATATATATATATACACACATATACTAGTAAAAAATCTGTAAGAAGATAAAATTTTTATAATAAAAAAATGTACATATATAATGTTCTTTTTTTAAATGAAAATATTATTTAATTAAAATATATATATATATAATATTCTATATTTTTTACTAAATCACTACATATGAGGTGTTCAAATGAACTTATATCACCAAAAACAGGAAAAATAATATTAAATAAAAAAGAATACAAGAATAAAATAAAAAAGATTGAATATTTAAAGAAAAAGGGTATAATAATTCATAATTCTTGTTCTACTACTCAAAATTAAGTTAAGATTTGTAATTTTCAAATTGAGCCTTCTTAACCTAACCCTTCCACCCTCTTTCCCTACAGCATTTCCCCTCCCCTACCAAAAAAAAAAAAAAGAAAAAAAGAACAACTTTCTTTCCCAAAAATTCCTCTTTCCCACACACCTCCTCAGCCCCTCTCTCCTTCCTCCTGACCAAAAACTAAAGACCTCTCTTTCCCACCCACCCTGTCACCAGCCCCTTCTCCCTCCCCTTCCCAAAAAACCCCTCCATACCCCTGCTCTCCTCACCCCGACCCTTAAAGAAAAATAAAATATAAGACTTCAGGTGCTAACATTTGTCCTAAAACTAATTGGTGTTAAGAAAGACACATGCATTAACTTTATAGTGCATTCAATACACACAAATGCCTCCTTTTTTATCCTTGGCTATTATCATTGGGCATTTCCATTCCTCCAACAAGTTTTCTACATCACTTCAAACTCTACACACATACAAATACTTAGGAAAAAATGGATATTTCCATCTTCCTTAATCCTCTATTGATAATATTTCTTTAATAAAATATCCATAAATCTAGGTTTAACTATTGTTTAAAAAAATATTAAACTAAAAAAAGAATTGAATTGTATTTAACTTTTAGGTCAAAAAATAAGTTATCCCAAATCCTTACCTTATGGACTATGCACCCTTCACAAAGTTAAAAATATATTTTTTTTATTACATTTGAGAGGTGCTTAGAAAGCTCAACTCACAATCAAAAGTTAGAGTTTAGCTTAAAACTTTTTCAACATGGAAGCTCCAAACTCATGAATTTGCAAAGTTAAATGATTTGACTATGATATTCTTATAACAAATGTGAAGTTCAAAAGGAAAAATTGAAAAAAAAAAATCAAAATAAACTATAATCCTAGACTGTGTAAGTCTGTTTGGTTAAAAAAGAAACATGATATCCTTCCCCTTATTGCTCTTCAACTTCTCTGAGGCAAGTTGGTTTTTAGGGGCGGGGGTTGGGGTGGTGGGGAGAAACATGAGCAAGTAACTTGATCAAAGAAGATCATATGTAATATAAATATCAATTTTGACCCTAAATATCCAACACCCAACTGTCTACTTATTTATTTAGTGATGATATGTGAGTTAAGGAATTAAAAAGCTCTTGATTGTAGTGCACATTTGTTGTCATGATTTATAGGTTCTTTTTATTTGCTATTCTGCCACGGAAATTGGTGCCGAAATATGTTCTCTCTGATTGTTTTCTTCGGGGAGTCAAGAACTATGATTACAGTTCTATAAGTTATAGTGCCCACTGGTTGTTTGTTCTTGAGCTGATAGACCAAGACATTTCTGCTCTATATGCCCCTTGGTAGTCTGTTTTAACTGGATTTTTTATGCGTAATTAGAGTTGCAATACACTATATATCACCAGATATTATTGCTTAATTAGATATTCATCAAAAGATAGAAAAAATAAATATGAAAATAAATAATAATATTTTATTAAGAAAAAAAGTGATCATCTATATATTTTGTGTGATTAGTGATTAATATAAGGACTTTGCGTGAATTTCCTTCTCCCTTAGACTAATCATCTCTACAAAATAAACTCTATTGTTAACACTTTAATTTGTACTAGTTGAAAAATTGAAAGAACAAAAATTAATAGAAACTTATAAGATGTAGTCTCGTTATATTCAACATAAATATACATAGTAAAGTGATCAATTTGGAATTTCGACATTGCTTTCCTTCAAGGCATGTGTCTCCTAATCTTTGAGTCTAAATAGAAGAGAAGCATTTATTCACCTTTTAGATAGCATCTATCGAAATAAAATTTTTTTCAATAAAAAAGAAAAATCCAAAATAAAATTCCCAGAGGAAACTAAAAAGCAATATAAATCACAAAATTTCATCCGAAATCAATAAAAAAAAAAAAAAATGAAAATGAAAGGAAGTTGCCTACTCCTTACAAACCGCTCTCATCGAATCTGTACATGGTGAATCCATTTGAACGACTTCCGAGGCATTATCAGTAGCTTATCCTTCAAAAGGAAAAGGAAAAAAAGAATAGACAATTTGTTAACGGATATAATCTCATAAAAATTAAATAATCAAACGAAGTAACGAGTAACGAATTAAAAGAAAAAATTTATAAAGAAGATAAATTTTGATTTAAGTGGAAGAAAGAGGAGAGAAATAATAGTTGAATAAAGCTCATACGTAAAAAAGAACGTGAGAGTAAATAGAAGATAACAATAGACTGTTATTAGGTATGCAAACGTGAAAATTGGTTTTGGGAAGTTGAAACAAACTCCTGATATTTAGGATAATAATAGTTTGTATTCTTAGGAATCTTTATCATGCTTTATCTAAAGAGTTTAAATTTGAAATTATATTTGAAAGTCGATAAATCTAATTCGAAAATCTATATATATACGTGAAAAATTTTTTAAAAAGTTCATTTGTTTTCCTTACTCTTTCTTTACACAATTTCTCTCTGCTCTCCGCTAATTAAAAAACTATAATCTTTAACATTGAACTTGTATTGGAGGTAAATATAAATCATTATGAAGAATTTGTAGAATAAAATATCGAATTTGAGTAAAAAAAGTTGAAAATATTTATTTCTGGAGTTGGGGCTCGAATCGCCTGGACCAGCGACCTAGACCTGAGCAGGTCGCGCATTCTGGCGGTCCTTTCTCAGAACCGATTGCCCAGATGCGCGACCCAAGCCCCAGAGTTGTTTTTTTTTTTTTTTTGTTTAAATGTTAGTTTTTAAGATGTTTGTTTATTACACTGATTTTACAATTTTATTTTTAATATGAAATGTGTTAAGATTTTAATTGTTTCGTACTATATCGTAACAGAAAGGCGTAGATTCGATCAGTTGTAAATAAATATCCGTGATCCACATATTCTTTCGGTTCCAAAAATTCTTCAAATGTATTTGGATCTATGTCATTCTGTTATTTGGATCTATTTGCATCTTCATTGTGCGTTATCACTAATTCACAATTTTATGGGCTAAATATCCTATGTCACAGATAACGCACCTTCATTGTGTGCAATTTAGCACAACATCCTTTCATTTATTAAAAAAAAAAAAAAATGGTAAGATGATTGGAACCTTGACCTCATGGAAAATAACATAGAAACATTATTACAACAAGTGCATGAAATTTTATTTAATAATAAAATATTTACGTATTCCAATATTTATCAACTTCAATCATTTGAATTTTTAATTAGAGCAAAAAGAAGACTACTCCTCTGTTTAATTTTCAAATTGGTGCCGTACTTTTGTAGTTAATAAGAGAGAAAATATTAGAAAATTATAAAAACGTAAACTAAAATAAAAATAGGACGTTTCCATCGGGTAGATCTCGAAAAAAATATACGAAATGCCCACAAGAATCGCCTCAATCGGACGTTCGAGTATAAAGTTATGTCCTGTCAAAGTTTTCGACTATACAAGACAATTTTTTTGCCCCGAAACGCGTCCGGTTCACTTTTTCGGTGATGCCGTTGTGTTTATCTTTACGAGAACCATTGAAACGAGTGGTCATATGCATTAAACGTGTGATACCCCCAACTCTGCCACTAGGTCAACTGTGGCTGAGTAGGAGATCTGCGCTAAACTATAAGTCTAAAAACAAAAGCATAACCCCCTTGGCAACACTTAGAAGTATATATATACACAATGTGCAGCGGAAACTAAACAATCTAAACACTAAAAAGGCACTCAAAATATAGGGTTGAAGAAAACTTCTTATCCTATGGTAATTCCAATACAAAAATAGAAATACTATACAAACGGCTCGATTACAAGAGAGCAACACAAAAACATATGTCCTTCCGGAGAGACTCGAACCGAAATTCTACGCCTAAAACTTCAACGGTTTATTGTATCTCTGACCGTCCTGAGTTAATCTGAGAAAAAAACATGATATGGAAAAACGTGAGCATGAACGCTCAGTGAGTCCACGTGTGTGTGCGTGTAGTGATTTCTTTAAAATAATGATGATGCAGTTTTACAAAGCAGTTCATGCAACATTATAAGAAAACATTCTCTTTTAATGTTTTAACAAAAGTGATACTTGAACCTACATGAGGGTTTCGAGCGTAGTTGGGAAGTCTGAGCAAATCAAGACACATCAGCGCAGCTTCAACGCCCCGAATTTAAAAGAACATGTAATGCAACAGTGGGGCTCCACGGACAGAGTCCGGATCCCCAAAACGAGGCCATCGGAACCAAGTTCCAGCATCTCGTAGTCAATACCAGCCAAACACCATACGAGTGCTCGATTACAAACAACCGCACTCCCATATCACTGGTCAAAACAGGCTACAAACTCTTGGGGCACCTACCAGGTCTGCCTTGGAGCCAACCTCAGTTTCGAGCCCCTCTTGACTCTCTACTAGGCGACCGTCCCATCGCAGAGCACGATGCGATGTCCACGTAAATACCGATTGGGCCACGCCCTCCAGGTACTACGCCCCTCTTTAAGTGGATCCACCATCAGAGTCAAAAATCCGTCCACGTCATCGAAAGAGGCCCTAGTACAGGGGACTAGCCAAGTACAGTGCAATCCGCTAACGCTTCCGTTTACTTGATTTTTGCCAAACTTTAACCCTGGTCGGAATGAGGGTTTCATATGTATTTACAAATCGAAAGGCCAATTGCCCGGCCATAATAACAGATTCAAGTCATAAACATTTCAGAGCATAAAAATCCTCATCCGCTAGTCATCGCATGATTATGCAAATTTCACAATTATGCCAATGTCAGACCTATATTCATGCAGGTTGAAACATGTAACTTTTCAAGACCAAAGCATTCTCCAGCTTATGCAGATTTTACAAACATGCCATGTTTATATTCATGCATGCCAAATCATATAACTTTTCAAAAATAAAGTATTTTCCAACTTATAAATATTTCCAGAAACCCGTGTACAAACTAGTTCTTTTTCACAATAATAATAATCTGTTTTAAAAAGACAACACCTCTATGGAGCACCGCTCCTATGCATTTCTAGTGAACATGTAACACATCGTTGAGAACGTCTCCAATTAAGAAAAACATGGCATGTTATACCGTTTCAAAAATAGTAGATATTTTATGATAAGTTTAGAAACCATATTTGTATAGCCCGTAACTTTTGAAATAACATAATAAAACGGAGTTTGTGGACTCACTTGGATGTAGATCTGGTGCTAAGATCCTACAAATATAGTAATAGAAAAATACTTAATAGTTAGGTACCAATCAAATAACCCTTTCCCTAAATATAGAGATCAAACGAAATGACTTAAAATATATATATATATATATATATACGTACTTATAATAATTCTTTAAAAAGATTGAAAATCCTATACTCTTAAATATATATATATATATATGCTCTCCCAAGAAACCATAATTAACTATATACTAAAACCCACTTACAATATTTGAATCCTAAAAAAAATCACAAACTTAAACTATATGTATGTATATATATATATATATATACCATCTAGCTAAAAAAAAAAATGAAGACTAACCTTGATTTTTTGAAGCCTACTATGGCTGCCCAAACCAGTAAACCACACAAGATTAAGAAGAAAAAAAAGACTTTATGATATATATATATATAGATATATAGGTGTTAGGCGGTTCCCAAAAGAAGATAAAAAGAGAAAAAGAAAAAAAGAACAAGGTGGTGGCGGCAAAGTGCAAAAACAAAAGGAGAAAATGATGCCACGTGCAGAGTTGAGATGGCCAAAATTCTTAATTGGTAAGTTTTTTTTTTTTTTTTAAAGAAAACTTATATAGAAATATCAAGTACTTAAATTTCTAAAATACACATAGTAGGCATTCTAAAAAAAATTCTTACTTAAAGACACTTATAAACCCCACTAAAAAAAACTCAATATAATAAAATTTTACTCTCAATCCTAAATATCTCCAAAATACCACTAAGTGTCGAAAACATTATATTCCACTAGGTCAGGTCTCAAACCCTACTTTAGTAACGCCTGCAATTTTTGGAGTCATGCTAGGTGCTTACTAAGTGGGGCATTACATTCTAACCTCCTTAAAAGAAATTTCGTCCTCTAAATTTAATAGTCGTGTACCCATAACTTCTAAAAATACTTCTTCTTCTTCAGATAATCCTTAGTCTCCCAGGTTACCTATTGAATTCCATGATGCCTCCAGACAACCTTATATATTGAAATCTGTCTCCCGCGTAACTCTTTTATGCTTCGCTCTAAAATCTCAATTGGTTTTTCTTCGTATGACAGGTCGGTTCGTAACTCCAATTTGTCATCGTTAAGAATATGATCAGGTACATGATAGTACTTCTTCAATTATGATACATAATACGTCATGTATACCCCATCAGTTCACTTGGCTAGGCTAGCCGATGCGCTACTTTACCTATCAATAACTTCAAACGGTCCCGTATATCGAGAGCTTAATTTTCCTTTCTTCAGATATCTAAACTTTTTGTGACAAGGCGTAAGTTTTAAGAAAACTCGAGTTCCCATACTAAACTCCAGATTTCCTTCGGTTATCGGTATAGCTCTTCTGTATACTTTTAGTTGTCCGAAGTCAATTTTGAGTTATCTTAACTTATTTCTACATTTCCTCCAACTCTAGCATCAAGTCTCTTTGTTTCCAATGGGATCGAACTCCGACTTCATCCCAGTACAAGGGTCTTCTGCATCTCCTACCATATAATGCTTCAAATGGTGCCATTCCTATCGAAGAGTGGTAGATATTATTATAAGCAAACTCAGCACAAGCAAGATTGTCAACCCACTTATTCCCAAAGTCCAAGGCGCAAGCTCTTAGCATATCCTCTAGGGTTTGAATTGTCCTTTCAGACTATCCATCGATTTTGGAGGTGTGCTGTGGCGCTATAACTTAGGTTGGTTCCCATAGCTGCCTGAAACTTGGGCCAAAACCTTAAGGTGAACCTTGGGTCTCTATCTGATACAATATCAACGGGTACCCCATGAAGTCGTATAATCTCATCCACATAAATCTACGCCAACTTGTCCAAAGGGTATGTCATATTAATGGCAATAAAACGAACCACTTTTGTTAAGAGATCAACGATCACCCAGATAGCATCCTTATATCTCTTGGTCCGGGGCAATTCTGTGACAAAGTCCATTGTCACATGATCCCATTTCCATTCATGAACAGGTAGCGGTTATAGTAGTCCTGCTGACTTTTGGCATTCCGCTTTAACCCTTTGACATGTAGACAGGCTGCTACATACTCCACAATCTCTCTCTTCATTCTATTCCACCAAAGTTTTGCTTTAAATCTTTATACTTCTTATTCTCTCCAGGGTGCATTGAATACTTACTTCTGTGTGCTTCTTCTAGTATTTTATACTTAAGCTCGGTATCATTAGGAATGTACAACCAATTATGAAAGTACCAGGTCCTATCGATTTCTAATGTCCGATAATCTATCTACTTCTTAGCTTCCGCTCAGTTCTTAAATTCCAGGAATCTTATGATATTCTTTTGGGTACTTGTAATGTCTTGTTGCAAGGTAGAGGTGAAGGTGAGACTTGATATCTTTGCCTCCTTTTTATTTAAATTCACCATCACATTAACTTTTTCTATATGGTAGTTAATTTGGCATCAGTATTTTTCCGTAGCCCCATCCATAGACATTGCCTTACATTAAATCTTCTTGGAAAACGAGTACTATAATTTTTATGATCAATAAAGATCTCATATTTTCCCCATATAAGTGAAATCGCCACTCCCTAGTCGCATTATAGTTATTAGCCCCAAATCTTTTGTTGGATAGTTCCTCTCATAATCCTTCAATATAATTCAAATATAATCAACAACCTATCTGTCTTGCATCAAAACTGTCTCTAGGTCTTCCCTTTATAGGGAAAACTCGTCACTTGAATTGGGTAGTAGCACAACTCGTGCTGAAGTTAGTCGATGCTTTACTTCTTAGAAACTTCTCTCACACTTCTCCATCCATTTAAACTCGATGGCTTTACTTATAAGTTGTGCTAAAAAGGTCTAACGATTCTAAAAGAAATTTGTTATGAATCTCGATAATACCCTTTCTTACCTAAGAAGATATGTAACTCTATTGGTATTTTTCTAGGATTCTGTCTGCTCCACCTTTGCTGGGTCTACTAATACTCCTTCCAAAGTAATCACATGCCCTAAGGATGTCACTTGTCACCATTCAAAATCTACATTCACTAAACTTGATGTATGCTTCTATAGGTGTTTACAACATTCTTTAAAGATGTTCATGTACTTCGAGGTTAGGTTAATACATAAGAATATCAGCAATGGAAATCACCATAAACTTATCTAAGTAAAGACAGAAAATCCTATACATTAATTCCATGAATGTCGAAGGTGCACTTGTCAATCCAAATGGCATAAGACAGACTTATGATGCCTATATCGGGTGTTGGGAAATGTCATGGGAATATCTCTTTCTTTTGTTCGTATCAGATAGTATCCTTATCTTACATCTAATTTGGAATAGATCCTAATCCTCGAAGTGATCAAATAGCTTATCAATAAGTAGAAGTGGGTACTTGTTTTTAATTACCATATTATTTAATCATCTGTAGTCTATACACATAGGCCTAAGGTCCCATATTTCTTCTTTACAAGAAAACCTAATGCACCCCAAGGAGATGTACTTGGATGGATATATTCTTGTTGCAACAATTCTTGTAGTTGCTGTTTCAACTCTCTCAACTCTTCCTGTACCATCCGCTATGGGGGTTCGAGATATTAGTTTAGCGTCGGGTATCTACTCTATGCTGAACTCCACTTCTCAATCTGGGGCAACATCAATAACTCCTCGGGAAAAAAACATCTATAAACTCCTTCACAATGGGTATTGTCTCTAATTTTACTTCTTCCTTAGGCTTGTTGAGTAAATATGTTAGGTATCCTTGACATCCTTTCCGTAACAACTTCCTGGCTTTCATACCACACAAAAAAGGATTTTCCCATTTCGTTCGCTTCCCTTGGATTTCTAGGATTGACATACTCGGTCGGCTAAACTTAACCAACTTCCGTCGACAGTCTACTTGAGCGTAATGTTTAGAAAATCGTCCATCCCAAGTATCACGCCATAACCCTCAAATGGCAAGGTAATCAAGTCACCGAATAGAATCACATTCTCGACAGAGATATCACAATCTGGGTATTTTGCCTCAGCTATCTTACTCGCGTCTATAGGAGTGCTAACTATCAACTGATAACACATGAGAACAGAAGGCACATGAATATGTTTTATGAAATGCAAACTCACAAAGGAATACGTAGCTCCAGGATCAATAAATATTCTTGCTGGTTAAGAAAAGGTTTGAATCATACCTTCAACTACTTCTGCTTCGGTGTCTACGGGCAGGCCATCCAATACGTGATTTGAAATATCGGCTCATCCTCTATTTTTGGATTCTATCCTAGGCTCGACTTCCTATTCTGGAGATGCGGTCACCAGTTTCTTTAAAGATATCAAGTAACTCCCTTATCATTAAATCAACTTCTCACCAGACTACTTACACTAGTACGTTAGATATTCTTGGTAGTCTTCTATCATGAGTTTCTGGTATTACTCTTGCGTATAAAATGATTCTCTATTGTTTTGATTTTCCGTAATTCTAAAGATTAGAAACATTGAATGATTAAACTTAACTAAATTCCACCCACAATACATATATTCAATTATCTAGTCAACCAATCCATTATTACTATCACACCCGATCCCTCAAATGATTGAAACAATTATTATCCCCTTGCACTTCTAGCGTCCTTTCCAGAAGCATCTACCCGATGTTAAATACTTAAACCCTAGCTTGTAGGTTAAAACTTACATACAAAAACCGCACACTAGAACTGTATATCAAATAAAGAGTGGAACATACTCTCAATTAATGAAAATAGTCGTTGGTGCACAGGATAGAGCATGTATACAAAATTTGCCATTAATGTACCATACATAACATAATTTGCGACTACACGGTCCTAAGCTCTTCCAGATTATATACAGCCACTAAAGAATCACACTCACAAAACCAGGTTTATACTTAACACATATGTATAGTGTAAATTAAAGAATGCAAGTACACCAACCCAGTTTAGATATATCTTCTTCCTAAAGACTATGGTCTAACACTGAGCTTATCAAAAGAACTCTGGATGTAATTCATAGCAAACACATATAAAGATCTCAACAACCATATCAATTATTCCCCGCTCTCATATTAGACTACCAATCTCTCATTCACAAGATATACCAATATTTTAAATCTTAAGAAACTTAGCTTCTAGTCTACCCATCCTCGTCATCACTTATTGTTCTCCTTATCGTGCTGAACTTATCATTAGCTCACCTACATCTTTACATTCACTGATCGGTAGAGTGAAGTAATACTTAATATATATCTAATACAGAACCAAAGACCAGAGAGCTCTTTTTGGTGTGACAACAATAATGAAAGTGTTCATTTTGCAAGGTACATGGAGTTCTTTGGTATCACTGAAGTAGGGATGACAAAAATCGATACAGATTACATTTTATACCTATAAGAACTTCACACTCACTCTTTGTGCAGTTTATAAACAGCAAGTCATCAGAGTTTTCCCCTAATACCTTATGTCCCACGAAATCCCTTAATCGAGCTACAAGTCTCAGAGCAAGTAACCTCTTTGGATGACACAAATAATCTTAGTCCTCTGTCACCTGAACCATCATCAATTCAAAAGCTTAATGTATCTATATGTCCTCTCATTGTGGTTATGACCAAAGATATGGCATAGTATACAAAGGAACACTGTTCCCACAAGTTTAGTAACACGATGAGAAAAACGAAAGAGACAAGGGAACTTAAAAGTCTTTGAGTAAAATAAAGCTATGCGTTTGGCACTTAGTACTCGTTTAGAATCTAATAACTCTAACCACAAATCGAACCTAGAGCTCTGATAGCACCTGTGATAACCCCAACTCTGCCACTAGCTCAACTGTGGTTGAGTAGGATATCTGCTTGCCTCTCAGCACTAAACTATAAGTCCAGAAACAAGAGTATAACCCCCCGGGCAACTTAGAAGTATATATATACAATATGCAGCGGAAAACTAAACAATCTGAACACTAAAAAGGCGCTCAAAATATAGGGTTCAAGAAAACTTCTTATCCTATGGTAATTCCAATACAAAGATAGAAATACTATACAAATGGCTCGATTACAAGAGAGCAACACAAAAACATATGTCCTTCCGGAGAGACTCAAACCAAAATTCTACGCCTAAAACTTCAGCGGTTTATTGTATCTTTGACCGTCCTGAGTTAATATGAGAAGAAAACATGATATGGAAAAACGTGAGCGCGAACGCTCAGTGAGTCCACGTGTATGTGCGCTGTAGTGATTTCTTTAAAATAATGATGATGCAGTTTTACAAAGCAGTTCATGCAACATTATAAGAAAACATTCTCTTTTGATGTTTTAACAAAACTGATGCTTGAACCTACATGAGGGTTTCGAGCGCAGCTGGGAAGTCTGAGCGAATCAAGACACATCAGCATAGCTTATACGCCTCGAATTTAAAAGAACATGTAATGCAACAGTGGGGCTCCACGAACAAATTCCGGATCCCCAAAACGAGGCCATCGGAACTAAGATCCGGCATCTCGTAGTCAATACTAGCCAAACACCATACAAGCGCTCAATTACAAACAACCATACTCCCATATCACTGGTCAAAACAGGCTACAGATTCTTGGGCACCTACCAGGTCTGCCCTGGGGCCAACCTCAGTTTCGAGCCTCTCTTGACTCTCCACTAGGCGACCGTCCCATCGCAGAGCATGATGTGATGTCCACGTAAATACCGATTAGGCCACGCCCTGCAGGTACTATGCCCCTCTTTAAGTGGATCCACCCCCAGAGTCAAAAATCCGTCCACGTCATCGGAAGAGGCCCTAGTACGGGGAACTAGCCAAGTACAATGCAATCCGCTAATGCGTCCGTTCACTTGATTTTCACCAAACTTTAACCCTGGTCAGAATGAGGTTTTCATATGTATTTACAAACCGAAAGGCCAATTGCCCGGCCCTAATAATAGATTCAAGTCATAAACATTTCAGAGCACCAAAAATCCTCATCCGCCAGTCATCGCATGCTTATGCAAATTTCACAATTATGCCAATGCCAGGCCTATATTCGTGCAGGTTGAAACATGTAACTTTTCAGGACCAAAGCATTCTCCAGCTTATGCAGATTTTACAAACATGCCATGTTTATATTCATGCATGCCAAATCATATAACTTTTCAAAAATAAAGTATTTTCCAACTTATAAATATTTTCAGAAAACTCGTGAACAAACTAGTTCTTTTTCACAATAATAATAATAATTTGTTTTAAAAAGAAAACACCTCTATGGAGCACCGCTCCTATGCATTCTAATAAACATGTAACACATCGTGGAGAACATCTCCAATTAAAAAACATGGCACGTTATACGTTTAGAAATATACGTTATACGTTATACGTTTCAAAAATAGTAGATATTTTATGATAAGTTTAGAAACCATATTTGTATAGCCCGTAACTTTTGAAATAACATAATAAAACAGAGTTTGTAGACTCACATGGATGTAGATATGGTGCTAAGATCCTACAAATATAGTAATAGAAAAAATACTTAATATTTAGATACCAATCAAATAACTCTATCCCTAAATATAGAGATCAAACGAAATGACTTAAGATATATATCTGTATATACGTACTTATAATAATTCTTTAAAAAGATCGAAAATCCTATACTCTTAAAAAAATATATGTACTCTCCCAAGAAACCATAATTAACTATATACTAAAACCCACTTACAATATTTGAATCCTAAAAAAAATCATAAACTTAAACTATATGTATATATATATATATATACCATCTAGCTAAAAAAAAATAAAGACTAACCTTGACTTTTTGAAGCCTACTATGGCTGCCCAAACCAGTAAACCAAACAAGATTAAGAAGGAAAAAAAAGGCTTATGATATATATATATATATAGGTGTTAGGCGGTTCCCAACCCAAAAGAAGAAAAAAAGAGAAAAAGAAAAAAAAGAACAAGGTGGTGGCGGTGGAGTGCAAAAGCAAAAGGAGAAAATGATGTCACGTGAAGAGTTGAGGTGGCTGAAATTCTTAATTGGTAAGTTTTTTTTTTTAAGAGAACTTATATAGAAATATCAAGTACTTAAATTTCTAAAATACACATAGTAGGCATTCTAAAAAAAATTCTCACTTAAAGACACTTATAAACCCCACTAAAAAAAAAACTCAATATAATAAAATTTTACTCTCAATCCTAAATATCTCCAAAATAACACTAAGTGTCGAAAACATTATATTCCACTAGGTCAGGTCCCAAACCCTACTTTAGTAATGCCTGCAATTTTTAGAGTCATGCTAGATGCTTACTAGGTGGGGTGTTACAAGACGGACATCCGATCGCAGAGTTATGGATGTTTCAAATTTTCCAAATACCTAAAAAATTCTTTCTTCCTAATCAGCATGAACAAAAAATAAAAAATAAATAAATAAACTCGAGTCGCCCAGACCTGCGATCCAGACGTGAGCGGGTCACGCATCTGGATGATCGGTTATGAGAAAGGATCGCCTAAATGGGCGATTCGCTCATGTTCTTGTCGCCGGTTTGGGCGATCACTCATGTCCGAGTCGCCGGTCCAGGCAATCCGAGCGTCAGTGCCAGTGTCGAAAAAAATAATTTCAACTTTTCTTACCTCTAAATCGATATTTTCTTTCACAAATTCTTCGTAATGATCCATATCTACATCCAATACAAGTTCAATGTTAAATATCACAGTTTTAAAGTAGAGAAAGAGTAGAGAGAAATTGTGTAGAGAGAGAAAGAGTAAGAAGAGAAGGGAACTTTTTTGAATTTTTTCGCATTATGCATATAGATTCTTGAGTTAAATTTATCGACCTCTTGTCTTTCTTTAATATTGAGACTTTAGATCTTGGTTGAGAAATTTAATTTAATAGATGAAATAATCTCACAACCAAGATTTAATATTGAGAGTGAGACTGTATTTTCATTTGCAAAATTTTATATTTATAATTCAACTAATCTTTTAAAAAAATAGAAAGAAGGAACAAATATATTGCAAATGAAAAATGTCATGCCTTGAATATATCACGTGATTCAAAATTTCTTCATAGAAGTCAGTGATAGTGTTGATGATTTTTTCCCTAAAATAGTTCTGATTATTTACATTTTGATTTTTTGGGATAAAGATAAAGATAAAAATATCATTAGGTGGCATAATGATTATGGATATGGCAGAGAAATAAGGGAGGGTGTTGATACTTATCTTATTTTAACTTCAAAACAAAAATTGATTTTTAATTAATTTACTGGAGTAAATATTTTTTTAACCAATCATTGAAGTAGAAATTAATTAACATGCAAAAGATTAAAAAAATTAGATTGCTGTTTCAGGAGCTTAAAATGAACTCTCGCTTAAAATAACCCTCTTCGTTATATAGTTATATAGTTATATATATATATATATATATGAAGAGAGAGAAGAGAGTGAGATTTTAAAAGGGTATCGATAAAGCAACTCGAAAAACTATAAGAATAATTTGAAAAAATTTAAAAAATTTTATTTTCACCTAAATATTTTCTCTTGACCAAAACACTCTCTAGGATTCTTCATTTCAATCTCAGATCTTGGAAAATTCAACCGTTAAAATTGAAAAAAATTTTAGTTTTTCAATTTAGTCTCATTTATTTACAATTGTACCATTTTAGATCATGAGAATATACCTTTAATTATAAAAAAAATCGCACTTTTAAAAAAAAAATTTGCCCGTTTTGGTTACTTTCGTCCGGAACTAGCGAAAGTAAAAAGTGACTTTCGTCGGCCCAAATGAAAGGACACCACCCCTTTCGCCGGCTCGGACGAAAGTCTACTAGTACTTTCGTCCAGCCCTGGCGAAAGTGCACAAAAAATTTTTTTAAATATTTAATTTTTTTTTCATAAATGATTATTTGAATTGTTAATCAATTTTGTATATATAGAATGAGGGTGACTAATTGTTTAACATATTTTATGTGATAATTTTTAATTGTTAATACGATTATGGATTATGTTTTTGTGAACAATATGAAATGAATAAAATAACGGAAATTAAATAATAAAACTCGATAAAGTGAATAATAAAGTAATAATAAATGTCTCTGAGAATATTATTTAATTTTGTTATTTAGAGTAAATGTAACTTGTTTAAAATTGTTTGCTTATGATTATGTGTTTAATAAGAAAATGTGTTATGTAATTGCTCAATTATTTGAATTTTAATTTGAAATAATCGTTATTCTTGGCCTTAGGTTTAGTGTTTAGGAGATAAGATTGAATAATATATAAATTAATAACTATTACTAAAGAATTTTAGTGATGAATAATAATAACATATCCCGATAATAATAAATAATAAAATAATAATAGATGTTAAAGTAAATGTTCAAATATATGATAAATAGATATTAACGAGTTTGAATAACTAATAGATTGTTAGACCTACCGGGCGTAGAGGAGATGATGATCATGGTCTTGTTACGGACAGGACAGGTCGAGTTGCGGGATGCACTGTCACAGCTTCGTCTAGAGGTGTGAGGGGGCAACATAGTACTTCCGACCTCCTTGCTACTCCTACACCTCTTCATGCTGCACACATGGGTATGCTCATGCTGAGTATGGTGTTTTATCTTCTGTTCCTTATGTACCAAGGCCTGCAGATAGGGTATATGAGCTTGATATGGGATTTAAAGGTGATAGGGGGTTGGCGAGTAGCAAGAAAGAGTCCGATCCCTTCATATTGAGGGAGAGGCGGATGAGAGAGGTAATGGGGATTGTGGTGATGATGATTAGGAAGAGGGTGATGATGCTGGAGAGGAGGAGCAGCCCGTGCCTGTGGCACCAGCTAGTGGATCCGACAATCGTCCTCGTTATGGGAAAGGGAAAGGGAAAGGGTTGACCAGCAGCTTTATGTCGGTGATGAGTAAGATTGCAGGGTCTCGTAACAAAAGACCCGACGTGGCTCGTAAAATTCTAGCTCCGACACAGAAGAAGAACAAAGTGAAGGCTTCAGAATGGAAGTAGACAGGCCCAGCAGAGTGAGGTCCTGTTGACCCGGAACTCATCCCATCATACGGTGGACATGTTACGGGTCCGATATGGCATGGACATATGCATATCTTTATGTTAAAGTTACATATTATTATTGTTATTATTCTTTAATCTGTAAAATATTTTTATTATTATAAATAGAGTATAAATTATTATGTAACTGTATAAATTTATTTATCTTATATTCAGGATCGTGGTTCATTGAAGTGCCGATCGCGTTATATAGCACTCACAAGTTGGTAACTTACTGATGCACAGGTTCGTCCTTTGGCTTCTGGGTCCGGTCTCACGCACTTATGATCGTGCATGTTTCAGCACCCTAATGCTGCATTGTTGTGGGCCTTTGTTGAAAGGTGGCAGCCGGACACGAACAACTTCCATATGCCATGGGGTGAGATGACCGTTACACTACACGATGTGGAGCTTATTCTCAAGGTTCCTGCATATGGTGCGGTAGTGGATTCGAGATTATTCAAGGAGCAATTGGTATGGCTGGTTCAGGATGATCTGGGTTTAGCTCTCACCGGTGGTTTAGGGTTTAATGCAGCGGAGCTTCAGGCTGTTGCCACTAGTAGACAGACGTCACTGTCACACCGTGTCAGAGTTGCCTGCTATGTACAGTACATCTTGGGTAGCTCATTCTTCAGTGATAAGAGTGGCAACATTGTTCCTGCTAGACTATGGCCACTGCTGTAGGATGTGAGTTCTTTTGGGAGGTTCGCATAGGGTACTGCCTGTCTTGCGTATCTGTACAGGAATTTGGGTCAGGCGTCCAGGGTTGATGCAAAGGAGCTTGCTGTGTGCTGGTCACTATTAGAGGTATGTGTTTTAAATATAGCGTGAATTATATTATTTTTATATTTTAGGGTTTATATTATTTATATTTATTTTATAAATCTTATTAATACATATTTTTATATTTTTCACATTTATATTATTTATATTTATTTTTAACATTTATATTTTACATTTTAGGCGTGGATATATTTGTACTTTCCGATGTTTGCACCACCGGTTAGACCAGGTACTGAAGCCTGCAAACCCTACATCCAGCAGGCGCCGAACCCTTTTCCCAATTCGTCTTCCTTATCAACTCAGTGACACGTTCTAATGATCCGAACAGTCGCACATATACGTTCATACGGTGGTGTAAATCAAAGCACATTTTTCTACGATTTCAACCTAATGATTTCCATTCCTGAACAAAAATTACCATCATCAACCACATTCTTCAGGTTTAGTATAAATTCATACATGAACTTGGGAAATGCATTGTTGAAAGGGAATGGCATTGATATGGAATCTAGATTTACAACGGATGATAACTAGACCTACCACTGTTACGTCCCCTGCCCCTACCCCTACCGCTACGAAGCGGCCTACCTCTTCCACGTGGACTAGGACCAGAACCTGAACCGCTTCCCAACCCAGAACATGAACCGCTAGACTTTCCTATCTTCCTATGTGCGATGGAGACGTATCCCCAGTGAGACTTATCCCTTTTGGTAGAATTCGTATTCCGTCGTCCCTTCGTGGCTGCGGTCTCTAGGGGGTTGTCAACGGCTGAAGGGGATCTTCAGGCAACACAGAAGATATAACACCTTTGATGAGGCATCTCACTTCTCGAATCTTAGAAATTGGACCCAAACTAATTTCATGTATCAGTGAGGTGAGATCACGTATTTCGAAATCCATGTCTCTATTGCGTTCTTCAGGAATATCATAACTAATTTCTAGTTTTCTCCAAAAAATGTCAACATCTTCCTCTCGGATTGGAATTAGATATTGGTACCCGTGAACAAGTTCACATGCACATGGTAGACCGTGCGACTTCCTTAAATAATGCAGGCAATTACTTCCCGGTTCTTCAACCATCTCACGTGCTTTCTCTAACTCATCCATTATCTTCTTCAAAGCCAAATGACTAATTTTATTACTTAAATTCTTCAATATGGCATTACTCTTAGCGCCATACTTCTCTTTAAGTTTAGAAATTTCCAATATGTATTTAATTTATGCAGTTTGACCTTGAATGAGAGAGTGGATATTCAAAAACAAGGTGTCCAAATCACCATGACACGTTGATAGCCATAACTTCAACACAGAATGTTCGCTCTCAGCACGGTTCATTGTCTCTACCCCAAAATGCAACACTTGAGATGTCCAAACCCTGCAAAATTTATGGGCAAATAGATTCAACCATGTGCTGAACAGGTAATGTAGAAAGTTCAGCCTACTTTTCCATCTAGTCTTCAACACTTCCAACTTTCTCTGATATTCCACCTCATCAAATTCATTTATTAATTTTTTCCACGAGCCATTCACAAACCGTTGTACCACCTCTTCATCTTTCACCATCTCTGTCAATTTTGACCAACACATTCTGATCGATATGTCTTCTATATAACATATGATATAAATTTTTGAACACAACATTAATCACCGGCATTAGTCCGCTTTCCCTATCAGTAAGAATGACTAGTGGCTCTCCATCATTGATAATTGAACCCTGGCCATTTGACATAGCAGATGTAAAATATGAGTGCTTGATTTATTGAAGAACCCATCTGTATGTCGTTGCCTATTCATTGCACATAAAAGTTGTTGCCACTGTGAAGTTCTTTCCCGTCAGAGTCATCCCTACAGCTTCTAATAGTGGCATGTTGTACCTTAATTAAAAAATAAACGGAAAATTAATGATTAACATTGACAACTATTTTAAACGGACTTCAAAATATTATTAACTAGTTATTAAAAAATTATAAAATATCAATGATCCACTACAATACTTAATAAATTTAAATATTTATGCGGATAAATTAATAAATATATCTAATAATACAATTAATCCACTATAGTACTTACTTGTTCGTTTTATACGTGGTTTCTATTATCAGTATATAGCCACGTTCTAATCATTGCAATCGATGTTGGGTGTGCAATGACAATATCACTAAGTACGTTGCTCTCCTCACAGTTTCTATGAAAAACGGTGTAGCCCCTTTATGCACTTAGGCAGAGAACTTCCTCTACTGTGTTTCTTCCCTGCATCCGGTTCCTCTTAATATTCGCAACAACATTGTAAATTTTCTTAGCACTATATACATCATAAATTTCTATTTATTAATGGAATAAAAACAAATCTAAAATATTTAATAAAGTATTAAAAATTATTCTCTTATAACTTACCTAACTGTACAACCAACATCATGCTCTCGGAGAAATCGTAATATATTGCGAGGCGGCACATGACTCTTCCTAAACTGCTCAGTCTGTTGCAACTGCTCCTCTGTAAGTCTTGCAGCCTGAGCATGACCGTGACTGTAAACAGCTATTTTATGGTTGTGCCTCCCGTTGTGTACGAACAATTGCCAATTTTCGCTTGTTGCCGTTTACTCTCCCTTTAGCTAAAATAGACACCCACGTTTTTTCGTCCTATAAGGTCCCTGCCTTTTTTTTGGAATTTCTTCTTCCTCATCGTCAATTATTGGTTTTTATATTTTTTAATTGAACCTCCCCGCTAGCAAGCTAATGTGACATATGGTCGACGGTCAGTTGTTCTTGATCTCTGATACCAAGTTATGATTAAATATGTCTTGGCATTCATTGCAATTTGTTTTGCCTAGTCCACCAAGTCATCTTTCGAACTAAATATTCGGTCAGTTGTGAACAAATGTTCAAGATCAATATATTCTTCCGGTTCTAAAAATTCTTCAAACGTATTTGGATCTTCATCAACCTGTTAATGCAAAATAAAAATATTACCAAAATAAAAAAAATTAAAAAAGAAAACCCTGAACCGAAAAAAAAATTTATGCAGCATTTTCACCTAGGTGGGCGAAATTTTCTAGTGATTTTCGCCCATCTGGATGAAACTTCCTAGAAAATTTCGTCCAGATGGGCGAAAATCACTGGAAAATTTTGCCCACTTGGACGAAAGTGCTGCAGAAATTGGAAAAAAAATTACGATCGATTTCTTACCTAGAAACCAAACATTTTCTTCCAAAGATTCTTCAAAGGAATCCATATTTTCTTCTAATTTCGTTTTAATGTTCAAAGTTGGAGTTTTTTTTAGAGAGAGGTTAGAGAGAAAGTTTGTAGAGAGAGAAAGTGTTTAGGTGAAAATGAAATTTTATAAATTTTTTCGAATTATCCTTATAGTTTCCCGAGTTGTCTTTATCGATAAATATGATGCACACTGATTTTTTCCTTTTTTATTCTCAAGACTCTGACCTTTTTCCTTTTAAAAAAAATTGTGACCTTTTTTTTTTATCAATTTTTGCAGTACAAGAAGTGGCACATTATTGATGGAGATTATATAAATATTAAATAATTAAACACAATCCTACGTCAGGGGAGAAACTAAACCTTATAAAAAACAAGCAACAACCTTTATCGTGTAGGAGTTGAATTCCCTTAATTCTTGCCACTTGAACAAACTATTATGGGCACCATTTATCCCTTTTAAGAATGATTTTCTCTCATGTTGAGACAAAAATCTTTGCACAAAATGTTTTTTCTTAAAAATGTAATTACCTCACTTTCATAATATAAGGTTAAATTATTTTTTCACACGGATGAAGAAAATATGAAATCAATGTATTTTTTATACTAAAATACCTATAATACCCCTTTAGTTTTAATAAACTCCATCTTTCAAGACTTTATCTTCTCTCTCATCTGTCTTCTCTGAAAATTACTAGATAGCGATGCATTAATTGAGTAGTGGTATTCCTGGGAACAAAGGGGACATAACCTTATACGAAATTCCAAATATGACAACTTAACATTATATTATGAAACGGAAATACAACCTTCGATCGGAAATATAATGTGTTTTAAAGACCTATTGAGATGGTAAAAAAAATTGAGGGTTTTACAATTTTTATAATAAATATTTATGAACTTTTTTTTTTATCTTTATTCATCTTTCTATTCATTTATTTCCTTTTACTATTTATTTCTTCCCTCATTTATAAAGGTGGAAAGAGTATTATAATTAAAAAATTATTTTATTTTTAAGATTCTTAATATGCGTGAAAAGGTGTAAAACCCCATTTTAAATGCCTATTGGTTATTGCCTTAATTTGATAAGTCAATGATGACATGGCTGTAAATCGGGGAGGTGAAAATGTCAAACTGTGGAGATGAAAATTTCAAATTGTGGAGGGGTTGAAAATTGAATTTGGAATTTGCTAGATTGACCAACAATTTTAATACATTAATTAATTTTGCTACCATTTGAGGCAATGAGTAAGGTTGACTTCCATAAACAATAGACTAGAGGCACGAGATGCATTGACAATTAACAAATTCATCAAAATGACATTTTTCACCCTTTTCTTACTAATATTTCCTAAAATAAACTCTTCCAATTTGAGCACTATTTTTTTTTTCAAGTGTTCTAATTTGAGCAATTGAACATGAATAACCATTAGCGATGAAATTAGTAATTTAATTAATTAACGATATTTTATATAATGATAAGTGTTGGATTTAAATTTTACATCTTTCTCCATTTAAAAAAAAAAAAAAAAGGAAAATGGGCAAATGAAAAATTAGGTTTTTTTTTTTCATGAAGAAATAAATAATGTGTTTATTATGTCAGAGTGGAATGAGGACATATATACGAGAAGGAAGAGGAAATTTTTTTTTAGTACTGAAAGTCAACCATGTTAGCACTTTCAGTCCGCCACGTGGAAGGCAGTGATTCCAAAATGTGAATAAGTGAATCTGACGTGGCACGCAATTATTCCCACATGGCACGTTACATCGATGGCATTTTTGCCATGATGGAATCACCCATTCACCAGTTCACCAATCGAGAGCCTTTTGACTTTTGGTAGCAGATTCAATTCAATCCCCGCGATTTGGCCACGAGGAGCTCATTGTAATTTGTAAGTTTAAGTATCCAATTCGTTATTTTTTTAATGAAAACATAGTAAATTGGATTATATGATATTTGCTTGAATAACCGGAAGAATTATACACAAAATCGTCTCTATTTAAATGTGAGAGAAATAAGTTTGAGAAGCTACACCGGTAAAATGAGAAGTTATTTAAATGCACTAACAACTAACAATTAGTTGATTGTTTAACATAAATTACCGTAAAAATAGATAAGTGTTTCACCGAGAACTTTGCAATACTCCTTATACAATATTCATGTTATAGTATTTTTTTTATTGAGCACTCTAAAGTCTAATTTTTTTTGGACATAAGTACTCTAAATCCTAAAACTAAAAATATTAGAAATGGCTATAAACCATTTAACTATATTACGTCTTTCAAGAGTATTCATAATATTTTATTTCAATTATTAATAATCATGAATTAGTTTCCTTCGATTATTTTTGCTCATATATTATATAAGAGGATGGTTTTCGATTATCGAATACACATGTGATATTGATACATATGATCGTTTTAGAGAAATAAAAAATCGTTATTTTTGTCCAAAGGAAGTGACCATCTAGGATCGTCGTTATTACTTCCCTATATCATTCTCTGTTCCATTTTTTTATAATATATTTTCCTTTAGAGTTTATATGTTGGAAATATCACATCTAGTTGGTTCTGCTAAATTATCTTAAATTCTATATATTATTTAATAATAATTGATTAGTAACATTATAGTAGTATTCTTTATTAATGGTTTATTAGAATCTTATTTGCTTAAAAATCTCATATTGATTGGAATTATGATACTTTGTACCCTATATATAGTGGATCATAATGAATCAGAAAGACACAAATTGAAGCATTCAACATTATTTCTTTCTGTGCCCTAAATATTTTAACATGATATCAAAGTTAAGTTGTTGGGCAACTCGCAGATAATGTCCTATAAGAACTTCACAATCCAGTCTAAGATAACCAACCCTAGGCGCAAGAGAGTATGTTGAGAATCTCACATGGCTAGTGTATGAGAAAAAATTGCTTCTTATAAAGCTTAAGCAATCCTCTCCTCTTGAGGTACCTTTTGATATGAGTTAAGTTCAAACCCAAAATTTAACATGATCGTTTCCCCTTAGGATTTATCTTTACAAAGAAGTGGTATAAATGATTTGAGTCGTATTAATCAATAAAGTAATTGGCAAATTCAGTCATATAACATTTATTTTGTCTGAACTTGGTACTATATCTTTTATTCACTTATTATAATCCGATAACTATTTATCTTTGATATTCTTGGTCCAAAATATTTTTGGATAAATTTCAAATTGGTTTTAAAAATATGGAAATGTGTCAATTGAAGATCTACTTGCAAAATTCTCTAACAAAATCTTTTTGAATGTAAAAGGCATATCAATCAAGTCCCTCACTTCACTTCTTAGTAAGGTAGTGGGAGAAAGCATTATATATATCATCAGCATACGATTTCATTGTTTTCCAGTAAGCTATTTCATGAATTTTACATTAAGAAGGTAATGATCCATGGACTTCTGCCTTCTCATGCACTAGGTGCACCCGTTCGATTCTAGTGTTTACATAGAGAAGACTGCCCGCCAGGGTGGAGATAGGAAAAGTAAAGTAGTTCACGACTAGAGAAAGACTAAGGTCTGCCCTAAGCCGATACTAGGAGCACATTGACTTAAAGAAACGATTACTTCAGCTTACGTACTGATTCTTTGCTAGACTGAAGTAATATGTAACTCTTTTCTTTATCTTGAAGCAGTTTTAAAGGACCTTACAATTTAAGGTAGTAATGGCACAAGGACATTTTTTTTTAAGGACCAATTTGAATTTATTTAATTAATATATAATTAAGCTTTTTATTTTTTAATCAGCCAGCGAGTCGGTGATTGGTTATCGGTTGACTAAGAGTTTTAGTATTAATATCAAAATAATTTACCAATCAGTTTGGTTTGAAATCGATTGACAGTCTAACAATCCGTATCGGATTCGATAATAACTAATCAGTGGGGTAATCGTACCGTCGCTATTCCTAAATTAAGAGGTTGAAAGTAATGAATTTGCAATTTTTCTTTAAAAAATTTATGTTTACATTTTGGCTCTAAGTGGTTCAGATGAGATTGACAATATAAAAATTGACTGTTTAGATCCTCATATAAGTGAAGTGAGGGAATTGATTCATACTTTTTTTTTTGCATTTTGAAGGATTTATTAGAAATCTTTACAATTCGAGGTCCTCAATTGGCACGTTTTCATATTTTGAGGGAAAATTGAAATTTATCCAAAAATATATGGGTTTAAAAAATATCAAAGTTAAATAGTTATTAGACCAAAATGAGTAAATAAAATATGTAGGACGAAGTTTGAAGGGGAATAAAAATAGTTATCGGACTAAGATGCAGAACCAAGTTAATACGGAACAAATAGTTATATAACTAAATTTGTTAGTTGCTCTAAGGTTTGTATTTGGTATCACAGAATTGGAGGCTTAGAATTAGAATTGAAATTTTGTTTGGTTGAATAATTAATTATGGAATTATAATTGAATTTCAATTCCATTTCTACAATATTCACCAATTTTAAATCAAAACTTAGGAATTATAATTTTAATTCTACAAGATTTTTATATTCATCACTTCCGTTATCAATTATACAATTTTATGTTCATATTTTTTCACACACACTCAAATACACTTTCTCTTACAAAAAATTCATGATACTTTCTTGCTCTAAAAGTTCACGACACTTTCTCGCTCTAAAAGTTCACGACACTTTCTCTCTCTAACATTTACAACACATTCTCACTATAAAATTCATGGTACTTTCTTTCTCTAAAATTTTCACAGCACTTTCTCCATCTAAAAATTACAATAATTTCTCTCACTAAACGTTCACGATACTTTATCTCTCTAAAAAACACAACACTTTCTCTTTCTAAAATTCACGACACTTTCTCTCTCTAAAAATTTACGACATATTTTTCTCTCTCTAAAAATTTACACCTTCTCTCTCTTAAATTCACGACACTTTCTTTCTCTAGAATTCATGATACGTTTCTAAAATTCACGAAACTTTTTCTTTTTAAAATTCACGATACTTTCTCTCTCTAAAAATTCGTGACATTTCTCTCTCTAGAATTTCACACTCACTTTCTCTCTAAAATTCACGTCACTTTCTCTCTCTAGAATTCAGACTCACTTTCTCTCTAAAAATCATACATACACCTCCACTCTTATACACATACATATATTTTGGAGTACATATATATTTACATTTTAAATTATAATTCTATAATTTTTTTGAACTTTCAAGCAAAAGAATTAGAATTAAAAAATAAATTCCACAACAATTCTATCTAATTCTACAAAATTTTAATTTTAATTCCAATTCAATTTTAGGAACCAATCGCAACCTAATAATAATTAAAGTAAAAGTTTATTAGTACGGTTAGAAAAACATTAATAATTGCGTGATTTATAGAGATTTTTTTAAAATATTACTTATAAGCGACGTTTAGAGAGTGGTTAGAAAACGTTAACACTCGAATGATTTTAGAGAATTTTTTATTTAGAAAAAATGGTTTATGGAGATTTTTCAAAACTTGCAAGGATGTTAAGAGAGTGGTGAAACATGTAATTAGTTCATTCAGAAGAAAAAATGTAATTAGTTCCAAAACAGAAAAAAAAAAAAAAGGAAAAGAAAGAAACAAAAAAACTACTCCAGTGTGGGAAAATTATTCTCACTCCAATAAGGAATATTTAATTCAAAGTCAACTCCACTGAACAGTTAGCAGCCCACCAAAAGCATCGAATAAGGAAATAAAAATGATCCCTCTCGCTTCCAAAGTCAACTCTCCATTTTTCCTCTCCCCCTTCCCCACCCCTCTTTTATCCCTCCTCAATCCCCACGCCTGCCTTCCCTCTCTCGCCTCTCTCTCTCTCTCTCTCTCTCTCTCATTTTCAAATGCCAAACTAGAGAGCAGTTTCTTGTTCTTCTTCATCTTCTGCCTTTCTCCAGCGCGTCGACGAAGAGGCCGCTTCTGTTCTGTAATTGCTTATGATCTTGCCGGAATAATCACTTGGGCTACTTCAGAAGAATTAATGGGTAACGGAATACGAAAACTGAACGTTTGCTTCGCCGGAGATGCAGGGGAGATATCCCGGAGACATCATGATATAGCTGTTTATCTCTCCGACCCGCTTGACGAAGGATTAGGCCATTCCTTCTGTTACATCCGGCCCGATTCATCTTACAAAACCATTCATTCTTCTTCAGATGATTCTTCAACCACTACTACTCAGACAACGGCCTTCCGTACAATTTCCGGGGCTTCCATCTCGGCCAATACTTCAACTGCTCTCTCCACGGCCTTCATCGACCTTGGCCCTTACAACGCTTCGCTGGATAAGGCCGCTGCTTTTGAGAGCTCAAATTTATTCGCTTCAATTCCCCTTCAACCGATTCCCCGCAACTCTATTGCTTCAGTTCGGTCTGGCCCGATTCCCAGAATTTCGGGTTCGGGATCCGGCCCGATTGAAAGGGGGTTCTTGTCAGGCCCTATTGAGCGCGCCTTCATTTCGGGACCTCTGGAGAATCAGTACGATCAGTTTCAGAGGTACAGACCCAGACCTAAAAAATGGTCTTTAGTTAGAAATTTTCGAAAAGCTTTATCAAAATCTTTTTGGGGGAACAGAGAAATGAGTTGGGTTGATAAGATTAATGAGAATGGTACAGGGAGTGGTAGTAATAGCAATAGTATTCACTTGAGTTGTCAAATGAGCTTAGGTGATGATAATTATGATGATGGTAATGAGTCATTTGGGAGTCAAAATGTTCAATGGGCACAAGGGAAGGCCGGTGAAGATCGAGTACACATTGTGATCTCTGAAGAACATGGCTGGGTTTTTGTTGGGATTTATGATGGGTTTAGTGGTCCTGATGCCACTGATTATTTGTTAAACAATCTCTACTCTAATGTTTATAAAGAACTTAAGGGGGTACTCTGGAATGATAAGTCAGAATCCGCCGATAAGGAAGGTAATGTAGAATTTGATCAATCACATATGGATTGCGGTTCTAAGAGCCAGAAGAATGCTAATTTGGAGAGTAGGCCTAAAGGGGAGGAGAGTGGAAGATGGGAATTTGAATATGATAAGGATAGAGTTGGGATGGATAGAAAGTTAAGGGAGAAATTGAACAATTTGGGAGCAGATGGGGTAGCGGGCACAAATCATTTAGATGTATTGAAAGCTCTGTCAGAAGGATTGAGGAAGACAGAAGCATCATATTTGGAGATAGCTGATTTAATGGTGATGGAGAATCCTGAGTTGGCTTTAATGGGATCATGTGTTCTAGTCATGTTAATGAAAGGTGATGATGTATATTTGATGAATGTTGGGGACAGTAGAGCAGTTTTAGCACAAAATTCTGCAGCGGATTTATGGTTTGGAAAGGCCAGAAAGGACTTGAAAAGAATAAGAGAAGAGAATATGAATGATCTTGAAGCATTTCCCGTGGATGATATCAATCATTTGAGTGCTTATCAACTCACCAATGATCATAGTACCGCCATGAAAGAGGTAAAATCCTTTTCCCATTTATTTGGCGTAATGTAATTCTACGCTAACATATTCTGTTTCGTTTACTAAATCATTCCATGTGGTTTCTGAGTTGCAGGAGGTTCAGAGAATCAAATATGAACATCCGGATGATCCTTCAGCCATAGCGAATGATAGAGTAAAAGGTTCCTTGAAGGTGACTCGAGCTTTTGGGGCTGGCTTTCTCAAGCAGGTATATATCAGATTATATTTATGTGTGATTGCAATCATTATGCTATTTCCTTTTATATGCTTGTAATTGTAGGACAATCAATTTAGCATCCTTCGAAAGCATGTTCTTCTTAAAAATGCAAAAGAATGATAAACTATTTTCAATTTTTGCATAATATTCAATTTGAGATTGGCAGTTTGGCATACATTTGAGTTCTTATTCAATCAGGAGGTTACCAAAGTTTTGTTTCTGTTCTTGGAAAATCATATGGTTTGAAACTGCATACGAAATATATTAATGTGTTTCGTCTCTGCCATTTACAGCCAAAATGGAACAATGCACTTCTGGAGAGGTTCCGGATTGACTATGTTGGAATTCAGCCCTACATCACATGCTTACCATCTCTTTATCACCATAGACTTGGCCACAGAGACCAATTCTTGATCCTCTCATCAGATGGCCTTTACCAGTATTTAACAAATGAAGAAGCTGTGAATGAAGTCGAGATGTTTATGAATTCATTTCCGGAGGGAGATCCTGCACAACATCTTGTTGAGGAAGTGCTATTTCGTGCTGCTAAGAAAGCAGGTAAAGAAAACCTTTTTTATTGCAGTATTTTGAGAAGTTTTCGACTAAAATCTTAGTTCTTGAAATTGAGGAAAATTCTAATTACTCTTTTATCATCTGCAGGCATGGACTTCCATGAATTGCTTGATATTTCACAAGGAGATCGTAGAAGATACCATGATGATGTCTCTGTTATCATAATTTCTTTTGAAGGAAGAATATGGCGTTCACCTGTGTAATTAGGATTAGAAGAAATAATAGAAACAAAGTACAGAAGTTATATTCTTTCTTCATTCTTCCCCTTACCCATTTGTCCATAGTTATACAACCATATTCCAACTTAAAATGTATCTGCTTGAGGGGATTGTACAGAAGTTAATCTCCCTTCCTCTTTGCCAATATAACAACAATACAAAAATTTTGTACTAATTAATTAGGCTTTCTTGAGATTTTCCTTTTCAAAAGGAAGCATGAATTATAGTTATCAATGAAGCCTAATAGATTCATTCATTTTTTCCTCTGCCTGGTCCTTTTTATCTTCCTTACACTATGCTTATTTCTGTTTTTATCTTATACATTGCTCTTACGATCTTATGTAACATCATGTCTAACAATATATAGATAGAAAATGTTAGAGAAGATGTAAGAAACGATCCAAGTGGTTGCACCATTTCATTTATTTTCTTTGTCCTAGCTACCTTAAACATTGCAGAACCAAACAAGGTCTTAGGTTCATCTATCCACCATATCTCTGCATATAATATTATGTTTCTTTCTTGTGCCTCCTCTTCATCGAAACTGGTGCAGTTTATCAAGTAAGTTCTCATCTAACCATAACCATTCTTTCGTTCTTCCTATCACCCCATCATCATTCTTAGAAGAGAAGAGCCTTCAAAATGTCTTTGTTTTACCTTTTCTTTTCCACAGGAGCAGCTGGCAGAAACAAAGTCAAGTAGTTTAAAAAATCCTAATGCATCCCAAAATGGCTGCAGATTGCTGTTTTCCATAGCCAATTAATCTCTCATGACATGCCATTAGCCACTCACGCGTTTTAGGCATTATTGTTATTATTATGAATATGTCAAACCAATTCATTACCCCATTGAAAGCTGGTTTTAGCTCATACATATATTATAGTTTCTTTTTTGGTAGAGTAATATTTTTTTTTACAATCCCTTAAATTTCGAACTCATAATCTACATTAATATTTGTAATGTGCTTACCCAGAGTCGAATTTCAAAATAATCTTTGTACATATATATTCTCCATAGGAGGGCCTCTAGTTTTGTTTAGTTTAGTAGCAGAGACTTTTGGGGCAGTAGAAAAAGTCATGCATTGTGACTTAACTTAATTCGGGGGGGAGGAGTTGTGGAGGTTGGGGAAAGCATATTGGTCTACTTTAGACGTGTGCCAATTAATATATTTATATAAAGACAGATGTATATAAAATAACATTTCCTTCCCAGGCTCGGTTCTATTCCATGCACCACTGTGAATAAAGAAAAACAGAGCAGGATCAGTGGAACAGTTGACAATTTTTTATTTTTTCTAGAAAAAGAACAGTTGACAATTACTAGCGGACAAATAAGGATTGCATTTGCAAACGTTGCAAGAGCAGACTGTATCTCACTCGTACATATATGATTTGAATTTGAGGATTGGTTGGGAGGATGATGCAGAGATTTTGCGGTAGGTAGGTCTCCATTAAAATACAGATACATGTTTAAAAAGCAAGTAACATGAAACATGGAAGTAAGACAATAATATGTATTTATTTTTAACTCTCGACTACCAAATGTATAATTTCTTCTTTTTTTTTCTGAGTTAAAATTTTAATTTTGAGACCTGTATTTTGACTCATAAATAATTTGATGTCTTTACAAAGTTTAATAAAAAATATCTTAAAATTAAATTTGATTTAAATAAAATGATAATCAAACTTGTACTCTTATATTTGCATTTACAATCTGTTCATTATTCAAGAATGAGGGAAGGTAAAGGCCCGCATGGGCGTAGCTCAGTTGGTTTTGGGACTGTAGAGTTGGTATCAAGGTCCAATGTTCAAATGCTGACAAAAGTAGTGTGGGAATTTCAACCTCTACAATATGGGGGTGATTCCTTGTGCGCACCAGTGCCTGGCCTCCAGTCTGCAGAGTCACTGAGTCACCATAATTTACATCTTCCACTTGAGCGTTGGGGGCAGTCTTGTGGGGGCCCTGTGGACGAGGGATTTCGTCTTTTGGTACCAAGAATGAGGAAAGGTAAAGAGTGACAGTCGTCTCATAATATTTGTAAACAAATCTAGATTTTCAGTGATCTTTTTTTTTTTTTTAGTTTGATTTTCAATATTTTGAAAATTTTCTTTACAAAAATTTTCTTCTAATCAAAATTAAAGATTGGATTTTTGTATGTTACCATATGCTTCAAGGTGCTAGGTTGATATTTTTATATTTAAAGTGTTTCTATCCCATATCACTACAAAAAGATTGTCAATTAGCGACGGTAATGTTTGTCGCAACTCTGTTACAAATGGTGATATCGCAACAGAACTGCGACATAACAAGTCTGTCGATGGAGTAGGAAGCATTGTTTTGCGACAGGCATTCGATTGCGTGAAAGAATAGCGACAGGTGTAGTGCTGAAATTTGTACGCAGCAACATTTAGAACGTGACGAATTTGCGACGGAATGTCGTCGCAATAGTGGCGACTGCCCTTCAGTCTCAATTCTGTCGCATTTTAAATAAATTGTTTATTTCTACACTAAATCATCTTGAAATAAAAAAATATACCAACAAAGATCAATTGCACAACAAACAAATTGATCATAATAAACTATCAAACATTAAAAACAAAGTATATACATAAAAGTCTCAAATGATTCGTCATTTACTATACTATAATAAACAAACAAATATATATATATAAAATATTCAAAATATATAAAGTACGTAATAAAAAGCATAGCAATGCTAACTAGAAGGAGGGATCTCCTTATCCTCTGCACCCTCGTCCTCGCCATCGTGACCGCCGTGGCTGCTCGTCTCACGACCTCGCGATAGGTATCCGCCATTTATGAGGGGGCTCGAGGGTGGCATCTACGAAGGATCAAGTCCCATACTACAGAAGTTTTGGACCGCCCACTCATGGATGATGTGATGGAAGTCGCTAATCATTCTCTCCCACTCTCGGCATCACTCTTGCTCCATCATCTCATTAAAGACCTAGTGACTGATGGCAGCCATATGCTCCTTATAACCACTAAGTAATGGGCGGCCACCAACGGTAGCATGCTAGGACTGAGTGCGCAAACGGGCGGACTCTGCTACACCGAAGCCATAAGTATACTCCTCCTTTAGCCCCTCATTGGGCTCCAGCATCAGCTCGTCGTCAGTGGGCATGGGAACACCAGTAGCCCTACACTCGTGTTCCTTCTGCTCCTTAAGCTTGGAAAATTTATCCTAAAATTAAGAAAACATGTTACAAATAAATGAATATATAACCCAAGATTAGATCTCAAATCATTTGAACGTAAAACTTAAATAAGAAACAAATATATAACACTCACCCATAACTCGTTAGCTCACTCATCGACGAACTCGCCCTCCTTCTTGATGAACATGAAGCGTTTTGTAAAGCTTCTCATGAGAGAAGTCAGCCCCGAACAACCAACGCTAAAAATTACAAACAATTATAAATGATTCCTCAAACCTGACACTAAATAAAACTGTGTACATAATAATAGTAGCATTACTTCTAAAGCTTCCTAGTAAATGAATGAGGTAGAACCCTCCGTATGCTTGCCAGGACCCTCGTCGCCTCGTCCCTCGAACCTGTTTTTTGAGTCCTGCTTACACTTGGCCTATACTCTGGGTCATCCCACTTAGCCCACAGTCCGTCATAAATATCCTAGGGTATTCATGCTCGCTTCTTGGAAGCTATTCGCAAGTTATGCATTAACTGTCTATATCGTTTCACAGCGGTAATATCAAAACCGTCCCTAGCCTCAGTATTGAGCTGATGATCCCAACAAAAGTATTTCTATGATAAAACAAGTTAAACGTCAACAAAATAGATGGAATAAACAATACTTGTGTGATAATTAATGAAAATATTAATTATTGTACTCTTACTGAGAATTCAGCAAAATGGCGGTGTCTCAAGAGCGGATGGCCGAGTACTAGAAGTAGAGGGCCTGACATGTGAAGCAGGTACTTGAGTATGAGACGACTATAGCTCGGCCTGTGAAGCCAGTGGTTGAGACTAAGACGACGATAGCTCGGCCTATGAAGTAAGTTTATGAGACTGAGATGACTAAGGCTGAATCCATTGGGGCCCTCGTTGTTGTAGGGCCGAGGGCAATGCTCCATATGTGACGGTGGGTCGGACCATAATCGGCTGTTGCTGCATTATTAGAAGTATTGGCACGACACCCGGCGTCGGCATGAGCTGTGATGTCATGGGAGAAGCGTCGACTAGCTGCTTTGGTCCAGTAGGGGCATCTGCTGATGTTGTGTTTGTATCTGGGGCGATGGTCAAGACCTCAACATCTTCGACCTCGACCTCTGACTCCAAAGCAGCAGATGTAGAAGTGCTAGCTGAATCCAACTGTTGAGTCTTTCTACCCCGAGACGTCATACCTGCAATTTCAAAGAATCGATCAGGTTAGATATATAATACATAAATATACAAGAACTTTATTGAAAATTAAGATAACATCCATTTCAATCTAACACATCGAAGATTTCAAACAAAGATGATATTTATCAAATGATCAAAGTATCGAATTCGATCATTGTAAACATGTTAATTAAAACCCCAAAATACACTCAACTAACAAGTACAGAACTAAGAGTCGGAATCATCATTCGATTCATATTCTACTTCTTCTTCATTGTCTTCGTCTTCAGACTCCCATTCCACCTCAACATTGATAAAATCATCTTCCTCTTCAACGTCGTCATCATATCCTTTAATAAGATTAACCATGTCGGATACACCTGACTCATGAGCGAGAGGTCCTATATCTTCAATCCTGTGATCCACTAACGACATCTCGGCGTTGCCAACATCCTTTTGAAATGCTACTTCAACTACAGGCACATCGAACACCCGAGGTCTTGATTTTAGGACTGCCCACCAATCGATCTTTTATCTTTTAGCACCAATGTATGTAATGTAAGACACTTGTTCCGCTTGGTGAGAAAAAACGAATGGATTCTACGGGAGGTATCTTTTCTTAGAGTGAAGCTCCACAATTTTATCCTGAGGATGCATTTTTAGATGTCTATCAGATGAATCGAACCAGTCACACTTGAAAAGTGTAGTTGTTTGAATAGGTGTACCCGGAAACTTGACCTCAATTACTTCAGTTAATGTTCCATAGTACTCTCCTTTCACATGAATGCTGCAGTTACTAGTAGATTTCACAGAGTCACGATCTTTTGTATTAATTTGTAGCCATTGACAATATAACCACTAAAAGATTTTACAAATCTTGAAGGACACTAAATGAGATTTCTGAGTGTTTGGAGATTACTGAGCATGTTTCTAGGTTTGTGCATCTGAAGCAAATGCATATAGGAATAATTATAATCATATTCGAGTAACTTGTATTAATCAAGACTTAATTTACTTACTTCGTCTCTGAACCATTTTGTGAATTCATCACTGATCCTTTTTTGTATATCTCCTTCGGTTAGACTTGGATGACGTAGTTTGATTTCATATGTGTACTTCCTACGATTAATGGCACATGGTAGTGAGTACTTACAATCTTTTGGCATAGAAATGCACAAACGTTTAATACTTACTGAATGTAAAGGTCAACCTCGTTGCAATTAAGAAGAATGTAGTTTGTTAGTGCCTTAAATTCTTGATCTATTAAGATTCTCTTTACCATCTTACGACATGCTCTTCCTGATGCTTTGCAAATTGAAACAACAGATATGTCTCTTTCTATAGGCTGCTCACTCTCATCATTGCATCCAACAACTCTACTTCTAGTTTCAATATTTGGTTTGAAGTAGTAGCTAAAGAATGTGGCTGCCTCTTTAACTAGGTATGCATTACATATTGAGCCTTCCTCCCAAGCTTTATTCTTGATCTTCTTCTTAAGGTGGTTCAAATACCTAAAAGTGTATATTTTAATACAAAAAATAAAATTAACTCAGTAAGAAAGATTAAGGACAAGAACTTTATTTCTCTTACCTCTCAAATGGATGCATCCACCTGTATTGAACGGGACCACAAACTCTAACCTCGTACGGTAAATGAACTATCAAATGTTCCATTACATTGGAGAAGCCGGGAGGAAATATTCTTTCCATCTTGCATATCAATTGGGATGCTCATCTCCAATTGGCGCATGTGTGTCCCAATTATCTTCAGTGCGCATGAGTCTCGGTAGAAAAGGCTCAACTTGGCCAATAACTCCAAACTTTTGGAGGAGGATCTCTCTAAAGACAATTGGTATTAATCGCTCCATGAAAACATGACAGTCATGACTTTTCATCCCGAACATCCTCAGTTCTTTCGAATCCACACATCTTGCCAAGTTAGAAACATAACCATCTGGTAATTTCAAATCTTTCATCCACTTAAGAACACACTTATGTTGTGCATTTGTTAATGAGTAGCATGCTTTTAGCTTTGAACCCTTCCCCCTACCCCATCATGGATAGTCAAATATGTTTTGTTACAATATCTACGAAGATCTTCGCTAGCCTTGATATTATCCTTCGTCTTGACTTTCATATCCATTACAGCGTTGAACACATTATCAAAATATTTTTCTCATTATGCATTACATCAATGTTGTGATGAACAAGGAGAGTACTCCAATTGTGATATTCAGCTCTACCATCTCCTTTACCGAGCTCGGTGCCGTTTTTTTGTAATTTTGACAAATCACGAACTCTTTTCCACATTTGTTCACTCGAAAGGAGTGGTGGCGGAGGTGAATGATCTTCACCCTTACCCTTCTTAAAAGACCTTGTATCTCTTCTGAATGGATGACTTGGTGGTAAAAAGCATCAATGACAGTCAAACCAAGATTGTTTTCCCCCACTAATTAGTTTGAATGACTTTGTTTGTTCTATACAATACGAACATGTGACTGGCCCTAAAGGACTCCAACCACTCAACATTTCATATGCAGGAAAGTCACTAATCGTCCAAAGAAGGGCATCCCGCATGTTGAAGTTCTGTCTCTTGGAGATGTCATACGTAAGAGCTCCAACCTCCCACAAATTTGTCAACTCTTCTATTAATGGTTGCAAATATTGCTTTTTCGGATTCTGTGGACCCAGAATAAGGATAGTAAAAAACATAACTTCCTTTTTCAAACACATCCATGGAGGCAAGTTATAAGGCTCACAATCACCGGCCAAGAAGAGTATTGTTTCCCGGATATTCCAAAAAGAGAGAAACCATCCGTACATAAACCAAGTCTAACATTCTTCGATTCAACGAAAAATGCAGAATGTATCCTATCAAAGTATTTCCAAGCTTCCCCATCCCTAGGATGGCTCATCATATCCGCTTGTTTCTCGCTCTTTGAATGTCATCTCATATGCTTGGCAGTTCGTTTTGATGCATACAACTTTGCAACCTAGGAGTTATGGGGAAGTAATACATCTTCTTATGAGGTATCTCTTTTTGTCTATTATTCTTAGTTTTCTTCTTTTTGTACTGTTCACAACCACAGAACTTACACTCCTTCTCTGACAATCTTCTTTCTAATAAAGCATGTAACGTGAAGACATACATCAATCTTCTGAACCGGTGAACCTAAGCCGGATATTATCTTTTTCGGCTGGTACCAACCATCAACCGCCTTATTGTTCTCTGGGAGTAAACGCTTAATGTATTGTGCTACCTGATCAAATGACTTCTCAGACCAGTTGTTCTCATATTTAATGTTCAACAACTCTGTAGTCGTAGATAACTGTGAACTCCATGTACACCCTTCACACAATGGCGTATCACCTGCTTTTAACATATCATAAAATTTCTGTGCCTCCGTATTAGGTGCTTTCTCATAAGTATAGTTGGACAAATTGGGGTCGAAGCTTGGGCAAGCAACATCAAATATCATCTCACGATATGCGCTACTTTCTCTAATTCTACTTGAACTTGTTTCTCTGACAGTACTCATATTCGTTCTCACATTCATTCCCCACACCGCTTCTCCATGGCATGTCCAATTATGATAAATAGACATAAACCCATACTTAAACAAATTCAGCTTCAAATCAACCACGGATATTAACTTTCTATTTTTGCACTTCATAGACGGACACCTTATCTCATGTTCTTTGCCATGATTTATTGAAAGATACTAATCTACAAATTGGTGTACCCCATTTACAAATTTGCTACTGAGTCCCCTAAACCTGGGCCCACATCTCCTATACATCTAACTTCTGTCCTACTCCATAACTTTTCTACATTCAAAGGAATAGAAGGAAAAAGATTAATCTTATTCAGGATAAGAAGGACACAAAGAAATATGTTTAAAGTAAGAAAGAAGTGAAGAAATATAGTATAAATACAAATAAAATGTTCATGAATGAAATGCTTGTCTAATAGAAGAGAAAGACTTTTACTTTTGATTTAACTTAGAAGTAAAGAGAGAATAGAAGGACAAACACTTCTATCAATTGATTTTGATATCATTGGAACGTTCAAGAATAGAAGAACTAAGACTACTACTTTTCATTTAACTTAGAAGTAAAGAGAGAATAGAAGCACAAACACTTCTATTTTTCAATTTTGATACCTACGAAACGTTCAAAAATAGAAGAACAAAGACTTCTACTTTTGATTTAACTTAGAAGTGATGAGAGAAGAATAGAATCACAAACACTTTAATTTTTTCTTTTGATGACTTATAATGATACTTAGACATCTAAGTATCATTTTATAAGATTTTAAAAATTTTTCACAGAGTCTCCCCTATAATTTGGACATTTCCCTGTTTTTAATAATTAAAGAGTCCGAGATCCCCCATAAATAATTAAACATTAAGAGTCAGGGCTCCCCCATAAACAATTGAATATTAAAGAGTTCAAACTTCCCTATAAACATTTAATTAACAAAAACTGGTAATTAAATACAATTAAAAGTATTTCAAGTTTTTAATATACTTCATGTTTTACGAGTTTAGCAATCCTAAAGTTTAATTAAAAATCCAATTCTAATTCTTGATTTCATAACCAATTTAAATCAAACCAACAAAGCACAGAACATAAGCAAGCGAAAAATAATCAAAGATCAACACATAAACATAAGAATTAAAGAGAAAATCATACCTAGAAGCAGAAGAAAAGAATCAGAACTTTGATGCTTAACCCTCTGAAGTTTGATGAAAAACTTCCCTTTAAGATTCAAGAGAGAAAAATTCTTATGAACATCAATAATTCAAAATATAAAAGGAATACAAATTCTATTGAAAAGGAAAATGAATCTTGTCATACACAACAATCCAACTTCTAATCTTGATCCAACTTTCAATCTTTCACGGTAATAAAAATTTAACGCTTATCAACTAGGATAAATCTCATCGACCAAATATTTCATGTAATAGCCTTATTATCTACTATTTTTAACCTTAGAATTTGTACATAGTTTAAGAAAAAATTTTTGATAACTATAAGATCACGAATTTAATTTTTACATTATTACTATATTAAAAGATTCGGTTTAAAGTAAACTTTTATTCAAACAAGAGCTAAACTCTCCATACTAAATGCCTGTATAATGTAACTTTTATTTAGGAGTTTCAAGAGTTAAGACTTTATATATATATCGAATAACAACCGAACTAAGGGATCATCTTGCAACTTAGTCAACATAGCCCACCAAAATACCAAGAGAACCGATACTTGGGGATATAATCACACAAACATTTTCATCTAAATCAAATTCGATCTCTGACTTTCCATATGGAAACATAAACCCGTTCTAGTTGAATTATCACTTGATAAAATAGTTAATGAGGCACATTAGATATGGACTTTCCAAAATGAGTATTATGGGGTCATGTAAATCCAATAATAGACACATGTTTCACATTTCTATCCTTACTTTCAAGGTCTATTATCTCCGAAACAGAAGAAAATCCAATACTTGTTGATGGTGAACATTTGAAATGATTGTTCATTGTTCACAAATTTTTCTTGTTTAGGCAGTTTATACGTAAGTGTGCTAAGATATAGAGTATATACATACATAGCGAGCAATCGACTACATTTGAAATAGAACCACCAAACAATGGAGAAAATATGAGCAATCAACAAGGACATATAAGCCTAAACTCACTAATATCATCCCTATATTTATAAACCAACAATGAGAAATATTAGATTATCATAAAGAAGTCCACAAAAGGAAGAGGAACAACTATTATTCATCATCAATCGAAACATATATAATTTTCTAACCATTTTTAGTAATTACACAAATTTAAAATACGTTGTCAATGTATTGAAACTCCACAATTTTTGAACCAAAAAAAAAAAAAATGGTCTCATCTCGTTACCATTCCGGCAGCAACTTGAGGGAAAAACTCCGAATTCCGGCAGGCAAAGAAAGAAGAAGGGAGGAAAACCGAGAGAGAAGAGAAAACGGAGATGGGGAAACTAGAGAGAGGAGAAGAGAGGTGGAGTAGGAGATGGAAGTGACGATCATCGCCGGAGTTGCGGTAAAGTCGTCAGTCGGTGGTTGGGGGTGGTTGTAGGAGAGCAGAGAGAAAGGTAGTGAGGAATTGAAACGAAATGATGGGAGGGAACGGGTCACAGGTGACCTGATTTAGGTCATATTGCGACCGCCTGGTGACAGCATAGTGGTCGCATGTTTAAAAAATTTGCGATATCAAACATTGGTCGGACATCCGTCGCTATTTTGTAAAAACAAGCAACAGATTATCACATCAGTCGCGAAATGGTCGCAAACTTAGCGATATACATGCAACTCTGTCGCGAAACAAGCCACCAACAAAAGTTGTCGTAAATTTCGGTCGCAATCATAGTGTTTTTTTTGTAGTGTCTGAAATAAGTGTGAGATGTTTCAAAGCCACAAAACCATATACTGAGGTATGCATGGCACCTCTTGAAATATCTATTTTGATAGAACAGTTGCTAAGTAAAGAGGTCATGGGTGTTGCCTAACGCGTGAGTTGTGCTTATAAATTCACAACTAAAATCCTAATAATCCTGAGTACTATAAGTGTATAAGTCGCGCTTTCAAGTTGACAAATTTATGACCTGACACAAAATATACAAGAAATTATATAATTTCATAGGAGTGGCCAATTATAAAAAGAGGAAACATGTAGGTGATGACGGGATATTAACGAAATGGGCGATGGAGTCCATTTGACAGTTGCTTATAGTTTTGGTATCTCTAATTCAAACATTTCATGACATATTTAACAAACTAATAAATGTTCAAAGGAATAGTTGGTTTCAGTTTTTTTTTTAATTTTTTTATGGACTATTGCCATCACACCCACATTGCTATTTCTTATGGCATTGATTGATTCTCTTGTTATTTCTTTTCTTCCTTGGTCACTATTAGCGGGATACTTTGGGATTTGGGTTATTTCCAAATCTTTGGTTCTCCTTGTATTGATTGAATTGATTAATTAGGAGATTGATTGTACTTCCTATTGTACTTACTTTCCTATTGTATTTACTTACCTAGCTTAGATAGGATTACAATTGTATATAAACATATTCTTTGTTATCAATAAAACGAGACAGAACGAAAGTTTTTCCACTGAAAACTTTCATGTTATCAGAGCTTATCTTTTCCCATAATGAGTAAAGATACTGAAAAAGACCAAGAAAGCTCCTTAGACATGGAAGAAGAACAACACATCCAATACAAGTCTTTCAAAAAGGACCCTTACTATGTTCATCGTCGGATGGTTCAGGCTTGATCATTACACAAGTCTAACTGAAGGATAATAACTATGTTGAATGGGAAAAAGCAATATGACTAGCTTTGAGATCAGTGAAAAAGCTAGGATTTGTTTACGGATTAATTTCAAAACCGAAAATTACCCAGACAAAGAAGAAGAATTGTGGGAAATAAATACTTTGGCTAGTTCATGGATTCTTTACACCATAAAACCAACTCTAAGATCTTCCATAACATACTTTGAAAGAGTAGATGAACTTTGGGTAGATTTGAAGGAAAGATTTTTGGTTAGTAATGGACCAAGAAAATATGAATTAAAAGCAGATTTAGCTAATTGCAAACAAAGTGGTAACTCTGTAAAAGAGTATTATTCTCGTTTAAAGAAAATTTGGGACGAATTAGACAATTATACACAACTTCCTCCATGTGATATTTCTAATATTATCAACAAAGAACGAGAAGAGGAAAAAGTGTTCCAATTTCTGATGGGGCTCAATGATGCTACCTATGGAACCGTCCATTCCCATGTAATACAAAAGGAACCAGTACCCGAGGTGAAACAAGTGCTTGCTCAAATTTGCAAAGAAGAGTAACACAAGAATTTGTCTAAAGCAGCTGCCATGGAAGAGAGAGGCAGCGTTTTTATTGCTTTTGCAACTATCAAACCAGGAACTCCAAATTAGGGAGCCACCAAGATGATTTGCTACCATTGTAACAAATCTGGTTATGATATGGAGAGCTGCTTCTAACTGGTAGGGAACCTAAGTGGTGGTCCAAGTCCGGCACCCAGCCATCCACTCTAACTAGCCGTGGTGGACGTACAAGTACTAGAAGCAGGGGCCATAGCTGAGGACGACATCTGCAAGGAAGAGGAGGCGACGTTGCTTAGGCATTTGGAACTGTGTCTAGAACACAACAGTACGACGGTTGGGCCCATGCCGCCGCTGTCGTCGGAAAGGAGGAAGGAGGACAGACCTTCGGCTCTTCTTCATCTCAGCCATTCCCAGGCTATACCACTGACCAGTGGAACACTTTAATGATGCCATTAAAAATCAAACTTCTATCAACTCCGATAAATTATCTGATATAGAAAATTCTTGGATTTTAGATTTGGGGTGTTCACATCATATGACCGGTAGGAAAGTAAGTACAATAGGAAATATAATCCATATCTTAATTAATCAATTCAATCAATAAAAGGAGAACCAAAGATTTGGAAATATCCAAATCCCAAAGTTTCTCATCCTATTTACCCTTATCAATTGGTCTTCCCAATGGTGCTGAAGCAGTGGCTGTCGAACAGGGCAATGTTAAATTACCAACGAATTTCAAAATTCCTAACGTGTTGTTTATTCCTAAAATTAAATTCAATTTAATTTCATTGGCACAATTATGCTGGGATTTAAGTTGTTTTGCAATTTTATCTGATGACGTGTGTTTGTTGCAGGACCGTACCTCGATGAGGCCGATTGGAGTGGGTGAGCAGAAGAAATGAGATATTTTTCTACAAGCCAGTGAATTTGTCATCCTGTTTTGCTTTTGTTAGTGTTGCTTCTGATTCGAGTACTGTGGCATGTTCGTTTGGGTCATCCGTCAGATACCTTGGTGAATAAGTTCTTAGAAAGGTCATCTTTACATGTTTCTAAAAATTTTGATGCAAGACCTTGCAACATTTGTGTTCGTGCTAAGCAAACACGTGATAGTTTTCCTTTAAGTTCAAATAATGCAACTGCAAATTTTGATTTAATTCATTGTGATTTATGGGGATCTTACACAATAAAATCCACCTATGGTACTTCCTACTTTTTTACAACATTGGATGATTTTTCTACAGCCGTTTGGATATATTTAATCGATGAGAAAAGTGAAGTTGCATCCATTATGAAAGAATTTTTGCTATGGTCACAACTCAATTTCATAAAAATATTAAAATTGTTTAGAGTGATAATGGGACATAATTCACTTGTTTAAAATCATATTTTTTGGAAAGAGGTACTCTTCATCAAACGGCGATTGCTGGTACTCTGCAACAGAATGGGAGAGTGGAGCACAAACATCACCATATTCTTAATCTGGCACGGGCTTTGCGTCTTCAAGCCAATTTACCTATAAAATTTAGGGTGAATATATCTTGACCGTCGGCTATCTCATAAGCAGAACTCCTTCCACATTTTTACACAACAAAACCCCCCTTTGAACTTCTTCATGGAAAACCACTCCCCTATTCCTACTTACAAAGTTTCGAATGTTTAACTTTTGTTCACGATCACAACTTACCTAAAGAAAAATTTCGAGATCGAAGTCGCCCTTGTGTTTTTCTTGGTTACCCATTTGGAAAGAAGGTGTGGAGATTCTACGATTTGGACAATAAGAAATTTCTTGTCTCTTGAGATGTGATTTTTTACGAGTCCAAGTTTCCTTATGCTACTGATTTGCACAACCAAAGCTGGCTCAAATAGTCCTACTGCATTATTTGGCTTCTGGAAAAAATTATTTGGGCTCTTCCACTATTCTATCGTATTTGGGTCCATCAGCAAGGGGGAGAGCATCCCTTCCAGTGTCCATACTAGATAAGCCCCAACCGCTGGCCCACTAACCGCTGGCCCACTTCCTGTTGCTACCCAGTCTAGTTCAGACGGAGGAGATTTCTCGTAAGGGCCTGTTTCTCAGCCCAGTCCACTTGCACTCAGCCCAGCTGACCTAGCCACTTCGCCATTCCTTCTTAACGCGCGCAGCCCAAACGCATTACCCAGTCCAGGCAGCCCAGATGCCATCTCCTCTAGCCAGTTTCGGTTGAAGTAAATGGACTCAGCCCAACTTCAGTTGAATTGCATGCTCCTGCGCCAGCTTTTGGTCTTCGACGCAGTACAAGACAAATCTGTTTCCATTTGGCTTCGAGATTATGACTGTAATGCCATTTGTTCTAACTCAAAAATATCTCATTCTTCTTCAGCTCTGCTTGCTTTTTTGGATCTCTCAAGTAAGTTCCTGTACCCTTTGACCCATTTTGTAAATTACAATAAATTCTCCCCGTCATATCGGCAATTTTTAGCTTTAGTTACTGCAGAAATTGAGTCTACTAAATACTCTGAAGCTATTTCCTATCCTAAATGGCGGCTTGCTATGAAGGACAAAAGGGATGCTTTGGGATAAAATGGTTCATTGGTTTTTGACATCCCTGCCTCCTGGTAAGCGGTCGATGGCTCCATTGAAAGGTACAAAGCCCATTTAGTAATTCTTGACAACACCCAAACAGAAGGAGGGGACTTTACCGATACTTTTGCATCAGTGGCCATTATGGTCGCCATTCGCATCTTATTGTCTATTGCCTCTGCCGGAAATTGGCCTATTAGATGGATGTCCATAATGTCTTTCTCCACGGAAATCTGGTGAAAGAAGTATATATGCGGCTCCCTCCTGGATTTCACACCACCTCTCCTGGGCAGGTATATAGACTGAAAAAATCCTTGTATAGACTTAGACATTCCCCAAGTTGTTAGTTTTCCAAACTTACCACAGCATTGTGCAAGTGTGGATTTACTCAGTCCTATGTGGATTATCACTTTTCACCTATAAGAAGGATTTCATATTCTTATGTGTTCTCATTTATGTTGATGACTTATTAATCACCGGCAACAGTCTATCCTCTATTCTTGCTTTCAAAAGTTATCCTCTGGGATCGCTAAAATATTTTCTAGGCATTGGGATTGATCAAAATCCGTTAAGCTTTTACTTGAATCAATGGAAATATGCGTTGGAGATCATTGCTAAGACCAGGTTGATGGGAGTTAAACCTGCTTCCACCCGCCTAACCAAATCATCAGCTAGCCAAGTCCACTGCACCTCTCTTTGATCAGCCTGATAAGTATCGTCGGCTCATTGGGAAGTTAATTTATTTGACTCTTACCCAACCAGAACTCTCCTATGCAGTTCACATCTTGGCAAATTTATGCTTTCTCCTTGCACAAACCAATGGGACGATGCACTCCATGTTGTTCGATATCTTAAGGGTCGTCCTAGTCAAGACATTTTACTTAGGTCCACATCCCCTCTCCTATTGACTGTGTATTCCGATTCTAATTTGGCTAGTTGTCCTGTCACTCGACAATCTGTTATTGGATACTTTGTTTCTTTGGGAGGATCTCCTGTTTCATGGAAAACAAAGAAGCAACACACTATTTTTCGGTCTTTCGCTGAAGCTGAGTACCGTTCCATGGCAATGACTTTGTGTGAACTGAAATGGTTGTAACATTTAATCTCTAATCTTCGGGTCCATATTACTTGGCTGATTCTCTTACACTATGATAGCCAGGCAGCTCTTCACATTGTCGCTACTCTCGTCTTTCATGAACGCACCAAGTACATTGAAATATATTGCCACTTTGTTCGTGATGCTTTCAAGCTAGGTTAATTTCTCCCGGTCATCTTCATAGTGATTTGCAGCTTGCGGATATTCTTACCAACACTTTTGCTCACAAGTTGGGCATTTGTGATCTGCATGCTCCAACTTGAAAGGAAGAATTAGCCAGATACTTTGGGATTTAGGATGTTTCCAAATCTTTGGTTCTCCTTGTATTGATTGAATTGATTAATTAGGAGATTGGTTGTATTTCCTATTATACTTACTTTCCTATTGTAATTACTTACCTAGTTTAGATAGGATTACAATTGTATATAAACATATTCTTTGTTATCAATAAAACGAGACAGAACGAAAAGTTTTCCCATTGAAAACTTTAAGTCACCAAAACAATTAAACACGGTTTAAATCCAAGAAAAATTTAAAAAGTTTTCCCCATTCAAAATTCAAAATGAAGCTCCAACATTTCAGGAATCTGACCACATCCTTGGTTGACTACTCCCCCTCCGCAAACTGGAAAAATCTGCATAAATCCCATCAACTTAAGCTATGACATGGTCTGTATCAAATGTATCTTCGTATTTTTTGGGTTTAAGTCCATTGAAATTCAATCATTAACAAAAAGCTTATAAACCGCTGAATCTAAAAAGGTTCAAAAAGTTTAATCAAGTTATACACATAAATCTCACCTCTGATATTTATTGAAATTCTCCACAATAAATAGGTGATTATTCATTCTTGTCTCTCTTGAATTGGTCCAGGGTTGGATCATCAGGTTCAATTAGATTCATTTAACAAGTTTTGTGTAACCGATTTATGACTGAAGAATTTTAAACTTTGATAATAGGTAAAAATTTTATTCATTTACCATTAGACCAATTATTGTAAACCATCTCCAATCAAAATTTAAATTTTACGAATTAAGAAAAAATTCACTTTTTTTTTGAAAAAAATTAAATCTCAATCCAAATACACCGAAACTGGAGAAATCTTGGTTTCTAGCAAGAACTTGTTTGAAACTCACATGGGGTTTAGTTTTGTTCAATGAGGAAGACATGGGGCTAAGAACCTAATCCAATACATAATTTTAAAAAGTTCATTTTGTAAATGAGATTATATCTTTGATCCTCTGTAATCACAGATGAATCTGTGAGAATTCAGCTTTTGATCGCTACAGGGCAAGGCAAAGAGGTTTTGTCGCTAATGGACAATTGGACATTAACAGCTACTAAAGTTACCTAATCAAGATCGAAGGATCCCATTCTAACATGAATGCATTCACTTTTTAAATTTTTTTTTTTTTATATATATTGGAGAGGGAGGTCGATCAAACTTAGATCTCTGGCCTAATAAGGAGTGTTTATATATGTCTTTGGAACAGTTTTTGAGTCTGTTTACTGTACTGAGCAAGTCACTTTCAATCAGTAATTTTTATGAAGAAGGTATTCCCACAACATAACCCTCAATGATCCCAAGGAGTTCCCAAAAGTCAACAGAGTATCATCCAAGTCGAGGGATTGCTTTTTTCCAGTAGGGAAACACCTATGTGGTTTTTGATAGTAATACATATACTGACTTTTCCTTCCGTAAAAGCAACGTCAATATTTATCTTTAGGATTTCCCAGGTCAATTTATTCTAGAGTGAGGATGTAGCCAATTTGCTTAAAGAACTTCTCATGCATTGAGAAAGGTTTAAAAATTCCTTTGTCATATTCTTAGCTTGGAGAGTAATAGTTGTTGCATATGACTGTATAGCTTCATGCTTGAATCTGTTCTTGGCGTGCCGAATGAGCCATGCTAAAGGTACAAAAATTGTTGCATCTTTTGCAATCATTTGTATCCTTTTGGGAGATAACTCCAGATTGTTTTTGGAAACCTGCAACAAAATAGAGCATGTATATCATCTTCAATTGAGTATCCACAATGAATACTCTTCGTTGGCTCATATATCTCACGGCTCATGAGGTTTTTCCTAATTGGGAGGATATCTGAGCGGCTCTCCAAATGAATATTCTTATCTTTGGCTGAACTGAGAGGTTATGGATCAAGTTCCAAAGCTATGTTTCAACTGGAGTGCTGGAAGTGCCTTTAGATGCAGATTGACTATAGAAAAAATCCATACCAACTTTGTAACCTGATTTCATAGTGTAGACTCCATTTGTAGTGAAGTTCCATGCATGCACTTGATACAAAACAATTAGTATTTGCATCACAAATTGCTAGAAATTTTTTATTTTTTTTCCTATGTTGGTGTCTAAGATTTCTCGATTAATCCAGATGGAGATCTACCATATACAAGGCCAATTGCAGCATAAGGTGACCATTAAGCCAGATGGGGGTACCTAAGGGAGGAATGCTTTGCTATTAGGCCTCCCTTTCGTTAATTGCTGGAATTTTAATTAAATTGGTAAAATGTTCTAGTGTCCCTAAACTTTCTTAAATTTTGGTTTTGGACCCTGGTTTCAAAATGGTAGATTTTGGACTTTGAACCGAAAAGAAATTATAAAAGCTGACATTTCCGTTACATTTACACGTTAACTCATTAACGGTCATACAAGCCAAAGGGTATATTTGCAATTTTACTTGTGGAACTTATCTCCTTTAATATCTAAAGAAATTCAATTAGATTCTTGAATATTAATTTTTGAAGGATTGAATAGTAATTTGAATAAATTTTTGAAAAGCTCTCATTCCATCTTTTCTTCTCCTTCAAAATTAATACCCTAAAAAGCAAGAATCAAATTGAATTTCTTTTTTTATATTTTAAAGGACTAAAAGATAAATTCCACAAGTGAAATTCCAAATATACCATGACTTATTTGACCGTTAATGAGTTAGCGTGCAACTGTAACAGAAGGATTAATTTTTATAATTTCTTTTTTCAATTCGAAGTTCAAAATTAACCTCCTAACCTCTAAGTTGAGAGAGTTCAACTCTTAACACTCGGACAAGGTCTATTAGGCAATTTATAGGTGTTAAACTAAAAGTTATCATTTTGTCCTCCCTCTCTTGTAGTGTCTATTTCTAGATTTCAAAGTCAAATTCCAGAAAATATAACTGATAATGGAGAAGATAAAAGGGGTATTTCCTTAAACGAATGTTAGTACGCCAGTAAAATCTACATTGTACCATGCAGATTTGCAATAAAATTAGCAGGTCAATTAATTTCTTGTTCTTCCAAAATGGAAAACTTAAACTTGAAATCCTTGATACTGTTTTGCACATACATAATATACAGAATCAGTGTCTGAAACATGAACTGATTATGGAATTAAGGCAAGTAGAAGCTCAGAAGAGAATTACACCCAATTTGCAGTGTTTATGCATGGAGGATCTTGTTTAGTATTCTGGCCTTGATAGTGCATCATCTTTACCCATTGGAAACATGTGACCAGCGAAAATTCTCTTATCCATGAAGCATATGCCAGAAACAATGTGGTTCCTTGATAGCACACCGCGCGCGTGCATCAGCTGCAGCTGCTAAAGGAATGGGATGAAGCTATCCGTCAATTAAAACATCAACCATGCTATAAACCCCGTGTAAAATCCATGTTATAGCAGGTAGGATTGCACGGAAATCTGCAGTCTATATGTTTTGCTGGATTACGGTTGAAATACCAATCCCCAACAGATTCTGCAATCGTCTGCTCCATCAGTAATGAAAAATCACTTAGCAATTCAATTGTGATGGCCACATAGCAAGTAGAAAGATGTGAAGAGTTTCACTAAATCAATACTGCATGAAATAAGAATTTACTCTTGCAGAATAGCAAAGGAGGGAGAGAGGGGAAGTGGAAAAAAGGAAACAGCAACATGCCAGCCTGATTAGTGCTAAACAGAAAATTCTAGTGACTAATCTTCTTGACATATGAACTAGTAACAAAGAGATAGATCTTTGGTAGGTCGTTAAAACTCACTTTATTGTTGATTCTTGGAGATGTAGGTGAATGCCAGGTTTCAGCCATCCATGTCTGGCAATGTGCAAAACAAGAATTTATAAACATGCCCCCTTCCTCATTTTGCTGAAACTCACCGAGCTTATCGAGCAATGATTTCCGGAAACCTTGACATGAAAAATGAAATAATCAATGCACAAAACAAAAAAAAGTACATGTTACCACTATATTTGACGTTGCCCGATAAATAATCTACTTTTGGATACTAATGTGGATTGTTCGTGTTAGCCATAATAATACAAAGCACCTCCAAATGCTATAGGAAGTCCTGTGATCTGAATTCTCATTTCAACAATGAGCATAGGGAAGTACAAGTTTCATAGTAGATGTTCACATCAAGTGCTGCAATTTACACAATGACATATTGTAATTAGCGGGCAGGGTAGTTCCTGGAGTTATCACCTTCTAGTATTTCCAGCTGCCACGGACTGCAACTAAAAATATTCAGCTTGCATCTGAGCCACATTTTCTTAGGATCGGATGTATTTGGTACCAATATATTTTGTATCTGAAACAGAGAAAGTTTCCTTAACTAAATGCAAATTAGGATATAAAATAAAATGAAAGATCAAGTACCTGCCAAAAGTCATAAGCAGGGTTGACAAGGAAAATTGGAGTCTTTATATGCTTTAGAAATTCTTGAGGGAAAAAGCACTGACATCAGGAAGATTGAAGTAAATGATAGTCATAATGGTTGAAGTAAATCTTACTTTGGAATATGAAACTATTTGTTTTGCCAGTAATAAAATGAGATATACATGTTAAAATGATAATGTACCTTATGAAGCTCAACTCTTGAGAGACAATCCTTGTTTAAACTTTTCTCCACTCCCTGGAATCACGATAAAGGAAATGCCAAATTTACACTCGAAGCACAGCTTGAGATGACAGGAAGTAGCCCCAAAAAGGAAGGCAATACCTGGAGGCCAACAACATCATGGTAGAACTGTTCTATGGTATGATTACCAGCAACATCCTTCCTGGAAAAGACCACATAACAAGAATCACATCTGATTCAAAATAATTCCACAAAAGTACACAGTTTCAATGTCACTGAAAATTTCATTACTTTCTATTTATTTTGAAGTGAAAGTAGACGATAAATTCCAATTTCCAATATCCATACCAAGGATGGATTTAATACTTAGTCATGAAATAAACATGAAATATTCCCAGAACTCCAGACAGATTTGTCAATGACAAAAGCATCTGAGATATGCCCTTCCCTAAAGCTATTTGAACAGAAAGCTTTATAGAAGACTACTAAAACACTTCGGCTGGTGGAACTTTGCTCAAAATAAGTACAAGCTCTGGAAAGGTCATAGTAACCGTTCGGGTGAAACTAAATAGTGAAAATGTGGTTGAATGCCAAATGATAATCCCAGGCATTATGTTACGCATACATATTCAGAAAAAACCCTGCATCAGCAAGGCACTTAACAGTGGCATTTTTTGGCAGAACCTCTCGAAAATCATCACAATGTATAAGAGTTGCCAAACCACCAGCTGAGCAACCTGTGAGTATTGCCTGGATAATAATGATGTATTAGTCATAACCCTTGGCATTGTGGGTTGCATAAGTAAACAAATCTTTAAAGGTATTGTATAGAAATAGAACATGGGATCATCAGCCCAAATTTGCAAGTTGGTTGATTAAGTTGTGAGAAAAGTAAGATGGTATTTCAGATTGAAAAACAACCGCATAGGACTCAGTTCATAACTAGAACAGGATCAGAATTCAGTCAGTCGTCAAGGCATGAAAATTTTGGAAACGAATATTGCTGAGACACAAGTCAACTGGCATATATAGGTACTACACCTTGCAGCTATGGTATAACTTACGATGAAAATTTTTCCAGCAATGGTCAGGTGAACTCTAAATTAAACTGAGATCAAATCATTCCGCAAGATATGCAAAGAAACTAGAATTTGTTTCTGGCTGAGGCAAAACCTAGCTCTACTTTGAACAGGTTTCTGCCTCCAACAAGAATGTCAACAACTGAAAAGTATGAAACACTCGGCTAAAAATTAAAACTCATATTGAGTCTATAAACAAAATTAACCAGAATGGACTAATGGAGAGGACAATTAAATGCGACGGTTCAAATATAAATGAATTAGGAACAAAGAAAAGAAAATTTGATTACAGAGATCAGAAAATACTTGTCTGGCACTAGAAAGTCCCAGAAACAAAAGCTCATCCATAACTGCCTCCCAAATAAGCTGACCTCTGAAAAAGAGCACAGTTCCATTCTGCAGTACATATAAATAGACAAAAAGACTCAAGGCTTTATCACTTCCATTGATCTCCTTGATTTGTGGGATAATTTGGACAAGTTTTTTATGGTTCCCAGACAAACAGAACAATATTCAGTGAACTTACTTTTAACTCACTGTAAGGGTGCCCAGAGAAAGATGCACCATCACAATACCGGATCTTGACCTTATTCCAGTTAAAAAAATCTGAAAAATCACAGGACCCAAAATTTCCATATCAGGCCTCCATTACATGTCTATAGAAGTTTGAGCAAGTTAAGCAGAAAGGAAGCAAAGCCAACAAAGTATTTAGGTCAAAACAGAATGGAGAAGGAAACTAAACAAAATCTTGCAGTGACTTTTGAAGCCACAAGATCAAACAGAGAATGAGTTTATACATTTGGTCTAATAGACACTTTCCATTCTAGTCTTGAATATCTTCCTTCTTTATCCTATGTATGCCATTTCACACAGACTACTAAGGTAATAAACATTCTACCAACAAGGAAAAACAAGTTTCATTCAGATGAAATTCACCATGTCTACACCTTCAAGCAGTATGTGTGCTTAAGCTTCTAGGTTATGAAGTAAAAGGAAAACAGAGTAAAATCTCATGCCTTGAAAGTCTACTAATTTACCAGGATTTTGCAGAGGATCCCGGCTCAAAATCCCTGAGAACTGAACTTCAGTGGCCATGTATTTTGATGAACCTAGTGCTGTTCTTTTGCGGCTTGCACATGACCCTATTGAGTTGCACCAACCTCCACCCTAGATGAAGCAACAAAATATTGTTTAAAGAGAAAAGTGTCAAATGTAGGTGCAATACAGAAAATTGAGGGGTTAAAATTATTTAAGAGAGAAAATTAGAAAAAAAATTATAAAAAGGTAAAAAACATAAGTGTTATCAATATTAGCTGCAGCATTATCCAAGGCTCTCCAATCTGCTCCTCCCCCTTTGACGTTGTGTTTTAGTTCCCAAAGAGCAAAAGGTAACTGATATTTTCTTGTAATGAATTAACCAGGACTCAAAACAACTTAGGAAGAGGATTAACACCAAACGAAATAATTCAGGCTTAATATAAATTCAGACAGTTTTTTGTTGTATCTTTTTTGACTTTTACTGAATCCTATTTCCCAAGGTTCCAACTTGCTTCCAAACAACATATGACACATAGAATGAGTAGAGGTTCTATATATATAATTTGGAGGAATTCAAAAGGTTTATGATCAAGATGCAGCATCAACCACCAGTATCATTTGATTACAACAAACACAAGTCACTAGCATTAAAGGCATGGGAGCACTAGAAATGGAGCTAACCTCAATATGAAGAACCCAGTTCTGAGACCCGGATCCAAAACCCTTTTGTATATGATAACCGGGCAAACTTCCATCCAAGCATACTGCATTCCGGGGCGTTCAGAATGCAATCTATAATTAGAACCATAAGATTGGTTCCGTGGGAATACAATGAATGCACAAAGACAGAAACTTTACTTACGGGCAGCCTTCTTTTGGGCATTTCTTAAAGGGGTGAAGGAAACCCAGTTTGTATACCGAGACTCAGAGGGCAAGGGTTTATACTTAAGGGAGGAATATGTGGTAGAGTGGGAGAAAGTGAGGATAATTAAGGCGGATGTCACTGCAGCAGCTGCGATGGTCCATTCTTTCTTGGACCAGCTACGCCATTGATACCAAAATCCCCGAGAACTTTGAAGTGGATTAGCCATTCAGAATGAGCTGACAAAGACAATAGACTGAGCGACCGCAATCCACTGTGATCTCTGATGAATTGCAGAGTTTTGACTTTGAAGAGTACGATGAAAAAGCCGGGGATTTCAGGCAGCAGTCAGTCACCAGCAGGCTGTTAGGATTAGGAAGACGCCAAATTGGCCATTGGGCTTTTCTTTTCTAGGGGAGTGTTTGAAAAAGAAAAACATGAAAGAACAAGGGTCAATTGGATAATTAGGAGGAGTTCAAGGGGTTTATCGAAATTAAATTTTTATTTTTCCTTAATTAAAAATTGGGATTATAATTTTCTCCCAAATAAAAATTGAATATGGGAGCGACATAATAGTTTAATCCTTACCATATCATAGATATAATATTCCCTTCTCTAACATGTCCAAACAAATAAAAGTTGAATATTGGAATGAGCAGTGAAAATACCGAATATTTTAAAAAAAGTGTATATATATTAAATTACATAAAATAAAATTCCCTTAAAATCATAGAATAAAAATGATTTATGGCTTGGAATAAGAATTTTGCATATTAAAAAATGGCAAAAATCCAAAAGTATAAGTTACAATGCCATAAAAATGGGTGGAGGGAAACTATTTGATATTTTTCTCATCCAAATCAAACAAACGAACATATTTCATAACAAATTAGAAATAAATACAAGATTTCTTTTGATTGCAATCTCTCTCTATGAGAGTCTTCCTCTCACTCTAGAGTTCTTCACTAGTTTATCTAGGTTTTGATATCTCCTGCTTCAATTCTTCAGCCGCCACTATTTTTTCAATTTCTCTTTTCATTTTCCTCTCTTAATTCTCATCTTCAATTCGATTGTGATATTCTTAGTCCTATATATCTTTTTCAGTCATCATGGCCAATGAACTCTTACCTAGTTTGGATTCTTTTTCTTTAAGTAAAGATGAGAGTGAATGCATTGGCCTTCAATAAAATGAAGTTGATAAGGGTTTAGATTCTTGTAAGTATAGTGCTTTCATGGTGCTCTTTGGTGGAGGCACTTTCCATGGGGTTTTTGAACATTTTAAGTGATTTTTAAAAAAAATGATTACTAGCATGTATATATTATTTTTTGTATTCTTGATCTATGCATATTGCATATGACATATGCGAAATGTTCAGCAATATCGTATATGTCATATGCGATGTGCCTAATCCTGCACTAATAATGATTTAGTAATCTGACGTGACATGACGAGGCCCGACATGGCATGATGTGGCAATACTGCATACACTGTATGTGATACTCTTAGAAATATCATATATATTGTTTGCAATATTCCTGAAATATCACATACGTTGTATGCGAAATTGGCTAAATATAAAGTATAAAAAAAATCCTTCTTCTCCATTCCGCAACAGTCAGTTAAAAAAATAGACGACGGAAGAAGAGGAGAGAAGAGAAAGAAGAAGAAAGAAAGCAGAGAGGGAGATGAAGAAGAAAGAAAGTAGAAAGGGGATAGGAAGCAGAAAGAAAGTAGAGGAGAGGAGAGAGGAGCTATGACAGCGATATTAAATTAAATGAATTTATATTGTTTTTGGAATGTTTTTGTTCTAGGAATTTATTAGAATTCATTTCAGTTTATTAAAATTGATTGCTTTGGTGAGAAATTAAGGATAAATTGGTATGAAATTTGTGTATTTTTTTTTTTTTTTTTTTTGGTATAAAATTGGTATGATGATTTAGGGTTTGAAACTTTTAATCTTGAGAATTTGTTAGAATTTATTTTAGTTTGAAAATTTTGATTGCTTTCGAAATGGTTAGAATTAATATGAAATTGGTCAACAATTAGTGTAGTGATCTAGAGTTTTAACAATTTTTTATTCTCATGAATTTGTTAGAATTGATTTTAGTTTGAAAATTTTCATTGCTTTTAGAAATTGTTGGAATTAATATGAAATTGGTGTTAATTGATGTAGTGAATTAGAGTTTGAAATTTTTTTATCTTGGGAATGTTTAGAATTGATTTTAGTTTAAAAAAATTGATTGTTTTGAGAAATTATTAGAATTAGTATGAATTTTCTGAAATTGGTGTAGTGATTTAGGGTTTGATTATTATTGAATTGATCATTACCACTTTATACATTTCATAATATAAAGATACTTTATAAATTTTAACATATATTATAAACCCTAAACCCTAATCCACTAAAATTAAAAGTCTAAAACACTAAACCCTAAAACCACTAAAATTAAAAGCCTAACACCCTAAACCAAAAAACGCTAAACCTAAACCCTAACTGTAAAACCATAAAATCCTAAAACCTAAATCCTAAAATCCTAAACCCTAAAACCACTAAAATTAAAAACTTAAAACCCTAAACCCTGAACCTAAAACAATAACACCCTAAACCATAAAAGTCTAAAACCAAAATCCAAAATTCCTAAACCCAAAAGCCCTAAAACCCTAAACCACTAAACTTATTTCACACAAATCCTAAACCCTAAATCATAAAACCCTAGACATTAAATTTCAAAACTGAAACCCTAAACACTAAAATCATAATCTCCAAAACCTTAAACCCTAAAAACTTAACCTAAAAACACTAAACCCTAAACTATAAACACTAAAACCTAAAAACTTAACAAGAAAACACTAAAATTCTTATGATTATAAACGCTCACATCATCTTACGTACAAGACTAATAGTTACTGAAAAAAATGAAATGTAGATGGAGGACTTGCGACTAGTGTATTGACTAGGCAAGGCGAAGATCGGTCTTTACTCATCTGGGATGGGCATGAAAACATTATCCTTACGTGTCGACACTTCGGTCGCACTTTGTTTGATTGTTATAAGGTGGCTCGAACTAGGGTGGTTGATTACATTGATAGGGCGGGTTTCGAGGGAGTCTTTAGGTACGTTACTTATTGCTAGACCATCATCTTATCACTGCTTTGGTCAATGTTGGAGGATTGAGACCCATACCTTCCACTTGACCTCCAAGGAGATAACTGTGATGCTGCAGGATGTGGATTTGTTATGGGGGTTACGAATAGATGGGGCACCTGTGACTGGCAACTGTTGGACTTTATCTAGCACAGTGGCTAGATATGATTTAGCATCTACTTGGACTTCGCCTCCCAATGGGACAATTATCTGGGCATAGGGTGAAGAAGAGACTTATGGAAGGTTTGATTATAGAGGATATGTTTGATTCTGCTATAGATGCGGATTATGTTCGCCGAGCCCGTGTGATGATTTTCTTACTTATTGGAGGATCATTGTTTCCTGATGGATCAAGAAATATGATTCATCTTCGGTATCTTAGGTAATTGGAGGATCTTGATGCAGTCGAGTCTTTTAGTTGGGGTAGTGCTGTTCTTGCTTTCTTGTATAAATGCCTATGTAAATCATGTTTGGGCACTGCATAGGAGATATAAGACCCCTTGTTCTCCTTCAGATATGAGCATGGGCACGTATTCCTATTATTCATCTTCGATTAGATTATACCATTGAAGTAGACGATGAGCATGCTCCTTTTGGTGCTAGGTGGATTATACTACTGGATATGACTTCTACTACGAGTCATGTACTCAAAGCATATAGGGATCAGTTGGATTCCATGCCTAGCGATCAGGTAAAGTTTATTATTCATCTTTGATATTTGTTTGAAATGTATTTGATATTTATTTTTTAAAATCACATTTGTAGTTTGACTGGCTCCCTTATCACAAACATATTATGGAGGATTCCGATCTTTGCCCTGCGGAGGTCCCTTTGATATGCTTCGTGATAGTGGAGTTTCACTATCCCAAGATGGTTATGAGATAGTTTGGCTATGATCAGCCCATCCCGGAGGCTTTGGTTGATCGGAGAAATCTACATGACGTATTTTTGGTAGGCAAAGAACATACGAATTGGGAGTCGAGACACATTCAATCGAGACCAGTGCCCTAGATTATTTCACACCACTTCCACCAGTCCGTAGGTCTGATCGTGATTCTCATGCCCCTGATCTATCTACTCCATCAAATTATGCCTAGTCAATTATGATGTATATTATATTTTTGTGTATTATTATGATACTTTATCTTTTATGTGACTATAGTACATATTACCATTAATATGAGTTATCTTTTATGCTTTATCTTTATCTTTAAACCCTAATTTTAAAACCCGAAATTTGACATGACAACTCAAACATGCGGAATATTATTATTTTTGTCCATTCTACTTGACATAGTCATGCGACGGGAGTACTATTGACATGATAGTTCGAGCACAGGGAATATTAATTTTTTTGTCCACTATACCCGATATAGCTATATGACGGTAGTACTATTGACCTGATAACTCAAACACGCGAAAATATTATTATTTTGTCCACTCTACCCGACATACCCATGTGACGCATTTATTATTGAATTGACAAATCATAACGTGCAAAATATAATTTCATTATATATATCAATGTAATTCACCGAATTTCTAATCACACCAAAATATTTGGACTTTCTTTGAATACCTTTCTTCTTACCCTAAAACAAATACTTAGCATGGCAAAACTTCACCAGTTAGAATGATATTATATTAGGATTCTGAAGTTCAAAGAGACTAATTTGGTCTTTATTTCATCGAAGCGGCACAAAATGTTTTGTTATACTCTTTATAGAATAGATAATGATGATCAAGTGGGGTACCTTTGGACATTTAGCCCTGAAATAGCCACTAACGACATCGATGTTCTGGTTCAATTTGAAGTAGTGCAGTTACCGAAGACAAAGCACACATGATGATTATACTCACGTCTCGGCGTGTCAAGAAACCTCTAATGTTCCACAACACGTCACTTATGTAACACTGATGGTGCATGATTCACCATCAATGTTATACGGAGACATACAAGAAGATGATGTGGAATCCACAAGTGACGATGACTATTCAAATGATTCAGATGACAACGATGATGATAATAGTGATGATATTGATTATGACACCCACATAAACCCTAATTCAACAATGAATCAAATGCAAAGTAATGAATGGGATGCTCCGTATGATTACAAATTATCCGAAATATTTCAAGATGGGTTCGGGAGAGCCAATAGACAACTTTCTCGAATCAAGAACTATCCAATTTGATGATCGGAATAAGGCAATGGTTGATATTCAAAGAGGAATAAGGTTCAAGAGAAAAAAATAAAGCGTTTTACACTGTTCAAAAGTGGTCAATTCGGAGGGGACGAGAGTACTGAGTAAGAACAAGCATAAGTGACTAGTGGGTTGCAGAATGCTATCATAAAAATGAAGTGATTGCCAATGGTACATCCAAATGAAGAAAAAAGAAAGTCACAGTCTTTGGCAGATCACTATTTTTAGAGGTACATACACGTGTTTATTCAGTTCAAGGAATTTGTCACTGAAATATGACAATAAAATTTATTTCGAGGAAAATAAATAATATTCTTGCCGATGATCCAAAGATTCTAGTGGCAAATATAATGAATGAAGTGCAATCCTTATATCAAACTGGTTGCACACACAAGAAGGCATAAATCGCTCAGACGAATTCAATATAATGGGTGTTCGGGAACTGAAAATCCACTTTTGTATTCTACCTCAATATCTACAGGTTATGTTAGATTCTAATCCATAAACCACCATCCACTGGTTACATCATACCGCGTCACTGATATACAACATTTTCTGCTTTCTTTTTTGGTCCTTCAAACCTTCTATAGACGGATTCTCACACTGTCGGTCGGTCATTTCCATTGACAGCACTCATCTAAGGGGATCTTATAAGGGCACATTCCTAATTGCTAGCAAGTGGTGCGAACACCCATGTGTTCCCGCTAGCATTTGCCATTGTGGATAAAGAGTCAAAAGAAAGTTGGAATTGGTTCTTATCATTGTTGCGTTCAGAAGTGGTGAAGGATAGGAGAGTTCATTTGATATCCGATTGTCATGCAGGCATTATGGATGCCAATGAAAGATAAACATATTGAAAACCTCCACTTTCCGAACATAGATTCTGTTTTCGCCACATTCAAGCGAATTTTAACAGATAATTTAAGGACCCGACATTGAAAAGTTTAATGTGGAAGGTGGGCACAACAATAAAAATATGGAAATTCGAATTTGTTATGAATGAAATTAAGATGAAAAATGTAAAAGCATGGGAATACTTAACTGAGATCCCCTTTGAGAAGCGGACACTCCTTTATGATGGTGCGTGTAGGCATGGGATAATGACTACAAATATTTCGGAATCACTGAACCGTATCCTTAGGAAAGCTAGAGCTTTACGGTTGAAAGCCCTTGTTGAAGTGGTATTCAATAAACTTGATAGAAATTTCGATGAACACCGTGAGGAAGCCCGAAATTGCATCAATCCGTTCCCCAAGAGAGTATTTGACAAGTTTATGGACATTGAAGTCAAAAATAAAGATCACACACAGTTGTGCAGTTTAATGCACAAAAGGGTATTTACAAGGTAAAGTTCGGTCTAAGGGGCGATGGTTGAGGTGACCGTACTTATATTTGCGTATGCGATCAAATTCCTACAGTTACGGGGAAATGGCAGGTTTACACATTGTCACGTTCACATAAAGAGAACAAAACAACAACCCACAGTCTCGTGGAAGAAATATTTTGGCAGGAAACTGAAGCACGTATGAATCTAACTTTTATCCAGCTGTGCATGAGGATCTTTGGAAACCGACCCCTTTCAACTTGACTAGGTATCCTCCAAACTTAAAGAATAAACGAGATCGAAAAGAAGGCACAAGGTATCGTGGATAAATGGACTATTGAAACCCAGATTCTCCCACAGAATGTAGCAGATGCCGAAGGCTAAGGCATAATAAAAAAAAATTGTCCTAACCCTAACTCAAGTAGAAATGTGTAATTTTTGTTTTCTCTTTAAAAGTGTTGTAATATTTGTCTTCTTATATTAACGATATTTTTCTTTTGGAATTACTGGTACTTATTTCTTAATTACATTCTTTTATAGTTTTAAAATACTTAACAAAAATATAGACTTTTTCACCAAAAAATAAGACAAAAACTAAAAAGAACACACAAAGTGAAACAAACATAAACTACTTTCTTTCTCTTTCAAAAAATTTTAAAAAAACTCAAAGTCATTTTTAACCTAAAAATCCCTAGAGAAATACATAAACTATGAAAATAACTATTAAAAATAGTTTATCTTAACAAAATAGGAACAAAAATAACAATTTCATTCCTTCATTTTAAATATATTTTTAAAAAAATGATATAGGAATGTTGCATACATTGTATGCAAAATACCATGAATATCGGATACAACATATGCGAGATCCTTGTATATATAGCATTCACCGTATGCGAACTTGCCATATTAGCTAAACAAAAATTAACGAAATAGGCATATCACAAATGACATATGCGATATTTCTGAACATTTCGCATATGCCATATGCGATGTGCGTAGATCAAGAATAAAAAATATAACATGCGCATTTTAGTAATCATTTTTTAAAATCCACTTTAAGTGGTAAAAAACCCTCTTCCATGCCCTGGATTTCAGATTGCCATGTCAAACCTATGGAAGTGCGAACTTGAGTCCTTCAAAATCCATTCTTTGAAAGACAATGTCTTTCAATTGATCTTTTATTCAGCTGAAACTCGAGACCGGGCCTTGTATGAAGGACCTTGGAATTTTGAGAAAAAACTTATTATTCTTTGGCCCTGTGATTCTGCTACACAAGATCCGCTATCGCACTTTGATTCCACACACTTAATTATCGCATCTCGGGTCTTCCCACTTGGTGTTACACCCCAAAAATTGGTCATCGTTTGGTTGTCGTTCTGAAAGATAGCAACACTCTTGAAATCTACTATAGCAATAGTGTGGATGTGGGACAATTTTTCAAAATTTGAGCTCTTCTATATGTTTATAAGCCCTTGCGCAAATGGATCCTAGTTTCTATCTCGGGATTGGGAAAGTTCAAGGCCAATATTCAATACGAACAACTTTCCACCATCTGTTTCTTTTATGGCCAAATTGGTCACATATTCAACCGATGTGCTATTTTGTAGAATTCTTCGACACAATCCAGTCTTTCGTGAAATGAATTCCCGTATCTGGAAAGTCTTGGTTGTTCTGATAAGTCTGATATATTCTGTGGAAAAACTAGCTCCCTCTTCTATCATTGGTTTTCTCCCTATTGAAGGTGAAGAGCAGAAGCACTCTCACCCTGGCGTTACAACAAATGCTGATGATAAGGCCCCTGTTCAAGTTTGCTCCATGCTCTCTCCATGGGGAACTTTGGTGCCTTCTCTTCTTGGTATTGATTATCTCCCTAGCAGCATGGTTCTGATTGATTGAATGCAAAATGGACCAAACATCGACTTACAGACACCTAGTGCCAGATCTAATCCTCTGAATCCATCTGATTTTCTGAAGGGAATTACACCTCCTGTAGCTAATATTGATTACCTCTCCTGTAAATTCGCTTTGGGTACAAACCAAAAAGAAAAAAGATCAATTGTTGACTCTAGTACACCTGCTGCTCCAATAGATTCTAAAAAACCTTAGGGGGAGGGGTGAATAAGGTTTTTGGCTAATTTTTGAAAATCTTTTGTAAATTAAAAGACAAACCTCCAATTTGTTTGAGAAAGAATTCTAAAACTCTTTTTAATAAAATTCCAAACCAAACAAAATCTTGTGGTTAAGACAATTCAGTAAGAAGCTTAGAAAGAAAAGTACAAAGATTTATAGTGGTTCACTTGCTCAAAGAGTTACATCCACTACCTTGAGCCAACACCAAGGATTTTACAAATCCACTATAAACACAATATACACCAAGTACAAGTTTGAGGATCACCCTACAAGAGTTTTGCACAAAACCTCAAATCACAACACAATATAAATCAAAGGATTACCCAAGGGGTTTTTCAACACAAACCTTTGATATCAATAAGAGAAAGAGATAAGTTTAAGAACAATGTTACTAATGTGAGCTTGAGAAATGGAAGATACAACTCAATGGAATGTTTCTACAAGCTCCTCTTTACTTCTTCTTTGATGAAGATCAACAATGAAGCTCAAGAAGATGTTTTTTTGAGATTGAAAGTGTTTGAAATAAATGTGCTTTAAAACTCTTTAAAAGTCTTAAATGATCTCAATAAATATTTCACCAAACTTCTTACTTTTTTGCTGATTATGATCGTTACACTCTGTGTAACAGTAATATTTTTTTACAGTAAACGTGAAAACGGATGACTGGTTCCTAAAATCAGACGACCGGTTTTGAAACAGAAAGATTCGAACTTGTCTTACAAAAATTCGGACGACTGGTTTTAAAACCACATGGCCGATTTTGAGAGTTTTTTACAGCCAGTTTTTTTTTTTTATTTTTTATTTTAAGACAAGAGCTTTCCTTTCTATTTCAAAGACATGTATTCTTGATACTCTTTTTAGAGATAGAAAACCTTTCAAAAGCATAAAAAATTCTATCAAGAATACTTAGATTTTAAGAAAAGTTTATATTGAGAAAATCATTAAAAGAGCTTCACATATGATCAATAATCAAAGATTAAGGTTAGAGAATTTTACAAAGAAATACCTTAGCACACCCTAACTTAGACATAAGTCTTCAATGTCTTCAATGACTTGATCTTGGAATGGCTTGGTCTTTTCTCCTTCATTTTGCCTTCATCATCAAGATCTTTTGCTTTTTGAGCATGTAGACTTGAGACTTCAAAAGTGCTTCTTTTGTTAAGGTTAGCTTAATACTCACACAAACATATGTTAATCATAATCAAAATCATAAGTAATAATGCCTTTAGGGCTAACAATCTCCCCCTTTTTTATTATGACAAACACATATGCAAGAAGAAAAAAAGAGCAAGAGTAAAAGTATGGTGATGCTTCAAAAAGATCAATAATGAGAACAAAGCATAACAATTACCATAAGAGAGAGATAGCTCCCCCTAAAGACATGCTTTATATCAAATATGGCTAAAGAAGATAACAAGTCCAAAATAAGCCAAATAGCCCAAAGGGTGCAAGAATCATTATATGGCAACTCCACAAAGTATAAGAAATACTAAGGCACCAACAAGGCATAAATATGAAAAAGCATTATTAATATAAGCATCAACATATCTCAACATATCTCATCGAACAACAATTTCTCCCTCTTACATCTTGCAATATTTTCTCCCCTTTTGTCATAAATCAAAAAAGGACCTTAGGAGAGAGATTTCAAGGGATCATAGAAGAAGTAGCAATTGGACTTTCAACATTAAGTTATCATCATGAAGTCCATAACAAAAGAGTCAAAGCAACAAAAAGTAGCAACAATGGATCACATAGCACACCAAAAGTAAAAAAAATTACATATTAAGTCAAAAAACATAACATTAAGAGAAAACCACAAGGAGTTTGAAAAGAGTCAAGGAAAAAACAAGGGAAATGGAGAGACTTTGTAAAAAAGAAGATCTCAATCATCTCTATCTCTTCCTCCTTGCTCTAGTCTCATAACCCGTTCTTGTGTGTCAGTCATTTTGTGATCTAATGCATCAAGCCTTTCTTGAATGTCGGAGACTTTCCCATCCAAAACCTCAAAGCGACCGTCAAATGCATCAAACCGAGTATTTATTGAAGTTTGTAGAGAGGCTATCATGTCCATTAGTTGACTCATACTCCCCGAAGATGAGCCTTCCTCAATTCTTTCTTGTCTCTTCTTTTGTCTTGTTTCTCTTCTTTGGATTTCAGCCTCCGTTTTCTCTTCACTTTCTTCTCCTTCCACATTCATACCTTCTTGGTCTTCATCATCATCTTCCTTATTATCGTCATCACCTTCTTGTCTACCTCGTATGAATGCCCCTCCTTTATTTTTCTTAAACCCCATTCTTTTGAAGGTTTGTTGATTGTAGATCTTGCCATGACCAATGTGACCACTAATGGCAACCAAATTGATCACTAAGTATTGAAAAAATTTGGTAATAAAGCATCCATAAGGCAAGCTTTTGGTTGAGGAGGATTGTGTGGCTAGCATGTGTTCTATAGCCATATACGCAAAGTTCATCCTCCTATGTTCATGTAAAGCTAGCAGTACAAAGGAGTGCATGTTGGTGATAGATGATTTATGCCCAAAATTAGGAATAATGATGTTAGTAATTATGTGATGGAGCAATCTCCCATATGCATCAAGCTTATTAACATTCCTATCATCATTTCTCTTCAAAACTTCTCCTCTATTGAAAATTTCCTCAAAACGCCTTTCACTATATAAATTTAGATCAAAATATTTCTTGTTCTTAGTGTAGAATCTTATTCCATCTTGAGGAGTTTCCAAAATGTGATTTAACAATCTATCATCAAATGCAATATCTCTATCTCCAATCCTAGTCAATACCCATTGGTGAGGAATATCATCCACTTTTTCAATTCTTCCCTTATGGAGATTAGCATAAAACTCATATATCATCTCAACATAATACAGTTCATTCACAATCAACAATGGTATCCAACCAATCAGTTCAAAGAGATGAGGGATAGCCTCCATACCTTGCATGTCGTTTAAATCTACTCGGTGACCCGGTGCTATTTTTCTTCGATTCCTAGTCCATTTCTCAAAGTTTGCAGCCTCTTTTACCGAAACAAACCTATTTAGAGCCCTAATTCCAGGAACCCTAACTCCAGAGGGTAACCTTTTTGCCGTTCCTTTTTCTCTACTTGTACCTCCTTCTTCAAGATTTTGGCCTTGACCAACATTTGCATTCTTGGTTTTTACCATTTTTGAGATATACTCGGCTAGGGTTTGAGAGAAGATGGAGAGTTTCAAATAGAGCAGATTTTGACACAAAAACAGAGAGAAGAACCGTTTCTTTGCTATGTTAAGAGATAGATTTGAAGAAAAAGAGAAGAAGAGTGAAAATCGGAGCAAGAAATCGGATGGGTCTTGTGAGGGAAGAAGTTCTCGGTCGAGAGAATGAGAGAAAGTTGAGAGAAAAGTATGAAAAGTTAAAGAAAAATTTGATTTTAAAAGGGCAGACTCGACAGTTTTTTTTAAACTTGGTCGACCGTTTTTCAAAGTCGATCGTCCGGTTTTTGTAAATTGAAGAAATCGGATGTTCGAATTTTTTTCGAAGTCGTCCGGTTTTGTCGTTCGAATATCTCTAGAATTTTTTAGAAGAAAAATCCTTGAGTCTAGTTTTGAAGTCGGATGTCCGGTTTTTAAGAATGGTGTCCGATTTTATGAAAAATGTCAGCAATAACAAAAAAAATATAAGAAGAAAAACATATAACACAAACAACACATATTACTCATTAAATTTGCCAATACCAAGCAGTTTTCTTAAATAGCAAAAGCGATCTTCCCAAAGAGGTTTTGTAAAAATATCGGCAATTTGATCCTCTGTGCAAATATATTCTAAAATTACATCACCTTTAGCAACATGATCTCTAATGAAGTGATGTTTGATTTCAATATGTTTTGTTTTTTAATGTTGCACAGGGTTTTTGAAAATGTTTATGGCACTAGTTTTATCACACATAATGGGTATACACTTAAAGAAACTCCAAAATTAATCAATGTGTGTTTCATCCAAAGTACCTGTGCACAGCAACAACCGGCTGCGATGTATTCCGCTTTGGCGGTTGATAGGGATATGCACGATTGCTTCTTGCTGTACCAAGATACTAAGCATCCTCCCAGGAATTGGCAATTTTCACTTGTACTCTTCCTTTCTACCTTACACCCGGCATAATCTGCATCGGTGTAGGCAATAAGATCAAAACAAGATTGTTTAGAGTACCACAAGCCATAATCATATGATGAAATTAAGTATCTCAAAATATGTTTTACAACTATTAAATGTGATTCTTTGGGGCAAGCTTGGAATCTAGCACACAAACATACGGCAAACATAATATCCGGCCTACTAGCCGTTAAATAAAGTAAACTACCAATCATACCTCTATATGTCTTTTCATCAACTATTTTACCTTTTTTATCTTTGTCAAGCTTCAATGATGAACTCATTGGAGTGCCAATACCTTTTGCATTGCTCATCCGGAATCTCTTGAGAAGTTCCTTGGTGTACTTTTCTTTGTTGATGAAGATTCCTTCTTTTGTTTGCTTGATTTGTAGTCCGAGGAAGTACATCAATTCTCCCATCATGCTCATTTCAAATTCTTTTTGCATAAGGAAGGCAAATTCTTCACATAAAGAGATAGTAGTAGCACCAAAGATAATATCATCAACATAAATTTGGACAAGAAGAAGATCATTGTTATAAGAGGTTTTGTAAAAAGAGTAGTGTCCACCACACCCCTTGAAAAGTTATTTGAAAGAAGAAAACCACTTAACTTTTCATACCAAGCTCTTGGAGCTTGTTTTAAACCATAGACTGCTTTTGAGAGTTTGTAAACATAATTTGGAAATGTTTCATGCACAAAATTGGGAGGTTGTTCAACATAAACTTCCTCCTCAATATCACCATTTAGAAAGGCACTCTTAACATCCATTTGAAAAAGCTTGAATCCCTTAAAACAAGTGAAAGCTAAAAGCATCCTAATGGATTCAAGTCTAGCAACCAGAGCAAATGTTTCATCAAAATCTATGCCTTCTTCTTGATTGAATCCTTGGGTAACAAGTCTAGCTTTTTTTCTAATGACTTCTCCGGATTCGTTTAGTTTATTTCGAAAAACCCATTTTGTGCCAATATTGGGGTGATATGTGGTCTAGGGACTAAAGTCCAAACTTTGTTTCTTTCAAATTGATTTAACTCCTCTTCCACAACAATAATCCAAAACTCATCAATAAAGCATCATCAATAAACTTAGGCTCAATTTGAGATAATAGGGCAAAGTTGTCAATAAAATACCTTCTTGTTCTTACCTCTTGTGATACATCACCAATAATTTCATCCTTGGAGTATCCCTTTGGATATATCACATCTTGAGGAAGATTTTGAGCTTCTCGATCAATTCCTTATTTTTCTTCAATCTCTTCTTCCTCTATAGCATGCTCTTCCATTGCTTGAGTGTACAATAGTTGGTTACTAAGAGTGTTATCTATGTCATCATTATCAACTTTCTTGTAAAAAAATGTTAGTTTCATCAAAATTAACATGAATAGACTCTTCAACACATAAAGTTCTTTTGTTGAAAATTCTAAATACATTTTTGTTTGAAGAATAACCAAGAAAAATTCCCTCATCGGATTTTCGATAAAACTTCCCAAGATTGTCCTTGGTGTTTAAGATAAAGCATTTGCATCCAAAAACTTTAAAATAGCCAATTGAGGGGGTTTTTTTTTTATAAAAATGAGTTCAAAATGAATTTTCTTTAAAGAAGGTCTCAAGATAACACGATTCATAACGTAGCATGCAGTGTTAATGGCCTCGGCCCAAAAGTATTTAGGAAGGGAGTTTTCACAAAGTATTGATCTTGCCATTTCTTGTAAAGTTCGGGTTTTCCTTTCCACAACACCATTTTGTTGTGGGGTTTTAGCGGCCGAAAAGTTATGTGAAATACCAAAATCATCACAAAGCTTTGTAAATCTTGGTTGTTGAATTCTCTCCCATTATCACTTCTTATAGAAATCAATTTGCAATCAAGGGAGTTTTGAACCTTTTTGAAAGTTTTACAAATTCTTGAAATGCCTCATCCTTTTGGCTCAAAAACAAAGTCCAAGTAAATCTAGAATAGTCATCCACTATGACAAAAGCATACCTCTTACCACCAAGACTAGTCGTCCTCATTGGTCCAAATAAGTCCATGTGAACAAGTTCCAAAGGTTTTGAAGTTGAAATCATGTTCTTTGATTTAAAAGAGGTCTTAATTTGTTTTCCAAATTGGAAAGTATCACAAAGTTTAGTTTTCTCAAAGTGAAGTTTTGGTAAGCCTCTAACAAGTTCTTTTGAAGAGAGTTGGTTCAATAAATCCATACTAACATGACCAAGTCTTCTATGCCACAAAAATGCATCATCATCATGAACCGAGAGACACTTTAAGTTTTGAGAAAGATGATCTTCAAGATGAAAGACATAGATATTTCCAACTCTTTTAGCAACAAAAATAGTTTTGTTTTCATGTTTATCAATAATAGAGGAAGAATCACTTTAAAAAATAATATTTTTCCCACTATCATATAATTGACTAATACTAAGCAAATTGAATTTTAAACCATCAATTAGAAGAACATCCTTAATAAGAGAAGAAGAATTGTTACCAATATTGCCTATACCAATGATTTTTCCTTTGTTCTTATCTCTAAAGGTGACAAATACACTTTCGGTTTCTTTGAGTTCACTCATAAGCGATGAGTACCCGGACACGTGCATTGAACAACCTCTATCCAAGTACCACTTAGATGACCTTGATTTGTGTTCCTACAAAAGAAGAAGTAGAGATGACTTTTGGTATCCACATTGTTTTTGGTCCATGGTTGTTAGTTGGATTTTCTTTTACCTTTCAAATGGTTTTCACTCCCCTTTCAATCTTTTTCTTTATAAAACACTTTGTGACTTTATGACCACTCTTTTCACAATAGGTGCGACAAAGGTGTGAGTGAGATGATGAAGCCTTTACAAACCGTGTTTGCTTAGAAAAAATTTTGGAATGATTATATCCAATACCATTTTTATCAAAAGGTGATCTTTGAGAGCCAAGAAGTTTTTCAAAGTTTTCTTTACCTTTTGTGAACTTTTCAACACATATAGTGAGATCACTCACCTTTTTCTTCAAAACATCATAATCAACCATGCATTTTTCAAGTAAGCGAACTTTTTCACAAAGTTTCTTGTTTTCTAAAAGAAGTTTTTGAAAATCATTGGTTGAACACTCTTTTTCAATTTTCAAGATTTCTAAGTTTTGAGTTTTCATCAAGCAAAAATTGATTTTTGTTTTTCAATTCTTTGTTTCTTTTGGAAACCTTTTCGCATTCACCATACATTTCAATAAGTATAGTACAAGGATCATCATCACAAATATCATCAATGAGACTAGAAGAGTTAGAGGTGAAGATTGTACCTCATTCTCCATTGCCATGAAGCATATGTTTTCCCTTTCAATACCTTTACTTTCACTTGTATCTTGATCCCACGCACCAATAAGTCCCTTGCTTTTCTTCTTTTTCTTTAAGGCTTCAAGCTTGGCTTCTAATGCTCATTTTTCTTTTTCAATAGCCTTTGGACAATCGGCTACAAAGTGCTCCATGCTATTGCATTCAAAGCATCTTGCTTTGAATAATGAGAGTTTTGTTCTCCTTTCTTAAATGGAGGTTTCTTTCCCCTTTTGTTAAAACCTTTCTTGTAGAATTGTTTGAATTTTCTCATGACCAAGGCTATATCTTCATTGTCATCATGATCATCTTCATCATTGGAAGAGCTAGCTTGCTCTTCTTCATTTACTTTGGGAGCTATGCTTCTTTTTCCCTTTTCTTCTTCTTCCATTTCATTTAGCCTTTTTACTTTCAACTCATAGGTGAGAAGAGAGCCTTCGAGTTCTTCAATTGGGAGAGTTCTCAAATCCTTTGATTCCTCTATGGTAAGACATTTTGGTTGCCGCCTTAGGGAGTGCATCTAGAACTTTTCTATTTGCTTCTCCTCTTGAGTATTCCTTTCCATAAGCCTTGAGTCCATTTGTGATATTTGTAAATCTAGTGAACATTTCACTAATACTCTCATTTTGCTTCATCACAAAGAGTTCATAATCTCTTACTAACAAGGCCAACTTTGATTCTTTGACTTGGTTGGTTCCTTCATGAGTGACTTCCAATAGCTTCCACATGTCATGGGCCAAGTCACATCCACTTACTCAATTGTATTTATTAACATCAATGCACAGCTTAGGATGTTCATGGCTTGGTAGTTCAATGTCATCCTTCTTGAATCATATTCATCAAATTCTTCTATTTTCTTGATTCTTCCATCCTTTTGAGGGATAAAAGGTCCTTTCTCTACAATACTCCAAAGATCAAAGTTAATAGAACAAATATATATTTTGATTATAGATTTCCAAAAGGTATAATTTATACCATTGAAAAGAGGAGGTCTATTTGTAGAAAAGCCTTCTACATATGGTAAACTAGAAACATTATCATAGTAAAATAAAGATCTTTTGCTTCAAGGGTGTTAGTCTTTCAAGGAGGGGAGGGGCCGGGGAGGGGGGGAGGAGTGAATAAGGTTTTTGGCTAATTTTTGAAAATATTTTGTAAATTAAAAGATAAACCTCCAATTTTGTTTGAGAAAGAATTCTAAAACTCTTTTTAATAAAATTCCAAACCAAACAAAATCTTGTGGTTAAGACAATTAAGTAAGAAGCTTAGAAAGAAAAGCACAAAGATTTATAGTGGTTCACTCTCTCAAAGAGTTACATCCACTACATTGAGCCAACACCCAAGGATTTTACAAATCCACTATAAACATAATATACACCAAGTACAAATTTGAGGATCACCCTATAAGGGTTTTGCACACAACCTCAAATCACAACACAATATAAATCAAGGATTACCCAAGGGGTCTTTTAATACAAACCTTTGATATCAATAAGAGAAAGAGATAAGTTTAAGAACAATGTTACCAGTGTGAGCTTGAGAAATAGAAGATACAACTCAATGGAATGTTTCTACGAGCTCCTCTTTACTTCTTCTTTGATGAAGATCAATAATGAAGCTCAAGAAGATGTTTTTTTGAGATTGAAAGTGTTTGAAATAAATGTGCTTTAAAGCTCTTTAAAAGTCTTAAATGATCTCAATATATATTTCACCAAACTTCTTACTTTTTGGATGATAAAAAAAAGTCTATATATACTTTCTCAGAAAAATGACCGTTGCACTCTATATAACGGTAATATTTTTTTACAGTAAACGTGAAAACTGGACGACTGCTTCCTAACATCGAACGACCGGTTTTGAAACATAAAGATTCGGACTTGTCCTACAAAAAATCGGACGATCGGTTTTAATACGGATGGCTGATTTGAGAGTTTTTTACAGCCAGTTTTTTTTTTTAAGACAAGAGTTTTCCTTTCTATTTCAAAGACAGGTATTCTTGATACTCTTTTTAGAGATAGAAAACCTTTCAAAAGCATAAAAAATTCTATCAAGAATACTTAGATTTTAAGAAAAGTTTATATCGAGAAAATCATTAAAAGAGCTTTACATATGATCAATAATCAAAGATTAAGGTTAGGGAGTTTTACAAAGAAATACCTTAGCACACCCTAAGTTAGACATAAGTCTTCAATGTCTTGAATGACTTGATCTTGGAATGGCTTGGTCTTTTCTCCTTCATTTTGCCTTCATCACCAAGATCTTTTGCTTTTTGCGAATGTATACTTGAGACTTCAAAAGTGCTTCTTTTATTCTATGAAAGGTTAGCTTAATACTCACACAAACATATGTTAATCATAATCAAAATCATAGGTAATAATACCCTTAGTGCTAACAGATTCATTACCATCAACTCCTATAGTAAATAAGCCAACTAAACAGGGAAAAAATGTTGAAATAAGCAAACCTAAATCACATGGAAAAGAGAAAATCATCATGTCTATCAATGGAAAGCGAGGCTTGCCGGCTTCACTTCAACCAATTCTTCAAACCATAAGGCACCTCCTAATCATTATACATGGCCTTACATTAATTGTTTTCCTTTCTCTTTGCCCCCTCTTATTTCTACCTGTTTTCTATTTGGTTCTGTTATTCATGAAAATTTTCTAATTGATTTTGCTAAACCTCTGCTATTTGATATTTGCATGAATTTTAAACTCCTTCCCAATATGCCTATAGACATGCCCAATTCTATTTTGTTTAGCTCTAATTTCCACCATGAACCAAGCCCTTCATCTTATTCTCTAGAATATATGACAGTCAAGAATACCAATAAAAAACACTATGCATATGCTCGATCACCACCATATCTACAATAAGTTTCATCTCTAACATGAACAATTTTTCCAAGAAATCCCAAACACAAGAGCCCTTGGTCTTTCAAAATCAAATTAACAAGTTTTCTACTTTTATTCAATTTCAAAGTAACTCAGTTCTTGAAAACAATGGATTTTTTCAAAAAATAAAAGTTACCGAACTGATTCTTCTTTGACCCTTTTACCATGTTCTGGCGACTCGTCTGAACTTTTACCACTGCCCGATTCCATAGCAGATTGCGCCAGCTCCTCCTTGATTGGCTCTGCTCATTCTCCCTCTTCTTCTGGTTATACTTCTAACCCCCAAACCATCTCCTTATCCCTCTTTTGTGAAACCAAAACTATCTCCCCACTCCCTTCCCTGCCCTCTTTGCCTCAATATGATACCTTGGAAAACCTAGATGTCACTAGTAACCCTCCAACAACACCCTCCTTGAAATCCACCCTCTCAGTTGAACCTGACTCCCCTTTTCTCTCTACAAATTCGCCCTCTTTTCATACCCTCCTCATCCACTTGTCCCTTGGAAATGACCTCTCTGTAGATATTGTAAATAGCTCACCGAGACAATCCTCTCAAAGCTTTGGCCGATTCTTTGAGAACATTCCAGTTAATTGTGATAATTGTGTTAATTGTTAAGGTGGTTCTAATGTTTGTGGGTTAATTGATTGTAATATTTCAGCTGAGTATATGGGCTTTTCTAATGACCTAAGTTTGGCCCAAGGTTTGGCACATGGTTTTGACATGCTCACTTTGGTTGCTCACAATGCCTAACCCATAATTAAAGATACATTGAATCAAGTTGATAAAAATATTGTGGAGGGAAATAGATTAGCCCAATAAAGCTCCAAATTAGATTTTGATTTATCTACTGCGTTGGGCCACTCTAACAATCTTGATGTTTTCCATGATTTTAATGTTGATCTGGATTTTAATTTTTTATGTGATTATTGTGCCAATATTAATAATGACATTCTCCCTGGGAGTTTTAGTTACTCTGTTTTTTTAGATCCTCTTCCTCCTTCTATTTTTTTATATGATTATCTTATTTTTGATTCCTCTTCTTCTAACTATGTTCCTATGGAACAAAAGGTATCAGATAATTTTGCAGGGACTTTAGATGTGAAGAAATCGAAGGAAAATAAAGAAAATGTCAATACTAATATTAACAGGCTTCACGTGAAACCCTCCACCTTCAAGAAGATAGCTCGTTCTACTATGACTGCCCAATATTCTGTGGTTGTTGGAGGCACTGAACAAATGAAGGATCCATATTCTAGGAAATATATATGGATGCTTCCCCTGACTGTGAAGGTGACCCTCCCCAGGCAGTGAAGCGTCTCAAAGCTCTTGATGCTAATACTTACTCTAGACCAGCGGTGAAGGCTGTTAGGCAGCCCCGCCGAGTTCATGAGCATCTTATGTTGGAATTGCCAAGGACTTGGCAGTCCTCGAGCAACTCAATCTCTCAGCAGTCTTCTTAAGATTGTAAAACCTTTTATTGTTTTTTTATCTGAAATAAAATGTCTTAAAAATAAGATGGATTCCATCAAAACCTTTCTTAATTTTGATTGTGATTTGTTTGTAGAGAGAGTAGGTCTCTCTGAAGGTCATGGACTTTTTAGGAATAATGATATAAATGTCTCTTCGATAGGTTATTCCTCTGGCCATATTGATATTTTTGTTTCTCTTGCAAATTCTATTCTTTTCATTTTATTGGTTTTTCTAAAAATCCTTACCCTAAGTTAAGGCATTTTACTTGGGATCTTTTACGATGTTTGCATTCTATGTATAGTTTACCATGGCTTGTTGCATGAGATTTTAATGAAATTCTTTCTGTAGATGAAATTATAGGTCGAGCAAGAAATAATTAGCAGATTGACAACTTTCATGATGTCCTCTCAGATTTGGGCCTTTTTGTTTAGGCTATGAAGGTCCAAAGTTTACTTGGAAAGGTTCAAAATTCCTGAACAATCACATTAGGGCTCGATTGGACAGAGGGCTAACCTCTACAAGTTTCTCTAAACTCTTTCCTACCTGCAATGTTTGTACCACCTCGGTAAATCATTCTGATCACCTTGCTCTTTCTATACATATGTTTCAAAATTCTAATTCTTGCACAAGACAGAAGTCTAGCCAAAAAGGTTTGAACCTCATTGGATGAAAGAAGAAGAATGTTTAGAGTTTTTTTGATAAACTTGGCTCCCTGATCCAAACCCATCAGCGGACTCTGTATGAACCAACTTTGAATTAATTTTTGAGCATCTCCTAGACTGAAGCAAGAAGAAGTTTGGACATCTTCCCATTCAAACAAGGAATGTAAACAACTTGATAATCTTCGCTCTCAGCTTTCTTGGTCTACTGGGGAGGAAGAAAAACTTGAGTTGGAATTAGAGAAATGTTGTGCGGATTTGAAGATCCACGACCTATTTACTATTACACAACTTTCCTATTTACTATTACAACCCTTGAAGAAAAAGAAAAAAAAAAAAAGACCCCTAAACTATTACAAAATAGTAATCAGGTCCTTCTTCTTCTTCCTCGGCAGAAATGGCTTCTTTCTTCTTCTCCGGCAGCAACTCCCGAAAGCTTCACCAGAACGACACTAGGAACCGTTAGCAAAGCAAGAAAAAGGAAAGAAGCTCGGTGAGCTTACTTGACCACAGGAAGAACAGATCTAGCAATCGGACGACCAGCAAGAAAAACCGACGAGCACTGTGTGTCCGTTTTTCTATGAAGAAGATGAGAGCTGTAGCGATGGTGTCGACGAGCAACGGATGGAGGTGACTTGCAGTGAGCTGCAACGAGCTCCAAATAGCGAAGAGCCAACAGCAGCGAGGACGGTGATGGTCTGATCTGGCATCCCTCAGCTTGGACAAGACTCACAACAAGAGAGAATGGTTTCTCTCTCTCTATCTCACTCTCTCACACTCTTTCCTTTAGCTCTCAGTCTCTCTCTTTCTCCTCAACAAAGCAGCACAGACGTGCAGTCAGGCGGCAAGGCCGACTAGCAACGTCGGCAGTGGAGGCTTCCTTGGGAAAGAGCAGTGGCGGTGAAGTCCAGAAGGAGAAGAAGGCAAAGTGAAGAGGAAGAAAAAATAGAAGGGGAGGCTGTCCTTCTTAATTAAGGCAGCCTCGAAATAGAAAGAATATATATATATATATATAGCACAAGTCACCTTTGGCGGGCCGGGTTGGGAGCAATATGGGCTGAAAAATAAAATGAAAAATGTGTGAAAATAAGGCCCAAAAGCCTACAAACTCTACCTTGAACACATTTTCATAATTTTCCAGCCACCACAGACTCAAAAGAGTCAACCTTCATTTATGTGAAGGAGATCCCTGAACAAAGAAAATTTATCAGTTGTCACAATTTTAGTACTAAAATCTGCAGGATTATCTTTAGTACTAATTTTCTCAATATTTACTAAGCCACTTGAAACTTTTTCCCTTATGAAATGATACTTAAACATCTATATGTTTAGTCCTTTCATAATAAACATCATTTTTACAAAAGTGGAGACAACTTTGGCTATCAGTATAAATAACAGCCTTGGAATTTAAAACATGTAATTCAGATAGAAGTCCTTTAAGCCAAATAGCTTCCTTAATTGCCTCCGTGGCTGTGTATTCAACCTCCGTAATTGATAAGGAGACTACAGGCTGCAGCTGTGACTTCCAAGAAATGCAATTACCCACTAAGGTAAAGAAATAAGATGTGGTAGATTTCCTACCATCTTTGTCATGTTCAAAGTCAGAATCAACATATCCAACCAGTTCAAAATTAACGGACCAGTTATGATAAAGCAAGCCCCTATCTACTGTCTCATTAATGTACCGTAATAACTACTTAAGAGTTACCCAATGATTCCTACCCGGGTTAGACATGAATCGGCTAAGAAGGCTTATGGTAATCAATATCGGGTCGGGTGGATATCATTGAATACATGACGGATCCTATAGCCATCCTATAGGGTATGTTTGCCATGTCTTTCTTTTCTTTTTCAGTTTTGGGCAGGATTTTTCGAAAAGCTGAAAATGGCTCGCAAGTGGGGTACAAATTGGCTTGCATAAATGCATCGAAAATTTGGAAACAGTTTTCTGCAAAAAAGATTTCTGGGATATGAATAAGGAGTGGTCAGCCCTATCTCTACTGATGTTCATCCCAAGGATTCTAGAAGCAGAACCTAAATCCTTTATATCAAACTCAGACTTTAACAGGGATTTTAAACTAGCAATCTTATCTCTATGCTTACAAGCAATCAACATATCATCCACATAAAGCAAAAGATAAATAACAGTTTCAACATCATCACCACGAAATTGTAAACAGCTATCATAATTGCTTTTAATGAAACCAGCTTTAAGCATGAAAGAATCAAACCGCTTATACCATTGCCTCGGTGACTGTTTAAGTCTGTACAAGGACTTTTTCAAGAGACACGCCAAGTGTTCCTTACCCTTTACCTCAAAACCTGGCGGTTGTTGCATATAGATAGTTTCTTCAAGTTCGCCATGCAAGAATGAAGCTTTTACATCACATTGTTCAAGATCAAGATCATAAAAAACAACGATGGCAAGCATTATCCTAATTGTTTTATATTTAACGACGGGAGAAAATATTTTGTTAAAATTGATGCCCTCAACTTGCGAAAAACCTTTTGCAACCAGCCTGGCCTTGAACCTTGGGGGTTTATTGGCTGACTCAGGCTCTTTAATTTTGAAGATCTATTTGCAATCAATCAAAAAAATTTTTTTGAGGGTTTTGGAACAAGAATCTAGGTTTTGTTTTTGTGTAGAGAGGACATTTCCTCATCTATAGCATGCAACCATAAAGAGTGATTAGGACTCTTCAACACATCAGAAAAACACAGCGGTTCTTTCTCTTCCACATAGGATGCAACAGCAAAGGCATATGAGACAATGTATGAATAACCGTATCTAACGGGTTTTCTCGACACTCTTCTAGCCCTATCCCTAGACAGTTGGTAGTCTCTAAGGGCTTATGCATGTGCCTCTTGATGATCCTCATCATCATCTGAATTTTCAGATTCATGCATGTCGGTTTTGGGTTTACCAGCCGATATGTCCGACTCTCTACTGGTTTCGGGTTCAAGTGCGTGAACTTGTGAAGGTTTAGAGGTGTCCTCTACCTCCACGGGAACATTCCCATCCGTGGAAACATCAGTAGAACTATTGGGATCAGTTTTAGCCTTTAGACAAGGCATATCAAGCTCGTTGAAGACAACATCCCTACTCATAATAACCCTCACTCCCGGCTCACCTTTGAGCCAAACTTTGTATCCCTTCACCCCACTAAGGTAGCCTATAAACACTCCCTTTCTAGACCTTGGGCCTAACTTACCCTCATTCTGATATGCAAATGCAGCACATCCAAACACTCTAAGGTTAGAAGGGTTTGGTGGTTCTCCGGACCACAACTCTAAAGGCGTATTGAAGTTTATGGCTGTTGAAGGGTCTATTGGGGAGGAAGAAAAACTTGAGTTGGAATTAGAGAAGTGTTGTGCAGATCTGAAGATCCACGACCTATTTACTATTACACAACTTTCCTATTTACTATTACTGCCCTTAAAGAAAAAAAATAACAAAAAGACCCCTAAACTATTACAAAATAACAATCATGTCCTTCTTCTTCCTCAGTCGAAATGGCTTCCTTGTTCTTCTCCGGCAGCAACTCCCGGAAGCTTCACCGGAATTACACCAGGAACTGTTATCAAAGAAAGAAAAAGGAAAGAAGCTCGGGGAGCTTACTTGACCACAGGAAGAACATATCCAACAACCAGACGACCAGTAAGAAAAACGGACGAGCACTGTGCATCTGTTTTTTTGTGAAGAAGATGAGAGCTGCAACAACGGCGTCGATGAGCAGCGGCTGAGCAGTAACGGATGGAGACGACCTGCGGTGAGCTGCAGCGAGCTCCGAACAGCGAACATCCAATAGTAGCGGGGACGATGATGGTCCGATCTGGCGTCTCTCAGCTTGGACGGGACTCACAACAAGAGAGAATGGTTTCTCTCTCTCTATCTCACTCTCTCACACTCTCTCCTTCAGCTCTTTTTTTGTCTGTCTGTCTATCTCTCTCTCTCTCTTCAACACAGCAACACGGACGTGCAGTCAGGCAGCAAGGCTGAGTAGTAACATCGGCAGTGGAGGCTTCCTTGAGAGAGAGCAGCGGCGGTGAAGTCCAGAAGGAGAAGAAGGAAAAGTGAAGAGGAAGAAAAAATAGAAGGGGAGGCTATCCTTCTAAATTAGGCAGCCTCAAAATAGAAAGAATATATATATATAGCACAAGTCATCTTGGGCGGGCCGGGTTGACCCAGCTCAGCCCGGCATCTTGGCTCATGAAGTTTAAACCCATTCCTTTTAGTGAGCCCAGTCCATAATCATCATTGGGAGCAATATGGGCTGAAAAATAAAATGAAAAATGTGTGAAAATAAGGCCCAAAAGCCTACAAGAAGTTACTCTCCTTAGAAGAAGATTATTAGAAGACTAGGTCAAGGGCGGGCGGATTGGCGTATGGAAGGATATAGGAACACTATATATTTCCACCGAAAAGATTCACAAAGGCAGAAAAGAAATTCCATATCCAAGATCTACTCTAATGGGGTCATGATTTCTGATTCGAATATAGTAGAGACTGTTATCCTTGATTATTTTAAGTCCATCAACACTTCTAATAATTCTTTTTTTGTTATGTAGGATGGTGTAATTGATCGGGTCTTAAGTGATGATAATGCAAATACACTAAGTCTACCTTTTACTTCTGATGAGGTACCAAGAGCTCTAAAACATATGAAAGGTAGAAAAGCTCTTGAACTTGATGATCTCCAGGCCTGTTTTTTACACAAATACTAGTATATTTTGGTTAATAAAGTTACATACATGGTTCTTGGTGTTTTAAATAGTGGTAAGGATATTAGTCATTTTAATAATAGAAACATTATTTTGATTCCTAAGACCAAAAACCCTGATCTTTTTATAGATTACCATCCTATTGGTCTGTGTAATGTGATTTATAAGTTGATTTCCAAAACTCTAGCTAATAGGCTTAAACCTCATATGTCTTCTATTATTCAGTATTGTCAGAGTGCATTTGTTGAAAAGAGGCTTATTACTGATAAAGACATATCTCTATCAAAAAATATTGCAGACTTCTAAAAATTATTGGCAATATTTTTTGATAGAGATGTGTCTTTATCTTTACAAGACTCTATCATGAATGCTTCGGGTATCACTAATAAGGGAGGGTATAGGTCATATCTTGGCTTACCCTATCTCATTGGGAGATCAAAGAAGGATATTTTTCAATTTGTTAAAGATAGAGTTTGGAAAAAACTAAATGGGTAGAAAGAAAAAGTGTTATCACAAGTTGGTAAAGAGATTCTTATTGAAAATGTGAACTAGGCTATTCCAACTTATGCTATGTCCTGTTTTCTTTTACCGGTGCATATTATCCGTTCTCTCAATTCTAGGTCTTACAATTTTTTTGCGGGGGTTCGGAGGGAAATAAAAAGCTTTGTTGGAAATCTAGGGACCATCTTTGTAAACCAAAAATTTTGGGGAAGGAGGGGAAGGGGATGGGGTCTTAAGGGATTTAATTTAGCTTTACTCGCCAAACAATGTTGGCGTATCATTCTATCTCCATCATCTTTGGTACCTACTTGCTTTCGGGCAAAATATTTCCCTTATGGGTTTTTTCTTGACGCCTCATTGGGTTGCAGACCCTCTTATTTATGGCAAAGTCTCTTGGAATGACGTAATCTCCTTTCCTTGGGCCTACGCCATCATATTGGCAATGGCCTATCCACTAACATCAGTACTAGTAAGTGGATACTCTCCCTTAGTGGATTTACTCCCTCTTCCTTTTTTAGTTCTCGTGGACAAGAAAGAAATGTGGCAGAGCTCATTGACTTTAATCAGTGTTGCTGGAGAGAAGATAGAATCCGATACCTCTTTTTGCATTATGAAGCAGAGGCCATTCTACAAATTCCCCTTAATCTTACTTGGCATGATGACAAACTTATGTGGCATTTCACTTCTAATGGAATTTCTACTGTTAAATCTGAATATAAGGTAGGTATGGATTTTATAAGGATATCGGCCATGGCACAAGAAACTTCCACCACTTCTCAGGAAATCCACTTCTTGAATAGCATTCATAAACTTCAGGTACAACCCAAGATTCGATTATTTCTTTGGCTAGCTATAGGTGATGGCAATGTCTGTATTCATTGTGAACACCCAATTAAAACAGATAGACATGATGTTCCTTTCAAATGTGAGTTTGCTAAAAAAGTGTAGAATTATTTACCACTTGGAAGGAAATAGTTGCGGATAACAGCTATTTTTGACAAATGTAGCTATTTTTGCAACTTCTACATGGATGATTTGGTATGCACGAAATAAACTCCATCATGATGGTAACTGCTCTAGTGCAAAATTTGATAGTGTTACATGCTCTACATCTCTCCGCGAAATATGAGACGATTAATCGGACATATCAATCTTCCCTCATAGGGCACTCTACTGGATCCTCCCCCAGAATCTAGAATCCTCCTGGAACTTTGAAGATTAATAATGATGTATCTTTCTCTGAAGGGAAGATAGGAATTGGCATTCTTATTCGAAATCACTTGGGTATACCTTTACTGGCCAAAATATCACTGGGAAGGTATTTTGTGGAGTATGACGAGTTATTAGGAATTATTGAAGGATACGTTGTCGGCTTTACCATCTCTGGACGGATGGTATAGAAAGTGATTCACTTATTGTCGTTAGTTATCTATCCCCTCATTGTGATGATTTCTCTGAGATTGACGCTTTATCTTCTAATTTTCTTAGTAGCATAGATACATCTATTATTTCTTTTTCTCATGTTTACCAGACTGGCAATTATCCGACAGACATTCTTGCTAACCTAGCTTTAGCAGCGGATCAAGTTTTGGAATGGACTAGATCCATTCCCCATGAAGTAATTTATGCTATTTCTTTGAATCTTAATAATATATAATTCTCTTTTTCCTAAAAAAAAAAATAGAAATGATGAATCATGATATATCACTTAACTTGGAAGAAATCCAAGGGAGAAGAAAAGTAACAAACTTGGCACCACTAAAGAAAAGAATGACTTCAATTAAATGTTGTTCCAAGTTCTTGGTACCTACTACTCAAAGGAATCTAAAGCACTTTTAAAACGAGCTCACCACTGGCTAGAATCCTATATTCGAATCCCATTCTTTTTCTTAATGTTAGAAGAAAAGGAAAAAAAAGCTAACCACTGGAGACTAATTTCAAATATGAGAGCATATGGGAATTCACGGCACTACCTTGAATGACTAGGGCAATGAAACTGAGCTCCATAATCTCTATCTGTTGGCAGTTTGGTAAGTAGGCAAAATCTACAACCCTGTAAAGAGAGGTGTATTTGTAGAAGTTCTCTGCTATATATACCTACCATAAAAATCTTTGTATTCCAGCCTCATGGTTCCAAGAGAACGGCGGGAATAAGAACATAAACATTGTGAAGATATTGATGGCAATATAAAGCATACCCATCAGAAGCAAACTATATTTGTGTAATATCTGAACTCTATTAGTGGAGCAGGGACTAGTGTTGCTGCTGAAGTCAGGAAGTATGCCAAAACCCATATCTTTGGCCAAGTTTTAGCTGCCATAGGTTAAAAAGTAGAATATTCAGGGAGAGTTGCCACAAAGTAATAGATGTTATTAAGATAGGTTGTAGTTTTTTACTGACCTAGGATATTGGAAATGGAAAACCACGAGTAGGCATAAAGCGGGACTAGGAAATACTTTATTAACGAATGAGCATTTACGACTTTTTGCCAGAGATAAAATGTATAGTGTCGATTATCAGCAAGAAGGTATGTGTGAGCGATGCTGCAAAGATGAAGTAAATATAAGGGAAAAGAAAAATATTTTATTAGAAAATGTCACAAAAGGCATCAGCAAGAAAAAAAAAATTTATTTAATTATTTTTCTTCAAGTATTTAATTATCTACCTGAAGAAGCACACTGAAAGGCATCCAGCAATGAAGGCAATACACCAACCCAAGATACTATGAGGTTTGTTCTTCCAAAATGATTGGGCTACAGCTGCTACGTGGTCTAAAGAGAAGTGTGCAGGAGCCATGAACAGGGCTGATACCAAGCTAAAATAGAGCAATTGTGCAAGATGAGGAGACATTGTATGAGCATCTTTTGCACCTAGAACATAGGAGACACAACCAGAGTCAGCTGTAGAAGGAACCTAAAAGGTAACAGAAGAAAAGAACTCAATTGTTACCAAGAACAATACTCCCGTTCCAGTAAACTAAAGCCAAAAAGGCCACCCAAATTACGAAGAACGGGCTGAAGGAAGTAAATAATTCCCACTCAAACTGCCATAACCTCAAAAACATGACATGAATCTCCTTGAACAATCCTGCAAAAAATGAGGTCATAAATATACCAAATGTCAGCACATCTGAAGCACGTGAGCAGTAACAAACAATTAACTAAAACCAGAATTGCTTCAGGATATATAGAATTATCGCAAACTAGTACGATGTGAGAAATATCAAAATCAGGATTAGGAACAAACCGAGACATAGTTTTTATCTCCATAATCATGTACTTGGTGCCATGCTCTCTTTTCCTCGTAAGTATGTGCCCAGCATTCAAGCTGATGCTGTATAAAACTCCAGGTTTTGTTGACTATAAGACCAACAAGAAAGGTAACCATGAAGGAAATCAAATAGAAAGTTCCAGCAAATGGTAGATGCCAAAATGTACTGCAACTTAACATAGATCCAATTCATGACACATGAGGAGCAAGGAAAACTTCCTAACTAAAGCAAAGTTTTTCTTATAGGTCTATCATTTTATTGTTTTTGTCCAAACTCACTAACCGTTTTCTGGCTGTTCCATGAATTAGGTGAGGCAGGTGAATCTGGAGTTGTGAAGATGACATTTATTGGGGCAATTATCGGACCATGACTGTGTCATTTCTCACAGGGAACAGTTGGGATGAAGGAAGTCGGAAACAGGAGTAACTGAACGGCATGTGTCATCATTTCTGATGAAGACATTCACATCTTAACCATAATATAAAAAGATCTCGGTTAGAGGCCCAAAAACAGATAAGTTTTTGGAGAAAATCACAAAAAACGAGAATTAAGGAAAAGAAGAGATGGCAAGATTAAACAATTCTTATGTACCATCGTCTAGCTGTTCAAAACTTCCAAACTTGGAATCACAAAACAAACAGGGATTGAGATATTAAACAACTTATCGAATTCAAAACAAGGACTCTACTGCATAATAAATATAGAAGGAAGTGGGCAAGACTAAACCTGCCGAATGAGGAAGGGTACGGATAGTTGTCTTGTAAGGTAAATGCTCAGGAGGATTGATGTGTGTTGGTCATGTGGGCCTTATTTGCTCACATTTTTTATTTTTATTTTCAGCCAAATACTCCTTATGATGATATGGACTGGGTTCACAAAAGATATTGGCTGAATTTTATTGGGCCAAGATGCCAGGCCGGGCCGGGCCAACCCGGCCCGCCCATGGCGACTTAGGGTTTCCCTATATATATGTTCTATTTTTGGGAGCTGCCTCAATTTAGAAAGGCAGCCCCCATTCCCTCTTCTTCACAGAATATTTCACTTCCCATCTTCAGCCTTTTTCTTCCTCCTCCTCACTGCCTTACCGCCGCTGCACCTCCTCCATGATCTCTCCGTCGCCGACGCAGCGAGTCGGCACCACTGCCTGACTGCCGTCGGGCGACCGTGAAGGGAAGAGAGAGAGAGAGTGAGCTGTGAGAGAGAGAGAGAGAGAAGAGAGAGAGAGAGAGAGATAGTGAGGGAGGGACCTATTTCCTCTGGTGAATCTCAGTCCGGCTGAGGGACCGTCGCTGGCTGCTCCTCACCTAGAGCTCGCCGCAGCTCCCGGAGTTCATCCTCAGCTCGCCGGTGGCCCCCGCTGCTGCTACTGCTGCTGCTGCCGGATCAACCTTCGGCTTAAGGTAAGTGTTTCTTGTTTGGTCTTTTCTTGTTTTCTTGCTAACTACCTTTTACAGGACCGGCGATCTACAGCCGCCGTTGCCGGAGAAGAAGAAGAAAGGTGTTTTCTTTCTGAAGAAGAAAATAGGGACCAGATTTGGGAATAAGAAGAAAATGGAGGACTATTCTGTAAATTTGTAATAGTTTAGGGACTTTTCTGCAATTTCTGGTTTTTGAGGGCTGTAATAGTAAATAGAAAAATTGTGTGTAATAGTAAATAGGTTTGTAGATCTAACAATCCACACAACAGTGGTATCAGAGCCCGGAAACGACTTCAACTTTTCGGTGCTCTTGTGGACTGGCTGCTACCTCTCGGGTTGACCTTCCGGACCCACGGGAACTGTTGAGTTCCGTGGATCTGGCTCAGGGAAGCATCCTTAAACCTTCTCTGTTTATTTCAACTTTTTTGGTAGGTCGTTACTATTATTCTTGCCTATTTTGCTAGATCTGTTTATTTTCTGCTAGATTTGCTTATTTGCTTTAAATCTACCGTCACGGATCTGCTATTTTGTGAATCTAGTTTATTTTTCGAAAAATCTAAACCCAAGCCTGGCTTGAGTCCAAAGAGACTTCAAGTAGCTGTGCCTTGGTAATTTTCTGTAACTGATTACAAATTGTAGTTATTATTCGTGGCTGCTGATTTTATTGTTATTTGTGTTGGAAGGCTGTTGCTCAGCCCTTACCTGTTTATTTCTGTCTCGGTTATTATTGTGCAAACTGCGCTATCTCTGTTGTGAAATTCTTTGTGTTTCACCTATTTTATTGCGCCGTTTTTCAAAAGAAAAATCCGGGCATTTTATTTGTGTGACAAACTTTTTTTTTTCTTTTATTTTTCTAGCCATTGATTACTCTTATTTGCCATTTTTAATCATGTTGTTCCAAAAATTGAAACCGACAAGTTTGATGGCAAATCTGATTTTGTAATGTGGCGTAGAAAAATGAAAGCAGTTTTAGTCCAAAATAAAATCGCACCCGCAATCTGTAGCCCTGAAAAGTATCCGGAATCTTGGAAGGGTGAAGTGCTTTCTGAAAAACTTGGTGATGCCCACAGTTGCCTCACCTTGCATTTAACCGATAATGTTTTGAGAGAAATAGACGAAAAGGACAACGCTTTTGAAATTTGGGAAAAACTCGAAAAATTGTATTTGGGAAAATCGTTATCAAATAAGATTTATCTAAAGGAACAACTTTTCGGTTTTAAAATGAGCGGGTCGAAATCTCTTTCAGAAAATATTGATGATTTAAACAAAATTGTTTTGGAATTGCAAAACGTTGGAGAGAAGATCTCCGATGAAAACGTTGCTGTTATTTTATTAAACTCCTTGCCTGAGTCTTTTAATGATGTTAAATCTTGCTATCAGGTATGGCAGAGATGATTTGACTCTTGCTGATGTGAAAAACGCTTTAAAATCAAAGGACCTTGATTTGAGAAAAGAAAACAAAACAAACGGAGAGAACCTTTACGTGAGAGGGAGGGTTGACCGGAGAGAATCTTCTAGTCACCATTTTATAAGTAAAGGGAGGTCGAAATCACGAGATAAGAAAGTGAAGTATTTTTACTGTGGCAAGGAAGGTCATATGAAAAATAAGTGTTTTAAGAGAATCAAAGATGAAAAACAACGTAAACAAGGTAAAGGGAGTGATAAAAATGACAAAACCCACGATTTTGAATCAGATGGTAATTCTATGTATTCTGAGGTTTTGTGTGTATCCCCTTCCCCTTCTTCTGTTTCTGATCATTGGATTCTTGATTCTGGCTGCACTTTTATATGACTCCAAACAAGCATTGGTTTTCAGATTTTAAACCCCTTGAACATGGAAAAGTTTTTATGGGTAATAATCATGTTTGTGAAATTAAAGGAATTGGAAATGTTTTTATTAAAATGCATGATGGTGTGACCAGGAAATTGACCGAGGTGAGATATGTGCCCGACCTTCGTCGGAATCTAATCTCCCTTGGTGTTTTTGACTCAAATGGTTTTTCTTACAAATCAGAAAATGGCACAATGAAAGTTTGTAAAGGAGCACTGGTCATGCTCAAAGGTTTTAAAAGGGATGGTCTTTACCATTTAATTGGAAAAACTGTTTGCGAAGCATCTGCATTGGTTTAAAAAACTGTTCCTGAAAAGACTCTGTTGTGGCACCGTCGAATTGGCCACATCAGTGAAAAAGGACTACATTGCCTTCACAAACAAAATCTTTTGGGTGGTGACAAAATCGAATCTTTGGATTTTTGTGACTACTGTGTTCTTGGAAAACAGCATAAAATTAGTTCTTCAGTTGGCACACACAAGTCCACTTATGTCCTTGATTATGTGCATTGTGATTTGTGGGGACCTGAAAAGGTTCCAACTTATGGTGGGAATGTTTATTTCTTATGTGTTGTTGATGATTTTTCTAGGCATGTATGGGTATTTCTTTTAAAATCAAAAGATCAAACTTTTGAAAAATTTTCTGAATGGAAACGCCTTGCCGAAAATCAAATTGGAAATAAACTAAAAACAATTAGGACAGATAATGGTCTTGAGTTTTGTAATAAACGGTTTGCTGATTTATGTGCATTGCATGGCATAATACACCATAGGATCTGTTAGGCACAACCCTCAGCAAAATGGAGTTGCTCGAAAGGATGAACCCAGTACTATAATGGATAAGGTTAGGTGCCTTATGGTGTCTTCGAGGAATCCCAAAACCCTTTTTGGGGAGAAGCTGTAAGTACAGCTGTCTACCTCATTAATAGATCACCCTCAACAGCCATAAACTTCAAAACTCCCTTAGAGTTGTGGTCCGGAGAACCACAAAACCTGTCAAACCTTAGAGTATTTGGATGTGCTGCATTTGCACATCAAAAGGAGGGTAAGTTAGACCCAAGGTCAAGAAAGGGAGTGTTCTTAGGCTACCCTAGTGGGGTATTACAAAGTTTGGCTCAAAGGTGAGCCGGGGGTGAGGGTTATTGTGAGTAGGGATGTGGTCTTCAATGAACTTGATATGCCTTGCCTAAAGGCTAAAACCAATCCTGATAACCCTAGTGACATTCCTGTTGATGGGAATATTCCCGTGGAGGTGGAGGACACCTCCGAACCTACACAACCCCACGATCAACCTGAAACCAGTGAAGTGTCGGATATACCGACCAGTCAGCAGCTGGAAACCAGCACACTTGAATCTGAAAATTCAGATGAGGATGATGAGGATCATCCCGAGGCACAAGCCCAAGCTCTAAGAGACTACCAGCTGTCTAGAGATAGGGTTAGGAGAGAGACGAGAAAACCCGCTAGGTACGGTTACTCCTACATCGTCTCATATGCATGTGCCACTGCATCTTTTATTGAAGAAAAGGAACCTCTGTGTTTTTCTGATGTTTTAAAGAGTCCTAACCGTTCTTTGTGGTTGCATGCTATAGAAGAGGAAATGTCCTCACTTCGTAAAAACAAAACCTGGATTCTTGTTCAAAAACCCTCAAAGCAAAAATTAATTGATTGCAAATAGATTTTTAAAATCAAAGAGCCAGATTCTGCCAACGAACCCCCAAGGTTCAAGGCTAGGCTGGTTGCAAAAGGTTTTTCTCAAGTTGAGGGCATCGATTTTAATGAAATATTTTCTCCCATTGTTAAATATAAAACAATTAGGATAATGCTTGCAATTGTTGCCTTTTATGATCTTGATCTTGAACAACTTGATGTTAAAACTGTATTTTTGCATGGGGAACTTGAAGAGACTATTTACATGCGTCAACCATCAGGTTTTGAGGAAAAGGGTAAGGAGAAGATGGCATGTTTGTTGAAAAAGTCCTTGTACGGACTTAAACAATCACCTAGGCAATGGTATAAATGTTTTGACTCTTTTATGATTAAAGCTGGTTTTGTTAAAAGCAATTATGATAGCTGTTTGTATTTCTGTGGTGATAATGTTGAAACTGCTATTTATCTTTTGCTGTATGTAAATGATATGCTAATTACCCGTAAGCATAGAGATAAGATTATTCACTTGAAATCTTTGCTGAAGTCCGAATTTGATCTGAAGGACTTAGGTTCTGCGTCTAGAATCCTTGGGATGAACATTTGTAGTGATAGAGCTGATAGATCCTTATTCATATCCCAGAAATCCTTCTTGCAGAAAATTGTTTCCAAATTTTCGATGCATTTATGCAAACCAGTTTGTACACCACTTGCGAGCCACTTTCAGCTTTCTGAAAAATCTTGCCCCAAAACAGAAAAAGAAAAGAATGACATGGCCCATATACCTTATAGAATGGCTATAGGATCCGTCATGTATTCTATGATATCCACCCGACCTGATATTGCTTATTCCATAAGCCTTCTTAGCCGATTCATGTCTAATCCGGGTAGGGATCATTGGGCAGCTCTTACGTGGTTGTTGCGTTATATTAATGGGACTATTGATAGGGGTCTTCTTTATCATAATTGGTCTGATAATTTTGAACTGGTTGGATATGTGGATTCTGACTTTGCAGGTGATAAAGATGGTAGGAAATCTACCACTTCTTATTTCTTTACTTTGGCAATGAATTGCATATCGTGGAAATCACAGTTGCAGCCTGTAGTCGCTTTATCGACTACGGAGGCTGAATACATTGCTGCCACTGAGGCAATTAAGGAAGCCATTTGGGTTCAAGGCTTACTATACGAATTGCATATTTTAAATTCTAAAGCTGTGATTTATACTGATAGTCAAAGTTGTCTTCACTTGTGTAAAAATCCTGTTTATCAAGAAAGAACTAAACATAGAGATGTTAAGTATCATTTCATTAGGGAAAAAGTTTCAAGTGGCTTAGTTAATATTGAGAAAATTAGTACTAAAGATAATCCTGCAGACTTTGGTACTAAAATTGTGACAACTGATAAATTCTCTTTGTGCAGGGATCTTCTTCACATTGATGAAGGTTGACTCTTTTTTGAGTCGGTTGTGGCTGGAATTTTACGGAAAAATGTGTTCAAGGTGGAGGTTGTTGGTCATGTGGGCCTTATTTGCTCACATTTTTCATTTTTATTTTCAGCCCAATACTCCCTATGATGATATGGACTGGGTTCACTAAAGATATGGGCTGAATTTTATTGGGCCAAGATGTCGGGCCGGGCCGGGCCAACCCGGCCCGCCCATGGTGACTTAAGGTTTCCCTATATATATGTTCTATTTTTGGGAGCTGCCTCAATTTAGAAAGGCAGCCCCCATTCCCTCTTCTTCACAGAATATTTCACTTCCCATCTTCAGCCTTTTTCTTCCTCCTCCTCACTGCCTTACCGCCGCTGCACCTCCTCCATGATCTCTTCGTCGCCGACGCAGCGAGTCGGCACCACTACCTGACTGCCGTCGGGCGACCGTGATGGGAAGAGAGAGAGAGAGAGTGAGCTGTGAGAGAGAGAGAGAAGAGAGAGAGAGAGATAGTGAGGGAGAGACCCATTTCCTCCGGTGAATCTCAGTCCGGCTGAGGGACCGTCGCTGGCTGCTCCTCACCTCGAGCTCGCCGCAGCTCCCGTAGTTCATCCTCAGCTCGCCAGTGGCCCCCGCTGCTGCTGCCGGATCAACCTTCGGCTTAAGGTAAGTGTTTCTTCTTTGGTCTTTTCTTGTTTTCTTGCTAACTACCTTCTGCAGGACCGGCGATCTACAGCCGCCGTTGCCGGAGAAGAAGAAGAAGAAAGGTGTTTTCTTTCTGAAGAAGAAAACAGGGACCAGATTTGGGAATAAGAAGAAAATGGAGGACTATTCTGTAAATCTGTAATAGTTTAGGGACCTTTCTGCAATTTCTGATTTTTGAGGGCTGTAATAGTAAATAGGAAAGTTGTGTGTAATAGTAAATAGGTTTGTGGATCTAACAATCCACACAACAATGTGATTATTGGGTCTTCTCTTTCTCAAGTTAGATCCTGCTGTAACAATTTTTCTGGAGGGAGACTGAGCATCTTTAACCTCTGATATACTGGATTTATCTAATTCTGGATTCCTTTTCTGCTGAGTGAGGGTCAGATTTATAACCCCAGTGCACGCAATAAACATAATCCATATAATATTGGTTTGTTGCACCAATACAGCAAAACCTTCAAGCTGAACATCAATAAGTACAAAAATCAGTGCTTTTGTCCCCAAGAAAATGGATTTCTTTTTTCTGAGCGTATAAGAGTTACTAGCAACAGAACCAAAGTAGAGGTGATCAACCGTGGACAAAAACAAGAAGCCAAAGCTAGTCCATTTACCAACGCACTAGTCCAGTATTTCTCTTTCAAGCTCAGAAGATATGCGGCAAGAACAGCCGTTAATGATAGAGCATGAGTATGGTAAAGGTAAGTGAAGAACCAGTGAAGGGGATAGAGGGTAAGTACAACTGTATAAAGAGTTGCTCTTTTGTGCCCAAGAGCTGGCCTCAAATGGGCAATTAACTCGTATATCAAAATGCTGCAAAGAATAGGCAGTACCCCATTGTTGTAACGAAGGATTGAAGTGGTGCAAGTCTCAGAAAATGACAGGGCTGCATTCATAAATATGATTCCTGGAAACAAACAAGCAACATGGGCAAGTGAAACAAAGTACCTGCAAAGGTATTAGATTGTAAACATTAACTTCTATTAATAAAAATGAACTGCCATAAGCTCAAACTTGTTCCTTAGTTTATTCACTTTCCTTCATAAGACTAAGAAGTGCTTGCTCAGTTTGATAAATAATGAATAACTGCCTCCATGCCTCATTAACCATGGTATAAAATAAACACAAATGAGGTCTTAACAATAACAAACATTCGTCTTTCCGAGTGGAATACTGTTACTAACATTTAACTGAAGTTAGCCAGTGAAACCATAGTTGAAGAATAATTGAATTTGTAACACTAAATTAACAGAAAAATTAGCACAACTAAGCTGATAAATCCCCAAACCTAATCAGATAAGAAACCAATCTTGGGATGCATAAAAAGTTTGTCAATTATCTATAATTTCCAACAATTCCAGATAAATTATCACTCTAGTCTTGACAACCCAGAACCAGAAAGAGCAGATGAAACAAATACTCACAAGCCAGGAGGGGTGGTGATCATGGGATCCCAACTTCTGAAATTGCCTTTGCAGTACCGTTGGGTTTGTGGCACATGGAATATCTCATCCTGCAGCCATCAACATACAGCATTCTAACCATCAGCTTATCTTAACAAGCACAATTCATAGAATCCCACATACAAATAGGACTTGTGAAAGGATCTTGTGTTACCATGTATGGGTCAGGAACAATGTGATTCACAAGAATGGAGATGGGAATAACCCAAGAGCTGACGATCAACGCCACTGCCACTCTGCCCATATCTCTCGTCTTTAAAATGAATTGAATAAAGATATGCAAATAAACAGAGTCCGTGCTTGCATGACTGATTTTTATACGAACTTTGATTGGGATGAAAATGATTGATTTTTGATCATGGATTTCAAGAATTCTTGCAAGAAGCCATTGGAGGACCTGATACATACAGTTCTTATCTTGCTATTTGCAGAACCGGAGATTGTAGGGGTAGCAATTTCAAGGTTTTACCTTAACGTTCGCGTTGACAGCTGCTGAACCATACGTCATGTGCGTCTCCGACCTTAGAACGCATTGAGGTTTAAAAATGGAACGCATTAAACAATGCGAGAGAAACCCACAACCATTTAAAAAATATCACATGTTTTTTTCTTTAATTTTTTTTATTTTAAAAGAACCTCCGAAATGTTTTTCATTTTTATTTTATTTTTAAGGAACCTCACAAATGTTTGATCAATAATACTACAAATGTTGGTATAAAAAATACTGCAAATGTTAGAATTATTTTTTCTTTTAATGGACGAATTGATTGATAGCTCAATCAATAAACTTTTTAATCAAGAAAAAGGACCTCAAAATTCTTTAAGAAAAGAAAAACTTGGACCTTCAGCAGCATTCATTTTTTTTAGATAAAATTATGGATCGAAATCGTGGATTTTATTTCATCATGACAAATATAATATTAAATATTGCTAAAGAAATTTTATAAAAATTATGATCTTGTTTTTGTGAAAAGAAATAAATGTATATTTAATCTTAAGTATTTTGTTTAGTCCCTTTCAAATATATATATATATATATATTTTTTTTTGATTAATCTATTTGTTAATTTGGCATAACTTTAGAAGAAACAAGCATTTTAAAACTGGAATAGAATACAACAAGCATAAAAATGTATTGAAATAATGAAACAAATAATTGGTTACATTTCTCGATTATGGAAAAAGAAATACGAATTTGAATCAAAGAATGGGACAGATTATTACATAAAACTGTCACCTAAGAATAAACACACATTAAACTGCAAAAATGGGGAACAATGAAAATAGACAAAAGACAAGAGATGATGATGATGATGAACCAAAGCCACATTTTTTCTTCCAAAATTACAAATTTGAAGAAACTAAAGATCCCCCACACCACACCACACCCTATCTTTGCTTTATTGCTTTAGAAGCATTTCCTGTGCACAATTGAAGGCCCAGATTCATCATATTCCTGCTTCGCAATCCACATCTATATATACCCCAAATAAACAAATCCACTTAGTGTTAGTCCCATCATAATTCATATATGATAATGAAATAAAATTGAATCCAAATATATTTGAAAAATATGTCCTAATTTGTACCTGTTGGAAGGTGCTGAGGGATGCCAAAATGGAGCCTCCAATCCAGACACTGTACTTCCTCTCAGGCGGAGCCACCACCTTGATCTTCATGCTACTAGGAGCCAGCGCGGTGATTTCCTTGCTCATTCTATCGGCAATTCCAGAAAACATGGTGGATCCACCACTGAGTACAATGTTTCCGTACAGATCCTTCCTAATATCCACGTCACACTTCATAATGGAATTGTAGGATGTCTCGTGAATTCCGGCAGCTTCCATTCCGATCAGAGAAGGCTGGAAGAGGACTTCAGGACATCGGAATCGCTCAGATCCGATGGTAATCACCTGTCCATCAGGTAATTCGTAGCTCTTCTCGACACCGGAGCTAGTTTTTGCAATTTCAAGTTCCTGTTCAAAATCTAGGGCAATGTATGCCAATTTCTCCTTCACATCCCTCACAATTTCCTTCTCAGCAGTGGTAGTGAAATTGTACCCGCGTTCAGTCAGGATCTTCACCAAATACTCAGTGAGATCACGACCGGCGAGGTCAAGACGCAGAATAGCATGCGGGAGCGCATAACCTTCATAGATTGGGACTGTGTGACTGACACCATCACCAGAGTCCAAAACGATACCTGCAAATCAATCGGCAGCCTTGTGTTATTGTTCGAGGATCCCATCCAGATGAATTCAATAACTCTCTAATACCAAATAAAAAAAAAAAATTTTCAAAACTCTATAGAAATAAATTCATACCAGTCGTACGGCCACTGGCATAAAGAGAAAGAACGGCCTGAATGGCAACATACATAGCAGGAGCATTGAAAGTTTCAAACATAATCTGAGTCATCTTCTCACGATTAGCCTTAGGATTGAGGGGTGCTTCAGTGAGGAGAACTGGATGTTCCTCAGGAGCAACACGAAGCTCATTGTAGAAAGTGTGATGCCAAATCTTTTCCATATCATCCCAATTGCTTACAATACCATGTTCAATTGGATACTTGAGAGACAAAATACCTCTCTTGGACTGCGCCTCATCCCCAACATATGCATCTTTTTGTCCCATTCCGACCATCACACCAGTGTGACGTGGACGACCGATAATGCTGGGAAATACAGCCCTCGGAGCATCATCTCCGGCAAAACCAGCCTGCCACAGATAGTGAATAAATATTTCTCTTTTTCCTACTCAATTTTATTTTTACTATTTTTCATGTCATTCTATTATCTCATATTTCATTCATTCATAGGTGGAGATGTAAATAAAAAGTGCTCTCTCTTTTCTCAACAGATTTCTTGATTCAAATTACATCCCTTTTCTAGTGGACTCTTTCTAATTCGAATCACAACTTTTTATGGATTATTAAGAAAAAGGTTAACGTATAAGGAAGTACTCGGGATACAGGTTCTTTACCTTGACCATGCCTGTTCCATTGTCACAGACCAGTGGTTGGATATCTTCACCTTCTGCCATATAGTTTTACCTGTCAAAGTTCAATTCATATATGATCAAGATAACACAATAACAAGTATACAATTAAAATTTCCCTTTATTTTTTTTTTCACAAATGAATCTGGAAAGTTGATGAGATACCGCTTTTGTGCCTAATTAGAAGATTCAGAGAGAGAAAGAATGAGTGATCAATTATGGGAATTAAGCTTCTCAATGGCTTCTTATTGTATGAGAATGAAGAAAATAATGGGTTGTAAATGAATGAGATGTGCATTAAACTCGGTCTTGATTCTACTTTCTCGCCTAATCTTTGGGTATTTCTAATTCCACCTGTGCGGCTGCTTCTCCTTTATTATAATTTTCTATTCATTTTTTCTTTTCTTTCTCTCCTTTATTATAATTTTTATTCATTTTTTTCTTTTCTTTTTCTAAATGTATATTTTCATTATGATGGTAATAGTGGCTCAAATTGTTGTGAATTATATGCCATTCAAGTGCGGATATTTCATAAAATGTTTGTGTTTTGTTTTTTTTATTCCATTCTTCATATAACAAAATTTTTTACCCAATATCTCTGGAATTTTCTTTTTTCTTATGTATATTGATTTGACTTTTGACTGATTCATGTGTGTATGAAGTTACCAATTGATTATCTATAAAAAATATTTGGTTGTCAATTTTTTTGGCGTTTTATTTTTTAAATTTCAAATATTATATATATATACACTCGTGTCATAAGAACCAATTAAGAAGTAGAATTATCATTGGGAGGTTTCAAGTTCTAATCTCCCCCACAGGACCACAATAAATCTCAACATTTAAATTTCAAGAATTCTTGGGTCTAGTCGGTTGGACTTCGCTAGTTAGCTGCGCTAATTCGATCCTTTGATTAGTTTTTCAAAAAAAAAATTTGAAAAATAAATTATGTAATGATAATTTTTTTCAATTAATAACTTTTTTTTTTTATCAATAAAAAGTTACCAACCATATCGTATGGTATGGAGACCGATTGAATCGCAGTCTATAAATTCCTTTTTTTAGTGATGATTTCTTTCCTTTTTTAATGTTGTGCTACAAAAACTTTGATAGTTATTTGAGCTTTGGAGGAAATTTGAGCAAATAAGTTCAATGTTCCTCTGCAAGTATATCATAGAAATGCTTGAGAAGATTTTAGACAATTAACTTTTTATTCTTTAATTTAAGTAATATTTATTTTTAGATATTGCAACAATTTCGGCCTTTTTAAGGATGTTTATAAATATCACTAAAAGACCTTTAATTAAGGATGTTTACTACTTTGAAGTGTTTAATATAAACGTCGTCTGTGTCAATGCCTCAATAAGTAATAGGCATTTACAAACGCTATTAAAGAATTGCCCTGAAAGTGAACCTTTCAAGATGTTTAATAACTGTTTTATAATAAAATTGTAAAGTATATGTAAATACCCTTAAATCATCATTAGTTTAGTAATCCAAATGGTTTTTTCTGACATCTATATACCCTTAAATCTAATTTATTAAATATTTCTCAATACTTTTTCAAAACAATCTAGAGGCATCTCAGAATGCAATATTTTTGATGTGGAAATCCAGTCTTAAATTATGAAATAAAATATTAATATATATCACTACTATAACTCAAATGAACAATTATTCCATTAGAAAAGAACCTATTCTAAGTTACCAAAGTTAATCCAAATTAGTACTACTACACGATTAGTTTTAAGAATGATTGTTTTACAGCAAAACTACATAAGCAGACCCTAAGTACTTGTAGCCTTGTCGAAAATGTTGACGGAATTGGACTTGAACGCCTTCTTCTTGAAGGGATAAGCCTCCATTCCTTGCAAAAAAGAACCAAATAAGAACACAATATTTGTTTTTGTGAGAAATGGAAACAGTCAGAATGATTCAGCAATAACAAATAGAACATCATTAAGAAATTGCCACGCACAAAGCTCTAAATAATTAGAACATTAGTTGTACAAGCAACAATAAGAGGAAAATGAATGCTGCAAGATTTCTTTTACTAGTTTTCTACCTTAACCCAGACACAATTTAAAAAGAAAAACCCAGGAACACATTTCTGAAACAGGCCAATTATATTCTAAAAACTAATCATCTATAAACTATATGCATATTAAGGAAGGAGGCTTGAGCAAAACCCCCCAAGTAATTGATCAATATTCAATATCAAGTAAATGAATCAGATTCAAAACTAGTCTAAGTGACTTAGAAATTTATTAATCTAAGTGTCTGTACAACACATTGCAGGAAGTTTCTAGTAGCTTTTCTTATACTTTATAAATGAAGGCTTTTTTCTCTGTGTCTATACATACTTCCTTCCTGCAAATGATAATCATATTCTGAAAATCATTCTAAATATTTACTTTAGTCAAGATATCATCGATACACAACCTTAATATTTGAAAAGGTGAAGGAAATAAATATTAACTAACATAACTTAGAAGCCATGATACAGTTCATTTATTCTCATCACAAAAACAGATGCCTGCAATAATACAAATTGAAGAGTATATATTATCATCAAAATTAAACATATGCAAAAGCAAAAAGAATTGAAGCTATGTATTAACTTAGAAGCTGACATAGAAGGGAGTTTAAGGTACTTGAATTTAAGATATGAATTGCAGTCACTTCTTGTATCAAAAACCAATTCCTTGCCGAGAATTTCTAGAACATGAATGTGCCAAAATCGATTAGTTTCAAGTATTCGATCTACTAAAACTTCTTGAACAATTAGGAACATGTAACTACTTTCACATCTAGAATCAGATCACCAACTTATCCAGGCAATAAATTTCCCTTTCCATTTCATAAGGAAAACACTGATAAAAGATATTCACTTAACAAGGAGAGGGTTACAAAAAGTATCGTTCTGGTTCACCTAGTTAAAATGCAATTTCAAACTGAATAGATTTAGAGCTCAAATTACAAAGATTATGTAATTGGAAGAACATTAAAACTTGATTTCATTGCCAGGTAGGCCATCTGAGCAACTGTTCCTCTAACCAAAGATAATTCTTTCAAATCAACCATGCCAGAACTACATAATATCAGGTAAATTAATCAGTAAAGAAATCGAAGATGTTAAAGATTACATAATCAATCAATGATTGCAGAATCAATCCTCTCCATGATATCCGGATGTAATTAATCAATCTCTTATTTTTAGCTAATCTTTTTATGGAAGTGAAAATAGCTATTTATGGTAGATAGGGGCCATTTTAGCACTCATTTTCCAGCATATGTTGTTGTATATATTCTCTCCATTGTAATGAAGAAACCGTGAATATTACACCACTTTTACATGCTATCAGAACAATTTTTCTGAGCCTAACAAGAAACCATCCCCTCTTCTCTCTAAGTTGAATTAACACCTGGCAGACAAAACTCAAAATTCAGCCAAGCCTGAAACTAGCAAATTTGATAATCCGAATAATCTTTTTTATCTTCACTATTCTGTTCAACGCGGTCTCGTGCTCGTCACCCAACCACTAAATGGAGAAAACTACAATACCTGGAGCCATGCCATGTTGATGGCTCTCAGCATCAAGAATAAAGAAGGTTTTGTTAACGACACTGTCAAGGAACCACCACAGACGTCCAGCATAGAACTCCAACAATGGAGGTGCTGCAACAATCTTGTCAAGGCATGGTTGTTTAATTCAATTGCAAAAGGCATTGGAGCAAGCACAATATACAACGAAAGTGCCCATGAAATCTGGCTCGACTTGAAGGAGCATTTTTCCCGCACCAACAGTGTTCTCATTTTCCATGTCGAAGAAGCCATCCACGATTGCAAACAAGGCGATATGACAATTGGAGCTTATTACACCAAGCTCAAAGGCCTATGGGATGAACATGACACCTTCCATAACATTCCCAAATGCACATGTGGTACTATGAAGGAAGTGATACAGTTTCAACAAAGCCAGAGAACCATGAAATTCCTCATGGGGCTTAATGAAATGTACACTGGTATAAGAGGGCAGATTTTACTCATGGATCCTCTTCCAATGTCAGCAAGACACATTCTCTCATACTCTAAGAGAAAAAGCAACGCGGAATGAACAATGGAAGTGTGTCACAGTCGGAAGCTTCGGCTTTTGCCGTGAAGAATAACAGGTGGAAACCAGAGAGGCTTTTTACACCTAAAAATCTTCATCTGAAGTGCGGAAAATGTGACAAAATTGGGCATACCTCGGATACATGCCGAGCACATCTCAAATACGATTATTGTGGATGGCAGGGCCACACCATTGATGTCTGCAGAAAATTGCAAAGGGCCAATCCAGCGGGCAACAAATCTGAATGGAAAAATTTCACTTCCAAAGCCAACCATGTGGATGCCGACAAATCAAAGAGTTTTGCACCATTCACTCTTACAGCCGAACAATATCAAAGTCTCATGTCACTACTTGTGGAAAACAAATCTAATTCAATAGCTAATCATGTCGGCAGTACATCAGCCATGAGTGATACCTCAGGTAAAACATTTGTGCCTCTGTTTTTGACAAAGAAACATGCTGGATTCTTGACACAGGAGCCACGGATCACATGGTATACTCAGCCAACCTACTGACTACAAAATCCAGTGTCACCAATTGAAAAGTTCACTTGCCCAACGGAGCTACTGCAACTGTCACCCATATAGGCAGTATCCGTTTTGCTGACTTCGTTCTACAAAATGTTCTGTATGTTCTTTCTTTTAAATTAAATTTGATTTCCATTCGCAAACTTGTGCTTGATTCACAATGCTTTGCCATTTTTGATGACCACACTTGTGTGCTATAGGACCAACGATCGGGGAAGATGATTGGGATGGGAACTGAGAGAAGAAGACTCTACTACCTTGATACTCCACAAAAGAGCAAGTGTAATGTTGCCTCATCACCAGCCCCACGTCTTTCAAATCTCTGGCATCAACGTCTAGGCCACCCATAAAATAAAGTTTCCAGTTTGTTGCCCTTCTCAATTACAAACATGAAATTTTGCACTGTTTCTGATTGTTTAATTCGCCCATTAGCTAAGCAAACTCGTTCATCTTTTCAACTAAGTACCATTCGCTCTACAACCCCTTTTGAATTAATTCATGTTGATATTTGGGGAGGATACCATGTTTCTTCAATCACAGGAGCACAGTATTTTCTTACAAATTGTTGATGATTATACTTGATGCACATAGACTTATTTGATGAACCACAAATCAGATACACATTCAAATATCGTCAAATTTATCAATCTTGTTGAAACACAATTCAATTTGAAGGTCAAAATTATTCGCAGTGATAATGGCCCTGAATTCACATTGAGAAATTTTTATCGTGACAAAGGGATCATTCACCAATCCATTTGTGTCTCCACTACGCAACAAAATGGAGTGGCCGAAAGAAAATATCATCTACTCAATATAGCCCGAGCCTTAGTATTTCAAGCTAATTTACCCAAACAATTTTGGGGAGATGCAATCCTGAATGCCACATACCTCATTAACCGAACACTAACACCCTTTCTCCAAAGAGAAACCCCTTTCGAAATGCTCTTCCAAAAACAACCTGCATATGATCATTTGCGCGTGTTCGGTTGTCTTTGTTTTACTTCAACATATCATTAGAGACCAACCAAGTTTGATCCCAGAGCCGTTCGATGTCTTTTCTTGGGCTATCCGTATGCTCAAAAGGGTTATGGAATCTACGATCTTTCAACTGGCAAAGTGTTTGTGTCACGAGATATCATTTTTCATGAACACATTTTTCCTCTCTCTTCTCTCACTACCAATAAAGGTTCAATCCCACACTTCCCCATGCACACTGACATGCCTTCATTTGATGAGTCACCTCAGGAAGACATTTCCTCTTCTCCAAATACCGAAGTCCCTTCTCAAGAAACCCCTTCACCTGCAACTCTGTCCTCTGAACAACCTAAGCCTATTCCAATTTCATCACCACGACCAATGAGAGCAACAATAGTACCCAGCTATTTGCGTGAGTATAATGTTGGTATTTCTCTTCCCTCACGACACACCCCAACTTCGAACTCCGTGTTGGCCAAAATCACAGGTACTTCTTATCCCTTAACTAATGTCTTGTCATATGATAGATTGTCACCTACACATCGTGCTTTCACTACTACTCTTTCAACTAAAAAGGAGCCAAGCACTTTTGCCGAAGCTGCTCATGATCCAAAGTGGCATGTTGCCATACAAGATGAACTTAACGCACTCAAAGCCAATGGCAAATGTTCCCTTGTACCATTACTGCTAGGCAAAAGGCCGATTGGATACAAATGGTTATACAAAATCAAACTTCGTGCAGATGGGACAGTTGAACGCTAAAAGGCCAGATTAGTGGCTAAAAGATACAATCAAGTCGAAAGGCTTGATTACCAGGAAACCTTTGGCCCAGTAGCAAAGCTTGTAATAGTTCGCCTCCTCTTTGCGTTAGCTTCCACTAAGCAATGGCATCTGCATCAATTCGATGTCAATAATACTTTCTTACATGGGTATCTTGATGAAGATGTATATATGTCTCTACCTCTTGGTCTCGAACGAAAGGGGAAGACCCGAATTTGTAAGCTTCACAAATCATTATATGTCTCAAACAAGCCTCACGTTAATGGTTCATCAAGCTCTCCACTGCTCTAAAGCAAGCCAATTTTATGCAATCAAAGGCAGACTATTCCTTGTTCATCCGATCCCAGAATGGTAAATTCATCGCCCTTCTTATATTCGTAGATGATATCATCATTGCAGGATACGACTTGCAAGAAATCGAAGATGTCAAAGTATTCTTGAGGAACCAATTCAATTGAAGGACCTTGGACAATTGAAATATTTCCTTGGTATTGAAGTTGTGCGATCCAAGAAGGGTATTGTGCTTTCACAACGAAAGTATGCTCTTGAAATCCTTGAGGATGTTGGATACCTCGGTGTAAAACCAACTTATTCCCCTATGGAACAAAACTTATCCTTTAGCAAATAGGAGAATATGTTAGTGATCCATCATCATACAGAAGACTAGTTGGGAGATTAATCTACTTGACTATCACACGTCCTGACTTGGCATATGCAGTTCATATTCTAAGCCAATTTATGGACAAGCCATGAGTGCCATACTTAGAAGCAGCTCATCGTGTCTTGCGTTATGTAAAACAAACAACAGGACAAGGAATTTTTCTTTCTGCAGAAAGCTCAATCCAACTAAATGCTTTTTGTGATGCGGATTGGGCTAGGTGTCGTGACACTTGAAGATCAGTCACTAAGTATTGCATCTTCCTTGGAAGTTCATTAATTTTTTGGAAAACCAAGAAGCAGACCACAATATCGCGTTCCAGTGCAGAAGCAGAATATCGATCCATGGCCACTACTTGCTGCGAAGTTACTTGGCTAAGAGCAATTTGGCAGGATTTGGGGATCATGCATTTACAACCTGTCAATCTATTTTGTGATAACCAAGCAGCCCTTCACATCGCCTCAAACCCAGTTTACCATGAGCGAACAAAGCACATAGAGATTGATTGTCATCTCATACGGGAAAAAGTTCAAGAAGGAATGATAAAGTTGACTCACTTGTCTACTTTAGAGCAACCAACGGATGTTTTCACAAAACCACTAAATTCTTCTCAATTCTCAAAACTACTCAGCAAGTTAGAAATTATTAACATACATTTCAAACTTGAAGGGGAGTGTTAAAGATTACATAATCAATCAAGGATTACAGAATCAAAAGATTGCAGAATCAATCAACGATTGCAGAATCAATCCTCTCCATGATATCCATATGTGATTAATCAATCTCTTATTTTTAGCTAATCTTTTTATGGAAGTGTAAATAGCCATTTATGGTAGATAGGCACCATTTTAGCACTCATTTTCCAGCATATATTGTTGTATATATTCTCTCCAGTGTAATGAAGAAACCGTGAATATTACACCACTTTTACAGAAGATACATGCAATAAAGAACGAGAAGCTTATAAATGATTCTGGCCTAATTGAATATCTACACCACATAAAACTTTCTGGCCGAATATGAACATGGCGAATTTTGAGTAAATCACAAACATAAACTGAAAAATACAAGAATAATGCCTGATGCAAAATGAATAGGGCTAAGTTGGATAGTATTGATGCTTCCATTTGGGATCTAACATTAAAACAAGCTAAAGTAATGTTTATGATGTCAAATAGATACTTTCAATAAGTTTCTCTATTAATAAAACAAATCCTATAAATAGATAGAACCCCAGTTTAATGAAGTCATATATAATGATTCCAGGGTTTCTCTAATGCTTAATATTATGTTAAGACTATGAAGTCATTTATAGATAAGAGGATGACATTACACAATCAAATCAAAATTTTTGCTTAGCTTCTCTTTTAGACATTTTTTAGGTTCAAAATGATTGTAGAAATTCTCAAAGTTAGACATTATCTCTTTGAATTTTCTGTTACATTTATCGAAGTTAGAGAACAAACACTGTCAGTGACCATTGCAGCCAATTTACAAACAATCATGCCATATAGATTTATGAAATTGTTTTAGATTAGATACCTGCGAATTCGAAACACTATATTACAACATGTAAGAAGTTAAAGATGTAATGTTGAAAGTCTTTAATGGGAAAAACAATCAATTTTTTCTGTCTTATTATGGTAAAATAATTATATTATATACTTGTTACGAATTCTCTTGTCTACCTATTAATTATGGAAATAAATTACAGCTAGGAAACTAAATCAATGTACAATTAGGAAACTAAATCAATTTACAGTGATATAAGTATACAAGTTTAGGATTTATAAGAATATGAAAACTTCTATAACATAATCCGCAATACTCCTCCTCAAGTTAGAGCATGAGGTCTGAAATGCCCAACTTGCAATCTAAACGATGAAAATGAGTAGGATGAAGATCTTTAGTGAGAATATTAGCAGACTAAAACTCGTTGCATAAATAGGAAGGAGAAATAAAACTAGTCTGGAAAGCATCTCGGACAAATGGAAATCAACCTCAATATGCTTAGTGCGTTCATGAAAAATTGGATTAGCAGCGATGTGAAGAGTAACCTGATTATCACAATGTAACGTAATAGGACGAGTAAAAGGAACGTGAAGGTCACGAACCAAGCCCGTTAACCGCTTTAATTGACATAAATTCATAGCCCCATGGAGCGATATTCAACTTCAGCAGAAGAACGGGAAACAGTATGTTGTTTCTTCATCTTCCAAGAAATAGGAGAACCACCTAGGGAAATAAACTAGCCAGTGACAGAGCATCGAGTAATCGGGCAGGTGGCCTAATCAGAATCACAATAGGCATTCGACAAAAGAGGAGAAGTAGATTGAAGAAGGATACCACGACCAGGAGTACCTTTAAGATATCGAACCGCCCGGAGAGCAGCATCCTAGTGGGCAAGAGAGGGGCTTACATAAATTGGGCGAGGGTATGAACAACATAAACGAGCTCAAGACGAGTAAGAGTAAGATATATCAACTTCCCGATAAGTCAGCGATAGTGATCTGGTTTATCAAAAAAAGGACCGAAAGCCTTGGCCAACTGATGATTTAGTTTAATAGGGGTAGAGGCCGGTTTGGCCCCGAGCAAGCCGGTCTCAGCAAGAATCTCTAAAGTGTACTTGCTTGGCACAAAAATAAACTCGAAAGGTTTCTTGCAATTTCAATACCCAAAAAATATTTTAGGGGACCCACGTTCTTTATGTGAAAGCACGCATGCAAGGAATATTTGAATTTGTGAATAGAGGATAGAGAATTTCCAATAATTAGTAAATCGTCCACATAAATAAGAACACACAGAAAAGCATTATTCCAAGAATATGTAAAAAATAGGACTGGGAAAACCACAATTATGAAGAGCGCAGTAACCTTGGAGAACCAACACCGAGGGGCCTGGCGAATGTTGTATAAAGATTTATTGAGAAGACAAACCTGGGCGCGAAAGGAAGGACGAAAGCCAGGCGGAGGATGTATATAAACTCCTTCCTTTAGATCTCCATGAAGAAAGGCATTATGGACATCCATCTGATGTATGGGCAAGTTTCGAGTGACAGCAATGGGAAGTAAGGTGAAAAGAGTGACCATTTTAGCAACTGGAACAAAAGCGTCCGTAAAATCAATGCCTTCATTTTGTGTATTACCCAAAATCACTAAGCGAGATTTATACCATTCAACTATGCCGTCTGCTTTATATTTGATTCAGAAAACCCATTCACTTCCAAAAGCACATTTTCCAGGAGGTAAGGACATTAAGGTCTATGTGGCATTCTTTTCTAGGACATTAATTTCTTGTTGCATTGCAGTGTGGCATTTAGGATTAGAAACAACCTCAGAGTAATGGGGTAGGTTCGGAATTTGTGACAACAAATGCTAGAATATGCCGGTGTGAGGAGGAAAATTTATCATAATCCACAAAGTGTGTAATAGGATAAAGGGACTTACTTGAGAGGTCCAAGGAGAGAAAGGAAGCAGAAGAGGAATAGGATATAGAAGACTTCCATATGACATTACAGTTAAAATCTCGGAGTCGTGCAGGAATGGTCTTAATACGAGTACTTTTTCTTCTGCCAATGTGATCAATGAGCTAGACCTCCATGGAAAGAGGGGCTGGAGTAGCTGTTGGGCCTGTATCCGGATGGTCAGAAAAAGGTGGCATTACTGGGCTAGGTGAGGGGTCGTTGTCAGTCTATAATGGCATTGGGCTGGGAGATGGGTTGTTGTTTGATGCGGAATGATCTTCAAGAGCATAAAATTTCATCCAAGAAGTGAGGGAGAGAACAAACAAAACAAGTGTAAAAAGTAGAAGAGAAAGTGCCTTTGAAAGGACTTGAAAATGTTAAACTTCTAGCAACCTTGGATATATTAAATCCAAGACCTCAAGAAGGTTTAAACAAAACCTTTTCCTCAAAGTTCAAGAAACCTAAGGTATTTTAAACCTTAGACGTCAATGAAACAAGAAGAAGACCTCAAGACTAGTTTTTTACAAGAGTGTAGTAACTAGTATGAAGAAATTTTTTTATGATCAACCTTGAAGCTCTTGGAACTTTCAACAAGTCTTCAAAGTAATTTTTCTTTCAAGGAAGTTCACCCTTGAAGAATATAGAAAAACTAAGCTAAGAACTAAGAATACTAAGAGAAGAACCTTTGTCTTGAAAAAAATTATTGATTAGTTTCTTTAAAATGGAAGACTACATATTTATAGAGACTTGAGGGAGAAAATAGAAAATTTTCCCTCTCATAATTTCAGCCCAAAGGATAGATATAACATATAAATACACTTGATAAGACAATAGAGGTGTTTTAATTGCATTTGGACTATTCTAGAGCACTAGTGAACATATTGCCAAAAATAGGAGGCAATTTTTCAGCTTGGGCAAAAGGGCTTCCAACCATCTACCAAGGTGAATTTTCAATTTCTAACTTAATCAAAAATTTAGGATATTGCCCCATAAAGTTTTGGACATCAAAATTTAAGCCCCATAAAGTCTTGGACATCAAAATTTAAGCCTTGAAACTTCTCTTGCTCAATTTGATCCTTGTGACTCTTTAGTTGTTTTGCCTAGGCTCTTGTCACAACTCCTTGATGTTCTTGCATGTCTAACCGGTTCACATCACTGTTGGGCAGTTCGTCAATGCTAGGTCATGCGGCGTTGGAAGCGCTAGGTTAGGAGGCGCTGGGCCGCAGGAGTTGGAGGAAAAAGGCCCAGGTAAAATAGCTGGAGCACTGGATGCTGCTTGTGGACACGGTAAGGTGGGCCATGAGAGTGAGAAAGACTAGCTGCTACAGAAGCCCAGTGACTGGAGAGAGAATATTGGCTGGAGGGCTGGCCAATGAAAACATTCACTCCCCCCATCTCAATGGCCCAAAATTTGTTTTCCAAAATTTTAAGTCTGTGCAAAATCTGTAATGTCTGGCAGAGCGTCCGAATTTTCTTTATATGGAAACTTGGTCTCATCAAAGATCACGTCTCTGGACAAAATAAATTTCTTATTATGTAAGTCGTAAAAACACTAACTTTTCTTATTAAAGGGATATCCAAGAAAAACACAAATTCGACTGCAGGCACGGAATTTATCTTTTGGTAGTTCATGATCATAGACATAAGCTAAACACTCAAAGCTTTTAATGTGATAATATGATGGCTTTGTTCCATATAGCAACTCATAAGACGTTTTTCCATGTAATATTGATGAGAGGGTGCGATTGATAAGATATCCTGCCGTTAAAGCGCATTCCCCTCAAAACTTCTCAGGCAAGTTAGCTTGAAAACGCAATGCACAAGCGACGTTCAGGATATGGCGATGGTTGCGTTCAATCCGACAATGTTATTGAGGGGTGGTGGCAATAATGGTTTGATGTATCATTCCATGTGCGGAAAAATGTGATTTCAGACAAACAAATTCCGTTCTGTTATCACTCTAAACCACTTTGACTGTGTTGTGAAATTGAGTTTTGACCATGACAAAGTAGTCTTTCAAAACCGATACTACTTCATTTTTCTCAGAAAGCAAGCACATCCAAACTGCCCAAGGATAATCATCTAGTATAGTAAGAAAATAGGAAGCGCCTATAGTGGATATAGTTTTGTAAGAACCCCATAAATCACAATGAATTAAATAAAAAATCTCAGATGCTTTATTTATACTTAAAGAAAAACAATCACGAGTTTACTTGGCACGCAAATAAATATTGTAAGGAGCAGTTCTAGCTCTAGAGTTCTTAGAAAGTCTCAAAAAATTGTTCACCACAAAATCTGAAGGATGGCCCAACTGAACATGCCATAATATACTTGAATAAAAAATGACACTAGAAAAAGCATACAAGGACGATAATTGTAAAGTTTTGAAGAAGAAAATTCTATTCCTCTGCTCACCCACTCCAATCGGCCTTATAAAGGTATGGTCCTATATAACAGAAAAAGCATCAGAGAAAGTAATAAAACATTTAGAGTCTCGTGCCAATTAAGCCAAAGAAATTAAATTGCACTTACTTAGGAGTAAAAAACACACTAAGGAGTTTGAGTCTAGAATTTAAAGGAACCGTTCCTTCTTGTCGAGCAATCGCCTTAGTACCATTAGGTAGACCAACAGTATATGAATGGATATGGTTTAAATTTCTCAAAAAATCTTTCCAACCAGTCATATGATGAGAATAACCAGAGTCCAAAATTCACAAATTTTCCATACCAGATAATTTATCAGGTTGATCGGAGTTTGAGTTATTTAAGATGGTCAATAGATTCGACCATTGTTCTTGACTCAAGGTTGGAAAAGCTGTCATGTGTTTGGTGCTGTTGTTCTCTGCCGGAACTACACCTCCGCGTTGAACCGAAGCAGTGTGAGCCTAATCTTCTTCATTGTGACCTTCCGACAACAGCGACAATCCCTGTTGTAGTTGATTTCTGGCATACGCTCGGCCAGGAGAAGGCCTTCCTCGATTTCTGTCGCGACCTCCTCTTCCTCTTGCAAACGGAGCTTCGCGGCCACCGCTGCTTTCTGCTCATGTGCGATTTCTGAGCTGATTTCTGTAGCTGCTGTTGGTTGCGCCATTCTTGGGCCACTAATCTGGGTAGCCCACAAACAGAAAACAAGAGCTCACATCATGCCCGTTGTGATTGCAATGGGAACAGAAAAAACTAGAATTGAAGAAGATGACCGAGCCAGCTTGACAGTGGCGAAGGCGATGCCATCACTACTGTGTTCGATGTTGCTCTTCTTTGCTAATTCTGGCAAGAACTGTTCTCACTTTTGGTATTGGTTCTTGTAAAATTAAATTGGAGCAAACAGTACCATAAATTGTATTGTTTAATCCCAGTAAAAATTGAAAAACTTTTTCTTCCTTTCTTTCGTTCGTGATAGCTGCTAAAAGTTCTGTATCAGTAGTAGAGGGGAGTTGAGTATAGTTTTCCAACTCATCCCACATTTTTTTCAAACGTGAATAATACCCGTTATTGAATCTCCTCCTTGTTTACAATTTGCTAATGCTGCTTTCAACTCGCATTTCCTTGGTCCGTTTTCGACCAAGAATCTTTCCTTTAAATCTGACCATAACTCATTAGCTCTTTCGGAATAATTTACAAAGGATCAAAGAGAGGGCTCAATAGTGTTCAGAATCCATGAGTTCACCAGAGTATTAATTTTCCACCATTCTTCTTCTTTGTCTGGGTCGTTTTCTAGAATAGAAATTGTTCCATCGACAAATCCCAACTTTTTCTTCTAACGTAGGGCCAAACACATAGCTTTTGCCCATTCCGCATAGTTATTGTCTTTGTCATTCTCATTAAGCTAGACTGCCATTATGATCAGCTCGGAACCATCAGAGGATGCGACATAGTAGGCATCTCTCTTTATTCTCCGAACATGGCTTTCCTCGACCATGTCGTTTTCAACGTTGCTGGTATTTTTATTGTCGTTACTCATCACAAGAATTTAGACAAAGAGTTCTGATACCATGAAAGTTTCCAGTGGAGAAAACAATCAATGTTTTCTGTCGTTATGATGGAAAAAATACTTACATTATATACTTGTTACAAATCCTCTTGTCTACCTGTTAATTATGGAAATAAATTACAACTAGGAATCAATGTACAATTAGGAAACTAAATCAATTTACAGTAATATAAGTATACAAGGTTTAAGATTTATAAGAATATGGAAACTTCGATAACATAATCCACAATAAATACTATTATAAACCAAAGCATTTCTCTAATCATGAAAATGAGCAAAAAAGGTTGACCAAAGCATGAAAATGAGCAAGTATCTTTCACAAACCATTTCAATAATCTCTCTCTGAACACTAGTGAGTGATGAGGATGCTAGCCAATTATAGCATCTTATACAGGCAACTCCGGTTGAAATGCAAATACAGGCAAGTAGCACTTTGAACATAATCAAAAACTTTACCAGAGTGCTAGCACTTCGAGCAAAAAGAATTAATGTTTACAGAATCCATGAGCTCAATATAGCATGTAGCTCTAAGTATGGTTCATAAGTTAAGAATTGAATGTTAAAACCTAACATGATGCAAAGTAATGCAGTAACAGAAGCCAAAGGCACTCGGTACATACCTCATCGATCATACTTGAGCTATGGTTCATACCAGCTCCACAGAGTCTTTCCCAAATGTACATTCCATGCATTTGCCATAAATTCTCATAAACTGCAATTTTGTGAACACAATTGTTGAAAGATTAGAAATCTTTCTTCTCTGAAAATGATTTTGGTCATTGTGAGAGAAACTTTAAGATATTAATGGGATCTCAATGGCTTTCCAGGAAAAAAAAGCATAATCATTTCATCAAGTAGGATATCTATATTATAATGTAACATGCATATTAATCTTCCTCCAAACTTCCCTGTCCTTATTAGACTTTCCCAAATCGAATCAAATAAAAATTTACAGAATAAACTGCAACATGAAGATATGAATATACTCTTTAACAAGATCTCACTTGCGAATACAACAAGAAACCACATCAATAACTCAAACATAACAACAAAGATGATGAGTGGTATGAACATAGGATAGCGATATAATCCAATGAATGGACTAGTCAAATACAAATTAAAGAAGGAAATAGGGACTATCATAAACCTGATCTCGGCTGATGACTAGGAAACTCTTCAATTGTTCTTGAAGTATCAGCAATGAAGTCCTCTTTCTTGTGACCATACTATCAGTTGTACCCCATCCATTGGCTTGAATTCGCTTCAATTGGTGCTCCCTTAATATTCCAAATGCAAAATCAGTAATCATAATTCTTTCAAATAAACCATGCCAATGATTTTAGAAGTCTGTAAATCAAAATTTCAAAAAGCGAAATCATTAGAGAATGTCCACTCAAAAAAATTCACATCATAATATGTACAAACAAAACAATTACTCTAAAATTTGAGGTGTTGATTAAAATAAAGTAGATTATTGATATGTGCCATATTGTACTATATTTATATATATGTCATTTTCATCGTTTAACAATGTTTTTAATATATAAAATGTATTAATTATATTATTTACATCTATTCTTATCTTAGATGCTTTCCGATGAAGAAAACAAAGAATGAAAGCAAAAATGGGATGAAAACGGAGAAAAATAAAGCCACCTGCACTAAGGAATAAGACCTACCGCCGCCAACCTACCACACGCGATAGGTCAATTAGCCACAAGGACATTGCCAATGGAAGCCTACCGTGGATGGTAGGCTAGACATACTGCACGTGGTAGGTTGCAATGACTTAAGGCATACTGGAACAAATCTCTACTGTGGATGGTAGGTCCGATCAACTACGCAGTAATGCGTTCTTAATTCTATTTATAGTAGTTTTTATCCCCTTTATAGAAGGACAACAGTTTTTAGGTTTAGAGAAGGGAATTGGGGGCGATTTTGGGCAAGAAAACCCCTCATAATTCCTCTTCAATTAGGTAGATTCTATACAATTAACGTTAAATTAAAGCTATTAGAGGAAGATTGAAGCGATTCTACGGATCAATTTCGGGTTTCATCAAGCGAATCGAGAGACAAGCTCGAGTGGTATTGGGAATCGTGGATCAACTCCATTTTCAGCCTAAGCTTCCTTTTCCTTTGTTAATTATGATTTCTACAATTGAATTGAATATTGTTAGGGTATTTTCTAGCTAAATTTATATTGTTTGAATTGAGGCTTGAACCCTAGCTTTGGATGATATGATTTTTTATTGAATTTCCTTAAATTGATTTTTTTTATGTGTTCGTTGTTGTTGAATTATGTTTTCTTGATAACTGATTTCCGCAGAATCGATTATTTCACAAGATTGATTGAAATTAAATAAGGAAGATCAATTTAGAGCAACTAATTGGGTAATAAGAGTTGGCGATTGAATAGAGATATTCTTTGCACTGTTAGGTTAATTAGATTACCTAAGTTTATTGCATTCATAATCGGTTAGGGAGAGAATAGACTTTTCTAAAGGTTAGGTGAGTAGAGCAGCTTTCACCTAGAGATAGGGATTGCCTGATTTTCATGTGATAACCCAACTTGCATTTTGAGAAATTGTTTTATGAGTTTTTAATTGAAATAGTTGACAAAAGTTAGGGGATCCTTCATTCAAACTCTTTTCCTAAAATCTCATATCTTTAATTGTGCTTCTATTAATCATTTTTCGTATTTTTTCTAACTTGATAATTAGTTTCTTAAAATCCAATTCCCAGAGTTCGACAACTCGAGTGTGTCTCTAGTACTACAATGATAGATACACTTGCCTGTTGCATTCTTTTTAGTTGTATATCCCTTAAAATAAACATCAAGTTTTTGGCACCGTTAACGGGGAATGGCAACTTAAAGAGAACCATTTTCTTGTGCTTTAGTCATTTTTTTATATTTTTCTCATTTTTTGTTTTGGATTGTTCATTATTTTTCCAATTATTGGTTTATTGTTAGCTTTTATCTTGATTTATGTGTTATTGTTTGTGGACTTTGATTGTGGTTTGCCTATTTCAGGTTTGGGTAACTAGTTTATCCCCCGAAAGAAAAGGGGTGAATTAGTCCCATTCGTTACAGAGCCCGAGCATTCATTGCGGAGTGCTCACCGCACTCTTCGGTTTGAGACGAGAACAATAACACTAACATTACTGTCGAAAAGAAGGAAGAAGGTGAAGAAGCTCCACCCTATATAAATCATCTTTTTGTGCCCATAGATCCTAATGCGCACATTAGCAATTTCTTGGAGGTGTGCGATACCTTTCCTCCTATTCGAATAGCGAAGTTTAGGAATGAAATATTGTCGTTCTAACAAATTGATGGAGAACGCCTCTATAAGGCTTGGGAAAGATGGAAAGAGCTGCTAAGGAAGTGTCCCCACCATAGATTAGATTTGGGGATTCAAATTCAGTATTTTTTATAATGGAGTTTCAATTAGGGCAAGGCAGCTAATTGATACCTCTGCTGGTGGTTCTACAGATCACAAGACCCCCCAACAGGTATATGACCTCATTGAACAAATAGCTATGAATAAAAATACTTAGGGTGGACAGAGATCTAAGCCGAAACCTGCTAGAGTCCACAATGTAGATTCTCTCACTGCCATGGACGCGAGATTGACAGCTATGATAGAGCAGAAGATAGGGAACTTGACTACTACACTTGCAAATAAGAACACTCAACTACTCATGTGTTAGTTATATGCCCTACACCAATTGACTTACATTTATATTGGTTATTTATGAGGCATGCATTTTGAATCATATTTTATACTCTTGGCAATCAAGTATGTGACTTGATAGTAAAACCCTTCTTGCTAATAAGATATTATTCTTGTTTGTCGCTAGTTTTATCATATATTGTATTATTAAACTAATATGAAGTTGATTGATGATCAAGTTTTACTGATCATGAATATGAGATATAAAATCAATTCATAAATACATATTGAGAATAATGTATTGGACATGACCCAAAATAAAGAAGAAATATGACGTGGGTTTAAGTCATAAGTATTTCTTCTAAATTTTATGTTTGGTGTCCTTTGACCTAATGTTTCTAATGCTTCTTGCATGGGGAGAAAATATGTTTTGACATAGTCAAACATCACTTTTAATTAGGTAATTATTATGACTATTGGTTGGGCAATTTTCTTGTCATGGCTTTGAATATTAGAGATAGTGAAAGGGATTTGTCCCTCTCTTATTAGAGAGAGATATCCATGGCCCCTTGCTAAGGAAGACTGTAGAATACGTATGGCCATGCTCAAATATATATCAATAAGGAGTTATTAATATTATTTATTGGACCAGTCTTCCTGGTGATCAAGTAAATGGTTAATTAAGTTATATAAGGATGACTCGGTCCATGCCTTATACTTAATTAGGATATCGGGTGATATATTAAAAACCGTTGTTCGATGTTCATATCTTTTACTTAACTTGGGTAAGCATAATGTCTTTGTAGAGGCCACTTATGTTTTGTAGATAAATGTCTAGGACATTTTTCATCCACTATCAACGTTAGGTGAACCTATAGTGTCACACATATAGATGATCTTGTGAGCACTATGTCCACGTTCAATGAATCTAGATAGTGTCCAGGTTCGTTGAACGTAGACAAAAGGGATCTGAGAAAGTATCCAGATTCTATGTTGTAGCTATTTTGGTAAGTTAACAAGTAACTAATTTGTTTATCAAATAAATAAAATTAATTACTCAATATTATTCATCCAACCGTTGGATGATTATAGGAATAGACAAACGAGTTTAAAATTATCATTAATTGACAATTAGGGTTCTGATGTTGATAGCTATAAAATGTTATGTTAACCTTTAGCTGACTTCTTCTTATTAAAAAAAAACCTTAGAACGACCATAATTGTCTCTTGCCTCTCTTTTCAAAATTCCAGAGGATTTCCCGATGACGAGGATGAAACTGCTCAAGAACTAGAGGTGTCCACTCCCTAGAGATTTTAATAACCTCTACAGAATACAAGTGTAGTGGAAGAAAGTACGAAAGATGAGTGCTTGCCAAAAAATAAGAGTGAGTTTGAGGAAGGTGAGCCAGAAAAGGAAGACAAGAGACTCCGAGAAATTAAAAAGAATCATATAGAAGAGTGATAAGAAACAAAGTCAGAGACCATCGAAAAGAATGAGGAAGTGAATTCCCTTACTAACGATACTAACTCTTTTCTTGTCGAGAATTCCTTATGTGTACAGGTATTAAGGAAGCAACGCAAGGATAATAAAGAGAAAAGGAGGCGTCTCATGAAGTTCAGAGAAAATTTTGAGAGTGCTAAAAGAAAATGCCCCTTATACTGTGGAAAATCAGGAATAAGTTTTTTTTCAACCTTAGCTCTCATTAATCTTCTGTTTTCCTTCAAAGAGTTGAAATTGTTTGAAATTCATAATATCTTCTTTGAGCTCGACCTTTAGTTCTTAATCTCTCTTCTTGTGATGGGTTTCAAATTCTTTCATTTTCATTACAAAGAGTTTGCTTTTCTTTTTATGGTCTTTTACTTCTTTTTATGTTTTTTGATTTTATTTCTTGTTTTATCTTCTGCTCTTTATTTGTTTATAGTTTTTGTTTGTTTTATTTTTGTGTGGGGATGTCTCCCCGATATGCTTTATCACTTTATACTTGAGGGATTGTCTCCCATGTATGTTTTTATTTTCGTTTGTTTTTCTTTTAGTCTAACCCCTATATTGAGGACATTGTAATTTAAGTGTGTGTGTGTGTGTAGGGGGGGGGGGGGGTTATTTTCTTATTTTATTTCTTTTCCTTCTTTAATGTAACCATTAGGATTTTATTTAAAAAACTCAAAAAAAATTAGAAAATTTAAAAATTCCAAAAAACTTTTATTTCTTTTGTTCCAAAAATATTTTAATTTTATCACTTTTGGTAGAGTATTAAATAGTAAAACACTTTAGGTTTTTCAAAAAAAGACATATTACTTTTGAAAACCATGTTTACTAAATCTCTTACATGATCAATGGTTTTCCATGCACTTGTGAATGTTGTTTAAGTAATAGAAGCTTAGGAATCTTAGGTAATTAGCATTTTGATAATAATTTTTGAACTTTGCCTGTAATGTCATATCTGTTCTGTCTTTAAAGCAAAGGAGCTTAGTCGAGGATAATCCTAGAGATGATGGTCGTAGGCCTCATTTGAACTGATTGTGCCTTTCTTATATTATATTCCTTACGAAATCAACCCCTAGTTTCCTTTTTGTGCCCTCATGCCTAGGGTTTTAATCCCTTCTTCTCTTTGTTCTGATAACTTCACTACATAAAACCTCAATTTGTGGAGCTAAGTGTTATTATATCTTTACAGCCATTTTGAGAATGGGAAACAAAAAGTGTGGGGGTAAAAACGGGTTAAGAAAGAAAGAAAGAAAAACCCTATTTAAAAGAAAGGGGTATTATGGGTAATTTCATGTGTTTGGTGCTTTTGGCTGTTGAAAAGAGAGAAAGAAAGAAAAATATTCATGCTTGAAAAGAAAAAAATAGAAAAAAGAGAAAAAGCCGAAAAAAATGAAAAATGGTAGAAAACGAAGAAAAAATGTGTTTTTATTTCATAATAAATTCTTGAAAGAAAAAATTCAAGCATATCTCTCGTATTTTTGGTTATTCTTGAAATTTTTTTTGAGAAAGTATGTTATTAGATGGGATGTGTATCAAAGAAGAATGAAGTAAATTGTACAAGGGTGAGCGAGAAGAGTGAAAATGGCGGCTAGAAAGTGGTTTGTTTATTTTGTTATCTTTTCCTTTCGGTTGCATTAGCTAGTCTCATTTGTTTTTGTCTCCTTTTTCCTTTGTTTGTAACCTATTTATGTACCTAGCCTAACATTACAAGACAAAAAGTCCTACCTAATCTAGGAATGACCTAAACTAGCTTTAGAGTGGATAAGTGATGGAAAAAGTATGAATTGTGTGCATTGTATTTGAAAATATTTCTTTATACTAATCACTTAATATTCCTCTTTTTTTGTGGAAAACGGAATGATCAAATCACACACAGCTTTGATCGGTAATGATTTTTAGTAACTTGTGGCGGAGTTAGTAATTTTGTCGTTCGTCTGTTTTTTATTTATCTTTAGAGTTGGGCAGGAAATACTCTACTGGAGTGGTTTTATCTTTAATTTTTCTACTGGAGTGGTTTTATCTTTTGATTATTTTCGCTACCAATGCTTGTGAGTGTTTTGAGATTTTAACTATTTATTTAGCTCATGTCGTTTTCGTGTTGTCTTCCTAGAATAAAAGTTTTTAATTCCTTTGTTTTGCATGTTTAGCTTATGTTGCTTAAGGGCACATAACCGATAAATGCAGGGGTATTTGATATGTGTATAGTTTTCTATATTTTCTGTAGGTTAATTTCATCGTTCTCGGTGTTTTTAATATATTAAAGTATATATTTTAGCTTAATATCTCTTATTCTTGTCTTAGCTGCCCTCTAGAAGAGAAAACAATGAAAGGACACGAAAATGTGTGAAAATGACGAAAGCATTGCCGATGGATTCCTTGGCAACACGGGCATTAGCAGGCAGAACCCTACCGTTGATAGCAGGGCCTGACCTACCGTCGGTGGTATAGTCAGCTGGCAAGGGCGGTTGAATCAATTTCAAACTCGATTTTCTTGTACTCCAGTCCAATTCAAACTAGTTTTGTTTTGTATTTTTCACCTCTACATAAGAGGTTTTTATGCAGCTATTAAGGAGAGCAAAAAATAATTAGATAGATAGATATACAATTTTAGGATTTAGAATAGGTATTAGTTAGATTAGAATTAGATTAAATAGGTTAGATTAGATTAAACACTTTTCAAATTTAAGCTTTTATACATTGTTTTAGTTAGTAAAATTTCAAAATTTCTGCAATTTAGTTTCTTGTTTTTAAGAATTGAAGACATAATTTCAAGATTTCGATCTTCAACTTGTCGACTTGTAAGATAAGATTGAAAGACGTTCGGGATTTCAATTGTAGCTTTAATTTTAATCCTAGCTTTCTTTTTTCCTTTTCTTGTTATTGAATTTTATGTTTTATTTCAATTTTATTACAATGAATAGTAATTAGTTCTTTATTATTTAGATTGGGGTTGAATCCTAATTTTTTATTGTGAAGTTCTTGGTTTAAGTTCTTGAATTCGATGTTTGTTTTGATTTAATTTGTCCATTAGTTAAGTTTGTTTGTAATTTAATTGTCGCGAGATTAGATTAATTGCATGGTTCTTCGGAATTGAAAACGGAAGAACGATCTAGGGTAACCAATTAGGGGTTAATTGGGGCAATTGACTATAGATACAAATTGCACTTTTAGGCCTTTTTAAATCACCTAATTTTTATTGTGCTCATAATTTCTGAGAGAGAAAAGAGATTTTCCTCTAAGGGTTAGTGAGTAGGGTGACTTTTACCTAGAGATAGAGACTACTCAATTTGAGTGATGACCCAACTTAATTAATTCAACATCGTTTTAATTAAAGTTGTTTCCAATTGAACTAGTAACAAGGATTAGGGGAATTCCACCATCCAAACTCTTGCTTTAATTAGTTTTAATACTGTTTTTACATTGAATGCTTTCTTTTAGTTGATTTAATTGTTGTAGTTTTATTTTTCTACAAGATCATCTTTTTAGACTAAACATTAGAAATACGATTAGTATTTAAGTCCTTTCCGTTCCTTGAGAGATTCGATACTCAGTTTGAAACTCATATCTGCATTGTCAGGTCCACTTGCCTTACATTGTAGTGATTAGGGACATCCCGTTTTATACACATCACCTACCATAGACGGTAGGGTACCCTACCGCATATGATAGGGTCTACAGCAAGTGACAGGCTCATGACATTTTCTTCTCTTGGTGGATAGAAGCCTACTGCGGACAGTAGGCCTCGACCTACTGGACGTTGTAGGGTAGAATTTCAGTCATGGTTTGGGTCTTTTACAGGGTAAACGGGTTAGGTCGACCCAAATTAACTTCAATTTCAACAAAATCCCTATTTTTCCACCAATTTGTCTCCCAAAAACCCTTAACTTTCTCTCCCATTTTTCTTCCTCTCTCTCTCTCTCTCTCTCTCTCTCTCTCTCTCTCTCTCTCTCTCTCTCTCTCTCTCTCTCTCTCTTCTCCTCTGCACTGGCAGCAACCACTCCGACGACCATCTCCCAACTCCGATGCCCTCCCTTGGTTTTTAACTCTTTCTCCTTCTCTCTCTCTCTCTCTCTCTCTCTCTCTCTCTCTCTCTCTCATCTCCTCTTCTTCTTCTTAATCTTAATCTTCTTCTTTTTTTTTTTCTTCCATTCTTTCTCACAATAAACACCCTCTCCACCTTCCGTTTTTCCCTTCTTTTTACACTTCCCCATTTACTTTTTTCCCCCACAACTAATCCACCCCCTATCCCCTTTTCCCTTTATTTCTTTTTCTTGTCTTTTCTTTTGTTTCCGATTTCCTTTTACTAATTACTCACCTTGTATTCTCTTTTGTTTTGTTGTTCTAAAAAAATTTTACAGAAATTTTTAAAAATTTTTTTTGTAAACTTTCTGGCGAATATTCTGGTAACTATGAGAGAAATCCGCCAGCGCATCGTTTGAGGCAGAAACTGCATTTTATTGCGTTTGTGGTGAAAGTTTGTGGCTCACTCTTACACTTTTGCCTCAATTTAGTTTCCTTAATTTTGATTAGTGTTTGAATTCGAATTGGTTGTTTTATGATTTGTGATTGAACTATTTTCTGTTGTTAGTATCTAGTTCTCTATTCTCTTCATTTTCCTTCCGTTTATTTTTTATATCAAACTTCATCACGCATGGGCGATGTTAATAAACTCTGAACACACGAGCTACGTTTAATTCTATAATAATTCTTTTTTGTGCATTACTGTGTTCTAGAGTTACACTTCAGTTGTGTTGGTTGTATTGTGTTGGTTCTTTGTGCCCCTCCTGTATCGTATTTTTTCTTCTCTCTCATGACACCAAAGAAATCCACAGCTTCTTCCTCTAAATCTATAAGAGCTCGAGTTGATGATTCCACGCCTGACCCCACTAATCAAGCTATTCCTCCTTATCTGGAGCGACTTTCTATGGCAGCCCGGAAATGGATATCCTATAAGGAACACCTCAAGCTTATCGTAGAAAATCTTTTGATGCTCCTATTATAGAGCATTTAGGGTTGAAGACTTTTTTTGTGGATTTGGGTTGGGTGTTAGTTATATGTCTAGACTAATTGACTTACATTTATATTGGTTATTTATGAGGCATGTATTTTGAATTGTATTTTATGCTCTCGGTCAACAAGTATTTGACTTGATAGTAAGACTCTTCTTGCTAATAAAATACTATTGTTGTTTGTCATTAGTTTTATCACATCTTTTATTATTAAACTAGTATGAAGTTGATTGATGATCAAGTTTTACTGATCATGAATATGAGATATAAAATCAATTCATAAATACATATTAAAAATATTTTATTGGACATGACCTAAAGTGAAGAAGAAATATTGCTTGGGTTTAAGTCATAAGTATTTATTCTCAGTTTTATGTTTGGTGTCCTTTGACCTAATGTTTCTAATGCTTGTTGCATGGGGAGAAAATATGTTTTGACATATTCAAACATCACTTTTATTTAGGTGATTATTATGACTTTTGATTGGGCTATTTTCTTGTCATGGCTTGAATATTAGAGATAGTGAAATAGATTTGTCCCTCTCTTATTAGAGAGAGATATCCATGGGCCCCTTGATAAGGAAGATGGAAAATATGCATGGTAATGCTCAAATAAGTATTATTAAGGTGTTATTAATATTATTTGTCGGAATAGTCCGCCTAGTCATCAAGTAAATGGTTAATTAAATTTTATAAGGATGACTCGGTCCATGCCTTATACTTAATTAGGATATCATGTGACAAAAGGACTAAACATTAAAACTAATGTTAGGTTATCATATCTTTTACTTAACTTTGGTAAACATAATGTCTTGATAGAGTCCACTTATGTTTTGTGGATAAATATCTAGGACATTTTTTTTCACTACCAATGTTAAGTAAACCCACAGGGTCACACATATAGACAATCTTGTGAGCACGATGTCCACGTTCATGAATCTAGATTGTGTCAAGATTCGTTGAACATATACAAAAAAGGATTAGATCACGTGTTGTATATATTTGGTAAGTTAAAGAAGTAACTAATTTATTTATCAAATAAATGAAATTAATTACGTAATAATATTCATACAACCGTTGGATAATTATAGGAATAGACGGACTAGATTAAATTGTCATTAGATGACAATTAGGGTTCTGTGGGCATCTATAAAAGGTTATGTTAAACTTTTCCGCAGTAGTCTTTCTTTGGAAAAAGGAAAAACCTTTAACCAAAGAACGGCGAGAATTCTGTCTTGCCTCTCTCTCTTTTTCTAAAATTTCAAAGCCTTACAAAACAGTTAGGGTTCGTTCTGAAGTTTCAGAACGCCAAGGGGCTAGCATCCCCTTCGCTTGCAGAGGAGGTAATCGCGATATCGGTAGAGGGAGAAGCGTAAACAACAGCGCCTGCACACCTAGCGGCGTCGAAAACATTGAGGTACTTTCTTTCCAGTTGGTTTTCCTTGTATGTGCAGACCGTCGTTTTCTTTCGGTTCGCCCCCGGAAATCCCCTCGTTGTTTTTTGGCATGTTTATTTCTATCTTTAGATGTATGGTGCATAGCATGGTCCTTGACCTCTTGTGATTGGTTGGTTTATTTTGTTCATGGGTTGTACTTTTTTTAAAAATACGGCCTGCGTGTCATCATTTTCGCTGATGTAATATTATCAAGCTTTATTAGAATAGATTTATTTTATTTCCTATTCTTGTGTATGTGTTTCTATCTTATGTAACAAGATGAGAAGATCAAGACTTTGGCGGCAAGCTCATGCAGATGAAGACTTACCTAGACTGACCTTTGACTTTCATGAGGCTCATGGGAGTCAACATAGGATTGGGGCCATGCTATGTCACATTTTCTTCTATGTATATGTTATGCATGTGATGTTTAGTTTGTTTCCTTTTATTTTACTGGATAAATTTTTTATAAAATAAAATATATAAAAGGAAGAAGGTTTTTTAAAACATGTAAAAATTAAGTCATAAAATACTTCCATAGTCATAAGCACTTCTCCATGCTTGGATCATCATTTTATCTCATTGCCAAAGCAAAAGATAAATGGTTACCTATGTAGGGGTAGATAGAAAATGGTGATTTTCATATGCTTGGAATGGTTTGACTTAACTAGGCTATCAAAACGGTTTTGAGCCTAGGGCATCATATGAAATTTTGCCGGGACATGTAGATGTAAATCCCAGTAATCTATTTTTCTTTAATTATGGGTGTTGAGCCAAAGCTTATGATTATTATAAAATGGAATTTTTTTACCCACGATTTATATGAAGTGTTAAATATTTGAGGGAAAGTTAATGCTTCATTTATTTATTTTTACTTTGCAAATTCTATGTAGATAATGGCCTCAAATAATTCAAACACCTTGTTGCGAACCATGCTTGAAAGAAATAAGCTTAGTGGGACTAACTTTCTTGACTGGACACGAAACTTAAGGATTGTCCTTAAACAAGAAAAAGGGCTATATGTTCTTGAGAACCCTATCCTTGATCAACCAGCTAACAACGCTCCTAGAGTCGAAAAGGATGCTTATAGTAAGCACAAGGACGACTCTAATGATGTGACATGTCTCATGTTGGCTACGATAGAATCTGAGTTGCAAAAGCGATTCGCGAGAGTTGAGGCTTATGAGATGAAGAAACAGCTCAAGAAAATGTTTCAAGAGCAAGCACGTCAAGAAAGTTATCTTACTACAAACGCTGAATAGTTGCAAAATGAACCCAGGCACTTCAGTTAGTGCTTATGTCCTCAATATGAAGGGTTATTTTGATCAGCTTGAAAAACTTGGAACGCCCATTAGTCATGACTTGGCTACTGATATGATCTTGGCTTCTCTAACATATAAATATGATCAATTTGTCATGAACTTCAATATGTATAGTATGGAAAAGTCCATAAATGAATTGCACGGGATGCTCAAGCAGGCTGAGTAAACATTAGGAAGTCTACTCCTAATGTTCTGATGGTTCAGACTGGGCAGTTAAAGAAGAACAATCAGACTCCTTTATCCGTACTTGTGATGGTCCCAGTCCCACCACCCACATATATACCAACCAATAAATACTACTTTACTTGTCGACAAGACAATTCAATTCAAACAAACAAGGAATATCCATCCATGCAGTTTCTTCTTAATTTCACTCACACTCACTACTGCTCTGTTCACCTCACAAAAATACTGCTCTAAAGTAAAGAAACAATACAAAATAGAGACAGAGAGAGATAAATACAATGAGGGAGGAGAGTTCTAGCATTAAAATAATATTAGATGGGACTTCAATTGTAGGCTTGTAGCTCCAAGGGAAAGGGAATATAGCCAAGAAGGTCAAAGGGAAGCAGAAGCCCAAGCCCAAAGCTAAACCACTAAAAGAAGGGACTTTCTTCCACTGCAATAAACCTAGTCATTGGAAGAGGAACTGCGAGCTCTACTTGGAAGAAAAAAGAAGAATCAAAAGGCCAGTGAGACTACCACTTCAGGTATTTTCGTTATAGAAATTAATATGTCTACTCCTACTTCATGGTTATTAGATACTGGATGTGGAGCTCACATTCGTGTAAATGTGCAGGGACTGAAAAGGAGTAGATCTTTGGCAAAAGGAGAGGTGGACCTGCGAGTAGCAAATAGAGCAAAAGTACTGCTGTAGTAAGGACATTTGATTTACTTTTGTCCAGTGGGCTTATCATTGAACTTAAAGATTATTATTATGTTCCTGCTATGAGTAGGAACATCATTTCAGTTTCTTGTTTGGATATTAAATGGTTTTGAGTTTAATACTAAGAATGGTAAAAGTTCCATTTATACAAATGGTATTTCTATGGGGATGCCTCTTTATTTGATGGACTTTACATTCCTAACCTACATGATTCCACTTGTAAGCCCATCTATAACATAAATACAAAGAAATTTAAATCTAATGATTTAAATCAAACTTACTTCTGGCATTGTCGTTTGGGTCACATAAATTAGAAACGCATATCCAAACTCCATCAAGATGGACTTTTATTTTCATTCGACCTTGAGTCTTATGAAAAATGCGATTCTTGTCTATTAGGCAAAATGACTAAAAGTCCATTTACAGGACAAAGTGAAAGGGCTACCAATTTATTGGAACTTATATATACCGATGTATATGGACTAATGAACATATAAGCAAGAGGAGGTTTTCAGTATTTCATTATGTTCACAAATGATTTCAGTTGATAAGACTATGTTTATCTAATGAAATATAGATCCGATTCCTTTCAAAAGTTTAAGGAGTTTCAAAATGAAATACATAATCAACTTGGGAAGAGTATCAAATTACTTCGATCAGATCAAGGTGGTCAATACTTAGGCGAAGAGCTTGACGAACATCTTAAAAATTGTGGGATAGTATCACAATTAACTCCACTAGGAACACCACAATGGAATGGTGTGTCTGATTCAGAAATCGAACTCTATTGGATATGGTTCGATCTATGTTGAGTCAAACAGATCTTCCAATTACTTTTTGGGGTTATGCTCTAGAAACTACTGCTTTCATATTAAATAGAGTTCAGAAGACACCATATGAGATATGGATGGGGAAACAACCTAGTTTAGCATTTCTCAAAATTTGGGGATGTGATTCTTATGTGAAGTGATCATTATCAAAAAAACTAGCACCGAAATCTGATAAGTGTCTATTTGTGGGATATCCTAAGGAAATTGAAGGATACTATTTCTATCTTCCATCTGAAAACAAAGTGTTTGTTGCTCAGAACAAATTTTCCTTGAAAGGGAATTCGTTTCAAAAGAGTTAGTGGGAGTAGAATCCATCTTGAAGAAGCTCAAGGACAACAAAATATTTCTGAACTAAGTATTGACACTAAGTTGGACTCACGTATTCATACTGAGCTCGAGCCCTGGACACAAGGCCTAAGAAGGTCTGGTAGGGTCCATCAGATACTACATATATGGATTTCTTGTGATTGAGGATCATAATGTTCATCTTATTGATCAAAGTGAACCTAATTCCTACCAAGATGCTATTCATAGTCCTGAATCTAGCAAACGGCTAGAGGCTATGAAATCAGAAATGCAATCCATTCATGACAATCAAATTTGGACTTTGATTGATCCACCTGAAAGTTGCAAAACCATAGGGTGTAAATGGGTTTTCAAAAAGAAAACTGACATGGATGGCAATGTGCACACTTACAAAGGAAAACTAGTAGCAAAAGGTTATTGACAAACTCATGGTATTGACTATCATAAAACCTTTTCTCCAGTTGTAATGCTTAAGTCAATCAAACTTCTACTTGCCATTGCAGCATATTATGATTATGAAATATGGAAATGGATGTTAAAACTGCATTTCTTAATGGAAATCTACTGGAGGATGTGTATATGACACAACCTAAAGGTTTTATTCATCTTTCGAATTCTGGTAAAGTGTGTAAACTTCAAAGATCCATTTATGGCTTGAAGCAAGCATCTCGAAGTCAAAATCTTCTTTTTGATGAAGCAATTAAAGAATTCAATTTCATCACGAATAAAGATGAACCTTATGTGTACAGAAAATGTAGTAGTCTTCTTGGTGCTCTATGTCTATGGCATCTTGTTAATTGGGAATGACATCCCCACTTTGCAAAGTGCAAAAACTTGGTTAGGAAAGTTTTTTTCAATGAAGATTTAGGTGAAGCAGCCTATATTCTAGGCATTAGGATCTATCGAGATAGATCTAAAAACCTAATTGGCCTAAGTTAGAGTGGATATATAAAAAGTACTGAAAAGGTTTAGTATGCAAGATTCTAAGAGACGATTCTTGCCGATGTCACATGGCGTTAAACTCAATAAGTCTCAGAGTCCTACCACAAGAGAGGATACAGAACGCATGAGCAAGATTCCTTACGCTTCTGCAATTGGATCTATTATGTACGCCATGTTATGCACTCGCCCAGATGTCTCGTATACATTAAGCATGACTAGTAGATTCCAGTAAAGTCTTGGTTAACAACATTAGACTACAGTCAAAGCATTCTTAAGTACTTAAGAAGGACTAAAGAGATGTTTTTTATCTACGGAGGTCAAGAAGGAGAGCTTATTGTAAATAATTGCATAGATGCTAGCTTTCAGACTGATGTAAATGATTTTTTATCACAATCTGGATTTATGTTTTGTTTAAATTGAGGTCCTGTGAGCTGGAAGAGTTCAAAGCAAGATATCGTAGTCGATTCTAATACGGAGGCTGAGTATGTGGCTGCTTCTGATGTAGCCAAAGAGGCAATTTGGATCAGAAAGTTCATGACTGAACTACATGTGATTCCTAGCATTGTGAACCCAGTGGGCCAATATTGTGATAATACAGGAGCCATTGCACAAGCTAAGGAACCTACATCTTATCAACTATCCAAACAAATTCTCAGGCATTTCCATCTCATCCAAGAAATCATTAAGCGTGGAGATGTAAAAATTTGCAAAGTAGATACTAATGACAATGTTGTAGATCCATTGATAAAGCCACTCCAAAAACTTAAGCATGTGAGTCATACTAGGTCAATGGGTTTTAGAGTTATGTTAAATTGGTAGTAGGGCAAGTGTGAATTGTTAGTTATATGCCCTAGACCAATTGACTTACATTTATATTGGATATTTATGAGGCATGTATTTTGAATTGTAATTTATGCTCTTGGTCATCAAGTGTGTTACTTGATAGTAAAACCCTTCTTGCTAATAAAATACTATTCTTGTTTGTCCCTAGTTTTATTACATCTTTTATTATTAAACTAGTATGAAGTTGATTGATGATCAAGTTTTACTGATCATGAATATGAGATATAAAATCAATTCATAAATATATATTGAGAATATTGTTGGACATGACCCAAAGTGAAGAAGAAATATTGCATGGGTTTAAGTCATATTTCTTCTCAGTTTTATGTTTAGTGTCCTTTGACCTAATGTTTCTAATTTTTCTTGCATGGGGAGAAAATATGTTTTGATATAGTCAAAAATCATTTTTAATCAGGTGATTATTATGACTATTAATTGAACTATTTTCTTGTCATTGCTTGAATATTAGAGATAGTGAAAGGGATTTGTCCCTCTCTTATTAGAGAGAGATATCCATGGGCCCCTTCATAAGGAAGACTAGAAAATATGCCTGGCAATACTCAAATAAGTATTAATGAGGTTTGTCAGAACAGTCTGCTTCGTGATCAAGTAAATGATTACTTAAGTTTTAGAAGGATGACTCGGTCTATGCCTTATACTTAATTAGGACATTGTGTGACAAAAGGACTAAATATTAAAACTGATGTTAGGTTATCACATCTTTACTTAGCTTTGGTAAACATAAGGTCTTGCTAAAGGCCACATATGTTTTGTGGATAAATTTCTAGGACAATTTTATTCACTGCCAACGTGAAGTAAACCTACATGGTCACAAGTATAGACGATCTTGTGAGCACGATGTCCACATTCAATGAAGACAATCTAGATTCGTTGAACGTATACAAAAAGGACCAGATCCCGTGTTGTATATATTTGGTAAGTTAAATAGGTAAGTAATTTATTTATCAAATAAATGAAATTAATTACTTAATAATATTCATCCTACCGTTGGATGATTATAGGAATAGACGGACGAGATTAAATTATCATTAGATGGCAATTAGGGTTCTGATGTGGACAGCTATAAAAGGTTATGTTAACCTTTTCCACAGTAGTCTTGCTATGGAAAAAGGAAAACCTTTAACCCAGAACAGCGAGAATTGTGTCTTGTCTCTCTCTCTTTCTCTCTCTCTCTCTCTCTCTCTCTCTCTCTCTCTCTCTCTCTCTCTCTCTCTCTAAAATTCCAAACCATTACCAAATAGCTAGGGTTCATTTTGAATAGTTTTCAGAACACTGAGGGGCTAGCATCCCGTTCGCTGGCAGAGGAGGTTGTCGCATGGATACCGATAGAGGGCGAAGCGTAAACAATAGTATCTCCACACTTAGCGGCATCGAAAATATTGAGGTAGTTTTTTTTCCAATCAGTTTTTCTGGTATGTACGGATCCTGTTAGTGTTTTTTGTATTTTTTTTTATTATGGCTTTTCTACGAATTCCAACATTGGGAACCTCTCCTACATATCTTTGGCACCTATTACCCTAAGCTTGTCCATAAATTCTATGCCAACATGTTTCATAAAATGGACAAAGACCTTTCAACTATCATCTCCACTGTTAAAGGGGTGAGGATAGCATTAGATAGAGAGCATCTAGCTTCCATTCTAGGAATTACTTATACGGGAAACATTATAACTGTAGATTCCAATAAGAAAACTGTTGACGAGGACCCAGACTGGAACTACGAGCAACTTGTGATCGCCTCAAGATCTGGCCAAGTTCAGGCGATTGCCGATGCATCTTTCACAGGGGTGATTTTCCCCAAATCCTCCCCTGAGTCCTCACATACTTCTTTTGCCACACTCTAGTAAAAAAAGGAGGCAGACAGAGCGATGTTACGATCATAGATCTTTGCATGATAGACAAACTCCAAAAACAATCCCCTTTTTTAGTTACGTCCCTTATTATACACACGATGCGCAACAATGATTGTGACACCACTTGCACACTTGTGTTTTGTTATCCTGTGATACTTTTACGCATTTTTTTTTTTTTTTTAACATTAACTTCATAGGAGAACGAAGATCGCAGATGGGGCAGCCGCAAATCATCAAATTCACAACATTCAAGAACTGCGGCTATTCTTAGGACGAGGCCAACAAGGTTTGGATATCCCGACCGTGGATGATCGATTGAGGGAATGCAACTATGCCAGTTTTTGTTCAATAAAGAAAACCACAAGAATCGATATTGGAGCATCCTTCTCACAACCCGTTGATGATGAGAGCGAGAATAACGAATCCTATGACCTCTCGGCCGAGGATAAACCTCCCACAGTCCCCATGGATGCGTTTCAGACAGAGATGCAGGCAGCTTTCGAGCAGCTTCGCGTCACCTAAGATATCCATGGGGCCCAGCTAGGGGAACTAGGGGAGTCGATTCGCCGTTATGCGGATGAGTTGGCACATCAGAGGGCGTCCATAAACTGCCAGGAAGTGATGTTGGCTTTGGCTATGTAGTCGCTTTCTACCTAGTCAAGGCAACAGCGGAGGTGGAGGCATGGATTTTGGTCCATAATAAGGACTTTTCTTTTCTTTTATTTTCTTTCTTTATTTTTCTTTTCCTTTTATGTTTTCTTGTTTTCATTCATGTCTTGTCTTTTATGCGTGTTTATATTATTTTTTCCATTTTTTGTTTCTCTTTTTGTTTTGACTGTTTGTGGGTATTGCTTACCGATATGCCAATACTCCTTATATCTCCGAGATTACTTCCCATGTATTTGTTTTTACTTTTTTTTTTTTTTTATTTACTTTGGCTCTGGTCTCCACATGTGGGGGGATTTCGGTCTTTTTGTTTATTTCTTTTTGCTTGTATTTATGTCTTTTTTTTATTTCATTTTAATGTGTGTTTATGTTTAGTTTTTTTTATAGTCTATAGAGTCTTTTGCCTTATTTTCACATTTGAAAATCCAAAAATAGAAATAGATAATCTAAAACCCAAAAAATTCTGTCTTTCTTTTCAATTTTCTTATAATTAGAAAAAAATCCAAAAATATTTTCTTTTTTGTCACATTTAGTAAGAGGCTTGATTGAAAGCCGTAGGATTTTAAAAAGGAGTTTTACTTGATCTACTTGAAAATCGCACTTATTTTTACTCTTACAAAATCAATAGTTTTATGTACTCGTGTCGGTTAGTAATAGAAGCCTTGGAATCTTAGGGGATTAGCATCGTGAATTCTTCTTCGAGTCTTTGCCTTCAATCTTGTATTTTTTGTAGCTTTGAATCGATATGGTTTAGTCTAGCTTGATGTCGGGAATAATGGTCACAAGCTTTCTTTGTGTTGTTTGTGCCTTTCTTGCCTGTCCTTTATATGAAATCAAACCCTAGTTCCCCTTTTGGGCCTTCATGCTAAGGGTTTAATCCCTTCCTTTCTTTGACTTTTAACCTTACACTGTATAAAACCTAAATTCGTTGTGCTAATGATTGTATACTTTTTAGCCATTTTGAGTGAGGAAAATAGATAAGTGTGGGGGTTTTTTGTGTAAAGAAGAGAAATTCTATATAAAAAGGGTATTCTGGGGAAAATTTGCAAGAAAGTATATGCATCAGTTGGTTGAAAGAGAGAGCTTGTTAAAAAAAAAAAAAGAAAAACCGGAGAAAACAAAGAAAGAAATGAGTATTTAAATTCCTGTTCATTTTTCTCTCACAAAAAAAAAATCTCGAGCTTCTCTCACTTATACTTGAAAAATTATGTACGTGAAAAATAGAGTTTGGGTTGTGCTTAATTTGGACGAAGTAAGACATCAAGGGTAGATGGGAATCAGTGAAAAGCGGCTAAAAAGTGTTCATAATGTTTGATATCTTTCCTTTCAGTTGCATTAGCTCTATCTCAATTGCTTTTGTTTTTCCTTTCCTTTCGTTTGACACCCTTTATGTCCCGAGCCTAACATTACAAGCTAAAAAGTCCTATCTAATCAGCGAACGACTTAGAATAGAACTTAGAGCAAAAAGGTTTTTGAGAAATCTGAGTTGTGTTGTGTATTTTTCAATGAAGTTTTTCACTATGTTAATAACTTGACGTTCCTTATTTTCTTTGAAAGACGACACAAGCAATTCACACACACACACACACGCACACCATTGACTAGTAAGGATATTAGTAAAATGGCGGTAGGATTGTATATTCTTGTGCTTCCTCTTTTGAAAAGTCTTATTTTGGTTGAGTGGTCATATTTCCATTGAAGTGACATGTTTAGTCATTTTTAGTTTTCTTTTGCTTTCTTTTCCGTTCATAGTGTGTCCTTCTGGTTGACTGTCCTGTTGTCCTAAAATGTGCCGTTTTCAACGTATAACTTTGTGCACTTCTCTTGCTACGCTTTCCATGTTGTTGCCTAGTTTTATGTTGCTTGAGGGAAAGCAATAGGTAAGTGTGGGTTATTTAATATGTGCCATATTGTACTATATTTATAAATGTTATTTTCGTCATTTTATGATTTTTTAATATATAAAATATATTATTTATACCATTGACCTCTATTCTTTTCTTAGATGCTTCCCTATGAAGAAAACGAAAAATAAAAGCAAAAAAGGGTGAAAACGGGATGCAAAACAGAGAAAAACGAAGCCACTGGCACCAAGGAAGGAGACCTACCACCAATGATAGGCAAACCTATTGACGCGGTAGGTCCATGAGCCACAAGGACATTGCCAATAGAAGCCTACTGCGGACGGTAGACTAGACCTATCGCACACAGTAGGTCCTGACGACTCAAGGCAAATTGGAATAGAACCCCCACTACAGAAGGTGAGGCTCGACTTACCAGACATGGTAGGTCTTGTTAGTAGCGCAGTAATGCATTTTTAATTGCATTTATAGCAGTTTTTATCCCATTTATACAGGGAGAACAGTTTTTAGGTTTAGAGAAGGGAATTGGGGACAATTTTGGGCAAGAAAAACCCTCTCAATTCCTCTTCAATTAGGTAGGTTCTATACAATTAACATTAAATTGAAACTATTGGAGGAAGATTGAAGCGATTCTACGGATCGATTACGGGTTTCATCATGCGAATCGAGAGACAAGCTCAGGTGGCATTCGGAATTGTGGATCAACTCCTTGTTTTGCCGAAGCTTCCTTTTCCTTTGTTAGTTATGATTTCTACTATTGAATTGAATATTGTTAAGATGTTTTCTAGCTAAATTTATACTGTTTGCATTGAGGGTTGAACCCTAGCTTTGGATGATATGATTTTTTTTTATTGAATTTCATTAAATTTATGTTTGTTTATGTGTTGGTTGTTGTTCAATTACGTTTTTGATAATTGATTTGTGTGGAATTGATTATTTCGCAAGATTGATTGAAATTGAAAAAGGAAGATCAATCTAGGGCAACTAATTAAGTAATACGAGCTAGCAACTGAATAGAGATATTGTTTGCACTTTTAGGTTAATTATATCACTTAAGTTTATTGCATTCATAATTGGCTAGGAAGAGAAGATATTCTCCTCTAAAGGTTAGCGTGTAGAGTGGCTTCCACCTAGAGATAGAGATTGCCCAATTTTTGTGTGATAACCCAACTTACGTTTTCAAAGATCGTTTTTTGAGTTTTTAATTGAAATAGTTGATACAAGTTAGGGGATCCTTCATTCAAACTCTTTTCCTAAAATCTTATACCTTTATTTGTACTTCCATTTAATCATTTTTTGTATTTTTCCTAATTCATTAATTAATTTCTTAAAATCTAATTTGTTAGACTAAACATATGTTAAAACGGTGACTGTTTGAGCCTTTACCGTTCCCTGACTTCGACAACTCGGGGGTGTCTCTAGTACTACAGTGATAGGTACACTTGCCTGTTGCATTCGTTTCAGTTATACATCCCTTAAAATAAATATCAATTATTATGGCTGAAGGAATGAGGAAAAGAAGGAACAAAAGATGAGCATGGTTAAGGTCAGTGCTAGAAATTTTATAATTGAAATGAGGTAGTTTAAATATCAAATGACATCATTCTCTTTGGATTAATAGAAGTTGAGGAGAAGGGGGTCTTTTCTGAGGTAGAAGTGGATGATTGGGTCTGGAGTCCAGAGAAACGTGATAGCAACGGCTTAATTGGGCATCTATATGTTCTCTTTTTTTAGAGTTAGAGCTGGAGTATTAGAGAGGAGGAAGGGAGGTGTTTTCCTTGCCTACTGAGGAATCACGTTGGTGTTGTGTGGTAAAGGGTAAATTAGGAAGAAGATAGAAGTACCCTAGTAGAAATATACGATTTTTTTAGTGTGTTGTTATTCATTCTGAATTTTGAATTGAAACTGAGTTGCTACTCTTATTTCCTTCTGTGAATTTCCTTCAGTCCTTATCACTTTCAATTCTCCAATCCATCTATCTCTATGAATTTCCTTTAATCTTTATCACTTTCAATTCTCCAATCCATCTAGCTCTATTTCTTTTGATTAATGAAATTAGCTGGAGTTATTATACTCTTGGAGGATCATTGATTTCATTGGCTTCTATTGTTTATTTATCCTGTTATTTGATTGGAATTGTATTGTTAGAAGTTTGGGATATAACAAATTTGTGTCAGAGCAGTCAATCCTACGGGTAATTATGCCAGCTACAAGGAATCAGGAGAGGGAAGAGACGAACCAAAGGCTAGAGTCTGATTTTCCTCAGTTGGCTGAACAAGTGGAAGCTCAAATCAAGAAGCAAAGCTCCTTGGAATTCACAATTAAGGAGCAGGGTCATCGAATAGATTCCATGGTAAGTCTTTTGATAATTTATAAATATAAGTAGAAGGTTGTGTTGTACGAAATTGACAAAGGATTATTCAACAATTTGCATAGGAGCAACTAGGGAATCGAAAAAAGCATAGTTGAAGCTTCAATTGAGGAATTTCAGATTTAATTGGAAGGCTTGGAAGATTTACAAGACTTCTAAGACACATTAAAGTCATAACAAGCTCAACGGAAGCAAACTAGAAGCTCCTGACCATCATAGAAGATAAAAGAAGCAATGGTAGGCTCCCACGCTCCTTTCCCTAGTAGGTCTCGGCTATAACAACACAATTTGGTCAATTTAGTTAGTCTTGGGTTGATTTGTGGTTTCTTTATTTCCAAGCTTGTAACTAATAAAAGGATAATTAGGTCTTTTAAGTACTCATTAGGTTTAGGAGAGTAGTTAGGGTTTTTCTATAAATATCTATTATGCCTTCTTTGTAAACAAGTTGAATGATATATGAAATTGGTGAGTCTATTCTTAGGGTTCTTAACTTTTGAGGTTTCCTCTAAACTTCATCTAGGATTTGATCATTCCTAAGATTGATTTTACTCGAACACTTGGATTGGAATGATCCAAGGATTCATAATTTGATCACAATTCCTAATTCTATGAAATCACATCCTTGTGATTTGTTCTAGAAATTAGGTCTTTTTCAATTGATCTAATTGGGTAGGGGGTATCCAATCCCTTTGTTTGACTTGGAAATTGAGGGAAAGATCCTCTTTCATATACATTTAACTCTTAGTTTGGGGTGAATTATGAGTGGATGTTGTTGAAGAAGATCAAGTCCTATTGAAGGCAAGGTCCTTGGGTGATGGATATGAAGATTAGATTTTATTGAAGATCCTAAATCATATCAATTGGTATCATAGCCTACCATCAAACTAAGCTCAATTTTATGTTTATTTTTTAAAAAATTGTTACAAAAAAAGTAAAAGTATATGGTGATCTATAGAAAATACATGTTGATCATGCAAAATCTCAAATAAAAAAATCATGTTAGAAATATCGAATGAAACAGAATGTTAAGTGAGTTTTTATTTTTTTTTTTGAAAACCTTGAGATGGATCTAATCTCGTATGAGTTGGGGATCATTTGAAACAAGTTTCACTCAATTTGGAGTCGATTTGGTTGGTCAATTAGAGAAATACTTTCTATTTGTCCAGAAACTAAATTTGTTGAATAGTGGTGGATTAATTTGATGATATCTTATATTATACTGACTCAAATTGGATGAAATTTGGACTTAATTTCATCTTCATCGAGTTGTATGTAAATTGATTTAACTCGATTTGGAGTTCATTTTCTTGTTCAATTTGATTGAAAATCGAAAGGCGTATTGAGATCTCGGCTGGAGAAAAAGTATGAAATTAAATAGATCAGATCTTGTCTTGTACAGATCAAATTCATGTAATAATCTATTATAAATAGTTTGACTCGATTTGGATCTATACTTGTAGAGTTATTTCCTTTTTAGTCACAAGGTGTCATCGTCCCCTGTTTTCTGGAAAAATTTGTTTAGCACTCTTTTTTCTTTGATTAGCTTAGTTTTGTTTTATTAGTTGTTTTTTAGATCTAATTGCTTTCTTCGGTGCTTCTTATCCCTTTTGTGATTATCAATTACCTTATTGGTTCTAAATACTCTTGGATTTTCTTGAAACTGTTGCACCTCAAGTGATTGTTGAAATTTCTTTTTGAACTTCTTTTAATGCCTCAACCAAGTGTTTAATTGAAGTCTATCTTTGGTTGATTATCTTTGGTTTTTGTGTTGGAGGAAGTTTGAAGGCTAGAAGACTCTCGTGAAGTGAGAGTCCGGAAAAGACAAGATGGAGAGCTTATTTTATCAAAAGCCTTAACGAGAGCATACACGAGTGAAATGAGTGATCATCTTCAAGAGTGCATACACTAAGGGAGTGATGGGAAGTACTATTCTTTGTTTCTAATCCTTTTTGTGCAGGTTTAACAATATTAAAATCTATCATATCACAATGGATTACATGGCAAGGGAGTATGTGGAGACTACATCTTCTGCACAAATGATGGAAGACATGAGAAAACAAGAGGATATCCATACTAAGTATGTAAGGGATAAGAATAATTTCTATCATGATGGTGGCAATGGAGTTAATTCTTATAGTGGGAATAACCATGGTGGTAGAAAATTCATTTCTAGAGGGCATGATGGTTATGGTAACTTCACTCCTCAAAGATCAATCGTAGTTGGTAATTTCTCTTCTTGTGCTAAATCTTATGAGCATACCTCATATGATTATAGGGGTTATGAAAGAGTTAATTATAAATATGATGAGCAAAGTCATATGATTGTTATGAAGGATACCATGTTGGACATGATCATTATCAGCATATCTATGATAAAGAGGTGCATAGTGAAAATATGCATGGAAATTATGAGTATAATGATAGTTATAGCTATAGAGGGTATGGTTGTGGATGAAGTTCTCAAATTTTGGGACTACATCAAGACCTCTTAGTTACCACAATTTGAAAGTATCTCTTTTGTGTGAAACTATTGCTCCTTATAATTATGAAGCAAAGGAGCAAGAAGTTCCAATGGTGTAAGAGAAGAAGAGAAGTTCCAATGGGTGTTAAAATCTTTCTCTTATGTAGTCAATGATTGGTGGGATTGCAATTATGAATATAAAAGAAGAATGGGGATTAAAACCAATCAATACTTGGAGCTTAATGAAGCAAGCATTGAGGATTAGATGTGGAGTTGAAAACCATGAAGGACTAGGGCAAGGTCAAGTAAAGGGTAAATTCATGGAATGGAACCATCAAAGAATGAAGAGTCTCCAAAGGTCAAAGAATTTTCACAAGTTGAAATTAATCAATCAAATGGCATAAGGGTAGGGGGCTAAAGAGACTCTTAAAATACATGTTATGGTAGAGACATCCAAAGAGGAACCTTGTTATATTATGAGAGAGAAGAACATTGAAATCAAAGAAAAAGAAAGAGTGGAAGAAAAAGAGAGATTCGTTGATGAATCATCTATCTTTGATTCCTTCTCTATCCTTTCAAAAGAAAGTGAAAATTTTGAGTGTTCAAAAGAGAAAGAAAATGAACATTTTGAGTGCTCAAAAGTGAAAGAGAGTGAGCTTGAGAAAAGTGAGAGAGTAAAAGAAAATGAGTGCTTCATTGAAAAACAAGAGAATGAAAAAGAAGAGCAAAGAATAAAGGAGATAGTTGTACTTGAAGAGATTAAGGAAGTGAATTTCTATGCTAATGGAACTAACTCTTTTTTTACTAGTGAATCTTTATGTGTGCAGAATTTTTAAGATTCAAGTAAGAATGAAGGAGGAAAGCTTTCTTACAAATCCAATAAGACCATAAACTTCTTTCCTTCTAATTCCTACTTGTGCTTTGAGATTTACTTTAAGGAAATTAAGTTGTTTTCACTTGTTTTTATGGAAAATAGATATCAATTTTACTTTTTCAACTCTTTTGGAACTTTATTGGAAAAGAAACATTTCATAGGGGTTAATTCCTTATCTTATGTCATTCCTAGAGTTGATGAATATTATGTCAACTTTGATAATTATTCTTCTTATGTTCTAAGAATAGAAGACAAAAGAAAGAACATAGAGGAAGAGCTTGGCATCTGTCTTGAAGACTTACCAATGAGTCTATTTTTTAATCCTTCTCTTTCTTTTCATGAAGTTTCTTTGGAGGAGTTAAAGACTTTGTTGGTGTCTTATACTTTTCATGTAGATATACTTGGTGACATATGTGTTATTTCTTTTGATGGGAATTTCTTTCTTTTTATGCCTTCTATGTCAAAGTGCATTTCTAATCATGTCTCCCATGAGGATATATTGATGAGTAGTGGTGTTAAATTTGATCCTTCTTGCTATGACTTTGGTATGATAGATGATGCTTCCTTGGTTGATCCTAACATTGTTGGTTCTGAGCTTGATTGTGCTTTACTTGAAATTTTACATGATAAGTGTTTAGAAAAGTTTATTGAGGATGTCTATTATGTGTTTCTTTTCCTTGATGCTTTCATGAAGAATCTTGATGGAGTTATTCCTTTAAACCAATATTTTCACCTTTTGACTGGTCAAGTTGAGTTTTTTGGCAATGAACTTGAGCTTTCAAATGTTATTGAATCTTTAAACTCATTGTTTGAAAACACATTTGGTTTCAACGCCCTTTTTTTTTTTTTAAGGACAATCCACTGTCAAACTGAAAGTCAACCCGATGAATTCTATCATTTGCATTTCAAAGATTTCGTGTTGAAGGATTTTGTAAACCAAATGGGAGACTATTTTGAGATGTTCAAAGTTAACCCTTTGGCATTTGAAATCTATTTTGAGAAAAGAAGCATTTGAACAAGTTTGCAAATACCTTGTTGTTGAGCATCTTTATTACCATATACCTTTCAAGGATTAGTTTTCAAAGTTGTTCATGTCATTTGCTAGTCTTCAAAAGAACTCTTGTGCATTAATTTTGAAACATGAACTTGAATCTACATTGTTTAATCATCTCTTTTTTAGAGAGCTCTTTGATAAAATGGTTTTCAAAGAGGATTGTAGACCATCTTCGAATTTTGAAAATTTTATGTCTATATTTTCCTCACCTCATTTGTGAAGTGACGAGATTTGAGACTCATCAAGGCTATTATTTCATCTTAAATAATTCAGTTTTTATTTGGAGTGTGAATTTGAACTATCATTACCCTTTCAAAGAAAAGAGATTTCAAACTTGTGGTTTTCATGACTATTTTGCGAAAAATAAGAGCTTGCAATATCATTTAACCTTGAAGGATTTAGATTTTGAACTTTTCTTTGACCAATTCACAAGAAAGTTTCTTAACACTTGTGTTTTAAATTTCCTTCTTAGAATTCTTGAGAAAACATCTTGTGTTTGGAGCACTGAAAATCCTTACAACTTCTTGTTTCAACATTTGAAAACATTACACACGTCTACATTTCATCATCGTTTGACAGAAGAGATATTTCAAACGCATGACCTTCTTGATTTACTTTTGGAGTTTAGAAATGGTGAAAGCTTCTACTTTCATTTACCTTTTAAGAATGTTAGTAGTAGTTCTTTCTTGAAAGAAATGTCAAAGAAGTTATTCCTTATAAGTTTCATTTCAAATGTTCATTCTAAAACTTTTGATGGAGCACTTCTTCAAAACTTCTTCTCTTTGTTGTTGAAACCTTTTAAGAAATTGATCTTTACTTTTCATCATCCTTCCATAGAATTTTTGAAAATTGATGTAGTGCACTTTGAATTACAAGATTATTATTGTTTTACTTTTGTTATCATTGAAAAAATCATGTAAGTCCTTGGTTGTATGTTCTTAAGTGTTTGTTAGAGTATCATGACTTGAACCTCTTTGTTTACATTTCTTTTGTTTATCATAGACACTTCAAAGAAGTTCTAGAGTTCTTGTTTATTTTGTTGTTTAGATGGCATTTGGATTTTTCTTTGTTTAAATCATGGCAATGTTGTCTCGTTGAATTCCATTCTAATATTGCCTGTTTTTTTGGGAATATTTAAAGAAATGGATTCAAGGACAAATCCTTTTTAAGAGACAGGGTATGATACAAAATCGACAAAGGATTATTCAACAATTTGCGAAGTAACAACTTTAGAATTGAAGAAAGCATGGTTGAACCTTTAATTAAGGAATTTTGGATTTAACTGGAAGGCTTGGAAGAGTGTACAAGACTTCCAAGACACATTAAAGTCATAAAAAGCTCAATGGAAACAAACTAGAAGCTTCTGACCATTATAGACGACGAAAGAAGCAATGGAGGGAGGAAGAACAGAGCCTGCCAGAGACAGTAGGCTCCTACCCGACCATCCTCGGTAGGTCTAGGCCATAACAACACAATTTGGTCAATTTAGTAAAAAGGATAATTAAGTCTTTTTAAGTACTCATTAGGTTTAGGAGAGTAGTTAGGGTTTTTAAAAAAAAAAATCCTATTATGCCTCCTTTGTAAACAAGTTGAATGATATATGAATAGGTTTTGAGGCTTTCTCCTAAGTTTCATCTGGGGTTTGATCATTCCTTGGATTGATTTGATTTGAACACTTGGATTGGGATGATCCAAGGGTTCATAATTTGATCACAATTCCTATTCTATGATAATCATATCCTTGTGATTTGTTTTAGAAATTAGGTCTTCTTCAATTGATCTAATTGGGTAGAGGTATCAAATCCCTTTGCTTGATTAACAATTGAGCAAAAGATCCTCTTTCATATGCATTGAACTCTTAGTTTGGGGTGAATTATGAGTGGATGTTGAAGAAGATCAAGTCCTATTGAAGGCAAGGTACTTTGGTGATGGATATGAAGATTCGATTTCATTAAAGACCCTAAATCATATCATTCCATTGGTCAATTAGCAATAGTAACCAGTACTATGAATTCAATGGCTTCCAATTTGAATGCTCTAATTGTTTATGTTAGTGAATTGAAGAAGAAATCTGAGGTGAGAGGGAAAACAAGTTGAAGGGAATAAAAGTTTGGGGGAAGTGAGATATCTTTATCCCAGACACTTGTGTCCTACAATATGAAGTGAGATTGCCTAAATTAGAATTTCCAATTTTCAATGGCTTTGGTCCTAGGTAATGGAGAAGCAAATGTAGGAGGTATTTTGAACTTCATCAAATACTTGAGGAGAAAAAGTTATGCATAACTAAACTCTATCTTAAGGATAGAGCTTTCATATGGTTTCAAGGGTATGTGAAGAAACAAAGAGTTTGCACTTGGGAAGTGATGGCTAGTGCTGCTTGTAAGAAGTTTGGAAAGGCAAATGAAAATAATATGATTGAAGAGTTTAGTAAAATTAAACAAAAAAAAGGGATTATGAAGGAGTATATTGATACGCTTGAAGAACTTAGAGCTGAGGTGATGGGGCAGATGCCTCAAGCTACTGAGCAGTATGACATTTCTGTATTTTTGAGTGGATTGAAGAGGAGTTGAGGCATTTGTTGAAGATGTTCATACCTACCACATTGGATGCTGCTTGTGAGCAAGCATTCCATCTTCAATCTACTGTTGCAGCCTTGTCTAAACCCCATGATATAGGAGATTTTATACTAGTAAATAAGCTTACTTGATGGTTATTTTATTTTAATTTTTCTAGTGTAAATTGAGTTTAATTTGAACAAATAACTCTTTATATGCTTATTTGAATTTGTAGGGATGATTTGAAGAGAAAATATAACTTTAGAGGCCTAAATTCAATAAACAGAAAATGAAAAAAGGAGCTGAATCTCACAAATAAAAGATAGGGACCAAATTGTAAATTTTAGAATTTAGAGGAACAAAGCACAAATTTCAAAAACTTAATGGACTGAATTACGAATATTAGAAGTTGAATCAAATCATGGGTTTGATTTGGTCAGATGTGTAGTAGCACTATTTTCTTTTAATATATTTTAGTATTTTCAATTCATGCTTTTTCTTAAGTAATTTTCCTTTTTAATTAGGATTTCTTTTAAGGTGATTTCTTTTAAGTAAACTTGTAATTTCTTTCTAATAAACCTTTAAAAATAGAGGACTTTGGAAACCATTAGGCTGACCAATTTTATGCCGATGTTAGACTAATTTTAGACAAATGTTAGTTTAGATTAGTGTAGTTTATTTTTGAGTAGTTTAGGTTAGAATAGTTTTTCTTCATAAGTTTTAGTCTTTAATTTTGTCATTTTCAAAACAAAGATTGGAGCTTTATTTGATGCAATATCTAAGACCATTTTCGATTCAAGTATTGAAGGATTATTCGATTCGGGGATGTTTCCTATAACTCTCTTCTTTATTTTGATTTGTTTATTATTTTCAAGATGTGCTAATATTTTGTTCTAAGGCCATGATGTAGCTAGTTTAATTTGTTATGTTATTTCTTTTTGTTTTATTATTTAAGAGTTTTTGGATTTAATGACAAGTTACTGTTCCTAATGTTTTTAAGTGATTAGCTACCATTTAAATTGTTTTAAATTTAACTGTACATCCTTGAGAAAGGACATAGTTAAATAGGCTGAGTAATTTGGCCATAAATTGCATGCATGATAGAGATATACTTGTATGGTTCATGCTATCCTTGTAATGTCATAATCGAATGCGTTTTTGTAAATTAAAATCAACATAGAGATATAGTTGGTTTGTTTATAGGGATAGGTTTGATAAGCTTTGAGAAAAGTTATTAACAATTTTTGACGTTGATCGATTAATGAGATTTACTTGAGAATAATGAACTATTGGGGTACTATTACTTAGTTAACTCATATGCCTTAGCCCTAATAATCTTTGTTAAGAAAGTTACATTCTCTTAGTTTAATTAATAAAAAATCTTCAAACATTGGTTTTATTTGCTTTGTTAGACTAAGTTAATTCTTGATTCATAATTGAAGTAAGATTAATCTAATTTTCTGTGGGACGACCCTGTTTATTCTATTACGATATAGTATACTTGCTAGTGTCCGATTTTTGGTATCAAGTTTTTGGCGCTGTTACCGGAGAATTGATTTTATTCATTTTTTTAATTATGAATTTTATTTTAACTTAGTCTTTATTTTTATTTTTTATTTGTTTCGTAGTGATTCACATGATGATGAGTAGATATGGCAGAAATACTTTATATGCACCCTATGATTTGATGGATAATAATACTAATTATTTTATGAACGCGGGCTTTACTCCATCTCTACTTAATGATGATAATTACATGGCCATCGAGAGACAAGGAAACTATCAGAATGATCCCTCCTCGAATACTTACAATCAACATTGGTCATATTATTCGAATTTTTGTTGGAAGGATCAAGGTAATCTAAGTCGAACACCTCCCGGTTTTCAAGAGTAATGGGCACCCTAACCACAACAGTACAATAATCCTCTACCACTACTTTCCCCTAGTCAAGAAAGCAATCTCTTATAGGAGTTGATGCAATATCTTTCTAAATTGGAGTAAAAAATAGATCAAGTTGCCCAATCCACCCAAGCATCCATACATAACTTGGACAATTTCGTCAACTTATATATTTGTGGAATAATGAAAAGCAAGGACTTAAGGTGAGCCTAGTGAATGATACTCAACTCCAAGAGGTTGAAAATTTTAATGTGGATGCAAAGGAGAATAAGGAGGATGACAGAATTCAATTGACAAAGGAGGATGATCTAAAAAAAGGTGACTCTAGATCTTATATACTTTCTGAATCTCATTTTCTCTGTGTTCCCTTAAATTCAATTATCAATTTTTCAATTTTATTGAATTTTTCAAGCCATTGCTTACTAACATTCTTTTTGCAAGGGCTTTGGCGAGGATGTCGAGTTACGACAAGTGCATAACGAAAAATCACAAATATAAGCTCGATGATTATGGAGTGGTGCCACTCAAGGAATGCGTCGTTAAATAATAGCGGAAGGCTTCAACGCCTTCCTTGGCTTGCCACCCAATTGCATGTCTCATTAAATGAGTCTTCTTCTTGAATTTTATTTTATTTTAATTTTTAATTTTAATTTCAATATTTTGTTTTGTTTTGTTTTATTTTAACTTTGTTTTGTTTTTAATGTTATAAACAGTGATTGGATTTCCTTATAGGAGCAGCGATGCATCTTGGGAACAAATTTTGCTCTCCATATTTCAAAAGGGAAGTATGAGTTTCTTTGCCTTTTTATTTACTTCATTTTCATATTGACGACAATGTTTAATTTAAGTATGGGGAGACTGTCACTATTTTTGCGTTAGAATTTTTGTTTTTATGTTTAAAATTTTAATTTTTCTTTAATTTGTTGGTTTTATTTTAATTTTTTATCTATTTAAAAAGTCCAAAAATACAATTTCAATGAAGGATGGTTCTTTTTTTTAGTATTTTTCAAAAATCTCTTGAATAAAGTTGAGAAAGAGTGTTTATCTTCTTGTCTTTAGACTTGGTTGATGAGACTTGTGTTCTATATCCTTAAAACTTTTGCGTGACTTTCACTTGAGCTTATGGGTCATGTTAGTGTTTAATAAATCATTCACATTATTTTTTAGTTGCATAGAGTTAATAAGTCTCTTCCTTATATTATATAACCTATTTGAGTATCTCTAGAGGCGCAGCAGAAAGGTTTCCCTTATTTAACTTAGAAACGATGGTGCTAGGCCTTCTTTGAATTGTTCATGGCTTTTGAGCTTACCAATTATTGTAATTTTACTTTCGTACCATTTTGAGCCTTAAATGTTATTTTCTTTCTTGAAACAACTTAAATATGAACCCTTAATCTTGTAGAGAGCTTAATGTTAAAATTCTAATTTGGGATAGTTGTTAGGTTAATGTTTTGTTGATTTGGAAAGAGAATGAGTGAGTTTTGAAAAGGTGAAGAAAAAAAAAAAGAAACATAGTGACTAGTGTGGAAGAGAAAAATAAAAGAAAGAAAAAAAATATTTGATATATTGTTCATACAAGTCATAGTGAAAAGGTGAAAAGAATTTGATGTGCATATTTGTTTATATTTCTATATGTTAATTTCATCGTTTTTGGTGTTTTTAATTTTAAAATTATATATATTTTAGCTTAGTATCTCTTATTCTTGTATTAGGTACCCTCCAGAAGTGAAAATGATGAAAGAAAACGAAAACGGAGCAAAAACGAGGAAAACGGAGCTGTCGGCAAAAAATCATCCAACCTACTGCATGAGGTAGGCTGACCTACCGTCGCTAGTAGGTTCTATGGCGCAAAGGGCATTGGCAAACAGAGACCTACCGTGGATGCTATGCCTCGCCTTACCATTGGTGGTAGGGTAGGCTGGCAAGAGGCAGTTGAGTTCAAAACAAACTCGGTTTTCTTGTATTTTTTCAAATTTCAACTTAGGTTTCTTGTATTTTTCACCTCTATATAAGGGGCCTTTTTGCAGCTATTGTAGATATACTTAGATAGAATTAGATACTTATAAATGCTTAGATAGAATAGTTATAGATTTTAGTTAGGTTAGAATTAGATTAATTAGGTTAGATTAGATTAAACACTCTTTAAGTTTCAGCTTTTATACATTTAATTAGCTTGTAAAGTATCCAGATTTCTGCAATTTACTTTCTTGGATTCAAGAATTGAAGACTTTGATTCAAGATTTTGATCTTCAACTTGGCGACTCGAAAGATGAGCTTGGAAGACGCTCGGGATTTCAATTGCGACTTCGATTTCAATCCTAAGCTTTCTTTTTCTTTTCTTGTTATTGAATTTTTTAAATTTACAGTTATGTTATAATGAATAGTGAGTAGTTCTTATTTTTTTGGATCAGGGTTGAACCCTAGTTCTTGGTTTGATTTCTTGATTTCAATGTTTGGTTTAATTTAAGTTGTCTTCCAATTGTGTTTGTTTGTAATTTAATTGTCACGAGATTAGATTATTCGCAAGGATGTTCGAAATTGAAAAATGAAGAACTATCTAGGGAAACCAATTGGGAGTTCATTGGGGCAATTGACTAGAGATACGATATTCCACTTTTAGATCTTCTTAAATTACCTAAGTTTATTGCACTCAGAATTTGTTAGAGAGAAAAGATATTTTCCTCTAAGGGTTAGTGAGTAGGGTGGCTGTTGCCTAGAGATAGGATTGCCCTATTTTAGTGATGACCTAACTTAATTAATTCGACATCGTTTTCATTAAAGTTTTTCCAATTGAATTAGTAACAAGGATTAGGGGGATTTCACCATCCGAACTCTTGTTTTTATTGATCTTTTAAAAACCATTTTCTTTAATTGCTTTCTTTAATTATTTCAGTTTTAAGTTTTTTTCTCAACAACATCATCTTTTATTAGACAAAACATTAAAGCCATGATTAGTACTTGAACCTTCATTCGTCCTAGAGAGACTCAACATTCGGGTCGAACTAACCTCTGTTTTGTTAGGTCCGCTTGCCTTGCACTATAGTGATTAGGATTTCACCCCATTTTATTAATTTGACTATTAACACATCAAGTTTTTGGCGCATTATCGGGGAACAACAGTTTAAGTAACATCATTTATTTAGTGCTTTAGTCATCATTTTTGCTTTTGTTGTTTTTCTTTGTTCGATACTATTGTTGCACTTGGGGGTTTGTGGTATGGATATTGTGTATTCAGTTTAAATACATGGGAGAATCTCCTGCCCCTATTTCCAATTAAGGATATAGAACAAGGGCAGTACCTCTTCCTGCAGCTAATGTAACTTCTCGGCCGCTATTCCCTGTGAAGGGAATAGGATAAAGGCCGTACCTTTCCAGCAGCTAATGCAGCCTGCGGCTTCATCTCTCCCCGAGAGGGATTAAAGGGGGAAACGTTCCTTTACCGTATGCCCTTGTACTTGTAGCTAATGCAGTTCTAACTCTTTTGTTTCCTTTTTTTCTATTAAATAATAGGACTTTCCCTCTACCCCTCCCCCCTCCCCCCCTCTCGGCGCACTTAACAACAGCTGATTAGGAGGAATACAGTTAGCAAGGGCCGAAGGTTTGCTTTGGTTCACCACCCTTAGCTACTTCTGGAACTTGTGTTTAATTGCTCATCCAATTGTTTGTTTCAGGTAAGATACAGACACTGATAATACCATGGAAGCCTGATGGGCATCAATGTTAGAAGAAAGGGTAGAGAACATGGCCTTTTAGTCTCAATATACGTACTATCAATTGGCCACATTCAAAGAAAACTGGCAAGGATACGATACGTATTCTAACCAGTATAGTTTGGAATGGAGGACTTAGTGAATGATCCTTGGGGAGATTATGCTCAATATTCATCATAAAATTATACTCCATCGGCACACTTTTATCACCTCCAAGACCTAATCTAGAAGAACTCATTCGAAGTATATCGATTCGACAAACACCGGGAGAAAAGAATAGAAGCAATAGTGAGAAGCCAAATGATTTCCCTTCCACAACATGGAAAATCAAATCGAACTATTAGCAAGGATGATCGCTGAAAAACCATCTAGTAATGCACCTAGTAAAACGGTCACTTTGCGGGAGGTAGAAGAACAAGTATCACGTTTCCTATGTGTATGGATGACGAGGATGAAACTACTCAAGAATCGGAGGAGTCTATTCCCAAAAGATTTCAAGAACCTCTATCGAAGGCATGGGAAGCACACAATCCCTATGCTATGGATAAACGAAAAGGAGATTTCTTCAATCTTAGCCTTCGTTTACCTTTGATTTTCCTTTAAAGAGTTGAAATTATTCATAATTAGTAATATCTTTTTTAAATTTGATCTTAAGTTTTTAAATTCTCTTTTCGTTGTTGGGTTCAAATTCTTTCACTTCTATTACAAGGAGATCCTAAACGGACTTTACTTTGAGTCATACTTCAGTGAGGATGCGAGAAACCCTAAAAAGGAGTCCCTCGTTCTCTAAAATGGTTAAGAATAAATCATCTTGGCATGTTGTTCTTGTAATTGTAAAACTGTAGTTTGAGTCATTTTGTTTTGTTTTTCCATTTTAATCGTTTATTGTTTTTGTAAGGTCATTTTGGCGAGAAGGAAAGCTTCCTTTAAGACCCACAATGAGCTACATTGAGTCCATAATGTTGAAGGGCATGAAGGAGCTTCAGAATTGCAGAAAACGAAGGAAAATGGTGTCCCAGCAGAAGCCTACCACGGACAAGCACTCCTACCGCAAGTAATAGACCTAAGCAACAATAGGCATTCTTTGGCAGAAGCCTACAGTGGACGGCAAGCTCAACCTATCGCCACTAATAGGTTTCAGGCACTTCTAGTGCAGGCAAGGCATAGACCTACCACAGATGGTAGCTCTCATCCTGCCATCAGTGTAGGGTCCCTTTTCGCATCGAGTTGGGTTTTTCAAGGCAAAATGGGTTGCATCGACCCGATGGACTCCAAATTGCAACTTCTAATTAAAATTTCTGCCCTCCTTTCTCCCATTTTCCTCCAAAACCCTTGAATTTTTCTTTCCCTCTTCTTATTCTCTCAAACTTTCTCAACCTCTCCCAACTCTGCAACTTCTTCAAGTTTTCCTCTCTTCTTCCTCCTTCCAACTCCAGCGGCTTCTCTCCAAATTCTAATGAGCTTCACTGCCAGTCACTCTCTCGCTTCACCTTCTTAGTTTGTATTTTCTTTTATTTTCTCTTACTCATTCTCTTCTTCTAACCATTCTACCAACTCTGTTATTTTTCTCTACACCAATTCCATGCTAAAATCTTCTTTTTCTTCTTTCCTCTTCCCTCCAAAAGACCTAACCTTTCCTTTCAAATTCTCTTCTCCTTTAACCTTCTCTCTTAATCTCTTTTTCTTGCTATTTCTTGTAATTTCGGTTCTATATGTTAATTGTTGTTAGATACTAACTTTCTTTTCTATTTTCTCTTGTTTTCTAACAAAATTTTACAGAAAATAGCCAAAGAAAACTTTTCGGTGAATATCCGGCAGAACTCCGGTGGCAATCCAAATGGAGCATAAAAACGAGCAAATTTTCGTGGTCATAGTTTGTTTTCCGAAACAAAAACAAACTATTTCTTAATAACTTTGTGCGTCCTTTTTATTTCTAGTTTGCCTATGCTTAATTCTTGAATTTTTTGGACTTATCTCTATGCTTTTTATTTTGTTAGAAGTTTTATTGTTAGTAGATTCCTAGTTTTCATTTTTGCACACTTTAGCACACAAGGGCGGCGTTAGAACATAGGCTACGATAGTTTTTATTCTTTTCTGCATATTTGGTGTTATTTTGTTTTTAATGTGCTGGTGCTATTGTATTGTGTTGTTTTCCTTTCTCTTCCTTTTCCTTTTTGAATTTTATCCCTCTCTATGGCTCCCAAGAAGTCTGTCGCTTCCTTCTCAAAATCTAAAATGAGCTCGTGTTGTGGGGACCTCGCCCGACCCCGATATCCTTCCCTATCCAGAGTGTCTCTCTAAGGTAGCCCATCAATGGGTAATCGAAAGGGCATCGCTTAAAATCATTATTGAAAATTGTTCGATGAGTCGGTCATCGGAAATTTTAATCTTGAAAATCTTTTTAGAGGGTTGGGTTGGGTTCCTCTCCTTCGCATTTCTGGCGATTACTACCCCTACCTTGTTCGAGAATTCTATGCCAATACGACCCACAAATCAAACAAGGATTTCCAAACAATCATTTCAACTGTCAAAGGGGTTAGGATCATTCTCAATAGGGAACATCTGGCGTCCATTCTAGGGATTCCAGATAATGGGAGTACAGTTACCATGGGTTCCAATAGTAAATCTATAGATGAGGACTCAGATTGGAATTTTGAGGCAGCATGTAGCCGTTTTAAGATCGGGCCGCGGGCAATGGACTATCACCAAATTATCCACGGGGGCGATTTCACGAATCTTCTTCATCGTGCTCTTGCTTATTTCTTTAGGCACACGCTTGTTCAACAGGGGGTGGGCTTAGTGAAGTCCGCATCATTGATATTTATTTGCTAGATAAACTCTACAACTGCTCCCCCATTTCTCTCTCTCCCTTGATAATCCAAACAATGTGCAATACTGGTTGTAATACCACCAAAAAGCTTGTTTTTTTGTTATCTTGTGATTTTATCAAGAATATTTGCTGCTTGTCATGTCAATTTTGCAGGAGAACGAAAATTATCAACAGGACTGCAGTAGGTTATTAAATTCACAACTTTTAATAACTGTGGTTACTCATGGGACAAGGAGAATCAAATATGGATCCCACTATCTGAAGAAGATAGGTTGAGGGATCGTAACCCGACTGGTTTTTTTCTCAATTAAGAAAACCACCCAAATCGGCCTTGAGACATCTTCCTCGCAACCAGTTGAGGATGATGATGAGGCCGATAAGTCCTACAACCCCTCAGATGATGAGGAGGATGAGGCCGGTGCCCAGAACACGGTCCCAATGAATACATTCCAAATAGAGTTGTAGACTGCCTTTGAGAAACTCCGGATCACTCAAGAGATTCATTGGATGCAGCTAATGGAAATAGTAGAATCCACTCGCCGCTATGCAGACTAATTGGCCAATCAAAGGTCATCAATTGATCGCCAAGAAGTGATGCTAGCCTAACTATGCCAAAGATTCATGCCTAATCATGGCAGAAGTAAAGGAGGCTGCACGAACTTTGGTCCACAATAGTGAGTTTTTCTTTCTTTTCTTTTCTTCTCTTTTGTTTTATTTCTTTTCCTCTAAAATTTCTTGCTTTCGTTTGTTTCTTTATTTATGTTTCTTTTCGTAATTTATTTTTTTGTGGGGATGGCTTCTCGACATGCTTTTTTTTGCTTTATATCTGCGAGATTGTTTCCAATGTATGTGTTTATTTCTATTTTTCTTTTAGTCTAACCCCTACATTTAGGACAATGTGATTCGAAGTGGGGGAGAAATGAGGGATATTTTCGTTCTTTCAAGCTTTTTTTCTATTAGTCTCTTTTATTCTTTTTCTTTGTTTAAGTCTTTTTTTTGTTAGTTTCTTATTCGAAAAATTCAAAAAATCAGAAAATTTAATATTTCAAAAATATTTCTATTTTCCTTTTCTTCTTACTTTACTTATAAAAACCCAAAAAAATATTTTACTATCACCTTTGGTAGAGTATTATGTATAAATCTTTAGGTTTTTCGAAAAAGACGTACTACTTAATTACTTTGAAACCATATTTACTAATTCCTTACATGATTAATGGTTTTTATGCACTTATGAATGTTGTTTGAATAATAGAAGTTTAGGAATATTGGGCAATTAGCATTATTATAATAATTTTTGAACTTTGCCTGCAATTTCATGATTTTTCTGTCTTTAAAAACAACAACGTCTAGTCTAGGATGGTCCCAGAGATGATGGCCTTAGGCCTGCTTTGAACTAATTGTGCCTTTCTTATCATATATCCTTTATGAAATCAATCCCTAGTTCCCTTTTTGTGCCTTCATGACAAGGTTATACTCCCTTCTTTTCTTTGTTCTTTTAACCTCACTATATAAAACCTAAATTCGTGGAGCTAAATGTTTTTATATCCTTTTAAGCCGTTTTGAGTGTGGCAAACGAATAAGTGGGGGGTAAAAGGGGCTAAGAAAGTAAGAAAGAAAAACCCTGTTTATAAAGAGAAAGGGTGTTTTGGGATTTTTCATGTGTTTGCTGCTTTTGGCTATTGTAAAGAGAGAAAGAAAGAAATATATTGATGCTTGAAAAGAAAAAGAGAAAAACGCCAAAAAGATTTGAAAAAAAGGGCAAAAAAAAAACGAAGAAAAGAATATGAGCCTTTGTTTTAGAAAAGAATCTTAAAAATTAAAGCATCTCTCTCTCTCTCTCTCTCTCTCTCTCTCTCTCTCTCTCTCTCTCTCTCTCTCTTATTTTGGGTTATTCTTGAAAAAGAATGTTGTTAGATGGGGTACATATCAAATAAGAATGAAGTAAGTTGTACAAAGGTGAGTGACAAGAGTGAAAATGACGACTAGAAAGTGGTTCGTTTATATTGCTAGTTTTTCTTTTTTGTTGCATTAGCTCTATTTCATTTGTTTTTCTCCTTTTTCCTTCGTTTGTAATCTACTTATGTCCCTAGCCTAACATTACAAGCCAAAAAGTCATACCTAATCCAGGAAGGACCTAAAGTAAACTTTAGAGTGGATGAATAATAGAAAAAGTATGAGTTGTGTGCATTGTTTTTGAAATACTTCTTTTTTATATCACTTAACATTCCTATTCTTCTATAAAAAATGGCATGAGCAAAATCACACTTACACCTCGTTGATCGGTAATGATTATTTAGTAACTTGTAATGGGTTTAGTGATTTTGTCGTTCGTCTAATTTTGGATTATCTTTGGAGTTGGGCAGTGAATAGCTCTATTGAAGTGGTGTTACTTTTATTTTTCAAAGTTTAAAGTTTTGCTTTTTGATGAGTTTGTTTTAATTTTGAGCTACCCATGCTTGTGATTGTTTTGAGATCTTAACTGTTTATTAGGCTTATGTCATTTTCGTATATTGTCTTCCTAGAATAAATTTATTTTAAATCCTTCGTTTGTCTACTTAGCTTGTGTTGCTTGAGGGCAAGAAACGGATAAGTGTGAGGATATTTGATATGTGCATATTTGTCTATATTTTTTGTGATACCCCCAACCTTACTACTAGGTCAACTGGGGCTGAGCAGGGTATCTGCGTTCATCTTGGTACTAAACTATAGGTTCCAAAATGAGAGCCCAATATCGGGGCAACACTTAGAAGTATGTATATACCATACGCAGTGGAAAAACTAAGTAAGTTGAATACTAATAGTACGATCAAAACACGAGATTTAAAAAACTTCTTATGATCATTCTAATACAAAAATAAAAATATCTTACATCAGCACATCCACTGGACAAAGAGAAAAGAAGAATTTTACAAACGGCTCGAGTCTAAGAAAAACAAAACATAAACACGTCTTCCGGGGAAATTTGGTCCAGAAACTCCATGCCTAAAACTTCAGCGGCTTATTGTGCCCCTGACCGTCCTGAGTTAATCTGAGGAGAAAATATGATATGGAAAAACGTGAGTGCGATCGCTCAGTGAGTCCACGTGTGCGTGTGTGCGTTTTAGTGATTTCTTTAAAACAATACTGATATAGTTTCACGAAACAGTTCATGAAATGTTATAAGAAAACACTTCTTTTTCCTTTTGTTTCTTTAACAACACTGATGCTTGAACCTACATGAGGGTTTCGAGCTCAGCTGGGAAGTCTGAGCGAATCAAGACACATCATTGCAGCTTCTACACCCGAACTAAAAAAAACATGCAATGCAACAGTCGGGCTCCACGGACAAAGTTCGGATCCCAAAACGAGGTCATCGGAACTAAGTTCCGGCATCTCGTAGTCAATACCAGCCAAACACTATACGAGCGCTCGATTTCCATAACAACCGATCTTCCCATATTACTGGTCAAACCAGGCTACAGATTCTTGAGGCACCTACCAGCTCTGCCCAGAGACCAACCTTAGTTTCAAGCCCTCTTGGCTCTCCACAAGGCGGCCATCCCACGACAGAGCATGATGCGATGTCCATGTAGACTGATTAGGCCAAACCCTCTACGGTGCTACGCCGCTCTTCAAGTGGATCCACTCTCCCGAGTCAGAAACTGTTTACGCCATCAGAAGAGGCCCTAGTACGGGGAACTAGCCACATACAGTGCAATCCTCTGACGCTTCCGAACACATGATCATAACAAGAATTGTAACCTTGGTCGGAATGGGGTTTTCATATGTTTTTATAAACCGAAAAGCCACTTGCCCGGCCGCTCGAACAGAATCAGGTCGTAAGCATTTCAGACCAGCAAAAATCCCCATCCACCAGTCATTACAAGCTTATTTAAATTTCACAATTATGCCAATGCCAAATCTATATTCATGCATGTCAAAACATGTAACTTTTCAAAGCTAGAGCATTTTCCAACATATAAATATTCCAGAAAGCCTGTGTACAAACAAATTCTATTTCACAACAATAATAATCTGTTTTGAAAAGACAACACATATATGGAGCACCGCTTCTATGCATTTTCTAAGGAACATCTACACATTTTGGAGAACATCTCAAAAAACGTGCTAAGTTATATTGTTCCAAAAGCAGTAAATATTTTGTAACAGATTTAGAAAACATATTTACATGGCCTGTAATATTTGAAATAACGTAATAAAACCAGGTTTTTGGACCTACTTGGATGTAGATATGGAGCTAAGACCCTACAAATATAGTAATAGGAAAATACTTAATATTTTGGTACCAATCAAATAACCTTATTCCCTAAATAATATCAAGATCCTACGAAATGAACTTAGGATGTATATATATTTATATATATATATGCACTTATAATAATTCTTTAAAAAGATCGAAAATCCTACACCCTTAAAAAAAATACTCTGTTAAGAACCCATAATTAACTATATACTAAAACCCATTTAAACCGTTTAAATCCTAAAAAAAACCACAACTTAAACTAAACTATATATAATCTAATTAACAAGAATAAAATAACATAAAAAAACACATGCAATACTAACCTTAACTTGGAGTCTCAAATATGGCTGTCCAAAATAAGGATAAAAAGACTTATAATATAGATATATATGGCTGCTTTCTTGTTGCCAAACAAATCAAAAGAAAAAGAAAGTTATGATATATATATATATATAAGGAACTGAGGCGGTTAGGGGGAGAAAAAAAGGAAAAAAGGAGAGAAAATGGTGGGGTGACAGGTGGACAAGAGGTGGCAACCATTTCTTAATGACTAAGTTTTTTTTTGGTGGGGTGACAGGTGGACAAGAGGTGGCAACCATTTCTTAATGACTAAGTTTTTTTTAAAAAAAAAAACTTATATGGGATTATCAAGTACTTAAATTTCTAAAATGCACTTGCCAGGTATACTAGAAAAATCCCACTTAAAAATACTTATAAACCCCAGTAATAAAAGCTTTATATAATAAAACTTTACTCTCATTCCTAACCATTGACAAATTACCACTAAATGTCAAAAACGGTATACTCCACTATATCAGATTCTAACTCTACTTTCATAACGTCCGTAATTTTAAAGTCATAGTAGGTACTTATTGGGTAGTGCGTTACATTCTACCCTCCTTAAAAGAAATTTCGTCCTGGAAATTTAATAGCCATATAACTATAAGTTCTAGATACTTCTTCTTCAAGTATTCCTTAGTCTCTCAAGTTGCCTCCATACAACTTTACACATTGGAATCTATCCTCTGCGTAACTCTTTTACGCCTTGCTCCACAATCTCAGTTAGTTTTTCTTCATATGACGGATCTGCTCGTAAATCAAATTCGTCATCGTTGAAAACATGATTAGTTGCAGGATGGTACTTCAATGTTGGTGCATGAAACATATCAAGTATACCTATTAGCACACTTGGCAAAGCTAGCTGATATGCTACTTTACCTACCTTATCAATAACTTGAAACGGTCCAATATATCGGGGGCTTAATTTTCCTCCCCTTTGATATCTAAGCTTTCCGCTATAAGGCGTAAGTTTTAAGAACACTCAATCTCCCACGCCAAACTCCAAATCCCTTCTTCGACTATTGGCATAGCTCTTCTGTCTGTTCTTAGCCATCCGCAGCTGATTTTAGATTATCCTAACTTGTTTCTACATCTCCTCCAACTCTGGCATCAAGTTTCTTTTACTTGGGATGAGATCGAACTTCGATCTCATCCCAATATAGGGGTGTTCTACATTTCCTATTATACAATGCTTCAATGGTGCCATCTCTATCGAGGAGTGGTAGCTGTTATGATAAACAAACTTAGCACAATCAAGATTGTTAACCCACTTGTTCCCAAAATCTAAGGCGCAAGCTCTCAGCATATCCTCTAAGGTTTGAATTGTTCTTTCGGACTGTCCATCAGTTTGGTGGTGTGCTGTAGTACTATAAATTAGGTTGGTTCCCATAGCTGCCTGGAACTTAGGCCAAAACCTTGAGGTAAACCTTAGGTCTCGGTCAAATACAATATCAACGGGCACTCCATGAAGTCGTACAATTTTGTCTACATAGATTTGCGCTAACTTGTCCAAAGGGTATGTCATATTAATGTCAACAAAATGCGCCACTTTTGTTAATAATCAACGATCACCCGGATAACATCCTTATACCACTTGGTCCGGGGTAATCCTATGACAAAGTCCATTCTCACATGATCCTATTTCCATTCAAGAACAGGTAGCGGTTGTAGTAGTCCTGCTGACTTTGATACTCTACATTAACCCTTTGACCTATAAGACATGCTACTACATACTTCGCAATCTCTCTCTTCATTCCATTCCACCAAAACTTTTGCTTTAAGTCTTTGTACATCTTATTCTCCCCAGGATGCATACTTAAACTTCTGTGGGCTTCCTCTAGTATCTTACGCTTGAATACTTACTTCTATGGATACTTATTTCCTCTAGTATAAAACTCTCCATTGAATACTTACTTCTGTGGGCTTCCTCTAGTATCTTACGCTTAGGTTCAGTTTTATCGAGTACACACAATTGATTCTGAAAGTACACACTCCCATCATCTTCTAATGTTCGATAATCCTCCAATTTTTTAGCTTCCACACGGCTTTTAAACTCCTAGAACTCCTTATTATTCTTTTGGGTGCTTTTAATATCATGTTGTAGGATGGATGTTAAGTTAAGACTTGATATCTTTGCTTTTCTACTCAATGTATTTGTCACCACATTTGCCTTTCCTGGATGGTAGTTAATTGGGCATCGATATTCCCCCAGCAATTCTATCCATTGATGTTGTCTAATATTCAAGTCCTTCTAGGAAAATAGGTACTTTAAGCTCTTATGATCAATAAATATCTTATACTTGGCTCTATACAAGTAGTGTCGCCACTTCTTAAGCGCAAACACAATAGCTGCTAACTCCAAATCGTGTGTTAGGTAATTTAATTCATGATCCTTCAACTTAATTGAAATATAAGCAACAACCTAGCTATCTTGCATCAAAGCTGCCTCTAGGCCTTCCCCTTATAGGAAAAATTCCTCACTTGACTTGGGTAATAGTGCAATTTGTGCCGAAGTTAGACGATGCTTTACTTCCTGGAAACTTTTCTGGTACTTCTCCACCCATATAAACTTGATGGGTTTTCCTTGTCAGTCATGCTAAATCTCTAACAATCCTAAAAAATGTCTGTTATGAATCTCCAATAATACCCTTCCATCCCTAAGAAGATATGTACCTCTATTGGTATTTTGGGTTGCGTCCAATCGGTTATTGCTCTACTTTTGCTGGTTCTACTAATACTCCTTCCTGAGTTAGCACATGCCCTAAGGAAGTCACCTATCGCCATTCAAAACTTACATTCACTAAACTTGATGTACAACTTATGCTCCTACAGGGTTTACAACACTCTTTAAAGATGTTGTTCATGTGCTTTGAGGTTAGGTCAATATATAAGAATATCATCAATGGAAATCACCACAAACTCATCCAAGTAAAGATAGAAAATCCTATGCATCAATTCTATGAATGTCGCGGGTGCATTTGTGAATCCGAATGGCATAAAACAAACTCATAATGCCCATATCGGGTGTTGAAAAATGTTATTGGAATATCCCTTTCTTTTGTTCGTACCTGATAGTACCCTTGTCTTAAATCTAATTTGGAATAGCATCCTACTCCTCGAAGTTATCAAATAGCCCATCACTAAGTGGGAGTGGGTACTTGTTTTTAGTTGTCACACTATTCTATCATCTGTAGTCTACACATATCCTAAGGTCCCATATTTCTTCTTTACAAGCAAAACTGATGCACCCCAAGGAGATATACTTGGATAAATATATCCTCGTTGCAACAATCCTTGTAGTTACTTTTTTTCAACTCTCTCAACTCTTCCTGTACCATCCGATATGGGTTCGAAATATTGGTTTAGCACCGAGTACCAATTCTATGCTAAACTCTACTTCCCGATCAGGGGGCAACGTTGTTAACTCCTCTGGGAAAATGTCTACAAATTCCTTCACTACGGGTAATGTTTATTTTACCTCTTCTTCATACTTGTTGAGTAGATATGCTAGGTACCCTTGACATCCTCTCTATAGCAACTTTCTGGCCTTCATGCCAGACAAAAAGGGATTCTCCTATTTCGTTCGCTTTCCTTGGAACACCAGGATTAGCATACTTGGTCGACTACCCTTAACCAACTTCTGTAAAAAATTTACTTGAGCATAATGTTTAGACAACCAGCCCATCCCAAGTATCATGTCATAACCCTCCAATAGTAAAGCTATTAAATCACTGGATAAAATCACACTCTCAACATAGATGTTACAATCTGGGTACTTTACCTCATTTATCTTATTGACGCTCATAGGAGTGCTAAATATCAGCTGATAATGCATGTCAATGGAAGGTATAGGAATATGTTTTATGAAATGCAAGCTCACAAAGGAATGTGCAGCTCCAAGATCAATGAGTACTCTTGCTAGTTGAGGAAAAGATTTGAATCGTACTTTCAACTACTTCCGCTTTGGTGTATACGGGCAGTCCATTCAATGTATAAACTTTTGCCTTCACTTGTGGCTTATTATTCCCTTCTTCTGTTGCTCCTCTCATAACCGGGGGTCGGCCAGTTCTTTTGGACATCTTCGGTAGTTCTTGTTGCATCTCCGGGCACTGCTCTCTAATATGTTATGGTTTTCCATACCAGTAACATAATCTTGACTTCTGATAACACACTTCTACCACATGTCCACTTCGTCTGCAGTATGTTTATACTTTATGGACCCTTCCAGGTGTTAGGGTTTGTCGGCCTCCATTTCCGGTTCTTAGCTTGCCATAGGGTCTCTTGGGATCTCTAGGTTTCCATAGTCCTTGTCCAGGACATTTATATGGGGTTGCAGCTGAGCCAGTAGCTGCTTTCCTCTGTATAACCGCTTGATCAGCTTTCTTCGTCCGTATGGCAGCTTCAACTGCTGCCGCGAATCCTATCGGTGGCAAGGGATCTAATGCCTATTGCAGCTCTATCCTTAATCCTTTTACAAACTACCGCGTCTTGTTTTCGTTAGTGTCTATCAATCTTAAACAATACTTAGCCAACCTATTGAATTTTGCTGTAAACTGTGCAACTGTCAGGTTACCCTGCGTCAATTGCTGAAACTCGTCCTCTCATTGCTCACGAACCCAACGAGATATGTACTCTTTTTTGAATTCTTCTTGAAAATTGTTCCAGGTCCATGGTTGGTCCTTAAGTGCCCGAGCGTCGGAAGCTCTAAGCTACCAATCCTTTGTCATTCCGCAGAGTCTAAAAGCTGCGAACGTTACCCTCATGGTATCTTCATACTTAAAAGTATCGTAAATGTCATTCAACTGCTCGAGGATTAGTTCAACTTTGATTTCTTGTTCAACTTCTCCATAGAACTCCGGGGGTCGAAATTTTAGGAATCCCTCTAATGCTTCATCTACTCCAGTGGCCGGTACTCGTTCGTCCCTCTTTGTGGCCATTGAAGCTTCTAACAATTTTGTCATCTTGATCATGAAATTCTCCATTACCTTGTGTGTGGCTTGTTCTGGACGAGGTGTGACCTCCCTTATGGGTTCGGACTGTCTGTTTTGAGAACTTTCAGACATAGCCTCGTCCGCATGATTGGAAGATCGTGAACCCGTCATGTTTTCTAAACAACCAGAAGTTCCAACTCTAACAAACCTCTAGGTTTACAGATACTCCGTAACAAGTAATATAAAGTCATCACAGGCACCAACATCAATATGTACACATTAACATATATATATAGAGCTCAAAATGAGGATTTTTAGTACAAGTGGTATCAAAATACAGATAGATCATCTTGGTCCTATCACCCAACAATATGTGACCGGGTTACTATATATACCCAAAACTCGGGGACCTCGTATCCAAGATCCTAAGGCTACTATGCCAAGTATCAACCAAAACACTACTTATATCTATCCTAGTAACTAAATATACAACTGTCCCTGTACCCTATCCAAAGTCTACTCAGCCTGATGGCGCTGGCTACCAGAATATCTTGGCCTGGACTCAAACTCGGCACAGGCTCTATCTACAGTGTCTCTGGCAGTGCTAAGGAACTGGGCAAGAAATCGCCTAAGCCAGTCTCGCTCATGGATCAACTCCAGAATCTCTCTCTCCCGGGCGGCGTGTGCCTCCCACTTCTAGGCTAACTCCATCTCTATCATAGCGGCCGTCACCGTCTCCTGTTGACGTGTCTGACGAGCCATGTAAAATAAGGAGTCTATTTGAAAATTATCATCCCTCAGTTCCGCAATCTGTTGACCACCGGCCTCAATCCGCTGCTCACGCCACAAGCAATAACACAAATAGGCGATACTGATAACGGGGAAGCACCCACTGCGAAGGTGTCCGTACCTTCAGCGTCCACCGGTGCCACTCCCCCCGGCTTTGGTGCCATCTCTGAGTCTGACTAGGGCTCACTAGGACCCTCTTCTATCGAAGTTCCAAGCCCTATCTCAGATGCCACTGGTCCCTCTACTGACTCACTATTGGAAAGGTCAATCACCGGAATCGATTCCCTCTCTGGGACAATCTCCCTAAGGGAATACGATGATTATGATGAAGTCCTGCTGACCCCGTCCATGAGCATGCCCTCCTGGTATATCCATCTATGAGAGGGGTGTGCCATCTAGTACCTATAAAACAGAATCTTAGGGTCAGTACTAACAAATAAATCGTATGGTTGACATTAAAGTTTAAGCAGTTGACACTTATAACTTGTCTAAAATCCAACAGTTCAAACCTAGTATCGAACCTAGATGCTCTTATACCACCTATGATACCCCAACCCTACCACTAGGTTAATTGCGGCTGAGTAGGGTATTTGCATGCATCTTGGCACTAAACTATAAGTTCCAAAACAAGAGCCCAACCCCAAGGCAATACTTAGAAGTATATATATACAATACGCAGCGGAAAAACTAAGTAAACTGAATAGTAATAGTACGAACACAACACGAGATTTAAGAAACTTTTTATGATCGTTCTAATAAAAAAATGAAAATACCATACATCAGCACACCCACTCGACAAAGTGAAAATAAGAACTTTACAAACGGCATGAGTCTAAAAAAACAAAACAAAAACACATGTCCTTCCAAGGGAATTCGGTCCAGAAACTCCATGCCTAAAACTTCAGCGGCTTATTGTGCCTTCGACCGTCCTAAGTTAATTTGAGGAGAAAACATGATATGGAAAAACGTGAGCGCGAACGCTCAGTGATTCCACGTGTGTGTGCGCGCGCATTAGTGATTTCTTTAAAACAATACTAATGTAGTTTAACGAAACAGTTCATGAAATGTTATAAGAAAACACTTCTTTTTCCTTTTCTTTCTTTAACAACCCCGATGCTTGAACCTACATGAAGGTTTCGACCGCAGTTGGGAAGTCTAAGCGAATCAAGACACATCAGTATAGCGTCAACACCCGAATTCAAAAAAGCATGCAATGCAACAGTCGAACTCCACGAACAAAGTCCGGATCCCAAAACAAGGTCATCGTAACCAAATTTCGGCATCTCGTAGTCAATATCAACCAAACACCATATGAGCGCTCGATTTCCATAACAATCGCTCTTTTTATATCTCTGGACAAACCAAGCTACAGATTTATAGGGCACCTACCAGGTCTATCCTAAGACCAACCTTAATTTCAAGCCCCTCCTGGCTCTCCACAAGGCAGCCGTCCTAGCGGGGAGCATGATGCAATGTCCACGTAGACTGATTGGGCCAAACCCTCCACGGTGCTACGCCCCTCTTCAAGTGGATCTACCCTCCCGAGTCTAAAACCGTACACGCCATCAGAAGAGGCCTTAGTACGAGCGACTAGCCACGTATAGTGCAATCCTCTGACGCTTCCGAACACATGATCATAACCAGAACTATAACCCTGGTCAGAATGGGGTTTTCATATGTTTTTATAAATCGAAAGGCAACACTTGCTCAGCCGTTCGAATAGAATCAGGTCAAACATTTCAGAGCAGCAAAAATCCCCATCCGCCAGTCATCACATGCTTATGCAAAATTTCATAATTATGCCAATGCTAGATCTATATTCATGTATGTCAAAATATGTAACTTTTCAAGGCTAGAGCATATTCCAACATATAAATATTCCAAAAAGCTTGTGTACAAACAAATTTTGTTTCACAACAATAATAATCTGATTTGAAAAGACAACACCTATATGGAGCCCCGCTCCTATACATTTTCTAAGGAACATCTACACATTGTGGAGAACATCTCCAACAACATGCTAAGTTATATCATTCCAAAAGCAGTAAATATTTTGTAACAGATTTAGAAAACATATTTACATGGCTAGTAATATTTGAAATAACGTAATAAAACCGGGTTTTTAGACCTACTTGGATGTGATATGGTGCTAAGATCCTACAAATATAGTAATTAGAAAATACTTAATATTTAGGTACCAATCAAATAACCCTATTCCCTAAATAATATCGAGATCCTAAGAAATGAACTTAGGATGTACATATATCTATATATGTACTTATAATAATTCTTTAAAAAGATCGAAAATTCGAAACCCTTAAAAAAAAATATACTCTCTTAGGAAACTATAATTAACTATGTACTAAAACCCATTTAAACCATTTTTAAATTCTAAAAAAAATTAGAACTTAAACTAAACTATATATAAATATCTATATGTATATATATATAATCTAATTAACAAGAATAAAAGAAAATAAAAAACATGCAACACTAAACTTAACTTGGAGTCTCAAATATGGCTATCCAAAATAAGGATAAAAAGACTTATAATATATATATGGCTGCTTTCTTGTTGCCAAAGAAATCAAAAGAAAAAGAAAGATATGCTATATATATATATATATATAAGTAACTGAGGCGGATAGGGGGAGAAAAAATGAAAAAAAAAAAGAGAGAGAATGGTGGGGTGACGAGTGGACAAGAGGTGGCAGCCATTTCTTAATGACTAAGTTTTTTTTTTGTTTTAACCTTATATGGAATTATCAAGTATTTAAATTTCTAAAATGCACTTGTTAGGTACACTAGAAAAATCCCACTTAAAAATACTTATAAACCCCAGTAATAAAAGTTCAATATAATAAAGCTTTACTCTCATTCTTAGGTATTGACAAATTACCATTAAATGTCACAAACACTATACTCCACTATATCAGATTCTAACTACCATTAAATGTCAAAAACACTATACTCCACTATATCAGATTCTAACTCTACTTTCCTAACGTCCGTAATTTTAAAGTCATACTAGGTGCTTACTGGGTAGGGCATTACATTTTATATATGTTAATTTTATTGTTTTTGGTATTTTTAATATATAAAAGTACATATTTTAGCTTAATATCCCTTATTCTTGTCTTAGGTACCCTCCGAAGGTGAAAACGATGAAAGGAAAGGAAAACAGAAGAAAACAGAGTGAAAACAACAAAAACGGAGCCGTCGCCGGTAGGTTTCGTGACACAAAGGGCATTGGCAAATAGAGACTTACCGCGGGTTGTACACCTCGCCCTACCGTCGGTGGTAGGGTAAGGTAGGCTGGAAAGAGGTAGTTGAGTTCAAAACAAACTCGGTTTCTTGTATTTTGTTCAAATTTCAACTTGGTTTTCTTTTATTTTTTACCTCGATATAAAGGGTCTTTTTGCAGCTATTTTAGATATACATAGATAGAATTAGATACTTAGAAATTCTTAGATAGATTAGTTATAGATTTTAGTTAGGTTAATATTAGATTAATTAGGTTAGATTAGATTAAACACTCTTTAAGTTTCAACTTTTATACATTCAATTAGTTAGTAAAGTTTCAAGATTTTTGCAATTTAGTTTCTTGGATTCAAGAATTGAAGACTTTGATTCAAGATTTTGATCTTCAACTTGGCGAGTCGAAAGACAAGCCTAGAAGACGTTCGAGATTTCAATTGCGGCTTCGATTTTAATCCTAATGAATAGTGAGTAGTTTTTATTGTTTGGATTAGGATTGAACCCTAGTTCTTTATTATGAAGTTCTTAGTTTGATTTCTTGATTTTGATGTTTGTTTTAATTTAAATTGTCTTCCAATTGTGTTTTTTTGTAATTTAATTGTCACTAAATTAGATTATTCGCAAGGTTGTTTGGAATTGAAAAACGAAGAACGATCCAGGGCAACGAATTGGGGATAAATTGGGGCAATTGACTAGAGATACGATATTGCACTTTTAGATATTTTAAAATCACCTAAGTTTATTGCACTCATAATTTATTAGGGAGAAAAGAGATTTTCCTCCAAATGTTAGCGAGTAGGGAGCTGTCACCTAGAGATAGGGATTGCCCGATTTTAGTGATAACCCAACTTAATTAATTCAATATCGTTTTCATTAAGGGTTTTTCAGTTGAATTAGTAACAAAGATTAGCGGGATTCCACCATCCAAATTTTATTTTTATTGATCTTTTAAAAAGCGTTTTCTGTTAATTTTTTCCTTTAATAATTTCAATTTAAAATTTTTTTCCTCAATGACATCATCTTTTATTAGACTAAAAATTAGAACAATGATTAGTACTTGAACCTTCATCCGTCCTCAAGAGATTTGGCACTCGGGTTAAACTCACTCTGCTTTGTTAGGCCCGCTTGCTTTGCACTGTAGTTATTAGAATTTCACCATGTTTTATTATTTTGATTATCCACACATCAAAGTTAAAAAAGGCCAAAATATGTAAATGCCAAAAAAATTTTTAAAAAATGAAAAAAAATGGCATATATGAAAAGAATGTGGAAAAGAAGTATTGTAAATAAAGAGATATTGTTATAAGGTTTTTTTGGTTGATGAAATTTTTTATTGGAAAATTGGGAGTAAAAACAAAGTTAGGAAGTTTGTTGTGGTTCGATCGACTTTTGCAAGTTCTCTTTTCTTTGAATTTGAATTCCTTAATTGCCTTCGTTTGTTAACCAACTCCCTAACCTTGCATTACAAAGCTTTAAAGTCCTACCTGATTTAATTTGAGTTTGGGAAGTCTCGAAAATAAAAAACGGACCGAAACATAAATTTTAGAAAATTAGAGGACCAAAAGTGCAAATTTCAAAAACCTTAGGGAGTTAATTGCAATTGAATCAAATCATGGATAGCACTGTCAAAACGGGCCTAGGCCCGCGTGCTGGCCCGTACCGTCCGTACAATGGACAGATATAGATTTCCAAAATTAGGCCCGTAAAAAATCAGCCCGGACCAGACCAGCCCGTTTTGGGTGTGGGCTTTACGATCTGATTCGATCCGGTTCGCAGGCTGGCCTGTTTCTAGACTTTATTTAAGTGTTATTAATATGTAATTATTTTGTTTCATATTTAGATATTAGTGTAATTTTATGATTAATTGAATATTTTTAAAAAAGTAATTTTTAATATTTTTTGAAGATTACAAATAATTTTTATAAAAAATAATGTGTTATTTATGTGTAATTATTTGTTTCTTACTTAGAAGTTAGTATAATTTTGTATGATTAGTTGAAAATTTTTAAATAAAACTAATTTTTAAGCTTAAAAATAATTTTTATTCAAAAATTAAAAAAATAAAAAAAATAAAAAAGGAAAAAGCCCACGGGTTGGCCCATTTATCCACATGTTGACAGCGGACGGATATGAATTATAGGAATTTGGCCCGTTAAAATTCAGTCCAGACCGGAGCGGACCTTTTTAGTGCGGGTCAAATGTGGTCCGATCCGATCCGAGTCGATTCAGCCCATTTTACAGTACTAATCATGGATTTGATACGGTCAGACGGGCAATACCACTGTTTTCTTTTAATATATTTAAGTATTTTTCTTATTTTCAATTTAGGATTTTTTTTGAAGTAATTTTCCTTTTTAATTAGGATTTCTTTTTAGGTGATTTCTTTTAAGTAAACTTCTAATTTCTTTTTAATAAACCTCTATAAATAGAGTACTTTGGAAACCATTAGTGCTGACCAATTTCAGGCTAGTTTTAGACCAATTTTAGTTTAGATTAGTGCAATTTATTTTAGAGTAGTTTAGGTTGAAAAAAAATTTTCTTCATAAATTTTATTCTTTAATTTTGTAATTTTCAAGACAAAGATTGGAGTTTTATTTGATGCAATATTGAAGATTATTTGTGATTCAAATATTGAAGGATTAATCGATTTAGAGATGTTTCTTATAACTCTCTTCTTTATTTTGAATTTGTTTATTATTTTCAAGATGTGCTAATATTTTGTTCTAAGACCATGATGTAGCTAGTTTAATTTGTTTTATTATTTCTTTTGGTTTTTATTTTTTAAGAGTTTTTGGATTTAATGACAAGTTACTATTCTTAATGCTTTTAAATGATTAGCTACAATTTAAATTGTTTTGACTTTAATCGTACATCCTTAAGAACGGACATAGTTAAATAGGTTAAGTAATTTGGCCATAAGTTGCATGCAAGATAGAGATATACTTGTATGGTTTGCGATCTTTGTGAAATCATAATCGAATGCGTTTTTGTAAATTAAAATCAACATAGAGATATAGTTGGTTTGTTTATAAGGATAGATTTGGTAAGCTTTGAGAAAAGTTATTGAACAATTTTGAACGTTGATCGATTAATGAGATCTACTTGAGAATAATAAATTATTGGGTATTATAACTATTAATTAGTGAACTCATATGCCTTGCCCTAATAATCTTTGTTACCCCATAAGCCCACCATATTTCCTAAAAACTCAAATATACCACCAAAACCTCCTGCAAATCAAACCACTCCAAACAAAATTCATAGTTATAAAAAGAGTTTTAAGGAAAATGTACCCTTTAAGAAGATATCATAGGAAGAATATCAGTTGAGGAGAGAGAAAGAATTGTGCTGCAAATGTGGGGAAAAGTATTCTCCTGAACATAGATGTACTAGAAAACAACTAAACATGGTGTTGGTAGAAGAATTGTCAGAAGAAGATGGTGAGGAGTACTTGATGTATGTAAAGGAAAATGAAGGAATAGATGGTGATAAGGAGGAACAGGTGGTGGAAGAAAGAATGGAATTATCCATAAATCCTATGAAGGTAATTTTAACCATAGCACTATCAAAATCAAGGGAAATACTAAAAATAAAGAGGTGACAGTGTTGATTGATGCTGGATGTAATTCCAGTTTTATAGATAGTAAACTGGTAGCTGAAATGAAATTCACTATAACTTCTACAAGGCCAGTGATGATTAAGATAGCAGATGGTACTACTATGGTGAGTAAGAGTGTGTCAAAAATTGATGTGGATAATGGGAGAGCAGGAATTCCAAAAAGATATAAGGGCGTTGAAGTTAGGAAGCAGTGACATGATATTGGGAATAGACTGGTTGAGGCAATATAATCCTATTGCATTTGATTCTGTTTCATTGGCAATTAGTTTTGTGAAAGATGGCCAACAAGTGTCATTACCAGGTGGGAAGAAGGAATTCAGTTGAAGTCTATGAAAGCTTATTCTCTACAGAAGATGGTATAGGAGGATTCTACTGTCCTCTATGGACAACTTATGAGAATGGAAGAACAACAGGAGACAGATACAGTGCCAGCAAAGATAGCTAATTTATTGAAGGAGTTCAATGACATATTTGAAAAGCCAAAAGGCTTACCTCCTCACACAGGACATAAGCACAACATACAGTTGGTAATAGGAGTTGAACCTTTTAAATCGAGACTTTATAGATACCCCCATTTTAAAAAGGCTGAAATTAAAAACTGCTGAAAGAAATGTTGGAGGATGGAGTGATACAAACAAGCAACAGTTCATTTGCTTCTCCAGTTCTACTGGTCATGAAAAACGATAGCAGTTGGAGGTTTTGTGTTAACTATAGAGAGCTGAATGCATTGACAGTTAAAGATAAATATCCCATACCAATTATTGATGATTTGTTAGATGAATTGCAAGAGGCCACTGTGTTCTCCAAGATTGATCTAAGATCTGGTTACTTCCAGATAAGGGTGAAGGAGAAGGATATATCAAAAACGGCATTCAAGACTTATATGGGGTTATATGAATTTAAATGAAATTTGGCGTTACAAATGGACCTACAATCTTTCAATCATTGATGAACAAAGCCTTTGCACCATACTTGAGGAAATTTGTTCTAGTATTCTTTTATGATATACTAGTATACAGTAAGGATGTGAAGATTCATAAGGAACATTTGAAGATAGTTTTTGAGCTATTGAGACAACAACAGTTATATGCAAAGATGATCAAGTGTGTCATTGCTAAGAAGAAGGTGGAATATTTTGGGGCACATCATAAGTGAAAGAGGAGTTGAAGCTGATTCTAATAAAATCAAGGATATGGTGAGCTGGCCACTTCCAAAAACAGTGACACAACTGAGAAGTTCCCTGGGTTTAACAGGATACTATAGAAAGTTTGTCAAAATATATGGAACAAGGAGGAAGAAGAAGCGTTTGAAAAGTTAATGATGGCAATGAGTACCACACCAGTACTAGCGTTACCTAATTGGAATAAAGTATTTGTTGTAGAAACTAAAACATTATATGCTCACTTATAGGAAGTCGGATAAACTGGAGATCGTTGGGTACTAAGATTCTGACTTAGGTGGATGTCAAAATAACATGAGATCTACATCAAGATATATTTTTCTACTATATGAAGGGGCAGTATCATGGAAAAGTGTCAAACGAAAACTCATTGCCTCTTCAACTATGGAGGCAGAATTTGTAGCATGTTTTGAGCCATCAAATCAAGCTATTTTGCTGCGTAATTCCATTAAAAGATTGCGTGTAATATTGAGAGACCACTTAAATTATTTTCTGATAACAAAGCTGCAGTCTACTTTTCTAACAATAATAGGAGCTCAACAAAATCTAAGTATATAGACCTCAAGTTTCTAGTTGTAAAGGAGCGAGTTTAGAATGGTATAATTAATATTGAGATTATTGGGTCAGGCTCCATGCTTGTGGATCCGCTAACTAAAGCATTGACACCGAAGGTCTTTACAGAACATACTACCTATATGGGTGTTGTATCTTTAGATGGTGTCTAAATTCAGTGGGAGTCTGTATATGTATTTATGCTCATACTTTATTTATTTATTATTGTTAATGTGACAATAATTTTCTACCATTTGCTCATTAAGACTATGTTGTTGAGTTGTTCATTTCCTATTTATATGTTAAAGTGATCTCAATTTTGTTGGACTAGTTGCAAATAGGCATGCATAGATTACATTCACATGTAATTTCCATGCTACACATCCACATTCAACGTAGGTCATTTAGTTGAATTAATGCATGTGACCAATGATGGGTTTAATTGTTCTTTTAATGCAGTGAAAGCCCCTTTGATCCGTGTATTAATGGAATTAATAGACAGAGTTGGTTTAAGATGACAAATTAAAGTGTGTTAGCTACTACAGTGACAATCACATAATTGTTTGCACAAGTGTATACATGAATATTAGTCTAAGTGGGAGATTGTTAGATCTTTGGACTTAATTAATGTGTACGTGTATTTATATAGCATTTGGACGTACATGTATTACTTAATTTAATTATGTGTTTGTTATTATATATATTTTGAGACCCAATTAAAGTAATATATACTTATATAGGTGGGTCTTTCATCTTAATAAAAGTGTGGGTCTCTTTATAAATGTGTAGAAACCTAGTGGTTGTATTGCAAAACTATAATGGGCTGTTTAGCAAATACATCTATATATTAGGGTTCTGGTCCCTGATTGCACGTATGCTTAGATCATTAGCCACCTCTAGAAGTTCCATCTCTTTCAGGAAATCAGGCTGCATATGTACAATCAGAAGATTCAGATCCAATCTTCAAATCAATCAATTGCCATGGCTCAAGGTACACGTTTCGATTCGTTATTCTAAATAATCTAATAAGTAAGGTTAATTCTTAGGTTTTATTTATTTCATTCCATCATCATGATAAGATGTGATAGGAGAACGTACTTTAAAGAATCTTTTGATAAGATGTGTTTATCATGATAAAGACTTTCAAAACTTCTTCTAATACAACTTCAAAAAGCACTTGGTAAAGACTCGTGCTGATAACGTGTTATAGAATTGTTGAAATTATTAAAAGAATAAGAATATATAAAATAAAATATAAACTAAATGGAAAGAGAGAAGATGGCAGAGAGAAAATTGAAGTAATTCTTATTTATTCATAATCATCTTATAAACATGACAATATCCCTATATATAGGCAGGATAGGATAGCTGACGTTGATGATAATGGTGAATATGTCATCTATCCTTTAAGGAACATAATTATTCTTTAAAAATTATCCATTTAATTTATGAACATCCATCAAATATAATAATTTCATAATATATAAAGCTAAAATTATTGAAAAACTTATTTTTTTATAAAATTTAATTTTATTGAAAATTTTAATTCTTTTTATTATGATTCAAAATGATAAGATAAAGATGACGATAGCTAAAATCTTATTTTTTTTCAATTTAAATAATTATTCACAAAGATAAAGTTCAAATATATGTTTATGTATATCCTGATAATGTGCCAAAGTGATATATATATATATATATATATTTGATTTATGTTATTAGCTAACTAGAGTTTGAGTCATTATGACTTTTTTTTTTGTAGGTCTATTGGTGTCATTTTCTTATTCTTTTATATTTTCAATACAATATATATAATTTAAAATTTTTATGCTTATTATTCCTTCCCTATAGCTATTTTTACTCTCATATTTGAAGATCAGATGATGTTAAACCTTAGTTTTAAAAAAATCTATTTTTTAAATAATTTTTTTATTTTTATGTATTATTTTACTATTAGATATTTAAGATTCTATCATGAAAAAATATAATTGTTTATCAATAATAAAGATAAGCATCATTTTTCGATTTAAATGTACTTTTTTTGAAAAAACATAAATTATCTAATTTCTTTTATCTTTATAAATATAAGTCACCTTAAAAAGATGAAATTATTGCTTGAATCATCTCTATCACTTCCGTATACAATCATCCTCTATACTATTTTCGTGTACCATGCTCAGTACCATTCTTAATTTGGCACAGACTATCTGACCTCCTAATATAATTTGATTAATTTTAGTGTTTTTGTAGTTGTCTAAGCCAAAAGTACAATAGTTAATACCTTGTGTTATATATTTAAAGAATTGGATGGTAAATTTATAAAAAAAAATAGTAGTGATGATATTTCTAATACCTTGAAGATGTAAATAATAGTATTTCATCTGCGATTGATTAAAGGCTCTATTTCTAAATACAAACAAAAGTAGAAATTTGGTAATGATTTATTCTTTGAATTTACTAAATATAATTTCTTTAACAAAACGTAAAACGAATACTACAAAAAAGCAATAATTGTGGCAGTTTTTTTGTGACGATTTTAGTAACAGTCGCAAAATCTTTTAATTTTGTAACAGTTTTTCCAACCGTCGCTAAGTAAAATATAAATAGTGTGGGAAAAATTAAAAAATATAATAATCCATTGCCTACTTGAGCAAAGCTCTTGGCCCTAGACAACAGGAATTGTCAGTTTATGAGAAGGAGTTGATGGCTTTGGCCACTGCTGTCAATAAGTCGAGACAATATTTAGAAAGATCACACTTCATCAGAGTGTGACTGCTTCTTAACAAAAATGGACTCCAAGGCTGTTACGATTGGAGTATGAAATCCAATACAAGAAAGGGGCTGAGAATAAGGTTGCAGATGCATTATCCATAAGAGAAGAATTGGCTGCTATTACATCAGCAACACCATTCTGGATTAAAGAAGTAGAAGAGAGCTATGAAGGTGATAAATTGATTTAGAAATTCATTTCTGAATATGTCATTGGGGATAAGAATTTGGAGAGAATTGAATACAGAAATGGGCTGGTTTATAAGAATGGAAAGATTTACATTGGTGCAAACAATGATGTTCGACAGAAGATTACTGAAGAGATCCACGCCTCACAACAAGGGGGACATTCTGGGATCCAAGCAAGTTACTGTAAAGCTAAAATGCATTTCTACTAGCCTAGAATAAAGGACGAGATACAAAAGATGATAAGCCACTGTGAGGAATTGTCAAAGAAGTAAAGATGAGAAGGTCCCATATCTTGGACTGCTGCAACCTTTGCCTGTTCCTGAGAAATCATGGAGTATCATATCAGTCGGCCTATTGGGCCATCTTTTTTCACATTTTTCATTTTATTTCCTCAGCCCTTTTATCCCTATGATGAATAACTGGACTGGGCCTCATTGGAGTGGAGTGGGCTGGCTGGTCCTTGATGCCCGGCAGGCCGGGTTTAACCCGACCTGACCCAGGCGACTTGGCTATGTATTGTTCTTTTTCTCTCCCAGCCTGCCCTAACTTCCTCTTTCTTTGTTGATGCCACCGCTGCCTCCTCACTCTCTCTGACCTTTCGTTTTCTCTCTCACTTCTTTCGAACCGACAGTCTGTTCGTGTTCTCTTTCGCCCTTCGGGACTCTATCACCGATAGTCTGTGCCGGCTGTCCTCCTTTACACTGTGCGTGTGGCTTGGTTGAGAGAGGAAAGGGCTTGCCTTTGAGTGGAGAGATAGAGAGCTGTTTTGCCTGAGGCTCACCGGCGTAACTTGAGGGATTCATCTCGTTCTTATCTGGAAGGACATCCAGTGACGGACTGTCACCACGTACACGGAAACCGAACTCCCCGAGCTCGTCCGGTTTCCTCCACTGCTCTGGCTGAGACCTTGAGGGTCTCGAGGTAAGATTTACAGCTTCCGTTCAATTTATTATTACTAACTACTCTACCTTTTCTAGTAGTTCTTCTGGTAATCTCTCGGAAAGACAGTGAAGGAAGAGGATCTCGTTGTAATAGATAGGATCCGTTATTTTCTGTTTTTCTTTTATTCATTTGAGGTTTGTAATAGTAAGGTAGGTGGATTGTAATAGTAAATAGCTTGTTTTTGGTTGCTTGATCGGCGTAACAGTGGTATCAGAGCCACGGTTGTCTGCAACCATCCAGTGACCACTCAGTTTTTCAGATCCACGCGGGATCTGACTCAGGGAAGTTTCTTAACCTCTTTTTTTTTGTGTTCTTGCTATTATCGGATCTGTTGTGATTATACCTGTTAGATCTATTATTTTTCACTGTTTATTCCTGTTAAATCTGCTCTTGGGTTAAGTCTGCTTCTGCTCCCTTGATGATTTCGTAGATCTGCTCTATTTTCTATTATAAATTGCCGTTGGTATTAAATCTGCTGTTTCTGATTATTTGGATTTTTCAATTTCTGGTTCACTGTCCTGATTATTCGAATTACTGCATTGTTTCGGTTTCGAACGTGTTCTGTCATTCTGGTAACTTTTTTTGAAAATCTGAAAACCCAAGCCTGGCTTGAGTCCAAGAGACTTCAAGTATCTGTGCCTTGGAGATTTTTGTTACCTGCTTACAAAACACTGCATTATTCGTGACTGCCTGTGTGTTGTGTGGCTGTTTTTCAACATTTTCGCCTTTTTTTGTCTCGGTTAATTTACTTACTTCTGCGCTGTTTTGGTTGTAAGACACTACTGCGTTTCACGTACTTTACTGTGTCGTTTTTCTTTAAAGCAAAAATCCGGGGTATTTTATTTGAGTGACAAACCTTTTTCAAATCTCTCATTTTTTTAGCCATCGATTACTCTTATTTGCCATTCTAATCATGTCTGTTCAAAAGATTGAAACTGACAAATTTGATGGCAAATCTGATTTCGTAATGTGGCGTAGGAAAATGAAAGCAGTTTTAGTCCAAAATAAAATCGCACCCGTAATTTGTAGCCTTGAAAAGTATCCGGAATCTTGGAAGGGTGAAGTACTTTCTGAAAAACTGGGTGATGCACACAGTTGCCTCACCTTGCACTTAACCGATAACGTTTTACAAGAAATAGACGAAAAAGACAACGCCTTTGAGATTTGGACAAAACTTGAAAAACTGTATTTAGGAAAATCCTTATCAAATAAGATTTATTTAAAAGAACAGCTTTTTGGTTTTAAAATGAGCGGGTCGAAATCTCTTTTAGAGAACATCGATGATTTAAACAAAATAGTTTTGGAATTACAAACGTTGGTGAAAAGATTTCTGATGAAAACGTTGCTGTTATTTTATTAAATTCCTTGCATGAGTCTTTTAATGATGTTAAGTCTGCTATCAAGTATGGCAGAGATGATTTGACTCTTGCTGATGTGAAAAATGCTTTAAAATCAAAAGACCTTGATTTGAGAAAAGAAAACAAATCTAACGGAGAGAACCTTTACGTGAGAGGGAGGGTTGACCGGAAAGAATCTTTTAGTCACCGTTCTAAAAGTAGAGGGAGGTCGAAATCACGAGATAAGAAAGTGAAGTGTTTTTACTGTGGTAAGGAAGGTCATATGAAAAATAAGTGTTTTAAAAGGATCAAAGAAGAAAAACAACGTAAACAAGGTAAGGGGAGCGATAAAAAATGACAAAACCCACGATTTTGAATCAGATGGTAATTCCATGTATTCTGAGGTTTTGTGTGTATCCCCTTCCCCTTCTTCTGTTTCTGAACACTAGATTCTTGATTCTGGATGCACTTTTTATATGACACCGAACAAGCATTGGTTTTCAAATTTTAAACCCCTTGAGCATGGAAAAGTTTTTATGGGTAATAATCATGTTTGTGACATCAAAGGTATTGGAAATGGTGTGACCAGAAAATTGACTGAGATGAGATATGTGCCCAACCTTCGTCGGAATCTAATCTCCCTTGGTGTTTTTAACACAAACGGTTTTTGTTACAAATCTGAAAATGGTATTATGAGAGTTGCAAAGGAGCACTGGTCATGCTCAAAGGTTTTAAAAATGATGGTTTATATCATTTAATTAGAAAAACTGTTTGCGAAGCATCTGCATTGGTTTCAAAATCTGTCCTTAAAAGACTGTTGTGGCACCGTCGAATTGGACACATCAGTGAAAAATGACTACATTGCCGTCAAAAGAAAAATCTTTTGGGTGGTGACAAAATCGAATCATTGGATTTTTGTGACCATTGTGTTCTTGGAAAACAACATAAAATTAGTTTTTCAGTTGGCACACACAAGTCCACTTCTGTCCTTGATTATGTGCACTGTGATTTGTGGGGAGCCGAAAAGGTTCCAACCTATGGTGGCAATGTTTATTTCTTATCTGTTGTTGATGATTTTTCTAAGCATGTATGGGTATTTCTTTTAAAATCAAAAGATCAAACCTTTAAAAAGTTTTCTAAATGGAAACGCCTTGCCGAAAATCAAACTGAAAATAAACTAAAGACAATTAGCACAGATAATGGCCTTGAGTTTTGTAACAAAAAGTTTGCTGATTTATGTGCACTGCATGGCATTCTGCATCATATGACTGTAAGGCACAATCCTCAGCAAAATGGTGTTGCTGAAAGGATGAACCGTAACATTATGGATAAAGTTAGGTGTCTTATGGTGTCCTCAGGAATCCCAAAACCTTTTTGGGGAGAAGCTGTAAGTACAGCTGTCTACCTCATCAATAGATCACCTTCAACAGCCATAAATTTCAAAACTCCCTTAGAGTTGTGATCTGGAGAACCACCAAACCTGTCAAACCTTAGAGTGTTTGGGTGTGCTGCATTTGCATATCAAAAGGACGGTAAGTTAGACCCAAGGTCAAGAAAGGGAGTGTTTTTGGGCTACCCTAGTGGGGTGAAGGGATACAAATTTTGGCTCAAATGTGAGCCGGGGGTGAGGGTTATTGTGAGTAGGGATATGGTCTTCAACGAATTTGATATGCCTTGTCTAAAGGCTAAAACCAATCCTGATAGTTCTATCGATGTTCCCGTAAATGGGAATATTCCCGTGGAGGTGGAGGACACCTCCAAACCTGCACAAGCTCACGCTCAACCCGAAACCAGTGAAGAGTCGGATATACCGACTAGTCAACCTGAAACCGACACGCCTGAATCTGAAAATTCAGATAATGATGATGAGGACCATCCTGAGGCACAAGCACAAGCTGTAAGAGACTACTAGCTGTCTAGGGATAGGGTTAGAAGAGAGTCGAGAGAACCAGTTAGGTATGGGTATTCCTACATTGTCTCATATGCTTTTGCTACCGCATCTTACTTAGAAGAGAAAGAATCGGTGTGTTTTTCTGATGTGTTAAAGAGCCCTAATCGCTCTTTGTGGTTGCATGCTATGGAAGAGGAAATGTCCTCGCTTCACAAAAACAAAACCTGGATTCTCGTTAAAAAACCATCAAAGCAAAAATTAATTGATTGCAAATGGATTTTCAAAATCAAAGAGCCTGAATCTGCCAATGAACCCCCAAGGTTCAAGGCTAGGCTAGTTGCAAAAAGTTTTTCTCAAGTTAAGGGCATCGATTTCAATGAAATATTTTCTCCCGTTGTTAAATATAAAACAATTAGGATAATGCTTGCAATTTTTGCCTTTTATGATCTTGATATTAAACAACTTGATGTAAAGACTGCATTCTTGCATGGGGAACTTGAAGAAATTATCTATATGCGACAACCACCAGGTTTTGAAGAAAAGGGTAAGGAAAACATGGCATGTCTCTTGAAAAAGTCCTTGTACGGACTCAAACAGTCACCAAGACAATTGTATAAACGGTTTGACTCTTTCATACTTAAAGCTGGTTTTATTAAAAGTAATTATGATAGCTGTTTATATTTTTGTGTGACATTGTTGAAACTGCTGTTTATCTTTTGCTTTATGTGGATGATATGTTAATTGCTTGTAAGCATATAGATAAGATTACTCGTTTGAAATCCTTGTTAAAGTCAGAATTTGATATGAAGGATTTAGGTTCTGCTTCTAGAATCCTTGGGATAAACATCAATAGGGATAGAGCTGACCGATCCTTATTCATATCCTAGAAATCCATTTTGCAGAAAATTGTTTCCAAATTTTCGATGCATTTATGCAAACCAGTTTGTACCCCACTTGCGAGCCATTTCCAGCTTTCGAAAAAATCTTGCCCCAAAACTGAAAAGGAAAAGAAAGGCATGGCAAACATACCTTATAGGATGGCTATAGGATCCGTCATGTATTCAATGATATCCATCCGACCCGATATTGCTTACTCTATAAGCCTTCTTAGCCGATTCATGTCCAATCCGGGTAGGGATCATTGGGCAGCTCTCAAGTGGTTGTTAAAGTATATTAATGGGACTATTGACAGGGGTTTGCTTTATCATAATTGGTCCGATGATTTTGAACTGGTAGGATATATTGATTCTGACTTTGCAGGTGACAAAGATGGTAGAAAATCTACCACTTCTTATTTCTTTACCTTAGCAGGAAATTGCATATCTTGGAAGTCATAGTTACAGCCTGTAGTCGCTTTATCGACTACGGAGGCTGAATACATTGCTGCCACCTAGGCGATTAAAGAAGCCATTTGGCTTCAAGGCCTTCTATCTGAATTGCATGTTTTAAATTCCAAAGCTGTGATTTATATTGACAGCCAAAGTTGTCTCCACTTGTGTAAAAATCCTGTTTATCATGAGAGGACTAAACACATAGATGTTAAGTATCATTTCATAAGGGAAAAGGTTTCAAGTAGTATAGTCAATATTGAGAAAATTAGTACTAAAGATAATCCTGCAGATTTTGGTACTAAGTTTGTGACAACTGATAAATTCTCTTTGTGCAGGGACCTCATTCATGTAGATGAAGGTTGACTCTTTGAGTCAGAGCTGGCTGAAAATTCAATGAAAATATGTTCAAGGTGGAGTTTGTTGGCCTATTGGGCCATCTTTTTCACATTTTTCATTTTATTTCCTCAGCCTTGTCATCCCTATGATGAATAACCGGACTGGGCCTCATTGGAGTGGAGTGGGCTGGCTGGTCCTTGATGCCGGGCGGGCCGAGTTCAACCCGACCCGACCTAGGCGACTTGGCTATATATTGTTCTTTTTCTCTCCCAGCCTGCTCTAATTTCCTCTTTCTCTATTGATGCCGCCGCTGCCTCCTCACTCTCTCTAACCTTTCGTCTTCTCTCACTTCTTTCGAACAGACAGTCTGTTCGTGTTCTCTTTCGCCCTTCGGGACTCTATAACCGATAGTCTGTGCCGGCTGTCCTCATTTACACCGTGCGTGTGGCTTGGTTGAGAGAGGAAAGGGCTTGCCTTTAAGTGGAGAGATAGAGAGCTGTTTTGCCTGAGGCTCACCGGCTTAACTTGAGGGATTAATCTCGTTCTTCTCTGGAAGGACATCCAGTGACGGACTGTCACCACGTACACGGAAACCGAACTCGTCGAGCTCGTCCGGTTTCCTCCACTGCTCTGGCCGAGACCTTGAGGGTCTCGAGGTAAGATTTACAGCTTCCGTTCAATTTATTATTACTAACTACTCTACCTTTTCTAGTAATTCTTCTGGTAATCTCTCGAAAAGATAGTGAAGGAAGAGGATCTCGTTGTAATAGATAGGATCCGCTATTTTCTATTTTTCTTTTGTTCATTTGAGGTTTGTAATAGTAAGGTAGGTGAATTGTAATAGTAAATAGGTTGTTTTTGGTTGCTTGATCGGCGTAACAATATCCATGGATTTCATTGAAGAGGTTGCCAAAATCAGGAGGTAAGGATGTTATATTGGTGGTGGATAGACACACTAGATATGGACACTTTGTGGCTTTGACTCATCCTTTCACACTCAGAAAGTAACAGAGGTTTTCTTGGAAAATTTCCATAAATTGTATGAGATACCAGAATGTATTGTGAGCGATAGAGACAAAATATTCACCAATCATTTTTGGAAAGAGCTGTTTAAGCAATTAGGTACTAAGTTGAGTATGTCAACTGCATACCATCAACGGACTGATGGCCCTATAGAGGGGTTAAATCAGTCTTGTGGAGATGTATCTAAGGTGCTTTTGTAGTAGTAGACCTCACAAATGGGTGGAGATGCTGGCTATGGCAGAATGGTAATACAATACTACATATCAACAATCCAAATGACTCCCTGTGAGGTTTTATATGGATATAAACCTCCTATTCTAGGAATTGGATCATACGAGAATAGAAGTAATGCTACTGTGAGAAATCTACTAGAGAAAAGAAGGAAGATTGAAATTCAATTGAAACAGAATTTGAGAAAAGCACAAGAAAGGATGAAACAATATGCAGATAAGAACAGAATTGAAAGGAACTTTGAAGTAGGAGAATGGGTTTATTTGAAGTTGCAACCTTTGACACAAACTTCTATTGCTATGAGGAAGAATTTAAAGCTGGCATCCAAGTATTATGGACCCTATGAAGTGCAACAAAGGGTGGGAAAGTGGATCATAAATTGAAGCTTCCAATGAAATCTCAAATACAACTTATCTTCCATGTGAGTTTGCTGAAAAAGAAGCTGGGAAAAGATAAGGTGGCATGCAAATAAATTACCTATTCTAGGACTAGATGGGCAGCCTAAGATTGAATCATTTGCAGTCATGGATAGTGGAATGGTTAAGAGGAAGAATGGAGCTGTGGTGCAAAGGTTTATAAGGTGGATGAATTTACCAAATGAAGAAGCTACTTGGGAGGATGCTGAATTTATTCAACAATAATTCCCTAATTTTAAGCCTTGAGGACAAGTTTGATTTTAAGAGAGGGGGAATGTTATGGCTGGAAGAATGAGGAAAAGGAGGAGCTAAAGATAACAAGCAGTTAAGGTAGTTGCTGGAATTTTTATAATTGAAATGAGGTCTTCTAAGTCTAAAATGACATCGTTCTATTTAAATGAATAGGCGTTGGGAGAAGGGGGTCCTTTCTGAGATGGCAGAGAGAAGCATGATAGCAACGGCTAAATTGAGCATCTATCTGTTCTCCTTTTTGAGAGTTAGAGCTGGAGCAATGAAGAGGAGAAGGGGAGTTGTTTTCCTTGCCCACTGAGGAATCACGTTGATGCTCCTTTTTTAGAGTTAGAGCTGGAGCAATGAAGAGGAGGAGGGGAGTTGTTTTCCTTGCCTACTGAGGAATCACGTTGATGCAGTATGGTGTAGGGTAAATTAGGAAGAAAATAGAAGAAGTACCCTAGTATAAATAGATGATATTAGTGTGTTGTTATTCATTCTGAATTTTAAATTGAAACTGAGCTGCTGCTCTTATTTTCTTCTGTGAATTTCCTTCAATCTTTATCACTTTCAATTTCTCCATTCCATCCATCTATGTTTCTTAAATTCTGTTGAGTTTGATTAATGAAATTAGCTGGAGTTATTATTCTCTTGGAGGATCATTGATTTCAGTGGCTTCTATTGTTGATTGATTATGCTATTTACTTGGAATTGTATTATTTAAAGTTTTGGATATATCATAGATCTATTCTTCTCAAACCTTGAAATTTCCGACAATAACCATGTTTTTAGGTATAGTTTCGATACTTGTGGTGCTAGAAACCCTACATGTACCTTGCGCCTCATCTTTGCCATCGACGTCCTTGGCTACAATTACTATTTCTTTCTTTTCTAACCGTTGGAGCTCTGTCGGTTTCTCTCAATTTATATGACTTAAGTTTCACCTACTTAAATTTCCATTTCATTGAGTTCTACCTCTAAATCAGCGTGACAAAAACTTAGGGAAAAAGGAATGAACAATTTTTTCAAGATACCCACAAAAATGTACCTTGAAAAGCCCTAAAATCCCCCTTCTGAAGCTTGAAAGATTTTCAAGCAAAATATATAGAGGAAAGATAGAAAGCATGGGGAGGGATCCTACAATACCTTAGAGTGGGCGACGGATTCTTCTGGTGCCTTAGAGTTGGCGAGTAATGAAAAGACGGCAGCACGAGACAGAAGTGGGACAGAGAGATGAATTTAGGAAGCACTGATAGAAAAAGGGTGAAGAAAACATCTCAGCTAAAGGTTTGATTTTGATAGATTTGGATTGGCTCGAATAGAAGGTCAGTATCTTAAAGGTGGAATTACTCTTGTCGCCAAAGAAGAGGGATGAAGCTGGCGAAGGTGCGAAGAAAGTCGGTGGCTCGGCCACAGTATAGAGAAGGAGATGGCGGTAAAAAGACTTGAGTTTTTTTCACTTTCTGAAAGAAGGAAAGTTGAGAGTATAATTTTGTTAGTTCACTCCCAAACTTAAAGAAAAAATAAAAATTTAGCAAGCCAGGTTTCCCGGTTTCACGCTTTAGACAAAAAAAAAGTTTTGAGGGCGTTTATGAAATTTCCCAAACATTCATAAATGTTAGAATAAGGGGTCTTTTAAGGCATATAAAAGACAAGGAAAAACCAAGCTGTCATAGCATTTGTGATTTAAACATGAAATCTTTTTAATAAATATACATATACATATCATTATGCATAAATATATATTCTAGATATTTGCATACATATATATGTTATGTATATATATGCATAAATATATATTAATCTATTTTTTAATTTGTTTCATTCGACTATTTATATGAATAAATAAATGTTTATAATATGATAAAATATTTATAAATAACATTCAAATTTTATATTTATACGTTGTAAAACAAATTTTACTTGGATATAATACTTGGAATATTTATCATTTACCTAATTATTCTTCCCTGTTAAAGAAAAATGTATAAGAATAAGTATATTTCAATAAAATAAAATATTTCTATTTACAAAACATTCTTCTGCAAAATAATTAAAGTGAACAAATGAAATCTAGTAACAAATAATATTTGTAAAATTTAAAGCGGTTACAATCTTTGGAAATTCTCGTCGAGAGTAAATTCTGCAGATTCTTTTCTTTAAAAACTTGTTTCGAGGACTTCGCAGCTTGATTTCAAAGTTGCCAAAGAACTTCCTCTTTGCTTTGTCGAAAAAGAACTCGAAGAAACTTCTAGCCTTGAAATCGAAAGTTAGTCTTGCTTTGGAGGCTTTTTGAAATAGAGGATGCTTGATGGAATTGTTGTCCCTTTTCCCTTAGCTTTGGCCTCCTATTTATAGGCAAAACTTGAGAAGGATGAGACTTAATTTTGAAATTTGAATATTTATTTCCGATATTAAAGAAGTAAATATATATTGAGGTGGAATTGTTTGATTGGCCAAGTCTTTTGTTATAGGTGATGTGACGTGATTTCATTTGCTGAACCACTCCTTGAGTTCTCTTTGGCCAGAGTCTTTAAGGGTTATTTAATAATTTAACTCAAATCCCATATAATTTAAATTTCATGGACCAATTAATTGATCCAACTTAATAACCCAAATAAGTTGCATGTTCATGACCTGACCTCCCTTTTTCAATATTTTTTTTGTTAAGTATCCTGATAGAGTAGAAGTCCTTTGCAATCCTTACCTAATAATGAGATAAAGAAAATCGGGAGACTTTATGTCGAATTCCAATACCAATCAAACTCTGTAATAGAAGAAGATATCAAAACAGGAGATGTTATGTGCCAAATTTCATATGATAAAGACGAATATTCACGTTTCTATCTCAAATTTCATAACCAGTAGTAGACTCGTATTAAAACTCCACTGTATGCTATTTGATTGCATGGCAATTTCTTTTTTATTCTAGATTGCATGGCAATTAATTGGACTTCTTTTCCATTTCAAATTCCACGTGGATTCCACTAAGATAGCATGAGGAAAAGTTGAATCTGTCTTCCATTATCATAACACAGATGAAATAGAATTCATCGGTATTTGTATTTGTTTGAAGATGTCCACTACAACCGAATTTCAATTCTTTCCACAAATAAATGGTACTTTCAGAATTGTAGATAAACTTCAATTCTCACATATTGATCCCACCTCTCTACACAATTTCAACCATTATAAATAAAGAGGTTAGCATATTGTCCCTCTTTTTTTTTCTTTTACCCCTCAATTCGAAGAACAAAGTAAGCCCCCTTTTTTTTATTCTTCATCATCAGTGCGGTTTCACTCTTGTTTACGTTTGATGAGCGAATTTCCTCAGGTAACAACTCTCTTCATGAATTATTTCCAAGCAAATTAGAGATTTCGAATTTTCGTTTGCCATTCACATATTTGACAATTGCAATTTCATCTAAATTGATCAATCGTCATTCATTGTCGCACGGTAATTTCCTTGTAACTTTGATTGCAAGTATCATTTTTTTCTTTTGTGAAATTAAGATCTTGTATTAATGACCAAATGCCTTTGAAAAAAAAAAAAAATGTCTCACAGCTCACGCCAATCCTTGAGAACTTGTTGGGGAGCTTTGAGAATTCCTTTACCTGATTGTCATTCCCAACTTTATCATAACGAGGGGATTTTGATCTGCGGAGGTACATTTCTTCAACTGAGTTGATCAAGGGAGGTATATATTACATCACATCTTCACTCACAAGAATTATTCTTTCATCATCACTATGTTCTTTCTCTTTGCATTATCCTTTGTTTGCTGCAAATAAATTTTTTTTTATATCAATGCTGCAAATAATATATTGTCCTTATGGTTTTTTTTCTCTTGCCCAATTTCAACAAAGGCCTACCAAATAGGTCCATTTAAATTCTTGAAAAGGCCATAACGCACAATGACACACAACTATTGTGCGTTATTAGTTAATTAAGCCTTCTCTCCTAAAGAGCCGATGTGGTTGATAACGCACAATGGCTGTGCGTTATCATTAGGCAATAACGCTACTCGTGGTGCGTTATCAGCCACGTAATTTTTTATTTTTTTATTTTTTTATTTTTTTTTATTTTTTGTTTAATTTTTTTTATTTTTTATATATTTTTTTAATGAAATTTTTTTTGTTTTTTAATGAAAATTTCTTTTTGGGAAAATTTATAATTGTATAAATTTTTTAATTTTTTTTAATGAATTATTTTTTCGTTGATGAAAATTTGTTTTGGGAAAACTTATAATTGTATAATTTTTTTAAAAAAACTGTATTTATTATATTTAACTTATTTTAAGTGTATTTATGATGATAATATTTATATCGTTTTATTGGAAAATATATTTATATTTTAACTATTTCATCTCAAGTTATTTGAAGAAGTAATACTACATAAATTGTAAAAATTTAAAGCAATGATGTAGTAATTAGAAGAAATTGAAAGAAAATTTTCATTAATACAAACATGTTTTATTACAACTATTTCAAGAAAATGTCAAATTTATACATTGCTCGGTCCAGGGTTATTACAATTTTTTCTATTATGTCCCGGCATGCGACATCTGCCACATCTTGGGGAGAATCCGGATTTCTATAATCCATTTCCCCCTTAAATCGCTTGCCATGTTTCCTACCCGGTTCCTTTTTCATGTTTGGAGGATAGAATGTTAAATTAAAAGGAATATCCCTCCAAAAGTTCTCACTCAAGACTAGATGAAAATTCGCTTGGTAAGTTGTTATGTACGTTTGTCGCGAATATATCTCCGGCAAATAAGTTTTTGTTCTTGACCTATTTTCTCTACACACTGCAAGAACATGAGAACAAGGCAATGTATATGTTTGGCATTTTTCGCAACTACATGATTTATTATTTAGCCGCAATGTATAGACGTTGTTGCCAGTACCAAAAACCCAGATTGGAGATTTGACTGTATATATTCCCTCTCGCGGATTGTAAGTTGTAACTTTGTGTTCTCTTGACTTCATTTCAATCCACAAGAACTTGTCAAAAATTCGAGTTGGAAATGGATGCACACAATTTTTAGCATCTTCACGGTGTTGGTGAAAGTACTTAACTAGTTTGTTGAATATTAGTTCAACCAAGGCTTTTAAAGGTAGAACCTTAGCTTTCTTCAACACATTGTTAAATGCTTCAAAAATGTTGGTTGTCTGATACTGTGTCTGTGACCGTCATCATGTAACAATGTCTATTTCTCTGGGTCTAACTTCATCAAGTAAATGTAAGCATCAACATTTCTTTCTTGAATCTCTTTCATTACACGATCAAATTTCCATTATTTTGTTTCTGTTGCGGCCTGCCACATCAAGCTTTTTAGGTTTGTATTTTCAAAAGTCTTGTTGAAATATGCTCGAATGTGACGTAAGCAAAACCGATAAATTGCAAATGGTGGTTACCACAAAGGTTGACTTTGAATAGCAGAGAAAATACCTTTGTGGCAATCAGAAATGAAGCATACGTGGCGATCTTTGACAATGTATTCTCGTAAGTTTTTAAGGAATCAATTCTAACTCGGAGGATTCCTTATCAACAATTGCAAAAGCAAGTGGGAACAAGTGAATATTTGCATCCCACGTACTTGCAATTAACAGCACGCCCTTATATGGTCCCCTTAAGTGTGTTCCATCAACAGAAATCACCGGCCGGCAATATGAAAATCCGTCTACACATTGCGAGAAATACCATAAAACAAATTTGAAAACATAATTAGGGGACTGCTTGTTCTGTGGTGCAAAAATTCATATACAGTACCCGGATTTAAATCCTGGACATCTTGTAAGTATTTAGGTAAAATACTGAAGGTTGTATCCCAGCTACCAAAAACCCTCTCGATGGCAAATTTTCGAGCATACCATGCCGGCTTGTAAGTACAGCTCGTTTGAAACAATACCTGCACTTCTTGAATGATGTTCGAAACAGGTATCTCAGGATCGCTGCCAACTAGGTGTGATATAGACATTGATATAAATTTTGAAGACAAGTTTCTGTGCCTGTTTTGTTCAATCTATACGAGGCATGTATATTCTTTGACGAATCTGGTTATTTCTCACCGATTGTGCGTGGCTTTCTATTTTATACGGATGTACCATGAGCAGTAATTATTGTCACTGTGATGGTAACATCTTGCGGTCCATGTATCAATCTTACTTTTCAAAACTCGGTATTCACGCCCTACACTGATAGAGTACTTACGAACTACACTTACTGCCTGCACTTTGTCAACGAATCTCATGCCTAACTGTATGTCAATCATGAAGTCGTTCCAATCAAGTAATCGGACGGTACCAGATTCTACAAGGTCATCTATAGGAGAACTCGACCCCATATCTTAGAATGCTCCAAAGTGTGTGTAGTCATACCTAGCGTTGCTGAATCATTGGCTGCTCTCCCATTGTTGCACTATGTTTTCGGTGACAGAGTTGACAGGATTTACAGGGTTTAGGGGAGTTTGGAACTCTCCTTCTTCCAGATCATTGTCATCATCCGATTCAGATTTACTAGAAACGGCATCATCTCCGTCCGATCCGTCAACCTCATCGTCATTGTTGTTGACGGTACTGTACAACATAGACGGTTCATCAAAAACCATATGTGTTACCGCCGTAATATGTTCTGCCAAAGATGTTGTATTTCTGTCTTGTGTGTTTGGAATATTTTGTTGCTGGATTTGCTCGAATTCAACAAGAATATGAATCCCTTCCTTCTCTAGGTGGGGTCGAATAGTCCATAGATAACGTATTTCCTCATCGTTGTTCATGCTATATAAATTAAAGTAAAACATAACTTCGTAGTATGAAGGCACCCTCATTGTCATTCGAACATTCCAGAGATTGGGATCCATATCTCGGTATTTCAATATTTTTTTTACCAGTTCAGTATGTGAAATAATTCGATTCGTTGGCAATGTCTAACTTTTTCAAATTGTTCCAGTAAAATAGGTACCGTATGCATCCCTTGCAATTTCAGAATCCCAAAATAACATTACTCTAACAGGGTTGATTGCTTCCTTTTCAAAATGATTTAACTGTAAGTGTTTAGGGAGGATGAAATATGAAGACGTTAAGAACTTCGGGAATTGAAAAAGAATAAGTAGAATGTTGAGGGAGATAAGTTTGATATGTTGTAAGTGTTTTGTAGATATAGAGAAGAATAAATGAATGTATGTATTTATAAGGTTTCAAGGCAGAGAGTGAAGATGCCTGTGATGAGGGAAAAGTAATTGGTGGGATGAATTATTATCCTTCCGTGAGCTGGGTTCACGGGATGAGCTCTGTTGGATGAAATTATTGTGAGTTTTATTGTCCTTCCAACAGAATTATTGTCTTGGGAAGAGCTAGTATGAGTGAATTATTGAACCGGGTTGAGGTACCAATTGAAGATAACGCACAATCGTTGTGCGTCATCTTCAAGGATAACACACAACTGTCATGCATTATCCTTGAAGATAACGTGCATTATGCTTCAAGATAACGCACAACCGTTGTGCGTTATCTTCATGCCTTTTTTTATTTTTTTTTCAGCAAACTTTTTTCTTGCGTTATCTCCTGAAAATTTTTTTTCTTAACTAAATTTTTTTCCCTTTAACACATTTACCCGCTTTCTATTTTCCTTTTTTCAAACCATATTAAACTTTTAGTTTAGGATTTTTCAAAGCAAATTAAAAATAAGAAAATGGACAATTTGAAATTTTTGGTTTTTACCTAAAACAAAATAAGAATATAATTAAGATACGTAAAGCAAATAAATCAATACTATAAACATGAACTGAATACTTTATATACAAATAAATTACATATCACTGGCAATGAAAACTAGAAAATACTAATTATAACTAAGGCCAGTCAGATGGCATGAACCTCGTAGTCTTCTTACCAACACGATGCCCGAATCCGTAATGTTGTACCCCATCCATGTCATCCGCCCGCTCTTCTTCACCAGACGAAGATCCCTACGATATAGGTTGATGCGGTGCAGATGAACCGCTGTGCCCAGAGGAGGGGATGCACAAAACCTAGAAAACGCGAAAGATGTAGAATGTGATATTTGAAATGAGGCAAATCCTAAACCTAGAGAGGGAGGCATCTGCGATGTCCCGCATCCACTAGGAAGTGACTAGGAAGCTGGCGTCAAACCCGAACTAAAAGAAGGTATATCTAAGTTCGGGCTGTCAAATGGGTCAACAGTCGGTTGTCTACCTCCAGATCCCTCACCCCTCTCCACCTCTACATGCCCGGGGTCGACATGTTCGTGCCTGTGTGGAACCGGCGGTACAGGAGGGCGTCCACCGCCTGCTCCACGATCAGGCTGTCTGCAAGCGTCCCTCTTAACTCCATGAGCACCCCGGTCCGGCACGTGCTCCCGGGGACGGCGACGCGACGGTTGAACAGGAATGTCTGCTAGATATCGTGTTGTGATGGAGTGAAGCCCAAGGTACCACCGATGGAGACCATGTATCTCCGGATAATCGTCTACACTTTCTTCGCGAACACGGCCATCTGTGAAGGATCAGCAGGTGGTTACTGTATCACCACTGAAGTCATATCATCCACCTCCTGCAACATGGAAGTCAAAAAAATTGAAAAAATAAATAAATAAAACCATAAATAAATTAACAATATTTATTCGGAGAACTTACCATCATCCGTCTATCCACACCGGCAAGCTGATATCCATGTGAACAGATATCACGGTTAGCTGAATTGCCGATGTAAACCCGTGTGATACCCCTATACCATCTGATGTACTCGTCAGTGGGGTATGACAACACCTCAGTAGCTATAGCAGGGCCATCCCTAACGCGAAGTCGCCACTGGTACCAGGCCTCGATGTGACTAGCATGCTGTGTCCCCCAGTACGTGTGATCATTCCCCCTAAGCTGGATCCGATGCAGGTCCAGACGAGTATCACATACATTTGGAACCATCTAAGCCCTTGCAAACTGGCGCATCACACGCCCGGGATAGTGGTACTCCACTATCTCATATCAGATGAGCAGGACCTCTACCCGCCATAGGTTAGATGGAACCAGAGCACGGTCAAGATACAGGAGCCATATAAACTGTCAAATCAAAATCCAAAATCAATAAAAATTTAATTGCATAAAAAAATCTCAATTAATTACAAATAATACAAAATATTGTAAAGCGAACCTCAGATGGCATGAAATCTAGCTGGTCCCTGTAGGTCACGAGAGTGTGCGTAGGCAGTTGGCTACAGTTAAAGGATGTGCACCATATAGCGCCTAGAGAAGCAAGAGGGTCAGCCTGAATATTCGTAATCAGCCGAGGCCGCAATGTAGGTATACACGACTACGCCCAAATCTGTAGCAAGACTAAGGGTTCCCCTCCCCCCCCCCCCCCAAAATATTTCGTGCACCCCCCAAAGCTGCCGTGCACAACTACCTATATAAAAATCCAAGTACGCAGCTACCCCAACTATATGTCCTGGTAGCATCAAACTCCTCTAATAAACTGAGGTAGCGCACATGAACCGAATTCTCGGAGGAGTCGGAAAGCATATGTCCGCCAATGAGCAAGAAAATAAATCCACGAGCGCGCAGGATTAGATCATCATCGGTCTCCGAACCGGTAAACGCTCTCAGGATACATGCTTCCAAAGGTTCCTTCTTCACCTTGTATCCGGAAAGTGGCTGAGAGACAACCGCATACCAAGAAGTCTCTCGATAAGCTCAATCCAATACTGTTTGGGGTGTACACTCTAGCTAGGGCCGGTAACGGCCATACCGTATATCCCTAAACCCCACAGTGTCTGTACATCCTACAGTGTTATTGAGACTTCACCACACGTCAGGTGAAATGTGTGCGTCTCCAGACTCCACCGCTCTACCAATGCGGTAATAAGTGCGTGGTCCAACTCAATGTAACCACATCTAAAGACTCCCCCCCACCCAGTTCCGTCAATAAGTTCCACCAACTTACGGGGAGCCGTACTGTAGCACTGGAATAAGCTCTGCCCAAAATGCCTGCACTGAAGATCAGTGTAACACGTCTCGTGGTCTCCACTCCAGATCAAACCAGATCAGTGCTCGTGTTGTCTCGATAAAACATCAGGGACAATGGGGCTCGGGATGCATGTGCGCTGGCACTTCTTCCATCTACATGAATTAGTGTTTGAGATAATGTCAGTATCTATATGTTAAAATTAAATATTTTTAAATAAATTCTAATTCCGAATGTTTAAAAAAATAAGATTTTAAAGTTTTTAAGGTTTACTGTTACATAGTTTACAGTTTTACGATTTAATGTTTAAAATACTCAGAGTTTCATTTTTTTAAGGGTTTACTGTTACAAAGTTTAAAGTTTTATGGTTTAGTGCTTAAAATATTAAGATTTTAAGGCAAGAGGAATTACTGTTACAATGTTGACAATTTCACGGTTTAATTTTCAAAATATCAATTTTAAGGTTTTTCGGGTTTATTAGGGTTTACTGTTACAGCGTTTCTAGTTTTATGGTTTAATGTTTCAGAAATCAATTTTAAGGGTTTTTAAAGTTTTTATAATATACCCTGTAGAATTTTAATATTATGATTTTGGCTTTTTCAGGTTGACTGTTAAAAAGTTTATAGTTTTATGGTTTAATGCTTGATGTAAAATTTTGGATTTTAATAATAGATTTTTATGTTTTCTATTATTTAAAGTTTAGAATTTTTAAGTTTTTTAAGGTTACTTATAGTATATTTTATAAGAAAGTATTTTACTACTTTGTAAATTCACTATTACGGTTTTAGAGTTTAAATAAAAGTATTAATTACTAAACTATAAATTTTCAAGTATCGGTTCTACTATCTACCAAAAAAAAACAACATATGATAAAAATACCAAATTACATGTTCCCATATTTTCTACTCAGTAATTTATACGAAATATGCAAAATAATTATCTAAATAATTAAAATTTTTTCAAATAATCATAAAGTAAGGTAAAAAAATTCAACCCTAATTATCCAACTAAATTCATGAAAATAATTCATCACACTAATATTACTTTTTAAATGCAAAAACTAATTATAAACATAAAATTATCGAATTTGTGCAAATTTATTAATAATAACAATTTTATACATAAATCCAAACTCCACTTTCACAAAAAAAATGAATGTAAAATTTTGATTTTTTCAAGTTAACTTATTGTATATTTTATAAGTAAGTATTTTACTACTTCGTAAATTCACTATTACGGTTTTAGAGTTTAAATAAAAGTATTAATTACTAAACTATAAATTTTCAAGTGTCGGTTCTACTATTTACAAAAAAATAAATAAATAAATAAAAAACTTGTGAGAAAAATACCAAAATTACAGGTTCCCATATTTTCTACTCAAACATTTATACGAAATATGAAAAATAATTATCTAAATAATTAAAAAAAATTTCAAGTAATCATAAAGTAAGATAAAAAATTAAACCTAATTATCCAAATAAATTCATGAAAATAATACATCACCCTAATATCACTTTTTAAATGAAAAAACAATTATATCCATAAAATTATCAAATTTGTACAAATTTATAACAACAATTTTAAACATAAATCCAAGCCCCACTTTCACCAAAAATGAATTAATTCAAATTAACAAATAAAATTCATAAAAATTATTAACAAACAACAAATAACAAACCCAAACACACAATAATTAAACTTAATAAATAATAAACTAAAAAATTTAGATTACTAAAAACTTACCGAAATTTTAAAATGCAGCTCTAGTCTACCGTTTTCCACTCCAAATCTTTAATAACCTTCGTACTCCAAAGAAAGTCTCGCAGATTCAAACTTGAGCTTCAAATATTAACTAATTTTTAACTATAAATTTCAAAATAAAATACAAAATTATTAGAAGAAGCGAAGTCAAAGTATAATAATAAGAAGTAAGAAAATAAAAGAGGAAAATAACTTACCGAGCGGCGGCGGAGGAGGCTGCAAATTTTTTCAGAAAATAGAGAAGAAGAATGAGGGAGGAAAGAGAGAGAAAATTGGAGGCTGGTGAAAAAATATAGGAAGAAGAAATAAGGGAGAAGAAAGAGGGAAGAAGAAATAATGGAGAAGAAATAAGGGAGAAGAAAGAAGGAAGAAGAAATAAGCTGAAAAAATAAAAGAGAAGAAGGAAGAAAGAGGGAAGAAGAAATAAGCTGAAAAAATAAAAGGGAAAAAGGAAGGGGCAGAAGAAATAAGCTAAAAAAATAAAAGGGAAGAAAGAAGGGGCGGCGGGTATTTGGCTAGGGTTTATAACGTGATAATGCACAGTCACTGTGCGTTATCAACCTTAATAACGCATAATGGCTGTGCATTATTAAAGTTGATAACGCACAATAGCGTTGCGTTATCGCCACATCAGCGCCAGATAGGAGCCACATCAGTTTTTTACGCAATTAGCGCGGCTTGACGCGGCTTAAACCGCGTGATTAGGGATAACGCACAACCATTGTGCGTTATCATCTGAGATAATTCACAATGACTATGCGTTATGGCCAGATTCAGCATAAAAAAAATAAATAAATAAATTGGGCCTCTTTAGTACCCTTTATTAAAATCTAGGCCAACCCAGAAAAAAATCTCCTTATGGTAAACGTGCTTGGATCTGATTCTTGAAAACAAGAACCTCAAACTTGATTCGTGAATACCCTTTATTTATGCTTTCAAGAGTTCTACTTACGCAGTTTTTTTTTTCTTTTTCTTTTTCACTTGAGAATGCATGAATTACTCTATTCCACCACTATGCACAAGAAAGCATTTTAACCTGATTATGAGTCTAGACCATGTAACAAAGTCCACCATAGGCTTGACCAATCTTTTGGAGAACTTGGCGAACCTCTTGAAAATTCTGGCAAACATTTTCATAGAGAACTTCCACATTTCAAAGTACTGATCCTTACTTGGTAACTAAATTTTACTAAGAGATTGTATTTTATTTTATTTTATTTTATTTTATTAATTTCTTGCATGAATTTCCTTTTTTATTCATTTGATTTGCAAAAAATTTCCATTTGTCTTTAATGGAGATTAAAAACTACGATAAGCCACATCGATATTTCTTCATCTATGATACTCAAAGAGGGTCTCGCACAAGGCCTTTGTCTTTGGAAGTTTATCTTGCATTGATTGAAGCATCCGTATATTAAGCCAGCTCCTCTTGAAGTAAATTCTCATTTTACTCAATGGTCTTCGTGTTCTACACTGGAAATAGTTGACCTTATGTTGCTAAATTGACTCGACAAGTACAACTGTTGATGTCTTCGACTCAGACAACAAGTCTACCTTCCCTTTGCTTATTACAACAATAACCAAAGCTGACAAGACTTATTGAATAATCCTTCTTCCGACTTTGGTGAAACTTCATATACAAAAACTATAGAGAGTGGTTAGAAGATATTCTTGCAAAGTATAAGGACTTTCTTTTCGAGTAAAAAATTTACGACGTTGTTCATGTTTCCTTGTTCACTTATGACCGTTGTGGTAATGTGATGCGCCTTTTGTGAACTTTGGTGTCTACTCGCGAATACTCTTCCGCAATCTCTTGGCGCTCTTCCAATGGATAGAGCTTTCTTTGACAAAGTTGTTCCTTCTCCCAAAGAACTTCTTGGTGCAAATGATAGAATTTCTCCAAGTTGTAAATTCTTATTCTTTGCACTCGTCAGACTTGTTGTAGGTGACCCGCATAACGCGATTTTGGTTCAAAGGGCCAACAAGATATACATCTCTCCCTTTACAGCAAAACAAGAAGAGGATGTCAGGAAAATTAAAGGCAACTTGTAATCCCACAACCATGGACCAGGATTTTCGCCCATCGAAATGTGTTTGCACGAAGGAACCATTCATCAATCTTGACGTCCCAAATAACTTGAGGAAAGAAACATACTTGGCGGCATTTCTCTCATGCTGGATCTATAAATTTCTTCTTCTTGGAGAAGAGATTGGTTATATTCGTGCAAGTATGTTCAAAGTTGCAAGTTTGATGGCTTCAGGAATAAAATTTGCTCTTGCTACCTCTGTTTTGGCAAGCATCTACAATAGTTTAAACATAATAGTGAATTCATCATCTTTAAAGACATTGAGCTGCGCTTCCAATTCACTATGTGTACGCATGGATCGCTTGATACTTCAACACCCATTACACACATGATCAATACTTATCTGGATCTAAGATGACAAGGTTTCATGGAGAAAAAATATCTAGATATTTCAGCGCTTCTGAAGCAAAAAATCTTCTTCGAAATATCAATCCATCATTCATTACTTGCAACAATATGTCTAAAGAAGAACGAACTTTAATTGATGATAGGAGCTTATCATTGACTTATACTGATTATTTTATTAGTCTCTACTCCAACCTTTTGACTTATCGCCAGAATAATGTTTACAAAAGATAACTTTACAAAACCTTATCAATTTTGTAGGCAATTCTGATTTTGTTAAGATATTTCCTGTGATTTTAGAAGTAAGTTTCATTCTGAAACTCTTGAGGAAGTTTTGCAACTATGGGAATCATCTGGACTTTTAGATATAAAGTCAAAAGTGGTTCTTCCGGTGAAGCTTGCAAATCCACTTTCTATAATAGAATACCATACTTGGTGGAATTCGAGGACTTATAAAGTTTCAAAGGTAGTCAGGGTCAAGCTTCCAAGTTCTACAAGAATTCTACTGCTACTAGAGTTGGTAGTTCATCTAAAGCACCTGAAAAGACTTCAGCTTTGATAATTCCTAAAGCTAATACTCTACCCAAAGTATCCAATCTAACTATGATGGCCACTGGCTCCTAATCTAGCAACACTGATAATGATGGAGATCATTATTAGAACCGACGCCTTTCTAAAAAGAAAAAGACTTCTGAAGCTCCTATTCTATCATCAGGTGGATTCTTGGAAGGCATTCCTAGTTCAAACATGTCACCTCGAGATTTGGCTTTAAATCAAATTCTTATACTAACTCCAAATATTTTATTTAAAGCCGCTTGAAATCCCTCCCAATCTCGAAGAAGTTGCCCCCTTTGGTGGTGAAGACACGAGCATCTTACCTACTCACATCAATTTAGGTGAGAGTCCAGATTTTGTTCCTTCATCTGTTGGTGAGCCTGTCATAGCACCTATTAGACAACAAGCACTAAATCCATTACCTTCATCTATTGGGAGAGGGAAAGCTTTGGAAGAACAACCTCTTGTTGCTGTTTCACAATTCCTTGAAGTTGATATGATTAAAGAGTGTCAAAATCAATATTTTCAACTCTTATGGCACAGAATTGCTAACAAGCTTTCGCGAACTCTAGTCGAATCTATATCTTCTATTGAACTAGAATGTAATATGATCCTGGTAGAGATGAAGAAGGTGAATATTGATGCCACAACCCCTTTGGAAAATTGTTGTTTACTTTATTTGATAAATCTCGAAGCTTTGATGCATCAAGATCTGCGACTTGTGATATAATGACTAAGGAGGCATATTTTGAGTCTCTTTTTGAACTGAAGAGGCAGTTTGAAGAGATTACGTCAAAGGAGCAATTCATAACATCAAGGTTAGATGAATCACACGTGGAACTTAGTTCCATCGAAGATAAATAGAATGAGCTTCAAAAGGAACTCGACATGCTAGAAGAACGTAAGTAAGGAGTTTGTGCATCTATTTGGCGATATGAAGAGGAATTGAAAAAAGTGCATACATAATCATGGTCAAAGAAAGAAGTTGTTGCCTTGGAGAACGTTCATTTCTAATCTGATGAAGTGGTGTAGAATTTAGAAGATTTAAGAGAGATTCTTGTAGCAAGTAGACAAGAACTGTTATATTATAAATTTGTAATTTGATTTCAATTCCATTATTGTTTTAAGAACAAATACATTTGACGAATTTTTTTTATCTAATGCATAAGTTCTTCTTTTATTATCTTTCCTTGTTTTGTCTACTTTTATTTATAACTTTCTTTCATTTATTTTAAGAGTTAAAAAAAAAGAAAGAGAGCTTCGGTTTGGTATGATTGAACTTAAAAGTTACGTTTTAAGCTGTCTACGTATCCTAAAAGGGAATCAAGTCAAAAGTGGTTCAGATCAAATAAATGATTTTTAGGAGTTTATGTTCACAGTTTATACTCTTCTTGGTCAGGAATATCCTTTTTTACCAACTTAGACTTGTTGGGATGTTTTAGCAGTTTAAACATATACAACATCTTTGGTGGTTTCCATTCACAGTTTTAAGCTCGTGTGGGCCAGGAGCATCCATTTTTCCCAACTTGGAACTGTTGGGATGTTTTAGCAGTTTATCCACATATAACATCTTTGGTGGGTTTGTTTGCATTTTGATCTTTTTCTTCGAGACATAAGCTCTTTTTTTTCTGCATTATTTTTCTCACATAATAGCGTTTCAAGAACCTTCCAACAATTTTCAATCCATCTTTATCAACAAGTTTATATGCATCATTTGTATAAACTTTTGGGACAACATATGGATCGTCCCACTTTCGTGAGTACTTATTTTCTGATAAAAAGATAATTGGCCTTCGAACAACAAGCACTATATCACCAACTTGGAAGGATCGATGACGAACTTTCTTGTTGAATGTTTTAGAAAGTCGAGCTTGATAATATTCTAATCGTTGTTGAACTTCCAACATTTTCTCATCAAGCGCTTTTAACTCTCCAAGGCGAAGGTGAGCATTTTCTTCTTATGCAAGCTCTTCTTGAACAGCAATTCTCAAGCAAGGAGTCTGGCACTCAGGTAGAAAAACTGTTTCAACACCATAGACCAACACATGGTATAGCTTGTGCAGGAGTTCGAAATGTATTGCGGTAAGCCCTCAAAGCTTCTTCAACTTTATGATGCCAATCTCTCTTAGACTTATCAATAACTTTATTTAGTAAGTTGCAGAGAGTCTTGTTAAATGCTTCCGCCCGACTGTTCACAGCATCATAATACATTGAAGAATGATACTGCTTGAAGTCGAATTTCTCGCAAAGCTTACTTATTGAACTATTGCGAAAAGGCTTGCCATTATCAGTGATAATATATCTTAGAATTCCATAATGGAATATAGAATAAAGTTGACCATATTTCCTTCTTGACTTCCTTTAACACAACTGCTTCAGCGCATTTGGAGAAGTAATATGTTGCCGTCAATATGAAAACATGTCTGACAGAAGATTTTTGTAAATGTCCCACTATATCAAGTCCTCCTGCGTTAAATGCTAGGGATGCAACAGACGGATGTAATGGTTCTGGTGGTTGATGAATGTAATTTGCATGAAATTGACAAGCTTGACATCGATGAGCATAATACATGCAATCCTTTACCATTGTAGGCCAATAATAGTCCATTCTTTTAATGTGAAAGTGGAGGTTTGGCCAAAACTGATGTGTTCCGCGAATTCCAGAATGTGCTTCTTCCAATGATTGCATAGCTTCTTCATCTCCTAAGCAACACAAAAAATACAACTTCAAATGATCTCCTATAAAGTGTATGTTTGTAGTAGACGAATATTGGAGATCTTCTTTGCACATCACTCCTTTTCCGTGGCTCATCAGGTAAAATATCATAACACAAGTAATCGATTATTGAGTGATGCCAATTTTGTCTTTGATTTTCAGTAACAGAAACATCATGAGTTTCATATGCTTCTTGCTATTCTGTTTCATCATCATCTTCAAATAACGGTGGAATGACCCAGCTTTGGTAAATTGAGATTTGTGTTTCCGGATTTGAGGAGCACAAAGTAAATGCCAGCTTCGCTAATGCGTCGGCTTATTTATTTTCATTTCGAGGGACGTGCTCTATTTTCACATCTCCGAACCAGCCCGTCATCAATTTTGACATATTTACAATAAGGAAGTAATTCAAGTTTCTTCACATCATAAATGTCAACAATTTGATTGATGACCAACTTTGAATTTCCATAGATCCTAAGGTGCAACTGCTTCATGTCCACATTCATTTCTAATCTAAGAATGAGTGCTTGGTGTTCAGCCATGTTATATGAGCATTTTTTAGTCAAGGTGAATGAATATGGCAAGATATCACCCTCAGATGTGACGAACACTACTCCTACACCATTTCCATCTTGATATGAAATACCATCAAAATACATCTTCCATGGAGGTAAGATTTCAATTAAAAACTCATCTTCAAAAGGTAAATCATTAGTCAACTCCCATTCCGCCGGTAGAGAGTGTTTAGCTAAAAGTTAGCTAACATTTAAAATTGTTGAAGTTGTAAATACTACATTGCTAGACGATCATATAAGACAGGCTTTATCATCATATACTTGATTGGATTTGCTTTGGAGATTAGATGCACTGTGTGCACTTGAAAATAATGCTTCAACTTTTGGATTGCAAAAATTAGAGGCAAGCATAACTTCTCAATCGGCGAATGCTTAACTTCATTGGGAGTCATCATACTGCTCAGGTAATATAAGCATTTTCCTTACCTTTTTTATTTTCTTGAGTAAGTAAGGCTCCCACAGGACGTTCTTATGCAACAATGTGTAAAAGAAAATGATTTCCACGTATAGGTGCAACTAAAATGGGAGCTCTTGTAAGTAAGCCAAGAGACTTTTAAATGCATTACCACATGCATCATCCCACTCGAAAGGTACTCCTTTTCTCATCAAATGAGTGGACGGTAGACATCTTACTACAAGATTTGAAATAAATTGCCACAAATAAGCTAACCTTCCTTGTAAACTTCTCATTTCATTCACAGTTCGAGGCTCTGGCATTTTCACAATGGCATCAATTTTAGCTTGGTCAATTTCGATGCTAGATTTACTACAATGAAGCCTATGAATTTTCTTGAGGTAACTCTGAATGTACATTTTAGAGGATTCATTTTTAGTTGATAACGATGAAGCTATTGAAAAACTTTCCTTAAATAGTCCAAATGGTCTTCTCGTTTTCGTGACGTCACCACCAAATCATCAAAGAAGCACTCAACGAGTTTATGGAGCATGTCGTCAAAAGTCCTTTACATTGCTCGTTGATATGTCGCACCTGCATTTTTCAAATCAAGTGGCATTACTTTATAACAATAAATATGTTTAGGTGTGTGGAAGGCCATCAATTCTTCATTCTTTTGAGCCATGTGTATTTGATTGTAGCCAGAAGATCCATCCATGAAACTTAAAACTTCATGACCAGTAACAGCAACAACCATGATTTCAGTAATATGAAGAGGAAAGTCATCCTTTGGGCATGCATTATTCAGGTTTCGAAAGTCAACACAAACTCGCAGTTGCCCATTTTTCTCGTGCACAGGCACAATGCTAGACATCCATGTTGGGTACTTGACCTCAAGAATAAACCCAACCTCAATTAATTTATTGATCTTATTTTCAATTTTAGGAATCAATTTAGGACGAAAACACCTCTAGGCCTGCTTTATTGGCTGAACACTTCTTTTTACAGACAAGTGATGAACAACTTTTGGATCTACCCCTGGCATCTCTTTGTATGTCCAAGTAAAAACATCCTTGAATTCACGTAGAAGCTGAATGTAAGATTCTTCCTCTTTTGGTGATAAAAGCGAAATGTAGATTGGGCGTTTATCATCAATATTGCCCAAGTTAACTTCTTTCAAGTCATCCACAGTGCTTTTAACACCTTCTTCAAGTTCAGGAGGAGCATCTTGAGCATCTTCTTCTTCATAGTTTTCTAGATCAACAATGCTCATATGATTAGAAGTGATAACTTCTTCATCATCTTCCTCGTTAACTTCTCTTCTTGCAGGATTACTTGTTGAATTATCCACACCAAAATGAACAACACTTGGAGTTCTTCCATTTTCCATTCGAATATTTTCCACAGAAAAAGTTGCATTCTTTTCAATGTAGCCAACTCTAATCGATCTTTCAATTTCCCTAACATGTCCCATGGTTTGCTGAGAAATAGGTCGAAGAGTAGTACTGTGTGAAAAAATAACGAAGTTGGATGACCCTACATTTTCTTCATCTACTTACTTTGACCTTGTCTCCATATGAGTGTGTAATTTGACTTTCTACCCACTATCACATCATTAAGAAGTATAGTTTTCCTCCTCATTTTAGAAGGAATTATGCTGCGACAATTGTTTGCACCATCACCCAAACATGGTGCCGTTCTAATCCTTTCTTTCAGTGAAGATTTCCTCGAAAATCCATGTTTTTTGAAAGACAACTTTCTTGCTGTTTTGATTGCCTTTTCCCCTAAATGCTCAAACACTGACCCACGAGGATTTTTATTCCCTAGTCTATAAAAAACAGACATTGGGTTCACCTTTGAATCTTCATCTTCTACAGAGATATAATGATTGTTTTCCCTTTTTATTGTGATTCACATAGGAGAAGATGGTTTATATCTCAACCCAGTACGCGAAGTTTCCACAGAATGTCCATTTTCTTTCAAGATTCTCTGAATTTTATTCAAGTCATACACTTTTGAACCAATTACTTCATTAATAAGCTTACCTAAAGTATTCGAGCTTTGAGGATCATATCTAACTTTGGCCAGAAGTTTGTATGCATTGGGATCAAATTCTTTCTTAGTTCTTCTAATAGGCAATGTGCCACACTCCACTTTCGGTCCTTCTTTAGGATGCACAAATCCTTTCAAAATAGGCTTGACCATTAAGTTTAACTCCTTCAATCTTAGTCAATGGTACAGTGCAGTCTTTCAACCCATCTACTTCAACTAAAGTAGATTGACCATTTTTCCTCTTATATCGCAGAATAGGACAATCCTCTCGCGTCAATTTGATCGACTTTCCCTTGTCATCACCTGAATTTTTGTTTTGCAAAAGTGTCTTTTTAACTTTGAGCTTCCAAGGTTGACACTTGCTTTCATGCAAAGGTTACACTTTTACTTTGCAAATATAGTTTAGCATCTGCATTGTGGGTACCTACTTCAGTTAAAGGCATTTCATCAACAACGACCTTTCTTATGACTCTATTGCTAGAATACTTGAAGCATTGATGAAGTGTAGACGGAACAACTCCATTGTCATGAAGCCATGGCCTCCCTAGAAGAATATTGTATGATGGTTTAGTATCAATAATATTTAAAAGGACATTAGATTTCATTTCATCAATCATCAAGTCCAAACGGATTGTGCCAAGTGCTCTTTACCCCCTTGATTGAAACCTTGTATCATGAGGTGGCTTTGTAACATTTCTTCTATAGCAATTTCCAATTCTTTTAACATTCGTATAGGAAGAATATTGACAATAGAAACTCCATCCAACAATATTCTATTCACCTTCTTTTTACGTGCATAACTATACACAAATAAAGGTCTATTATGAGGCTTTGAACCTAGAAATAGGTCGTCATCATTGAATGTCATTGTGGCCATACATTCTACAGACTTTTGTGCAACCACGTTTTTGTCATACTTGTCATCTAGTAGAGGAGATTTGCTTGAAGTAGTATCTTCCTCTTCACAGTGGATAGCAAAACAAGATACAACCTCAGATTTATTCAACAAAATTTTCGGAAAGAATTCTTCTAAAGTAATTGGTTGCCGATTGTTGGAATGAGTTGCATCTTTAAACTCGGCTCTTTTGGAAGCGTTAAATTTGTTTCGAGTAGCATTTCCTTTTACCAATTTATTTTGTTTACAATTTGCTCGCTTTTGTTTGCCACATTTTTGGAGCTTCACCACTATCCACCCTTCAAAATCAGAGTCAACTTCACTCTCGACCATAGCCAGGGTATAGAATTTCTCAAGAGATCGTTGAGAAACGCTTTTCACTTTGCTCTGCAAGAGGAAGCTTATTCAAGTTTCAACATCAATCCTTATGGGATTGAACTGCCTAAACTTGATCATGGCAAACTGAGAGATAGAATGAGATTGCTTCAACACTGTGGACGGGAAAGATCGATGTCTTATGCTTGTTTCATTTCTAGACACTTTATCTTCCTCCAACAAAATTCGTCCCTTATGGACCAATTCCATGATTTTGTCCTTGAGGATGAAATATTTTTCAATGGGATGACCAAGAAAATGATGATACTTGCAAAAGTTTGGATCCTTAGTCTGTCCCGCTTCTTCTAAACGTTTCATTTCAGGCAATTCAATCATTCCTGCCTTTAACATTTCATCAAACATTTCTGGAACATCTGAATCCAGAAAATGGTACAATTTTCCTTGCCTTTTTTTCAAGGTTACCTTTTTTCTTGCACCATCTTAAATGCTACCTACTTTCTTTGTAAGATTTTTACTTTGTAGAAAACTCAACAGGTGCGACAATTGTTGCATTGTATTCCTTAGCCATCGAAGAATATTTGTTGACTTTCTTGATGACTTGCTTCTCCTTCTTACATGGCTCTGAAACTTTCTTTGGTCTCCATGTGCTTGAGACTCAGTTCCATGTCATGCGCACGAGTAGCCAATTCTTCAAAAGTCCTTGGTTGAATTCCTTTGAGAATGTATTGGAGACCCCAATTCATACCCTGAACGCACATCTCCATTGCAGATCGTTCGCAGAGTCTATCTCTGCAATCCAAACTTAATCTTCTCCACCTATTAATGTAATCAATCACAAGTTTGTCTTTCTATTGTTTTGTATGGCTCAATTCTAGCATACTTACAATTCGATGAGTGCTATAGAAGCGATTTAGGAATTCAGTTTCAAGTTGCTCCCAGTTATTAATGGATCTCGGTGCAAGATCGGTGTACTAATCAAATGCATTCCTTTTGAGGGAGCAAACAAATTGCTTGACTAGGAGATCGCTATTAGTTCTTGTATTGTTGCAAGTTTCAACAAAATGTGCAACATACTTCTTTGGATTTTCTTTGCCATCGAGCTGCTGCATCTTGGGAGGTTGATATCCTACCATCATTTTGAGATTATCGATTCTTTTGGTGTAGGCTTCACATATACAGAGAAAGATTAGAAGTTCTTTCATACTTGTTCTTGATCGTCCCCATATGAAGTCCTTCAATTAATCTATCAGAATCTACCCATCAGATTAGACTTGGATGTTGTGAGCCTCTTTTGCTAATCCAGAACCTTCTCCAGCTGTAGCTTGTTGTTTAGCAACCTTACCAGATCCTGAATTGTTTGAGTCTTCAAGTTGTTTTGGAGCAGCTTGGCTCGTTTCTCCAGAATTGTCAAATCGAGTAAGCAGTTGAGCAATTGCAATATCCTGTTACTGGCAATGTTTTGCAAGCCCTTCCACCAGTTTCGTCAGATTTGCTCTTTGCTCTTCGACGATGAAACATTTGTCATCATGGTGGGCATAGCTGAAGAAGTTGCAGATAAAGCCTCATAATAAGATATGTTTCACTTCAAAACCGATGGAACAAACAAAACAGATTTGTCCATCTCCTCCTCCTCCTCCTTATGGCTTGAATCATATTCCACATCTAGGAGCGAGAGAGTCTTGTTTATCTTTGCCTGACCATTTCCTTCTACCTCCAGAGAAAAGGGATTTTAAAGACCAAATTTATGTATTTGAGAAAAGGGCTATCAATAGAGTGTTCTTGTGAATCGTTTTCTACAACAGCTTTTGACGTACTTCTTGTGATTGGACCATTGTAGCTAGTTGGCACAGTCAGATCCATTTTCGGCCCAACAGATGAACCTTTTAAGAAGTAGCCTTTGAGGTAGTGTTAGTTGAAGCTATTGACGATTTTGTTGTAGTTGAAGAGAAGAGATAAGCGGCAAAGATGGTCCCATTAGGCGTACCACAAATTTATTTACAAAGAATTCTTGCCTGCAAAATAATTAAGGCAAACAAAAGAAATCTAGTAACAAACAATATTTATAAAATTTAAGGTAGTTACAATCTTTGGAAATTCTCGTCAAAAGAATAAAGTCCGCTGATTCATCTCTTTGAAAACTTGTTCCGAGGGCTTCACAACTTGATATCAGAGTTGCCGAAAAACTTTCTCTTTTGCTTTGTCGAAAAAGAACTTGAAGAAACTTCTAGCCTTGAAATTGAAGGCTAGTCTTGCTTCGGAGGCTTTTGAAAATAGAGGATGCTTCAAAGCTTCAATACTTTTGTTTGATGGAATTCTTGTCCCTTTTCCCTTAGCTTTGACCTTCTATTTATAGGCAAAACTTGATAAGAATGAGACTTAATTTTAAAATTTTAATATTTATTTCTAATATTTAAGAAATAAATATATATTGAGGTAGAATTATTTGATTGGCCAAGTCCTCTGTTATGGGTGACGTGGCATAATTTCATTTGCTGAACCATTCCATGAGTTCTCATTGGTCGGAGTCTTTAAGTCTCAACACTTATCCCAAATTGATTGGCTAATAATATTTAAACTAAAATGATATTCAAATAAAACTTTAGGGATTAATTTGCAAATTTTTCATGCTTTCAATTTCATAATTTAAAATTTAAAATTTATACCTTATAACATGATTGTAACTCGAACATTTCATAACTTTCCTGATTTAATGATTTTCATTATCAACATCTAAAATGTGAGAGGCAGGCTCAAGGAATTTTGTTGGATTCACTTTTCTCCATATATCAATATGCAAAGCACATTTAATTAACATATAATACTATTAATTTATAGTGAATAATATATATAAAAATAAATGAAACCATACCTTTTCAACATTTAGTTAGATTGCAGCCAAAAATTATACGATAAGAACTATAAGACAATAAACCTTCAACTACGTCTTTCAATATTGTAATCATTTAGTTTAATCTGAAAAAAAAATGGACAAGCTATCATTTCATTCATTATTGATTTTCGGGTATTTCTTGTCTATCCATTCTACAAAGAAAAAAAAAAAAAAAGTGATTGCACATCCATTAAACAACAGTAACAGTTGATCAATTAATAACTATAATATTTCTACACAATAAATCATACTTCAACTTATAACTCAATTACCATCTCACAACATATTTCAACAAAAGTAAAATTTTGAATGTAACTTTTTATGTTTCTTTGTTTAATTGGGGATACCCGCACACTGTCTGAGACTCTAGGATAAGATTTGGATCCATATTATGTAATTAGACAATGTTTAAATACGAATCATTTATAGCATCTGGGTTCGAAACACTAATATGATTTTTATTAAAAAAAAATAGTTGCTAGTTAGATTTATGAACTTTTCATTACTTTAATTAGGCACCTCTCAACTTTTAGTTGAACAATTTAAAATTTCCAGTCAATTATGCGATAGTTTCTGGCGAGGATCGATATTCATGCTTTATACACGTAATATTATTTTGGGGCATAAATTGAGAGATAAAATTAGAAGCACACGTATAAAGTATAAATATTTCTGCAAAAAAATCACCTAATTATAAATTGGGTGGCGGGATATTTATAACATCCTAAAAATAATTTAAGAATAAAAAAAATTAAAAGTAAAATATAAAGGTATAATGGACCATTGGTAAATAGTGGTGAAGTATATATAACCATTTTCCTTACAGAATATATGATATTTACAATATAAACTTTCTAGTCCAATCTTAAAGAAATTCTCTTTTTTTCCGAAAGGAAAAGCAATTGTATTAGATAATATACTGTGGATATTGCTCGCTTTTTCATGTGTGTTTTTTATTCCATTTATAGACATAGATTGCTCAAGTATAAAACAACCACATATTGTGCATTCGATGCTAGAAGGAAACGACGAGCCAATGAAAGTGATCATTCACATATTCTCAAACAATATGAAGTATATAAAACGGGTGATTAGTTTATATGGGGATAATAGACCCTTTAAAACTGTGGATTAGTACGTCTTGTTCCATAAAGTTAAACTAATCAATGTACAATAAAATAGTTCTTCCACTACCAAAAAAAAAAAAAAGGCAAAATAGCAGGGTTATTTTTTAGTTTTGCAGCGATTTTATACCCCCGCTAGATGGTTTTGCGGTGGTTTTTCCGCCACAGATTGAAGGACCATTAAATGATTGTGACCATTTCCTAATAACCGCCGCACATACCGCCTTAATGGTTGCGGTGGTTTTCGTCCCTACTTTCCCGCAGTTTTAAACCTTCCCTATTATTTCTTCATTTTTTAAAAAACCAAATATTTGCATGTATTATAAAACCCGGAATTTTTTTTTTTTAAGAAAAATACTAAAGTTCGTACACAATGATCAAATTATCTAAAGCTAATCCACATATTCACTTCATTTATATTCCAATATATCATAATATATCAAATAAGACTTTACACCGAAATGTATCAAAATATATTATCAAATAAGACTTTACAAAAGCAAGGACTTTTTCCGAGCACAACAGATGAAGTTCTAAAGATGCCACTTCTTAAAATAGTTATCCATCAGTTCTTCTATAATGAAGTGCCTAGACATAGGCTATGACTGAAGCATAGAAGTACCATCTACAAGTTTGGATCAAAACATACCTCATCATCATACGTAATATCAGTTATCCAGCCATCTTCTTTGAGATTTTCAATTTGGTATACCCCTTCATCAACAAAACCTTTTAAATCTTCTTTCTTCTTCCCTGTGTAACAAATCTAAAAGCTCAATATCACTTCAATATCAGCCTATATAATTTAAAGATAAAACACCTTTTGCTGCGGAAATTTATCCAGCCAATTGCTGTAGATATTCTCAGCAAATGCTGTTAACATTTCATGATTTTCTTCGGATATACTTTTGCAAGTTGATCCCCTGCACCCTTATATTTACCAATTCTTTGAACTTGTGGTTCCACCCCAACTTTCTCAAGAACACCCGCAATGATTACCAATTTTCAGCTCAATGATATTGCAATAGCAGCTGAAATAGCTTCCAGAAGGTCCTCAGAGGCATTGGATCTATTAAAAAGTAAACAAGGGTTCCACTCTCCATTGAGCAACACAAATGGCAAACTGAGCATGTTTGAAGGAAAAAGTCAATAACTCCAACTTCTGAAAAGAAAAATAAGGACCATAGACATCTGCAAATAGTTCTTGTTTCAGAACCGGAGGATCAGGATTGCAAAGAGGAATTCTAACCCCTTTAACATGAAAAATGAGATTTCAATTAGGATCAGCGCTTAACTAGATAAGCATAGAAAAAAGACACAGCAAAATTCAAGTTCATGAATTAAAGGCCAACATACAAAATTATGTATTCTTTCCAAATTTTAATTCACGGAAAATAAGTTCATCCTAAAATTCAAGTTATTTTGATCTCAACTTTCAAGATTTGGCCAAGTTCCAAAAACAAACAACTGTTGGTTTCAGAAGAAATTGCAGCAACTGGTGGATTCTCCACCCATAGGAAAACATACTTAAAGAAGATTACCTATTTTTTCACATTTCAATAATCCAAGCTATCGCTGAAAGCTATGACATTCGTTTAGAAACCGATCAAAAAACAAGCAAATTTCATTTACAGCCAAAACCCACCAAATTTAATTTTTTATCAAATTTCATACAATTTTCATCATTTTCAAGTCCAGAACGTCAAACTCTAAAAACAAAAGATCATGAACAGTAAAAAGACAGAATTAGGAACAACAACTAAGGTCTAGAAATATAAAAATGGATCAAGAGAAGCTGCAATTCACTAAGACACTATTCAATCCACAGCTTAGTAACATCAAATTCCGATGATCCAAATTTCTCAACAACGTCGTAAGCTACCTGGAGAAGTGATGGTAGTCATAGAAGTCAACGTAGTGGAAAAGAGGCAGCGGCAGCGATTGTAGAACCGGAATCCCGCTACGACATCGTAAGAGTTCTTCCCCAACTGATATTTCAGAAGGAATCTTCTTCTTTGTTTCTATCTATTATGTTTTCTAATCCAATGGTTGGGATGATAGAGAAAAGAGTAGCAGAGGGAGAGAAGAAGAAGGGAAAGGAGAAGAGAGAAGACGTACCTCGCAGCCAGCGCCATCGGCATCGTCGATCGTGGGCTAGGAGAAGGCTGTGGTCGTTGGTTGTGGGAGAGGGAAAGACAGAGGCGGCTGGTAGGGATTTAAGAGGAAGAATGAACGAAAGAATAGTTGCCCTAGCTGAAATTTTAAAAACAAAATATTAGTTGACCTAGCCGAAATTTTAAAAATAAAATATTATATTTTTTAATTTTTCCCACAGTATTTATATTTTACTTAGCAACGGTTGGAAAAGCCGTTACTGTTACTAAAATCGTCAAAAAAAAACTGCCACAATTATTGCTTTTTTGTAGTATTCACTTTACGTTTTGTTAAAGAAATTATATTTAGTAAATTCAAAGAATAAATCATTCCCAAATTTCTACTTTTGTTAGTATTTAGAAATAAAGCCTTTAATCAATCGCAGATGAAATACTATTATTTATATCTTCAAGGTATTAGAAATATCATCACTACTTATTTTTTTTTATAAATTTACCATCCAATTCTTTAAATATATAACACAAGGTATTAACTATTGTACTTTTGGCTTAGACAACTACAAAAACACTAAAATTAATCAAATTATATTAGGAGCTCAGATAGTCTGTACCAAATTAAGAATGGTACTGAGCATGGTACACGAAAGTGGTATAGAAGATGATCGTATAACGAAGTAATAGAGATGATTCAAACAATAATTTTATCTTTTTAAGATGTGTTATATCTATAAAGATAAAAAAATTAGATAATTTATGTTTATTAAAAAAAATACATTTAAATCGAAAAATGATGCTTATCTTTATTATTGATAAACAATTATATTTTTTCATGATAGAATCTTAAATATCTAATAGTAAAATAATACATAAAAATGAAAAATTATTTTAAAAATAGATTTTTTTAAAACTAAGGTTTAACATCTTCTGATCTTCAAATATGAGAGTAAAAATAGCAATAGGGAAGGAATAATAAGCATAAAAATTTTAAATTATATATTGTATTGAAAATATAAAGAATAAGAAAATGACACCAATAGACCTACCAAAAAAAAAAAAAAGTCATAATGACTCAAACTCTAGTTAGCTAATAACATAAGTCAAATATATATATATATATATATATAGAACACTTGGCACATTATCAGGATATACCATAAATATATATATATATATATATTTGAACTTCATCTTTGTGAATAATTATTTAAATTGAAAAAAATAAGATTTTAGCTATCATCATCTTTATCTTATCATTTTGAATCATAATAAAAAGAATTAAAATTTTCAATAAAATTAAATTTTATAAAAAAAAATAAGTTTTTCAATAATTTTAGCTTTATATATTATGAAATTATTATATTTGATGGATGTTCATAAATTAAATGGATAATTTTTAAAGAATAATTATATTCCTTAAAGGATATGTGACATATTCACCATTATCATCAAGGTCAGCTATCCTATCCATTAAGGATAGGATTTATTCCTAAAGTTTAGCCACTCATTCCTTTTGCCTATATATAGGGATATTGTTATGTTTATAAGATGATTATGAATAAATAAGAATTACTTCAATTTCAACAATTCTATAATACGTTATCAGAGAAGTTTTGAAAGTCTTTATCATAATAAATACATCTTATTAAAACATTCTTTAAAGTAAGTTCTCCTATCACATCTTATCATGATGATGGAATTAAATAAATAAAACCCAAGAATTAACATTATGCAATAGATTATTTAGAATAACGAATCGAAACGTGTACCTGATCCATGGCATTTGATTGATTTGAAGATTGAGTTTGAATCTTCTAATTGTACGTACGCAGCCTGATTTCCTCAAAGAGATGGAGACTTTTAGAGGTGGCTAATGATCTAAGCATACGTGCAATCAGGGACCATAACCCTAATATATAGATGTATTTGCTAAACAGCCCATTATAGTTTTGCAATACAACCCCTAGGTTTCAACACATTTATAAAGAGACCCCACACTTTTATTAAGATGACAGACCCACCTATATAAGTATAGATTACCTTAATTGGGTCTCAAAATATATGTAATAACAAACACATAATTAAATTAAGTAATACATGTACGTCTACATGTCCAAATGCTATATAAATATGCGTGCACATGAATTAAGTCCAAAGATCCAACAATCTCCCACTTGGACTAATATTCATGTATACACTTATACAAACAATTATGTGATTGTCACTGTAGTAGCTAGCACACTTTAATTTGTCATCTTAAACCAACTCTGTCTATTAATTCCATTAATACACGGATCAAAGGGACTTTCACTGCATTAAAAGAACAGTTAAACCCATCATTAGTCACATGCATTAATTCAACTAAATTACCTGAGTTGAATGTGGATGTGTATCATGGAAATTACATGTGAATGTAATCTATGCATGCCTATTTGCAACTGGTCCAACAAAATTGAGATCACTTTAACATATAAATAGGAAATGAACAACTCAACAACATAGTCTTAATGAGCAAATGGTAGAAAATTATTGTCACATTAACAATAATAAATAAATAAAGTATGGGCATAAATACATATACAGACTCCCATTGAATTTAAACACCATCTAAAGATACAACACCCATATGGGTAGTATGTTCTGTAAAGACCTTCGTGTCAATGCTTTAGTTAGCGAATCCACAAGCATAGAGTCTGACCCAATAAGCTCAATACTAATTATATCATTCTAAACTCGCTCTTTTACAACTAGAAACTTGAGGTCTATATACTTAGATTTTGTTGAGCTCCTATTATTGTTAGAAAAGTAGACTGCAGCTTTGTTATCACAAAATAATTTAAGTGGTCTCTCAATATTGTCAACCACACACAGTCTTGTAATGGAATTACGCAGCCAAATAGCTTGATTTGATGCCTCAAAACATGCTACAAATTCTGCCTCCATAGTTGAAAAGGCAATGAGTTTTCGTTTGACACTTTTCCATTATACCGCCCCTTTATATAGCAGAAAAATATATCTTGATGTAGATCTCATGTTTTCTTGACATCCACCTAAGTCGGAATCTTAATACCCAACGATCTCTAGTTTATTCGACTTCCTATAAGTGAGCATATAATGTTTTGTTTTCTGTAAATACCGCATAGAAAGTGTATAATAAAAAGTAGCGATTGATATCTGAGATAGTTGAACGAATCTAAGAAATTCCAATTATTTTGGGATAAGTTCAAGGATATATAAAAAGAGATAAGACAAAGTAGATTTTACAATGTTTTCTTCTTAAGAATTGTGAAATTGATGTGCAATAATTTTGATTAAATATGATAGTCAGAAGATCAATTCACTAAGACATTACCGATTGCATTATTTGAGAATTGAAATTTGAAATGCGTCGGTTCGATGACATAAAAAATAGGGAGAGAAAACATAAAGAATGATGTATTTTTTTTTTCGCTAGAAGTTTTTTCCCACTGAATTTTTCTCTAGTAAAGTTTTTCATGAGGCACGTTCTTTATCTTATGGATATCCAAGGGAGAGTGTTATGAAATTATTATATTTGACGGATGTTCATAAATTAAATGGATAATTTTAAAGGATAATTACATTCTTAAAGTATAGAGGACATAGTCACCATTATCATCGAGGTCATCCATCTATCCAAAAATGATAGGATTTGTTCATGCAGTTTATCCTTTCAATTCTTTTGTCCATATATAGGACCATTGTCATGTTTATTGTTTATAAAATGATAAATAAATAAGAATTATTACAATTTTATCTCTATTCTCTTTCTCTCTTTTCATTTAGTTTATATTGTAGCTTATATATTGTTATTCTTTTAAGAATTTCAACCATTTAATAACTATATATATATGCATATATATATAGATAAAGATGTGGTGGTTTTCTGAGTGTGGAACACAAAACTACATATATAGAGTAAAAGTTTCCAGTGGGGAAAACAATCTAAATTTTCCTATTTTATTATCTTGAAAGAATTACATTATATAGTGGTTTACAAATACTAAACAATTAGGAAAGAAATATACTATAAGATTTAGGATTTCTGCATATAGAAATATCTAAATAAGAGAATGATCTAAATATGGAAGCTGCTAAATATAAGCTTCAATACTCCCCCTCAAGTTGGAGCATGAAGGTCGGTAATGCCCAACTTGCATGCTAAATGATGAAAGTGAGTAAGATGAAAAGCCTTTGTCAGAATATCAGCAGGCTGAAGGTCGCTTCGAATGTAGGAGGGAGAAATAAAACCAGCTTGGAAAGCATCTCGGACAAAATGGCAATCAATTTCAATGTGCTTAGTCCGCTCTTGGAAGACGGGATTGGCCACAATGTGAAGGGCGGCCTGATTGTCGCAATGTAGCTAAATGGGGCGAGTGGCTAGAACTTGAAGATTTTTAAGTAGGCAAGATAATCATTTTAACTCACACAAAGTCATAGCCATAGAGCGATATTCAGCCTCGGCAGAAGAACGAGAAACAGTATGCTATTTCTTTGTTTTCTATAAGATGGGAGAACTGCCCAGAAAAATAAATATCCTGTGACAGAGCGACGAGTAATTGGACAGGTGGCCTAATCGGAGTCACAATATGCAGTTAATAAAATGGAGAACAAGACTGAAGAAGAATACAATGACCAAGACTTCCTTTGAGATAGCGAACCACACGAAGTGCAGCGGTCCAATGGTCCCAATGAGGGGCGTGCATAAATTGAGAAGGGTGTGAACGGCATAGGCGAGCACAGATCGAGTAAGAGAAAGATAGATCAATTTACCAATGAGTCTGCGATAGCGATCTGATGATTGGATTCAAGAAGAGTAGAGACCGGTTTAGCCCCGATCAGACCAATTTCAGAGAGAATCTCTAAAGTATACTTGCGTTGACATAGAAATAAACCGGAAAGATTACATGTAATTTCGATACCCAAAAAATATTTTAGAGGCTCTAAATTTTTCATGTGAAAGCATGCATTTAAGGAGGATTTAAATTTGGTAATAGAGGACAAGGAATTGCCAGTGATCAATAAATCGTCCACATATATGAGAACACACAAGAAAATATTTGGTCGAGAATAAGTAAAAAGGGAATAATCTGCACAGGATTGGGAAAAACCACACTTGCGGAGAGCGGTAGAGAGCTTGGAGAACTAACATCGAGGAGCCTGGCGAAAACCATACAAAGGACTTCTTTAATCGACAAACCTAGCCTGGGAGAGAAGGACGAAAGCCAGGCGGTGGGCACATGTAAACCTCCTCTTGTAAATCTCCATGGAGAAAAGCATTATGTATATCCATCTGATGTATTAGCTAGTTTCGAGCGGTAGATACAAAAAGCAAGGTGCGGACAGTAACCATTTTTGCAACAGAAGCAAAAGTATCAGTGAAATCAATACCTTCCATCTGTGTGTTGCCCAAAATTACCAAACGGGCCTTATACCTCTCAATCATACCGTCTGCTCTATATTTGATGTGAAAAACCCATTTACACCTAATTACACGTTTACTGGGAGGCAAGGTTGCCAAGAACCATGTGCCATTTTGGACCAAGGCATTAATTTCATCTTGCATGGCAGCACGCCATTTAGGATTAGAAACAGCTTCAGAGTATTTGGTGGGTTCGCTTTGGTAGTAACAAATGCTAGAAAGTGCCGATGTGAGAGAGAAAAGTTATCATAATGCACAAAGTTTGTAATAGGATAATGTGACGCACCTGATAAGACCATGAAGAAAGATGGAGTAGAAGAAGGGAATATAAAAGACTTCCAAATTGCATTATAGTCAAAATCCTGGAGCCGAGCGGGGATAGTTTTAAGTCTAGTACTTTTTCTTGGACCTAGTGGAGCTGGAGGAGATGGTGATGCAGACCGAGGCATGCAGTCTGGCTGCCCACGGGACTGTATGCAGGCTGGTGGATTGGCAGAATGCTGCGCAGAGGAGGACCCAGAATGTGCTAGGCCAGGGGACTCATGCAGAAATTGGGCCGCGTCTGAGATTGGGCCAGGAGACAGAGGCAGAAGCTTGGCCGTGTCTGAAGCTGGGTCAGGAGAAGAAACCGAAGCTGGGGCGCAGAAGGGAATATCGTCTGGGCCTTCGCAAGGCGGACGCGCCTGGGCCATTGGAGTGAAGTCTGGGCCGCAGAAGGACTTCTGGGCTGCGGAAGGGAGGGCAATGTCTGGGTTGCTGCACTGGGTCGCGAGTTGGGCCACGACTGAAGGTGGAGAGGAGAGGGGCCGGACTGAAAGTGGTCCAATGGATGAAGTGTTACCGGGCTGGGCTGAATTTTTGTTTCTCCTTTCTTGGGGGCTTGTGTTTGAAGAGCCCAAAAATTGTTCCCCAAAATTGTAAGATTGGGAAAAATTTGGAGTATATTCCGGAGTATTCGAATTGTCTTTAAAAGGAAACTTAGTCTCATCAAATATGACATCTCTAGACAAAATAAATTTCTGTTGTTGCATATCATAAAAACGCCAACTTTTCTTGTTGAAGGAATATTCGAGAAAGACACACTCTCTACTGCGGGCATGAAATTTATCTTTGGGGAGATCATGATCATGAACATAGGCCAAACATCTAAAGCTTTTAATGTGAGAATAAGACGGCTTGTGCCCATGTAACAATTCATAAGGCGTCTTTCCATGTAGCAGAGAAGAGGGGGTGTGATTGATGAGATATTCGGCCGTTAAGACGCACTCTTCCCAAAACTTTATAGGCAAATTAGCTTAAAAACGTAAAGCTCGAGCAACATGTAGAATATGACGATGCTTGTGTTCTACTCGACCATTTTGTTGAGGGGTGCCAGCAATAGTGGTTTGGTGCAACATTCCATATGTTGAAAATTAAATTTTAAACAGAGAAATTCCGTGTCATTATCACTATGAACGGTTTTTACTGTTTTGTGAAACTGGGTTTTAACCATGGAAAAGTAATCTTTTAAAATAGAAGCAATATCGATTTTCTCGGCAATTAAATAAATCCAAACTGCTCTAGAATAGTCATCCAATATAGTATGTCATCCAATATAGTAAGAAAGTATGAAGCACCAATAGTGGATGCAGTTTTGTAAGGCCCATATAAGTCATAGTGAATTAAATAAAAAATGGCAGGTGCTTTATTGATACTCAAAGGAAAAGAATGGCGAGTTTGCTTGGCAAGTAAACAAATAGTGCAAGGAGCAGTTGTAGATTTTTTAGAAAGTCCCAAAAAATTTTACACTACAAAATCCGAAGGATGTTCTAACTGGATATGCCACAATGTACTGGAATAAAAAACAACACTAGAAAAGGCGAATAAAGCTAGTAACGACAATGGTTTGTAGAAGTATATCCCATTCCTCTGCTCACCCACTCTAATCGGCCTCATCGAGGTATGGTCCTGTATCACATAAAAATTATCAGAGAGGGTGATAAAATACTTCGTGTCATGTGTCAGTTGAGCTAATGAAATCAAATTGCACCTAAGCTTAGGAGTTAAAAACACACTAAGGAGTTTTAGTTTTAGGCTGAAAGAAACCATTCCTTCTTGCAAAACAAGTGCTTTAGCACCATTAGGTAGTCCAACAGTATATGGATGAATGGCAGTTAGATTGTTTAAAAAATATTTCCTACCAATCATATGATGAGAACACCCTGAGTACAAAATTCATAAATTTTCCATACCAGAGAGTGCATCAGTCTATGTGGGGGTAGAATTATCGAGCAAGGTCAACAATTTTGACCATTGCTCTGTACTTAAATTTGGAAAGTTTCCAAATTTGTTACTGTCACCTCCAGTTGTTCAAGAAGCTTTGCCACCGCCATTAATGGAGGAGGAACTGCTACTGCTGCCATGAAAGCCAGTTGCAATGTTCGCCCAGCCTCTTCCACTACCGTCGATCGTCGTTCGCTGAGCTCCGGAATTCGCCCCGCCAACAGAAGATCACTGTCCTTGGTTGTAACCCAAGCTTCCCCTTCCGCGATTTATGCCTCCGCCTCCGCGGCTGCTGCATCCAGGAGCAGAGTTTCTTCTGCCGGTACCAGTAGGTCCATTCTTGGGCCACCATTCCGGATACCTAATCAACAAGAAACAACCACTAATTTCATGTCCACTGCGCCGACAGTGTGTGCAAAAAAGCTGGGAAGTTTCCAGCGTCGTTCGTTCTGTCTTAGTAACTGTGAAGGCGGCGCCGACGTTATCTTCTAGTCGTGCCAAATTTTTGTGTTGTTATTCTTTGCATATTTGGGCAAGAATTGTTCTCATTTTTTGCATTTGTTCCTGTTGAATCAGATGATAGCGAATGGTACCATAAATTGTACCGTTTAATCCCATTAAAAATTGAAAGACTTTTTCTTCCTCTCTTTCATTTGTAATAGCTGCCAACAAATCTGTATAATATAGAAGATCGAAGTTGAGTATAATTGTCTAACCTATCCTATATTTTTTTCAAACACGAGTAATACACGTTTATTGAGTCTCTTCCTTGTTCACAATTTGCTAATGGGGTCTTTAATTCATATTTTCGTGGTCCGTTCCCAACTAAAAATCGTTCTTTTAAGTCTGTCTATAATTCATCAGCTCTCTCGGAGTAATTTACGGATGACCGGAGAAAGGCTCAATAGTGTTAAGGATCCATGAATTTACTAAAGTGTTAATTTCCCATCATTCTTCTCTTTATCTGGATCGTTTTTTGGAATGGGAATTGTTCCATCGACAAATCCCAATTTTTTTTTTCGAACGCAAAGCCAATCGCATGGCTTTTGCCAATTCTGTATAGTTGTTGTCTTTGTCATTCTCTTTTAATTGGAGTGTCATTATAATCAGCCCTGGACCATCAGAAGACGCCACATGGTAGGCATCTTTCTTTACTTTACGAACATAGCTTTCTTCTTCCACGTCGTTGTCAATGTTATCAGTATCTTCCTTGTCGTAACTCATTATGAGAATTTAGTCAAGGTTGGCTCTGATACCATGAAAGTTTCCAGTGGAGAAAACAATGTAAATTTTCCTATTTTATTATCTTAAAAGAATTACATTATATAGTGGTTTACAAATCCTAAACAATTAGGAAAGTAATATACTATAAGATTTAGGATTTTTTTATATAAAAATATCTAAATAAGATAATGATCTAAATACGGAAGCTGCTAAATATAAACCTCAATATAGAGAGATATATCATCATCTATATTCATATGATATGCAACTCGCATGAATAACCTATGAGAAAATGTAGAGGTACTCATTCTTGGCTCTTTCGACTGATGACGTTTAACTCCTTTGAGGAATGTGGCCGTAAACCTTGGAAAGTATTCCTGATATATATATTTAGAGCTAGCAACACAATAAACATCCTAAACACTGTTATAATTGTTCAAGGTATGGCCATATTGCTAAACACTATTATCAGAACAAAACATTAATGTTGATCATGAATAAATGATTCTTCCAAGATTCTTTGTCATAGAATTTTGTTTTGTAACTCAAATTATGTATCAGGAACTGAATAATTGAAATCAAATAGCCCTTCACATCTGATCGAGGAAAAATACACAATCCTAGTACGTAGGAAATTGACGTCAGAATGAATACCCATCATCGATCAATTCTTAAACCTTCAAAAATTTGCTGATTCTGTACTTCAATTACAAAGATTTTAATTTTATCAATAAGCATCTTGTGAGATAACCTCATTTGTGCTTTTGTAGATCAATAATCATAAGTTTTATACATTACCTGTTCTCTGATCACTCATAGCGAAGAAGAATCACATAGACAGTATAATATTCTTGTCATCTAGTCCAAGAATCTCAATGATTTCCATTGCTTCCTTCTGCATAGTTATATCGATTGCAAAAGGATTGTAGAAAGTTGTTGGAGAAAGTTGAGGGAGGTGCCTACGGAGATCCACTTGCCTATAGCTTTTTCTTTTTCTTTTTCTTTTCTTTCGTTTTTTGGTGAATGGGGAAAGCTGGATGAGTTATCAGCCGAGAAATTAACCAAAAATAATCACGAATTATTTTAATTTTTTCTGTATAACTATGAATTTTTATTTTATCTTTTTCTATTCATAGACTATTTTTGACCTCTCAAATATAGCAATGAAATATAGCTATCAATTCATTGCTATATTTGAGAGGTCAAAAATAGTTCATGATTATTTTTAGAAGAATAAAAATAGTTAATGGTTAGAAAAAGATAAATAAAAGTTAATAGTTATAAATAGAAGATATAAAATAGTTCATAGTTGAAAAAAGATAAAATAAAAGTTTATTGTTAGAAAAATATAAAATAAAAATTTATAGTTATAAATAGAAAAATTAAAATAGTTCACAATTATTTTTTTGTTAATTTCTCTATCTGAAATCTATTCTATTTTTAAGAAGCCTTACTATATATTAAAAAAAGATTTGCTCTATCTATTTTTTAAAACTTTTTTAATCGGAAACGAATTTTTCCTATTAAATTTATCTTAAAAAAAGTTAACTAAACAAACAAAAAGAGAGAGGTCAAGAATTAAGGATTTATTTTTATTATGGTAATAAAATATATGATTATCATGATCTTTATTTGAAATGAATAATGATTTTATTTAATATCTGACCAATTAGATTAATATACGACTCTTCTATTAATATCTGGAATTTTAGATAAGTATTGGATTAAAATTCTTCAATTATTATTATCAAACTCATTACTATTAATATATTTTAAAAAAATATTGTAATTTTTCAGTTTGAAAATCAAATTTTTTGAAAATTAAAGTTTTCACATTTATTTTATTATATTAATTTTTTTATTTTTCGGATGTGATAATGAAGTTTAGAGTTTTATTATTAAATTAAAAATTTTCAATTATCGTTATTATCAAATTAAAACTATTTAATTATTATTATTATCAAATTCATTATTATTAATATTATTTAAAAAATATTGTAATTTTTCGGTTTTGATATTAATTTTTTTGAATTTACTTTTTTAAAAATATTTAAAAATATTGTAGTTTTTTACTGCAAACTAAAATTCTCGGAAACCAAAATTTTCGGATTTATTTTATTAAATTAGTTTTTATTAGATATTAGCTTGATTTTGTAGAATTCTCAAAATTTTCCAATGTGATGGTGAAGCTTAGAGTTTTGTTTGTATTCAAAATTATCTTCATAAATTTGGTCAAAAATTATCTCCATATACTTTTTCACTTTTTCACATAAACATAAAATATGTTTCATTTATTATTATCTTTTATATTATTTTTATTTTTATTATTTTTTTATTATAGTATGGGAAGAAATAAGAAGAAGATTTCTACTTGGCGCTGAGTGGACCGACGCCAAGTAGGATGTTATTATGCCATTGCTTTCACACATATATATATATATATATAGTTTTGTGTGGACCTTGAGATTTTGGGCACATTGTCACAATGTTGAAAAAGTCCTCATAGAGATCGAAAAAGTCAAGCCATTGATTCATTGGTTTATTGATTCAACCGGTAGAATTAGGATCGAATCGAATGATATAAATATTAATAATTTATTTGTATACTGTTTTTGTTGAATACATGCATATTATACATCAGTTAGCACTAAATATAGTTAAAAAGTCTATTAAAGAACATTACAAACTTTTAACTAAAAAAATATGTAGAAAAATATAAATTTTAATAAGGAAATTCTAAAAAACATTAAAAAAAAAAAAAAATCAGTTCGAATAGCCCGTTCAATCGGCCAACTGACTCGTTCAACCAATTTTGGACCAAGGTTGATTAGTTCATTTATCTACTAATATTTTTAGAAAACCAAACCAGTCTCTGGTTCAATTTCCAATTCGATCGGTGTGGCTTTCTCAATACTACATGGTTACCTAAACCTTCTCTTCGGGTGTCCAAAAGAGAGGTAGCACCTACTACACTTAAGCTTGTCTCATGAACCAACCAGGGCTAGGCCCAACCATATTAAGCCCAACTTGATTTGATTTTAAAATTAAAAAATATATGTTTTCTTTAATATGTGAATAATAAATTATTTATAATAAAAAGTTATGTTCCCTTGTTAAAAATAATTTTAAAAGATGCGTTATTGAATAACCTGATATAACAAATGAGATGATTGATAAATTGATATTTTTACTAAGTTTTAGACTTAATTTGATATTTATATTAATAAAATTATAGTGAAAATTGAGTTTAATTAGAAGAAATAACCTTCTTTATACTTTATTTAAATTATAGGGGCTTAAGTGAAGCCAATGAGAAGTTAGAGGACTAAAACTGCAAATAAAGAAATTTGGAATTAATTAAAATCGTTTGCGAAAATTCATGCACACCGCGGTTCGCTATCGACCAAGAACCGGCTCGGGTTTAAATATTTCCTATCTAGAGAGTTTCCGAGGCATCAAATCGGGATCGAATTTTTATTCTAAATTGAGCGGGCGCCAGATTTGTGTTTCTGGTGCCGAAATTTTTCAGGCAGCAATTTTCGATATTTTTTATTATTCAATTTTTTTAAGAAATTTTTGTTTTAGTAAATTGAGAATTATAGTTTTAAGTTATTTCCTTTTCCCTTTTTAGTTTTGTTTGGAATTCTAGTTCTAGTATTTTTCTTTTCCAAATCGGGTTTTGAAATCTTTGTTTTTAGGATTTGTAATATAGAGGTGTTTATGACTTAGTTTAGTATACAATTTTTACTTCAATACTCGAAAGACGGAGTTGGGAGCAGTTTCTGCAGGCTTCTTCTAATCTCTTCTCTTTCTTTATGGTTTTTATGAATTTATTTATGATATCAAACATGAGTTTTAGTAGCTAAATCTTTTGAGACTAAGACCTTCTTTGAAAGTTGAAATTTTTATAAATATGGTTGTTTTTATATAAAGATTCTATCTTTTATCTTGTTCTTGGTTAATTGTTATTACGTGTTCTTAATTCTTGTGATTTTTTTTATCAACTATTACATGTTTATAGATTGAATCTAGTGACCAAGAGGTATTAGGTTTAATTGGATCAAACTAATAGCAACACATCATTAAACTGACTAGAGATAGAGATTCAGTTTCTTTGTACGATTTCTAATAAGTAGGTATGAAAGTTATGGAAGGTACATCTCGATTCTTAAAATCACGAAGAAGATACGATTTCTAATAAGTTGGTATGAAAGTTATGGAAGGTACATCTCGATTCTTAAAATCACGTAGAAGATACGATTGGTTTATTAGCAAGGCTAGGAGTTTTACTCCACGAGAGTGAGTCTAGTTTATTGAAGGGAATTTATACCGTTAACCAAATCAAGAATAAATCAAGAATAAATCAACTATAGGAGTAAAAGAGTAGACTGGATTAGGGGTGTTTTTGCCCATTTTTTATCATCAAAATTTTCATAAGAAGGTTTTTAGTAATCATTAGTTTAATTATTCGTTTTAGTTAACTTTAGCTTAGTTTAGTTTAATCAATCAACTTCGTTTTTTGTTCAAATATGATTAGAAGTAGGTGAGTTAACTAGTTAGATAGCAATCTTCGTGGGACGATCCCTACTCAATACTTTATTACTTGCTTGATATTTGTGCACTTACAGATTTCACAACAAGTTTTAGCACCGTTGCCAGGGATTGTTTTTATCTCGTGTGGATTTTAATACTAAAACTGAGTTTAAACCATTTTTACTTTTATATTCTTAAAATTTTATAAAATCCAAAAAAAAATCATTTCTTTTTATTTGTTTTAGGCATACGCATAGTTCTACAAATAAAGAAGCACTACAATTTATACCTGAAATTAAGGCGTTTGCTCTTTCTCATAGGAAACGCAAGCAAGAACAAGGATATTTATGAGGTAATTAAATCATCCAATGATGAGTTTGCTTCCCAATCTGAGTGCAAGACTCCAATAATGGCACAGCCAATGACTTTGAAGGGATCACTCCTGCAATAAACTGCCCAGCTATTATAGCTTGATCGTTCCAGATTGATCTGGCTTACATTCAGATGGTCCTAAATAATCCGTTCTATGGAATGGGTATACGACGATCCACAGACTCACATTTAGAATTTCTTGGCAATTTGTGATACTTATCAAATCAGTAGAGTATGTGAGGATGCAAAAAGACTGAAGCTTTTCCTTTTCTCCTTAGGGGATAAATCTCGAATATGGCTAAACTCTCGCGCTCCTAGTTCTATTGATTCTTGGGATAAATTGAAAGAAGCATTTTTGAATAAATTATTTCCTCCTATAAAGACTATCCAAATGCGTTCTAAAATTTACAATTTTGTACAGGAACCCATGGAGTCATTATATGGTGTTTGGGAACGTTTTAAGGAATAACTTAGAATGTACTCACATCATGAGATGTAGCTAGGAATGCATGCACAAACATTCTATAATGGATGTAGATAGGAGGTCAGATCTTCATTAGATGCTGCAGCAGAGGAGCCTTTGTGTCAAAGGAGAAGAAAGATGCATAGAATTTGATAGAGGAAATGACCCTAAACAGTTCTTAATAGTATAATCTAAGGGATCTCCCTACAAAGAAGGTGGTTAACACGTTGGAGAGAAACCATAATTTAGAAAATATATGATGTCTCATATAGAGGCAATTCATAAACAACTAGACGCTTTACAAGTAGGTGCCATAAGCTATCAATGTGACATCTGCAATAGAAATTACCCTACAAGTCAATGTGGACAAGGTAATATTGTAAATTCCAATTTTGAAACTAACAGTGTTAACTTTGGTGGACAGAATAACGAAAGAAATGACCCATATGCTCCTACCTATAATCCTGGGTAAAGAGACCATCCTAACTTTGGATTGAGACAAAATAATCCGGTCCAGATGTGACCTCCATCACCACCACCTCCACAAAAGAAGGGGACTAACTTTGAGGAATTAATGCTTTAATTTATGGAAAAGAACCTCTGCCTCTTTGGTAACCAAGAAAAACTCTTCAAGCCCAAAGAGGTGGACAAGCAAAGTATGAAGGCTGCCATAAGAAATCTTGAGGTACAAATGGGGAAGTTATCAGTTGTTATTTTCAATAGATCTCCTAGATCTTTACCAAGTGATACAGAGCAAAATCCATGGGAAATAAAGGCCATCACAGTTGTTTATGTGGAGAAAAAAGAACAAAAGGAAGAAGAAACCACTCTCATGGGCTCCCAAACCCAAAAAGTCCTACGGAAAGTGAAGATAAAAAAAGGTAAGATGGAACGTAATAATGATAATATTAATATTAATTCTCTTCCTTTTTCAAATATGGCTAAACACTTATGGATTCACATTTTAAGAAATTTCTTGAAGTATTCAAGAAATTGAAAATTAACATTCTTTTTGTAGATGTCTTAGCATAAATGTCATCATATGCTAATTACTTGAAGGAAATCTTGGCAAGTAAAAAGAAACTGAACGAATTTGAACAATTGTTCTTAAATGAAGAATGTTCGGCGATCTTGCAGAAAAAATTGCCACTTAAGCTTATGGACTCAAGAAGTTTTCAAATTCCTTATTCTATTGGTGATTTTTTCTTTAATAATGTGCTATGTGATTTGGGGCTAGTATTAATTTGATGTCTTTCTCTGTTTATCGAAAATTGAGATTAAAGGAAATTAAGAACATTACTATATCTTTACAAATGGCTGACAAATCTAAAAAATATACTAGAGATATAGTAGAAGATGTTCTTGTTAAAGTTGGCAAATTTTCCGTTCTTGTGGATTTTGTTGTTCTTGACATGGAGAATGATTCTGATCTGTCTTTGATTTTAGGAAGAACTTTTATGAACATAGTCAAACCTTAATTGATGTGGAAAAGGGTCAACTGAGAGTAAGAGTTGGGAAATAATTTGCGGTTTTATATATATATATATATATTTGAATCATCTAATAGTTCCTCCAATGGAGAATCTTTATGTGTTTTAAATGTTATTAATGCCTCTCTAATTGGTCATTTTTCTAGTGTTGTTAGGAAACAAAATCTTAAAAATGCATAAACAGTACAAGGAAAAAGCAACACTTGGAAAGGAAAATCTAATGGAGAAGGGCAAGAACTTGGAGAAAAAAAGGGCCAATGTTGAATTTGAAAGGGAAAAAGGCCATGAGTGGAGAAGTCTATCTTCTCAAACATTCCAAAATCGTCGTGCTTAAAAAGAAAATCAAGCTCGAAACTATAAAAGAAAATTAATATTTAATTTGATATTTTTTGAGTCTTTTTCTTGTCGGAGGATTGAATTTTTTTCCTTGGTAATCTAAGTTTCTCTTAGTTTACTTTGCTTTCTTGATTCACCTAGTCCCAAAATAAATAAAAAATTAAAACTTCCCAAACATAAATATATATATATATATATGTTAGTAATTTTATTTTATTTTATTTTAGGATCTGATCGAGCCTCAGAGAGCCCGGCTGATGCTACACTGAAACGAACGAATTTTCTTAGACACATCATTCTATTTGGATTAGTTTGCTTACCCCTTATGTACTTCTTATTTTTTCAACATTCAGGACAATGTTGAGTTTAAGTGTGGGGGTACACTTTTATTTTTTGGGTTAATTTCGAAAAATTTTGAGAAAAAATGAAAGAAAACGTTTTCACTTGAAGGATGATTTGTTGAGTATTTTTCATAAATTTCTTGAATAAATTGAGATAGAGTGTTTAACTGCTAATTTTGAACTTGGTTGATAATACTTGTGTTCTATATCTTTTATAACTTTTGCACGACTTTCTCTTGAGCACAATTGGTTATGTTAGTATTTAATAAAGGCTATACGTTGTTTTTGAGTTGCTTAAAGTTGATGGGTTCTTATATGATGTTCTCGAACTTGCTTGAGGGGCGAAATAGAAAGGTTTTCCGTTACTTAATTTAGAGACGATGGTCACAGGCCTTCTTTGACTCGTTTGTGCCTTTCAAGCTATCCAAATGTTAAAATCTTACCTTCGTACCTTTTTTAGCCTTATATATTATTTTCTCTCTTAAGTTACTTAAATATTTATCCTTGATTTCATAAGAGAGCTTGATGCTAATTCTCAATTTTATTGCTGGTTGGGATATATCTTGGGATATATTTTGTGATTTGGGAAGAGTTTGTTAAATTTTGTCAAAAGAGATATAAAAAGGATCATGACTAACTTGTTGAAAAGAAAAGGAGAAAGAAAGCAAGGAAAAATATTATGCAAAAAGCTTATAGGTCATAGTGAAAAATTAAAATAAATACCAAGAAAGAAAGAAAAAGAAAAAAATGGCATATATGATAAGAAAAAAAATGAGGAAAGAAGTATTGTGAATGAAAAGATATTTTTATAAAGTGGTTTGGTTGATAGAGTTTTTATTGGAAAAAGATTTTGAGCAAAAGCAGAGTTAGAAAGTTTGTTTTAGTTCGTACGATTTTTGCAAGCTCTCTCTTTCTTTAATTTTGAATCCTTATCCTTCATTTGTTAACTAATACTCAAGTCCTACATTACAAGTTTAAAAGTCCTATCTGATCTAAGTTGAGCTTGGGAAGTCTCAATTAGTGAAGAGATGGTATAAAGAGTAAGACTGTAGGACGAGCATTTTTTGAAACTTAATTTGCTTTTTGTGATTTGGAATCTTTGTCTAGTATTGATTTTTACATTTTCTAATGGTCATAATCACACTTACATAAAGTCTTACTTTATTTATGGAGGATAATTGTATACTTGTTTTGTTAAATCAATTTTGAAGATTGGTAGAGGAATGTTACATTTTGATAAATTTGAGATATTGATGAAGAATGATTGATTTAAATTATTCTCTATCTTTCTAAGTTTCTTTACTTGAGTACAAGCAAACATCTAAGTATGAGAGAGTTGATAGATTGATATTTTCACTAATTTTTTGGCTTAACTTGATAATTATTTTAATTAGATTATAGTGAAAACTTAGCTTAAGTTATAGCAAATAGCTTCCTTTATACTTTATTTAAATTGTAGGAGCTCAATTTCAGACAAGTTGTTGGAGGACTAAAACTAAAAATAAGGAAAATCTGGAACTAACTAAAACTGGTTGCGAAAATTCATGCACGCCGCGGTTTGCTTTTGAAAGAACCGGTGCCAGGTTTAAATATTTACCTATCCAAAGAGTTTCAGGAGAATCAAACTGGTACTGAATTTCGGTTCTAAATTGAGCCGGCGCCGGATTTGTGTTTCTGGCGTCAGAATTGTTACAACCAGCAATTTTTAATTTTTTATTATTTATGTTTTTGATAATTTTTCGTTTTAGTAATTTTAGAATTGTAGTTTTAAGTAATTTTCTTTTTCCTTTTTAGTTTTATTTAGAATTCTCATTCTAGTATTTTTCCTTTCCCAAATCGGGTTTTGAAACATTTGGTTTTAGGATTTGTAACATCCATAAATAGAAGAACTTAGGGCTTAATTTAGTATGCAATTTTTAATTCAATACTAGAAAGACGGAGTTGGGAGTAGTTCTACAGGCTTTTTCTAATCTCTTCTCTTTCTTTATGGTTTTTATGAATTTATCTACGATATCGAACATGAGTTTTAATAGCTAAATCTTTTGAGACTAAGGTCTTCTTTGAAGGTTGAAACTTTTATAAATATGGTTGTGTTTATTTAAAGATTCTATCTATAATCTTGTTCTTGGTTAATTGCTATTACGTATTCTCAATGCTTGTAATTTTCTGATCACTATTGCATGTTCATAAATCGCATCTACTGGCTGAGAGGTAATAAGTTTAATTGGATCAAAGTAATAGCAACACATTGTAAAACTGACTAGAGATAGATTCAGTTTCTTTGTGCAGTTTCTAATAAGTACGAAACAAAAGTTAGGGAAGGTCCATAGAGGTGTACACATTCTCGATTCTTAAAGTTATGTAGAAGACACGATTAGTTTATTAACGGGGGTATAAGCTTTACTGCACGAGGGTAAGTCTAGCTTATTTACGGGAATTTTACCATTAACCAGATCAAAAATTAATCAAGAATAAACCAACCATAGGAATAAAGGGAATAGAGCAGATTAGGTATGCGTCCTCCTTTTTTTTGTTTAAGTCTAGTTAGAAGTAGGCAAGTTCACTAGTTAGATAGAAATCTTCGTGGACTTGCTTGATATTTGTGCACTTGCAAATTTCACAACAATGGTTGCGGCAACATAATAGATTAAGTGTTAAAAGAACTTCTTTTTTACTACCTCTCGATTAAGAATATAAGTCCCTTTAAACTTATAAACACGAATTAAAAATTAAAAAAATAATGTGATTTTTTATATAAGCAATGGTGGACTCACGACCCCAAGATTAGTGGGAGCACGTTTTATACTTATAAATTTATACATATAAAATAAAAGAGCCACAAAAAATAAAAAATCTGTACACTATACTATTTTAACATATCAACTAAAAAAGTTTCAAAACATATCTAAGTCCAAAAAAAAGTGTCAAAATATATAATAAATAAAAAAGTGCCACAGGCGAGTCAAGGGAACAAAGAGAAGAGAATTTACTCCCTCTATTTTTTACTTGACACGTTTCATTAATACCCATCTTTTTTTATTTATCACATTGTGAAAATAATGCAACATTAATAAATTTTTTCATATTATATCTTTTCCCCCCTTTTTTTTTAATTCTAATATTGAAAACTTGTAAAAGTAATAATGATGAGAAAGAATTTGAAGGCATTCTAACTTATATAAGAAAAATTAATTTAAATTTCATATTTTCTTAAAAGAGTATGATACTTGAAATACGACATGTAAGCAAATGGAGAGAATAGTGAAAAAGAGAACAAAAAATAAGAATTTTTTTCATAAAATGAGGTCACAACTAAATTACTAGTAGGTGCACACTTTGTTTAATACAGTGTTTTCCATGTAGCAATTTTTTTACTTCAGTGGGGTCCTATGCCCCCACGAACTCAATGTAAATCCACACTATATGTAAGATATCTATTACTCCCTCTATTTTTTATATTAGTCGTTACGTTTTAGACATAGCACACATTAAGAAAATGCCAAAAAACTTTTGATGTTTTTTCCTTACATGGACTAGAATGTCCTTCAAATTAACCTAGTTCCTCATTATTATTTGTTCAAGTTCCAATATTAAAAGAGTTAAAGGGGTTGAAGTTTTACTCCTCTCAATTTTTTAACTTGTCCTATTTTGGACATTACACTGTTTAAAAAAATACAAAATTTTAGATTTTTTTTCTTGTGTAGACTAAAATGTCATTCAAAATTTTCTCTCTCCTATTATTACTTCTACTAGTTACTATGTTAGAAAACTAAAAAGATCTAGGTTGAAATTTGTTGTTAATAGGAGGCTATAATAGGAAAAAATTCATTAAATATTGCTTTGAAAAATTGGCACAATGTACAAGTAAAAGAAATGGAGGGAGTAGTTTTTATAGAATGATATAATGAGAAAAAGTTTATTGAATGTTATATTGTTTTCATCAATATTATAAGTAAAATAATACGAAAATTGACATAATGTGACAATTAAAAAAATTGAGGGAATATACCCTTAATAATAAGAAGGGAAGGGATGAGGAAGGTAATAAATGAACTAAAAAAGAATGAAATTAAAACGTACATAATAAATACACATTTAAATCTATAATTGTTTTAAAACATATTAAAATAAATATGAAAAAATTTATAATTTTGATCTTTAATTTTATGCTTCGAAAAGTTTATATTTTCAAGCAGAGGTAGCAGCTCCTGTGTTCGAACCAGTGGGGAAGAAGTGAAAAGATCAGATGAGGGCCCAGATCCAACGGTAACCCACAGTTGCCCATAGGCCATCTTCATGAATGATGAATTAGTAGTGATTTCTGAGTAGAAGGCAAGACATTAGACCAAGAAGGATCTTGGGGAGGAGCGGCCACTGGATATATGTATATTTGGTCCTTTTTTTCAGAAAAGAAGGGAATCAATTCAAATGCTGGATTTTAACGGATCTGATCGTGTAATTTGTTTCTCTGAGTCACTGACATATATGTATATCAATTTCATCAGAATTCATAAAGAGCCATTATATGAACCACATGAGCCCCCTCACCTCTCTCTCCCTCTCTACAGATCTTTATGTACTCCAAACTTTCAAAGGTATTGATAATGAATTCGTGGAAAAATTAAAGATATGCGCAAAAGAATTTAAATGAAAATTATTTTTCTTCCTCAATTTTTTTCTCCATACTCATTTTTCACTTTGTGAATAATTTTGAAGATTTTGAAGAAAAGCATAAATAATTTTGATAATTATAAAGATTTTGTACAAGAAAAAACATCAACTTTCAAAAAAAAAAAATCAATCTTTGAACAAAAAGTTGAGCCAGATACATGAAGGTGGTACACGCGCCTAGCCCAATTGCAGCTCTTTGATGACAAAAGTTGGGCTGGGCGTAAAATACCCTTCCTGCACCTAGCCTAACTTTTCAACCAAAAAATTTATTTTTTTTTTTTGGCTTCTCATACAATTCAAACCTTCAAATTTCATGCAATTTTTTTTTTTTTTTAAATTCTCAGGCAAAGCTTCCAAATTCAAAGCTTCATCCACTTTTTTTTATTTGTTTTGTTCTCATGCAAAATCAACCAAAAACGTGTAAAGTATTTTTTTTCTAAATTATTAATTTTACTTTATATTAATTATTTTAAATATATTTTGGTTCTTGCACAATTCTATTTTTGAACTAAACAAATCAAACGCTAGCATATACATATATATTAATATTATGTTTAGATTGATATATTAATGATATGTGTTAATATTTATAATAATTATGAATTATTTACTTTTAATATGTCGTTAAGTGTTATTATTATGCTAACTCTAACCCCTAATCCTTTTAGGGCCTAGCTACCTAAGGTTTATGGTTTAGAATCTAGAGTCTAGGGTCTGGAATTTATCGTTTTGAGTTTAGGGTTTAGGATCCAGGGTTTTACTTAACCCTCAACTTTAAACCCACTTAACGACTTGTTAAAGTTAAATAGTTCATAATTATTATGTTTATAAACCTTAGACCTCTAACCATAAACTCTAAATGATAAACTCTAGACCCTAACCGTAAACCTTAAACCCTAAACTCTAAAACAACCCTAGGTTTAGGGATTAGGGTTTAGCATAATAATAACACTTTACCACATGTTAAAATTAAATAATTTATAATTATTGTAAACATTGAGAAATATCATTAAAATATCAATCTAAACATAATATTAATACCTGTGAATATGTTAGTGTTTAATTTGTTTAGTTCAAAAACTGAGTTGTGCGCCAACCAAAATATATTTAAAATAATTAATACAACAACGTAAAACAAAATTAATTTTTAAAAAAATACTTTACATGTTTTTAGTTGATTTTGTATGACAACCAAAAAGAAAATAAAACTAAATTAAAAAAATTATATGAAAATTTGAATTTGGAAACTTTGTATGAGAATTAAAAAAAAAAAAAATTACATGAGTTGCATGAAGTTTGAAGGGTTTGAATTGCACGAGAAATAAAAATCAATTTTTGGTTGAGAAGATGGGCCGGGCATAGAAAGGGTTATTTGTGCCTAGCCCAATTATAGCTTAGTCTAACTTTTCGACCATTTTTTTTACAAATTTTTTTTGAAATTGATGTTTTCTATCACAAATTCTTTATAATAGTCAAAGCTATTCGTTTTTTTCTTTAAAATCTTCAAAATTATTTAAAAAGCGTAGAAAGAAAAAGTTGAGGAGAGAAATAATTTTCATTTAATTTTTTTTGCACATTTCTTTTTATTTTTTCACGCGTTTATTATCGATATCCTACTCAAGGATTAAATAAACAAATCCAAGACCACCCAGCTCCACTTAATTTCGGTCTCTGCGGATTCATTTCGTAGGCCTTCCAGCTGATTAACAAACGAGACAAAGAGACTGAATTATACAGGAAATTTAGGTAGGAACTAAAACTTTTCTTTTTTTTTTTTTTTTTTCATTTTAGTTTCTAAATTTAGAATGAGATAAGATATTACTCCTTCCGATCATAAAATTAAGTGGTTTTAGCCCTTACACATTCATTGAAAATCTTGAAGATGGGATCATTTTTTTCCTACAATATCCTCTCTACCCCTCATAAATAAGGAAAGAGATAGATAGTGGAACTGAAATAAATTAATAAAAAAAAAACTAAATATGGAAAAAGTTTAATAAATACTTACTAAAAATTGTAAAACCTCTTATATTCTTGATCATCTTCAATGGGTCTAAAACCCCTTATATTTTTTACCCAAAGAAGTATCTCAAATCTTAAATTTCAATCTTAGATCTACATTTTCTCATATAAATAATTTATTTCTTTACTAGATTCAAAATAAAAATATAAACTCTGTCTGCATATAAACCACCTCACGATTTATTATGGCCGTTGATTAGTCTACTATTCAAGATCATCTAATAGATCTTTTAATACACCATTTTTTCTTGGGTTTCATCTATTAGAGTTTATTATTTATTTTTTATTTTGTAGAATTTTATTAATAAAATGAGTGTTTTAGAAGATTTACTCGAGGATTTCGGGCGATCAATCTACTAAAAACAATTCCTACTGATTACATATATTAATCTACATCTTAAAATTAATTAGTTAGAACTTATTGAATTAAGTGTGTTTGATAACATATAGTATTAGGTCGTTTGATAGCAATTTTTGCAAATTAGTTAATTGTTTAAGATGTGCTTAATTGTAGTTATAAATTTTAAGTAAAATTTTTTTGCTTAAGTATGATGTTTGAATATATGTATTGTTTGTCAAATTATTAAACTTTCTTGCATATAATTACTAAATAGTCCTTTTATTTTTTTACTTGTCACATTTTGGGCATCACACAGATTGAGGAAATATGAAATTAGAGAAATTCTTTAAATATATATAGACTAAACTACCATTAACATCAATCTCTCACCTAATTTATTGATATTGAAAAAATTCAAAATTTAACTTGAAAATTATCAGAATGATGAACGTTAGGTGGAATGGATATTGAAAAATGACAAAAATTATTGGTAAGGAATGATTATACTTTTTCATGATACAAAGATCGAGAGATAGATTGGGGGTTTTTTTTTTTTTTCCCTACTATTAGCCTTTTTTTTTTTTGAAAAGGCTACTAAAGTGGCTACAATATTTTTTTTTTTAGTCTTATTTTGGTCATATTGTGCTTTATCTTTGGTAATTGAGCGTTATCACTAATTCACAATGGGTTTGAACCCTTGACCTCATAAAAAATAACATAGAAGACTTGCCAATAGACTACCATTGGATCTTATTTAATAGGTGCATGAGATTTTATTTAATAATAAAGTATTTACGTATTCCAATATTTACCAACTTCAATCATTTGAATTTTTAATTATAGCAAAAAGAAGACTGCTTATCTATTTAATTTTCAAATTGGTGCCCTATTTTTTAGTTAATAAGAGAGAAAATATTAGAAAATTACAAAAACGTAAATTAAAACGAAAATATGACGTTTTTGTGGAAACGATTGGTGTAAACTGCCAGTTTTTGACGTGTAGATCTCAAAAAAATACCCGAAATGCCCACAAGAATCGCCTCAATTGGACGTCCGAACGCAAAGTTATGTCCCGTCAAAGTTTTCGACTATATGAGACAATTTTTTGCCCCAAAACGTGTCCGGATCACTTTTTCGACGATGTCGTTGCGTTTATTTTTACAAGAACCATTGAAACGAGTGGTTATATAAATATAACGGACATCTGATCGCAGAGTTATTCATATTTCAAATTTTTTAAAATTCTAATCAACATAAAAAAAATTAAAAAAAGCTGATGTGACTGATAACGCACAATCATTATGCATTATCCGCCACATCAGCGGATTAAGGGAGAAAAATTGAATTAAGTGATCACGCACAACCATTGTGCGTTATGGCCAAATTACAAAAAAAAAATTTTTTGTAGCCACTTTAGTAGCATTTTCAGAAAAAAAAGACTAATAGTAGAAAAAAACCAATAGATTGATATGTTGGAAGAGGATAATATGAAGATTTTTGTTAAAATTGCATTATTTTCAACAAGTAATAATTAAAAAAAATATAAAAATTTTTTATAATATACTAAATAAAATATTAATTAATTTAGTATTCAAATCCATATTATAATTTTCAACTCCAATTTTGGACTTAAAATTTAAAAGTTTTAATTTCAAATTTTTAGTTTCAGTTTTGTTAAAGGAGGTGTAAAATCGCCATCATGAAGCATGAGAATATCAAGCAATCACCCCATCCATTGTGCGCCGGTAATCTCCCACCAGAGGACAAAAATTTACCGGCAACTAGGGGCGCGGATCCGTTATTCATAATGGTTTACGCACGCGCTATGGATGTGCGTTAGGCTTCGAGAGAGAGAGCGTTACTCCAAATGTTGTTAAGCGATGATGAAATCCATGCACTCCGAAGCCAAGCCGGTCCCCCCAACGGCTTTACGCTCCAACTTTTCACTCTCGTTTATTGTCCTTTATTTATCATATCGTAGAAGATCGTATCGCGATGCATGATGGTTGATGTATGTGCACACACACGTAGGAGCCGAGCCATGACTATGAGGAGAAAGGGGCGGGCAGGGTTCTAAAATCCACATACGAGTTTGGAAGGTTTACCAAATCTAAACATGTTCCATTTCCAGAGGAGAATCCTAGGTTCCTCCTGCTCCACACACTACCACACACACACACACATATATATATATATATATATATCCACCACCCTTAGGGTGCATTCGGATTAGATTCCATTTCCAAAACATTTATTTTTTTCATATTAAACTTTATATTTAACCCATTTCTTTTTTCACATTGAATCAATTTTTTTCATTTTTATTTCTAATCTAAAAGGATTCTAAAATTCTCTATTTTATATTTTCTTTTCTTTGTTGGCCTATTGGATCATATTTTTCACATTTTTCATTTTTCCTCTTCAGCTCATTATCCCTATGATGAATAACCGAGTGGGCCTCATTAGAGTAGAGTGGGCTGGCTGGTCCTTGATGCCGGGCGGGCCGGGTTCAATCACCCAACCCAGGCGACTTGTCTATATAATGTTCTTTTCTTTCCCAGCCTACCCTAATTTCCTCTTTTGCTCTGTTGTGCCGCCGCTGCCTCCACACTTTCTCTGACCTTCTGTCTTCTCTCTCACTTCTTTCGAACCGTCTGTCTATTCGTTTTCTCCTTGACCCTTCGGGACTCTATCACCGACAGTCTGTGCCGGTTGACCTTCTCGGTACCGTGCATGTGGCTTGGTTGAGAGAGCAAAGGGCTTTGCTGAGAGAGATAGAGAGCTGTTCACCTGAGGCTCCTCGGCTACCAGAGGGATTCACCTTGTTTTTCTCTGGAAGAACATCCAGTGACTGTTCGTCACCGCGTACACGGAAACCGAACTCGCCGAGCTCGTTCGGTCTGCTCCGCTGCTCTGGCCGAGACCTTGAGGGTCTCGAGGTAAGGTTACAGCTTTTCGTTCAATTCATTAGTACTAACCAATCTACCTTTTTAGTTGTATCTAAAAATCACTCGGGAAGACAGCAAGGAAGAAGATCTTGTTGTAATATATTAGATCTGATTATTTTATGTTTTTCACTTGTTCATTTAAGTTGTGTAATAGTAAGGTAGACGTTGTGTAATAGTAAATAGTCGTTCGGTTGTCTAATCGGCGTAACAGTGGTATCAGAGCCACGGTTGTCTGCAACAACCGTCCGGCGACCACTTGGGTTTTCAGATCCACGCGGGATCTGACTCAGGGAAGTCTCTTAACCTCCTCTTTTTCTCTGTTTTGTTTTTGTTCTGGCTGTTATTAGATCTGCTGTGGTTATACCTGTTAGATCTACATTATTGTTACTGTCTTTTCTGTTAAATCTGCTCTTGGGTTTACATCTGTTTCTGTTTTCTTGACGATTTCGTAGATCTGCTATATTTTTATTGTATCTGCTGTTTTTTTATTACCTTTTTTTTTCTGGTTTATTGTCCTGCTCATTCGAATTACTACACTGCTTCAGTTTCGAACGTGTTCTGTTATTCTGGTAATTTTTTTTTTTGAAATCTAAAACTCAAGCCTGGCTTGAGTCCAAGAGACTCCAAGTATCTGTGCCTTGGAGATTTTCATTACCTGTTTACAAACACTGTATTATTCGTGATTAACTATGTGCTGTGTGGCTGTTTTTAGCATTTTCGCCTTTTCTGTCTCGGTTAATTCTTTGTGTACTTCTGCGCTGTTCTGGTTGTAAGACTCTACTGCGTTTCATGTACCTTACTGTGCCGTTTTTCTTTAAAGCCAAAATTCGGGCATTTTATTTGAGTGACAAATTTTTTTCAAATCTTCCATTCTTCTAGCCATTGATTACTCTTATTTGTCATTCTAATCATGTCTGTTCAAAAGATTGAAACTGAAAAATTTGATGGCAAATCTGACTTCGTAATGTGGTGTAGAAAAATGAAAGCAGTTTTAGTCCAAAATAAAATCGCACCCGCAATTTGTAGCCCTGAAAAGTATCCGGAATCTTGGAAGGGTGAAGTGCTTTCTGAAAAACTTGGTGATGCACACAGTTGCCTCACCTTGCACTTAACCGATTACGTTTTACGAGAAATAGACGAAAAAGATAACGCTTTTGATATTTGGACAAAACTTGAAAAACTGTATTTGGGAAAATCCTTATCTAATAAGATTTATTTAAAAGAACAGCTTTTTGGTTTTAAAATGAGCGGGTCGAAATCTCTTTCAGAGAACATTGATGATTTAAACAAAATAGTTTTGGAATTACAAAATGTTGGTGAAAAGATTTCTGATGAAAACGTTGCTGTTATTTTATTAAATTCCTTGCCTGAATCTTTCAATGACGTTAAGTCTGCTATCAAGTATGGTAGAGATGACTTGACTCTTGCTGATGTGAAAAACGCTTTAAAATCAAAAGACCTTGATTTGAGAAAAGAAAACAAATCTAATGGAGAGAACCTTTACATGAGAGGGAGGGTTGACCGGAGAGAATCTTTTAGTCACCGTTCTAAAGGTAAAGGGAGGTCGAAATCACGAGATAAGAAAGTGAAGTGTTTTTACTGTGGCAAGGAAGGTCATATGAAAAATAAGTGTTTTAAAAGGATCAAAGAAGAAAAATAACGTAAACAAGGTAAGGGGAGCGATAAAAATGACAAAACTCACGATTTTGAATCAGATGGTAATTCAATGTATTCTGAAGTTTTGCGTGTATCCCCTTCCCTTTCTCTTGTTTCTGAACACTGGATTCTTGATTCATGATGCACTTTTCATATGACACCAAACAAGCATTGGTTTTCAAATTTTAAACTTCTTGAGCATGGAAAAGTTTTTATGGGTAATAATCATGTTTGTGACATTAAGGGTATTGGAGATGTTTTTATTAAAATGCATGATGGTGTGACCAGAAAATTGACTGAGGTGAGATATGTGCCCGATCTTCGTTGGAATCTAATCTCCTTTGGTGTTTTTGACACAAACGATTTTTCTTACAAGTCTGAAAATGGTATTATGAGAGTTTGCAAAGGAGCACTGGTCATGCTCAAAGGTATAAAAAGGATGGTCTATATCATTTAATTGGAAAAACTGTTTACGAAGCATCTGCATTGGTTTCCAAATCTGTTCCTGAAAAGACTTTGTTGTGGCACCGTCGAATTGGCCACATTAGTGAAAAAGGACTACATTGCCTTCAAAAGCAAAATCTTTTGGGTGGTGACAAAATCGAATCTTTGGATTTTTGTGACCATTGTGTTCTTGGAAAATAACATAAAATTAGTTTTTCAGTTGGCACACACAAGTCCACTTCTGTCCTTGATTATGTGCACTGTGATTTGTGGGGACCCGAAAAGGTTCCAACCTATGGTGGGAATGTTTATTTCTTATCTGTTGTTGATGATTTTTCTAGGCATGTATGGGTATTTCTTTTAAAATCAAAAGACAAAATTTTTAAAAGTTTTCTGAATGGAAACGCCTTGCTGAAAATCAAACTGGAAATAAACTAAAGACAATTAGGACAGATAATGGCCTTGAGTTTTGTAACAAAAAGTTTGCTGATTTATGTGCACTGCATGGCATTCTGCATCATAGGACGGTTAGGCACAATCCTCAGCAAAATGGTGTTGCTGAAAAGATGAACCGTACAATTATAGATAAGGTTAGGTGTCTTATGGTGTCCTCAGGAATCCCTAAACCTTTTTGGGGAGAAGCTGTAAGTATAGCTATCTACCTCATCAATAGATCACCCTCAACAGCCATAAATTTCAAAACTCCCTTAGAGTTGTGGTCTGGAGAACCACCAAACCTGTCAAACCTTAGAGTATTTGGGTGTGCTGCATTTGCACATCAAAAGGAGGGTAAGTTAGACCCAAGGTCAAGAAAGGGAGTGTTTTTAAGCTACCCTAGTGGGGTGAAGGGATACAAAGTTTGGCTCAAAAGTGAGCCGGGAGTGAGGGTTATTGTGAGTAGGGATGTGATCTTCAATGAATTTGATATGCCTTGCCTAAAGGCTAAACCAATCCTGAGAGTTCTATCGATGTTCCCATAGATAGGAATATTCCCGTGGAGGTGGAGGACACCTTTGAACCTGCACAACCCCACGATCAACCCGAAACCAGTGAAGAGCCGGATATACCGACTAGTCAACAACCTGAAACCAACACGCTTGAATCTGAAAATTCAGATGATGATGATGAGGATCATCCAGAGGCACAAGCTCAAGCTCTAAGAGACTACCAGCTGTCTAGAGATAGGGTTAGGAGAGAGTCGAGAAAACCCCGCTAGGTATGGTTATTCCTACATTGTCTCATACGCTTTTAGCGCTGCATCTTACTTAGAAGAGAAAGAACCCATGTGTTTTTCTGATGTGTTAAAGAGCCCTAATCGCTCTTTGTGGTTGCATGCTATGGAAGAGGAAATGTCCTCTCTTCATAAAAACAAAACCTGGATTCTTGTTCAAAAAACCTCAAAGCAAAAATTAATTGATTGCAAATGGATTTTCAAAATCAAAGAGCCTGAATCTGCCAATGAACCCCCAAGGTTCAAGGCTAGGCTGGTTGCAAAAGATTTTTCTCAAGTTGAGGGCATCAATTTCAATGAAATATTTTCTCCCGTTGTTAAATATAAAACAATTATGATAATGCTTGCAATTGTTGCCTTTTATGATCTTGATCTTGAACAACTTGATGTAAAAATTGCATTCTTGCATGGGGAACTTGAAGAAACTATCTACATACGTCAACCACCAGGTTTTGAAGAAAAGGGTAAGGAAAACATGGCATGTCTCTTGAAAAAGTCCTTGTACGGACTTAAACAATCACCAAGGCAATGGTATAAACGGTTTGACTCTTTCATGCTTAAAGCTGGTTTTATTAAAAGCAATTATGATAGCTGTTTATATTTCTGTGGTGATAATGTTGAAACTGCTGTTTATCTTTTGCTCTACGTGGATGATATGTTAATTGCTTGTAAGCATAGAGATAAGATTACTCGCTTGAAATCCTTGCTAAAGTCTGAATTTGATATGAAGGATTTAGGTTCTGCCTCTAGAATCCTTGGGATGAACATTAGTAGGGATAGAGCTGACCGATCCTTATTTATATCCCGGAAATCCTTTTTGTAGAAAATTGTTTCCAAATTTTCGATGCATTTATGCAAACCAATTTGTACACCACTTGCGAGCCATTTTCAGCTTTCCGAAAAATCTTGCCCCAAAACTGATAAGGAAAAGAATGACATGGCAAACATACCTTATAGAATGGCTATAGGATCCGTCATGTATTCTATGATATCCACCCGATCTGATATTGCTTATTCCATAATAATGGGACTATTGATAGGAGTCTTCTTTATCATAATTGGTCTGATAATTTTGAACTGGTTGGATATGTAGGTTCTGACTTTGCAGGTGATAAAGATGGTAGGAAATCTACCACTTCTTATTTCTATACCTTAGCAGGCAATTGCATATCTTGGAAGTCACAGTTGCAGCCTGTAGTCGCTTTATCGACTACGGAGGCTGAATACATTGCTGCCACCGAGGCAATTAAGGAAGCCATTTGGCTTCAAGGTCTTCTATCTGAATTGCATGTTTTAAATTCTAAAGCTGTGATTTATACTGACAGTCAAAGTTGTCTCCACTTGTTTAAAAATCCTGTTTATCATGAGAGGACTAAACACATATATGTTAAGTATCATTTCATAAGGAAAAATGTTTCAAGTGGTATAGTCAATATTGAGAAAATTAGTACTAAAGATAATCCTGCAGATTGTGGTACTAAAATTGTGACAACTGATAAGTTCTCTTTGTGTAGGAACCTCCTTCATGTAGATGAAGGTTGACTCTTTGAGTCAGTGCTGGCTGAAAATTCAATGAAAATATATTCAATGTGGAGTTCGTTGGCCTATTGGGCAATCTTTTTCACATTTTTCATTTTTCCTCTTCAGCCCATTATCCCTATGATGAATAACCGAGTGGGCCTCATTAGAGTGGAGTGGGCTGGCTGGTCCTTGATACTGGGAGCCGGGTTCAACCCGACCCGACCCAGGCGACTTGGCTATATAATGTTCTTTTCTTTCCCAGCCTACCCTAATTTCCTCTTTTGCTCTGTTGTGCCGCCGCTGCCTCCACACTCTCTCTGACCTTCTGTCTTCTCTCTCACTTCTTTTGAACCGTCTGTCTGTTCGTTTTCTCCTTGACCCTTCGGGACTCTATCACCGATAGTCTGTGCTGGTTGACCTTCTCGGTACCGTGCGTGTGGCTTGGTTGAGAGAGGAAAGGACTTTGATGAGAGAGATAGAGAGCTGTTCACCTAAGGCTCCTCGGCTACCTGAGGGATTCACCTTGTTCTTCTCTAGAAGAACATCCAGTGACTGTTCGTCACCGCGCACACGAAAATCGAACTCGCCGAGCTCGTTCGGTCTGCTTCACTACTCTGGCCGAGACCTTGAGGGTCTCGAGGTAAGGTTACAGCTTTCCGTTCAATTCATTAGTACTAACTAATCTACCTTTTTAGTTGTATCTGAAAATCACTGGGGAAGACAGCAAGGAAGAAGATCTTGTTGTAATAGATTAGATCTTATTATTTTCTGTTTTTCACTTGTTCATTTGAGTTGTATAATAGTAAGGTAGGCGTTGTGTAATAGTAAATAGTCGTTCGGTTGTCTAATCGGCGTAATATTCTTCATGATGAATATTAATTTTCTAATCACACTTGTTAGTTCAAGAATGAGTTCTGATCCTTCTTTAATTCTCTTAATATGATATATTTTATTAATAAAATTTTATTAAATAAAAAATAAATCTTAAATAATAAAGATATTATTAAACATACATTTATAAAAAAATGTGACTGATGATTTTGAGTGTTCATGAATCATGAATAGTCCAAACACTCAAATTTTAATAGAATTTATCTTTTATATAGTAACATCTATTAATAAAGAATTGTATTAAAAATATATATAAAAAAAAGAGGTATGATAAAGAATGTTACAAAAAATTTGAACCAAATTCTAAATACAACATCAATATTATAATTAATGTAATATAAACAAGAATTTTTCTACACATATTTGAGGTCACATGTTAATGTAAATTATTTATATATATCTTAAAATTTAATAATGTTTACAAAATCTTTTAATTTTATAAAAAATTTGTTATATTTAATATATTTTATTTGTATTAATATATTACAGGAAAGCAACTTATATAAAAATAATAAACAAAAAGGACTATAATCTATGAGCTATCCCATCACTAACTTTTGGTAGCTATTAAATACTACTAGACTAGTACTAGAAAAGGTTAGTACTAGTATTTATTTTTTACGTTAAAATTAGTTGGGCAAATTTGATTATATTTTCCACAGTAGGTGAAAATTATAGCAGGGTAAGATATATCATTACCGTGATCGAAGGGGTTGTAGTATTTTTTTAATTATAATAAGTAACTTCATATATTAATTAATTTTGTATTAATTATATTTTCTCTTTCGAGGTTTATCCAAATTATAATTTTATCCTTTTATTTTATATAAATTACAAATACATTCTTATCGTTTATATTTCCATAATTTATTAATTTCTACTACTAATTTCAATGAAAAAATTTTATTCGAAAATAATAATTATGCAATAAAAATGTTAAAATCTTCCTATAATATTGTTTTTCAAGTATACTTCATGTTTATTATCATATATAAAGGCAATAATATTCTTGCTAATTTTTTTAATTAGTCCAATTTTCGTAACGAAGAATATTATTGTCTTATAATATTTATAATATGATAATAATAAAAAGTAAACTTTCAAATAATATTTTAAGAATATTATAAACTTTTTACCACATAATAATTATTTTCTGATACATTTCTTTTATTGAAATTAGTAGTAGGGAGTAATAAATTATAGAAACATAAACGATAAGAATGTATTTATAATTTATACACAATAGAGAGATAAAATTGTAATTTGAACAAACTTCAAGAGAAAAATATAATTAACCCTTAAATTAAGGGGCTATTATAAGGTAAGGTGAAGTAAATTAGGAAGTTGGGGGATGGACCATTGTAGTACTAAGAATATATATGACGAATTGGGAATGTTTTTCATTGGGGATTGGTATGCCTACCCTTATAAATGCATATTATACGTTTTGTAGTTCTTAAAAGAAAAAAAAAAACACGTTTGTGGTTCAATATTTTTAAAGCTTTGAACGACCCAACATCAATTGCACTTCAACTAGAGTTAGACCATTACCCCCCCACCCCCCCAAAACTCCTGCAAGCACTTCACATAGGTCAAACGTTCTATTTTGAGTTGGATTACTTACGTCTTTCTTTCTTTGTAATATGTAATTTCAATAGATACCAACAAGAGTACTTTTATATATATATATATATATATCAATAGTTACATTACCAAAAATATTCACCAAAAGAAGGTACATTACCAAAAATTTATATTCTAAATATATTACTAACATCTGAGTTAGTAACAAATATTTTTACTACTGAACGCTAATTTTATTCGCGGAAAGAAACATATAAGGGAAAGGAAAGAGAGAATATTGACACCATTTACTTCTACTATCATAAGTATATTAATTTACTTCCAAATTGTTATTTTCTTTCAGTTAATTGGGGTGAAAATGGATAAATATTTTTTTATTATATTTAATTTATTATTATTTTCATTGTATGAAATTACGATTGTTATAGATATTGTGCAGAAGTATGATTTATGATTAGATTTGTAATAAAATTTTTTTGTAAGAAGATAAAATAGTCTTTTTGATAAATTTATGTTCCATTATGTTAGTTTTGAGAGGAGTTATTTTGCTGCCTCTCTACATTTACATCCCTGTTCTATCCTTTACTATTTTCACTGACTAGGACTGAATTATTATGTATTAATTAAAATTAATTTTAAAAATTTTCATTTCGGAACAAATGATACATTTTTTTTCACATATAATTCACATTTTACTAAGTCAAGAAAAAAAATATATTTTTCCAAAATAAAACTCAATTAATTTTCTTGTTAAATACTTCGATGTTTGGGTTCAATTTGTTCAATTTCTGTTTTTAAGAGATAATTAAATATTATTCCAGAATAGCAAAGCTCCAAACTAATTATTGGACTGACCTACTATATATACATAATAAATTTCTTTTTTGAAGGAGCCGATAAGATAAAAAAAAATTACTTGATGGATGAATTACCTACACATATATAGGGAAAAAAAAAGGGTGCATGTCCCTACTAAGCTCCATCTCTAATATTTGAGACCTACTCAATGCATAATTTATCTTGATCTTTTTAGTAGGATTTATGTTCAATTTTTAAGGTTTATACTTATATACTGAATTATTCAAGATAATATAATATTATGTTGTGAAATTAATATATACGTGGTAGATGTTCAAATACGTTCACTGAAGAAAACTAAAGTCCCAAAATACTAATCCTATTGAATTCATGATATCTCCATTGATTTAGATATATCCTTTTAGAATTTTGTAATATCTTGTATCTTGAGCATATAAATAGGACATTAATAAGAAGATTTAGATTTGATTCTTGAGTTCTACTTTTTCTCTCTTATACTTTTCTTTTTCTATATTCTTTCTCTTTATATTATATTATTATTCCGAGTAATACGTCCTATCGCGTTCATCAAGTTCATAATACGTTATCTACAAGATTGCATGGATGACACGATTGTTTGAACAACGAAACTCTAAAGGTAATTTTTCAAAAGTAACTAAAGGTAAAAAATATTCTTGAAGCTTCTTGAGGTAAAAAAAAATCAAATCTCTTCTTTGTTTTATGTTTACTTTTAGTATATGACTTGATGTCATGGAAAAATCAAATATTTTACTATAGATTCTTGTATCTTCATATAATGAGTTTTGAAGATAACATTAAAAGAGAAATCACGATTACAAAAATTTCTTTCCTTATTAATTTACAAGGCCCCGAAGGCTAAACAATCTATAAGGAAGATTTTGAGAAAACCTAAAAGGAATGCACAATCACTAGAAGATGTTCATTATGCCAATACAGTACCCATTATCATCATTGGGTATATCTGTGACTTCAATATTTGATCAATCTATCAGTATGCAATATGCTCCTGTAATAGTAACATTGAGAGAATCTTAAGGTTATTGATCACCTTTTGAGACTGAATAAATGATAGAGTCATTAATGATGAAATATTATGATATTGCTAATAATTTTATGTCATTCCCTAAAACGAATGAAATTAGAAACTTTCTTTCTATACTATGTTATATTCTTGATTATAATTATTTATAATAATATGTAATTATTCTGACTTATGAACCTAATATCTAAATTATCACCAAAAGTGATAATAATGATAAAGGAAAAGGGAATATATAATCCCAAATAAATATAATTGATGCAATATAAAAGAGAGTTTGTAGTGTACGAGTAATACGTCAAAAAAAAATTTAAATATCTAGTATGTTATGCTGTTATTGATCGCATATAATAATTATATCTATTGATATATAGACTTGTTAATTAATGTAGTCAATTCCTTGAAATAATTAGAGAAAAAAAGTACTTTTTTTTGTGATTTTATATGAGGTTTTGCATATTATATATATGCCCCTTGATTGATTATACATTCAAGAATAGCAAATATATATACATATATATTGGAGAATGAATGGTAGTATAAATTAAAACTCTAGAAGGGTTCATTAATAGAAAACTCTACCAGAACTAATAAATTGAAATTAAAGCTCTCCAAGAACTAATCAACAAAAGGCTTCAGAAGAGCTAAATATCTCGAAGATATCTATAATATCTGGAAGATATTTAATTAAATCGCTAGAGGAGTCTATTTACTAAAGACTCAGAAGAGTTAATTAATAGAAAGTTATAGAAGAAATAATTATTTAAAGACTTTGGAAAAGTAAATGGACCTAGGAGGTCACATGATAATTATTATATATTATTAGACTTATAGAATAAATGTGAATTAAATACATTATTATTTTTCTCTACGTATAGCTTTTTAATTCGCATATGTTGATGCAATTGTAATGCATCAATAAGTGAAACCTGAAGTTTAATTATTCCAAAATATTAAAGTTTAACCGATTAGACCATCCCAAATCAATAAAATACGAACTGTCATAAAGAATTTATGACAATATTTTTATAGAATCAGAAGTTTTTAATAACACAAATTTTATTCGCACTACTATAATTCGAGATAAAATAATTTCATGAACACCATCAATATATTAGGGTTGAATGTATTTTCGGGTGAATATATAGTTTATGCATCGGCCTAGGCTCCCATATATATTTTTGACTTGCAAGTTGAACTTTGCAATTTTAATGAGCTCATATTTTAGATTCTCTTATTAACACAATTGGTCCTAATAATATTGTTGATGATTCTCTATTTATATATACATTGAATGTTCCTGCAGAACATGTTCATAGACTTTGAGCTGATTGATATGTATTTTGAGTACTTATTTGTATTTCGCCAACATGTATTTTAATTAATTTCTTATCATTATAATCGGTTTAATGGTAATGAACCAAATAATTTTCCATGTAATGTTTATATATGTGTTATACAAATATATTATTCAATCACAATGTATTTAAGATGGATATTGAAAAGAAGAGAAATTGTATAGTCAGATAAAGAAAAAAAATTTTGTGTTTCATTTTGATCCTCATACAAAGATAATTTAAACCAAAAGTTTAAAAGATGAATAGCGAAACATGTTTATTGATAAAGGAAAATCTGACAAAGAATGCTCTTGTTACTTAACGTCCCCAAAGAATAATCTATTATTATTTATGATTTTGAGACACATTTAAATGTGATAGAATAATTGGTTCTAACAAAATCCTTGCATATGTAGTGGAGTAATTAATTAAGATGGTCATATGTGATTAAGTCGAAGAAATGAAAATTCCAGTAGAATTTTCTATGACATGATTTTATTAATATTTTTATGAGAAATTCAGGTACTTGAAAGTCGTGATAATTACGATAATTATGAAATCTCATTGTATTATGTCATGATATAAATAGATGGAACTATATAATAGCACAAAACGTCGGCGATATTTATATGCATGTTTTGTATTAAAATGAGGATACTGAATTAAAGTCTGCAGGCTCGTAATTCAAATATTATAGAGATATTTGATAAAATAGAATATAAAGTTCGCATGAGAAAATATGAAAAGTTCGCACTTATTAAGTACACTGAAAGTGTACATGTATTCTCTAAATGAATTAATTATATAGCTGAAGTGTACTCCTAAAAGGATAATAAGTAATAAACAGAATGCAAACTTAAATTAAATATTTGTAATAAGTCATAAAATTAGATTCTTCGGAAAGATCTGACAATATTGATTATGAAGAAATAATATTTATAGTGGAGGATTGAGTTTAGGTATTAGTGATTAGCGAACTAAACTCTAAGAATTTATATAAAATCCTTGAATGACTCGATAGGCATGACTGAAGCACGTAAGTAAATTGTTCCTGAAGAACATAACATCAGTATTGTCTTAATATTTTTATTTAAAGAAAGATATAATAATCGGAATCCATGAAACTTTTCTTAAAATTTGTTATTTATGCCACTTATGATTCTTCATCTATTTTTAATGTTTTCCACATTAGGGGGAGAAAATTAGAATAATAAAATATCATTGAAGCATCTTGATCCATAAAAGTATTTGTAAACTAGAAGTTCTAAATATTATTTATTTATAAAAGAATTGCAAATTTACTTGATATTTTTGCTAACTATAGAAGAGTTATGAAATTGGGTTTGTAGATGCTTCTATAGATGTCCCAGTAGGACAAAATATAAGTCTTATAACTAGCAATGCTAAGTCACTCCTAAAACGTGTTGATTTTTTTGTTATAGAGATTCCTGAAAGAATGAATTGAATACTTGAAATATTCCTCCGAAGAGTTTACGATTGGCAAGTAAAATATTGGAAGTGAAAGTAAGTATTTCAAGTTTTATCTCAATTAACAAATCAAACATTGCGAAGATGGAATTATTTATCTATTCATAAAAGGTTTATATTGATATAGTATATTTCACACGATTATCCAATGGTCATTTGATTATAAGATGTTGGTAAATACTACGTATTTGTGAGAAGGTAATAAATACGGTTTGGTCCTGAAGTACCATAACTCTGCACAATTGGTTTACTAATTCTTCTCTAAATGATTTTTAGAATAACATTATTTTGTCCTACAATATCTTGCAAGGATAATTTTATAGAGAAAATTTAACTCCCGATGAGATAAATAAAGTAACAATTTGCTTACTTATATGATCCAAAAAAGATACATTCTCAAACAAACAAGTTATGCATATGTGATATAATATTATCATAGCAATTATATCTTCAACTATGTTGAAGTTCTAACTTTTTATGTGGATTCCTGAAAATGTGTATGGTCATTATTGATAGCTAATTAAGAGATATTTATATGATATCCTTGAAGGATGAAATTACGACCAAAATATTGGATTGTGAAATTTGAGGACTTTTTCGGAGAGATGTGATAAAATAAATTTCACCAAAATTTCTTTATAAAAAAGGTGAAATTAATGTGTAATACTTTTGATCAAATGTAATATATAATTTTGAACATTTATTCACTAAGACATACCAATTTATTGATTCAATGATGTTTTAAAAGGGAGTATATAAAACATAAATGAATAATGTACTCTTTTTCCTTCACTAGACGCTTTTCTCACACAGAGTTTTTCTCTAGTAAGGTTTTAACGAGATATATTCTTTATGTTGTAGACATCCAAAGGGAGGTGTTATGAAATTAATGTATACATATAGATGTCTAAATACGTTCCCCAGAAGAGAACTAAACTCTCAGAATGCTAATCCTATTGGATTCATGATATCTCCATTGATTTAGTTAGATACTTTATAATTTTATAATCTCTTGTATCTTGAACCTATAAATAAGTCATATAAGAAGACATTAATAAGAAGATTTAGCCCTAGTTTGGTTTGCGGAGGGGGAAGGGGAAGGGAAATAACACCATTTACTTCCATTAGGGGAAATATATTTATTTACTTCAAAATTATTTGGTATATGGGTGGGAGGGAAGTAAATCACATTTACTCCCTTCCGTTTCGTTGGGTGAAAAGTGAAAGGTAAATAATTTTTATTATATATAATTTACTATTATATCAATTGCACAAAGTTAGGAATGTTATATATATGAGTAAGAGTTTAGTTCATAATAAATTTGTAATAAACTAATTTGTAAATGGATAAAATTGATTTTTTAACATTATTTACGTCCCAATTCGTCCATTTTGGAAGGGCTAATTCATGGACATAGAGGGGAGAGCTCTTCCTCCTCATTTACATATTCTCTGCTTTTACGTTGCAACCAAATGACATATATATGACCTAATTTACATTCTCTCCTACTCCTTTCCTCGATTTCACTCCTATCAAACTAAAGCTTAAACTTGATTCTTGAGTTCTACTTTTTCTCTTATATTTTTCTTTTTCAATATTCTTCCTCTTTATATTATATTATTTAACCGATTAATTCGTCGTGTCGCGTTTATCAAATTCATAACAATTTACCAATTGTGTAACATTTATCGTATTAGAATGGAAAAATTGCCCATTTGGTCCTAAAGTTTGGGCGTTGACACATTATGGTCCCCAAATTTTTTTCTGCCAATATCATCCATAAACTATTTACGGTCAATCATTGAAGTTTTTTTTTTTTACACCTCTAACATTCGTAAAAAAAAAAGTCACAAGTTCCTATTTACTTCCTAAAGTTTAGGTCTTGATATAATATGGTTCTTAAAGTTTATATTCTGCCATCATGATGAATGAACAATCTAAATCTAATAAAATCTGTTTGCTGTCAAATACTTAACTTTCGCCCAACAAATCACACGGATTACTCACGTAAGGTAACCTAAAGGATAAAATAGATATTATAAGTCATTTTGTTAAAAAGAAATACACAAGGGATGCAATCTTGGAAGTAGCTTTTATTTCAACCAAACCAAGTGTCTAACATGTTTTGTTTGAAGGGAATGACACATAATGCCTATTTTATCTTCAGGTTACCTTGCGTGAGCTTTTTTTTTTTAAGAAAGTCAAGTATTTGACGGCAAAAGGATCTCATTGAATTTTTATAAATTGTTTATGGATCATAATGACATAATATAACTTTGAGGACCATAATCATGTTAAGGTCTAAACTTTAGGGAAGAAATAGAAGTTCATGACTTTTGTTTTTTTTAAAAAAAAAACGAACATTAGAGGTGTGCTAGTAAAAGAACTTTAATTGTTGATCGTAAATAGTTTATAGATGATATTAGAAAAAGAAAAAAATTGAGAATCAATAACGTGCCAACCGCTTAAATTTTAAGGATCAAATACACAAATTTCCCCATTTGAATTAAACTGATGGCATAATTTAAGGTAGAATTAAAGGTGGTAGAGGGTCCTGAGTAGTGCGTTACTTTTGTGGGGGAGGGGGGGAGACGAACAGTGCATGTGTTTGGTTAGCACCAACTTATTGTTGGTGTCATTAGCTTTACGTTGCAGATTAATAACTACTACTAAATTAAGAAGGCTTTTAAAAGAAATGAACAATGCCACTGCCCCTTTCAACAATAGCTATATAGTAGGTGATGCACGCCTCTGTAAACCTTCTTTACTACAGTTAAATTAAATTAAATGTAATTCATTTCATATATATATATGTATACATGCATCTCCCAAAACAGCCGCCAATTTCCTCCCTCAACGGAGCTTAATCGCCGCCGGCCGGAGTTCAGAAGTGCTCTCATTCTCCGTCTTCCTTGCTGGCGGCATACAGGAAAGGTAAAAGCCGTTCCCGCTTTGCTCGAGCTTTTAATTTTATATAATCACTGTCTTAAGATAGGCACTTTCTGAATATTAGTATACATTAATCTCTTTTTAATTATTCATTTTCCCTCATGACCCTTTTGAATTTTATTTTTTGTTTTTTCTTGCTAAAGATGACGGATTATTTTTCTAAAATTATTCTTACCTATGTAATTATACCGTGCGTTTTCTCACGTTGAGACATAAATAAAACAATTTATCGGTCAAATGTATAATTTTCCTTCGTTGATTTATTCTACCTTATAAATCTTTATGCATATATAGGGCCATTATAGTCATACTTTGATACAGAATGAGTGACTCTCTCTATATTAATGAAGAACTTATATATTTATTATACAGAATTACTAAAAGAATATGTGATTACTTAATTTTTACATGATGTAATACATATAAATATATATATATTCTTTGATATGATTTATTAACATATATAAGTTATATAACTCGTAAGGCTTATTAAGCAAGATAATATTAAGATTCAAATTATATTTCTAATTCAATTCGATGATATTACAAATTTACTTAAATTCTTAATTCATGTTGGTTAGGAGTTGGAAATTTTTTATAAAGAATTTTTTTGTAATTTCACATTGATGGTCTACTAAAACTATTCTTATATATTACTTTCCATATAAAGGAGTTTGAGTTAAATCTTTTAGACGAGAAAAACATATAGGGCTTTGGGACATTTTTCTAGCTTTGAGCTAGCTAGTAGTTCAAATTATGGACTTAAGCTATTCTTGTTAGGTTTCTCCAAAATAATTACAGTTGGGCTTACATTTTTAGACTTTGTGGGTTTGAGAGAATTTTTTTTTTATACGGTAATTCTTCATAATTCTTCATAGTGTGGTACATTTAAGCTTTATTTATTAAATTAATTTACCTATTAAAATTAATTAGTTGAGAGTTTATAAAATTAAACATATTTGATAACAAACATTATTAAGTACTTAATATCTAAGTTCATTTAACAATAATTTTTATTTCTTGTCATATTATTACACTTTTTAAAATATAATTACCACCTATTAATTAACTTAGCATTCATACATACTTCAGTTCTCAGACTTAGTGTTTAGAATTAAGATTTAAAATTCAGAACTTAACAAATTCAGACTCTAGACTTCAATTTCAATTTTATCAAATGGGACATTACTTTAGAGTTTATTAATTAAAGTTAAAATTGATTTTTATTCTATAATATCTATTAATAAAAATATTTTTTAAAATTATATTAAAAGTGTACTTAAATAAGACTGGGAAAAAAAATCAAATTGAAAACATGATTATAGTTAATTTTGAGGAAGTAGTAAAATTCAGTTGTTAGTTGCTTGTAGGTAAAAGAAAAAAAAAAAAGGCCATCAGAGAAATGGAATGGCAGGGTTAATTGCAAAATGGCCCCTGAATTAAGGGGGCAACCATACTTTACACCCTGATATAAAATAATGGGTACTTTATACCCATTGTTAGTGTACATCAATTACATGTTTACATCAGCCATTCATGTATAAGTAAGATTACTATATTACTCCTAAGCTATTTAAATTCTTTTAATGAATTTTAACCATTTGAATTTTTTAAAATTATAAAAATTATAATAATAAATATTCAGCAAAAATAATAATAAATCTATATTTTAAAAAATAAAAATTTCTACCTGGTATTATAAAAAAAATTATTAAAAAAAAAAAAAAAAAACTATCTGGTACAGAAAAGAAAGCAAAATTAACTATAAAAATTAATAAAAAAATAAAAAAAAGAAAGAATTTCAAGCTGGACATCAATTCATCATCAATAAAGAAAAAAAGAGAAAAATCTTCATCATTCCCACCATCCTCCAATCATCAGCTGATCTCCGCAGAAAACAAAAAAATCAAAACAATTGCAGATGGAGCGAAAACAAAATGGCTTTCAAAAGCCCCAATAATCTAAAGCTTGCCAAAACCCTCTGAAATATAAGCCAATAATTGAAGTACACAACCAAAATGCCAATAAATCCCAGATGATCTCTCCCTTGCTTTCCTTTTTTTTTTCCCCCTCTCTCTTTCCTCTTATAAATTCGGATCTGTAGAGAAGATAGAGAGATCAAGTTTTTCTCTTTTTTTATTTCCTTCTTCTATTTGGCTTTTGGGTTTTTTGTCCATACACTAATGTAGTAAGGATACGTAGGTAAGACGAATGTTAATTTACTAACAGTTGACCAACGGTGCTAGGGGATAAAATGTTCATTTTTTTATATCAGGGTGTAAAGTGTTTTCATCTCATATTTCAGGGGTATTTTCTAATTAACCCGAATGGGAAAAAATGGATAGAAAATGGAAAGGAAGGCGTAAACATCAGAGAGGAGATGGTCCCACGTAGCAACACCACGTGCATAGATGCATCAAAGTGCGTAGTAGAGAAGAGATATCATATCATCAGCATAACAAAAGCCAATGCCCATCATCTGTTTGATGTATGGCCTCACAGAACCAACCAACCATCCATCCATCCATCCATCCATCTACTCTCTCTAGTCTACACAGATACGAGAGAGAGAGAGAGAGAGAGAGAGAGAATACTGGTTCGTTCGTACTCCTCACTGTCTCAGCTCAGCTGAGTCTCCACCTAAGAAAGAGACTTGTGACATCGGATCCTTCGCCAATATTCCTCCCACCCTCCACCTTCCCCCCAACAGATTCTCTCTCTCTCTCTCTCTCTCTCTCTCTCTCTCTCTCTCTCTCTCATGCCCTTGCATTAGAAGTATACATCATGAACTACTAGAGAAGAAGCTTAATTAGAACATTATAGGTTTTTTTTTTTTTTGCCATCAATTTCAAAATTTTTTCTGCCATCTTCTCTCTCTCGTCTTTCTCTTCAGGTGGGTTTGATTTTGATTTGGAATTTGATGTACTCGAAATTTCAGCTGTTTTTCGATCTATCGTCGGATATATATGTCGATTCGTCCACAAGAAGATGAAAACGACGTCGGATTCAAGCCTTCATTAAAAGTCAATTCGTCTCAATGTTCAGATGTTCCTCACCAAATTGCACCCGTGATTAATCCACCGGAAGAATTCCAACAACAAAATAAAGATCAAATTACCGCTGCCGCCACCGCCGATGATGATAAGAAATTAGAAGAAAATCGTACGGAAACGTCAGTTTCTTCAGCAGAATCCCAAGGGGAAAAGAGATATTTATTAGGTGAATCGGAGGTAGCTGATGACGATGACGGATTCGCGACTCCGACTAATTCCGATCATAAAATTCCGGTGATTACACAATGTCCGCCGGCACCGAAGAAAATTAGACCATCAGCGAAAAGAAAAGCTTCATCACCGGATAGAATTAGGCGAAATCTTCAGATTGATCTGTCAAGAGAAGTTGAGTCAATGTTTCATCCGACGGTTCAGGATGATTTAGGCCGTAAGATAAAAAAAGCTAGAAGAGAAGAAGAAGATCATTCCAGATAAATAAACCTTCATGACCACCTAGCTAGGTAAGTATTTCATGTAAAAACATAAGGTTATTATGATCCAAACACATAATTAAACCCAATATATGTTTTTCCTACAAAATTTATAGTATTATGTAAAATATAATTTGATAAATTTGCTCAAAATTACCACTAAAGGAGGGTTATTTTACTCTTTCTGCCGCTACATTTGTTTTTCCGCTATTAAAATAAAATTTCTAGACCTCTTTCGTGTCATTATTATCGCTTTATATAGGGGAATTTGGTGAGATTTGAATATGTAAAAATAAAATAGTCTTTAAAACTTATTTTACATGTATTAGATGTGGCAAAGTAAATTAAATTAGAATATGAGAAGGGATGAAATGACATGAAAAGAGGTAAAAATAATTGTTGAACGGTAAAATGGTAAAAAAATGTGAAAAATGAAATTTAGTGGCAGAAAGAGGAACATAAGATTTCTTTTCGATGGTACTTGAACCAATTTCCATCTTCCAGTTTCTGCAAAAGGAAATTAATTAAATATGAAGGACCCTAAACTAGTTAACTGGTCTAAAACACTTTAACTGATTTTGTAAAGTTAAAGTTGCAAAAGATTCAAGAAGAAGAAGAAGAAGAAGAGGAAAAGTGGTGGATGTAGACTTGAAACTTTACTAGTGCAGTGCAGTTAGCTTCCTTTGTAATCAAGGTAGTATGCTGTTTAAAAGAAGAGAATATATTCCCCAAAATACAGGAAATTTTTTCCTTTTTCCTCTCTTTTGTGTTTATGAATATTCAAGGATTTGGAAATAAAACTCCCGGGGGTACCCATTTATCTCTATTTTCCAGATGCCCTTTTCCGTATAAAGTGCAAAAATTTACTATTACATCATTATCTAGTTAAAACCGTAAACAATAATACATTACCTATTTCTTAAAGGTTAGTTCTTCAGTTAAATGTTAACTATTGGAAAGATCTTTTTCATATGACAATGGTAAGATCTAGAGGTGGATGGAACTTAATAATTACAAGGAAAATTTTGTTATAGAAACCATTCTTGTTCATAAATCAAGATATAGACCTTTTAAACCATGCACATTAAGCTATATTATTCATTTATTCTTGTAGATAATTTTTTTTTTTATTTTTATTTATCAAATCTTAGACGTTTTGTTTTCTTCAAACCTAATAAAAAATTTTCAAAATCAAACTCTATTCAAGAGAAGCTCCACTTGGATTGCTATTTTTTTTTTTTTTTTTTCTAGTAAAGTATACTTTGTTCTTTTGAAATTCATAAGTTAATTTTTTTTTATAAGAGAAGTGGGATCAGAGTAAAAATTTGAGATAAAATTCCATCGCAAACCAAATGTGACGAGTAAAAAAATAGGAGCGAAAAGTATTAATTAAGGGATACATTTTAATTTGGTACATGAAAATTTACATTTGTTTCAAGTAAGTATTTGATTTTTTAAACAATCTCAAAAAAATATTTGAAATTAACATAATTGTCTCAAGTTAATACTTTTATTAGGTTTCAAAGTTGGAAGTTTGTGTTTGGGTTAATTGAGATTAAAATGATATAAGTAAAATATATGAGGTGTATTTGAAAGATCAAATTCATTGAACGTTTATCACTATCTTTTTCTTCTCTAAACTAAATGTATTCTACAGCCACCATCACTGCATCTGGAAAGCTTCATATCCAAAAACCGCTCCACCAAAATTTCTCCAAATTTTGCGAAACAAAATCTATCCAGTGGACACTAAAAGTTTCCAGTAGGGAAAATAATCCAGTGTTTTCTGTATGTTATTGTAAAATAATGTACATTATATAGTTGTCAACATGTGTGACCAATCCTAAACAAATTATAATTAGAAAACTAAATCTATATACAACTAGGAAACTAAAATATACATGGATTAGGATTTATAAGAATAAGAATCCTAACAAAATAATATAGTAGAATTTTAATCCTTAATACTCCCCCTCAAGTTGGAGCATGAAGGTCTGTAATGCCCAACTTGAAAACTAAACGATGAAAATGAGTAGGATGAAGAGCTTTAGTGAGAACATCGGTCGATTGAATTTCACTTCGAATACAATAAGGAGAAATAAAGCCAACTTGAAATGCATCGCGGACAAAGTGACAATCAATTTCAATGTATTTAGTACGTTCATGAAACACAGGATTTTCTGCAATGTGAAGAGCAGCTTGATTATCAAAATGTAGCGGAATAGGGCGCGTGATAGGTACATGAAGATCACGAGAAGACTAGATAACCATTTTAATTCACATAAAATCATCACCATGGAGCCATATTCTGCCTTGGCAGAAGAGCCATAGATAGTATGTTGTTTCTTTGTCTTTCAAGAAATAGGAGAACCACCAAGGGAAATAAAATAGCCTATAACAGAACGTCGGGTAACGGGGCAAGTGGCGCAATCGGAATCACAATATGCCGTCAGTGAAAGGGGAGAATTAGATTGAAGAAGAATACCACGACCAGGATTCCCCTTGAGATATCAAACGACTCTGATAGCTGCATCCTAATGAGCACGACGAGGAGCATGCATAAACCGAACGAGTGTATGAACAGAGTAAGCGAGCTCAGATCGAGTAAGAATAAAGTAGATTAGCTTTCCAATGAGTTTTCGGTATCTTTCTGAGTTATCATAATAAGGGCCACTAGCTTTGGCCAACTGATGATTTGGCTCAATAGGGGTGGAAATAGGTTTGGCCCCTAGTAATCCAGTCTCAGAGAGAATTTCTAAAGTGTACTTTCGTTGGCATAAAAATAATCCCGAAGGATTTCTTGCAATTTCGATACTCAGAAAATATTTATGTGGGCCTAAATCCTTCATGTGAAAGCAGGTATTCAAGGAAGCTTTAAATGCATTTAGAGAGGATAGTGAATTTCCAGTAAGTAATAAGTCGTCCACATAAATTAGGACGCACAAAAAAATATTATCCCTTGAGTAAAGAGCGAATAATTTGCATATGATTGAGAAAAATCACCCTTACAAAGGGCAGCAGTCAGCTTGGAAAATCAACACCGAGGGGCTTGTCGAAGACCATACAAATATTTCTTCAGAAGACCAACTTGTCCGTGAAAAGAAAGGCGAAAACTAGGTAGAGGTCACATATAGACTTCTTCCTTTAAATCTCCATGTAGAAACGCATTGTGAACATCCATTTGATGAATAGACCAGTTTCGAGCAGTAGCAACAGAAAGTAAGGTTCGAACAGAAACCATTTTAACAACATGGGTAAAGGTGTCTGTGAAATCAATGCCTGTTGTTCGCGTGTTGCCTAAATCACCAAGCGGGCTTTGTATCGCTTGATAGTAGTATTTGCTTTATATTTAATGCGATAAACCCATTTACTTCCAAGAGCACGTTTGCCATAGCAAGGGTGTTAAAGTCTACGTGCCATTCTTTTCTAGGGCTTCAATTTCTTATTGCATTGCAATGCATCATTTAGAACTAGAAACAGCTTCAGAATATGCAGTAGGTTCCGTTTCTGTAGCAATGGATGCTAAAAATGCCTATGCGAGGGAGAGATTTTTTTATAGTCTACAAAATGTGTTATAGGATAAAGGGACGTACGTGAGAGGTCTGAAAAGAGAGAGGGAGCAGAGTAGGAATGAGATATAGAAGTCTTCTAAAGTGCATTACAGTCATAATCTCGGAGTCAGGCAAGGGCCATTTTAACACGTATACTTTTTCTAGTGCCAACATTATTTTTGGGTTGAATATCCGGATGATTTGTTTGTGGCTGGTCCGAGCTTTTCTTCTCTAATTTGTGGTGCTGCTGGTTGGAAAGGAGGAACTGGGCTGTGCTGTGTGGGGCCATCTGCAGTTGGAAAGACGCATGGGGCTGGCTCGTGCTGTGTGGTGTCTTCTGCAGTTGGATGGGCTTCGCTTGGATATTGACTGCTGCGGGTGGATTGCTGAGCTGGAGTTGGGAATTTAATCCAGCCGTTTGGGCTGGAACGTCTGGGCCCAAGATTGGGCTTTGCGCAGCTGGGCTAGTGACTGGATTCTGCGCATCTTCTGGATTGGAGTTGGTGCATGGGTTGCGGCTCTGCGTGGCTGGGCCAGCGACTGCTGTGTCTAGGCCGCGTCTGGGCTGCCAGCTGTTAGAGTGTCTGGGCCAACTGGTGTGATTTTTTGGACTGGTGCGTCTGGGCCGCCAGCAGCTGGAGCGTCTGGGCCAGCTGGTGTGATTTCTTGGACTGGTCTTGTACTCTCCCTGTCTTGAAAACCCAGAATTTGTTCCCCAAAATTGTAAGAGTATGCAAATTCTGTAATACTTTGTGAATTGTCCAATTTTTCTTGATATGGAAATTTAGTCACATCAAATATTACGTCTCTTGATAAAATAATTTTTTCTCTTTGCAAGTCATAAAAACGCCATCCTTTCTTGTTAAATGGATATTCGAGGAAGACACATATTCTGCTGCGGGCGCGAAATTTATCCTTGGGAAGGTCATGATCATGGACATAAGCTAAATAACCAAAACTTTTAATGTGAGAATATAATGGTTTTTTCCCATGTAGTAACTCATACGGTGTTTTTCTTTGTAATATGGCAGAAGGTGTGCGATTAATAAGGTATCCAACCATTAAAACACATTCTCCCAAAAATTTTATGGGTAGGTTTGCTTGAAATCGTAAGGCACAAAATATATTCAAAATTTGATGATTCTTCCGTTCGACCCTGCCGTTTTGTTATGGGTGCCAGCAATGGTTGTTTGATGTATCATGCCATGAGCCGAAAAATATGAGTTTAGGCAAGTAAATTCCGTACAATTATCACTTCGCACTGTCTTTATGGTTTTGTGAAATTGGGTCTTAACCATAGCAAAGTATTCTTTTAAGATGGGTGCAACTTCGCTTTTCTCAAAGATCAAATATATCCAGACAGCCTTGGAATAATCATCTAATATAGTAAGAAAATACGAGGCGCCTATAGTGGACTGAGTTTTGTATGGTCCCCATAAATCACAATGAACTAAATCAAAAATTTGAGATGCTTTATTCATACTTAAAGAAAAACAGTCACGGGTCTGCTTAGCTCACATGGAAACACTACAAGGTGTAGAATTAATGCTAGAATTCTTAGAAAATCCCAAAAATTTATTCACAATAAAATCTGACGGATGGCCCAATCGTACATGCCATAGTATACTGGAATCAAGAATATTACTAGAAAAAGCATATAAGGCTGACAACTGTAACGGTTTGTAGAAGAAGATCCTTTTCCTTAGTTCACCCACTCCAATCGGCCTCATCGAGATACGGTCCTGTATAACACAAAAGTTGTCAGAGAGAGTGATAAACATTTTGAGTCTCGTGCCAATTGAGACAAAGAAATTAAATTGCATTTAAGCTCGGGAATTAACAATACACTATGGAGGTTAAGTCTAGGGTTTAATGAGAACATTCCTTCTTGTTGAGCAATTACCTTAGCTCCATTAGATAATATAATAATATATGGATAAATATTATTTAGATTTTTTAAAATACTTTCCTACCAGTCATATGGTGAGAACATCCTGAATCCAAAATCCATAAATTTTCCATACCAAATAATTTTTTGGATTGTGGGGTATTATTAATAATGGTCAACAATTTTGACCATTGTTCACTTGTGAGCCTTGGAAGGTTACAGGAACCTTCTGCTGAAACAACACCAGCCACGCCTCTGTTGCTGAAAACGCCGCCCTCTTCTGAAACAACACCAGCTAGCCCTCTGTTTCTGAAGATGTCGTCTTCTGCATCAACTTCAGTAGCCGGACTACTCGCGCTGCCGTCAAATCCTTCTCGTCGGGCTGCGTTGGCCCAAGCTTCATAGCTTCCTTTCTCCCGGCATCTGCGATCTACTGCTTCCTGCTTGGCCAGTTCTACCTTGAGTTCCGCAGCTGCGACTTGCTACTGTTCTGCCGCCGTGACCTGTTAACATATCGTGCCCGCCGCCGCCGTTCGTGGAGCTTCTTAGCCACCACTCCGGATAACCCACGAGCTGAAAACAGGTGGAGGCTTCGTGGCCATTGTGTCTGCAATGTCTACAATACAGTGACGTTGATCTCTCTACTCCGACAACGGCAAAGGCTGCGCCGTTGCCGCCATGGTTGGCTGTCCGTGCAAGGTTATGATGTTGCTCCTCTTTACATATTTGGGCTATTACTATTCGTACCTTTGGCATGGTTTCTTGTTGTATCAGATGTGATCGAATTGTGAATTAAATTTTACTGTTTAGTCCCATTAGAATTGAAAAACTTTTTCTTCTTCTCTTTTATTCATGATATTAGTTAAGAGATTTGTGTTTGTGCTGGATGGAAGTTGAGAATAGTTATCTAATTCGTCCCATAACCTTTTCAAACGTGAATAATATATGTTTATCGAGTCTCCTCCTTGTTTACAATTTGCTAGTGCCGCCTTCAACTCATATTTTCTTGGCCCATTTCCAACTAAGAATCTTTCTTTTAAATCTCTCCAAAACTCATCTGCCCTTTCAGAATAATTTATAGAGGATTAGAGGGAGGGTTCTATAGTATTGAGAATCCAAGAGTTTATGAGGGTGTTGATTTCCCACAATTCTTCCTGTTTGTCTGGGTCATTTGTAACGCCCTAACCCATAAGCACCTAGCATGACTTTAAAATTAAGAACGTGATAAAAATAGAGTGTTGATCTATATGGTGGGATATAGTGTTTTTTTTGGCACTTAGTAGTATTATGGGGATATTTAGGATTAGGAATAAAATTTTATTATTTTATTGAGGTTTTATTATTAAGGTTTATAAATGTCTTTAAGTGGATTTTTAGTTTTAATACCTAGTATATTTATTTTAGACATTTAAAATACTTGGCATTTTCATATAGGAATTTAAAAAAAATCATATAGAAATTTAAAACAAAACAAAACTTCACAATTAAGGAAGGCCGCCACCTAGCCTTCCACCTGCCATCATCCGAATTATTTTCAGCCATGAGCCGCCATTTCCTTCTCTATATATATAGGCATGCAAGCCATTTCAAGCCATTTTCTTTCTTTAGGCAATTTCCTCAATCTTGAGCATATATATATAAACCTATCATTTCCTTCCTTGAATCAAAAAAAAAAAAAAAAGGCAGCCAAGTTCTAGCCTGAAGTAAGTTTTTATTTGCATGGTTGCATGTTTGCATGTTTCTCAAGTGAGCTTTTATTTGCATGGTTGCATGTTGCATGTTTCTCAAGTGAGCTTTTATTTGCATGTTTGAATGTTTCTCAAGTAAGTTGCATGTTTTATTTTCTTTTGTTTTAGTTAGGTTATATACATATATATATATATATATGTATATATAGTATATGTTTATTTGTTTTCTTTTGTTTTCTTTAATATATAGTGAGATCTATTTCTAGTTAGATTATATATTTTGAAGCTAGTTATTTATTTTAAGATTTCAATATTTTAAACGAATTTTTAGTATAAAGTATATAGTTAATTATGGTTTCTTGGGAGAGTATATTTTTTTAGAGTATAGGATTTTTTATTGATCTTTTTAAAGAATTATATAAGTATACATATTATATAGGTATATTTATATACATCCCAAAGTCCATTTTATAAGATTTCGATATTATTTAGGGAATAGGATTATTTGATCGATACCTAGGTATTAAGTATTTTCGCATTATTATTTTGTAGGATCTTAGCACCAGATCTACATCCAGGTGAGTCCACCAACCCCATTTTATTTCAAATATTTTTTTTTACATTTAGAAAATTTTGCTATTTTTCAAACAATATTTCTCAGCGTGTTTTTGGAGATGTTCTCCCTAATGTGTTACGTGTTTCGTAGAAAAATGCATAGGAGCGGTGCTCCAAATAGGTGTTTCTTTTAAAACAGATTACTATGGTGGTACATAAGAAGTTTGTTGTATGCAGGTTTTTCGGAAATATTTATATATTGAAAAAATGTTCTAGCTTGAAAAGTTATGTATTTTGATATACATGAATATAGATTTGGCGTTGACATAATTGTGAAATTGCATAAGCATGTGATGACTGGCGGATGAGGATTTTCTTTTGTGTTCTAAATGTTTATGACTTGAATCTGTTATTATGGCCGGGCAAATGGCCCCTTTGATTTGTAAATACATACGAAACCTCATTCCGACCAAGATTAAAGTATATTGTTGATCAAGTGAACGGACGCGTTAGCGGATTGCACAGTACGTGGCTAGTCCCCCGTACTAGGGCCTCTTCTGATGACGTGGACAGATTTTTGACTCTGAAGGTGGATCCACTTTAAGAGGAGCGTAGACCGCGGAGGGTGTGGCTCAATCGGTCTACGTGGACACCGTATCATGCTCTACGGTGGGGTTCGACCACCTAGTGGAGAGTCAGGAGGGGCTCGACACCGAGGTTGGTTCCAGGGCAGACCTGGTAGGTGCCCCAGGAGTCTGTAGCTTGTTTTGACCAATGTTATGGGAGTGCGGTTGTTTGTAATCGAGTGCTCGTATGTTGTTTGATTGGTATTTGACTACGAGATGCCGGAACTTAGTTCCGATGGCCTCGTTTCGGGGATCCAGACTTTGTCTGTGGAGCCTCACTGTTGCATTACATGTTCTTTTAAAATTGGGGCATAGAGCTGCGTTGATGTGTCTTGATTCGCTCAGACTTCCCAGCTGCGCTCGAAACCCTCATGTAGGTTCAAGCATTAGTTTTGTTAAAATAGCAAAAGAAATATTTTTCTTATGACATTGCATAAATTGTTTTTGTAAAATGGCATCGTCATGGTTTTAAAGAAAACACTACCGCACACACACACACGTGTACTCACTGAGCGTTCGCGCTCACGTTTTTCCATATCATGTTTTCTTCTCAGATTAGCTTGGAACGGTCAGGGGTTCCGCGAGCCACTGAAGTTTTAGGCCAGGGGTTTTTGGATCAAATCTCCCCGGAAGGGCATAGATTTATGTTTTATCTTTTTAGACTCGAATCGTCTGTAGAGTTTCTTTTTATGTTTATGTAAGTGGTTGATGTAAGATTACTTTTGTGTTTAATATAATACAGAAATGAGAAGTTTTCTTTTATCTTGTGTTTGAGCGCACCGGTAGTATTTAACTTACTTAAGTATTCTGCGTACTTTGTGTATACCTGTTAGTATTATTCTGGGGTTTTGTTTTAGTGTGGAACTTATAATTTAGTGCCGAGAGGCACGCAGATGCCCTACTCAGCCGCAGTTGACCTTGTGGCAGGGTTGGGGGCATCACAGGTGGTATCAGAGCCTCTAGGTTCGATACTAGGTTTGAAACGTTGGATTTTAGATAAGCTATAAGAGTTAACTGTTTAAACTTTAAAGTTAACCATATGATTTATTGGTTAGTACTGACCCTAAGATTTTGTTTTGTAGGTACTAGATGGCATATCCTTCTCATAGATGGACATACAGGGAGGGCACCCTCGTAGATGAGCCTCGCAGGACTACGTCATCATCATCATCCTCATATTCCCTTAAGGAGATCATCCCAGAAAGGGAACCAATTCCAGTGATTGACCTTTCCGATGATGAGTCGATAGAAGGACCCGGGAGATGGCACCAGTGAGTGGCACCGGGAATAGGACTCGGAACATCAATAGAAGAAGACCCTAGCGAGCCCACGTCGGACTCGAAATGACACCCGAACCAGAGCAAGGGACACCGGCGAGTCACCGGGAGTATGGGTATCTCCCGTAGCAAATACTATGCCAGCGACGAGCATCCCCTACCCCCTATTCCACCCGTGGCGTCCGTATCTTCTTTTCCAAAGCATCACTACTTCGGGGGTGGGGGTCCGGGGAGTATGACATTTGTGGTTACTCGCTCGTGGCATGAGCAACGAGTCGAAGCCGCTAGCCGACGAGTTATAGCGTTGAGAGAGGAGATCTCCCCGAATTGACGCCTTATTCTATGCGGCACGCCAGGCACGGCGACAGGAGACGGCGAGGGCCGCCATGTTAGAGGAGGAGTTAGCCCAGACGCGGGAGGCTCATGCAGCCCGAGAGAGAGAGAGATTTTGGAGCTGATTAACGAGCGGGACTGGCTTAGGCAGTTTATCGCTCAGTTCCTTGGAACTACTAGAGATTCAGTGGATAGAGCACGTGATGAGCTGGAGTCTCGTCCAGGAGGTTCTGGTAGCCAGTGTCCTTAGGCTGAGTAGGTGTTGGATAGAGTACAGGTAGGTGTGAATATTTGGTCACTTGGATATGTACGAGTAGTATTTTTGTTGGTACTTGATGCAGTAGGCTTAGGATCATAGGTATGAGGTCCTCGGGTTTTGGATATGTATAGCAACCCGACCATATATATTTTTGGGAGGTAGGACCAGGATGATCTGCTTGTATCTTGACACTACTTGTACCAAAAATCCTTATTTTGAGTTATATATATATGTTTGTATATATGCATTTGATGTTTGTGCCTGAGATGAATTTATGTTTACCTGTCGTAAAGTATCTATAATCGTAGATGTTTATTAGTATTGGAACTTTTTGGTTTTTAGAAACATGTCAGGTTCACAATCTCCCAACCGTACGGACGAGGTTATGTCAGAAAATTCTCAAAATAGACAGTCTGAACCTACGAGAGAGGCCACCCCTCGTCCAGAACAAGCTACACACAAAGTAATCGAGAATTTTATGATCAAGATGACGGAATTATTAGAAACTTCAATGGCCACAAGAAGAAACGAACGAGTACCAGTTACTGGAGCAGATGAAGCATTAGAACGATTTCTTAAGTTTCGACCCCGGAGTTCTATGGAGACGTTAAGCAAGAAATTAAAGCTGAACTGTTCCTTGAGCAGTTGAATGATATTTATGATACCCTTAAGTATGAGGATGCCCTGAGGGTAACGTTTGCAGCTTTTAGACTTCGAGGAATGGCAAAGGATTGGTGGCTTAGAGCTTCCGAAGCACGGACACTTAAGAACCAATTATGGACCTGGAACGATTTTCAAGAAGAATTCAAAAAGGAGTATATACCTCGATGGGTTCGTGAGCAACGTGAGGATGAGTTTCAGCAATTGAGACAGGGTAACCTGATAGTTGCCCAGTATACGGCAAAGTTTAATAGGTTGGCTAAGTATTGCTTAAGGTTGATAGACACTGATGAAAATAAGACGCGACAATTTGTGAAAGGATTAAGGGTTGAATTGCAACGAGCATTAGCTCCCTTGCCACCGATGGGATTCGCGGCCCGCAGTTGAAGCCGCCACGCGAACAGAGATGGCTGATCAAGCGGTTATACAGAGGAAAACAGCCATTGGTTCAGCGACAGCTCCGTATAAACGTCCTGGACAAGGACTATGGAAACCTAGAGATTTCAAGAGATCCCGTGGTGAACAAAGGACTTTAAATGAAGGTCGACCAACCCTAACCCCTGGAGGATCCCACAGAATATGCACATACTGTGGACGAAGTGGGCATGTGGCTGAAATGTGTTATCGGAAGTTAAGATTATGTTTCAAGTGTGGAAAACCAGGACATACCAAGGACCAATGCCCTGAGATGCAACAAGTAACCCCGGAATGTCCAGAAAAGCAGGCCGACCCCCGGTCATGAGAGGAACAATAGAAGGAAGGAATAATAAGCCACAAATAAAAGCTAAAGTTTATGCACTGGATGGATTGCCTATAGATACTGAAGCAGAAGTCGTTGAAGGTATGATAAAAATCTTTTCTCAACTAGCAAGAGTACTCATTGACCCTGGAGCTACGCATTCTTTTGTGAGTTTGCATTTCATAAAACATATTCCTATACCTCCTGTTAACATGCATTATCAGTTAATAGTTAGCACTCCTATGGGCGTGAATAAGATAACTGAGGTACAGTATCCTGATTGTGATATATGTGTCGAGAATGTGGTTTTATCCGGAGATTTAATTGCCTTACCATTGGAGGGATATGACGCGATACTTGGGATGGACTGGTTGTCTATACATTATGCCCAAGTAGATTGTCGACGGAAGTTGGTTAAGTTTAGCCGACTGAGTATGCCAATTCTGGTGTTCCTAGGGAAGCGAACAAAACAGGAGAATCTCTTTTTGTCTGGCATGAAAGCCAGGAAGTTGCTATGGAAAGGATGTCAAGGGTACTTAGCATACTTGCTCAACAAACTTAAGGAGGAGGTAAAATTAGACCTACCTATAGTGAGGGAGTTTGTGGATGTTTTTCCTGAGGAGTTGACGACGCTACCCCTAGATCGAGAAGTGGACTTTGGCATAGAATTGGTACCTGATGCTAAACCAATATTTCGAACTCCATACTGGATGGCACAGGAGGAACTAAAAGAGTTGAAAAAGCAATTACAAGAACTGTTGCAGCAAGGATATATTCGTCCAAGTACATCTCCTTGGGGTGCGCCAGTTTTGTTTGTCAAGAAAAAGGATGGAACCCTGAGGATGTGTATAGATTATAGAGGATTGAATAATGTGACAGTTAAGAACAAATACCCACTACCCCTTATTGATGAGTTATTTGACCAACTCCGAGGAGCGGGATATTTTTCCAAATTGGACTTGAGACAGGGATATTATCAAGTCAGGATAAGAGAAAAGGATATTCTAATGACGGCATTCAATACACGATACGGACATTACGAGTTTGTGGTTATGCCGTTTGGATTAACTAATGCACCTGTAACATTTATGGACTTGATGCACAGAGTCTTTAATCCTTACTTGGATAAGTTTGTAGTGATTTTTATTGATGATATTCTTGTTTATTCACCCAACCCTGAAGTTCACGAACAACATCTTCGAAAAGTGTTGCAAACCCTACGGGAGCATAAGTTATATGCTAAGTTTAGCAAATGTGAGTTCTGGATGAGTCAAGTTACTTTCCTAGGACATGTTATCACCCAGGAAGGAATCTCGGTGGATCCAGCGAAAGTAGAAGCAGTGACTTATTGGACACAACCCAAAACACCAACTGAAGTACGTAGTTTTTTGGGTATGGCGAGATACTATCGGAGATTTATAAAAGACTTTTCAAGGATTGCTGGACCTCTAACCCAATTAACCAGAAAAGCAACCAAGTTTGAGTGGACGGAAAAGTGTGAGAGGAGTTTTCAAGAATTGAAGAACCGACTAACGTCGGCACCAGTGTTAACATTACCCGATCCGAACAAGGAGTTTTCATTATACACAGATGCTTCAGGAGAAGGACTAGGAGCTGTGTTGATGTAAGACAGGAAAGTTGTAGCATATATTTCAAGAAAGTTGAAGGATCATGAACGGAATTATCCGACACACGATTTGGAATTAGCAGCCATCGTGTTTGCACTTAAGAAGTGGCAACACTACTTGTATAGGGCTAAGTATGAGATATTTACTGATCATAAGAGTTTAAAGTATCTGTTTTATCAAAAAGACTTGAACATGAGACAACGTCGATGGATGGAACTGCTGGAAGAATATCGATGTCCGATTAACTATCATCCAGGAAAGGCGAATGTGGTGGCGGATGCATTGAGTAGAAAAGCAAAGATATCAAGTCTTAGCTTAACATCCACCATACAAAAGGATATTAGAAGTGCCCAAAAGAGTAATAAGGAGTTCCAAGAGTTCAAGAACCGTGTGGAAGCTAAGGGATTAGAAGATTTTCGAACATTAGAAGCTGATGGGAGCCTGTACTTTCAGAATCGGTTATGTGTACCTAATGATACTAAACTTAAGCACAAGATTCTAGAGGAAGCCCACAGAAGTAAGTATTCAATGCATCCTGGAGAGAATAAGATGTATAAAGACTTAAAGCAAAAGTTTTGGTGGAACGGAATGAAGAGAGAAATTGCGAAGTATGTAGCGGCCTGTCTTACATGTCAAAGGGTTAAGGCGGAACATCAAAAGTCAGCGGGATTACTACAACCGTTACCTGTTCCCGAATGGAAATGGGATCATGTGACAATGGACTTTGTCACAGGATTGCCCTGGACCAAGGGTTATAAGGATGCTATCTGGGTAATCGTTGATCGTTTAACAAAAGTGGCTCATTTTATTGCCATTAATATGTCATACCCTTTGGACAAGTTGGCACAGATTTATGTAGATGAGATTGTTCGACTTCATGGAGTACCCGTTGATATTGTATCCGATAGAGACCCAAGGTTTACCTCAAGGTTTTGGCCTAAGTTCCAGGCAGCTATGGGGACCAATCTAAGTTATAGCACCACAGCACATCCCCAAACCGATGGACAGACTGAAAGAACAATTCAAACTCTAGAGGATATGTTAAGGGCTTGTTCCTTAGACTTTGGAAATAAGTGGGTTGACAATCTTGCTTGTGCTGAGTTTGCTTATAATAATAGCTACCATTCTTCGATAGGAGTATCACCATTTGAAGCATTGTATGGTAGGAGATGCAGAACATCTTTGTACTGGGATGAAGTCGGAGTTCGATCCCATTGGAGGCAAAGAAACTTGATGCCAGAATTGGAAGAAATGCAGAAACAAGTTAAGATAATTCAAGGCCGGCTTCAAACAGCTAAAAGTAGACAGAAGAGCTATGCCGACAATCGAAGAAGGGATTTGGAGTTTAATGTAGGAGATCGAGTTTTCTTAAAACTTACACCGCATCGCGGGAAGCTGCGATATCCGAGGAGAGGAAAGTTAAGTCCCCGATATATCGGACAATTTGAAATTATTGACAGCATTGGTAAAGTAACATACCGACTCGCCTTACCAAATGAACTGATAGGTATACATGATGTGTTCCATTTATCACAATTAAAGAAGTATCACCCTGCACCTGATCATGTTCTCAATGATAACCAATTGGAATTACAAGCTGATCTGTCATATGAAGAAAAACCAACTGAGATTATAGAACGAAGCGTAAAAGAGTTACGCGGGAGACAGATTCCAATGTGTAAAGTGATATGGAAACATCATGGGATCGAAGAGGCAACTTGGGAAACTGAGGAGTACTTGAAGAAAAAGTATCCAGAGCTTATAGGTACGTAACTGCTCAATTTCGAGGACGAAATTTTTTTAAGGAGGGTAGAATGTAACGCCCTACCCCGTAAGCACCTAGCATGACTTTAAAATTAAGAACGTGATAAAAATAGAGTGTTGATCTATATGGTGGGATATAGTGTTTTTTTGGCACTTAGTAGTATTATGGGGATATTTAGGATTAGGAATAAAATTTTATTATTTTATTGAGGTTTTATTATTAAGGTTTATAAATGCCTTTAAGTGGATTTTTAGTTTTAATACCTAGTATATTTATTTTAGACATTTAAAATACTTGGCATTTTCATATAGGAATTTAAAAAAAAATCATATAGGAATTTAAAAAAAAAAAAAAATTCACAATTAAGGAAGGCCGCCACCTAGCCTTCCACCTGCCATTATCCGAATTATTTTCAGCCATGAGCCGCCATTTCCTTCTCTATATATATAGGCATGCAAGCCATTTCAAGCCATTTTCTTTCTTTAGGCAATTTCCTCAATCTTGAGCATATATATATATATATATATATAAACCTATCATTTCCTTCCTTGAATCAAAAAAGAAAAAAGGCAGCCAAGTTCTAGCCTCAAGTAAGTTTTTATTTGCATGGTTGCATGTTTGCATGTTTCTCAGGTGAGCTTTTATTTGCATGTTTCTCAAGTAAGTTGCATGTTTTATTTTCTTTTGTTTTAGTTAATTAGGTTATATATATGTATATATATAGTATATGTTTATTTGTTTTCTTTTGTTTTCTTTAATATATAGTGAGATCTATTTCTAGTTAGATTATATATTTTGAAGCTAGTTATTTATTTTAAGATTTTATTTTAAACGGATTTTTAGTATAAAGTATATAGTTAATTATGGTTTCTTGGGAGAGTGTATTTTTTTAGAGTATAGGATTTTTTGTCGATCTTTTTAAAGAATTATATAAGTATACGTATTATTATATAGGTATATTTATATACATCCCAAAGTCCATTTTATAAGATTTCGATATTATTTAGGGAATAGGATTATTTGATCGATACCCAAGTATTAAGTATTTTCGCATTATTATTTTGTAGGATCTTAGTACCAGATCTACATCCAGGTGAGTCCACCAACCCCATTTTATTTAAAATATTTTTTTTTTACATTTACAAAATTTTTCTATTTTTCGAACAATATTTCTCAGCGTGTTTTTGGAGATGTTCTCCCTAATGTGTTACGTGTTTCATAGAAAAATGCATAGGAGCGGTGCTCCAAATAGGTGTTTCTTTTAAAACAGATTACTATGGTGGTACATAAGAAGTTTGTTGTATGCAGGTTTTTCGGAAATATTTATATATTGAAAAAATGTTCTAGCTTGAAAAGTTATGTATTTTGATATACATGAATATAGATTTGGCATTGGCATAATTGTGAAATTGCATAAGCATGTGATAACTGGCGGATGAGGATTTTCTTTTGTGTTCTGAAATGTTTGTGACTTGAATCTGTTATTATGGTCGGGCAAATGGCCCCTTTGATTTGTAAATACATACGAAACCTCATTCCGCCCAAGATTAAAGTTTATTGTTGATCAAGTGAACGGACGCGTTAGCGGATTGCACTGTACGTGGCTGGTCCCCCGTACTAGGGCCTCTTCCGATGACGTGGACGGATTTTTGACTCTGAGGGTGGATCCACTTTAAGAGGGGCGTAGACCGCGGAGGGTGTGGCTCAATCGGTCTACGTGGACACCGTATCATGCTCTACGGTGGGGTTCGACCGCCTAGTGGAGAGTCAGGAGGGGCTCGACACCGAGGTTGGTTCCAGGGCAGACCTGGTAGGTGCCCCAGGAGTCTGTAGCCTGTTTTGACCAATGTTATGGGAGTGCGGTTGTTTGTAATCGAGTGCTCGTATGTTGTTTGATTGGTATTTGACTACGAGATGCCGGAACTTAGTTCCGATGGCCTCGTTTTGGGGATCCGGACATTGTTTGTGGAGCCTCACTGTTGCATTACATGTTCTTTTAAAATTGGGGCATAGAGCTGCGTTGATGTGTCTTGATTCGCTCAGACTTCCCAGCTGCGCTCGAAACCCTCATGTAGGTTCAAGCATTAGTTTTGTTAAAATAGCAAAAGAAATATTTTTCTTATGACATTGCATAAATTATTTTTGTAAAATGGCATCGTCATGGTTTTAAAGAAAACACTACCTCACACACACACGTGGACTCACTGAGCGTTCGCGCTCACGTTTTTCCATATCATGTTTTCTTCTCAGATTAGCTTGGAACGGTCAGGGGTTCCGCGAGCCACTGAAGTTTTAGGCCAGGAGTTTTTGGATCAAATCTCCCCGGAAGGGCATAGATTTATGTTTTATCTTTTTAGACTCGAATCGTCTGTAGAGTTTCTTTTATGTTTATGTAAGTGGTTGATGTAAGATTACTTTTGTGTTTATTATAAAATAGAAATGAGAAGTTTTCTTTTATCCTGTGTTTGAGCGCACTGGTAGTATTTAATTTACTTAAGTATTCTGCGTACTTTGTGTATACCTGTTAGTATTATTCTGGGGTTTTGTTTTAGTGTGGAACTTATAATTTAGTGCCGAGAGGCACGCAGATGCCCTACTCAGCCGCAGTTGACCTAGTGGCAGGGTTGGGGGCATCACATCAGAGTCTTTGTCTAAACTCTCATAATGAGTAATGACAGAGAAAAAGCAAGTAATATCAATGACGACATGGTAGAAAAAAAGTCAATGAACGTAGAATGAAGAAAGACGCTTACTATATAGCGTCTTCAGATGGACCTAGACTTATTATAACAACATTCCAGTTAAAAGAGAATGAAAAAGACAATAATTATGCTGAATGGGCGAAAGCAATACGACTCGCCTTAGAATCAAAAAAGAAATAGGGATTTGTTGACGGAATAATTCCCATACCGAAAAATGATGTGATGCCCCCAACCCTGCCACTAGGTCAACTGCGGCTGAGTAAGGCATCTGCGTGCCTCTCGGCACTAAATTATAAGCTCCACGATAAAACAGCACTAACAGATATATACACAAAGTACGCGGAATACTTAAGTAAATTAGATACTACTGGTGCGCTCAAAACATAGGATCCTAAAAAAAAAACTTCTCATTTTCGTTTTATTATAAACACAAAAGTATCTTACATCAACAACTTACATAACAACATAAAAAGAAACTCTACGGACGATTCGAGCCTAAAAAGATAAAACATAAATATATGCCCTTCTGGGGAGATTTGATCCAAAAACTATTGGCTTAAAACTTTAGTGGCTTGCTGGGCCCCTGACCGTTCCGAGCTAATCTGAGAAGAAAACATGATATAGAAAAAAAAAAACGTGAGCGCGAACGCTCAGTGAGTCTTTCTTTAAAACCATGACGATGCCATTTCACAAAACAGTTCATCCGATGTTATAAGAAAAGTATTTCTTTTACTATTTTAACAAAACTGATGCTTGAACCTACATGAGAGTTTCGAGCGCAGCTGGGAAGTCTGAGCGAATCAAGACACATCAGTGCAGCTTTTACGCCCCAAATTTAAAAGAACATGTAATGCAACAGCGGGGCTCCACAAACAAAGTCCGAATCCCCAAAACGAGGCCATCGGAACAAAGTTCCGGCATCTCGTAGTCAATACTCGCCAAACAACATACGAGCGCTCAATTACAAACAACCGCACTCCCATATCACTGGTCAAAACAGGCTACAGACTCTTGAGGCACCTACCAGATCTGTCCTGGGACCAACCTCGGTGTCGAGCTCCTCCTGACTCTCCACTAGGCAGTCGAACCCCACCGCAGAGCATGATGCGGTGTCCACGTAGACCAATTGGGCCACACCCTCCGCGGTCTACGCCCCTCTTAAAGTGGATCCACCCTCAGAGTCAAAAACCCGTCCACATCATCGGAAGAGGCCCTGGTACGAGGGACTAGCCACGTAGAGTGCAATCCGCTAACGCGTCCGTTCACTTGATTTTCAACAAACTTTAACCCTGGTCGGAATGAGGTTTTCATATGTATTTACAAATCAAAGGGCCATTTGCCCGGCCATAATAACAGATTCAAGTCATAAATATTTCAGAGCACAAAAAAAAATCCTCATCCGCCAGTCATCACATGCTTATTCTATTTCACAATTATGCCAATGCCAGATCAATATTCATACATATCAAAATACGTAACTTTTCAAGCTAGAACATTTTCCAATATATAAATATTTCTGAAAAACCTGTGTACAACAAACTTCTTATGCACTACCATAATAGTTTGTTTTAAAAGAAACACCTATATGGAGCACCGCTCCTATGCATTTTTCTAGGAAACACTTAACATATTAGGGAGAACATTTCAAAAAACACGCTGAGAAATATCGTTCCAAAAATAGCAATATTTTGTAAAGATTAAAAAAAACATATTTATATGTGTTGTAAAATTTGAAATAAAATGGAGTTTGTGGACTCACCTGGATGTAGATCTGGTGCTAAGATCCTACAAAATAACAATACGAAAATACTTAATACTTAGGTATCGATCAAATAATCCTATTTCCTTAATAATGTCGAAATCCTACGAAATGAGCTTAGGAGATATATCTATACTTATATTTTTACTCATAATACTTCTTTAAAAAGATCAAAAATCCTATACTCAAATATATATACTCTTACAAAAAACCGTAATTAATTATATACTATATTAAAAATCCTTTTAAAAATATTTAATCCTAAAATAAATAACTAACTTAAAATATATATAATCTAACTAGAAATAAATCCCACTATATACTAAAGAAAACAAACAAACAATACACCTAAACTATATATATATATATATCTATATATTATAATGAAAATACAAAGGAAAGAAAAAGAAATAAAAGATATAAAAAAAAAATAAGCGAAGAAGAAGAAAAAAAAAAAAAAAAAAAAATACCCACTAACCTTAATATGAAATTGTCCTCAAATTGTGTCTTTTTTTTTTTTTTTTTTGTTGCCAAACAAAGGGCATATAAGCCATACATATATATATATATATATATATATAATGATTTGCATAAAAGAAAAGAAATAAAAAGAACTGAGGGTGTGAGGCGGTTAAGGAGGAAAAGTAAAAAAAAACGGCGAGGGGGTGACAGGTGGCTAGTATAGATGGTGACTGTTTTCTTAATTGTTAAGTAGTTTTTTTTTTTTTAAATCCCTATATAAAAAAAATGTCAAGTATTTAAATTTCTGAAATAAATACACTAGATATTAAAAATAAAAATCCACTTAAAGGAAGTTATAAATCTTAATAATAAAACCTCAATGATGTAATAAAATTTTATTCCTATTCCTAAATATCCCCAAAATACTACTAAGTGCCAAAAACATATATCCCACTAATATAGATCAAAACTCTATTTTTGTTACATCCGTAATTTTAAAGTCATGCTAGGTGCTTACGGAATAGGGCGTTACATCTGATACCATAAAAGTTTATAGTAGAGAAAATAATCTAATATTTTCTATCTATTATTGTAAAATAATATACATTATATAGTTGTCAACATGTGTGACCAATCCTAAACAAATTATAATTAGAAACTAAATCTATATACAACTAAGAAACTAAAATATATATGGCCTAGGATTTATAAGAATAAGAATCCTAATAAAATAATATAGTAGAATTTTAATCCTTAACGGACACTTTTACAAAACGTTGCAAATTTTTGGAAGAAATTATTACTCCCTCGTTTGATTCCCCTCCCAAGTTTTAAATCTATAGAAATAGTGTAGTCGGAATTACCCAACATTGACGAAGATAATAAAATCTCCAACAAAACGGAGTCCACGAGATTCCCACCTTTTTTTCAAAATAGAAAACAGAATTTTGATGTTTAATCCTGTTTTCTACCAGTCAAAACCCTGATGAAGAAGCAGGCAAGAACAACCCAAACTAGATTCTCAAAATATAGTAATCAAATCAGGAAGAAACCAATCAAGAACGTCAATTCCTTCCAATAGAAGTTCCTCATACTTTGGGACTAAACAACCAAGAAGAAGCTAAACAAAGCTATTCATAATTTGAATTTGGCTCTCAAGCACTCTTCCTGAACAAGCCGACTTTTTTTTTTTTTTCTAATTCTGTTTAGCATTGTTTAGCTACTATTAAGTTCTAAGGATTTCAAAATTTTGGAGAGATTTTGGGAGAGTTGGTGGAGAGTTTTTTATTTTTATTTTAATTTTTATGAAAATTTGCAGATGCAGCGATGAAGGCTGTGGAATACATTTAGTATAGGGAAGAAGATGAAAGGATTTTTTTGTTTAAGAAAATAAAAGGATATATTTCCAATAAGTTTTGTATTCTAAATATACCTCATTTATTTTACTTATATCATTTTGGTCTTAATTAACCCAAAAATCAAACCTTTTGCTTTGAAATATAACAAAAGTATCAACTTAAGAAATATATTAATTTCAAATATTCTTTTAAATTTTTTAAAAATAAAATACTTATTTAATACAAATTCAAATATTCCGATATTAAATTGAAACTTATCCTTAATTAATTAAGTAATATTGTCTTTTCTTCTTTGTTTACGGGAAGTGAGATTCATCAAGTTTGGTATTCCAAGAAAGGTAAAGCAAAACATCCTATTCTATCTCAAATGGATAAAATAGGTGGGAGAACGATCATGAAGAATTATTGGAATTGGTAACTTTGTTTATTGGAAGTTAGTCATAAAGAAATCGTTTGCATATGAGGTTAGTATAATTTAAATATATGTATATATATATATTATAGCTGGGCACACCCATGATTTGTGGGATTGGTGCCTTTTGGTAGGTCAATCAATTTAATTGTGTGGTTTAGTTTAGAATCTTACCAATATTTTAACAAGCCCTTTGATAAAACTATGTCTTATTAATTAGATCTAGATCAAGAAAAAGGTCATATTTGATTGTAATAGCAGCATCATAAGTATTTTTTTAATTAAACTAGTTCGGACATGGCCGCTACTTTCCTTTTCACATGATTCATCGTAATGCCCGGTTTCAGAGATGGGGTTTAACGTAGATATGCCGGATTATAATTCTTTTAAAAATCTTTATTGTATTATATACATATATTGTTATTATAAAAAAATTTATTATCTTACTATCCTTTGGAAAGAAAAAATAAATTTACTATACATATAATAATTGACGTTCTCAACAATATCTTTGAAGTTCTGTCACTCATGGTTGTCTAAGGACAAAAACAGAGGAGGAAGGGAGGTAGCTTCTCTCTCTTCCTTTTTTTGAAGGAAGGAATATGTCTTAATATTTTAAAAAATCCTGATAAGTGTTTATTTTAAAAAAATATTATTCTTAAAATTTTATCGCTCTAATATTTTTTAAATAAATTCTTGTAACATTTCAAAATTTTAATTTGGTGGAAGAAGGATAGTTTGATGAGGAGGGCAGCATGAATACGTGATTTTGTGTACAAATTATATCACAGCAGAAAAACATCCACTATATAATCTGCCTGCTGCAGCAGCTGCTGCTTCCATTAAAGAATCGATGATGATCATATATAATAATATTTAAGGCCATAGCTCTCCAATTGTTATTTTCAGTCATTTATTGCACTTTGGCTTATATCCAATCCAAAGAGAGCTTGTAATATGGGAGCTCCTCCGATATATATAGAATCAAGAATTTTGGAGGATTTTTGCTGCCTGCCTGCGGTCCCAAAGCCCATGACCAGCCGGAGACGGGTCCCTCTAGGAGGAGAAAAGAAAGAAGAGAGCGTGGAGGAAAGTGAGAGAGAGAGAGAGAGAGAGACAGATGATGTGTAGGAGACGGTTTCCTTGGGAAATGTAGCTTACTTGTTCATTTTAATATTTTACCTAGTCAACTCTACATTTTATCAACCATACTCATAAAAAAAAAAAATATCGGATAATTGTACAAAGTTAGTCCCATGTATTTACATTTGGATAATTTTCTTAGCCTCAGCACTACTTCAGCCGTAGCCTGAATATTATCATGAGACTTCCATTTGACATAGTACTTTTTTTCCAAGATCAATCAATATTTTTGTGAGTTTATTTTTTAATAAACAAAATAAAATAAGAAAATAAAAAATATAAGAATCAATTAACATCATGCAAAGGCTAAAACATTACAAAAATAACATAATTATGACCACCAATTCGGTCACAATCTGAAGTTTTGCGATCGAACTGTGACCAAAATTGTTAGTAGCTAATTTCGATCACAAGTAGAAATTGCGGCTATGCGTCGTGGTGTACTGTTCTAGCATGTCATAACCAAATTCCAACCAGGTGGTCATCTATTTTGGCATCAAAATTTGTGACTAAAAATACGGTCGCAAGTTGGTCGTAAATTTTGGCGCCAAAATTAGCGGCCATTGTGTTGGTCGCAAATTGGTTGTTGTTTTATTGGTGCCAAAATTAGTGGCCACTTTTCGATCGTGATGTGGTCATCGATTTGAAGCTAAAAATTGGCCCCAGAACTATCGTCTGATAGTTTGGTCGCCAGTCAGTCGCAAATATCTTTTTCTTTTTTCTTTCGAATAAATTGTTTGAAATTTAATAATTTTTTTCCTTTTGAGAGACTTGTTTGGTCGCTAATTGGTCGCAACTATACATATAGATCATTGAGCATTTGAAAAAAATATATAAAAAAACTACCCTGAAAACAAGAAAAAATTCAAAAATAATCTTCAAATAACAAAAATTATCATTGAACATACCCTCAAATATCATTCATATCAACAAACATTTACTAAAATATCATAAAGCGTAAATAGTATCAAACTACTACAACTTAAAGCATAAAATAGTATCCACACAAAAATATCTAAATATACATCAATGCATCAATTAAAGCTAAGTAGAAGGAGGAAGATGGTGGTCGCCCTCACCTCTCAGGCACTCACCACTAGAGTTTGCATTGCTTGACCACTCACTACTCGTGCCCTCACCGCTAGGATAGCCAAGCATCTACCAAACAGGAGGTGGCTCCAGGGATCCCAAGTCGCTCATGGATATACCAACCTCACCAAGGGATCCGACAACGACTCCATGCAATAATGATTATCGTAAGCAGTACGCTGCTGGACCTCTGGTTGGACCGTCTGATGCACTTCCTCAAGTATAACCCTCCAAGCAATGTCCTCCATTTGCTGCTCAGATGGTGCTATTGGAAAGTGAGCTCAAGCAACTGCTCGGGCTTGCTGGCGCAAACGAGTCGACTCTACCGTGTCAAAGCCATAAGCATGCCCCCTTCTAATGCCCATACCGACCTCATACATCATTTCCATGTCGGTAGGGATAGAAGTGCCATTCTCCCTAAGCTCTTGCATCTTTCTAGCCTTCAAGATACATAATTTTGCTGAAATTCAAAAAAAATGCGTTAAATAATATGTTTCAATCAAATCATAAGGTCATTTATGATATACGCAGTATTAGAAATAAACAATCCAAAACTATCTGAGCAGTGATCAACAAATTGCCCCAATATCTCATGCCCATCTCGATGAGTGTGGAGCTTTCGATGAAGCTTATCATGAGCGAAGGCATCGCCGAGCCTCTGACGCTGTAAGATTATGAACGTTACACTCACAAACAATCAAAAGCCCAAAGAAAGAAAAAAATTTATACTCAAAACAACAATAATTTTCAATCCAATAGGAAAAACTAAAACCAAATCACAACATGCATTCAACATCTAAAATCTAGAGCAGACCACCTTCGTAAATTTATATTAATCTATATAATTTGTATTAATCTACATAAAATTGAACATTGAACAGGACCATCATGAAAGTATAGAAACACAATGTTCATGAACCATCAAGAAAAAATAAGTATACATGCAATGCTTTCAACAAATAATAAAAACATATGATGGTAAGAAGAGATATTGATAATTAAAAAAAATAATGCCGCACGAGGAATATAGATGTGCTTAAAAGAATGTAGCATGAGGAATATAGATGTGCTTGAAGTAGCACTATAAGGAGGAAAGAATCTAATACTTCCTTTATCCAAGCAAGAAATTTCAAGTCAAGAATTCTATTTGTACAAAAATTTTGCTTCATTCTCATTTCCTTCATTCAATGAAAGCACAGAGGCCAATGATATTGATAAAATTAACTTGAAAATCTCTTTAGATATGTAATGGAACAACTAAATTTTAGTGACATCACAACACCTAAAATATTAATGTTCCAATTTCAAAACTAGAAAGATGCAACTATGCGTTACCAAATCTTAAAGGAAAACAATGATTTCTTTGCAAAAGTCACACAATGGAACATCCCAAATCCACAGAATAACCATATGAGAAAATCATAACCAAGGCACAAGAATGAACTTCTATTATTACACCCAACATTAACTAAACTATTTCAAACATGTTCTTGGCAAATCATCCACAACTGTTCACCAATAAAGAGAAAATAAATCAAACACAACATTAAACAATTAAACATTTAAAAGAGTCTGGACTCCCCCATAAACAATTAGAAATTTAAAAGAGTCTGAGTTCCCTCATAAATAATTAGACATTTAAAAGAGTTCAGACTCTCCCATGAACAATTAAATATTTAAAAGAGTTCGGGCTTCCCCATAAACAATTAAATATTCAAAAGAGTCCAGGCTCCCTCATAAACAATTAGACATTTAAAAGAGTTCAGGCTCCTCCATAAACAATTAAACAATTATAATCATAATGAAAAAAAAAACCTCTAGAGCCTCTATAAGTTAGTACTTAGGTCTACTGTGCAGTGTGACTAGATTACAGTGTGAGAGTCTTAGGTTTGTTGTGTTAACTATTCAATTTAGCAGTGTTGTGCCTAGTTCGTAGTGTTACAACACGTAAATAACACAAACAAATCAACACACAAGAATGGTAACATAGTTCGGCTTAAGTCTACGTCTGTAGAGTTACACCCAGAAAAGTAATCCACCATGAATTGATAGCACAATACAAGAAATACCTAACTCTTTAATACATCTAGTATTTCCCTAGAGGAAATATACAAACTTCCTTTGTACACTGCACAGTTGAACCCCCTTCAACTCTTCAAAGCTCCCCTTTGGTGTGTAGCTGTTTGGACTTGAACTCTCTTAAATCCTCAACACCGTTGAATAACAGCACAACTGAAGTCCCTTAATCTCTTCAAGGCTCCCCTTTGGTATGTGACTGCTTAGGCTTGAAATCCCTCAACACTGTTGAAACGTATCACGACTTCTTTCCCAAGAAGTAAGATTGTCTTCATAAGAAAACTCCAATGTCTATTGCCAGTAAAACAACACTTAGCACTGGAAGATCATCATGGTATTCAAAGCATATGGATATATAGACTTGAATCCCATGAATCTTTGAAAGTTGCAAGTATAAAAATATTAGAAAAGTAATATAATGATGAATAAAGATCGTCCCACAAGGATTGCTATCTAACTGGTGAACTTGTCTACTTCTAACCAAACTGAAACGAAAAATAAATAAAAGTGATTTGTTTATATCTAATAATTAAAAACTAATGAAAATAAATAATAAAAATTAAAAATAAAAGAAAACTAGTTTAAGAAAAGTTTATGATAAAAGACGGACTAAGGCACCCCTAATCCAGTCTACTCCTTTTATTCCTATGGTTGATTTATTCTTGATTAATTCTTGATCTGGTTAACGATGGAGTTCCCAAGAATAAGCCAAACTCGATTTTTTGGTTGAAAAGCTCCTAGCCTGCTAATAAACCAATCGTATATCTACGTGATTTTAAGAAACAAGACCTCATACACCTCTGTGGACCTTCCTTAACTTTTGTTTCCTACTTATTAGAAACTGCACAAAGAAACCGAATCTATCTCTAGTCAGTTTTATGATATGTTGTTATTACCTTGATCCAATTAAATTTAGTACCTCTCGACCACTAGATGCAATCTATGAACTTGCAATTGTTGATCAATGTAATAACAATTAACCAAGAACAAGATAAAAGATAAAATCTTTAATTCAATAAAAACAACCATATTTATAAAAGTTTCGACCATCAAAGCAAGCCTCTGTTACAAAGCTCTTAGCTACTCATACTAAACAAATAAATAAAAAGAAGGTTTAGAAGAAGCCTGGAGAGTCGTTCCTAAATCCGTCTTCTGAATCTTTAATAATAAAGGAGATGCTCTAAACTAAAGCCTAAACTCCTCTATTTATTATAGAAGTTACAAATCAAAACCCAAAAGGATTAGGAAATTACTAAAAACTAAAATTCTAATCAAAACTAAAAAAGGAAAAAGGAAGTTATTTAAAACTATAACTCTAAAATTACCAAGATAAACAATTTCTAAAAGAAAAATAAAAAACTGGAGTAGTTGCTTTTAATTTTCTTTCCGTTATTTGCACTTTAGTGCTCCAAGTTTACTTTGTGTTCAATTTGGCCCTAAAAATCAAATGAAGTATAAAGGAAGTTATCTATTCTAATTGATCTCAATTTTCACTAGAATTATATTAAAATAAAATCAAATTAATCCCAAAAACTAGTAAAAATATCAATCTATGAACTCCTCCACACTTAGATATTTGGCTGTCCTCAAGCAAAGAAACTTGGAAAAATAGAGAAAAATCTAAATTAAGCCTGTTTCATCAAAATCTCAAATTTATCAAAATAGAATATTGAACCGCTTTTTTCCAAATTTGATTTAACAACACAAATATTCAACTATCCTCCATAACTAAAGCCAGACTTTGTGTAAAGTGTTATTATGGCCATTATAAAGTGTAAAATAAATACTAGACAAAATTTCCAAATCACAACAAAGGAGATTAAGTTTCAAAAAATGACAATTCCATAGGCTTACTTTTTATATCATTTCTCCACTAATTGAGGTTTTCCAAACTCAACTTAGATCAGGTATGACTTTTAAACTTGTAAGGTAAAGCTTGGGCATTGGTTAACAAATGAAGGATAAGGAATTCAAAATCAAACACATACACACAGAGAGAGAGAGAGAGAGAGAGAGAGAGAGAGAGAGAGAGAGAGAGAGAGAGAGAGAGAGAGAGCTTGCAAAAACTAATCAGAGCTTGCTTTTGCTCCATATATTTTCCAATAAAAACTTTATCAACCAAACCTCTACAGAAAAATATCTCTTCATTCACAATACTTCTTTTTCTTAATTTTTGTCTTTTTCATATATGCCATTTTTTTTCTTTTTCTCTTATTTCTTGGCATTTATTTATCCTTTTTCACCATGACCTATAAGTTTTTTGCACTATATTTTTTCCCTTGCTTTTCTTTTCCTTTTTCTTTTTAACAAATTAGTCATGGAGTTCCTTTTTATACCTCTTTTCACAGCGTTTACCAAACTCTTCCCGAATAACAAAAAATATATCCCAAGGAACAATACAATTCAGAATTAATCATCAAGCTCTCTTACGAAATGAAGGGTAAATATTTAAGTAACTTAAGAGAAAAATAATATATAAGGCTAAAAAAGGTACGAAGGTAAGATTTTAAAATTAGATAGGCTTGAAAGACACAAACGAGTCAAAGAAGGCCTATGATCATCGTCTCTAAGTCAAGTAAGGGAAAACCTTTCTATTTCGTCTCAAGAGGTAATCAAATAAGTTCTAGAACATCATAAAAAAAAACCCATAAACTTTATGCAACTCAAACACTAACATTGTCAATTATGCTCAAGTGAAAGTCATGCAAAAGTTATAAAAGATATATAACACAAATATTATTAACCAAGTTCAGAAATTAGTAGCCAAACACTCTATCTCAATTTATTCAAGGAATTTCTAAAAAATACTCAAAATAAATCTTTCAATTGAAAATGTTTTCTGTCATTTTTTTCAATATTTTTTTTTCAAAATACCCATAAAAATGGAAGCCTACCCCCACACTTAAACTCAACATTGTCCCCAATATTGAAAAACAAGAAGCATAAAAGAAGGTAAGAGAACTTGGCCGAATAGAAAGATGTGTCCAAGATAGTTCGTTCGGTTCAAGGCGTCATCCAGAAGGTTCTTTGAGGCCCGATCAGATCTTTAAAAAGTTGTAAATACTAACCACAAAGATGAAGAAAAATATTTTTTTTGGACTTTTTAAAATTTTTTAAATCTTTTTGTGACTAGGAGGATTAAGAAAAAGTAAAGTAAACTAAGAGAAACTTAGAATACTAAGAAAAAGAACTTAAACCTCCGACAAGAAAAAGACTCAAAATAAATAACTAAAAAAATTAAAATTAGTTCTTGTTTAGAGTCTCGAGCTTGACTCCTTTATCAGCGCGACGATCAAGGAGGATGCTTGAGAAGATAAACTTCTCAATTCATGGATTTTCTCCCTTTCAAAATTCCCCTTTAATGTTAGGCCCTTACGTGCAAATTCTTTTTCTTCACATTCTCTTCTATACTTTTTGTTGCAAGTATTGCTTCTTCCTTTAAAGGTTTATGCATTTTTAAGATTTGATTTCCTGCAACAACTCTAGAAGACGAATCAATTGTAAAAGTATTTATGACATTTAAAGCACATAAAGATTCTTCATTGGAGGAATTATTTGATGGTATTTTACATCAATTAAGATTCGACTAGTATTCAGAAAATGTCTTCCTAAAATTAAAGATGGATCAGAATCATCCTCCATGTCAAGAACAATGAAATCCACACGAAAGGAGAGTTTATCAATACTAATAAGAACATCTTCTACTATGCCCTTTGGATATTTTTTTGATTTGTCCGCCATTTGTAAGAAATAGTAGTGTTCTTAATTTCCTTTAATCCAAGTTGTTGATAAACAGAGAAAGACATCAAATTAATACTAGACCCCAAATCACATTGCACATTATTAAAGAAAAAAATCACCAATAGAACAAGGAATTTGAAAACTTCCTGGGTCGTTGAGTTCGGTTGCAATTTCTTCTGCAAGATTGCCGAACATTCTTCGTTTAAGCACAATTGTTGGAATTCTTTCAGTTTCTTTTTGTTCACCAATATATCCTTCAAGTACTTCGTGTATGATGGCATCTATGCTAAAGCAACTACAAGAGGAATGTTAAATTCTAATTTCTTAAATATTTCAAGAAACTTCTTGAAGTATGAATCCATAATATGGCATTTAGCCGTATTAGTAAAAGGAAGAGAATTAATATCAATATTATCATTATTACATTCCATCTTACCCTTCTTACCTCGTCTCTCTATAGGATTCTTTGAAGTTTTGGGGCTCATAAGAGTGCTTGCTTCTTCTTTTTGTTTTTCCTCCATATGAATATATGTAATAGACTTTACTTCCCTTGGGTTTCGCTCTGTATCACTTGGTAGAGATCCAGGAGATCTATTTACAATAACAGTTGATAATTGCCCCACTTGTACTTCAAAATTCCTTATGGCAGCCTTCATATTTTGCTTATCCACCTCTATAGCCTCAAAAAGTTTTCTTGATTTGCGGAAGAAGTAGAGGTCATTTCCATGAATTAAAGCATTACTTCCTCAAATTTAGTCCTCTTCTCTTGTGGAGGTGGTGGTGGTAATGGTGGCATCTGGATCGGATTGTCTGTCTCCATCCAACGTTAGGATGATTTCTCTACCCAGGATGATAGGTAGGAGCATACGGGTCATTCCTTCCGTTATTCTGTCCAACAAAGTTAACATTGTTAGTTTCAAAATTCGAATTTACCATATTACCTTGCCCACATTGACTTGTAGGGTGTTTTTCATAGCAGAGTTCGTATTGATTATTTTATGGTAGCTACTTGTAATGTATCAAGTCGTTGATGAAGAGCTTCAAATTATTTAGAACCATCTGTATGTATGCCGGTTCAATCTTAAAAGTTGCAGTGTGATTGCTGGATTGAACCCCTCCATCTTTGGCTTCGTATAATCCTTTAGAGTCATTGAGTTTGCCATCTTAGGATTCTCCCTCTCAGAAAATTAAGAGGAATACTCTTCTTCGGATGAATTAATCACCTCGTAGATGACCTCGTTTTTGCTTTTCCTGTGAGAACGAGCAAAAGCCTCGATTTCAGGTATTAACTCTAAGGCGTTTTTATTGGTAGAGCTTCATGTATGCATGAAACAAATAAAAAACGAAAATTACAAAATAAAATAAAATAAAAATAAAATAATTTTTAATTATTTTTTTGAAAAAATTAAAAATATTAAAACACTTGAAAAAAATTTTAGCGAAAAAATAAAATAAAATAAATAATTTTTTTTTTTAGTTTTTAATGAAAAGAAAATAAGTTCAATGGTTTAAACTCAGATTTAGTATTAAAATTCTACACTAGATAAAAACAATCCCTGGCAACGGCGCCAAAAACTTGTTGTGAAATTTGCAACTATACAAATATCAGGCAAGTAATATAATGATAAATAAAGATCGTCCCACAAGGATTGCTATCTAACTGATGAACTCGTCTACTTCTAACCATACCTAAACCAAAAATAAATAAATGTGATTTATTTGTACCTAATAATTAAAAACTAATGAAAATTAATAATAAAAATTAAAAATAAAATAAACTAGTTTAAGAAAAGTTTATGATAAAAAACATATTAAGGCACCCCTAATCCAGTCTACTCTTTTTATTCCTATGGTTAATTTATTCTTGATTAATTCTTGATCTGGTTAACGATGGAATTCCCGAGAATAAACTAGATCCACTCTCTTGGTTGCAAAGCTCCTAGCGTTGCTAATAAAATAATCATATCTCTAAGTGATTTTAAGAAACAATACCACATACACTCTGTGTACCTTCCTTAACTTGCGTTTCTTACTTATTAGAAACTGCACAAAGAAACTGAATCTATCTCTTGTCAGTTTTACGAGATATTGTTATTACCTTGATCCAATTAAATCTAGTACCTCTCGGCCACTAGATGCAATCTATGAACATGCAATAGTTGATCAGAAAATTGCAAGCATTAAGAGCACGTAATAACAGTTAGCCAAGAATAAGATAAAAGATAAAATCTTTAAGTAAATAAAAACAACCACATTTATGAAAGTTTCGACTTTCAAATAAGACCTTAGTCACAAGGCACTTAGCCACTCATACTAAACAATTAAATAAAAAGAAGGTTTAGAAGAAGCCTGGAGAGTCGCTCCCGAATCTGTCTTCTGAATCTTCAATAATAAGAGAGATGCTCTAAACTAAAGCCTAAACTCCTCTATTTATAGAGGTTACAAATCAAAACCCAAAAAAAGATTAGAAAATTACTAAAAACTAAAATTCTAATCAAAACTAAAAAGGGAAAAGGACGTTACTTAAAGCCATAACTCTAAAATTACTAAGATAAACAATTTCTGGAAAGAAAAATAAAAAACTGGAGTAGTTGCTTTTAAATTTCTTTTTTTCATTTGCACTTTAGTCCTCCAAGTTTACTTCATCTTCAATTTGGCCCTACAAGTAAAATAAAGTATAAAAGAAGTTATAATTAAGCTCAATTTTGACTAGAATTTAATTAAAATAAATATCAAATTAAGCCCAAAAACTAGTGAAAATATCAGTCTATCAATCTCCATTTGGATGCTTGAATAATGGAACTTGACTTTTGAATGGCTAACCCTAAATATTTAGCAAAAAAGTCTTTAAATACTTAGGGTTGTCTAACTTGTAAAGGAATCCTAAATCCTTCATGTCATAAGATCTTTCTTGATACTATAGATATTTAGTTTCCAATTCCTTTTGTACTTCCTATGACACATGATTTGTGTCTTAATAAATATGCAGATCATGAGGAAGTAGGAGTCTTGAGATCTTCATAGAATATGCATCAGATCTTCAAAACTTCTAAAACAATACCAAGACTTGTGAGCAATCTTCAGATGGACCCCATGTGCAAGTAGGTTTGTCAACTATAGTTCACACAGTTATAGCTCACGTTATATGCTAGTATGGCCATACCCAGTGCGGTTATTTCCTAACACACACACACATATAGCATAGGCGAATAAGGAAACTTAGATTTTGCTCAATCTTCAAAGATTTGATCAACTTTATATTCTTCTTTGATTTTCCAAAGACTTAGATTCCTAATTTATTTGAACTTCCTTACACAATAAGACACATTAGGATTTATGTCATAATTAGCATGCACATAAGAATATTCTAGAGTTTGCTTATTCGCCTATGCTAGATATATATATATATGTATATATGTATATATATATATATACATATATATATCATAGGGGAATATGGAAACTTAGATTTTGCTCAATCTTCAAAGATTTGATCGACTTATATTCTTCTTTAATTTCCTAAAGACTTAAATTTTTAATTTACTTGAACTTCCTTACACAATAAGACACACTAGGATTTGTATCCTAATTAACATGCAACACATAAGGAAGTTCGAGTCTTGTGATCTTTGTGGATGTGCAACGGATATTTATCATCTTGAAGACTTCTAAAATAATGCCAATACAATCTTCAAGTGGACCACGTGTGTGTTGTCATGGTGAACTTAGTTCACACTTATCTGGTTCACACAACACGACCGTGTGGCCACACACATGTGTGACGATATTCTACAATCTCCCCCTTTGGTATGGTTTTTTAGGAAACTTACATAATAATATCATATAGACATATTAAGATCAAAAGCTTTACATCACAAGATTCATAGAATATGCAGCCCAGATAAAATGAACCCGAAAACTAGAAAGCCAAAAATCATCATAAGAGTAAAACAAAATATCTCAAGAGAAATTGGTCATACATGACCAATAGAAAGCTTCACCAGGATATCCATCAGAGACCTAATTGTATGAACTGCTTTGTGAAACTGCATCATCATTGTTTTAAAGAAATCACTACAACACACACAAACACGTACTTTTCAATATGCATGGATTGGCACAAAAATTCTAGTTCAACTATGCAAAGTACTTTTCAATAGTCATGGATGCACTAAAAATACGAGGCTCACCAGAAACATATGTTGATTGTGTTGTTTAACATGACATTAAAGTTGAAGTCCATCCTTTGAGAGTTGTACCATGGGGCCCAAGCTATGTGAGATAGTTATCACGCTGGATGATGAAATAGCATGCTGCAATGAGTACATTCAGAGACAACCATAGTGTGATGACTGTTGTGACAACCTAAATTATGAGTGAGAGGGCATCCTAAGATCTTGGTGGTGCTCACACTCCATATACTAGAAGCATATGTTGAAAAATAATGTTGTGTTGAGAGTAAAAAATGCATAACCTAACAAGCAGCAACAAAATACATAGTATGACATCCAACAAAGAAATCCATATAGAGAAAAATATAGTGTAATGGCACATGCTGAGAGCCATAATATGAGTGTGAGAAACAAGTTGTGATACTGGCACTGCATACACTCATTCTACCTGTTTAACACACAAAGAGACAAAGTTAGCATAGAGTTAAACAAGTTGTTCATGTCATGCTATTGGAGCACACTTATTCCTAAGGTCTACCAGAGTTTTTCAAATCTCACAGCATCTAGGGATTTAGTAAGAATATCTGTCAGGTGCTTCTATGTGGTAACATACACCAGCCCACAACACCTTGCTCAACCATTTTTCTAATCAAGTGGTGTATGATGCCAATATACTTTGTCTTGTTGTGCTACACAAGATGCTTGGTGATGTTGATTGACTTGTATTGTTGTGTCTTTGGTGTAATGAACCATATCCTACAAGATGTGTTATTGTGTCTTTGATGTAGAAAAGGCCATGATCAATTTTGTCATTCACATATCTCAACACACGCTTCACTGCCTTCTTGTGTGACTCATTGGGATTAGGTTGATGTCTAGCACACACATCAATCATGCTTCTGCACTTATGTTGATCAACATTGTTACCTTTCTCGTCCTTTATAGTTTTGAGTGTTGTGCTTAACATACTTGTCAACATTTCTCTCGCCCTCCTCAACAATGTAACATTCAATATTAGCTTCAAATTCATCACTATTTTGTAATTCTGTGTAAGATGTACCGACATTATGCTAAAAAGAAGTGTGTCATATTACATCTCAGATCATCCTTTCTAATCCATATCCAACGAGTGACTTTTTAACCTTTTGCAAAGCTTCGAACATGTGGTTGAAGCTTTCTTCCTTGCTTAAGATCTAAGCTTTCTTCGATTGCACTGGCGCCACACATGCCATATCATCATACAATAACTGCACACAATGGGAGGTGTTCTTGGTCTGTATTTGTTGAGCATCTTCTTCTTATCAGCACTTGTCATATTTGCCCTTATGAACACAACTTCCAGATTTTCATATCTGTTAACATCATCAGTGTTCTGCTTAGTGTGACTACTTCTAGCATACCTAAGGTGAGTTTTTACACATGCAGATCGCCCAATTTGCAACATCTCATCAAGCTTAGTCTTACCTGTGTTCATTTTGTGATGCTGGATTCAGCACAGTTCAGTCCCTCAGGCACATCTTTCACTTGAGCCATCAACTCATAATTTTATTGTTCTAGTGACTTATTTTCCTTTTGAACACTTTGAAAATCCTTTCTCAACACCTTGTTGACCTCAGCTAACTCGACATTTGGTGTACATGAGATTGTATTCTTCTTGAAGGTCATCAAAAGTAACTTCCTCATCACTGTAGATTGACTCATCATCGTCAACACAATCCGTAACATTATGTATAGTAGTACCTTTCATGTCAACTACAACACTGAATTTTGCAATGTGAGTGAAATTAGTTTCATCACATTCATCATAATCAGTGTTTTCTTTTCCTTCATCATCACTTAATATTTTTTTCAAAGAGCTATTCTTCTTCAGTGTGTTCACACACTCAGCTTGTATGTGACCAAACCTTTCACATTCCCTGCATTGAATACCTCTCCGTCTATGTTTTGTTTAATGGAGTGTCCTTTCAACACAACTTTCAGTTCTTTGCATTGTTATCATATATCTGTCTCTGTTCTCACTTCTGATAAAGTTTTGATTCCTTGAACTTTTACCAGAGTTTCGAAGAAATTTGCCAAAATTCTGTGGCAAAACCATTATCTCTTCCTTAGTGTATGGAACACTGTCTGAACCATTTTCTTCTATCTTCAGAACGATACCTTTGTCCCTAGTTTGTGCATTCTGATTCATCTCATAAGTTTGTAATGAATCCATAAGCTCATAAAGTTTCATTGTGGCAACATCCTTGGCCTCTTCAAAGCATCAACTTTGTAACAAAACCTTAGAGGCATTGATCTCAGTATTTTTCTCGCCAACTTCTCCTCAGATTGTGTCTCTCCTAACTAAAAGGCTTTGTTTGCAATGTCCCTTAGTTTACTGTTGAACATAGCAATGTTTTTATCGTCCTGTATTCTCAACTCTTCAAACTATGTTGTCAGCATCTGCAATTTGGATATCCTCATTGTGCTTGTAACATCATGCATTGTTTGTAGTGTGTCCCAAGCTTTCTTGGCAGATTGTGCAGGTGGATATCAACTTAAACTGCTCCTTATCTACACCAGTAAAAATGGTGTTCAAAGCATTTGCATTGACTCATGCTGACTTTCTCTTGGCATCATTTTATTCAAATCTTGGTTTCACCACTTCCTTGAATGTCTTTATCGTGGCATCCTCTACCATCTATGTTGGGTCCTTCCATTCAGTCTCAACTGCATCCCAAGTAGTTTCATTGAAAGACTGTATGAAAATCCTTGTCTTCATCTTCCAATGGGCATAATTAGTGCCCTCAAGCAGTAGAGGAGGTGTAACAGAACCTTCTTCCTTAATTGTCATGATGTCCCAAGTACTAACTTTCCACGATCTCATTTGATAAATGAATAGCAAAACAGTAAGGTTCCTTGTTCTGATACCATCTTGTAAATTAGTTTAGGTCTATTGTGTAGTGTGACTAGATTGCAATGTGAGAGTCTTAGGTTTGTTGTGTTAACTGTTCAATTTAGTAGTGTGTTGTGTCTTGTTTACAGTGTTACAATACATAAATAACATAAACAAATTAACACACAAGAATGGTAATGCAGTTTGGCGCTACGCCTACGTCTGCAAGGTCTCACCCCAAAAAGCAATCTACTATGAATTGATAGCACAGTACAAGAAACACCTAGCTCTTTAACACATCTAGTATTTCCCTAGTGGCAACATGCAAACTCCCTTTGCACATTGCACAGTTGAACTCTCTTAAACTCTTCAAGGCTCCCCTTAGTGTGTGGCTGTTTAGACTTGAACTCGCTTCAATCCTTAATTCCGTTGAATAACAGCATAGTTGAAATCCCTTCAAATCTTCAAGGCTCCCCCTCCATAGGTAACTACCTGGGCTTGAACTATCTTCAATCCCTTAACACTATTGAAACGCACACTACAAAAATTTCGCTATTACCGATGGGACACTCGCCCATTGGTAAACACGGATAGAATTCTGACGAATAGTGACTTATGTGTTGGTTTTCTACAAATTTGCCGAAAATTATGAGGGAAATCACGTGCCAAAAAAATTAACGAAACATACAGATGAAATATTCTATCAGTAACAAAATTTAATGATGGCTCATTACACAGTAAGTTTGTTGTTGGTAATTTTTTCATGTTGGCGACAGAGTTGGCGATGCATGAACCATCGGTAATTTATTAATTAAAATGACCGTGAGTCGTGTGCCGTAGATGTTCCTTCAATAAACAATGACTAGTGGTATAAAAAAAACACAGACAGAACCTTCTCATCCTTCCATTTACAGAATCCAAAAATTAAAACCTCCCCTAAATGTTCCTAAACTTCCTCCTCTCCTAGGAAATCACCGATGAGGACCATCGACAGAACGTTTGGAACCACCCTACTGACAACAAGTTGCTTCAATCGGCGCCATCCCTTTCCAAGTTCTCTCTCTCTCTCTCTCTCTCTCTCTCTCTCTCTCTCTCTCTCTCTTCACGTTCTATTCTCTGTTTTTTTTTTTCCTTTTTTTTTGGGCTTCCCCTTTCTAATCCTCCTCTTCTTCTTTCGGTTACTGGAAGCTCATTGGAATTTAAGGAGCTCGCCAGAATTTCTGAAGCTCGCCGAAATTTTATTGACGCATCGATAAGCTTTTTTATTAGCTCTATTATGTCTTTATTTTCCTTACTTTAGCAACAAAAGTTATTTTCAATATTATACTTTAATCAATATTTATATTTCTAAAATGTTTTATGAATTTATTTTCAATTTTTATTATATGCTTAATCTATTTTGTTTACCTACATAAACTATATGATTTGAGTTTGTGAAGGAGTTATTCTTTTGTGTTTATACTTGTGCATGTGAAGGTTGGAGTATCTTTATTTTATCTCTTCGTGAATGTGTGTGAAAGTATGAATGGTATTGCAATTTTCTTCCTTGCTTATTGATGTAACTAATGACACTATTCTGTTTTGAACTTTGAGTTAGATTTCATAAAAAAAATAAACCCTTTGTACATAAAGAGGAACCCTTATTATGATTGAACAAACTTTTGTAATTTTGAAGAAAAATGAACCATACACCACCCTTATGATGTATGGTAAGTTGGAACAAATTTTGGAAATTGAATGTAAAATTATTATTTTTATGCCATGAATTGTACTTATTATTTTCATTGGATTGAGACATTTCGATCCAATTGCTTAGGGGTGTGCTTGAGTTATTGTTTTTTTAGTTGTACTTAAAACTAATTTGAGTTGGAAGAAGTCAAAACGTGAGTAAAATAAAGACAAATTCTTTTTAAAAATGTTATTAAAATGTTCGAAACGAGTCAAAATGTGAGAAAAATGATAGTTTAGCAATGACTACTAATTAGTACTTTTTTTCCTATGAAAGATAATTTGTAATTTATACTATATTCTTACGCTTTAGATGGATTGAAAAGTTACTAGTCAAAAACCTAAACCTTACTAAAAAAAGCTATAGGAGCCTTTTGACCTCCTGAAAGAAACTCAAGCTCTTTTTGAGTTTCTTTCAGGAGGGCAAAAGGCTCCCCCCTTACTTGAGACTTTGATAGCTCTTTTTTGGGAAGGATCGAAGATCGGATATATCGGCTCTATTTTCTCCTATCGGAGGTATGGAGCCACCTTCCCCACGCTACTTCTTTTGGGAATACGCGTGGGGGGCTGTGTTTGTGTAGGTGTCAACCCCAACATGCCTTCCAATTTAGGGGGATCACTGATTAGGCGAATGAGCCCATCTCTCTGGCCTATCATTTGTTGGTCGATCGGGCTGGCGGCTCCTGCATATATGATTTATTGAGATCAAATACTAGATTTTAAATATTAATTTTTTTTTAATGCAATAATTCCATAAAAGAATGCAATACTTATTGAAGTAATAAAGTTAAAGTCTAGAAAAATCCTTCTTTTTGTTTGAGTAAAAAATTGGATTATATCTTAGGGAAAAAGGTAGTTTATTTAATTGATTATACAAATGTAACTTTAAATGTAAACAAAATAGATTGCCTTATTAGAACAATATTCTTTATACTCCAAAATTGACAAAATGACTCATGCTAGAATTGTTTATAATGCTAAAGTTGTTGATGGCTTTCTTTGATATTCTTCTCTTAAAAAAGTGTAGATTTAAGTTTAAATAGTTTAATTACTTTAAGTTTACATTTGTTTATATATGAATTGTAATTCTACAATTTTAAAATTTAATATTATTCACTTTTTTCTTATATTTTTTTTCGTGAGGATTTTGGTGACATCTTCTCAATCATATATACGGTAGAGTTATGTGTTTAGTTAGTTTAAAATTTAAAGTCTTACGGGGGAGCCCTGACTCTTTAAAACTTTATGGGGGAGCTCTGACTCTTTAAGTTATAGATGATCTTTTATTGAGGAGCCCTGACTCTTTAAGTTATAGATAATATTTTATGGGGGAGCCCTGACTCTTTATCTTTATTTGAGTTGGTTTGTTGCCTATTTCTGAAGCGTGTGTGCCTAGAAAATGTTTATAATACAGGGGAAACTCTGCCAAAATTTTTCCAAACTTACAAAAAACTAAGATTTTTATGTAATGAGTTACCATAAAACATAAAATGAAACTATTTTGATGATTATAAACTTGAGAAATTCCTTCGAATTTTTGAAAGACTTTTGTTAGCTTCCCTTCTCATGTGTTTCTAAAGATTATAGATGATTGAAAATTTAAATCATTGTTTCTAAAATTATAAGGTTTTGTGGTACGTCTAAAGTATAACGATTATAATTGTAACTTAGAATAACAACTAACAATATTCCTTCTCTTAATGATCCTTAGAAGCTATGGAAAATATATCAGATCCCAGTTGGATATATAGAGAAAGAGAGTTCTGATTTAAAGGTCTTACAAGTAAATTTATTATTGGGGTAGATTGTTTTGTTCGTTGTTGTCTTGAAATGAACAATGGACGTGAAAATGAGATAAGGTGTCCGTGTTCAAAGTGTAAAAATAAGAAGTTTATATCTTCCAAAGCTGTGAGGGAACATCTTTTGAAGTGGGATTTTATGCCTTTATATCAAGATTGGATAGCTCATGGTAAAAAAATATGACCACATGATGAGAAACTTCTTCTTGCGGAATTTGCTAGTATAACAAGGTCAAACATTAGGGTAAAAAGTTTATTATGCCATATTCATAATGATAAAAAGTTTATAAAAGTTTATGAAAAAAGTTTATTTATACCTCCTACTACTATTAGTACTACACGTCGATCAAGTTATATAATGATAAGATTCTAGTGCTATTGATTGATTGTTATGTTGAAAAAAGTTAGTACTACTGGAATTTATATATATGTATATATATATATATATATAGAGAGAGAGAGAGAGAGAGAGTCAAATATAAGTTGTATATATTACTTTATGGGGGAGCTTAGACTCTTATAAAAAATTTAGATTTGTATGTCTTGACTTACATAAAAAATGAATCTTAAGATTATAAACTTAAGAAATTTTTTCGACTTATGTTATATATAAAATATGATTACACTTATGATTACTATGCAGATATCGTAGGTTTGATGGAACGTGGACAGAAGCGAAAGTATGTAGAGGATGCTAGCACATCCCGAGAGGAGCTACCGCCATTTACTACTCCCATGCTATCTGCGACACCCGATGCAACTGCCTTGTCTTTGTCGCCGCTTTCTTAGTCCCTCACACCCCCTCTGGCACAAACGCAACCGATCTCCGCTTCCAAGGCTCCTACGACATCTACCCCACCGACTACATAGCCATCCACACAGCTATCCATATAGCCATCCACTTCTTCCGAGGCTCCTGTGGCTTGGAAGAAGCCTTTCGGTGATCCTCGGGAGTAGTTGGAGTTGAATTTAGATCAGTAAGTTTAATTTACTTTATATACTTGTCATTATTAAACTATAATATATACTAACCCTATCTCTGTATAACAAATTGCATCATCTTCGAGATCTGCCACTACTATCACTTTTATATTCCACGAGAGGTTCATGAGAGGATACAGTACATGGAGACAAGTCCTTCCGGAGGTTAAAAATTTGTGGTTGGGAGAGTTCCAGGTAAAATAATCAAATTTTACAGTTTTTTATGGGTTTAGTTTTTTCTAATAATGAATTTAATAATCTTATGAATTTTATTTAAATGCAGAAAAAATATGTACGGGACCTGGCCTTACCAATATCAATGGTTCGGGATGCATGGGAGTACAGGGCAAGCATTCGAATAAACGATATGATGGGCGACATTAGAAAAGATGGTAAGCGGTCCCCGTGATTTGAGAAGAAACACTAGGAGAAGATGTTAGATTATTAGAACAACCCGAGGTTTCAATCGCGATTCTAACAGAATAAGAAGAATAGGAATGAGGGACGGGGAGGACAGGGTCCCAAGAAACACACCAGTAGGTCCATTTTCTTCACCGAGTCTCTCGCAAAGAATGTATTAAATTTCATTAATATTACCTCTTTCGGTTAGTTAGTTGTAAATTTTATTTGGTACATATTTTTGTTTTGCAACAAGTGATATTAGTTGAGAGATTCTCGAAGAGCAAGGAGTTGGAGGAGCTACACCAGCATCGCTCGGGGGAGAAGTAGGGGAAGTACGTGGATTTTACTTCAGAACAGTTCTGGTATGTTTAGTGAAAAATTAATTTTATATAATATTTTATTATTTTAAAGTGTATCTAATTAATATTGTATAAGTTACTATTATCTACCTAACATTTTATATTGTAGGAAAGATTTCATAAGGTGAAGAGGAAGGCCGAGAAGGAGGCAATGGTGACGGGCACAACTGTGCCTAATGATCTTGCCCTTATGTCCGTAGTAATAGGAGGCGTGAGCCGTAGACATGTATATGTAGCTGGATCGGAGGCAGCTCATCTGAGAGCTGAGAGCAGCCGGCCCCATCTTGTAGAGGATTAGCTCCGATTGGGCCATGTTGTGCGAATGTGCTGGGGAGGGTGGAAGCTGCCGTTTCAAGTGTCTCCGATGCTTTTGAAGAGTATATGAGGCGCTTTACAGAGCAGAATTATTTAGTATACACTCCTCCTCTGCGGATGTTGGACCTTGTTAATGCGGCTATGGGTACTGGTGGCTCGACATCTTCAAATCATGCACCTACTACAGACTCAGAGTTCTCTGCCCGTGATGTGCCAGTTCGATCTTCCTCTATTCCCTCTCCCTCTATTTGTGCCCTCGACACTAATGATTGCCCCCCTTCCCCCCCTCCCCCCCTTCCCCTCCCAGGTGATCCTAGCATTGATCGGGAGTTTGATTTATTTTTACTTATTAAGATGTTATATATATGTATGTTATGTTTAATATTATGGAGATTGAACGTTTAGCGTAATCTATTTGAACGTTTAATATTATTGTTTGCGTTGGGAGTCTTTATTCATTTTATAAATTATATATAAATATTTTTCGTACCAACAGACTTACCGATGCTACATCTGTAGTAACTATTTTTTTATTTTTTATGTCATAAGATCTTTCTTGATACTATAAGGATTTGATTTCCTATTCTTCTTGTAATTTCTATGACGCATGATTTGTGTCCTAATAAACATGCAATCCATAAGAAAGTATGATCTTGAGATTTTCATAGAATATGCATCGGATCTTCAAGATCTCAAGACTTCTAAAACAATACCAACACTTATGAGCAATCTTCAAATGGACCCCATGTGCATGTAGGTATGTCGACTTCAGTTCACAAAATTATAGTTCACATTATACGCCAGTGTAGCCATATGCTAGTATGGTGATTTCCTAACATATATATATGTGTGTATGTATATATATATATATATATAGAGAGAGAGAGAGAGAGAGTAGGAAAATAAGGAAGCTTAGATTTTGCTCAATCTTCAAAGATTTGATCAACTTCATATTCTTCATTGATTTCTCAAAGACTTGGATTCCTAATATATTGAGCTTCCTTATAGAATAAGATACACTAGGATTTGTGTTCTAATTAAACATGCGACACATAAGGAAGTTCGAGTCTTGTAATCTTTGTGGATGTGCAGCGAATATTCAAGATCTTTCTAAGACTTCTAAAATAATGCCAATACAATCTTCAAGTGGACCCACGTGTGTGCTGTCATGTTGACCTTAATTTATACTCATCCGGTTCAGACAACATGACCGTGTGGACACACACCTTCATGATGATATTCTACAGTCTCCCACTCTAAATATGATCGGGAACTAGCCGCGTGCATACTGGGACCCTTGGCCCCTCGTCCTTGGTTTCTATTCTTTGTGGCTGCCTCACAGATAGCAAAAAATTTCCCAATCTTCCAATAATCACAAAGGTGGGCATAAACATCATCTAAAATCTAGGCTGGCTTCTCCTTCGCACCCCACCCTATATACATGAAGTCCTTATACCTCTAGCTTGCTAATTTCGTGAAACACTCCCTCGCTTGAGTATGGTGCTGAGAGTTCGAACAAAAGTCGTATTAGAGAATTTAAATGTTAAAAACAATGAAAATTAATAACAATTATAAATGTTTAAATATTGATATAATTCATTGAAACACGTCTCTTTAACCATGAAACACTTACCATTAACTCGGTAAACCACATCTCCTTTACTGAGTCCGAAAGTTTCCCCCAAGAAGAGTAAGCCCCATCAAGATGAGAACAGAAAAAATATCCATAATATGGTGGGCAGCATCATGTGATGGAAAAAATGTACTGGACAAAAAGACACTTAATGTTTAAAGAAGTTTTGACAAGGTATGAGGAAATAAAAGACAAACTTGAACATGTGAAAGACTCAATAGAAGTGCTAGTTATAATGCAATTTAACTTCCTACTGTACATTTTACTAACATAGAAGTGCTATTCACAACACCTATGACAATGTTTCAATTTATAACACAATGACACGTTTTAAACGAGTTGACATATCAAGATTTTGAACAGAATATATACATATATACATTTTTCCTGGCTAAGTTTTCAACACTAGGTGCATGTCCCCGAGGATCTGCCAGGGCTTCGGATCGTATGGTGGCTGCTGGAATGTGCTACCCCATCCTCGAGAGCTGGCCCTTTCGCGAGATGAGCTAGCCTGTGAATGACTTGTCTCACCCTGTGTGGGACTGTAGGCAGGGTCTGCCAGGATGGGGTTGCGGTGTCAACTGCGTGTGCGGCTGCAGGGTGGGAAAGGCAACAACTGAATTTGGGGGGTGGGGGTGCCAAGTCTGAGCTCAAAGAGGGTGGTGTGTCTCCCCTCTAAGTAGATGAGTCTGGTGGCGAGGCACTCGACGAATTTTCCATCTAGTTTTTTGGTCCACGAGTCATATCTGCAATGACTTGAAACAAATATAATTAACAAAAACATAGAAAATAGCATATATCTAACACCATTTAAAACTTATAACAAATAAAACACTCAAAAACTATAAAGTTCAAGGAGTCACAATTATAAGTATAACTTATATTGAATAACAAAAATACTTAAAGTTATAACTTACAAGTTGCACCATTTATAACTCAAATTACAACTTGTATTTTACTTAACGAATTCATTAAATGCGAAAAGCATGGCATTTTTGCAACATAATTAATAATAATCATTCAAGAGTTAGAATCATCATCAATCGATTCGTATTCCTCTTCTTCTTCTGCTTCATCTTCTAACTCCCACTCTGCCTATTCATTTGCAAAATCATCATTGACTTCAAGTTCTTCAAGAATGTATACATCATTGTTTCCGCGTAACTCAAGTGTCAGATGTCTGACTTCTTCAATCCTCTCTATTATCGAAGTATAGCCAATTTCCACATTCTCTTAAAATGCGAGTTTAACTACAGAGGCATCAAACACTCGAGTTCTTGATTTCATTACTGCCAACCAATCTCTCTTTTGTCATTTAACACCAAGGTATTATGATGTAAGACACTTGTTCTCCTTGGTAAGCAAAGAGGAATGGATTATAAGCGGGGTATCTTTTTTTATAGTGAACCTCCACGAGTTTATACTGAGGATGCTTCATTAAACATTTATCTGAAGATTCAAACCAGACATATTTAACGAGTGTAGCTTTCTAAATAAAAGTGTACCAGCGAACTTAATCTTAATGACATCAATTGAAGTCCTATAATAGTCCCCCTTCACTCGTATGCCACAATTATTAGTAAATTTTCTGGAGTCATACTCTTGAGCATTAAATCGGAAACTGTTGACAATATAACTGTTCCATGTCTTCACATATCTAGACAGACCCTAAGAGAGGTTTCTAAGTAGTTGGTAGTGACTCTCCGTGTTCGAAGGATTGTACATCTAGAGCAAAGTATTATTATATACAATTCAAAAAAATTTAAAATTCTTAATTTAAGGTACTTACTTGAAAAAGAACATGAAATTCATACAAACATTTCTATTATTTGCTTTTTATAACTTGAAAAAGAAGAAAGAATAGTAGTAAAAACACTTCCATATTTTCGTTTCCATACTTAGAAATAAAGAAAGAGTAGAAGTACAAATACTTCTATTTCTCGCTTTTGACAATTTGGAAATGAATCAAGAAGTTGAAGTACAAACACTTCTATTGTTTGTTTTTAGTAACTTTGAAATGAATCAAGAAATAGAAGTACAAAATACTTCTAGTATTTGCTTTTAGTAACTTGGAAATGAATCAAGAAATAGAAGTATAAAACACTTCTATTATTTGCTTTTGATTGCATGGAAATGAAGATAGAATAGAAGTACAAACACTTCTATTTGTCGTTTTTAGTAACTTGGAAATGAATCAAGAATAAAAGTACAAAACACTTCTATTATTTGCTTTTGATTGCATGGAAATGAAGATAGAATAGAAGTACAAACACTTCTATTTGTCGTTTTTAGTACCTTGGAAATGAATCAAAAACAGAAGTACAAAACACTTCTATTATTTGCTTTTAGTAACTTGGAAACGAATCAAGAAGTAGATGTACAAACACTTCTATTATTTGTTTTTAGTAACTTGGAAATTAATCAAGAAATAGAAGTACAAAATTCTTCTATTATTTACTTTTAGTAACTAGGAAATGAATTAAGAAATAGAAGTACAAAACACTTCTACTGTTTGATTTTAGTAACTTGGAAATGAATAAAGAAATAGAAGTACAAAACATTTCTATTATTTGCTTTTAGTTACATTGAAATGAAGATAGGACAGAAGTACAAACACTTCTATTTTTCATTTTTCATAAATTAGAAATAAAGAAATAATAGAAGTACAAATGCTTCTATTTTTCACTTTTGATAACTTTGAATAACACTTAGACATCTAGGTATCATTCTCTAAGTTGTAAAAGAAAATTTGACAGAGTCCCTTTAGTAAAATGGACATTTTTTCCAAAAATAATGGTCACCGAAACACAAAATTCAACCATTAAACAATTAAACAAAGACTTTGGGCTTCCCCATAATCAACTAAAAATCAGGAAACTTATGACTTCAAGTTTGTAGCTTTTATTTGTTTGTAAAATATTATATTATCTATTTATACATTCAATATTTATATTTATATTATACATTATAAAGTATAAGTTATAAATTATAATTGTTATTTTATTTGAACAAATTAATTGCTGCAAGAAAGTAGCAAAACACTTAGCACAAAAGGGACAAATTTCACAATTCTTAAAGCATAAAAGAGGGGAATCACAGCCCCAACTAAGCACAAAAATAAAAGGGTCACGGCCCACACACTAACAAAAGGAAACAGAAATTAAAAAGAACAAGGGATAAGGAACAAGAGTGTACCAAAATTCAAGAAAAATTGAAAACCAATTCACAGGCAGCCCACTATACTCTGTTCAAATTTCTGGCCAGAAAACCTCCCGTGAAGAAGTTATAATCTGTCAAGCATGAAGATAAAATGTGAGCTTAGAAGTGCAATGTATTTAGACGATATATCCAAATTGAGCCTTAAAATTTTTTAAATTACATTATGACCTCATATTTGAAAATAATTATATTTTGACCTCTAATATTTTTCAAGTTCACAATTTTGACCCAAGGGTTTTGAAGTTAAGATCTTCAACCTTACCTATGGAGAAGAACATCGCATCATAAAACAACTGGACCTATGGAGAAAAACCATCTTTGGCCTAGCTAATAACTTTCCTAAAGCATCTAATTTCACAAGCCATGATTGTCTGCGCACATACCCTTGTATGCTTATGTTAATGTTATATTTATGAACCTGCAACATATAGGCTATGCCAAAATCATTTATTATGAGGTTGGACAATAGATCTTTCGAGGATTAGACAACAGTCTGATTAATTAAAGGTAATTTACCTCACACTTAGAGATTATAAACAGCTCCTGGAACTACAAATCCACATTCCAAATAGGAGACTTCTTAAGTTAATTTCACAGGGTAAGGTCACATTTAGGGAGAAGACACCTTCCCAAACACAATGATAACATTTCCCAAACACAATTGATAAACAAAAGACACAGAGGAAAATTACATTTCCATCTTGAGATTCCATAAACCTCTTCGCGAACTCCAAAACCCCGAAAATACTCTTTGATTAACTTCCTTATCAAAATAAAGCCAAGCAGAGATTATTAACTCTTATATTGAGATTCCACAAACTCCTTTCATAGTAAAAAGAAGTTGAGTGTGGAATCTTATTCATCTACTCTCAGCAATATTCATCATTACAAAAGTAATTCTGCTTTTGTCTTTACAACTGGCATAAAATCTTGAAGGCTAAAGAAATGGTTTTAGAAGCAACAAACAATGTAATACTCAACTATTCAAGGAAAAATTCATTTCAAGAAGTTTTACTAACATTTCGATCAAATTGGTTGCTCTCTCTCTCTCTCTCTCTCTCTCTCTCTCTCTCTCTCTCTCTGATTCTACCCCTCCCTCCCTACCAGTATTCTCTGTCACCAACTTGTTCTTTGATTAGGAGTACTGCCACTATCTATGAGTCCTCTATCCAAAAGAAATTTTTAAAAATCATAGACAATAGAAAAACAAAGACACAAAGAGGACATACCCAATATCTGGCCAACACAAAGAAGAAATAGAGAAGCACAAGAAGCATCTTTACAGTAGCAAGATAAATAAATAGAAAGTGCAATCGAGAATAGGAGGAAAAAATTCAGCCCTTTGACGGCTGTGCGCTTAGAGATGGCAAGAAGATGCAATATATGAAAGTCTTACCAGCAATCTACAGTGGCGTCGGTTTGAACAATGTCAACCTCTAGCGTGAGCGGCATTGGTCACATTTGTTCGGTCCAGCAGAGGAGATGAAAGGCGCGAGAAGCTAGAGACGAGAGAAGAGAGAGAAAAGAGGGAGAGAAGAGAGGCGGCAGTAAAGGGCGCTGGTGAGAGGGCGGCAGTGAGGGGAAAGCGGTGACGTAGGGTTTGTGGTTTGCGGGCTTCAACAGAGAGGAGTAGGTAGGTTAAGGAGCCGAGGAAGAAATAGTGAGAGTTGGGTTGTTTTTTTCTCTAATTAAATTAGAGGTAGTAAATGAATTGCGACACAGCTAGTCGCACTTTTCAAAACGATTGCAACAATCATATTCGGTCGCTAAATGGTCAAATTTTTAAAATTTTTCTACCGAGCTCATTTTCAGTCGCTTATTGAGTCGCAATGTTTTAGAGTCAATCGGGTTCGGTGGCTATTCCATTGCAAAAATTGCGACCAAAATTTCTGTCACAATTTTATGTCACTATTTCTAATTATTTTTAGAGTGAAAGCCTTCTTCTCCATTCACATCGCCTATTCCAACATTGTTCTTTTTAGCACACAGTTGACGTTCTTGAAGAGGTTCTTTATTGCGTGTCATATGTTGTGAACAATCATTGTCAAGGTGCAACTGACTTCGTGTATCTGCATTCAATGACAGATGAGCAGCAAAGCTTTTGACATCTCACGTGACAACCCAACTTACTCTAAACATGTCTAATTTTATGTCAATAACAAGATTAGGTTTAGAGATAAATTTACCTTGTTGAAAATCTTTGATACGCTTAACACAACGTCTCCAAACATGTCCAGATATTCTAAAGTAATCACAAACAGGAAGTGATTTTCTCGATTTCATCCTCATGTAGAAACTTTCCTTCTCAGCATTTGTGAACCTAACCTTCATTGTACCAACTTTACTTCATTTAATACTTCTATGCTGTGAAGTACTTATTGTTAGGCTTTTTCCAGTTTTCAAAAGTCCATCTAACTTCATCTTGCCTTTGTTAGGTTCTTTCAAGTTCAATTTAGCTTTTGTACCTGTTCGTAGTAATTCTTGTTCTAGCTTATGACAGAATGCATTGATTTTTGCATTCTCTTTTGACAGTCATTTGTTCGCTATCAACAACGCAACAAAATTCTCATCTAGGCACAACCACTTAGCACTCAGAAGATTAAATGTTTCCTAAAGCTTCTCACTGCTAACCCCATTCCTGTTGAACACTGCCATTAGCATAATTAATGTAACTAACACAATGTAAGAGATCATTACCCTTAGATTACTGTGAGTGAAACGCCACATTGTTTTCTTGTCCTTCATTATCATTGTTATGTTGTGTCTCATAGCTATTTTCTTCACCCAAAGTCATGTTATATGACTTGTTCTTTTTCAAGAAATTAGCACATTCAGATTGAATATGCCCATGATCTCCACATTCAAAAGCACCTCATTCCATTAGTATTTTTCCTAGTTAGATCAAATTTACCTATTTGTCCAACAACATTACCTTGAAAGGCAACTCCCTTGTCGAGTTGGCTTGCAGATAGTGTCATTTCATATGCGTGTAAAGATCCTATCAATTCATCAAGTTTCATAGTCAACCCATCCTTGGCTTCCTCTATTGTTGTAACGTTTGCTCTAAAATTTTCAGGAAGTAACTTTAACATCTTTCTAACAAGTTTTTCTTTATCAAAACTTTCACCAAGTTGATATGTTTGATTAGCTATATCACGCAACTTTCTGTTGAACAACCAATAGTTTCATCTTCTCTCATTCGCAATTCCTCAAACTGACTAGTCAACATCTGAAGTCTAGTCATTTTTACCTTATTTTTTTTCTTCATGGATTGTTTGCAAAGTATCACATGCTTCTTTTACCGTCTCATATTGTGAGATGAGCTTGAATTGCTCTAAATCAACACCAATGAAGATAGTATTGAGAATTCTAGCATTGACTGATGAGTTCTTCTTTTCTTCAAGAGGCCAATCACTCCTAGCCTTTTTTTCACCATTTGCTTTCACAGGCATCTTCTAACCAGATTCAATAGCATCTCATGTATCATCATGTTTGGTTTAGGGAATTTTGTGTGGAAAAGAAAATTGTGGAAAAGGAAAATGAAATTCTTAGAAAATGAAAATCCACATGATATTTGGTTTACTAAGGAAAATGCTATGTTCTGTTGATTGGTTGGAAAGAATTTGAGTGGAAATGAAAAGTTTGTCATTCTTACTTTTACGATTTTTAGAAAAATAATAAATTTTTTTCTTCAATTAGAGGTATGAATTTGACTTCGAAATTTCAATTACGATCGAAGCAACTTAAATTACATGAATTTAATTAAACATGTATGAAATATCCTTTTTAAAAAAAATTAAATAACAGATTCGGTTTTAAATCAAATATAATCGAAATCGATTCGTGGTTGCTCCTTCGTTAGATTTGGTTTAAAATTGAATTTATTATTTAACTTTTAAAAAAATTATTTAGTACATGTTTAATTAACTTCAATGTAAATTATTTCGATTCAATTTTATTCGACTCTGATTCAAACTGAAAATACTATGATTTTATCAAAAAAAATAATATTGACAGCCTAGCAGTAGCCCTAAAAACTTGGTAACAAGAGGAAAAATTTTTGATAGCCAAGACTACAAAACAACTTGGTAACTAGGAGCACACTTTTGTTAAAAAAAAAAAGAAAAAAAACCTGGAACATGACTCAATGTAAGAGATATTAAAACAAGGTTAACATTTTTCTTTTTCTTTCCTTTCCTCACAAAAGTGTGAGGAAAAGTATTTTCCACCCTTAATAAGCAATTATTCCTTACCATTTTCCTCATTTAATTTTCCTTACTGTTTTCTCTCATTATAAAATAGAGGAAAACCTTTTCTGAAGAAAAATGTTTTCTTTTCCATACCAAAATCCTTGAACCAAACAGGACCATAGAGCCTGAATAAAGATTCTCATATACACTTTCTAGTACGCATAGTTAGTTCCTTCCAGCAAGGGTTGATGAACTGATGAACCTCTTTTCATTTGACTCGTGTCGACAAAAAATCGTTCAACCTTTTTCACAGTATCTCACCTTGCTGATACCAGCAAAACAATGGTGACTAGGCTCTGATACCCTTTGTAAGGTTGAAAAAACAAGCTAACACAACTTCAACAAGTAGTAGGATCCTTCAGATAACTTTTCGAATTTTTGGCTTGTGTTGTGTTAGGTGATAAAGACGTGTCAACAACACAGTGTAAAATAAGACAACATGAACACATAAAGTTGTTAACATAGTTCTCAACAAAGCCTACATCTTCGGGGCCATGGTTATTGACCCAATCCACTAAATCAAAAGAAATACAAAGTTACAGTTGTACAACCCTATCTAGTGAACCCAATAATACCAGCAACTGACATAGGTTGCTTAAATCAGAAGCGTGCGTATTAGACTACATGCACTTGGTCTAATACCCACAACAATAATATAAAATATCACGAAGCAAATCATACCCCAATCTCACTAACTATTACAATGATATAATGAAGATAGTATAGTGTTGGGTGAATAGTAGTGACAAAACAATAAGTACTTGACAGGAAGACTCCCCGAAAATTTTTCCCTTGAAAATTCTTGAACTCCCTCACAACACTCTTGTGTGTATGCTCTCTTAGTTTTCTTGAGAAAATGAGGCTAGAATACTCCATATAAATGGCAGCCAAGGAAACCTAAATTGAGAAAGTCTTCAATTCGTGGTAGAACTCTTCAGCATCGGGTGCACCATTCCAAGACTTATTTTCTAGCTTCCTTTGATGATCTTAAATCCTTCTTGATAATCTTCAATACTCCTAATCTATCTTAGAGAGATATAGAGATAAATATGTAGAGATACATTGCCCAGATAAATCTAAATTGTGGCAATACACTTCTAGAACAAGTAGCAAACGAATTTCCTAACAATCTCCCCCTTTGGCATTTTTTGGTATGAAACCAACGCTTCAACATTTTAACAAGAGAAAAGTTTATTTGCATGAATTCATGCCTGACAGCCAGACAACACAACACATTCTCTAAAGTAGAGCAAATGATAAGTGCATAAGAGATTAACATAAAAGAGATTATGTCAAACATCCTGATAATACAGAATGTCCAAACTATCACAATAATATTCTAAATTAGAAACATAAGAAACCAAAATAGAAAGAACCATGAAAACCAATCATTAAGTAGCGGAAACAAAAATTTATGTTGGATCCCCCTCACAATAGCATATTATGCTGTCACAAAAAATTTAACTAAACATAATGTTGGTTCTTTCTTAAAACCAGCGTCAGCAATGCTCCCTCTATATTCATTCCCCCTCTTTTTTGGATCAAACAATGACAAAAGCAATATAGGAAACAATTGAGAGCATTTTATTTGAAATCCATAACAATTTATCTTCAGAAAAATCCATATAATATCAAGTGGAATGAACAAGTCATGTTAAACAAAATAATCAGAAAACCAATAGACATTCTAAGAGTCCATAAAAACTTCAGACATGACTTTTAGGCTTTTAATATGAATCCAATCAATCATAGCATCCACATCAAAGTATTCCGTCAGATATAACCTCAACATCATGTGAGATGTCCACTTGACATAGGACTCTCTTTTTATAAACTCACCAATATTTTTGTGATTTTTCTTTATTTTTTTAATAAGCAAAATAAAATATAAGAAAACAAGAAAAAAATCAAGAAGAACGAAATAAAAATCACAAATGCACAATGTTGTGTTGAAGATGTCAGAATCAACTAACACCGTGCAAAGGCTAAGAGCCTTCTTCTCCGTTCACATTGCCTATCCCAACATTGTTCATTTTTGCACACAATTGATGTTCTTGAAGAGGTTCTTTGTTGTGTGTCATACGTTGTGAACAATCACTGTCAAGGTGCAACTGACATGGTGTATTCTCATTCAACGACAGATAAGCAGTAAAGCTTTTGACATCTTTCTTGACAACCCAATTTCCTCTAAACCTGTCCAATTTTCTAAAAATAACAAGATTAGGTTTAGAAATAAAGGTACCTTGTTGAAGATCTTTGATACGTTTGACACAATGTCTCCAAACATGTCCAAATATTCTATAATAACCATAAATAGGAAGTGATTTTCTCGATTTCATCCTCATGTATAAACTTTTCTTCTCAGTATCCATAAAACTAACCTTCATTATACCAGCCTCTCTTTATTTGGTACTTCTGTGTTGTGATCAGGGATAGAGCTTAGAAGGGAAATGCAGGGCCTATGCCCACCTCCCCCCTTCCTCCCCTCCCCCCCCCATGCCCCAAAAAAATTCTTTTGTTTACTATTTATATATATATATATATATATATTTCATGTTGATAGTCAAAAAATTTATAAAGTTTGGCACTAAATCTTTTTTTATTGTTACATATAGGAGAAAAATTTTAGCCCTCAAGATTAAGCTTCAAGCTCTGCAACTAGTTGTGAAGTATTTATTTTTGTCTCAGTATAACTGGCATGATCTCTAAAGCTTTTTCCAATTTCCAAAGCTCCATCTAATTTCACCTTGCCTTTGTTAGGGTTTTCCATGTTCAACTTAGCTTTTGTCCCTGTTCATCGTAATTCTTATTCTAACTTCTTATAGAATGCATTGATTTTTGCATTCTCTTTTGCTAGTCCTTTGCTCTCTGTTGTAGAACCTATCACACAGCTTGAATGTGGTCACACAGGTTGATCATGTGGTGGCAAAAAAGCTACATGGTAATAGCGGTACCATGTGTTGATAATTTTCGGAAACTTCCTAAAATCTCGACGAATCTGGAATTATGAGCTAAGATATGGAAGTCTAGCTAAGGGAATTTGAAATTATAAAGAATGGTCAGAATCCTCAAGGAAAAAAAGATTTGCAGGGAATCAAAATAAGTGTTATTTGGAAACCAAATCTTTGGTCCACATTCATCAAGAAATACACGATTGACCAATGAACCTCATACATCTATAAATAAAGCATTGTAATGGAAAGTTGAGGACCAGTCGTTTTATGATTCTTCGAAGATATTCTGCAAAAGAGAAGACGACGATTCATGGTGGTTGAGTTTGTACAGTCACAAACTTCAAACACTATGATTCTCCATTGATGCTCATTGTTCATCATTAATAATTCAATAGAGTTCTTGTTTTGAAGATGATAGCTTCTAGGGATAAAAGTTGTGCTGCTATTCAACGGAGTTGAAGACTTGATGGGATTCAAGGTCAAGCAGCTTGTGCAAGGGAGAGCCTTGAAGAGTTGAAGGGATTTCAGCTGTGCTGCGGATCAACAATGTTGAGGATTGAATGGAGTTCAAGTCCGTGCAGCCACACACCAAGGGAGAAGCCTTGAAGAGTTGAAAGAATTCAATTGTGCAATGTGCAAAGGGAGTTTGCACTTATTCTACTAGGGAAACTCTAGATGTGTAAAGAGTTAGGAGTTTTCTTGTATTTGTTTGACAGTTTTAGTGGATTGCTTTCTGGGCATGGCCCCGTAGATATAGGCTTGGTCGAACTGTGTCACCAATTGCTGTGTCTTGTGTGTTTGTGTTGTTCATTGCTTTTACACTGTGTATCACACTACCTCTCACACAGCAAACTGAGTTGCACTGAACAGATTGCCTAAGTACTAACTTACAACTGGTACCATAGCTTTGGCACCGTTGTTGTGCTAGTTATCTAGCAGGTGAAGATTGTGAGAAGTTAGTACTTGGGTCATCATGACAACTAAGGAAGGTAGATCTGTTACTAGGCCTTCTCTACTCGAAGGCACAAATTATGCTCATTGCAAAATGAAAACACAGATTTTCATTCAGTCCTTGGTGAAACCGCATGGGATGTTGTTGGGACCGAATGGAAGCCTCCTACAAAGACTAAGTAGGATGACATAACTAAATTGACTTAGGTAGTTGTGAAGCCCAGACTTGAATAGACAAATGCTGAGAAGAAATCTGCTCAAGCTAATGCTAAGCCATTAAACACCATCTTTGCCGATGTGAATGAAAAATAATTCAAGCTAATCTTAACTTACACATATGCAAAGAAGGCTTGGGAAACTTTGGAGACGACATGAAGTTGCAAATAATGTGAGGATATCCAAATTATAGATGCTGACTACCCAGTTTGAAGAATTAAGGATGCAAGAGGATGAAACTATTGGTGAATTCAGTGGCAAACTCAGAGATATTGAAAATAAGGCTTATCAATTGGGTAAAGAATTCTCTGAAGAGAAACTAGTGCGAAATGCACTAAGATCCTTGCCTGCAGGATTTCGTCCTAAGGTTGCAACAATTGAAGAAGCAAAGGCTGTAATAAAACTTCCTTTAATGATTTTTTATGATCCTTGAGGACATATGAGATTAATCTTGATGTTGAATCCAAAGGTAAGGGCATTACACTAAAAGCTTAACACCACCCATCCAATGACACACCTTATTCTAAAGAAGACGTCATGATGCTCACTTGAGACTATGGGAAATTTCTTCATAGAACTAGAAAAACATCAAAACCCCAAGGGAGGTTCAGATATGATAACAGAGAGGAGAGGCCCTAATAAGTTTAAATATGAAGAAAGCACTATGAGAAGAAAGTTTGGCACTGGTCCAAAAGGAAAAGGCATATAGAACAGAGAATGTAAAGGATATGGTCACATCCAGGCAGAATGTGCCAACACTTTGAAGAAGAACAGATCCATGAACACTAATCTCAGTGATTATGATAAGAAGAGCGACTTTGAAGATGATGAAGAAGACATTGAGACACTAGCATTCAATGTGATAATAGATTTGACATATACGCGCAATGATCACAGAGACAAGAGCGACGATGATTCCATCTATAGTGATGAAGAAGTCTCCTATGAGGAATTACAAATACAGTCTTCTCTATACTAAGTGGGTTGGATTGGCAGAGCTGCATCAAAATCTTAAGGAAAGATGCTCTTGAAGAGAGGTTATGAACTAATAGCTGAGGTCAAGGATGCAACGGAGAGAATAAATGTGGCTGAAGGTAAAATAGCAAGATTAAGCACTGGAAAGGCTAAACTTGATGAAATAATTTCTTTGGAAAAACCAGGTGGAATGAAGTCAGGACTTGGCTACACTAGTACAAATCTCAATCACATAGTAGAGATGTATTTCAGACAACATGAGAATAGTTACACAAAGTTTGGCAAGTTGGAAGGAGTGTTTGTCAAAGACAGCTTAAGTCAAGCTGAGAAGAGAAACTTGATCAAAAAACACAAACCCAGAAGGCCTCCACTTATGTATGAGTACTGCAAAATAATCTCGTGGCATTAATGCTACAGGAGAATTAGAGATCTGAAGCAAGGAAGAAAGCTACACACTCATGCCTTGACCAAAGAGAAGCCAAGATACGATGGATTTGGATTAGAAAACACGAGTTGAGATGCAATGTGGCTTATCTATCTCTGTTGGCTAATTTTGGGGGTGTATGGTATCTTGACAGTGGATGACATATGACTATAACTAAAGCATATCTTGTAGATTATGTATTGTGTCACAAAGGCAGTGTACATTTGGTGACGGTGTGAAGAACAGAGTCATCGGTGTAGACACACTAAATGCAGCTGGAATGCCAAAACTTTCTAACGTGATACACCTTGAAGTGATAAAAGCCAATCTGATAAGTATAACTCAGTTGTGTGATGATAATGATTTTTTGGTGTATTTTAACAAGAGACAATGCTATGTGCTAACAAACAATGACAGGTGCATCATCGTAGGATGAAGAACAGTTGATAACTGCTATCAGATGAATGCTATGAAGGAACCTATATGTTTGACTGGTTGAATTAGAGAAGCAGAATTGTGGCAAAAACTTCTGAGGCATGTGAACTATAAGTACTTACACAAACTTGGAAGCAAATAATTAGTCAGAGGAATTCCTCAATTTAAAAAGGAGTGTAAGTCAGTGTGTGAAGATTGCCAAATCGGTAAGCCAGTCAAAGCAAAGCACATTCAAGTTGGAGATATCACCACAATACATATCTTAGATATAATACACATTGATCTGTTTGGACCCACACAGGTAGAAAGTATTGGTGGAAAAAGATATGCTTGGTGTATGTTGATGACTAATCAAAATACACATAGATAGACTTTCTTAGAAATAAGGAAGATTCATTTCAAGCATTCAAAAAGATATGTCTAAGCATTCAGACAGAGAAGAACATGACTCTAAAAAGGCTAAGAAGTGATCATGGCAAGGAGTTTGATAACAGCCAGTTTTTAGTATTTTGTGAGTCATATGGCATCAGACATAAGTTTTCAGCACCAAAGATACCACAGCAAAATAGTGTAGTTGGGAGAAAGAACAGAACTATCCAAGATACGATTCGTGTGACGCTGAATTCCAGGGACTATCACATAGTTGGTTGGCAGAAGTAGCCAACACAGTTGTTCACATCATTAACAGAGTGTTTTCGAGGCCCTTGATATGTATGAGGCCCTTTATATGTTTCGAAGTAAATGCTACATTCTAAATGATTGAGAACACTTAGGAAAATTCGATGCTGGAAGTGATGAGGGATTATTTCCAAGATATTTCTCAAACAGTCTTGCATACCATGTGTTTAACAAACACAAATGATGTTGACACCAAAAGACTAAGTGTAAATGATCAGGATGTTGTGAGAAAGATAACACACCTGGTGTGACAGTAATCCAAAGAGATCAAAGTAGTATTGAAGACTCCTCTAACATACCAGTCGATGGAAGTGTTTCTCACACTCAGGGCAATGAGATAGCAAGAAAAAAAGACATAGGACTTCTGAAGGATCACCACACAGATGCTATCATCGGAGACATCACAAAATGTCTAAGAACAAAAAATAAGAAAGGTGTTGACTATAATCAAATGATGGTAATGATCAGCATGATATGTTACACTTCCACACTTGAACCCAAGAATGTCAAAGAAGCTCTTGCTGTTGAATACTAGATTGAAGCAATGCAAGAAGAGTTGCAACAATTTGAGAGAAACGATGTATTGGAACTTGTCACGAGACCAGAGGTGTGAATGAGATTGGTACTAAGTGGATATTCAGGAATAAAACTGATGAGGAAGGTAACATCACACGTAACAAGGCAAGATTGGTTACACAAAGATATACACAAGTAGAGGGACTGGACTTTGATGAGACATTCACACCAGTCACACGTCTCGAGTCTATAAGACTATCGATCTCCATTTCATTTGCTAAGAACTTCACTCTGCAGCAGATGGATGTTACAAGTGCATTTCTGAATGGGATATTGCAAGAAGAAGCATATGTAGAACAACCAAAAGGATTTGTGAATCCAAAGTAACCAAATCATGTCTATGAGCTGAAAAGGGCTCTTTATGGATTAAAGCAAGCTCCAAGAACATGGTATGAAAGGTTCACAAACTACTTGCTCAACAAATGATACACTAGAGGGAGTGTGGGTAGAACGATGTTTATTAAAAGTTTAGCACATCATGTGCTCCTAGCAAAAATTTATGTTGATGACATAATGTTTAGATCCATATCAAAAGAGTTCATAAAGGAGTTCATAACATCCATGAGAACTGAATTTGAAATAAGTATGGTAGGTGAACTAACATTCTTTCTTGGCTTGCAAGTCAGAAAAATAAAGGAAGGAGCATTTCTTTCTCAAGCAAAATATGCTAAAAATTTAGTGAAGAAGTTTGGCTTGGCGTATGAAAAAACAGTAAGAACACCTATTATTACCACACTAAAGATCAACAAATATGAGAAAGGAACAAGTGTGCATCAGCATGAGTACCAAAGTATGATAGGTGGTTTTCTCTATTTAATAGCTAGTAGACTTGACATATCGTAAAGTGTTGGAGTGTGTGCGAGATATCAAGCAAATTGTAAGGAGTCACACAAAAAAGCAGTGAAACACATCTTAAGATATGTACTTAGCACTACTGAGTATGAGATATTCTATAGTAAAGATACCACCACTCATCTTGTTGGATATAGTGATGCGGACTGGGCTGGTAATTGTGATGATAGAAAAAGCATATTCGAAGGGTGCTTCAATGTTGGTAACAATCTGGTCTCTTGGTATAACAAGAAGCAAAATTACATCTCACTATCCACTGCTGAAGCTGAGTATCGTTACAGGAAGCTATTGCATACAACTTCTTTGGATGAAACATATATTGAGTGACTATGGGATTACACATAAAGAGATGATCATGTTATGACAACTCTAGTGCAATCAACATCACAAAAAATCATGTGCAACACAGCAAGACTAAGCACATTGACATAAGACACCACTTCATTTGTGAATCGGTTGAGCAGCAAACAGTGAGCTTGGAGTATGTGAACACTTAGAAATAATTGGCTGATATTCTCACAAAGTCCCTTGATGCCATGAGATTCGAAGAACTCAAACAAGCATTAGGGATCTATGTGATCAACTAGTGCAAGAGATACCTGTCTAACAATGCTTTTGCTCACCCCTAAATGTTAGATAGGCACGTGCAGTGTGAGACTGCAAGTACTCTCTATCTCACACTCATATCATCCCATGTCACATCTATCACGCTATATGCAGCACATAGTTACATTCATACTCAACAGATTTTGGAAGAAGAGTCCATAAGTGAGTCTGAAAAAAAATGAGGGATTCTCTCTCTCTCTCTCTCTCTCTCTCTCTCTCTCTCTCTCTCTCTCCAAATCAACTCAATGGTAGTTCTAAATATTTCAAAAACAGACAGACCTTGCCTCCAAACTCTGCAATTTTCTCTCGACAATTCCTTAGGGTTTTTTTCTATATAGTCCATCTTCACCAAGATATTTTCATCCTCTCCATACAGTCTGACAATTAGTAATGGCAGGAGAACCTATCATGCCCAAGTCCTTGGCTCTCATTCTAGACGATCGCACCCTCTCACCCATGGCAAGGACCATATATTCTTCTCCTTGTTCAACTAGTACAGCAACTTCATCAGCTACACAAGTCTCTCCAAGTCTCAGGCTGGTCAACTCTCTGTCCCTTGGGTATTATTTGGGGTCTCCAGATGAGTTCCTACTCATATATATTGAGATTGTCTGGTACTCAAATCGCATTTATGCTAAATCCTTTGTTACTGCTTGTCTTCTCTATTTCTGATTTTCTCCTGATGGTTCATGCCCATGTGCCTCGTTATTTCTTTGAAAATACTATGTCTTTGTCTATTGTTAATAACTTGGGGACTGAGGTCTTGTTTGTGGATGCACACCCTATACACCATTTCATTGATGAATTGACACTTATTGCTGTTTTCCCACCCTTGACTGTTGGGAGTTCAATAAATCAATCTGTGGAAGATATTGATGAAGGTTGTGAGGAAGGCTTCAAGGGGGAGCACAATGCTGAAGGACAGGGTAGCTCTGGGTCTAACCTGGAGGTTATAGGGATGACCCTTGGCACTGGCCTAAACCAGGGGAGGAAAAGTACAACGGCAGCTCTAAAGGGTGCCTCATTTTCAAAGATTAGTGCTAAGAAGTCATGAGTTGTCACTTCTCCTCCCTCTGCTCCTCTCAAAGCAATCAATAAGCACTTCTATTCTAAGACTGTTGAATTAAGGATGGTGGAGTTAATTGTCAAACTAATTCTGGTTGAAAAGAAGATACTCAAGGAAGCTTGGAACAGTACAAGGTAATAGAGTTACTGTTGGGTATGAGTTGTGTGGAATTAGCCCTCTTTGTTGAACAATATAATGAAAACTTGGTTAAAGAGTTCTATACAAATCCCATTGAGGAGTTTGGTAATTCTGAGAGTCCAGCCTATAGCCAGGTCTATATGAGGGGGCATGTAATTGATTTCTCCCCTACAACCATTGTCTATTATCTAAGCTGCCCTCACCCGCAGTGATATTGAGGGGACTGACTGGAGGAGGAAGTTGATTTTGATGAAGTAGCCAAGGTTCAAACTGGTGATGTTAGGGTTGTCTAGCCAGTGACAAATAGGTTCAACTCAAATTTAATCAAGATGCCTTATAGAGCCCTATTTAAAATCTTTTGGGGCAACTGGCTGCCTACAACCAATGTGACTGTTGTCCTCAAGGAAAGAGCTCATCTGCTCTATGCCTTTGCCATCAAGAAAAAGATCAACATCTGCACTGTGATCTTCAAGAACATCCTCAGACAGATTGACCAGAAGAAGTTCAGTAAGACTACTCTGCCTTGCCCCTGTTTAATTACTGAATATCTACTTGGTTACAGGGATCTTACTATACCTTCTAATTCTTAGGTAAGGGCACTAGACCCCTTAGTGATGCCAAAGACTACAACTCCTGGTATGGTGCCAATGTCTCTTACTCTATCCAAGGGATCTTGGTTGTAGGGATCTTTCTATACCTTCTAATTTTGGGTAAGGGCACTAGACCACCTAGTGATGCCAAAAACTACAACTCCTGATATGGTGTCACTGTCTCTTACTCCATCCACACAAGGACACACTGGTCCAGGTAAGTCTACAAGGCAGCAGTCCACCAAAAAGAAGTCCAGCACTAAGGGCCCTCACCATCTCTTCCTCCTCCTAGTGCAGACTTCTTAGCAGTGAGTACCATCCTAGATCTCCCCAATCAGCAACTCTTCAGCGTTATAGTCTCAATCCTTCAAATGCAGCAAGACTTGAAGAATTCTAAGGAACAGCCCCCCTAAGCATTCTTTCATATCAAAAGGGGAAGTCTTCACTGCAATTTATTTTAAAAATGAAATTACTTTGCTTGACCCTATGTGGTCTTTTGGTCAACTGTGGCCTTGAATTGAAAACTTTAATTTATGTTTTTAAATGGCTTGCATGGCCTTGGAATATTTTTTTGTTGCTTTATGTGGTAGCCCTTAAGCTATATGTTTTAACCTGTGTGCCACCGGAACCTAGGACTTGAACATTTTACTTAGTGTCTTTTATTCTTGCTTATATTGTGGATTGAGGATTCCTTCGAAGCATGACCATCTGTGTAGCTCATTGGTGTTTGATCTAACACAATGCCAAAGGGGGAGTTTGTCGAAACATATCACACAGCTTGAGTATGGTCACACAGGTTGACTATGTGGTGGCATAAAAACTACAGTGTTGCAGCGTCACTATGTGTTAGCATAGTTTTAGGAAACATGATAAAATCCTGACGAATCTGGGATTATGAGCTGAGATATGGAAGTTCTGTTAAGGGAAGTCGAAAGCATAAAGAATGGATAGAATCCTAATGGAAAATAGGATTTGCAGGGAATTAAAAGAAGCATTATTAGGAAACCAAATCTTTGGTCCATATTCTTTGGGGAAATACACAACTGACCAATGACCTCATACTTCTATAAATAAAGCATTTTAATGGAAAGTTGAGGTTCAGCCGTTCTGCAATTCTTTGAAGATATTCAGCAAAAGAGAAGACAACAGTTTATGGTGGTTAAGTTTGTGCAGTCACAAACTTCAAACACTCTGATTCTCCATTGATGCTCATTGTTCATCATTAATAATTCAATGGAGTTCTTGTTTTGAAGATTATAGCTTAAGCGATCGAAGTTGTGCTACTGTTCAACGAGTTGAAGACTTGAAGGGATTCAAGGTCAAGCAGCTTGTGCCAAAGGGGAGCCTTGAAGTATTGAAGGGATTTCAGCTATGCTCCGGATCAATTGGGTTGAGGATTGAAGGGGGTTCAAGTCCATACAGCCACAACAAAGGGGGAGCCTTGAAAAGTTGAAGGGATTCAACTATGCAATATGCCAAGGGATTTTGCACTGATTCCACTAGGGAAATTCTAGTTGTGTAAAAGAGCTAGGAGTTTTCTTGTACTGTGTTGACAGTTTTAGTGGATTGCTTTCTGGTCATGGCCGCACAGATGTAGGTTTGGTCAAACTGCTTTACCAATTGTTGTATCTTGTGTGTTTATGTTGTACATTGTGTGTATAACACTACTTCTCACACAGCCAACTCAGTCACACTGCACGGATTGCCTAAGTACTAACTTACATCTGTCAACAACGCAACATAATCCTCATCTAGGCACAGCACTTAGTACTCAGAAGATTAAACATTTCTTGAAGCTTCTCAATGGTAACCTCATTCCTGTTCAACTCATCAACGATACTACTATTAGCACAAATACTGCAATTAACACAAGCTAAGAGATCATTACCCTTATATTGCTACTAGTGAAATTCCACACTGTTCTCTTGTCCTTCATCATCACCATCATGTTGAGTGTCATAGTTATTGTCTTCACTTAAGGACATGTTATATGACTTATTCTTTTCAACACATTAGAATATGCCCATGACCTCCACATTCAAAGCACCTAATTCCACTAGTATTTTTCCTGGTTAGATAAAATTTACCTCTTTGTCCAACAACATTAACTTTAAAGGCAACTCCCTTGTCGAGTTGTCTGGCAGGTAGTGTCATTTCATATGCCTGTAAAGATCCTATCAATTCATCAAGTTTCATAGCCGACACATCATTGGCTTCCTCTCTTGCTATAACTTTTTCTCTAAAACTTCAGGAACTGACCTTAAAGTCTTCCTAACAAGTTTTTCTTGCTCAAAACTTTCACCAAGTTCATATGCTTGATTAGCTATATCATGCAGCTTGCTATTGAATAACTCAACAGTTTCATCTTCTCTTATTCGCAATTCCTCAAGCTGACTAGTCAATATTTGAAGTCTAGTGATTTTTACCTTTTTTGTTCCTTCATGGATTGTTTGCAAAGTATCCCATGCTTTTTTTGCGGTCTTATATTGTGAAATGAGCTTGAACTGCACAACACCATCGAAGACAGTGTTAAGAGCTCTTGCATTGACTGATAAGTTCTTCTTTTCTTCAAGAGACCAATCATTCCTAGCCTTTCTGACACTATTTGTTTACGTAGACATCTTCCAACAAGATTCAAGAAAATCCCATGTATCATCATCAAGAGTCACAATAAAATTTCTTATATGCACTTTCCAATACACATAGTTTTTTCAAGCTAGGTGGATGAACTAATGAACCTCCTTTCATCTGACTCATGTCAACAGAAAATTGTTCAACTTTTTTCACAGGATCTTACCTTACTAATACTGACAAAAAAATGGTGACTAGGCTCTAATACTACTTGTAAGGTTGAAAAATAGGCTACCACAGCTTCAACAAGTGTTAGGAACCTTCAAACAACTTTTCAAAATTTTTTGTATTGTGTCTGATGATAAAGAGGTATCAACAACACAGTGTAAAAGAAGACAACAGGAACAAAAAAAGTTGTTAATGCATTTAAAAAACAAAGCCTATATCTGCGGGGCCAAGGGTCATAGATCTAATCCACTAAATTAGGAGAAATACAAAGTTAGAGTTGCACAACTCTATCTAGTAAAACACCAATGCCAGCAACTGACACATGTTGCTTAAATAAAAAACGTTGTGTATTATACTAGACACACTCAGTGTAATACCTCCAGCAACCATACAAAATATCCAGAAGCAAAGCACACCCCAGTCCAACTAACTATTACAATGATATAATGAAAATAGTATAGTGTTGGGTGAATAGTAGTGACACAACACTGGGCACTTGACAGAAATAGTGTCGTCACTCTTGTGTGTATACTCTCTTAGTTTGCTTGAGGAAATGAGGCCAGAATACTCCCTACAAACAGAAGCTAAGGAAACATGAGTTGAGAAGGTCTTCAACTCGTGGTAGAACTCTTCAGTACCCGGCTGCACCCTTCCAAGACTTATCTTCTAGCTTCCTTTGATGATCTTAAAGCCTTTTGAATAATCTTCAATACTCCAAATCTATCTGAGAGAGATATGGAGATAAATGTGTAGAGATAGAACTCCTTACTCAAATACAACTTTGCTAAGATAAATCTAAATTATGTCAATACACTCCTAGCGAAAGTAGGAAACGAATTTAACAGAAGTTCAATAACAATATTTTTTTTTTTGTTGTTTAGTGTGTGTGTGTATATATATATGGATGTGTGTGTGTGAGTATGTGTGTGTGTATATATATGTGTGTGTACATATATATACATATACAAACATACACACACACACACACACACACTAAAAAAAATCACTGTTTTAGAAACTAGAGTTTATGACTTACTGCTTCCATTGCACTTTTATCGATCGACTGGCAATGGATGCATTGCATCATAAAATAGTAACAATTTTAGCGACTGATATTACATTTAGTGGCAAAGTTTTATAATATTGCGACGGATGTCTAACAGTATGTGGTTGTCGCAAACTTTTCAAACATAGCGACCGTCTATAGGTAGTGAGTGGGGTTGCAATATTTCTTAACTTAGGGCTGCATCATCCCTTCCCTTCTTCATTTCCCTCCCTCAATTTTCCCCTCCCTTCTCCCCTGAGATGAGAGGCGACCACCTTTGGCCCACCCTAACCACCAACCACCGTTCCTAGCGACTGGAACGCTGTCATTTCTGTCTCTCCTCTTCCTCCTTCCCTTCCACTCTTTTATTTTTCTATCTTATCTATTCACAACCACCTTCGTTTGATGTTGTTACCGGAACAACTTGCATCGCTGCCACTACTGCAGGACATTTTGGTTGCTGTCACCGGTGCCTCATTTTCCATTGTTGCTGTCATCCCCACTGCTCCTCTCTAAGACGATTCAGGTAAGTAAATTTCTTCATTTTTTTTACTGGCTTTTTAGAAAGACAAATATACAACAATTTCACTTTTGAGGGCTATTTGAATTAGTTATGATAGAGAAGAATGCAAATCTTTGTTATAGCTATCGATTTTTATTGTTGAGGTTTTAATTGCTCTAGAAATCATCCAAGAACAATATACTTAAATACTAGAAAACTAGTCATCAACTGACACTAAAGCTTGGTAAATTCATTGTTTGAACTGTAGGTGTGCCAATTTTTAATTTGTATACTAGTGTAGGCTAATCAATAACTTTATACACCACCAGAGAAAAATAGGATGGGCAGATAATGTATATATGTAAAATTGTGCAAACTATGAAGAAAAGCAAAGCTCTAGAACTAAAAGGTGTAAATGTACAATTGTGCTTGTGCTTATTTCCTCTATATACATCCATGAAAAGTACAATAAAGTTAAACTGGTTGCATATGTAGTTTTTGTTTATCCATCTATTTAAGCTGTATTTCTGTTCCATTTTTTGAATTGGATAAAAACTTATTTTTTTGTATTGAGGTTCGTTGCAGTTCCCCTGCTGCCACTGCTGCTGCTGCGACACCACTGCCTATTCCAACAAACAACTCACAGTAAGTTTTAAATGTAGTTTTATAGAGTTATAAGTTTAATTAGTTTGTTTGACAAGGATGGAGCTTTGATTTTAGTGGCTTTTTGTATTTGTAAATGTGTTTTGACTTTGTTCGTATTCGAATCCTTGTAATGTGTGTAGATACTTGTTTGTTTAATGATGATATGAGTTTAAAATGCAGCCTTTTAATGAGTTATAAGTTTAATTAATTTGTTTCACTATGATGATGGAGCTTTAATTTTATTTTGTTGATTGTATTTGAAAATGTGAGTTTGAATCCTTATAATGTTTGTTGATATAGTTTTCATAAGATGTAGTTTTGATGAGTTAGTTATAAGTTTCGGTATGAATGTTTGTAAATGATAGTCTCTCCCTATAAAATGATAATTTAGTATATGGTCATGAGAGTTTAAGATGTACCTATTATGAAATCATGTATATGTCTAATGTAATTTCAAGAGTATTTATTCTTTTTCAAAATGAAATTCTTCATGCTTATGATCTATAATGGTTCTATAAGTTTTTTTTTTTTTTTTAATCATTATGATTCTTAAAGAATATACATGTAGGGTCATTTTGGTTGTATTGTATTTTTTTTTTACCATAATGTCTACGAAAAAAAACCTTATGATCTACTCATGAAATTTACTTAACTTTGAGGCCAGAATAACTATTTTCTCAAAATTTCACTTGGTCTCAACTTTGATTACTAATTTGATGCTTATGTGTTTTTTTTATATTGAATTGTTTATAGAGGAACCTCAACTCTTTAATTTGATTGTTTATGAGAGAGCCCGGACTCTTTAATTTAAATTGTTGATGGAGGAGGTCGGACACTTTAAATTATTTTGAATGTTGCCTTTTGAATGGCCGTTGTATTAGAAAATGTCCATTTTATAAATGAGGCTATATAAAAAAATTTTAAATCTTAGATAATATGATGATGAGGATTAGGATAAAGAGCACTATATAGGCTTCTAATTAGATTCCCTCACCACCTAATATTACCCATTAGAACTTAACTATTATTTAAATATATCCAACCTAGACTATAATTACTTTTTTATAGTAAGTTATACAATGGTTAAATTCCTTTCTTTTCTCTTTTCTAAACAAGAAATATAGATCTAATCAATATAATTCCAATTATTTGTTCAGATTTTGTATTAAGGTTTTTTGACGTCATTGATGTTCCATCACTTCCATATTGCCGGTAAGTAAAAGGCAAATTGGTGTATTTCATCCCAAAACATTTTATTTTTGGTCTGGTTGGTCCCAAATTATTTTTTTCGAACTAGTAGATTCCTGTTCATTTTTCGAGCAAACTATTTGGTCCTCCTATTAAATTTTTACAGTTAACCGCCGGTCAAATCCCTAATTTTTAATTATTTAAAACTATGAGGGCTTTTTGGTAAAAACAACTTTTCTCAAACTCATTTTCCCCAAATCTACTACCCGATCAAAACAATACCCAGAGTCAGCTCAACTCTCTCTCTCTCTCCAAAAATTTTCTATTTGCAAAAATTGGAGTCTTCTAATGGCAAAATCGACATCTCAAAGAAACACTAGAAGATTTCATACTTTGAAGAGGAAGAAGATGGAGAATCTGCTCCTTCAAGTCTAGAGGGACACACTGGCAGGTGTTCTCCGGTGGCAACACACCTACCTTCCCAATGCTATTGGGTATTTCAAGCAATCTTTCAGACTTCTTAGACAGACAAGAATCAGATTCGGCGATTCATTAGTTGGGAAAATTAAAGGGTAAGTAAAATTATTGTGTTGAAGCATTTAACTTTTTTTATTAATGTGTTGGCTGATTTTTTTCTTTTTTCTTGAATTGATTTTAGGGCTAAAGAAAAGTGAATTTTTTTGGTGGGTTGATCCTCCACTATGTGAAAGATCATTGCGTGCATTTCATTGCTTGTTGAAGAAGATTAAGAGGAATTACGGTGAAAGATCATCTTATCAGAAGAATCAAATGCTCTCTTTGTTGCTCTCGTTGTTTTGGTTGGCAATAATGGTTTTGTTATTGTTGAGGATTATGTGGGATTAATTAGACTTGTGAGAAAAAAGAAGTGATACAGTTGAAGACTTGAAAAAATCCAGTTTAAGTCATCTTTTTGTTAGCTTAGTTGAGAAGTTAAGCAGATTAGTTGAAGTCATCTATATGTAAATAGATTAGGCTTTGATGATGTAAAAAATGTGAGAAGAACTTTATGAATTTCCATTTTACTTTCTGTGTTTCTTGGTTTTCTAACATTTAGAAGAAGCTGATTATCTTTCACAAACTTTGTTTAGTCATGATCCTTTTCCATCCAAGTAATGCAGGTAAAAAAAATAAGACCTTTGACCAAAATGCTTGCCTTTAAGATTTTTGTTGTTCAAGATTTAGCCTACAAGTTTGTTTTTATAGTAAGTACAATTATAACCAATGTAGTGACTTTCTTGAGCAAGTTACTCTTTGTAAAGTAGATTTTTTTGGATATTCATCTGCTCAAGTGGTTCAGAAACTGTAAGTTTAGCAGAAGAATCAATAGATATAGCTGGTTTAAAGCAACACTCAAGGGGTAAAAAGACATCTTTTGGATATTCATCTGCTCAAGTGGTTCAGAAACTGTAAGTTTAGCAGAAGAATCAATAGATATAGCTGATTTAAAGCAACACTCAAGAGGTAAAAAGACATCTGAAAATATGAAAGACTGCTCAAGTAGCTTATCAATACTATGGCTCCAAGTGATAAACAACTAATCACATATAAAAAAGGGATAGAAGAATCATGTATCTACTTGTCCTCCATACAAACATACATTCATACATACATAAAGGACACCTCTTCCTAGAATATAAAGGACCAAAACAAAGCCCTGTTACATAAAATTAATGAAAAGATTGCAATATGAGCTATTAAATTAGAATAGATGCTTCACAGTTCCAATGAACCAAAGCATCCAACAATATCATCATTTTTCAGTATAATATCTGCTAATACCTTCTGAAGCCAAACCAAAAGCATCACGTATAACACAAAAACATCGTTCAATGATGTTCAATAGGTTTTTCCAAAGTCATTGTAATAAGAACAAATGTTAAACTAACTTTAAGTAACTACTCCAACTGAATCAACTAGATTTAGCAATGATTGACTAAGCTATATCAAATGGATGTACTTGGGATTTTTCTCTACCAGCACCTCCAGAAAAAGTGCAAATTCTCTTATTATGGCCTGGTTGACCACAGTTCTTGCACCTATTTATATTATGCCCTACCTTATCACACTTTCTGGAATTATGACCTGTCTTGCCACAGTTCTTGCAATTGTTTCTAGTTACACCCTTCCACTACATAACTTCTTTGTTCCATCCTCAGTGACTTTATAACCCTTCTCACCTTGTTCTGGCCTTCTCTCTCTGTCTTTTTTTTTTTTGGTCTTCCGGGTAACTTAAGTTTTTTAGGAGGCAACAAAGGAATCTTCTTAAAAATGGGCCAATTATTTGGCCCATTTGTAGAACAAATGACTGAACCACATGCTTTTTATAGGCTTCTACTGAATAGTATTCATGAACATGGTCTTCAGGGTTTTCTCCTGGCAACCCTAAGGCAGCCACACCATATTTACAGGGGCTGCCCGAGATATCCCATTTTCTGCAGCTACAAGTCCTTGAAGTTGTATCAATTGCAAATTGTTCCATACTTGTCTCCCTCACAAACTTTGACTCTCTAGCATATGAAGGGAAGCAGTGTGCAGATTCCTTGTTTATCTCAAGCTGCCTCTTTTTGTTGGGCAAATGTTTCCTTTCTGCCTTGAAATCCATTCCCTCCTTGGCTGTAGTCTTAGTATGAGGTATACTCTTATTTCTTTCAAGCACTCCTGAGATGGGTTTCGTTCTTGCTTGCATTATCTGTCTGTTGAATGACTCGCTGCGATTATTGAGTAGGATATCACATTTTGTACCCTCTTTGAAATGTGACCGACTCCAAAAGGTAGGATGAGTATTTTTTTTGCAGCCACTTGTATGCCTCTTCATCAAAGTTCTTTAACTCTTGCATATCAGTTTCAAACTTATTGACATATGTGTCTTTTATGCATCTCCGCATCAAATCCTTCAAAGCATCACCTTGGTGTAACTTTTTGAAGTTGTCGTGTAGGTTATGACAGTAATGCCTATATTCAATACCAGGCAATAAGTCATTCATAGCTTGGATAAGGCCCTATGACAGTTTAAACAAAAAAGATTAAAAAAAATAAAGAGTACAAACATATAATTAAGCGATTATAGTTTGTTATTTAAGTTACCTTTTGCCTGTCACTCATAATGCACCATTCTTCAGTATTATATATCTTCAATTCATGCTTTACTCTGTTAATGAACCATGTCCATGACTCCTATTTTCAGCTTCAACTATAGCATATACAACTGGGAACGTACCGTTGTTTTTGCATCAATACCCACCGTTGTAAGCAGAATACCAGAATGGGGACTTTTGAGAAATGTTCCACCTAGACCAATAACTTTCCTGCAACCAGCCATGAACCCTTTTCTCAAATCATCGAGACATACATATATTCTGCTAAAGTGTTCTTTACTAGTCCCAGAGTCAATAAAACTGTCCATGTACACTGTTGAACCCGGATTGCTTCTCTTGATTTCTTCTTAATAATTCCATAACAACTTGTACTGATCTTTATATTTGCCTTTAAGTATAAGACTTGCCTCCTTTTTAGCTCTATGTACCTTCCAGTTTGAGACTGTAACAATAAGTTCTTCATGAATAGTTTCTTGGAACTCCTCAATCCTTATTGACATTTAGGTACCTTATATTTGCAAGGTACCTTATATTGGCTAACCTGTGATTCAAATTTCTTGGATAACTATGATTTTCATTCAAGGTCCTTATTTGATATGTCGGGCTTCCCTCAACCACATATCCATAGACCCGCCACTTACAATTTGCCCCTTCATATTTAGCTCTGACCTCTTTATATCATCATTCTCAGAAAAGATAATTGCTTCCCATGCTTGAGTCCATGATTTGTGCTGGCCCTTATTAGTGCTCCTTTAGTTGGAAATAATTGCCCCACCTCGAACTTTGGATCTTCACTAGCTCTATCCATGTTGAATCTAGGAAATTTTTTCTTTTTCCTAGTCCCAGAGTCCGCTTCTAAACACAAAGATGCATAAAAAAATTCAGCATCAAATTCCTCAAAGCTAGACTCTTCTGACACTTGATTTGAACCCTTTTCACCTTCAAGGTGTAAATTGTCATTGTTTTCTGAACACATCCAAGTTCTCCCTTTTCCCTTCATCCCCGCTCTACTATTTTTTTTTTTTTTTATCGAAGATTCACTCTGTCTAGATGTCTGAACATAATGTTTACCTTTACTAAAAGTTGCAACATCCTGCCCCTTACCACTAAATCATGAATGACATCTTTCCTTTTTGTTGAAGTCCCATCACTCTCTAAATTCATTGGTTGTAATTGGTAAGCTTTTAGTACATAAAATTCACCTTCATTGCACATGGACACATTAAACCCTTTTGCTTCCTTTTCAACAATGTTGTCAAATTCATCCAAAAGTGTGGTTCAACAATATCTCGAAACTTCACCTCCTCTTCACTTAACTGATAATTTGAATCATTAAAAAAAGACTCATTTTTTTTACCACTTGGAATGTAATCAGCATCACTATTATCTCCCACTTTTGCAGCAACAATTTTTGTCATTAACTCTTCTTCATTAGCCTCATTTTGCTCATTACACAAATCAGCCATAATTGGTTTTGCAACGCCAGCCTCATCATTTTCCACAACAAAAGAAATACCAGAACAAATTACATCTTCACACCCTTGACTACTAGATTTATCTAGGAAAGTCTCTCGAGGCACATCCTTACCACTTATCTTCTGGTTCATTTTCGTTTAAAAGCAGTTATCATCTCAAGTGTAAACCAGTCTTCTTTCATCTGCAAATAATAACAAGGTTAGAACATAACTTTATACTTAAATAGAATCATTGCATTAAAATGGAATATGAATCGTCCATTTTCTCAAGAACTAATACTTACAGAATAAGGATAACCTTCGGTATGATTGGAAATTATAGGTGCATTCTCCATAAAGAGATATGCATAATATAAGGCATAGCAACCACAATCTTCCCCATTTGTTTGTTGGGGGAGCTAACAAAATTCAGAATAGAAAATAAGTTCAGAATAAAAATTCAAAAACTTAATTCAATATTGGTATCAACCAATAGAACTTGCCTTTAGTACCGAAATAGGAATTTAGCCAATAATTTCATTGTCAATTGGCATCTCCTCATATTTAATCACTTCAAGCACAAAACTACGAGCAACAATAAATTAATAAATACACCACAATCACAATGTTAGCCTCAGTACATATAGCATACTTCAAAAAGATAATCATAATTCATCAAAGAGATTGACATACTTTCTAATTTTAGGTCCCAAACTATGTTCAGTTGACTGAAGAGAGTCCAACAATACCATGCACCACTTGGATCATTTCCAAGCTCATCAAAGTTGCATAGAATCAACAGAAACCAATGGATCCTAATATAGAGTTTCAAATAAACCACGTAAAGTTTCAAACGAAAAGAAAAACATTACCTAAATGTCATTTTTATGCTATAAATCTTCATGGAAAACATATAAAAAGTTACATACAACATTACAATTGGAACCAAGGGATATTTCTTGGTGAGAATTTTCTTGTTCTTTATCCAATCCAACACCTTTTTATTTCTTCCAATGCTAGTTGTATACATATTAAACCACAAGGAATCCAAGTATACAAAGTCGATTCTCTTTTCTTCACTGATTTCTTTCCATATGATTCTGCAAATTACCAAAAACCTCACCTTAAAACAAAACAATAACAAAAGTATTGAAACCCGAATTAATTCATTTAAATTTCATATATAAACAAAATCAGGTTTAATTTGCAGACTTAAGAATTTACCCACAAGAGAGATCAAAGAATAACTTTGTTTAAGAAACCATGAAAGCTACTTAAAAATTAATGTAAAAACCAAAAGAATTGTCCCCACCAAATGCCATGCTGAAATTTGCCTACTCTGAATTCAATACAAATAGTTAATATATTTAGGTGACAAAGAAAGAAAAAAAAAATACTAAAACTAATGATTCTTAACTATTAAGAAGTTAAACATTTTGATTGCAGAATAATGGAAGAACGCCAAACATAGTTGTTACCAACAAGTAATTGAAGAGTAGCAGGGCCATCATTAGTAGTTAAATTGAAAATGGACCTTTTCTTCAACAATTTCAGAGCCCTTCTTAATTTTGCCACTGCAGGGGGTTTCTACTTTCTAGCTTAGAACAGTAAACCTAAAAATTCCTTTAGGGATAAGAAACCCTAACCCAAAATTCAATCATAAGATAATGAAAACTTGCTCAAAATTTTTCTCTAACATTCCAAAGTTTAGCATCCGTGTAGAACGCTTGAGCTTGTTCCAGACTTCCGACTTCTTTGTCGATTTACTTTTGCCATCTTCTTTCCCCATCTCAAGTCGTACAAAATAACCATTGATTTTGATTTAAAAGTCGATTCTTATTATGGAGGTCACGAGTAAAAGATTAGAGGAGAGAATTCTCGCTAAGGGATTCGACTAGATTGCATATAGAGAGATTTTGGAGAGAGAGAGAGAGAGACGCTTTAGCGATTCTGAATATTTTGATCGATAAGGGTTTTGGGACAGTGGGGTTGAGACAAGTTGTTTTACCAAAAATCCCTTATGGGTTTGGAATAAATGAAAATAAATAAAAATTAGGAGTTTGACTGACTATTTGTTGTGAAAAAATTAGCAGCAGGACCAAATAGTTTGCTCGAAAAACGAATAGGGACCTATTAGTTTGAATACAATGATTTGGGACCAACCATACCAAAAATAAAATGTTTTGGACGAAATACACCAATTTGCTACATAAAATACTCACATTTTACAAAAATGAAATGGAGTAAGTTGCAAAAAAAAAAAAAAAATGAATTATTTATGAGAAAGTCTAAACTCTTTACTTTAAATTATTGATGGGAGAGCCCGGGACTCTTTAAATATTTGAATTCTTGAATGTTGCATTTTGAGTGGCTGTCTTGTCTGGAAAATATCAATTTTACAAAGGAAACTCTATCATAATTTTTTAAAATCTTAGATAATAGTTTAAAATATTACTTCTTCTTTTAGAAGTGAACTTAAAGAAATGTTAAAAGTGTTTGTGTTTCTATTACTTCTCCTTTTAGAAGTGAACTTTTCTCAAAACAATAGAAGTGATTGTAGTTCTATTACTTCTTCATTTCCAATCTATCAAAAGCGACTTCTTCTTTTAGAAGTGAACTTAAAATAGAACTTTTTCCTCCTATATATTATTTTAATGTATTTTCAACTATTCTTCATTTCCAGTCTATCAAAATTGACTTCTTCTTATAAAAGTAAAACGTAAACAAAAGGATTGGGGCTTAGCCGCTTCTTCTTCTTAAAGTTAGATTATTCTTAACTTAATTGTTATGAATAAGATTAATTGTAACCTTCTATTCCTTTGAACGTAGAAAAGTTAAGGAGACGGACAGAGGTTAGATGTATACGAGATGTGTGCTCGAGGGTAGGGGACTTAGTATTGAATTTGTGAATGGGGTACATCGGTTTGTAGACTAGTCTCTTTCAACAAATCATGGCACGGTAGTGAGATAAGGTGCTCGGGTGTGAAGTGAAAAAATAGAAAGTTAATCACCGTGGTAGAAATAAAGTTGCATCTCTTTAACTGGAGTATTTACACCATCTAAAAAAGATGATCGGGAACAAGGCTCACATTGAAGGTTCAATATGTAGTGCGTACTTAATTTAGGAGGCTGCAATTTCGTTCAATTATTACTTCAAGTCGGACATCACAATTGGAAATGCATGTTGGATGCAACGATGGTGGTGAGCAGCCTCATGAACAGGGCTCGATCCTTCCATATGCAATGTATCGGGAAGGGCATTTGGTAAGGCGAAGAAGAAGTTCTTGGACAAGAAAGATATGAAGACGATAACAAATTACATCTTGTTTAACTGTGAGGAAGTTGAGCCTTACATTGAGTAAATAAAAAAATTTGTGTTTATTTGTAAATTAAATTAAATATGATGAAATTCGCCTTATCACAACTTCTGATTTGTAGGAAGTACTCATCAGAAATCAAAATACGTAATCCATGCATAACATAAGATGATTTACAAAAGTAGATTGCTGATGGATTCTCCAAATGGCTTAGAGATGAAGTGAGTTAAATAATTTATACACATAATTAATTTTGTTAAGGAGATGATTCTAATATGATTACTTTAATTTGATTCAGATGCATAAACCTCATAATATGGATAGTAGCCACAAAACGCATAGAAATCTTTCATGGGGTTCAGGGAGACGCGTGAAAAGTTATATTAATTATATCATCAACGAATTTAGATTTAATATATAAGATTGTGATGATGGAAAGTCCACTTCTAGTTGCAATATACGTGTCAAGGTAGACTACGATGGGATTTTATATCCTTAGAATCCTAGAAGATTGCAGAGGTCACTGGCTGCATCGTCTTTGAGAAGATGTAAGAGCTCATGACATCAGTGAGTATGCCGCCTGACGGTTCACCAATTTGGCTATCGGCCTGAGGACATGCCACCTATCAATCTCCAGCCGCCTCATGCCTAGTGAACTGAGCAAACAGGAAGCACAGAAGGACGAAGAGAATGGCCATGGCGACAGTGATGATGCTACTTCTAGTTAGATAGTTTTATTTGCCTTTCATTTTTGTACTCGTATATATGTCCATATATTGTTTTTTATTATGACTATTGTATATTAATTTTTATTTATGTTATTGTTTGTTTATTATAGGATTTTTATGGATATATATTACTATTTCGTTTTTTTTTAATTTTTCAAAGGTTTTTTGTATTTTCAGAATTATTTTTAAAAAATAAACAAAATTGCGACCGCTTAGCCACTAACAGGCAGCAAACAATGTTTAAAAAAAATACGTTGTGACCGATCTGCAATAGGTTGATGTCGCCAATTTTAGTGGGAATCTCATTTTGTGCCAAAACTTTGCCACCTAACTCTTCAGTCGCAAACTTCCTTTCTTCAAAAGTTAGTGACTGGTTGTCACAAAGACGTGTTTGGGAAGCTGTCGGTCGTGAATATTCGGTTTGCAACCACAATTTAGCGACAACCCTTATCAGTCCCAAACTAATTAATAGTGATTAGCTTGTGATCGATAAGTCCGTCTCTATTTTACCCTTTTTTTGTAGCGATATATATCTGTGTGTATGTATATATATGTATATATTATATATATTATATATATTTATGTATATATATTTATATATATAATGGGGACGGGTGGGGATAGAGAGAACCTAATCCCCACCCCCAATCTATCCCCAAGTTTGGGTAGAGAATTCATCTCTATCCCCACCCACGTCCACAGTCAAATTGGGTACAGATGGGTTGGAGATGGGTGGGTATCCAGTTGGACCCACTCCTTTTTCATCCCTAGTTGCAATATATAAGTGGGTGAGATGTAAATATAGAGGGGGAGCTCTCCCTCTCCACGTCAGTAAAATAGCTACTCCTTAAACAGATGAATTAGGACGTAACTGATATTAAAAATACCAATTTATCTTTTTACAAATTATTTTATTACAATTCTATCCTAAACCAAACTTCTGCCAATTATTTATAAAAATCGTACCTTTGTACAATAGGTATAATAGTAAATTAAATATAATAATCTTTGCCTAATCTACTTTAGACGTGATGAAACTCTATCCCTGCTAGATTGCTCCTTTATTGTTAGTATTTGGTTAAATTTGGATTGGAAGATTAGATTGTAGCTCTTTCATGAGAAAAAAAAAGTGGGAGGAGTTCTTACTAGACCTTATAATTTCTTACACCTTTCTGTGAAAGAGAAAGAGATATTCTAAATTTTGGGGTTGTGTGTATGGAGATGACTTGACTCTTGAGAAATCGTATGGTTCATAGGGAGCAGCAGCAGAATTGAGAGGAATGGGGGACTTCGATCCTGCGTACTGTAAATATGTATTGGAAGGCATGTATGAGTAGAAAAATGAAGAACATAGTACCGTCGAGTGCGTCTTTGAAACCCAACCAAAATATTGGTACAAATTTAATTTTCATGCAATATTGATCAAGATGACAACACTTTCACTTCGGTTCTTATCAGAGATACAAATAGGAGTATTAAGGGGGCTTGGACGAAGAAATATAGTGTCTTGGACATTTTTTCTACAGAAAATATTGCAGCAAAAATTTCTATGGCAATTGCTGAGGATACAGGGTTGTGACAATTATCGTGGGAGAGGAGGACTAGCTCCTGATGATTCAAGCACTAAATGGAGTAAAAGATGTCAGCAAATGGCAGCAAATGGCAAGGTGAATTCATCATGGAGCAATGCAAATCAACCCTCAAGAATTAGCCAAATTGGATATGCCAGTTCACTCCAAGAAACTGTAATATTGATGTCCACAATCTGGGGCATTGGGCTAGGAAGTATAACTTTATAGGCTATACCCTTGCCTTCTGTTCCTCCCTAAAATTTCATGTGATACAGGTGGAACTAATACTTGTTTTACTGTTCTTGATCTTGATGTTAAGTTTGTCGGTAGTAATGAGAACTAAGCATTTACTTAGCAAAAAATAAAAATAAATAAATATAATAAAAATTATTTACTTCTTATTTTCACCTCAACCAAACTAAGAAAAGTAAATCTAATTTACTTTCAAATATTTACTTCTCTTAGTGGAAGTAAATAGTGTCATTCCCTACCCCTTTCCCCTTGCAGCCCCCTTCGTGAACTAAAGTATTTTCTAATCAAATCAAAGACTTGTACAATGAGGAACATGAGCTATTTTTTATTCCTGTAAGATTGACCCAATGAGAGAAGAAGGGACAAGTCCCTTGATGCTTAATTCAGTAATGATCTTGAAGAGATAATAATGATATTTAATAGTATAATATTCAAGCCCTGGTTAAAAATTTTGTCTAAGTATAGCATCACATGCCTGATCAAAATACCATGTGATCTAAAAAAAATCAAGCATTCAAAACAAATATTCAAACTACATTCAATTTTTGTAAATAGTTTAAAAAAATAAAAATTGTAAGTATAATACTGATATATAATTGAAGATGAGAACAAACTTTCACTCATAAGACTTCAAGAGGATGTCGTACATGAAAATGCATATGCCTTTCACCACAAAAAGAAATTGGATAGCAGTGCAAACTACAAATTCAATTATGTCCACTTGGGTTGTAGTTTAATTAGGAAAAATTGAAAGTTGTCCTTGGATTTCTTTCGTAAAAAAATTTCTTGTAGTAAATAGTACAAGGGTCAAAATAAAAAATAAAGTTTTTTCTTAAAATCAATTGTAATGGACCTGAGATTCTATGCATAAACTCAATTAAAAATGGGCATAATTATTTGCAACCAAGTTTTACACATTGCAACCTCAAATATCCTACTTTTTTCCTAACCTCTTTCTTTCTCTAACAAAAGCTTTCTCTCTAAAAACTTAAATTCCAAACTAACAATTTTGAGTTAGTTTGATCAAATATGGATGAAGACATAGATGTAACATATGAATGGTGCTTGGAAAACATCGCTTTTGAGATAAATTTCATCTGAAAATAAAAAAATATTTAAAAAATCAGCTTGGCCCTGGTTGGTGACTCGAGCTGATTTGGTTCGGCTCTAGTGGCTTGAAAATGTAGAACTTGAAGTGTCCCAGGTTGGATATCCTGGCCGGTATTTTTTTTAATTTTTAAAAATTTTTTTTGGATGATTCAAAATAACAAAACACAACAATAACAATTTTGTTGTGAATAAAATAATATTTGTGGATGTCCGTAAGAGATAAGAATATATATGATATAAAGGCTATCTCTTGAAGAGATAGATATTATGAAGATATAGAAATCTTGAAGATATAGATATTTTGCAGAGATAAATATTATGAAGAGATTGATGGTAAAATTTTAATTATATCTAAATTATCATAGAATCTATCTTCCTTATTCATTTTTATCTCTTGTATCCCCTGAGCCCTATAAATAGGATCCTTACCTATTAATTGTAATTACACAAGATCACGAACGGATTTAGATCTAATACACAAGATCGTGACGATAGAAAATCCACTTCTAATTGTGGTGTACGTGTCAAGGGAGACACTATGGGATTTTAACAGATGTCATCGAGGTTGAGTTTTCGTGTATGCCTATTCAAACGGCTACACTTTTTAAGTGTGATTGGTTCGATTCTTTGGTAGACATTTAAAGAAGTATCCAAAATATAAAATTTTTGAGATTCATTTTAAAAAATGGTATGGCGGGTATGATCTATTTATTTTTGCTCACACAAGCAAAACAAGCTTTTTACATCCATACCTTGTTGCAAAAAAACAAATGAGTAATTGGTGAGAAATAATTAAATCAAGGCTTTTTGTTTTTTATGTGCCTGTAGTTAACGTTGCATTTCAAAAGAATGTGCATATCGCCGATACTTTGATGGTAGATCACCAAATTGAAGATATCAGAACTCTCGCTCATGAGACAGGCACGATCGATGAAGTAGACAATATTGTAGAACCTGAAGATAATGCAAATAATGATGATTTTTTGAACAGCGAGGTAGAATAGGAATCTGAAGATGAAGATAGTGAAGAAGAAGAGGAGCTCGAAGAAGAAGAAGACGAGTCCAACTCGTAGTTATATTTATGTTTAATCATACATCGTGTTTTCCATTATTTATGCATATAACTGCATGTAGTTCATTCCTAACTTTTATGAAAGTTATTAAAGTTAAAATTTTAAAGTTAAAGTTATTAAAGTGAAAGTTTTGAAAGGTAAAGTTATTAAAGTTAAAGTTTAGTTATCTTAAAGTTAAAGTTGATTAAAGTTAAAGTTTTTGAATACATTGCTAACTTTTCATAATTCTTTATAGTTGCATATATGGTCTGGGATAAGAAGGATATACTTGACGATTCCGATAGGGCCTCGACATTAGATGACCGGTGGTCCAGGAGATGCTGAGGCGACCCCTCCTCCGACCGATTATGATTTTATACCTATGCCATCCCTCCACCCTAATGCGACGATGGAGGCACAGCTATCGCTATCTCCAGCACCCACGACATAGCCCCTCCTTACCCCTTCTTCGACCTGCCCTTCAACATTGCAGCACTAGACACTAGCTCATCAGCCTTCGGCCTCTCAGTCTGAGGTCGAAACTTCACAAGTTGGCCCGTCACGTCCAACTTTACCTGAGGCACTTGAGCCATGGCAGCAGCCTGGAGATTGCGCATATGCTTGCATCATGTTCCTGGAAGTTAAGTAAGTTTCATAACACTAACTTTCAAAAATTTTAACTTTAATAACTTTAAGTCTAATTTAACTTTGATAACTTTAACTTTCAGTTTTACAGAGTAGTCAGAGGCAGTAGTTAGATGGACCTTCATTGTACAATCTTGTATTGATGAGCTATACAAGAGTTGGAGTACAATCCTGCAGTGCGTTCGAGATATGTGGTTCAAGTAGTTTGCAGTAAACATAATTTTTTAACATTTATAATTGTAACATTTTCATTTATATATTGTCATTTAACTTGGGTGTGTGAATGTGCAGAGGTATTCCCAATGGGACCCCATCCTTAATGAGTTGGAGAGAGAGGGGTTTGAGCAGATAGGCGTTAAACGGTACAGGGACGTGTTGTACAGAGTTCGCACTGCCCCTCGGAGGCGATCTTAGATACTGGTTCTCATATACGATGCCTGGATGAGTGGTTGGGAGAAGTCTGAGTATAAAGAGAAGAGAAAGACATCACAGAGAAACAAGGAGTGGCGAGGCGGCCAAAGTCCCAGGAGCATACAGGAGGTTCCCGATCATTTATTAAGTAGGATGCTCTCGGGGCAATGAATTAACATATTTATGTATTTTATGTTATCTTTATGAATTGTAACATTTTTAATTAACTTTATACAATGTTCCAGCTTAAGAAGCTTGGTGATGCTTTTGAAAGATTTGTGAAAAGTCTTACACATATTTTGACAGCCACAAGAAGGCTGGCCAGTTCGTCTACGAGCACTCTACCAAGTTTTGGGTAAGTTTTCATTTCAATCATGAATATCATAAATAAACTTGTCATTTACTTAACAATTTGTCGATTTAACGTGTTTTCTTAATTCTCAGCAAGAGTACATATACTTGAAAAAGAAGAAGGAGGAGCATTCTCAGACTAGGGCCCCTATGCCCACTAACATAAAGCTAATGCTTGAAGTCAAGAGGGGGATGAAGAAGGGTATGCCTATGGGTTCAGGGCAGTAGAGTTAGCCCGTATAAGGGCTGAGGCTCGAGGTACAACTAAAACACAACCTCTCTTTCTGGACGATATCCAATGGCAGATTGTGGAGGTCACTGGCTGCATCATTTTTTAGAAGATTCAAGAAGCAAGTCGAGTGTCGGAGCATAACATTACATATGGCACACATGTCATCAGTGATTGGGCCGCCTGACATTTTGCCGATTTGGGCTATCGACCTAAGGACATGCCACCTATTGATTTCTAGTTGCCTCCAAAATGGTGGATGCCCAGTGAGCCGAGCCAAGAGGATGACCAGTAGAACAGTGCTCGTGTTTCTCCTAGTTAAATAGATTTATTTTACATTTCATTGTTGTACTCATATTTATGTTCGCATTGTTTTTTATTATGACAATTATATATTACATTTTGTTTATGTCAATGTGGTGAGATTCTTATGGTTGTATATTACTGTTTATTTTGGATTTTTTTATTTTCAGGGGTTTTTTTAGAATTATTATTAAAAAATAATAAAACTTGCAATCAACAAGCTATCGCAAACGAAATTTAAACAAATATATTTGCGACTGACAGCCAGTCGAAATATTTGGCGGGAATCATTTGGTGCCAAAAATTTGCAACCGACAACAACAATAGGCTTTCGGTTGCAAACATCATTGACTAGAAGGTTAGCAACCGAACCGTCAGTCACAAACTTTCGATTTGCGACCGAAGCTATCAGTCACAAACAACTTAATAGCAACTGATTAGTGGGTTGCTATTTCAGTGTTTTTTGTGATGTAATCACACCTCAAAGAGAAATTAATTAAAGTTCTCTACTTTCTCTTCTCTGTCTCTTTTTCTTCTCTACACATTCTTCTTGTAGTTCTTTATATTTCTCTTTATATTATCTCTCTCTTTATACTTTATATTTTATATTGATCATTCTATTAAGCCGACAACGCTGCACCAACAAGTTTCATAACACGTTATCAACATAAGACTCTACCATGAGTTGTTGCCTTCTTCGAGACCAAGAAATTCTGTAGTAGTGTTATCTTACTGGGAAAGGCGAAGAGATACTTCTTTTACTAATATCTTGATTATAAATTTTGAACTTTTGGCTCTTGATATTTTTAGAAAAAAAATTATATTTTTTGTCTTGTAATTATTTATGTAAATCCATATATAGATATATAATGTGTCTGGAAGCCACCATTAAAATAATCCATTTGGATATATAGTGGGTCTTGAAAACATCATTACAGAAATCCCTCAATATTGGTTGTTAAAGACACCATTAATAATAATAATAATAATAATAATAATAATAATAATAATAATAATAATAATAATAATAAGGAACCAAAGTAACTTGAACATTGGGATCTTTTAGAGGAAATATACAGCCACTAGAAGTTGGTTTTTATACAATTTTACATCAACGATGCAACCACTAGGAGCTAGTGGTTATTGAAAGACCAATTGTAATTAGTTGTACTTGTGACTAAAATATTTATCAGTAGCATACTTCTATTATATAAAATTTCTCCTCAATTAAAATTTACCGAGAAAATATTATTAATGATGTGATAAAGAAAATATTCTACCCTTATCATATCTCAAATATACTCCTGCAGTAGCAATATCTAAAAGATGTTTTTAAACATTTTATTAATTAGTTTAGACTAAACAGAAATTGAGCCATTGATGAAATATTGTGATACTGGCCGACCAATTGATTTTATGTCATTCCCTGAAGTGAATATATTAAACTTATAATTTATTTATAAAATAGATTTTGGTTGTGACCACAATTGTGGTACAAATATTATTATAGTTATCACAATGACTCAATAAACTCACAATATATGAATTTTCACTAGAAGTGAAAATTAGTGAGAAAAGGAAAGAGCAAATATCGCAACAATTTATAAAATAGTTATCGATGTAAATTGCAATGTACCTCAAGTACTCATTTTGAATTGTTATTAAGCATCATCTAGAAAGAAAAAAAAAAAAAAAGAAAAAGTGTTTTTATCAAAATCATGCTACTGAGACTAATGATACTATAAATAATGGTAACGAATAACACATCTAAATGATGCCAATTTATTCAAAGATATCCAGAGAACTTTTCTTGAAATCTTTTATTATTTGTACATATTTTTTTCCAATTCCCCCTCAAGACGATGTTGAAGAGTTTAGGATAGGCAGACCATCATCAAGACAACAAGAAGAAACGGGCACCTTGACCGAACAAGTGGAATACCCGGAGCGAGTAGTTAGGAAAGCAGAGTTCTATTTGTATGTAATTCGACAGGCCCACGCCCTGCTAATGGTGAGATTGCAAAAGTGTCTTCTTTGTATTTCTTGTATTTAAAGTTTATCATTAAAGTTTTATATTATATAACGGTGAGATGAAATATATCTAAATTGTGGTGCAAGAGGACATGTTTGACATAAATGTCAAAAATATAAATGTTAGTATTTTCAGAGAAACTGCTTGATTAAAACTCCAGAAGAGTTAGCTAATTAAAAAACTCCAGAAGGGCTAGTGTATCTCTACATAAAATGCCAAGTTTGTAATGCATTCTTCTTGCAAAGTATTGTATGAATATTATATTTAGTCTCGATGATATTTTTCATCATCTTGAGACAGTCTGTGAAACAATATACTACCATTTGTCAATGAAAGAGGGCGGGCAGACATGTAACCAGTTAAGTTTACTTTGGAAACACTACTAAGGACATACATGTTGTCTTCGTTGCCGTGGTGCCTTGACCAGAGGCTTCTGAGTGGGACCTACAGGCGCTTCAGTTGATATGTTCCTTTTCTAATTTGTGTTACACCAAATATATGAAATTGAGATATGCTTACTCAATGAACTTGAAGTTTATTGATTTAAACAATTTATTATTGGCCATACCAGTAAGATCATCCCGCACCATTCAAATATGAAGAACATTTCAGAATTTATGAAATAAATATGGACCAAACTCGATGAATTCCTTGTGCTACTTATTTTTTATGTAATTTATTTTATAAATATCACCAATGTTACTTTAAAGTTAAATCTAATACTTTAGGATGAATACAACTATGTTAATCGATGCATTGAAAAAAAAGTTGTATGTATATTATTGACTTGTAACCTGCAGTGTAAGATGTCTTGATAATGAGCTCATACTTCAAATTCTCTCATAGGCACAATTTGTCCAATTATACCGGTGGTTAATTGAGTTAGTGTTGTACATCCTCATACACTAAATAATCTTGTAAATCATAAATGTATCAATTTGAGTTATTATGAATGTAGTAGCACTCATTTTGTATTCCCCATTTGTGAATTAAAAGGTACGTTGTTTATTTATATAAGTCCAACAAAAAAGGATGATGGGGGTGTGTGTATATATATATGATATATATATATATATATATGTATGTATATGTATATATATGTATGTATATATATACATATATATACATATACATATAGATATACATATATGTATATGTATATGTGTGTTGGGAAAAGAATATCAAAAGAGATATTCACAATTTATTTATTTTTAATATCATAACATTAAGAGGAGAAAACATGTAGTTGGATAGAATTATTTCTCTCATTCTAATCCTTAAATAACATTTGAACCAGAAGTTCAAAAGAATATAGCCAGGCTTGTTTCTAACCGACATCCGACCAAAAATGCTCCTATATATTCGATGTCCTTGAAGGATAATCTACTACAGTCGATATATTTAAAACACAATTGAAATGTTGTAGATAAATCGATTCAATGAATATGAACTCCTTGCATATGAAATGAGCAAATGTTTAGATGGTCATATTAAAAGTTTAGGAGATAAAATTCCAGAAGAATTTTTCAAATATGATCATTGTATTATTTCTAGAAAAAAATTCAGGTACCTAAAAATGATGATATTATGAGATCTGATCATAATTGGTCATGATATAGAATGAAAGAAATCACAAAAGTACAAGAGTATTTATGCGCATAGTGGTATTGAATTAAAATGATTCAAAGTCTGCAAACTCAACATAATTTAGAGTTCGGAAGAGATGTAGTTAGTCCGGACAATTAACAAGTACACATGAAGTGTACATAATCCTTAGAAAGAATTATACACCTGAAGTGTGATCCCTAAAGGATAGTTTTTAATATTTATTTATGATATGTGAACTATGAAACAAGTATTGATTATGACTCTTCGCAAAGGCCTGGCATTATTTACGAAGAAATATTTCTAGTGGAGAATATGATTACTTTCATAATAGCGCACGACATGTGATATACATTTGTCTATGTTATCATTTGATAACATATTTGTATAAAGTCCCTAATGGACTTAATTTGTTTGAAGCATGTAAGTAAATTGTTCTAGAAGAACATGAAGTAACTATCTAAGTGAGTCATATTGCAGATGATGATGAGAATATTGAGTATGTCTATATATGAGGAGATATTTATCCATCTTTATTAATTATACTTGCCACAAATATTGCTTCGTGAAGAGATATTTTTATCGCGCAATTTTTTGATTAATACTTTGATGAACTAGTGTGCCCCACATTAAGGGGGAAAATCAGTAATAGAAAATTGATATCATATTTTACAAGAATAAGTGCACTAGAAGTTCACAAAATTGTTCATTTGTAAATAATTGTAGAACAAATATTTGATATACTTTGCCAAGTTTATGAGAGTTTCTAATAAATACTCTTATTTGGGTAGATATCCTAAAAGGACCAAATATAGCTTGTAATTTTGAATCACGCTTAAAGCGTGACCTAATACTTGATTCTAAAGACAATTATCCTCTAAAAAGCAAAGGATTATATTTGAAAATGGTATTCCTGAAGAATAAGCAAAGGCAAGTATGATGGTCAATAGTTTTAAAATCAAGCTTTTGCTTGATTCATAATTGAATATTCTAAAAATGTTCTACATAGACATGTCACGTCATTATTGTTATAAGTCATTGAGTCATTAAATATTCACGAAGCTCGCTTATAAAATAATATTGAGGAACTATTAATTGGTCTTAATGTATCATGATCTTACATATCTAGTGCATGAATATACTTGTTTGGTGCAAGTAAATGGTTATTATAGTTATTCTCAAAGTAATGACTTTGGAATGTATTTAAAACTTACCATTTGATATCTTCTTGACATGATTATACTATCTCGAATTTTGAGAAACAATCCAACTTCTTGAAGAGATGAATAAGATCATACTGATTATTTTCTTGATCTAAACAACTCAAGTCATGCATTGACATACACTATAACAATGTATCGACACATATAGTGGCCACTTCTTTAACTTGTGTTAAAGAAATAATTAATTATGATGGCCGGCTAAAATATCTCTGACCAAGATGAATAATTTATTATATTCGAGATATTTATATTTTTTCTTAGATGAAATTCCAATTATATTATTGGATGATTATAAAGTTTGAGGATATACTTAAGGAGATAAGATATGCATATTTGTTCATGAGCTCCAAAAGAGATGCGATAATATGGGCAATTAATTCGATATTATGATATTCTAGAAGATTTGTCCATTAAGACATTATAGAGAACAACACTTCAGATTATTCATGAATACATTTATCTCACGTGATTGTTTCTCATCAAGGGTAGTAATATATAACATAGAGAATATTATCTTCTTTTTCCTTCACTAGAGTTTTTCATCCCACTAGATTTTTATCTAGTAAGGTTTTAACAAAGCATGTTCTCTATGTAATAGACATCCAAGTGGGAGTGTTACGAATTAAATAATATTTGTAGATATCCATAAGAGATACGAATATCTGATAAAAAGTCTATCTTCTGAAGAAATAGATATTTTGAAGATATAGAAATCCTAGAGAGAGATATATTCTAAGTAGATAGGTATTATGAAAAAGATAGCAATAGAATTTTTTATCTCAATTATGATATAATCTATCTTACTTATTCATCTATATCTCTTATATCCCCTGAGCCCTATAAGTAGGGTCCTTACCTTTCAGTTGTAATCAACCTCACAGAGAAATCAATAAAAATTTTCTACTTTCTCTTTTCTATCTTTTTTCTTCTCTAGACATTCTTCTTGTAATTCATATTTCTCTCTCTCTCTCTCTCTCTCTCTCTCTCTCTCTCTCTCTCTCTCTCTCTCTCTCTCTCTCTATATATATATATATATATATATTTTATATCGATCATTTTCCCGATGATGCTTTGCCAACAATTTTCATAACAAGTTTAAAATTTTCACATAATTCATTAAATAAATTAAGAAAATGGAATTTGAATCGAACATGCCCGAATTACCAAGCCCGGGCGCAATCGACTGGCTCGGGTAACCAACCACAACCATTATCAAGATAGCCCTACTGCGCAGCCAGAGGTGATCGGGTGTAACCCTGGTTTGGCACTGGGGCCGGTCCAAAAGGTGTGCAATTTTTATTATTATTTTTTTTTTGTTTTTGATGATTTCAGTTCGTTTTTTAAAGATTTGTATTGGTAAAAGTGAAGAAATACACTTAAAAGATGAATATTCTAACCTTGTTTTGGGAAGATTTGTTGTAGATTGGCTTGTATTTGAAGATTAGAAAGAGGCTTTTTTTTTAGATAAAATTTTGAAAGCTTGAGTAGAGAGAGGAAGAGGCTAGGAAAGAATGGGGTTCTGAAAGTTGCAATGTGTAAAAAGTGGTTACAATTAATAATCTCCACCAGCACTCTTCTTATAACCCTAACCAATCCTATTCTAAGCAATGTTGAAAATATCGCATCGGAGGCCAGTTCAACCGATCGAACCTGGAATCGGTCACTTATCCAGTCTTCTTTATACAGAAAACCGTTGCAAGAAGGAAGCGGTCAAACCCAGTCAAAACTGGTTGGTTCAAACCGATTCGACTATAAATTGGTAAAAGTCGATTTTTTGTTTTTGATTTTTTTTAAAAAAACCTAAAATCTAACATGCGCACCTCTCTCCCAAGATTTATAAATAAAAAATAAAAAAAATCTCTCTCTGTCCCTCTTATTTTTTCAACAAATTCAATTTAGACATCCAAACCACTAAATTCAATTCCACAATCATATAATTGATGCGGCATCCGTGCCACTAACTCGCCTTCTCATTCTTGCCAGTGGCTTGCTCGCACCTTACTCCTCCATCTCTGTTGTCCAATCTTTACAAAATCAAAAATAAAAATATGGAAGAAAATAAGAAGAGAAGCCATGAATGTTAGGTGCAAAGTAAGGCCTCTTATAAAACGAAGAAAAAAAAAAGGAGGATAAGTTTGCTAGAAGAATGGGATAAGAAGGATAAAAGAAAAAAGAAAAAAAAAAAGAAGAACACTTTTTTTTTATTTTTCTTTTTGTAGCAAAAGTAAATTGTTAATGAGGAAGAAGAAATGAAGAAGAAGAAGATGGAAAAAAGAAAAAGATAATAAAAGAGTCAGATAGTGGCGGCTAGGTTTTAGCAAAATGAAGAAAATTTTTTTGGGCCATTTATTTTTTTATTTGGTCAATTATTGATACAATGAATTTGGCCCTTTTTTCTACATGAATAATTTGGATCTTTATTTAACAATTGTTTTAAAATTTTTTATTAGAAGAAATTTCAGAATAATAATAGGAATATTTTTAGAAAAAGGATAAAATAATTTAAGGAATATATTATATACAAATTAGAATTTTTTTTCAAGAAGTTAAGATGTGAACATATCGTCTAAAAATAATTCATTCACTTATCCAAAATATATTAATTTTTTAAAAGATGAAGAAATAATTCTTTTAAATTCTCCTTTTCAAGGCTAGTTAATAATACATGATATAAACTTACTTTTTAAAATATTTTTATTTTTAAAATTTTAAAAAAGCTTTGGTATTCTTGAATTATCTTTTTAATTACATTTAGTGCAAAATAGCATGTGTGATATGGATGTAAATGAATTATTTTTTATTATTATTATGCATGTTTAAACTAGATGAAATCACTTTAACATATTTTAAAACATTCTCAATTGGATGAAAATACTTTTACTAAATTATTAAAATATTTATAATTTTTATATATAATTTTGTATATTTAACTCGTTATTAATTCCTGATTGAACCAATAAACTAGTGAACCAATAGCTTGGCCGATTCGTTCTCTGATTCGATTTTCTCAATATTAATGCTAACCTGGCGCTCATTTCTTCCTTTTTTTTTTTAAGAAAAAGATGTCTCATACCAAATTTTGTTAGGGTTTATTTGAAACAATATCCAAATCAAACCTTTCTCCCTCTGTTCCCTCTCCACAAAAACTTTGAATTTTCACAAATTCGTCCATTTGTTTAAGAAATAAGGGAAAGAAGAAATGGATTTTTTGTTTCAATCCAAAATAGAGGGAAAGTGTTTTTTGAAATTTCTTTTGAAATCCAAAAGTGAATTCACTTGGATAGGAAATAAGTAAATTGTTTTAAAAGTGTATATATACCATAAACCTCCAATTGCACTTACATGGTTGCACAGATATATCAAATTATGTCTGTTGCAATCACCAAAAAGGAAAAAATGGGCAAAATTTGTGTATTATTCTCATCCTATATTGCATGATTTTAACATAGTCGACAATGTTCATTTACTGTCAACAATTACTGGCTTTACAACCAGTTTAGAATAAGGTTTTTAGCACAAATTTTAAGTTCTTATAAAAAATTCACCTTTGCTATTTCAACATATAAAAACAGAAAATCGCACCTATGAAATTCAACCAATGTCATTCAACATTGTTAATAGTAGTGGCGGAACCAGGACAGAAAACTTAGAGGGGCTGATTAACATGTTAAAAATTTTGCCAGAATTTCGTCTATAGTAGTGGCGGAACCAGGACAGAAAACTTGGAGGGGCTGATTAACATATTAAAAATTTTGTCAGAATTTCGTCTATAAAACCGATGTATTCCAAGTACAAACACATTCAAACTGGAAGGCTTGAATTTAAAAACATCAAAATTTCTAAAGGTTTTCGGGGGGCTCGAGCCTACCCGAGCCCCTAAGTGGTTCCGCCACTGGTTAATAGCTTTTCCATAATATCGGAATAAAAGACATTCTTCCAAAAATAAATAAATAAAAACATTTGGCATCTTCATATTCACACAGAAACAAATCACTCGATTTTATAGGTATCGTTGAGCTTTTTCCCTTCTTAAAATCTAGATCTACAAAAGCTATAAATTTGATCTTCTTCTTCTCTGTGGCATTCCATGCTTTCTTCGTGTTCCAAAGTTGTTAGCAGCTGGGGAATTCTTAACATACTAAAGTAATTTTCTTCTATTTTAAGGTGATTCTATTTCAAATCTTTCCAATTCCATTATGTTTCTTTACTCTCTCCAGTAAGAGCAAAATTTTCTCAATCTTTGCCTCATTCTTATATATCTTCAAAAGGACCTGTTTTATGGAGGTCAAGATCCATCCGTGCATGATTTGGCCTGCTAACCCAATGAACCTAAATCAATCCATAATTTTACTGTGAAAGTCGATCATATCTTATCTTATCGTAAAAAAAACAATAAATCTTGAAAGAATTTCACTGTTGCCTAAATGAAAACGGTAAAATGGGCTTCCATCTCCTTCTCTTCTGAAGTTAAAAATAAGCCAATTCAAGTGAGTTTTAAAATTTTACCTTTAAAAACTAATTGAAAAGTTATGCTTAATTTAATACGAATGCACCCTTATAAAGAGAAACTCACTTTTTCTACACCAAAACCACAATCCAAATACACCAACGGATCCAATTTTCTATTTAAAAATCTATTACAGCTCCTCCATGACTTGGGCTTCAAGAATCATTCCTGACGTGCCAACCATTTAGACATTGGGCCAGCCCACCCAGCCATGCATAACTGACAAAGACTAATTTGGCCGACCATTTCAAGGAATCTCTCTCTCTCTCTCTCTCTCTCTCTCTCTCTCTCTCTCTCCAAAATGTAATTTTAAAGCAAAATTATATTGGTTCTCTCTCTCTCTCTCTCTCTCTCTCTCTCTCTCTCTCTCTCTCCAAAATGTAATTTTAAAGCAAAATTATATTGGTTATTATACGATCATCTCTCTAGTAAATTTTGATACATTGAATGGAAACCATGTGATTTGAACTTAAAAGACATTGGCATTGGTCAAAGACATTTTTACTAAAAACTATTATTATTATATTATTTAATATAATTATAAGTATGACCCCGACAATATATATACTTTTATTAGATTATTAGATTATCGAGAATAGGATATAGTAGGTAGATAAATGTTTAAATAATAATACTTTTAAGTCATTTTAAGTAATGACAAGTTAATATACTTATCTAGAATTACTTTCTTAATAGTTTTGTACTACTTTTTAAAAGGGAAACTAATTATAAATAACTTTAAACTATTTTAAATTTTTTATTAAGAACTATAAATTTTTATTTTATTTTTTAACCACAAACTATTTTTTATTTTTTATTTATAATCATAAATTTTAATTTTATTTTATTTCTAGTCATGAACTATTTTTTCCTAATGACTATATTGGAGAGGTCGAAAATAGTTCATAAATATTTTTAGAAAAGCAAAAATAATTCTTAGTTAAAAAATATCAAATAAAAATTCATATTTATAAACAGAAGAATAAAAATTAGTCATAATTAGAAAAAAATAAAATAAAAAATTCATTATCATAAATAAAAAAATTATAATAGTTCGGATTATTTTTTAAAAAAAAATTACATTATCTTAGGATATATTTGGATTAGATTTTGAATTTAAAATTTATTTTTTTTTTTTACATAATTTTACTTTAAAACTATTATTTTCTCGTAAACAATTTACCAGTTACATAATTCAAATAAAAAATCTTTTTTTTTTTTCATTTTTATTTCTAATGCAAATTTACCTTACAAAATATGTTATAACTTGTAGGGAGGGGTTCGAATTGCTAATGGTGACTGGTGAGACACAAACTAATGATTGGGAGGAAATATGGAGGAAAAAAAAACAAAACAAAACAAAAACAAGGGTTAGAATCTCTCAAGACATTCTTTTGAAGGTAAAATGTTAAAGGCATATTTGATGACAGAGAAGACGTGAGGAGCAGTACTAATGGACATGCATTCATAGTTTATTTCCTTCCAGCCATTTCATTTCATTCCATGATTCTTGTCCAATTAGTCCTTGTTTTTCTCTCTTCCACTTGTCTCTTTTCTCCACTCCTTTTGCTCTTCACTCCAATTTCCAAAACAACATTTCCACCAAAACTACCAATGCTAATTCCTTCTTTGATTTGATTTGATTTGATTATTCACTGAAACATTTTCTCCCGACAATACAGCTAAAATGGATCGAAGAACATTGACGATGAATTGGGATGGTTTAGGAGAAGACGACGACGATGATCGATTCTTCGAGTCTTATGAAAGGGTTTCATCGGTTGCTCCTCTTGATTTAGCCTCTTCCGGATCCGATGATGATGAAGAATTTGAAGACGGTCGTCTCTCCTTTGCTTCTTGTGTCTCCTCTGCTTCCTTCTCCTCAATGAATACCTTCAGGAATCGTGATTCAGGTTTTCAATCTTCTTCATCTGGGATCGGAGATTATGGAATGTGGATGGCTGAACCAGGGGACATCAACGAACGCCGCAAGCGCCTTTTACAGGGTATGGGCTTAACGAGCAACAAAGAGCTCCTCCAATTGGCCAGTGCCAAGATCGTCCCGGCCGCCATTTCTAGAAAATTTGATATGGATCAGAATTCTACCACATCGAAGCCTGAATCTTCTTCTCTAACGCAAGATGCAAAGCAAGAGTCCCAGCCTTCGCCATTGCCTTCAACTGCAATTGTGCTGGTAAGGTCAAGATCAGATGGGGATATAGAATTTTTTTCTCTTAATAATAAGAAAAGGAAAGAAGAATTAATTGGTCCTGTGTCAAAGCATCGTCTCATTAGAACATCATCTCTATTAATAGCAAAAAATGTAGGTTTATCCCATTATGCAAATTCTGTAAGAATATCACCGGAAAGGAATAGATGTAGATCTATAGCACAAAATAGTACAGACTTTTCATCTATATTGCCAGATGCAGGTTTTGGTTCCTTCTTTTTGATAAAGAATTTGGATACGGGAAAGGAATTTATTGTAAAAGAGAGCAATGAAAAGGGAATGTGGAATAAACTTAGTGACCTGGAGACGGGAAAGCAGCTGACCATGGAAGAATTTGAGAAATCTGTTGGATACTCCCCTGTTGTGAAGGAGATGATGAGAAGGGAAAATGTCTCGGGAAATTCGGATAATGGCAGGAAGGAACAGGCACATTCATACCTTAGTAAGAGCTTTAGATATAGCAAGAGAAGGGGGGTTGCTCTTTTGAAGAACATAAAAGGAGTAGCAAATTCCATGAGTGGATTGATTGTTGATAAAGAAAGAGAGCCCACTCCTTCAACTGTTGATCAGAAAGCTAGCAAGAACTCTTCCCAGTGGGTTAAGGTTCGCCAACACGGGAAGCCTTATAAGGAATTAACTGCTCTGCATTTATCTCAAGAAATTCAGGCTCATGAAGGTTCAATTTGGACCATCAAGTTCAGTCCTGATGCTCGTTACCTTGCCAGTGCCGGAGAAGATAAAGTAATCCATGTATGGGAAGTTCAAGAATGCGAGGTTATGTCAACCAGGCCTCCAGATGATTTGAATTCTGTCAGTGGTACTCCTGTCCACCCAATGGCTAACTGTAGTTCAGAGCGGCCACCTCTAGCAGAGATTAGTCCCATGCCATCAGAGAAAAGAAGAAAGGGAAGAAACTCTAGTAAAAAGAAGGGGAACTCTATCCCCGACTATGTCAATATGCCAGAAACTGTTTTTGGACTTTCAGAGAAACCAGCATGTACTCTCACAGGTCACCAGGATGATGTCTTAGATCTCTCATGGTCAAGAGAGCAGGTTAGTTTTTCTACTTTCTCTGGAAAGTCTCAGGGAAAATGAAAAGAAGTAGACAAGTGGGGTGCAACCAACCTTTGGTTCTTTAATCTAAAAAATCTAGAACCTGATTACAATATACATCTCCATATCAAGATAACCATCCAAATGAAAAATATGAATCCACATTTTCCAAACTGTAGAAGTTATTGACAGTTCAACAGAATGTGATCTTGACTTAAAAAGACCCTTGTCTTGCATAAAATTTCTTGTTTGTTTCTTTCAGTCTAGCAATGATGCATGCTTTTCTGCAGTTACTGCTTTCATCTTCAACGGATAAAACAGTTAGGCTTTGGGACTTGGAAACTGGAGACTGTTTAAAACTCTTTGCTCACAATGACTATGGTGAGATGCTATAAATTATGTTAGAAACTAGTTATTTTAAAGCCAAGGCACCTTGTACCATGTAAATATAAAATCATGTTTTCACATTTTCCCTTTGCTTCTAATAATTTTATAGTGTCCAGTTACTTGCATACAGTTCAATCCAGTGGATGATGACTACTTCATCAGTGGTGCACTAGATGCAAAGGTCCGAATTTGGAACGTAACTGATCGCCAAGTGGTAGACTGGACTGATCTTCATGAAATGGTTACCTCAGCTTGCTACACTCCTGATGGCCAGGTAACTGAAATTGTATCAAATCATTAGGCCAAGACAAACTATTAATATCTTCCTTGCTTAAAGTTCTTTCTTCATTATCCCCAAGGAACTCTCTCATTTACCTCCCTTGTTCTGAGTCTTTTAACCCTTTCTCATGCTGTCTTGCAAAAATGGATTGGATGCTCACTAATATTAAGTTTGGTAATTGAAGGGCGCCATAATTGGTTCTCACAAAGGGAGCTGTCGACTCTACACATTAGAGGGTATGAACCACCTACCAGATTCGTGCTGTCCTGTTATGTTTTGTTATCAAAGACAAATGAGTTTAAATCATACTTTCTACGCAACATATTTATTAATGTATATTTATATTTTAATAGATTACAAATTGGAATGTAAAGGTCTTATTGACATTCAAAACAAAAAAAAGTCTCAAGCTAAAAAAGTTACTGGTATTCAGGTATGTCTTTTCTTTTATTTTGTTTTCTAATTGCATTATACTTCTACGAGAGCCTGTAAGCAAGTCTACAAACCACCCTACTAACACCTTGGGATGTTGTACAGTTTTCTCCATGCAATCCCACTGAAGTACTCATTACTTCTGCTGATTCTCGAATTCGTATTGCTGAGGGCACAGAAATCATTCAGAAATTCAAAGGTAGCTTTTGTTGAACCTTTCTTTGACAACCTTGAAGGTCTAGGCCTCTCTCACCAAATAATAATGGATCTTTCTATTTCAGGTTTCAGAAATACTAGCAGTCAGATTTCAGCTTCATTTACTCCTGATGGAAAATACATTATAAGTGCAAGTGAAGATAATCAGGTTTTTATGTGGAAATGTGGAGGTGGGAAAGGCAGGACTAGGATCACCAGCCAAGCTTATGAGAACTTCCAGTGCAGAGAGGTTTCGGTTGCAATCCCGTGGCCTGGTAGTGTAAAGAATGATCCACCAATAGTAGAAATGCACTCCAAAAGGCATTCTAAACGAAGCACGGCACAACCACAATCAGCCATTGGATCTCCTAGACAAGAAGATAATAGCAGGAGGCATCATCTGCCACCACTTCCTAAGAAAGACAATTCACTTGAGAGAACTACGAGTTGCCCAGACGATGATTTTGCTCAATCCTCTCGTATAGATTCAGGAATTGGTGCCAATGAGTCCTTTACATCAGCTTCTTCATCATCAATTAGGTATGGTGATTCACCTTCTATTTCAGCTTCTGGAAGTTCTGCTTCTCAGTCTTGGTCCTCCTCTTGGTCTTTATTTGATGGGGGCCATGGAGGACATACTATCCAGGCAACTGCCTGGGGGCTGGTAATTGTGACAGCAACTGTAGGGGGTGAGATTAGAGTCTACCAGAACTTCGGGCTGCCTCTCAAGGCCGGTCGGCAGACCAATTTCTTCAAAGATCATCCATAAAAGAGATTTTTGCAAAAGTTTAGTTTTTTTGACATGTTTGTACATCCAAGATGTCTGTGTACCAATGCTGATCTTAGGGGCTGGTTTCTTTTCCTGCTGGCATTGACACTCTAGATGACATTGCTTGGTTTTCCAGTTTTGAATTGTATGTAAAATTTCCTCCTGAATATACTATGCTCATACAACAGATACATTGGGCACAATGATGTGGCATTCATCTTTAGCTGGTTTGCCTCTTCTTTTTTTTTTTTTTACTTTGTGAGTACTCAATATATAGAGGTATAACGCACGCAAACTCTTAGTCTGACTCATAATAAAAGTCTGATTCTATATATTTTACGAAAAAAAATTCAAACATTCATCCTATAAGAATTTTGGATAAGAAAATTCGAGCTTTCTAATATATTATTGTTGTCCATGATTACAGTTTATATCAAATATGTTTTTGCTAAAATCCACATCAGAAAGCTAATTCCCACTTGACATGAATATAACATTGATTTGGTATACAAGATGGACCAAAGGGATTAAGAACAGCACAAATTCGTTTCCTCGAGCTTACTATAATTAATCCCTCAAGTAAATATTTTTATAAATATTTTTTAAAAGTAACTTAAATATTTAAACGTTAATTTTTTATTTTTAATATATCCGTTCAATTCTACTATTACCATTTTCTTTTATCTGTTAAGTGAAGGATATTTTCGTACCAAAAAAAGCATTCAACACTTTCACTTAAATTATTTTAGTATTAAAGAGAAAAAAAAAGTTTAAAATCAAAATATAAACTTTCTTTCTTCTTCCTCCTCTTCCTTCTTCTAACTTCTTCCTCCCACTCCCACTGTAAGCTACCACCACCATGACTACCCTTCCCCTCTTTCTTCTTCCACCACCACCACCACCACCACCACCCTTCCCCTCTTTCTTCTTCCTCCTCTTCCTTCTTCCACTACCACCACCCTCCCCTCTTTATTCTTCCCCTCCTCCTCCTCCTCCTCCTCGACCATCCACCCGCCGCCGCCGCACTCCATCATTTCCCACTCCCGCCGCCGAACTCCATCTTGCTCGTGGCAAAATAATGGAGAAAAATGAAAGCAAAAACAAGTGGGAACTTGAGTACTGCATTGTACAAATTAATGGGATAAATGAATTAAAAGAAGGTCGAAAAGCCCCCCCCTCTCTCTTCTTCTATCATCTGCCCTTCTGCTTGAGATTTGCAGTTGGATTTTGGGTTTTCAATTCCTTGAACAGTGAGTAGATAAGTTTACATAAAGACAGTCGTGGCCTTTCATTTACTTTTCTCTCCTCTCTTTGAAAGCTTTTTTTTCCTGTTTTTTGTCAACTGAGGCAGTGCGGCGGCGGCACCGGGGTGGATGGTCGAGGAGGAGGAGGGGAAGAAGAAAGAGGGGAGGTAAAGTGTGGTGTGGTGGTGGTAGTTTAGAATGGGAGGAAGAGGAGAAGAGGAAGAAGGTAGAAGAAGGAAGGGAAGGAAGAAGAAAGAAAGCTTATATTTTGATTCTAAATTTTTTTTATTTTTCTTTAACCTCAAAATAATTTAAGTGAAAGAGTAAAGCATTTTATTTTTTTTAATGAAAATGTTCTTTATTTAACTGCTAAAAAAATCATAACGGTATAATTAAACGAATCATACCTATGATTATGATCTCAAATATAAATAGTTTATATATTAAAAGTTAATAAATTTATATTTAAAACTTAAATCACTTTTAAAAGATGTTTAACGAGAAAACATATCGTTAAGTCGGAGTGGGAATTATGTATGTTTCTTTAACAACAAAGCCAAGACAAACTGATAGCTGAACCAGAAACAATGTATTCAGCGGAAAAAAAAAAAATGATAATATGGGTTTGGCCTTCAAAATGATAAAAATGTGCAATATTGATTTTTTTTTCTTCCTTTTGATAAATGCAATATTGATTCGTATTGATGTGACTCAGCCGTTTGCTTAAATCATCTATTTATAAATAATATCTATAAGTAAAAAGATATAAATCCAAATTGAAAACGTCAACCAAATCAGAACTCTATAAGTTGTGGGACATCAAAATACAGTTTGAGAAAATTTTTTTAATCTACTTAAAATACTTTTTAATTAAATGAATTATTAATTTTATGTATAATGAATGGAGAGTTTTGAACAATAAATGGATAGAATACAATAATAAAAATTTATTTACGTGGAAGAGTTGAAAGAATTTGTTAATTTGATATTTATTTTAAAGTTACAAAAAAGATAATAAAAATTATATGAGGTAAATAAAGTTAGATAGAAAGATAATAGAAACCCTATGAAGTTTGTAGCTAAAAGAAGAGTTGAAGAGAGAATTTGTTAATTAATAGTTCTTTGAAAGTTACAAAAAAACATAATAAAAATTACATGATCTAAATAAAGTTAGATAGAAGGATAGTAAAATTCATAAAGTTTATAAGTAAAAGAAAGGGTTGAAGATAATTTGTTAATTAGATTAGTTATTTGAAAGTTACATAAAATATAATAAAAATTATATGAGGTGAATAAAGTTATATATAAAAATTCCATAAAGTTTGTAAGTAAAACAAATAATGAATTTTGGAGAGTTAAAATGTTTTATTTTTTAAAACATAAATTTAAAAATATTAAATAATTTAAAATTCATGGAAAATAAATAATTAATAAAAATATAAGAAGAACTAATGATTAATTAAAGTTACCTAATGTTAGGGGGGGATAAAATTTTACATGAATAAAGATTAGCTAAGAAAAACTATTATAAAAGTGTGGAAGGGAGTAATGGATGATTTACACTTTTTTTTTTTGTTTCTTAATTTTTTGAACTACCTAAAATACCCTTTAGTTAGATGAATTATTAATTTTAAGTATAATGAAATATTTTCATTTTAAAGGTTTTTTTTGTATAATTAAATTAATAATAGTAGTCATAAAGTTAAATGGAGAGTTTTGAACATTTAGATAGGTAGGTTATATTAACGGGAATTTAGTTACCTGGAAGAGTTGAAATAATTTGTTAATTAGATAGTTATTTTAAAGTTACAAAAAAATAATAAAAATTAAATGAGGTAAATAAAATTAGATAGAAGAATAATAGAAATTGCATGAAGTTTATAAGTAAAAAAAGAGTTGAAGAGAATTTGTTAATTAGATAATTCTTTAAAAGTTACAAAAAGGATAATGAAAATTACATGATCTAAATAAAGTTACATAGAAGGATAGTAAAATACATGAAGTTTGTAAGTAAAAGAAATAGTTGAAGAGAATATGGTAATTAGATTAATTATTTGAAAGTTATATAAAAGATAATAAAAATTACATGGGGTAAATAAAGTTATATACAAAATATAAAAATTCCATAAAGTTTGTAAGTAAAAGAAATAATGAATTTTGGAGAGTAAAAATATTTTATTTTTAAAACATAAATTTAAAAATATTAAACAGGTTAAAATTCAAAGAAGATAAATAATTAATAAAAGTATAAGAAGAAGTAATGATTAATTAAAATTATCTAATGCTAGAGAATGAGAAAAATGACATGGATAAAGATTAACTTAGAAAAACTATTATAAAAGTGTGGAGGGTTCATAGATGATTTACTTTTTTTTGTTTCTTACTTTTTTGAACTACTTAAAATACTCTTTAGTTAGATGAATTATTAATTTTAAGTATAATAAATATTGTCGTTTTTAAAAGTTTTTTTGGTATAACTAAATCCATACTCATAAAGTTAAATGAAGAGTTTTGAACAATAAATGAATTTTGAACAATACATGGAGAGGGTACAATAACGAGAATTTAATTACATGGAAGAGTTGAGTTTGTTAATTAGATATTCCATGATGTTTGTAAGTAAAAACAGAGTTAAAGAAAATTTATCAATTAGATAGTTCTCTAAAAGTTACAAAAAAGATAGTATAAATTACATGACTTAAATAAAGTTAGATAGAAGGATAGTAAAATCCATGAAGTTTGTAAGTAAAAGAAAGAGTTGAATTCCATAAAGTTTGCACGTAAAAAAAGAAATGAAGAGAATTTGTTAATTTAATGGTTCTTTGAAAGTTATGAAAAAGATAATAAAAATTTACATGATCTAAATAAAGTTAGATAGAAGGATAATAAAATTCATGAAGTTTGTAAGCAAAAGAAAGATTTGAATAGAATTTGTTAATTAGATTAGTTATTTGAAAGTTACATAAAAGATAATAAAAATTAATGAGGTAGATAAAGTTATATACAATCTCTATTTCTATTCTTTATCTATAAAAATGTGGAAGGGGGTCATGGATTATTGACTCTTTTTTTGTTTCTTACTTTTTTGAACAACCGAAAATATCCTTTAGTTAGATGAATTATTAATTTTAAATTCAATGAAATATTGTCATATTAAAGGTTTTTTTTTTTTTTTTTGTATAACTAAATTAATAATAGTAGACATAAAGTTAAAGAAGAGTTTTGAACAATAAATGGATAGTGTACAATAATGAGGATTTAATTACATGGAAAAGTTGAAAGAATTTGTACTTAGATAGTTATTTTAAAGTTACAAAAAAGATAATAAAAATTACATGAGATAAATAAAGTTAGATAAAAGGATAATAGAAATTCCATGAAATTTGTAATTAAAAAAAGAGTTGAAGAGAATTTCTTAATTAAATAGTTTTTTGAAAGTTACAAAAAAGATAATAAAAATTACACGATTTAAAGAATGTTAGAGGGAAGGATAGTAAAATCCATGAAATTTGTAAGTAAAAGAAAGACTTGGAGAGAATTTGTTAATTACATTACTTATTTGAAAGTTAAATAAAAGATAATAAAAATTACATGAGGTAAATAAAGTTATATACAAGGATATAAAAATTCCATAAAGTTAGTAAATAAAAGAAATAATAAATTTTGGAGAGTTAAAATTTTTTATATTTCAAAACATAAATTTAAAAATATCAAACAAGTTAAAATTTAAGAAAAATAAATAATTAATAAAAATATAAGAATAACAAATGATTAATTAACGTTACCTAATGTTAGAGGAGGATAAAAATTACATGGATAAAGATTAACTTAAAAAATTATTGGTAAATGTATTTAAATAGAGAAGCAAACCATTATTATTTTGAAGTTAATAATTGCATAAAGGATAAACAAAATTACGTAAAGAAAATAATAAATTGAAATTATTTATAAAATACATCTAATACAAAGAACAAAGAATTTTCTTAAAACACTTTTAATATGTAGAAAACAATTTTATTTTATTTATATCTTACTAGTATATTAAAAATGTATAGCATTGTTTATTATATAAATCAGATGTTCTTTGAGAACTTATCTTCTTATCTTTTATTGTTTTGATCTTGTAAGTCGCTAGAATAAATGATATAAAACATGGTAAAGAAAGTAATGCAAACAATTCTAGGTGGTTGATAACTCCCAAAATTTACAAGATTTTAATAGCTAACATATTATCCCCTCAAATAGCTAACATATTATGAAAGCAGGTTTCGTGGGAAAAAATTACTTAGCTTTAAAATAAAAAAAAAAAATAATAATAATAATAAGGGGAAAAAGTAAAGTAGTATGAAGGATGAAAAAGTCCACTTGTCTCTTGTATTGTATTGGTTGACGTTTTATATTATATTGAGACAAATGTCAATCCATGAAGAGAAGAAAGTCCGAAAGCAAAGCAGGGATAACCTCCTTTTGATGAAACTCCAAACAAAACTCCCTCAGTTCCTATAAATTGTGATACTGATGGATTTTATAACAAACAACCCCCAATTGTAGGTGTTCAACTTTGATCAAAGTGGTGGAAAATAATTCGTTCTTCTTTGCCATTCAAACATCTCTTTTTCTTGCTCTTCTCTTCTATTCTATTCTATGCCCGCCTGTATTCAGAGAGGATTTTCCTCCATTCATGCCATCTTCTCCTTAGTTTCCATTCTTTTCTCTTAAATTTCCTCCCAAGATTAAGAAAACTTATTTGTATTCATCAAAATTCAGGTGCCAATGGATCTAAGGAAAGATGGCATGAAGCTGTTGGGTTTGGTTTTATTCCTTTGCTGTTCTGCAGCAACAGGAAACGTGGTATTCAAAGTGCAACACAAATATGAAGGCCGAGGGAAGGCCACATTGAGTGCTCTAAGAGCCCACGACGCTCGACGCCATGGGAGAAATCTTGTCGCGGTTGATTTCCCATTGGGAGGCAATGACAAGGTTACCGAGGCAGCCCTGTATTACACCAAACTTGCCATTGGGACTCCTCCAAAAAATTACCATGTCCAGGTTGACACGGGCAGCGATATTCTTTGGGTGAATTGTGGCGGTTGCAATAAATGTCCTAAAGAAAGCAGCCTCGGCATAGAGTTGAAAACATACGACATCAAGAATTCCAAAACTGGGAAACAAATTACCTGCGATCAAGAATTCTGCAGTCTTTTGTATGATGGCGGATATGCTAATTGCAGCACTGGACAGCCTTGTGAATATGCTGTTACATATGCTGACGGGAGCACTGCAGAAGGATACTTTGTTGCAGACAATATTAATCTTGATCAAGCCTCAGGAAACCTTAAAACAACTCCTATGACCGGCATCTTCTCATTCGGGTGTTCTGCGAAACAATCTGGAACACAAGGCACATCTACAGATAGAGTTGATGGGATAATTGGTTTTGGGAAAGCAAATTCATCAATTCTATCACAGTTAGCAGAATCAGGGAAGGTTAAGAGAGTATTTTCACATTGTTTAGATGGCGATAATGGAGGCATATTCGCCATTGGAGAAGTAATAGAACCAAAATTTCAATCCACGGGTCTCGTGTCATATGAGAATCATTATAGCATCATAATGAAGAAAGTTGAAGTGGGAGGTGAAATGATGGATATTCCAACACAGAGTTTCTTTTCAACTGGAAGAAAAACAGTCATAGATAGCGGAGCAACTTTGGCTTACCTTCCTGATGATGTTTATAATCTCGTAATCAAGAAAGTGATGAGCAACCATTCTGATCTGAAAATTCATATTGTTGATCCAGATCTCTCCTGCTTTGATTACAAAGGGAATGTTGATGAAGGATTCCCAAACATAACTTTTCACTTCAAGAATTCACTTTCTCTGAAAATTTATCCTCATGATTATCTTCTTAGTATTGATGACGATGGATGGTGCCTGGGCCTGCACAGAGGAGCAATGAAAACAGATGATGGAGAAGATCAGATTTTACTTGGAGATATAATACTTTCAAACAAACTTGTTGTTTATGATCTAGAAAATATGACTCTTGGATGGACTTCATATGATTGTAAGTCAAGCATCAAAGTGAAAGATGAAGGATCTGGAAATGTGTTTTCTATAAGTGCTCATAATATTTCTCCTCCTACTCCTACTTCTTCTTCTTCTTCAGCTCATAGATTTTTTATAGGAAGAAAGCTTTTATTAACGTTCTTCTTCTTCTTCTTCTTCTTCTTATCCTCACTAACAATGTAATAATAGAATAAACTAGCACAGGAATCACAGTTTTTTTCTTAGCACCATAAAGTGTTGTATTATTGTTTTGTACTTTAGTTCAATGCTCAATATGCAGCTTTCTCTTCTGTGTTTCTCTCATTAGTGTCTATACATTAAGGCTAGAATTGGGATACTGACTATGAATATATACATGAACTATATAATCATTGTGCTGGTGCATTATTCATATAAACTTTGTATTTCTCTCATTATTATATATATTATATATAAATAACTTTCGGACATAAAAATATCCTATTCTCACATCTCACGACCTAATGAGCATAGACTTCTAAATTGTTTAGGTATATAATTAAAGATGCCTAGAACATGTGTTATTGAACTTTCTGAGAATGAATTTCCGCTAGAATTTTAAAAGAACATTTGCATAAGAAATAAAGCCAAAATTTTAAAAAGCTCAGGTTCATAACACTAATTGGAAATCGGCGTGCTGAGCTAAATGAAATCACGCAAAGCCGGAAAACAAAAGGAAAATATAAGAAATTAATGGAGGAAAGCAAATTAGGAGAATGTTTGAGTCTATAGTAGGCACCTTGGAAGACATTCAGAAATGCCTTCGACCTTCTATATTTTGCTCTCAACCTTCTTCCTCCGACAGCGCTGCATCTCCTCGGTAATCGATCAATTTCCAGTTTTATCATGCATACGGATTCATATGTCCATGAAGTGATCATTGTGCACTATTCGATTTGAGTTTGTTTCTACAATTATGAAAGTTTCTAGTAGGGAAAACAATAATGTTTTCTGTTTTTTTATGCCAAAATACTTATATATATTTGTTTACAAATCCTCTAGTCTAGCTATTAATTATGAAAATAAATTATATCTAGGAAAGTATTAAACTAGAAGATTTAGGATTTATTAGTTTATAGAAATATCTAAATATATAGAATATCTAAATAAGGAAACTGCCATATTCTTCAACACTCCCTCTCAAGTTGTAGCATGAAGATCGAAAATGCCTAATTTTCACGCTAAACGATAAAAAATAGTATGATGGAGCGCTTTAGTAAGAATATCGGCGGCTGGAACACGCTGTGAATGTAGGAGGGAGAGACAAAACCGGCTTGAAGAGCATCACGTATTAAATGGCAATAAACCTCTATGTGCTTAGTGCGTTTATAAAAAACTGGATTAGTTGTGATGTGAAGAAAAGCCTGATTATCACAATACAATAGAATAGGGCGTGCGAAAGGGTCGCCTGGGTCGTTACGTCTGGGCTGGAGGAGGGTCCAGTGGTTGGAGTTTTGCTGGACTGGTCTGGAGAGCTGGGCCCATCTGTTTGGGTACTACTGGACTGGTCTGGAGGGCTGGTGTCCTGGCCCGGTCCAAGCAAAATTTCACTCCCCCTGTCTTAGAAACTCAGGTTTGGAGAGCCTAAAAGTTGTTCCCCAAATTTCTAAGAATGGGTAAAAGCTGGAGGATGTTTTGTAGTATCCGAATTTTTTGAAAAAGGAAACTTGGTCTCATAAAAAATCACGTCTCTGGACAGAATAAATTTCTGATTTTGCAGATCATAGAATTGCCAACCTTTCTTGTTAAAGGGATAGCTGAGAAAGACACAAACTCGACTGCAGGCACAAAATTTATCTTTGGGTAGATCATGATCATGTACATAAGCTAAACATCCAAAACTTTTAATATGAGAATAGGATGACTTGGTTCCATGTAATAATTCATAATGCGTTTTTCCATGTAACAAGGAAAAAGGGGTGCGATTGATAAGATAGCCCGCTGTTAAGATGCATTCTCCCCAAAATTTATAGGCAAGTTAGCTTGCAACCTCAAAGCTCGAGTACCGTTTAAGATGTGACAATGCTGGCATTCCACTTTGCCATTTTGTTGAGGTGTGCCCACAATAGTGGTTTGATACATTATTACATGTATGGAAAAATACGATTTCAGACAGATAAATTCCGTGCCATTGTCACTACGAACTGCTTTGACCGTTTTGTGAAACTGACTTTTAATCATGGCAAAGTAATCTTTTAAAACAGAAGCGACTTTGCTTTTCTCAACAATCAAATAGATCTAAACAGATCTAGAATAGTCATCTAGTATAGTAAGAAAATATGAAACACCAATAGTAGATACAGTTTTGTAAGAACCCCATAAATCACAGTGAATTAAATCAAAAAATGGCAAAGGGTTTATTGATACTTAAAGGAAAACAATCACGAGTTTGTTTAGCACGTAAATAAATGTTGCAAGAAGAGTAGTGGTAGATTTCTTAGAGAGACCCAAAAAATTTTGCACTACAAAATCCGAAGGATATCCTAACCGGATATGCCACAATGTATTTGAGTAAAAAATAACACTAATAAAAGCGAATAAAGCTAGTAACTGCAATGGTTTGTATATATCCCATTCCTCTGCTCACCCACTCCATTCGACCTCATCGAGATACGGTCCTGTATCATACAAAAATTATTAGAGAAAGTGATAAAACACTTTGAGTCATGTGCCAATTGTGCTAACGAAATTAAATTGCATTTAAGCTCCTGGATTAAAAACACACTAAGAAGTTTAAGTCTAGGATTGAGAGGAACCATTCCTTCTTACAGAGCAATTGTTTTAGGTAATCCAACATTATATGGATGAATAGTATTTAAATTTTTAAAAAAAGCCTTCCTACTAGCCATATGATGAGAACAGCCTGAATCTAAAATCAATAAATTTTCCATACCAGAGAGTTTATCAGGTTGACTTGAATTAGAATTGTTTAAGAGGGTCAACAAGGTTGACCACTGGTCAGTATTTAAATTTTGAAAATTATGTCCATAAAAGTTTCCAAAATTGTTTGTTGGGTTTCCTAGTCCAGTCTCTCGCTGCCATTAATGGACACTTCTCCATGGGCGGTCGCAGCAGCAATGTTAGCCCATCCATCACCATTGCTGTCGATCAGCTTATTTAGGTTCCCGGTGGGAGAAGATCGTCGTCCGCGCGAGCAGCCACCTCTGCCTCGGTTTGATGACGAAGCTGCATCCTCTGAGTTGAGCTCCACCAACATTGGCACCTGCTACAGAAGGAGCGGAAACTGAAGCAGAGTTCTTGGGCCACCAATTTGGAAAGCCCACAAGGTAAAAATAGGAACTTGCATTATGTCCATTGCATTGGCAATGTGAACAAACCAGTCTGGAATTTGAAGAAGATGACGGCACTGTGTCGGCTTGACGGCGGTGAAGGCGACAACATCACTGCCGTGGTCGTTCATTCTGGCCAGATTTTGATGTTGTTCTTCCTTGCAAATTTGGGCAAGAATTGTCTTCACTTTCGGCATTGACTCCTGTTGAATCAGATGAGAACGAACAGTGCCATTAATTGCACTCTTTAATCCCATTAAAAATTAAAACACTTTTTTTCCTCCCTTTTATTCATAGTAGCTATCAATTATTGTGTGTCCATAGAAGATGGGAGTTGAGTGTAATTTTCTAAGTCATCCCATAATTTCTTTAAACGTGAATAATACAGGTTTATTGAATCTCCTCCTTGTTTAGAGTTTGCTAAAGCGACCTTTAGTTCATATTTTCGCGGTCCATTTCCAACTAAAAATCTTTCCTTTAAATCCATCCATGATTCATCAACCCTCTCAAAGTAATTTTCAGAAGATCGAAGGGAGGGATTGTTAGTATATGCCCTAAGACCAATTGACTCACATTTATGATTTATGAAGCACGTATTTTTGAATTGTATTTTATGCTCTTGGTCATCAAGTATGTGACGTGATAGTAAAACCCTTATAGCTAATAAAATACTATTCTTATTTGTCCCTAGTTTATTACATCTTGTAAACTAGTGTGAAGTTGATTGATGGTCAAGTTTTACTGATCATGAATATGAGATATAAAATCAATTCATAAATAAATATTGAGAATATTGTATTGGACATGATCCAAAGTGAAGAAGAAATATTGCATGGGTTTAAGTTATAAGTATTTCTTCTCAGTTTTATATTTGGTGTCATTTGACCTAATGTTTCTAATGTTTGTTGCATGGGGAGAAAATATGTTTCGACATAGTCAAACATCACTTTTAATTAGGTGATTATTATGACTATTGGTTAACTTGTTTTTTTGTCATGACTTGAATATTGGAGATAGTGAAAGGGATTTGTCCCACTCTTTTTAGAGAGAGATATCCATGGGCCCCTTGATAAGGAAAAGTGGAAAATATGCATGGTCATGCTCAAATAAGTATTAATAAGGTGTTATTAATATTATTTGTTGGAACAGTCTGCCTGGTGATCAAGTAAATGGTTAATTAAGTTTTATAAGGATGACTTGGTCCATGCCTTATACTTAATTAGGATATCGTGTGACAAAAGGACTAAATATTAAATCTGATGCTAGGTTATTATTGCATTTACTTAACTTGGGTAAGCATAATGTCTTGCTAGAGGCTGACATTTTTCATTCACTGCCAACGTTAAGTGAACCTACAGGGTCACACGCATAAACGATCTTGTGAGCATAATGTCCACGTTCAATGAATCTAGATTGTGTCCAGATTCGTTGAACGTATACAAAAGGGAAATCAGATTCCATATTGTATTTTTTGATAAGTTAATAAGTAATTAATTTTATTTAATCAAATAAATGAAATTAATTACTTAATATTACTCATCCAACCGTTGGATGATTATAGGAATAGACGGACGAGATTAAACTGTCATTAATTGACAGTTAGGGTTTTGATATTGACAGCTATAAAAGGTTATGTTAACCTTTTCTTGGCAGCCGTCCTTTATCTGATTAAAGAAAAACAAAACCCTAAACCCTAGAACGGCGATATAGTATCTAGCCTCCTCTCTCCGAAATACGACCTATTACCAGATAGTCAGGATCAGTTCTGAACAGTTTTCAGAACACAGAAGGGGCTCGCATCCCGATCGCTTGCAGTGGAGTTCGTCGCGTGGATACAGTAGAGGGTGAAGCATAAACAGCAGCGCCTCCACATCGAACAATAAAAACATTGAGGTAATTTCTATCCAATCGGTTTTTCTAGTATGTGCAGATCCTGTTGGTGGATTTCCGTAGTTTTTATTTTATTTTGTTTTTTGCCTACGATCTCCAACAGGGCTCAATAGTATTAATTCACCATATTGTTACTTCCCACTATTCTTCCTCTTTGTCTAGGTCATTTTCTGGAATGGGAATTGTTCCGTCTACAAATCCTAATTTTTTTTTTGTTTTACTGCAAGGCCAAGGGCATAGTTTTTGCCCACTTGGTATAATTATTGTCTTTATCGTTCTCTTTTAATTGGACTGTCATTATCATCAGCCCCAGACCGTCAGAAGACGCTACAAAATAGGCATCTTTCTTTGTTTTACGAACATGGTTTTCTTCAACCACTTCATTGTCAATGTGGCCAGTATCTTCCTTGTTGTAACTTATTACGAGAAGTTAGATGAGGCTATCTCTGATACCATGAAATTTTCCAGCGGGAAAAATAATCAATATTTTCTATTTTTTTATGTCAAAATACTTACATTATATGTATGTTTACACATCTTCTAGTCTAGCTATTAATTACGAAAATAAATTATATATAAGAAAGTATTAAACTAGAAGGTTTAAGATTTGTAAGTTTATAGAAATATCTAAATAAGGAAATTTCCATATTCCTCAACATTATAAAAAACAGATGTAATGAGATCAGTCGGCAGAGTTCTTCAAAACGTGATGTCAATTCCAAGCTTCAGAAGAAAGCAGAGGAGTGAAGAAAATTAGGAGGTTGTAAGATTACTTGGATCCAGATCTTCTCCCTATAGTTCGTGCAAAAGTCGGTTGCAAAAGGAAACATTACGCAGTAGATATACAGAATAAGGCAACAAAGAGCGACCTGGACGTCTTCGATTGGTTCTAGCGGCCAGGAGATCATCATGAGTTAACAGCATTGAGTATGAGTTCGAGAATATCAAAATCATCAAGAATGAAAGACGACCTTCGAGATTTCAGTCTCGATTCTGATTCCATCGGAGATGGTGCTAATGAACGCGAACAATTCTACTGTACTGAGTTTCAACGATTTGAGAGAGCAGCGGTGAAGAAATTCAAGCCTTGACGAGCTCACCGAATCGGTAGTTCGGTACTTCTGCAATCTTCATCCCCTGACCTAGCACTGCTGCAAAGCTTTTTGGTGGTTAGGAAAAAAAAAAAAAAGAGGATTTTTCTGGAAAAACATTTACTTTTATTTTTAATATAAATTCTATTCAGTTAGCATCGCCCGAACTCGAACTGGAGGCCTTCAGTGTGTTAGACTGACGTGATAACCAACTACACCACGACACGTTAATTATATTAGCTCATTTTTATTTTGTATTTAAAATGTAGTTAGTTCATAATGAATAAATTTCAATTTCATACATGAAAATTTGCATTGGCTCAAGTAAGTACTTGATTTTTAAAAAAAATCTCTAAAAATACGTGAAATTAACTTATTTGTGTCATCCATTTGATTTCAAGCGAGAAACTTGTTTTTTAAATTTAATTGGAGCTAAAATATCATAAATAAAATCAATAAGATATATTTAGAAGACCATATTCTTCTTATCCTTCTCCCTCCCAGCGGCAGCTAACGTTGCTCCCCTCCTCCTCTCTTTTTTCTTCTCCTTCTCTTCACTTTGCCATCCTCCTTCTCATTCTCTCTCTCTCCCTTCTTACTATGTTAGAGCAGGACAAATTCCTCACCGTTGAGCTTTCTGTCCAAATTCCTTTGTTCGAAATTCTTTCCAACATGCAATTAATTCTTCTTCCATCATCTCATTAATTTCTCATTAATCAATATCCCAAGTTTCTAATAATTATATGGAGCCTGAAATTTGGGATCATGTAGAAGATTATAAAGAACAAGCAAGTAGATCAACAATTGGAGTAGTTAAAGGGTGCTCTGCAGAACAAGAAGAAGAAGATGGAAGTTCAAGAATAGCCATTGATTTGGAGAAGCTAGGACCATCAGCTGTTGATGATCATGTTACTGATGTTGATCGTGGTGAAATTAATAGTGGAGATTGTGTGGAAGAAAATATTTGTAGAATTTTCCAATTGAACAATGAAGATGCTTCCTCATCAGGAACATCAGGAGGAGTACTAATGGAACTTGGGTGAAATTGTAGAGGTGAACTTGGTCTTTGTCATCTATATTGTGCTAAGACTTGGTTTAAGCAAAGAGCAAATGGGTTCTTTTCTTATTTCCCTCTTTCTAATACTTATGGTTAATGATTCTCAAAATTGGTTTTCAGTGTTGTACGGATTTAAAGATCCGAAGCTCCTATTTACTATTACAACTTTCCTATTTACTATTACAGATCTGAAAATAGAAAAAGAAGACAAGCTAAAATAAACCTAAGTCTACTACAAACAAAAGCTTCTTCTTCTTCGGGATCTACTTCTTTCTTCTTCTCCTACTGGAACTTGCCAGAAATGTCACCTGCGGCTGCAACAGAAAACAGTGAAGAAAAGAGAAGAAAGAAAATAGCTCTAACGAGCTTACCTGAGCCGCGAAAGACGACCAATGGCGAGTGAGCAGCAGCAATGACCACCAGCAGCAGTGACCGAGCTGTGGCAAGGCAACAACGATGGCAAGCGGGCAGCAAGCAACGAGAAGCGGCGAACGAAGCAAGCTCCGAGCAGCGGGTGAGCTGCGGCAGCGAGCAGCAGCAAGCGAAGGCGAGCTACGATGATGGTGAGTAGCAGCCAAACAGCAGCGGGAACGACAGTAGATGGCCGGTCCGGCGTCCCTCAGCTCGAACAGCCTCACCGCTGAAGAAGACGATCTCTCTCTCTCTCTCTCTCTCTCTCTCTCTCTCTCTCTCCTTCAGCTCTCTCTCTCTCTCCTCAACACAACGGGGCTGGCCGTGCAGTCAAAGGAGTAGACTTGCGGCACCGGCAGCCAGCTGCAGTGGTAGCAAAACAGTGAGGCCGAAGCTCAGCAGTGAGGAGAAAGAAGAAGGGAAAAATGGAGAGAAAAAATAGAAGGTGGCTTCTCTTGCAAGATTAGGGCAGCCCAAAATAGAAAAAGAGATATATATATATATATATATAGACCAATCACCATGGGCGGGCCGGGTTAGCCAGGCCCCGCTCGGCATCTTTGCCCAAGAAATTTAAGCCTAATCTTCTTTTAAGGAGGCCTAGTCCACAATATATCATAGGGAACAATTTGGGCTAGAGAAATAAAATGAAATGTGTGAAATTTGTCCCAAAATGGCCTAAAACTCTACCTTGAACACAATTTCATGACTTTCTAGCCAACACCGACTCAAAAGAGTCAACCTTCATCTATATGAAGGAGATCCTTGCACAAAGCAAACTTGTCAGAATTCACAATTTTAGTACCAAAATCAGCAGGAATATTTTTAGTACTAATCTTCTATATATTAACTAAACCACTTGAAACCTTTTCTCTAATGAAATAGTACTTAACATCTATATGCTTAGTCCTTTCATAGTAAACAGGGTTTTTGCACAAGTGAGGACAACTCTGACTATCAGTATAAATAACTACTATGGAATGTAAAACATGCAATTCAATTAAAAGCCCTTGAAGTCAAATGACTTTCTTAATTGCCTCCGTGGCGGCAATGTATTTAACCTCCGTAGTCAAAAGTGCGACTACAGGCTGCAGCTATGACTTCCATGAAATACAATTACCCACTAAGGTAAGGAAATAAGATGTAGTAGATTTTCTACCATATTTTTCACCTGCAAAGTCAGAGTCAACATAACCAACTAGTTTAAAATTATCGGACTAGTTGTGATAAAGCAAGCCCCTATCTACTGTCCTATTAATGTACCTTAACAACCACTTGAGAGCAGTCCAATGATCCCTACCTGAGTTAGACACGAATCGGATTAGAAGGCTTATGGAATAAGCAATATCAGGTCGGGTAGATATCATGGAATACATGACTGAACCTATGGCCATCCTATAGGGTATGTTTGTTATGTCTTTCTTCTCATTTTCAGTTTTGGGACAGGATTTTCAGAAAGCTGAAAATAGCTTGCAAGTTGGGTACAAACTGGCTTGTATAAATGCATCAAAAATTTGGAAACAATTTTCTGCAGAAAGGATTTCTGGGATATGAATAAGGAGCGGTCAGCCCTATCTTTAGCTATGTTCATCCCAAGGATTCTAGAAGCAGAACCTAAATCCTTCATGTTAAACTCAGACTTTAGCAAGGATTTCAAACTAGCAATCTTAGCTCTATGTTTGCATGCAATCAACATATCATCAACATAAAGCAAAAGATAAACAGTATTCTCAACATCATCACCACAAAAAATACAAACAACTATCATTATTGCTTTTAATGAAACCAACTTTAAGAATGAAAGAGTCAAACCTCTTATACCATTGTCTCTGTGACTGTTCAAGTCTGTACAAGGACTTTTTCAAGAGACATGCCATGTGTTCCTTACCTTTTACCTCAAAACCTGGTGTTGATGCATATAAATGGTCTCTTTGAGTTTACTATGTTGTTCAAGATCAAGACCATAAAAAGCAATGTTAGCAAGCATTATCCTAATCGTTTTGTATTTAACGACGGGAGAAAATATTTCGTTAAAATCGATGCCCTCAACTTGAGAAAAACCTTTTGCAATCAGCCTAGCCTTGAACCTTGGAGGTTCATTGGCTGACTCAAGCTCTTTAATTTTAAAAATCCATTTACAATCAATCAATTTTTGTTTTGAGGGTTTTGGAACAAGAATCCAGGTTTTGTTTTTGTGTAAAGAGGACATCTCCTCATCCATAACACACAACCACAAAGAACGATTAGGGCTCTTCAACACATCAAAAAAACACAACAGTTCTTTTTCTTTAACACAGGAAGAAGCAGCAAAAGCATACGAAACAATATATGAATAACTATATCTAACGAGTTCTCTCGACACTCTTCTAGCCCTATCCTTGGACAGCTGGTAATCTCTAAGGGCATGTGCTTGTGCCTCTGGATGATCCTCATCATCATCTGAATTTTCAGATTCAGGCATGTGCTCTTGTGAGGGACCGGAGGTGTCTTCCATCTCCATAGAAATATTCCCAACCATGGGAAGATCGGTAAAACTATCGGGAACAGCTTTAGCCTTAAGATAAGGCATATCAAGCTTGTTGAAGACAACATCCCTACTCACAACTACCCTTACACCCGACTCACTTTTGAGCCAAACTTTATAACCCTTCACCCCACTAAGGTATCCTATGAATACTCCCTTTTTAGACCTAGGGTCTAACTTACCTTCCTTTTGATATGCAAATGCAACATATCCAAACACTCTAAGGTTGGACAGTTTTGGTGGTTCTCTAGACCACAACTCTAAAGGAGTCTTGAAGTTTACAACTGTGGAAGGGGATCTATTGATGAGGTAGACAGCTGTACTTACAGCTTCTGCGCAAAAGGGTTTTGGGATACCTGAAGACACCATAAGACACCTAATCTTATCTGTGATGGTACCGTTCATCCTCTCAGCAACACCATTCTGCTGAGGGTTATGTCTCACAATCTTATTATGGAAAATGCCATGCGAAGCACACAAATCAGCAAACTTTTTGTTACAAAACTCAAGACCGCTATCTATCCTAATTGTCTTTTCGTTTATTTTCGGTTTGATTTTTGGCAAGGCGTTTCCACTCACAAAACTTTTCAAAAGTTTGATCTTTTGTTTTCAAAAGAAATACCCACACATACCTAGAAAAATCACTAACAACCGATAAGAAATAAACATTGCCATCATAGGTTGGAACCTTTTCAGGTCCCCACAAATCACAGTGCATATAATCAAAGATAGAGGTGGGCTTGTGTGTGCCAATACAAAAACTAAATTTATGTTGTTTTCCCAAAACACAATGGTCACAAAAATCCAAAGAATCAATTTTGTCGCCATTTAAAAGATTTTGCTTGTGTAAATAATGCAGTCCCTTTTCACTAATGTAGCCAATCCGACGATGCCGCGACATAGTCTTTTCAAGGACAGTTTTCGAAATCAATGCAGATGCTTTGCAAACAGTTTTTCTAATCAAATGGTATAAACCATCTCTTTTAAAACCTTTAAGCATGACCAGTGTTCCTTTGCAAACTCTCATAATCTCATTTTTAGATTTATAAGAATAACCGTTTGAATCAAAAATGCCGAGGGAGATTAGATTCCGACGAAGATCAGGCATATATCTCACATCAATCAGTTTTCTGGTCACGCCATCATGGATTTTAATGAAAACATTTCCAATGCCATTGATGTAACAAACTTGATTATTTCTCATAAAACTTTTCCATGATCAAGGGTTTTAAAATCTGAAAACCAGTGCTTGTTAGGTGTCATGTGAAAAGTGCAGCCAGAATCAAGAATCCAATGATTAGAAACATTAGAAGAGAGGGAAGGGGATACACACAAAACCTCAGAATACATGGAATTACCATATGATTCAAAATCGTAGGTTATGTCAGTTTTATCACTCCCCTTACCTTGTTTACGTTGTTTTTCTTCTTTGATTCTTTTAAAACAATTGTTTTTCATATGACCTTCCTCGCCGCAGTAAAAACATTTCGCTTTGTTCTTTCTCGTGATTTGGACCTCCCTTTACTTTTAGAACGCTGACTAAAAGATTCTCTCCTGTCAACCCTCTCTTGCACGTAAAGGTTCTCTCCATTAGATTTGTTTTCTTTTCTCAAATCCAAATCTTTTAATTTCAAAGCGTTTTTCACATCAGAAAGATTCAAATCATCTCTGTCATACTTGACAGTAGATTTAACATCGTTAAAAGACTCAGGCAAGGAATTTAATAAAATAACAACAACGGTTTCATCGGAGAACATCTTTCCAACATTTTGAAGTTCCAAAACGATTTTGTTTAAATCATCAATGTTTTCAGAAAGTGATTTCGACCCGCTCATTTAAAACCGAAAAGCTTTTCTTTTAAATAAATTTTGTTCGACAAGGACTTTCCCAAATATAGTTTTTCGAGTTTCGTCCAGATTTCAAAAGCGTTGTCCTTCTCGCCGATTTCTCTCAAAACGTTGTCGGTTGCATCACCAAGTTTTTCAGCAAGAACTTCACTCTTCCAAGATTCCGGATACTTTTCAGGGCTACAAATTGCGGGTGCAATTTTATTTTGGACTAAAACTAGTTTCATTTTTCTCCGCCACATTACGAAGTCAGATTTGCCATCAAACTTGTCGGTTTCAATTTTTGGAATAGACATGATTAAATGGAAAATAAGAGTAATCAGTGGCTAGAAAAATAAAAAATTTGAAAAAGAAGTTTGTCACACAAATAAAATGGCCCAGATTTTGCTTTGAAAAACGGCATGGTAAAAAATAAGCAAAACGCAAGAATTTTACAACAAAATAGCGCAGTAGCAACAAAATTAACCGAGACAGAGAAACAAACAGGCACGGACTGAGCAACAGCCTTCCAAACACAGACAACACAATAAATCCAAAAAGAGTCACAAATAATAATAATGTCAAATTTGTAACCAGTTAAAGGAAAAATCACCAAGGCACAGCAACTTGAAGTCTCTGTTGGACTCAAGCCAGGCTTGGGTTTTAGATTTTTCAAAGAAATAAACCAGATTCACAAAAATGAATAGATCTATGAAAGTAATAATCGGCAAAACGAGTACAACAGTGAAACCCAACAAAAGCAGTTGATTTAACACAAACAAACAAATCTAGCAGAAAACAAGCGGATTTAACTAAATAAGCAGAAATAATGAGAATAGATCTACTAGAAAATTGAAATAAAACAGAGGAAGTTTAGAGAACGCTTCCTTGAGCCAAATCCACAGACTCCATGAATCTAAAATACCAAACTCGAGAGGTCTAACAGCTACCGCCGACCAGATCACCAAAAAATTGAAGTCTTTTCCGGGCTATGATATTACTGTTGTGCGGATCTAAATATTCGAAGCCCTTATTTACTATTTCAACTTTCCTTTTTGCTATTACAGATCCAAAAATAGAAAAAGAAGACAAGCTACAAAAAACCTAAGTCTATTACAAACCAAAGCTTTTTTTTCTTGGGGATCCACTTCCTTCTTCTTCGGCTGGAACTTACCGGAAACTTCACCTGCGACTGCAACAGAAAACAGTGAAGAAAAGAGAAGAAAGAAAACAGCTCTAACGAGCTTACCTGAGCTGCGAAAGGCAACTAGTCGCAATGACCACCAGTAGCAGCGACTGAGCTGTAGTGAGCAACGGCAAATTGCGGCGAGACAACGACGACGGCAAGCGGGCAGTAAGCAACGAGCAGCGGTGAACGAAGCAAGCTCCGAGCAATGGGTGAGCTGCGGCAACAACCTGCAACGAACGAAGGCAAGCTGCGTGATACTGAGCAGCAGCCAAACAGCAGCGGGAACGGTAGTAGATGGCCGATCCGGCGTCCCTCAGCTCGGACGACCTCACAACCGAAGAAGACGATCTCTATCTCTCTCTCTCTCTCTCTCTCTCTCTCTCTCTCTCTCTCTCCTCAACACAACAGTGTCGGACGCGCAGTCAAAGGAGTAGACTCGCGACACCGACGGCCAGCTATAGTGGCAGTAAAACAGTAAGGCTGAAGCTCGGCAGTACGAAGAAAGAAGAAGGGGAAAATGGAGAGAAAAAATAGAAGGTGGCTACTCTTGCAAGATTAGGACAACCCAAAATAGAAAGAGAGATATATATAGACCAGTCCCCATGGGCGGGCTGAGTTAGCCCGACCCGACCTAGCATCTTGGCCTAATAAATTTAAGCCCAGTCTTCTTTTAGTGAGGCCCAGTCCACAATACATCATAGGAACAATTTGAGCTAGAGAAGTAAAATGAAATGTGTAAAAAATGGCCCAAAAATGGCCTACATTGAGTTTGATATGTTGAAGGGGGAGAGAGGACAGGAAAGAGGATGGGAAGCTGGAGAGAAGGAGAAGAAAGAAGAGAGGGAGAGGGGAGCAGCCGGGAGGGAGAAGGCGAGGGAGGAGAAGAAGAAGAATCTAACTTCTAAATATACCCATCTATTTTATTTATACGATTTTAGCCCCAATTAAACCAAAAAATAAGCATCCTATTTGAAATCTGAGGGAAGTACCATCTTGAAACAAATAAGTTAATTCTAAGTATTCTTTAGAGATCTTTCAAAATTAAGTACTTACTTGATATAAATACAACATGCCAAATTGAAATTTATCCTTTCAAAATTTACTTTTCAAAATTCATTATAAGCACTATTATTTTTCAAAATTCATTATACATACTCATAAACTATTTTCACTTTTCTTATCTCGCACATATAATTCACTTGCCCTTTTTTTTAATTTGAAAGATAAGTTCATAATTTATTTTTCAAAATTCATTATAAATACTCATAAACTATTTTAACTTTCTTTTTCATACATACAATTTTTTATATAAAAATTAGCTATTTTTAAATTACAAAACATGTCAAATGTCCATATTCACGGTAAAATCCAACAACTTAATTAACATAAATCAACGTGTTTTACAACAGTAAGCGATAATATCCTTAGAGACGATAACATATCCGCATGAGTTAAGTGTTGAATCCTACCTTAAATAAGAAAATTTAACGTATACCGATTCAAACGGGAAAAGAAAAAAATGAAAAAAAAAAAACTCTCAAATTTAACTACTATCCAAGTTAAACCTTATTTTAATTTTCCTATCTAATCTACAACTTCTTTTCTTTTGTCTTTTTTATGAATGTAACGCCCTACCCCATAAGCACCTAGCATTACTTTAAAAGTACGAACGTTATGAAAATAGAGTTTGAATCTGATATGGTGGAGTACAGTGTTTTTGACACTTAGTGGTGTTTTGGAGATATTTAGGAATGATAGTAAAAATTTTTTTATATTGAGGTTTTATTATTAAGGTTTATGAGTGCCTTTAAGTGGATTTTATTTTTAATACTAGTGTGTGTATTTTAGAAATTTAAATACTTAACATTTTCATGTAAGGATTTAAAAAAAAAAAAAAAAAACCTTAGCAATTAAGAAACCTGCCGCCACTTCCCTAGCCACCCGTCACCCCACCAATTTCTTCCGTTTCCTTTTTTTTTTTCTTTCTCCCCCACTAACCACCACAATGTTATACATATATATATATATATATATATATGATTTGCATGCCATTTTGTTTTGGCAAGGAAAAAAAGAAAAAGAAGAAGGGGAAAAGAGAAAGTAAACCTCAGGTTAGTATTTTCTTTTTTTCTTTTTTTATTTTTATTATTTTATTTCCATTCTCATTAAGGTTATATTAGTATATAGGTATATATATTTTTTAAATTGGTTACATGTTTTAGGATTTAAATGTTTTAAATAAATTTTTAGTATATAGTGTATAGTAAATTATGGTTTCTTGGGAGAGTATATATATATATATATTTTAGGGTATATGATTTTCAATTTTTTAAAAGAATTATTATATATATACCTCCTAAGTTGAGTTCGTAGGATTTCGATATTATTTAGGGAATATGACTATTTGATCGGTACATAAGTATTAAGTCTCTTCATATTATTATTTTGTAGGATCTTAGCACCAGATTTACATCTAGGTAAGTCCGCAAACTCCATTTTATTATGTTATTTCATAGATTACGAGACGTCTAAAAATATTTTTTCCGAACCATCACAAAATATTGTTATTTTTTGAATGATATCTCTCAGTGTGTTTTTAGAGATGGTCTTCACAATGTGTTACGTGTTTCTTAGAAAAATGCATAGGAGCGGTGCTCCATATAAGTGTTTCTTTTAAAACAAACTATTACGGTGGTGCATAAGAAGTTTGTTGTACGCAGGTTTTTTTTTTTTTGGAAATATTTATATGTTGGAAAATGTTTTACCTTGAAAAGTTACGTATTTTGACATGCATTAATATAGATCTAGCATTGACATAACTATGAAATTTTCATGAGCATGTGGTGACTGGCGGATGGGGATTTTTCCTAAAAATATTTATGACCTGATTCGGTTCTGACGGCCGGACAAATGGCCTTTCTGTTTATAAATACATATGAAAAAAAAAACCTCATTCTCACCAGGGTGTCAATTCTGGTTACGATCTTGTGTTCGGAAGCGTCAGAGGATTGCACTGTACGCGGCTAGTCCCCCATACGAGGGCCTCTTCCGATGGCGTGGACGATTCAGACTCGGGAGAGTGGATCCACTTGAAGAGGGGCATAGACCGTGGAGGGTATGGCCTAATCGGTCTACGTGGACACCGCATCATGCTCTGCGGTGTGGTTCAGCCGCCTAGTGGAGAGTTAGGAGGGGCTCGAAACTGAGGTTGGTCCTAGGGCAGACTTGGTAGGTGCCCCAGGAGTCTGTAGCCTATTTTGACCACTGATATAGGAGTGCGGTTGTTTTGTAATCGAGCGCTCGTATGGTGTTTGGCTGGTATTGACTACGAGATGCCAGAACTTGGTTCCGATGGCCTCGTTTTGGGTTCGGACTTTGTCCATGGAGCCCCACTGTTGCATTACATGTTCTTTTAAATTTGGGGCGTAGAAGCTACGCTGATGTGTCTTGATTCGCTCAAACTTCTCAACTGCGCTTGAAACCCTCATTAGGTTCAAGCATCAATTTTGTTAAAATAGTAAAAGAAAATGTTTTCTTATAACATTACATGAACTGTTTTGTGAAACGCCATCGTCATTATTTTAAAAAAATCACTACAGCACACACTCACGTGGACTCACTGAGCATTCGCTCTCACATTTTTCCATATCATGTTTTCTTCTCAGATTAGCTCGGGACGGTCAGGGGCCCTGCAAGCCACTGAAGTTTTAGGCCAGGAATTTTTGGATCAAAAAATCTGCCCAGAGGGGCATATGTTTATGTTTTATCTTTCCTAGACTCGAACCGTTTGTAAAGTTTTTCTTTTTATATTGTCATGTGAAGTTGTTGATGTGCGATAGTTTTGTCTTTATATTGAAGTGATCATGAGAAGTTTTTTTTAGATCTTGTATTCTGAGCGTACTAGTAATATCTAATTTACTTAAGTATTCCACATACTTTGTGTGTATACGTGTTAGTGTTGTTCTAAGGTTGTGTTTCATTGTGGAACTTATAATTTAGTGTCGGGAGGCACACAGATGCCTTACTCAGCCACAGTTGACCTAGTGGCAAGGTTGGGGCATCGCAGGTGGTATCAGAGCATCTAGGTTCGATACTAGGTTTGAAACGTTGGATTTCAAACAAGCTATAAGAGTCAACTGTTTAAACTTTAAAGTTAACCATATGATTTATTGGTTAGTACTGACCATAAGATTTTGTTTTGTAGGTATTAGATGGCACACCCTTCTCATAGATGGACATACAGGGAGGGCACCCTCGTAGATGAGCCTAGCAGGACTACGTCATCATCATCGTCCTCATATTCCCTTAGGGAGATCGTCCCAGAAAGGGAACCAATTTCGGTGATTGGCCTTTCCGATGATGAGTCAGTAGAAGGACCAAAGTTGGCACCGGTGGCACCGGGAATTGGGCTTGGAACATCAATAGAAAAGGACCCTAGTGAGCCTACATTAGACTCAGAGATGACGCCCGAACCAGAGAGAGTGGCACCGGCGGCCACTAGGGATATGGGTACCTTTGTAGCAGATAGTTTGCCAGTAGCAGCATCCCCTACCCCTACTCTACTCGTGGAGTCTGTATCTTCTTTTCCAGCACTACCATCATTACTTCAGGGTGGGGTCAGGGAGCATGACATCTGTGGCTATTGTTTGTGGCACAAGCAGCGGGTTAAGGCTGCTGGATAGAAGATTATGGAGCCGAGAGAGGAGATTTCCTAGGTAGATGCTCTGTTCTATACGGCTAGCCAGGCACATCGACAGGCAATAGCGAGGGCCGTTATGCTAGAGACGGAGTTAGGCCAGATGCAGGAGGCACACGAGAGAGAGAGAGAGAGAGAGAGAGAGAGAGAGAGAGAGAGAGAGAGAGAGAGAGAGATTACGGAGCTAATTGACGAGTTGGACTGGCTTAGGCAGTTTATCGCCCAGTTCTTGGGTACTACTAAAGATTCAATGGATAGAGCACGTGATGAGCTGGAGTCTCGACCAGGATGTTCTAGTAGCCAGTGTCCTCAGGCGGAGTAGGTGTTGGATAGAGTACAGGTAGGTGTGCATATTTAGTCACTTGGATAAGTGCAGGTAGTGTTTTTGTTGGTACTTGACACAGTAGGCTTAGGATCATAGATATGAGGTCCTCGAGTTTTGGACATGTATAGTAACCCAGCCCTATATTTTTTTGTGGTAAGACCAGGATGATCTGACTGTATCTTGACACTACTTATACTAAAAATCCTAATTTTGAGTTATATATATGTTTGTATGTACGCATTGATGTTAGTGCCTGGGATAAATTCATATTTACTTGTTGTAGAGTGTCTGTAACCTTAGATGTTTACTAGTGTTAGAAATTTTTTGTTTTTAGAAACATGTCAGGTTCACAATTTCCCAACCATACACACGACGCTGTGTCAGAAAGTTCTCAAAATAGACAGTCTGAAACTATAAGGGAGGCCACACCTCGTCCAGAACAAGCCACACACAAGGTAATTGAGAATTTTATGATGAAGATGACAGAATTTTTAGAAACTTCAATGGCCACAAGAAGAAACGAACGAGTACCGGCCATTGGAGCAGATGAAGCACTAGAACGATTTCTCAAGTTTCGACCCCCAGAGTTCTATGGAGAAGTTGAGCAAGAAATTAAATCTGAACTGTTCCTTGAGCAGTTGAATGATATCTATGATACCCTTAAGTACGAGGATGCCCTGAGGGTAACATTCACAGCTTTTAGACTTTGAGGAATGGCAAAGGATTGGTGGCTTAGAGTTTCCGAAGCTCGGACACTCAAGAACCAACCATGGACCTGGAACGATTTTCAAGTAGAATTCAAAAAGGAATACATACCTCGTTGGGTTCGTGAGCAACGAGAGGATGAGTTTTAGCTATTGAGATGGGGTAACCTGACAGTTGCCTAGTATACGGCAAAGTTCAATAGGTTGGCTAAGTATTGCTTAAGGTTGATAGATACTGATGAAAATAAGACACGACAATTTGTGAAAGGATTAAGGGTTGAACTCCAACGGGCATTGGCTCCCTTGCCACCTATGGGATTCGCGGCCGCAGTTGAAGCCACCACACGAACGGAGATGGCTGATCAAGCGGTTATATAGAGGAAAACAGTCGTTGGTTCAACGGCGACTCCCTATAAACATCCTGGACAAGGACCATGGAAACCTAGAGATTTCAAGAGATCCCATGGAGAACAAAGGACTGGAAATAAAGGCCGACCAACCCTGACCCCTGGAGGAGCCCACAGAGTATGTACATACTGTGGACGAAGTGGGCATGTGGCTGAAATGTGTTATCGGAAGTTAAGGTTATGTTTCAAGTGTGGAAAACCAGGACATACCAAGGACCAGTGTCCTGAGATGCAACAAGTACCTCCGAAGACGTCCAGAAGAGCAAGCCGACCCCCAGTTATGAGAGGAGCAATAGAAGGAAGGAATAATGAGCCACAAGTAAAAGCTAAAGAATATGCACTGGATGGATTGCCCGTAGATACTGAAGCAAAAGTAGTTAAAGGTATGATACAAATCTTTTCTCAACCAGCAAGAGTACTCATTGACCCTAGAGCTACGCATTCTTTTGTGAGTTTGCATTTTATAAAACATATTCCTATACCTCCTGTTAACATGCATTACCAGTTGATAGTTAGTACTCCTATGGGCGTGAATAAGATAACTGAGGTAAAGTACCCTGATTCTGACATATGTGTCGAGAATGTGGTTTTATCCGAAGATTTAATTGCCTTACCATTGGAGGGATATGATGTGATACTTGGGATGGACTAGTTGTCTAAACATTACGCCCAAGTAGATTGTCGACGGAAGTTGGTTAAGTTTAGCCGACTGAGTATGCTAATCCTAGAACGAACAAAATGGGAGAATCTCTTTTTGTCTGGCATGAAAGCCAGAAAGTTACTATGGAAAGGATGTCAAGGGTACTTAGCATATTTACTCAACAAGTCTAAGGAGGAGATAAAATTAGAAAGAGGACCTGTCGTGAGGGAGTTTGTGGATGTTTTTCCTGAGGAGTTGACGACGCTACCCCCAGATCGAGAAGTGGAGTTCGGCATAGAATTGGTACCTAATGCTAAACCAATATCTCGAACTCCATATCGGATGGCATAGGAGGAACTAAAAGAGTTGAAAAAGTAACTACAAGAACTGTTGCAGCAAGGATACATTCGTCCAAGTACATCTCCTGGGGGTGCGCCAGTTTTGTTTGTAAAGAAGAAGGATGGAACCCTCAGAATGTGTATAGATTACAGAGGATTGAATAGTGTAACAGTCAAGAACAAATACCCACTACCCCTCATTGATGAGTTATTTGACCAACTCCGAAGAGCGGGATGTTTTTCCAAATTGGACTTGAGGCAGGGGTATTATCAAGTCAGGATAAGAGAAAAGGATATTCCGATGACAGCTTTCAACACACATGCATTACGAGTTTGTGGTTATGCTCTTTGGATTAACTAATGCACCTTCGACATTTATGGACTTGATGCATAGAGTTTTTAGTCCTTGCCTGGATAAATTTGTGGTGATTTTTATTGATGATATTCTTGTTTATTCACCCAACCCTGAAGCTCATGAACAACATCTTCGAAAAGTGTTGCAAACCCTACGGGAGCATAAGTTGTATGCTAAGTTTAGTAAATGTGAGTTCTGGATGAGTCAAGTTACTTTCCTAGGGCATGTCATCACCCAGGAAGGAATCTCGGTAGATCCAGCGAAAGTAGAAGCAGTGACCTATTAGACACAACCCAAAACGCCAACCGAAATACGAAGTTTCTTGGGTATAGTAGATACTATCGGAGATTCATAAAAGATTTTTCTAGAATTGCTGGACCTCTAATGCAATTAACTAGAAAAGAAACCAAGTTTGAGTGGACGGAGACGTGTGAGAAGAGTTTTCAAGAATTGAAGAACCGACTGACGTCGGCACCAGTGTTAACATTACCCGATCTGAACAAGGAATTTTCATTGTATACAGATGCTTCAGGGGAAGGTCTAGGAGCTGTGTTGATGCAAGACATGAAGGTTGTCGCATATATTTCAAGAAAGTTGAAGGATCATGAATGGAATTATCCGACACACGATTTGGAATTAGCAGCCATCGTGTTTGCACTTAAGAAGTGGCGACACTACTTGTATAGGGCTAAGTATGAGATATTCACTGATCATAAGAGCTTAAAGTATCTATTTTCTTAGAAGGACTTGAACATAAGACAACGTCGATGGATGGAACTGCTGGAAGAATATCAATGCCCGATTAACTATCATCCAAGAAAGGCGAATGTGGTGGCAGATGCATTGAGTAGAAAAGCAAAGCTATCAAGTCTTAGCTTAACATCCACCCTACAACAAGATATTAGAAGCCCCAAAAGAATAATAAGGAGTTTCAGGAGTTCAAAAACCGTGTGGAAGCTAAGAAATTGGATGATTTTCGAGCATTAGAAGTTGATGGGAGCCTGTACTTTCGGAGTCGGTTATGTGTACCCAATGATACTGAACTTAAGCGTAAGATTCCAGAGGAAGCCCACAGAAGTAAGTATTCAATGCATCCTGGAGAGAATAAGATGTATAAAGATTTTAAGCAAAAGTTTTGGTGGAACGGAATGAAGAGAGAAATTGCAGAGTATGTAGCAGCCTGTCTTACATGTCAAAGGCTCAAGGCGGAACATCAAAAGTCAGTAGGACTACTACAACCGCTACCTATTCCCGAATGGAAATGGGATCATGTGACAATGGACTTTGGCACAGGATTGCCCTGGACCAAGGGATATAAGGATGCTATCTGGGTAATCGTTGATCGTTTAACAAAAGTGGCTCATTTTATTGCCATTAATATGACATACCCTTTGGACAAGTTGGCACAGATTTATGTAGATGAGATTGTCCGACTTCATGGGGTGCCCGTTGATATTGTATCCGATAGAGACCCAAGGTTTACCTCAAGATTTTGGCCTAAGTTCTAAGTAGCTACGGGGACCAATCTAAGTTATAGCACCACAGTACATCCCCAAATCGATGGACAGTCTGAAAGAACAATTCAAACCCTAAAGGATATGTTAAGAGCTTGCGCCTTAGACTTTGGAAATAAGTGGGTTGACAATCTTGCTTGTGCCGAGTTTGCTTATAATAATATCTACCACTCTTAGATAGGAATGGCACCGTTTGAAGCATTATATGGTAGGAGATGCAGAACACCTTTGTACTAGGATGAAGTCAGAGTTCGATCTCATTGGAGACAAAGAAACTTGATGCTAGAATTGGAGGAGATGCAGAAACAAGTTAGGATAATTCAAGATTGGTTTCGGACAGCTAAAAGTAAACAGAAGAGCTATGCCGACAATCGAAGAAGGGATCTAGAGTTTAGTGTGGGAGATCGAGTTTTCTTAAAACTTACACCACGTTGTGGAAAGCTAAGATATCCGAGGAGAGGAAAGTTAAGCCCCAAAGATATCGGACCATTTGAAATTGTTGACAAGGTTGGTAAAGTGGCATATCGTCTCGCCTTGCCAAATGAACTGATGGGTATACATGATGTGTTCCATGTATCACAATTAAAGAAGTATCATCTTGCACCTAATCATGTTCTCAATGATAACCAATTGGAATTACAAGTCGATCTGTCATATGAAGAAAAACCAACTGAGATTATAGAACGAAGCGTAAAAGAGTTACGCGGGAGACAGATTCCAATGTGTAAAGTGGTATGGAGACATCATGAGATTGAAGAGGTAACCTGGGAAAGTGAGGAGTACTTGAAGAAAAAGTATCCAGAGCTTATAGGTACGTAACTATTCAATTTGGGGGGCGAAATTTCTTTTAAGGAGAGTAGAATGTAATGCCCTACCCGATAAGCACCTAGCATGAATTTAAAAGTACGAACTTTATGAAAATAGAGTTCGAATATGATATGGTGGAGTATAGTGTTTTTGACACTTAGTGGTATTTCGGAGATATTTAGGAATGAGAGTAAAAATTTATTATATTGAGTTTTTATTATTAAGGTTAATGAGTGTCTTTAAGTGGATTTTATTTTTAATACCAAGTGTGTGTATTTTAGAAATTTAAATACTTAATATTTTCATGTAAGGATTTAAAAAAAAAAAAAAAAACCTTAGCAATTAAGAAACCTGCCGCCACCTCCCTAGCCACCAGTCACCCCACCAATTTCTTCCGTTTCCTTTTTTTTTTTTTTTTTCTTTCTCCCCCCACTAACCGCCACAATGTTGTATATGTATATATATATATATATATATTTACATGATTTGCATGCCATTTGTTTTGGCAAGGGAAAAAAAAGAAGAAGGGGAAAAGAGAAAGTAAACCTCAGGTTAGTATTTCCTTTTTCTTTTTATTTTTCTTTTTATTATTTTATTTCCATTCCCATTAAGGTTATATAAGTATACAGGTATATATATTTTTTAAATTGGTTACTTGTTTTAGGATTTAAATGTTTTAAATAAATTTTTAGTATATAGTGTATAGTTAATTATAGTTTCTTGGGAGAGTATAAATTTTTTTTAGAGTATAGGATTTTCAATTTTTTTAAAAGCATTATTATATATATATATATCATTATATAGGTATATATATACCTCCTAAGTTTATTTCGTAGAATTTTGATATTATTTAGGGAATAGGACTATTTGAACGGTACCCATGTATTAAGTCTTTTCGCATTATTATTTTGTAGGATCTTAGCACCAGATCTACATCCAGGTAAGTCAAAAAATTCTATTTTATTACGTTATTTCATAGATTACGAGACGTATAAAAATGTTTTTTCTAAACCATCACAAAATATTGCTATTTTTGAAATGATATCTCTCAGCGTATTATTAGAGATGTTCTCCACAATGTGTTACGTGTTTCCTTGAAAAATGCATAGGAGCGGTGCTCCATATAGGTGTTTCTTTTAAAACAAAATATTACAGTGGTGCATAAGAAGTCTGTTGTACACAGGTTTTTTTCCAGAAATATTTATATGTTGGAAAATGTTCTAGCTTGAAAAGTTCGTATTTTGACATGCATGAATATAGATCTGGCACTGACATAATTATGAAATTTGCATGAGCATGTGGTGACTGGCGAATGGGGATTTTTGCTAAAAATATTTATGACCTGATTCTGTTCTGACGGCCGAACAAATGGCCTTTTTGTTTATAAATACATATGAAAAAAAAAAACCATTCCGACCAGGGTGTCAATTCTGGTTACGATCTTGTATTCGGAAGCGTCAGAGAATTGCACTGTACATGGCTAGTCCTTCGTACGAGGGCCTCTTTCGATGGCATGGACGATTCAGACTTGGGAGAGTGGATCCACTTAAAGAGGGGCGTAGACCGCAGAGGGTGTGGCCCAATCGGTCTACGTGGACATGCTCTGCGGTAGGGTTCGGCCACCTAGTGGAGAGTCAGGAGGGGCTCGAAACTGAGATTGGTCCCAAGGCAGACCTAGTAGGTGCCCCAGGAGTCTGTAGCCTATTTTGACCTGTGATATAGGAGTGCAGTTGTTTTGTAATCGAGCGCTCGAATGGTGTTTGGCTGGTATTGACTACGAGATGCTGGAACTTGGTTCTGATGGCCTCGTTTTGGGGATTCAAACTTTGTCCGTGGAGCCCCACTGTTGCATTACATGTTCTTTTAAATTTGGGGCATAGAAGCTGCACTAATGTGTCTTAATTCGCTCAGACTTCCTAGCTGCGTTCGAAACCCTCATGTGGGTTCAAGCATCAGTTTTGTTAAAATAATAAAAGAAATGTTTTCTTATAATATTGCATGAACTGTTTTGCGAAACGGCATCGTCATTGTTTTAAAGAAATCACTACAGCACAAACTCACGTGGACTCACTGAGCGTTCGCGTTCACATTTTTCCATATCATGTTTTCTTCTCAGATTAGCTCGGGACGGTCAGGGGCCCAGCAAGCCGCTGAAGTTTTAGGCCAAGAGTTTTTGGATAAAAAAATCTGCCCAGAGGGGCATATGTTTATGTTTCATCTTTCCTGGACTTGAACCGTTTGTAAAGTTTTTCTTTTTATATTGTCATGTAAAGTTGTTGATATGCGATACTTTTCTCTTTATATTGAAGCGATCATGAGAAGTTTTTTTTAAATCTTGTATTCTGTGCGCACTAGTAGTATCTAATTTACTTACGTATTCCGTGAACTTTGTGTGTATACCTGTTAGTGTTGTTTTAGGGTTGTGTTTTATTGTGGAACTTATAATTTAGTGCCGGGAGGCACGCAGATGCCTTACTCAGCGCAGTTGATCTAGTGGCACGGTTGAGGGCATCACAATGAGTATAAACTATTTTTAAACTACTATACATATTAAATCTCAATGTTTACAACCAACAACTTAATTCGTACAAAAATGTGTTAAATGTATTATATTAATTAAAATATACAGTAAAGTATTTAGGGCCGAGAACACAAGTAATACACATGAGCTAAATTGTCAAATTTTAACGTAATTAAGAAGATTTGATATTCATATTGATTCAAGAATAGTTTATGAGATGCGGCCAAACAATATATATAGCTTTATGAGTGAACAAAATAGAAGAAAAGTCTGTAGGTAAAATAAGATATTTTGCAAAATTATCATTTATTTTCATAATTTTTTTTGGAAATAATGCATATATTTTTCAAATTATTATTCATTTAGTTTTTTACTAATGGATTAACTTTATAATTTAAAACATAATGATTCTTAAGATTTCATAATTTTAATTATGTTTTAAAATTATAACATTTATTAGATTTAAACTACCAGGTAAAAAGTTTGACCAACCCTCGTTCTAGAATACTTTATCAACCCCTCTCCCCACCACCGTCTTTTAAATGAGAATGTAGGAAAAAGAAATACTGCTCCGTCATTAGAAGTTTAAGTACTTTGTCAAGCTTGCTTCCACTTTATTCATATGTACAGTATGATAATCGAGGCTCCATGCCGTCTGATGTTGGTATCACCTCATCGTCATCGACAACTTTTGGTATGGAATTAGATGTGAGCCTTCACCATTAGGTAGCTAGATCTCTAACATATGTTGATCAGATTAACTCTTGATACACTCCTTTTCTTTTATATTATCTATTATTTGGATATACTTTTTCCGTTTTAAAATATATGTTACTTTAGTAATCAAAGAAGTATTAAATAATACTTTTCCATATATATATATATATATTCCTATCAATAAAATAATTGATTAGAAACTTTCATTAGAACTATTAATGACAGTCAAAAAATAATTTAATTCGTTTCCTTTTGAATACAAACAACCCTATCATTTCATTGATTTTTGTGTCATGTTCTAAAGCATAGATAATATGAAACGAGGGGGAGTATAAGGAATATTGTCCCATCTAGTGCCAAAATAAATTTTATTTTGTTTGGATTTAGTCCCTCAATTTTAATTTCAGCTTTACTACAGTTCTTTTTCGATCTCTTAGACAAATTTATTTCAGTCAAAATTTAGATATTTTTTCTCCAAAAATTGTGAGGGGTAATTTTATAATTTGACACATCATAATATTTTTTAAAAAAAAAAGTCATACACCCACTATTCCCTTTTTTCTTCTTCCCTCTCCTTCTTCCCGGTGGCAGCCACCGCTGCTCCTCTCTCCCCCTCTTACAAGAGATTGGGAATTCTTACAACAAAGATGCTAAATTTCATCACTCACCAGTCACCACCACTCCCTCCAGCACGTTCTCACAAAATTGTCCTTCACCAAAGCAACCTACAAATCCCTAATTAGACCAATCACTGGGCTCCAAGTGTCCAGCTCAAACTCTATCACCACTACCACCTCCTTCTCCTCTTCTAAACCCAATCAAGAAACCATCCCTTTCGACGGAGGAGCTCTCTACGGAGACCTCGTAGCGGATCATCTTTTGGATTCACTCTTCTTTGGCTTCCTTGAACTTTGGCGGCTGTTCTTACGCCAGTTTTCTTGAGATATCGACAAATTTAAGAGTCACAATAATCTTTGGTCTAACTGGTAAGGATAGAAGTGATTTTTCATACAAAGTGATTAAGCATGTTCAAGTTGTACCAAGGTTTATTGGTGAATGGGGTGATGTTATCATTACTTTGCAAGATGGAACTAAGGTGGATTTGAGAAACGTTCCCAAATTAACAGAAATTGCCAAAGTATTTCCTCCATGGCCGAGAAACCTACTGTTCTAAAAGAATCTAGGCCTAAAGTTTTTTAAGATATATACTATTTAGAGCTTATATTTCACTGTTGATTTTGTTGATTAATCTTGAAAAACATTGGTAAATAGACATATTTTAGCTAATCTTGTAATTGAAACTCGTGTTGTAAGAGAATTCCAAGTCTCTTGTATAAGAAAGGGGAGAGAGGAGAAGAAGTTGGAGGAGGGGAAAGTGAGAGAAGGAGAAGAAAAAAGAGAGGGGAGAGGGTAGCAAAGGCAGCTGCCGCCGAGAAGAAGGAGAGGGAGAAGAATAAGGGGGAATAGTGGGTTTATGACCTTTTTTTTAATTAATATGGTGCGTGAAATTACATAATTGTCTTTATAATCTTTTGAAGAAAAAATATCTGAATTTTTACATAAGTAAATTTGTCTAAAAGGACGAAAAAAAACCATCGTAAATTATTTAGAGATAAAAAAAGCTAAACATAAAAATTGAGGGACCAAAACTGGCAATTTTAATTTATTTAAAGATTAAATAGGACAATCTTTCTTTACCGTGCATGTGGTTGGACATACATTTGACAAACCATATAAAATTAAGAATTAAGGTGATATTTAATGAGTTTCTTCCATTTATACATTTTCAAACAAAAAGAATTCACTGTCGAGGATGATGATCAAATGATTATAAGCTTATTCCTAAGTGATTTGATAAACTCGAAGTTATGAGTTTGAACCTTCTAGAATTTATACATGCTTCTGGACACTCTCATTCCTGCATCTTTGTTATTTTGCCATAACAAAAAGAATTCAACCCTTTCTTTATTTATTTTTTCATGAATTTTTTTTTACCTTGTGTTTGAAATTTCTCAACTAATTCAGGGAAGATTTACGGGGCACAAAGCCAACAGCAGCATAAGTAGGGATGTAATTTCTATAAAAAAAGATGGCAAAAAGATCGGGAAAATCTTTTAATATCCCGAAGCTGTTCGATTCAAGCTGCTCGTGAGCCGCTTGCAAGCTGTTCGATTCGAGCTCGCTGTTAACCGAGCTCGAGCCGGCTTGCTACGCAAACGAGTCGAGTTCGAGCCTCATCAATACTGGTTCGATGGCTCGTCGAGCCCATCGAGCCAGAATATATAATTTTTTTACTTTATTTTAAATATTATATATAATACCTCTTTTAAAAAAAATTGAACTCTAGCTCGAACTCAAACTCGATCGAGCTTGACACAAATACTCGAGTTCGAGCCAAAATTTTAAAACTCGATCGAGCTTGAGCCGAGCTCCAGTTGAGTGAAAAAATGCCGAGTCGAGCCTCGTTTACACCCCTAAGCACAGGACTGAAAATGCTAGCCAAAGCAGCTCTCTAAGTGATTCGAAACATATATAAGTGAAAAAGTTCTATCAATGGTTCTAAAGTAAAAAGGATAATTTCAAAAATATACCCAAATCGTTAGACCATTGTCAATTAAATACCCAATTCTTTGATTTTGACAATTAATTACCCAAATTAGAATTTTATCTCTAAGTTAACAGAAGAGTGATGATTTTTTTTAACTTTTTACATTTTTTAAAAATGATAAATAACTTCATTCCAAAGATACCCTTAATTTTATTTTTATTATTTCTTAAAAATTTACCACCAATATCATAAATCTAAACATCTTATCCTTAATTGAACCAATAAACTGTAGCCGCCATCTCCAACCATGTAATTGCAAACTTCGTTGTTGCTGCAGTAACCTCCATTTTCCGACAAACTCTTTCCGTCTCTCGCTAATTAGTCGATCTTCACCCTTCCAGCCACTCATATTTCCGCAGTATTGGTGCATCTCAACTTCCACTTTTAAAAGCTCAAATTTACAATTCATCATAAATATTTTCTAAAAAATGCTCTCTTCAATTTTACTTCTTTGGAAGGTCGATTTATTTAGTGGTGCCGGTTGGAAATTTTTTTCCTCTTTTTTTTTTGGGGGGAGTAAAATGTAGTCAAAAGAACCACGAACTTGTATCTTTTATTTCTGAAACAAAGGTAGTAATTGTAATGACCACAATTTCTTTTGCATTTAAAGTAAGCTGTCAAAATGAATTTAACCAACGGTCAAATTGAAATGCCAAGAAAAGAAGAGGGTTATTGGTTGTTGAGAAGTAGAAGAAATCATTGGGGGAGTAGAGATGGACAACCGCCTCATTCTTTTCATTTCTTTTCCCGTAATCTTTTAGCAAATGATTCTGTCTTTTTATTCTTCCTCTTCTTCTTCTTCTTCTTCTTCTTCTTCTTCTTGTTGACAGCATTAGGGTAAATGAAGGAGATAAAGTTTAGTGTTAGAGTGTAAGCGAATATATATATATATATATAATAAAACATAACTTGAGGGTATAATAGGTAAAATAAAATGTTCTTTAAAAAATAATTTGAAGGAATCAAATATACTGTTAGTTCGGTTAGTTTGGTGATGGAAGTTAGAAATGGGTACTTGATTGTCAAAATTTAAGGGTTAGATATCTAATTGACAATGGGTTAATACTTTGGGTATGTTTTTGAAACTAACCAAAAAAAAAAAGAAGAAAAAGTTCTGTTAATGAGAAACATTTTAGTTTATAAAAATTATATAAATTTCTATATGAGTAATTGTCATACTAAGTCCTAACAAGTTTTCATCTTTTTAGATAAAGTCCCTAATAATTTTTGTTATACTTTAAAATCCTCAACAAATTTTTTAACATCATTTATGGTCCTGTTATTAAGATTCTATCAAGTTTAATAGAATCTTAACAGTTTGAAGCCATTCAACTGTAAATTTATATCGGTAAAAAAGGAAAAGAATAAAGATAAAAATTTTTTTAAAAAAAAGTGTTTAGGACCCTCTGCAGTCTTCTTTTTGTTCCTCAGCCTTCAACTCCCGCAGTTCCAGTTTAGAGATATTGATTGTAAAATTATAGATGTGCATGATTTTATTAATTTGATGAAGAATCTTGCAGCCAAGAAAATGAATCAAAACAAAGCAACTTTCCTCTCTATAAAAAGCAAGCAATTGTGAGACAATACTAGACAGAGGATTCATGTTCAGGTGTATTTGCCACCGCAAGTGAGTCCACGATGTCAAAAAGAAAAAGCAGTTTCTGCACTTCTAATTAAGCTTTCATTTTGCTTCCAAGAATGATAAGGCAGGTGCCATTTTTGCTCCATGAATCAAATGGATCTCCTTAATTAGATTCTTTTCAATTTGAGTAGTTACCCTATAAATTGTATCATTTGTAATTATTACATCTAGCCATGTGGAAGAAAGAGAATAGGAGAGAGGATGAAGATTGTGGCAAAGGATCAACAAAAATTCTCTTTTTCAATTTTTTTTTCTATTTTTGTAATTTTCTTTTTTTACCCCTATAAATTTATAATTGAATAACTTAAACCATTAAGATTCCGTTAAACTTGATGGAATCTTAACAAAAGGACCATAACTAAAATTCAAAAATTTATTGAGAACTTTAAAGTATAAAAAAAATTATTAAGAACCTTATCCAACAGACAAAAATTTGTTGGAACTAAATATAAAGGTTAAGTCTAAGAAGGTACCCATTAGTTTAACATTTTGTCAATCACCTACCACTCGTATTGTGATTGTCAATTGAGTTACAGAACCAATCAATTTTTGTTCTCCGATCAACTAATTTCATCGGATACATTAGAATGACTATTTTACCCCTTTCATCCTTTAACTAAACAAATTTTTTTCCTTTTCATGTCTTTTTTAATTTTGGTCAAACACAGAATTAAACATATACTTCCTGCTCACCAAAATAAGTCCACCAATTCCCCACCACATCACCATCTAAACCTCTGACAAAACCACCATTGACACAACCATACAAACAGGCAAGGAAAAAAGGGGGAAAATGTTTTTTCAATCCCACGTTACACAAACATAACTCCAGTGATTATCTTGCTTGCACTATCTTAATTCATATTCCATGGTTTTATGCAAGCCTAGGAAAGGTTATACACACGCTTAATTAGAACCATCACAAATGATGGAGCTTGCAATTGATATAGGAGCATCATCCAATGTAGCTTTTATGTGGTGCATTTAAAGGAGGAGAAAAATCAACCAACTACAAGATTGGATAAAGGGGACAAGGCAGTGGGAGCGAAGTACAGACAGATCAGATGATGGGTAGTTGGCGGCGGTGGAATGAGGAAAAAAGAGGCGTAATCGGCCATGGCTAAGGAGGGGTAGAGAAATAAAAAGATAAAGAGAAATTAAGGAATGATCGATAGCCGTAGAAGGAGAAGAGAAAGACGAGGATGCCGTCCATGGCGCTGGGAACTGGAAAGGAGGGAGAGAGAGAGAGAGAGAGAGAGAGAGAGAGAGAGAGAGAGAGAGAGAGAGAGAGAGAGAAGAAGAAGAAGAAGAAGAAGAGAGATCAGATTCAGAAGAAAACAAAGAAAGGAGAGGGTAGGGCTACGATGGGATGATGAAGAAATTAGTATTGGCGTGTAAAAAGACAACTCTAATCTTTGAATATATGGATCTTTGAAATTTCTGGTTAATCATTCGGCAATGTAATGTTGATCGCTAATTGACGATTACAATGGTTATGGTACTAAATTGAGAAAGCTTCAAACTTAATGGTACTATTTGGCATTAACCCTAAACATAACAATTACTCTTTCTATATTTTATTAGGTGAAAAGTCGCGGAAGTCCCCTTATATGATTTTCTATTATATCTGTTAACTTTTTTCTAGTAAAATTTCCATTCATTGCTTGAATTTAATAATAGTACGTAACTTTATCTAAAATTTCTTCCTCCAAATTGGTACATTCAAAACCTCAAAACAATATTAGGCTATAATGAGATTATTGACATCAACCGAGCAATGATCTTTCCTATTTCCTTGGTTATGGTGGTTGTTCCCTCCTTGCTTGGCTATGGATTCAAGCTTCCTTCCAATTTTTCACTTCGCTATGGATTCAATAGCAGAAGTACAAATCTAAGCTCATGCTTAGAAGGGAAAAAAACAAGAAACCAAGCTCAAAAGGAGAAAATGAAACTGACCAGGAGTGTACAGCCCCATTGCAATGTATCTGAAACATCTTTCATTTTCCCACAAAAGGAGCAAAGACTACGTAGACAAGCAAAACCCAATGCTAATAATACAGTCACGACTACCATATCCACCTCCGCCTCTTGGGGAAAAGCTTTATGTTCCACAACTAACTGAAAAAACTTTTGCTTAAGAAGCTTTGACAAGTCTTTTCCAACAAAGTAGAAACCTTGGTATGTCTGTAATTCACAGAAATTATTCCAGTTAGAAAATATGACTGTCAATGTTTTATTAACATGATACCACTCCCACTGGCATCTACAGAAGTAGATTAAAAAAATACCAAGAAAAAATGACTGGAGCACACAAAAGTGGAGGGATATAAAATCATACTGAAGTCATTTTTCGATAGTCTACTGATAAGCCTATTTCATGAACTACACATCTCTCCCGCATCCAAACATAATAATGAGATCATAGATGCAAATAGTGAAGAAGAAAGACTTGAGGCATTTTCCTAATCCTATGAAATGAATGAGAACAGCTATTCCACATATTCTATTTTGTCAGAGACATACTTTAAGTGCAAACCAAAAGGATTTGCAAGTTAGAAGTGTTTGCTACACAAATCAAATTAAGAGCTTCTAATGCTAACTTTACTCAATATAAATATAAATAGAAAACTCCTTGGTAAAATTTAACACGATTATCTCAATATTGTTACAAGACTCGTATCTTCAATAAAGCTATAAATGGCAAAAAAAGATTCCTCTACTGCCCACATTCGTAAAGATTATATGGAGCACGGTTTGAAGTAGCAACAACAATCTATATCTATACACCAATTCAAACGGAAAACAATTAATTACCTTAATTTGCACAAGAGTAAGTGAGCAAAGGGGACATGTTCAAAGAGTATCCTAAACTACTTACAAATCCTTCACTTAACAAATTTCTAAATAAGCCATTCAATATCAAGGCATCAGGGACATCATTCACCCGCACAATGACCAGGAAAATAATCAAATTCAAGAGATAGAAAGGAGTCAGTGATTTTGCACAATACAAAATCTCGAATTCATATGAATAAAATTATCCTTCTTTTCTTTGTAAAGGCGATGAATATCATTAAAGACCAAAGAAGTACAAAAGAACTACCATTAAAGATACAATTAGGACTTATATTTAAAAGCCAGTCTTCCTAAAAAAAGCATGCATTATATAAAGACCTTTTTTAGTCTTGTTTACACAAATTTCCTGCACAACAAAAATAAACTTCAGAGGCCTCCAACTTGTAGAGTGAAGTTTCTAGTTCCTCAAATACCATAAGTAGCTATCTTTCTCCATGAAAAATCAGGCTCCAAGTTCTCTGATACTCAAAATGTGTCAGCTCTATGACTAGCAAAAAAAGTTGTGGCGTATGTTTGAGATCAACCAAATCTCTCAAATATACAATGAAGTCAATAAATTTTATCACTTTAAATGAACTTAAAGGAAACCTCACTTTGTCTAGTTTCCACTTCTCAATGTCTAAGGCATCCATCCCCTCATACAAAAATATGAAGAAGTCTCTGATAAAGGACATAATGCCTGCCATTAAGATATTGTCACTTTTAAAAATGAATTCAAATTGTTATTATTATTATTATTTTAATAAATTAACGAAGATTTGAAGGCAATACTATAGGCAACATAAAAGTATTAGGGGACTTGTAATATTTTATCCTTCATTGACATTTTATTGTGCATTATGAGACATGTAGATCCCAGCAAAGACGACTGTCAAAATCCATCTGAGGTTGAATAGCTACAAAAGCTAACATAAGCATATGAGCTACACATTGGCATTATTTTGTTGCGGAACAAATACCAAGTTATGAAAAATGGAAAATTTTCTACTCTCTTTTCAAAGTGTCTGATCTTCGAAGAAACCAAGAGGACTTTTCCAGTACAGAAAGACAAAAAATGAGGACAGAATAAAATAGTTTACCATAGAGCTCATTGTCTTGTGGGAAATAACAGTTAATATGCTAATATAATTTAAGATATAATTAAGCAGGATTTCAAATAACTAATACATAAAATGCTAATCTTGTTGTAGTTGCAGGATGGCCAAACTCTGCAACAAACTCTGCAATTGCCGCCGCAAACTCTGCAATTGAATGCGTAGGTTTTATCAATAGGTTTCTTGGGCAACAGAATCAAAAGTTTCTAACATCACACTAAAATTTATCATTAATGTTTCTTTTTTTTTTTTTTGTAAACTTCTCCTATTAAATGCATAGGTTTCTTTGGCAACAGAATCAAAAGCTTACAACATCACACTATAATGCATCATTAATATTTCTTATGGAGTATTCAAATATTGAGAACTTTTGGAAGATCACAGATACCGTGGTCTACATCACCAATTAAGACTTTTCAAAGCAACACTCCAATTTCAAATAGTTTGAGAATGGCGTCCATGTCAACAATATTAGATGTTTTCAGTACTACACTATATTCTTTGAAGGATTTATTCTAAGGAACAGTTACCAGGGAAGGGAAACAAATTTAAAAGATGTAAACAACACAATTTAAAACTTTACCTTTTTTCTGTTTAGATTATAGCAAATGGCAGAACCTTGAGAGTTTTTAGCACTACACAATGATTCAAAAACAATGTTTAAAATTTTTCAGTACTACAATAAGATATGTGATAGATTTACTTTAAAGAGCAATAAACAGACAAGGAAAACACATTTTGAATCCTCAGTTCTTTAGATTTCAGTAAATGATGGAACTTTAAACTAATATAGTCAAGTTGGAAGACTATCTCACAAGCATACTATCTACATGTGATATCTCTGTAGCAATGGATTGATCTTCTTGACTTGTAAGAGGTGGCCTCATAAACATATCAATGAAACTAAAAGCAAAGCTATCACCACTAATTACAAATCCCTTGATATAAGGTAATTACTTTAATCTGGGATATGCAATCATAGTATCAATCCTAATAAACTAGGAAAGTTATAAATCTGGGATACAATATATGCTTACAAGAAAGGCTATATATTGCAATAATAGATATGCTAACACCCTCCTCAAGTTAGAGTGCAAATTGCGAACGCCCAACTTTCTTAATAGAAATTAAGCCTAAGATTGTCCCAAGTCTTTAGTAAAAATGTTGGCAGGTTGAGCAGTGGTAGGAATATAGGTCGGGAAGACACGAAGAGCTTGAAACTCATTCCTGACAAAATGACAATCGATCTCGATATGCTTAGTCCGTTCATGGAAAACATGATTAAAGGAGATGTGAAGGGCCACTTGATTGTCACAGTACAATGGAGTAGGTGAAGTTTGAGAAACACGAAGATCTCGAAGAAGATATAGAAGCCACTTGAGCTCACAACAGGTAACAGCTATAGATTGGTATTCAGCTTCAACAGAAGATCGAGAAATCATGTTTTGTTTCTTGGACTTCCACGAAATCGGGAAGGCCCAAGAGAAATAAAGAAACCAGACAGAGATCATCGAGTGATGGGACAACTGGACCAGTTGGAATCACAATATTCTCTTAATTGAAGATCAAAATCAGATTGAAGAAGAAAACTTTGGCCTGGAGTACCTTTCAGATATCGAAGGATGCAGATAGTGGCGTCCCAATGTGCTTGGCGAGGTTTGTGCATAAACTGGGCTAGAACTTGGACAAAATATGCAAGATCAGGTCGAGTGATAGTGAGATAAATCAAGCGTCCCACTAACTATCTATAAGAGTTAGGAGGAGATAAAAAACTACTCTTAGCTTTCCCAAGTTGATGATTCTATTCCATAGGAAATGTGAGGGGTTTAGTCCCTAAGAGACATGCATCAAATAGAATCTCCAAAGCATATTTCTGTTGGCATAGATAAATGCCTTTCTCACTCCGAGCTACCTCGATGTCGAGAAAGTACTTTAAAGAACCCAAGTCGTTCATATAAAAACACGTGCTCAAATGAAATGCTTTATATCCAAAAGAGAATTTTACAGTTGAGTCATAATGAGTGAGGGATAAAGACACATACCTGAGGAAGAGGACGAAAGTGGGGTAGAAGCTGTTGGAGATATAACACGTATACATTACTACAAACATAATCTTTTAATTTTGAGAGTGGTTGGTAAGTCCGATGATCCCGCTGGAGTTCCAAAATTTCTGGAATATGAGAGGTACAAGAATCAGAAGGAGGGAGATTGGGTGGAGGAATATCTGTAGGGTTGGTTAAAATGGGAATAATATCCGAAGGAGGAAGAGGGGAAGAATTGGGTGGACTTGAAGAATATTTAGAGGGAGGAGAAACTGAAGATGAGCCTGTATGTAACGGCCCATCGTCTAGAGAGGAAGTGGAAGTAGAAGGAGCTGGCATTGGGTCATTGTGTAAGGAAGTAGGCGGCGGCCTAAAGGAAGCTTGCATTGGACCATGAGGGGGAAGTGAAGAGGAAGTGGGCCGAGTGGGGAAGTGGCCAGAGAAGAAGAATGAGAAATGGACTGGTATAAAAGAGTAAGTGTGCCGGTGATAGGAGAGATGTAAGAGAAGCAATCTTCAAACACGCAACATAAGTGTTGCATTAGAAGGAAATTGAGAAAATGGGAAAACAGTTTCATCAAAAATTACATCGCGGGAAACTATGATCTTATTTGTAGATGATCAAGTACTTTCCAACCCATTTGGCCATATGGGTAGCCCAAGAAAACTCCTTTCTTGCTTCGAGCCTGAAACTTGTTTGAGGTGTGATCAAGAACAAAACATTGACACCCAAAAATTCGAAGATGAGAATAATTTGGAGGTCATTAAAAGAAGCTCAAATGTTTTGTTTTTCAGTGTAGAGTTTGAATAGGAGTACGATTTATTAAATAAGCTGCAGTTTTGACACATTCTCCCCAGAAAGAAATGGGAAGGGAAGCTTGAACACGAAGGGCCCGAGCGACATTGAGTATATGACGATGTTTACGCTCAACTCAGTCATTTTGTTGAGGAGTATAGGGAACAGTAGTGTGATGTATAATCCCATGTTTAACAAAGAAAGATTTTAAAGGCAATAATTTGGTCCCATTATCAGTTCGTATGTACTTAATAGTCTTGTGAAATTGAGTTTGGATAAGTGTGCAAAATTGCTCAACATAATTATGAACTTCATTTTTATCAATCAACAGTAAATCCATAAAGAACGAGAATGATCGTCGACCAAAGTAAGAAAATAGGTGGAACCACAAGAAGATTTGTGATGATATGCTCCCCACACATCAAAACGTATTAGATCAAAATATTCATTTGTAACAATATCACTTTTAGGAAAAATTAAACGGGTTTGTTTGGCTTCAGAACAAATAGCACAAATATAAGAATTCTTAGGATGTAAAGAAATTCCTGGAACTTTTCCCTATGGAAGAAAAAGAAGGATGACCTAATCTTTTTACGAAGTAATTCAGGAGATGACACAAAAAAATGACATGCTTTCACACGTGAGAAGTGAAACACCCCATTAGCCGGTTTACCCACTCCAATCGCCATCATTGTAGTATGGTTCTGTATCATACAAACTATTTAGTAAAATATACATAGTGTTGTGATGAGTATCCAACAATTGGGAGACAAATAGTAAATTGATTGACAGACTGGGTATATAAAGAACATGTATTAAAACAACAATAAAACTTAAATATACAGATCCTTCAAACGTAGCCGTGGTTTGAGATCCATTTGGCAAATCAATAGCAATAGGAGCAATAAAGATTATGTTCACTAACAAATTACGACATCCAGTCATATGACGAGAAGCTCTAGAATCAATTAACCAATAATTCATACCAAAAAGGGAGTCACTTGAAGAATCGTGACTGCTAGGCACGTGTATTGCTGAATTTGCCAAACCATCCTAGCCTAACTGTGGGTGGGTAGTATGCCATGTGAACTCACACTGGGCTGTCCAGATGCAGGGTTTGGAGCGGTCCACTAGGCTGAAGGAAGAGCAGTCGTCAAAAGGAATGGTGGCCCAAGTCGTTTGTGTCTGCATGGGCTGCTGTTGCTAATTGAAGATTGGTGGGACAGACCATGGTTGCTGCCCTCTAATTTGAACAACATGAACACTTCTACCTGAAGTAGGTCATCCTCCAATGCATCCACCTCGGCCTCATCCCATTCTGCCGCTACCATGATGTCTCCGACTGTCAGAATTCTGCCTAGAAATTTTGCTTCAGTCACCCTACCACTCCGGGTAACCTAGGATTTGAAAGCACTTCGATGCGCTATGTCCTGTCTTAGTGTAGACGATACAAATAATAGAGGATTTATCAGTTGTCGGGCTGCGTAGGCGACAACTTCAGTGCGTTCATCCTTGCCCCGAACAATTAGACCATGACGTTCTTGACGAATAATCATTTGATAAGCAGTATTCATAGTAGGTAACGGATCCATATTTAAGATTTGAGAAGTTACTGTATGGAAAATCGAATTGTCAAGACCGAGCAGTAATTGATGAAGGCGTTCTTCTTCATGTTTCAATCTGTTTGCTTCCGATATGCACATACACATTCATCTCCTTTGTCATACACAGCCAATTCGTCCCATAGTTTTGTGAATTTCCCAAAATAGGCAAGTACAGTAGCGCCTTGTTGTTTGCAATTTGAGATGGCCGCCTTAATCTCGTGAATGCGATGGCTATTACCAACAAAAGATTGGAGTCTAATTGTGTCCCAAAGATCCTTTGCATCAGCTTTTCGAGAAATTGTTGGTATGAGGCTGGAGTCTATAGTGTTGAAAATTCATGAAACAATTAATGAATTCATCTTTTTCCAACTTTTAAATTCCACAGAATCAATATCCAGACGTGTTAAGGTTCCATCAAGAAAATCTTCTTTTCCCTTGCTTTCCATGGGCGTCATGAAAATCGTGCTCCATAGTTCATAACTCGCTTTTATTAGTTTGATATAAGTCAGAAGTTGGTCGGAAGTGTCACTAGACATAGGCGAATAAGGATTCAAATCACTCATCATATAGTAGGAAGCCATTTCGGCTGGTTGATCTCAGTTGTCTCATTGCCATTGGCAACCGTATGTTTTGAATCATCGGTTAATTTGATATCAACCATTTTCTCCTTTTTTAAAATTTTTATTTTTAAAATTTTTATAAAGGCTCTGATACCATGTCAAGAAAAATATAGTATAGAGATAAATAACAAAGCTTAAGCCTCTTTGTATTATGCACTTTCTGTTATATAGTATACAGAGTCTTACCTTACACTAATTACAAATCCCTTGATATGAGGAAATTACCTTAATTTGGGATACTCAATCATAGTATCTATCATAATAAACTAGGTAAGCTATAAATCTGGGATACAATATATGCTTACAAGGAAAGCTACATATATGGCAATAATAGATATGCTAACAGATCTGCTCTCAAAAACAGTAAATTTAACACGAGGAGAACCGAGAGAAGGAAAGCTTCTAGACAAAGCAAAATATGGGAGATTATGGAAGACATCTCTTGAAGTTTTTGGTCAGAGAAAGAAAGAAAAATAAAAAACATCCTGCACAATGCTTGGTGCTAAAAGACAAAAATGATCGTCGCTCCTCTTGCGTTTTAGTATATAGGCTGATAAGGGCACGATAAATTACGCGTCAAAATCTAAAATTTACACGCGAAAAAATTTTATTTTTGTCAATTCATTTTCTCTCTTTCCTTCTCTCCAACTTCTCTATACACATTAAGACTTCAAATAATAGTCTACTCCAATCTAACCGCTAAAAATCAGAAAAGAACTTAATATATCGTTCTATACTCGTTTATTTACATTTTTATCGGTTTAAAAATTTTAAAATGCATCGAAATAGAAAAACCAACATTGGCCCAGACTTAGGCCGCCTCGCTAAGGCTTGGCGCAGACTAAATAGACCTGCCAAGGCTTGGCACCGGGTACCCGATTTTGGGCCAATGCCAGGCACCAATGCTCTTTTTTATTTTTTAAAATTTATTTAATTATTAATGTTATTTAAGTTGTTATATTATTTTTTTAATAATGAATTATTTTAATATATTTTATATAATTATTTAATCACAAAAAAATTAACACCATTATATATAATTAAAATTAAATATTTAATTATCTACTAAACAAATTAAAGGCTAACATATGCACATGTATTAACATGCAAAACTCAAATTATAATATTAAACTAAAAATTAACATAATGTTACTAAAATATATTTTAAAAACAATTGAAATTAATAATTAAAAAATTATTAAAAAAATATCAAAAATTAAAATATATACCGTCTGCACGCTTGAGTCACGCCCTGATTGGATATCCCTATGTCAAGCCTTAGCGCGACTTTCTCATTATCTGCGTCAAGACCTGACGCGGAGATATGTTTATTCTTGCGCCCGAATATTGCAGATGGTGTATATTTTAATTTTTAATATATTATTTTGTGATTTTTATTTCAAAATTGATCTTATCGTGTATATAATTTTTAAAATTATAAAATCTTCAAATTTTGAAAACATCACCATATTTATTTAAGAAAAAGTAAAATGTATAGAAAGAAAGTGAATTTTAAAGGAAAAAATGTTTAAATTTTTTCTATATCAATTTTATATTTTGACACCTAATTTATGGATGCTTCTAGATACATAAGGCGTGAAATTTGACGCTTGTTAAAAAAAAACACATTTGTGAAAGGAGTGCCCGGTCTTTCCGGCCCCATATATTATTACGTCGTCGGTTAACCTGAGATTCGAATGATTCCAAAAAAAAGCAAAGAATTTCAAATAGACAGCGCGGTTGCTTGTCCCTGTGGCGCAGCTGAAGCTGTAACAGTAAGGAGCAGATCTTCCAGAACAATGAAGTCTCCGGCCAACTATTCTGCAGATATAGACAAAGACCTAGACGACGCTGCACTGTGGGCGGTCATCGATTCCGCCGCCGCAGCTTCTCTGGTACCCGCCTCCACCACCAAATCTCGTAAACCGCTATACCTCAAGTACGCTACCCCAATTTCAATCTCCAATCCCTCACCTCAAATAATTTCCCCAGAGAATTCTAGGATTCGCCACAATTACTCGGATGGAGATGCTTTTCAAGAGCCATGGATTCAACAAAATCACATGCCAAATAAAATCGCGAGAGTGAAAACGCCATGTATCTCTGAGCTAAATGAAACTAGTCCACCGCCTCTAGCGATGGTGAAGCATGTGCAACGCACTCCTGCTTCGCCGTCGATGTTTTTCTCTCCGGAGACGAGGGGATTATCCGTTACCGTTAGCAATAATAGCCCTAAAGTGTCAGACTATTCGCCGGGGACAAGTATGAAATATGAGGAGAGGGAGAAAGAAAACTCGATTAGGCATAGCTTGTCTGGTCAGTTTCCGAGCGTGTCACTGTTCAAGGAGTATCAAAATTCTGCCATGGCGGTAAGCTTATTGCTTAATTATTTACTAATTTCACCATTTTTAGGACTAGGAGGCCGAGTTTATTCAGTTAATCTCATAAAATTGCTCTTACAGACAAACACTTCGTGAACATTTGTTGCTTCAGTGCGAATTTTTCTTTTTAAATAAATTTGTGCTATATGTAAATACATTTGACAATGTTGAAGCATGGATAATTTCATATTCTTACATTGCATAGTGAATAATACACTTCTGGTGCACCACGGAAAAATTTTGGTTTGTAAAAGATTATATGTCATTGAGGGTTCCTGACTAATCTGAGGCCAGTCACACTAAAGAACACATGATTGAAAAATCCTTCCGCAGCTCAGAAGTTATAAAATACTTGCATAAACATAGAATTTGTGAACCTCAGATGGTCCAAGAATTGTATGCAGTATCTTGCATTGAACTAGTCTATGCAAGATTTTCCAGCTACATAACATATTCCGAACATCATGCTAACTGATTTCATAGTATATGTAGACATGGTAATGATTATTAGGGTCCTAGTGCTGGTTTTTAAATGGTACAGAGTCAGTGATGTATAACGAAATTTTGGGGGTTAGCATATGTGAATTTTGTAGCGTTGGCCTTATTTTATCATACAACAGCTATTATATGTGCTCAATTTTAACCATATGATATTTCTAAAATTTTCTGCCTAAGCGCCTAGTGCTCAAGCCTAGCACCATTCTTCCAATTGAAAAAAAGTTGATTTGCACGTGAAGATGAACTAGTAGATCTCCATGATGAACTCAGAAGCCACGTTAAATTACTTTTTCTCTGGGGTGTCCTTTGAATTTCCTGGAATATGGTTTGAGCTAAGTATTGTTTTTTGGAACTGCCCCAATATTAGTTGATCATTTCTACATTTTCTGGACAGATTCTTGAGAAAAGTGACTATACAATGATTTCTGGACATCCATTTATTAAAAAGTCAGGTAAGTAATTCAACTTTCCTCATCAGTATTTCTAAGTGTAAAACCTGTAATATTGTTTGTGCACGTCTTCTGATTGTGCATGTTCCTATAGGTTGGAGAAAGATAGCATTTTACTTCAATCTATCTTTTGAAATTAAAGACAAGACAATTGAATTTGATGATAACCGTAACGTACAGCGAGCTGAATTTGTGGTTCGGGCACATATGCAGTACGTTCTTTTTTCTTATGGAATGCTTTGAATAGAAGGAATGCCATCTGAATAATTTGTGTAAGAGAAAGATCTATATCATTCTTTTTTTATGGATATATCATTTCAACGTTTTCTTATTCTTGTTCCTAGAGGTGGAAGATTTTCAGATGGTTGGGGCTCATGTGACCGCCGGGAGAAGAAGTTTCTCAAGCCAAACAATGATATTCCCAGTACAGCAGAAACTAGAGCAAAAAATAAGGCATGTCAGGTTTGTGTTTTTCTTCTCTTGGAGCACTCTTTTAAAATTCTTCTGCTAGCTATTCTGGCATGGAATCAATACTCATGATATTCTCAATGTTTTCCTAATTCAGTTACTCAACTGGCCTTCCGTTTTGTGTTTCCTGCCCGCCTAGGCCCATTTATCCCCTTAACTAACGAACGAGTTGCAAATTTGGAGTTGAAAAAAAGAATTGATGCCTATGATTAATTTATGAGTTGAAAAATGGTGGTTTGTGCCATATAAATCAGTATGTGGAAAGTGTCAGGCAATATAAAACCTTTTTGATGTATAGTTAAGTCTTGATTGTTCTTTTACTATTATCAAACAGTTCCTGAAATAGAACTTTATGATAATCTAAAATTATTCTTTACTGCTTTGTTGTCCCTAATTAAAAAGAGCCATGAGCAGAACCTTCCGACTTTTTACCTCTTCTTAGTGTTTCCTTGGTACTTTCTTTCATGAGCTAGTTTATATTTCTTCTGCTTTCTTCCGTTATGCAGTTGGGAACTTGAGTTTGCCTAAGCTTTGTGCATATGATTTCCTTCACTCTTGGTTTAATTCTGGTCTGGATACTGTTTTATGCCATTCAGCATCTTAATTGAATAAACATTAATCAGAAAGTACTGATACGCGTTAATGGCTTAAGTTTACACAGAGTCATGGTTCTCTTATTTGTGGGCAGATTACCACAGCTAGTCTGGAAATTAAGATGAATTATATTTAAGTAATGGTTTGTGTATCTGATGTAGAAGGAAATAACCTCCAGACTGGCTGCATTTATGAAACGGCAAACTTGCACCAGCTAATATGAAAATTGTGTGGATATATAAAACAGTAGTTTTTGGGCTTCAAATGTTGGAAGTGGACTACAGCACTGCCAACTTTAAGCATCCACCTCTTTCCAGTTCCCTTCTGTCAGAGAAATGATGACTTTCTCTACTTTGAAGAAGACTTTACTCAGCTAATCCTAGTACAGGAATTAGGAGAAGCATTGCTTCCTTGGGTACATGCTTCTCTTAGTAAAGTTTGTGACCTCCTACGTGCAATGAAGCTTTTTTTTAACTGAGTAATGTAATGCCAGGACAACGGAAAACATTTGTTAGTCCAATTATCTCCCATACTTTTTCCTTTGCCAACCAATTTTCTTCGGCATCGGGAGAGATCATAGATCTTGGTTCACGATGACTTGATATTTTGACCATTTATATGCCTGATTGCATGAGATAGTGCTTTTAGTATCACAACATAGGGTTTATGCTGCAATGTATAATTATCATAACATGATTTGTTATTTGCCAGCAAATATTTAGTTTCTAAACTTTGCAGGACTTGCTTGGCATCGGAGAATATCGATCAGGTGCAAACCAGAGTCACCGGTAAAATTATGACATGGATTCCTGGTGCAAGTTCTATTGACTAGAGCATCAGATTGACTGAGGTGAGATACTGTAGATTCATTTTCTTCTTCAGAAGAAAGGCCCAAAATGTGAGAAATATTATATCAAACCATGTTCGTTGAGACAACATGTGCACCATTACCATCAAATTGACTGGCCAACCCCGGCTTCTCTCACATTCACAACCACCATAATGAAAACAAAAACAATCTTTTCAAGGGTCACGTGGTTAAATTAGAGTTTTTTTTTTTTTTTTTTTTGCTAGGAGGTTAAATTAGAGTTATTTTGTTGCTTTTTTTTTCTTCTATCAATTCAGCATCTGTACTTGTAGTGGTTGTATTTTTGTAATAACGGTAGTGCCGACTAACAGTTACGTGAGCTGATCTAACATTCTTTTGGAGGTATTGCACAATAGTGAGAGGCAACACATCAAAGTCCATAAATTTATCCAGATCCGGTTGGCCTATCTCTCTACCGCACGACCTTGGCACATGAGTGTGGGTGAACCTGGTGGGGGGGGAAGGGGGAAATTAGAGAATATTATCTCATCACAATAATTTCTTTCCCTTCTCTCTACCCGGGGTATTTTTAGGGCTACATTTATGAGAGTTATTTGATAATGTGATGAAACAAGATTCAGTGAGGTTCATTTCGTATTATTTCCTGTTTCTCTTTTAAACTTAAAGACCCCTCCCTCCCGCAAAAGAGGGGGGAGGGGGAGGGTGGTGGGAATCAGTTTCATTCGCGGACAGGTTTCTTGCTAAACATCTACATTTGTGAATTGTGTACCATAGTAAGGGCAGTGACGCTCTCATTAATGGTTGGGATCTTCTTATAGTAGTAATCTTGATATATTTTTCTCAAATATTTATTTTATAGTAGTAATATTTTTATGAAAAGGTGAATATTGAAAAGGTGAATATAATAATGTATGTATTGTAAAAAAAAAGAAAGATTTAAGAGATGTTCCGTTGAGGAATGGGAGTAGAATATTGTGGGATGTTTTAAAAAGTCAAAAGAGTGGGGAAGTATAGTATTGAAGGTGTCCGTTGTTGTCGCCACCCTTGATGGGTGTGATTCATGCTCACAATGAATCACACGAGTGTGGTCTGCCCTGCCTTGGCCATTCCCATTAGGCATCCGTACTTCTGTTTTATATTAGTCTATTGAAATATTTGGGTAAAAGTGAAAGATCCTAAGATCCTATTTCAATTGGTTTTCAATTAAAAAATTTTATTAGGTATGATAGAAAACGGTCTAGTTATTACTCAAAAGGAGAAAGATCTGGTTATAATGTTGATTGTTTTTTTCTTTTCTTTCCTCTTCATTTTAAATTGAATAAAGCATTATATTTTAATCGGTAAATTACTTATCAAACTAAATACTCACTACGTTATGTTAAGTTAGAATTGAACGATTAAAAAATTGTCTGTTATGATAACAAAATGGTAAGAAAAGGAGAGATAGAGGTCACCAAAAAGCATACTCCCAAGTCCAAGACGTGTAGGTTGACGATGGCAGTCGACAAAAGGCTAGTGAAATGAAACGTAAAAAATAAATGAAAGCAATAATTAATGCCCCAGACGGAGTATATTTAGACCAACTAATAGCAACTCTTCTAGTCACCACCGACAATGACACTCACAAACAAACTTGGTAAAACTACACAGTTGAATTCATAATAGAATTCCAACTCAACATCTACATAGTATATTTTGTGGTAAATATTTCTCATTTTCCCCTCCAACTTTGTCAAAATCCAACCGCTTCAGTGGATAAAGTGGTTTCCCCTGTTTCCAATTCCATCCTTAACTTAACCCTTGAGAACAAATAGTTTCTCTGTGTACTCATTATTATTATTGAGGTTTTCCTTTCCAGCCAAGCATTTCCTTTTCCTTCCCTCCCAGAAAAAAGGCCTAGGGGAGGGGATGTTGAAATGACAGTTAACTCTTTTCCGTCGAAATGAAAATGACCTTCTTCTTATTTTTCCCCCTTCAAATATATATGTGCCTCTTCTCTTTTATACTCCCCTGTAGTTGAACTGGGAAACCCAGCTATGGCTCAACAGGTACTCCTCTCCTCTCTTCTTTTCTTCTCTTCAAAAATCTTTACTCTTTCTACATTCTTGCCTTTGCCTTATTATATTGTTTATGTATTGCTGTTATAAATTGAGTTTTTGCAGGAAGAAGGGTGGCCTCTTGGTCTGCATCCACTCAATGTAAGAGTTGGTTTAGTGAGAAACCGTGACATCAATGGATCCCTTTCCTTTAACACTTTGATAACTCGTTCCCCAAGTTCCTCCACTGATTCTTCATCTGATCTTGATACCCAGGTTTGTCTCATGATTTCACAATCCATTAATTGCTTATTAATTCTATTTGATTGTGCCCAAGAGAGTCGAAAAAGGGGGGGAGAGAGAGGAAAAAAAAAAAAAGAGATTTTTATATTTATCATCCTTATCAACCTTCAATGCAAATGTGAATCGTTCTTGTTGTTGCATTCCCAGTTTTGTTTGAATAGTCCTATCAGGAGTAATTATGCCGCTGACAATCACAAAGATGAATCTTTTTTCATTTCTTTTTTTATTCTTCAGTTTAAAGAGGAGCTATGTCTTTGACTAACTTTCTTTTGCCATTCTCTCTCTGCTTCTTTCTAGTTAGAACTTTGGGAATGGAGACTGGAAACCTCTAAATCATCATTTCTGATTATGAGTTCCAACAAACAATATCATTTTTTCTAACACTATTATCTTATGAGTTCCAACTACATGAAGTATAAATATGATGTATTTATACGATATAAGCATGAGATTAAATACTAGTCACTCTTGGAATATTTATTTTGATATAGTGAAGGCACTAGTTAGGTAAGGGATTGTAAGTGCGGTCAGAGACTGAATAGGACAAAACGGTTGGGGGTTATATTTTATAGATACATTCAAAGTACCAAACTATTCAAACAATTCTAAATTTACAAATAAAATAGCAAGTTTTGGGGTTATGTTAAAAAAAAATAAAAAATTGAGAAACTTGAAGGTAAAATAACTAAAAATTGGAAAGCTTTTAAAAAACTGACGAGCTGCCCCTGATTTTGTCCCTGAGCCATATCCGTAAGTGTAGAATGTGATATTTATAACGTCAGAGCATGAGCATGGTTATCCCAAATGGAATAAGTACTAGAAGTCACTAAGGGAGATGATGAAAGAATTGTTAAATTTTCCGGCAATCCTCTGTTTATTAAATTATCCAGGCGTGGGGCATCTATTTGATTCATTCAATAGACTGGGAACTATTTCAAGATTGCAAGAACAATCAATATCACACTGGGTTCTTATTATAATGAAAGTGACTAATGTGGGCCATTTTTTCTTTTCTCTTTTGGTAATTGATGATACATTAATAATGGAGCTAACAGGAAACATGTCTCTGTAAAAAGTTAGGCATCTGCACTTTCTGCACTTTTTGAGTGTATTGTTTCGTATTATTTTGTTTTCTTTGTCAGACTGGGTGATTATTCATGCTTATCAAAAGTTGAAAGGGTTAAACAGTAGCAATTCTTCAATCTTTTTCACATGCCTTCTAATGATGGTGTTTTGAGTCTTTGACTCTCTACTTTCCAGTTCATTCAGTTCTCCAGGGACTAGCAAGGATTGCTTGCTTTCCTTTTTCCTTCAGAAGGAGATAGGGGGTCGGGGTCGGGGGGGGCGGGTGTTTTGACTGCTCATTTGTTTAATTGATTTGGAATTAGATGATGAGCCCATATTCTTTTGTTTTTTGGTTTTTTTTGTGGATGAATTTGAGCCCATTTTCCTTAGAACTATGGTCTCCTGTCTCATTACTTGATTCTGGAGTAGGAAAGTGCCCATCTTGCATTTTTCAAGAATTCAAAACACCATTAAGTATGATTGTTGAGAATTAGTTTTGTAGCTATACTTGGGCACCTAATTACTGTGGTTTGTTTTGCCAATCTTCCATTGTTACAGTCAACCGGATCTTTCTTCCATGACAAGAGCATTACTCTAGGGAGCCTCATTGGCATTTCTAGCATTCTAGAGCTCTCGCGAAGATCCACTCGAGGCAGAATTGCAGAGCCTACTATGAGGGAGAAGAAGAGTTACAAATCAAAAACTTGGTTGTTTTCGCTATGCTCTAAATTGAACACTGATGCTGTAAGCATGAACAGCAACAACCCATCTCTTGGTTACTTTCTTCAAGCTGAAAGGCAAGCTGCTGCTGCTAACATTTACAAAAGGAATCACCAAAGTACCAGCGTTTATGGAGTTGATGATTTCTCTCATTCCCTTCAAGCTTCAGATCCCAATTCATTATTTGTTGAAGGCCATGTTGCTCCTCCTCAGTCAAGTTCTTGCTTGGATCAAGATGGTGGAAGAGGCTTAAAAGGAGGTTTAGTTGAGGATAACAGTTCTGGAACACCTTTGCTTTTTTCATGTCTTTGTGGGAATCTTACTCAGTAAATGGTTATTATGCTGTTTTCTTCCCTTCTGGGAGTTTTTTTAATAAGGTGAACTTTCCCTGTCAAGACTGGAAACGTTCAAATGGATATAGGTGATTTTTTTTTTCTATCACAGAACAAGTGATCACTAGGTAACTGCCACCAAACTACCTATATGAATAGTAATGATCTATGAGAGTCTAATTGGCTTTTAGTTGGGAAAAAATGATTTTTTTTTCTTTGGGGAGTTTGTAAAAGTTAGATGAATTGTTAAAAAAAAAAAAAAAAGAAACCCAAAAAGAAAGAAAGTTTATGTAAAGCTCGCAGGCCTAACAGCACACATGATGTTTAATTGACAACCATGTATAATTAAGTCAACCATTATATTTATTCCATACGAGATAAAGATATAGGGTAGCATCATTGGTTCTTCTAAGTTAGATTCAGGCACTATAAGTACAAACATATTACTGAATAAGCCAAAATTTTCAATTGAGATTTGCTTATTTGCTTTAATTCATCATGGGGCACTAGCATTTCATGTTGCATCTTTTATGGCTTTAGCTTCGGAAGGCAAATGATATGCCATATATATTCACAGTCCCCTTACGACTTCTCATCACAATCTGCAGCAACTTTTCCAGAATTCCTCCCTGCCATCTTGCCAAATGATCCTGTTGAGATATGTTAGGATTTTACCTTGATTTACTCTGCTCAGTTATCATGTATAATTAGAGTACAACTCCTTTTCTTGTATAGTGGTTTAGTTGTTGTATATTTCCTACATTTTAGTTAGGACTTATTGTTATAAGTTTTGTATATATTTGATTATTGACAGAAATAACAAACAGAAAAATCCACAAAATTATGGTATCATAGCCATCATCCCATTAACGACATTAACGATCACATGAATGAAGTTAATAAAAAGATGCTTATTATTTAGAAGTTAGAGGGGTGCAAATGGCTCAATGTTCTGTTAGTTCATTTGCTTTAGTTTATTGTGATCTTTAGGGTTCATATAAAATTCTATATTCTTGTGGTGCATCATATATTTCTTATGATTTCTTGACTGCATTAGATGACTTTTCAAGATGTGTGTGGATATTTTACTTGTAGAAAAAGAAGAAAAAGAGGTTGTCTAAACTTTTAAAAAATTTTTTGTTATGGAGCGTACTCAATTTAATAAATAAGTTAAAACTGTAATATCAATAATATAATATAGTTTATATGTTTGAAACTATATTTCTTTGAAAATGAAACTTTACATCAAACTTCTATGGTTTATGCACCTCAACAAAACGGACGAGTTGAGCGTAAACATCATCACATTCTTAATGTAGTTCATGCTTTGCTCTTTTAAGCTAATTTTTCAATTCAATTTTAGGGAGAGAGTGTTCTCGTTGTTGGCTATTTGAACAACCGCATATAGGAAAAATACATTTGACATATGTTTATGATCAGTTTGTTGATCTAGCACTCACTAGAGCGCCTAGGCCGGCCCAGAATGTTTCTTTTGGTCAGCCCATTCATTCCCTTGGTTCTGTGCCTTCTTCTTCTATTAATTTTCTAGGATCTGGGCTCCCTTCACTGCCTGGTTATACGGCTGGGTCATCTTCACCACCTCTTTCTGCAGCCCAGCCACTTTGTGCTCTTCTGGTCCTGAATTGCGGTTGGCACAGCCCATCGTGGCTGCACGGTGAAGGATCCGAGCAGACAACCGCAAATTTGCATGGGGAAGCTGATGCGTTGGATTCTTTGGCCAATGATCCTCTTCCTTTCGAAAACGAGAATAATTTGGTCTTGTTCCTCCAGCAAATAATTTGCATGGTTTGGGTCTTAGGCGCAGTGCGAGCTCAAGACAAGCACTTGAAAATTAAAAGATTACGTGTTAGGCACTTTGGCCGTCCCTAGTGTATCTTTCTATTCTCCTTTTTCTTTTCTATCGTCCTCAGGTAACTCCTTATATCTTTTACAATATTATCTTTCTTATAATAAATTCTCTTATTCTCATCACTATTTTTTAGCTACTATTATTACAGGAGTTGAGTCTACTACTAATTCTGAAGTTGCGTCTCAATTGAAACAGTGTGTTGCTATGAAACAAGAGATTGGTGGCCTTCAAAGAATGACACGTGGACCATGAGCACCTTACCTCGTGAAAAACGTGTTCTTGGTAGCAAATGAGTTTACCGCATCAAGTATAAAACTAATGGTTCCATTGAACGTCATAAAGCTCGTTTGGTTGTTCTCAGTAACACTCAACAGAAAGGTATTGATTATACTAAAACATTTGCTCCTTTGGCAAAGATGGTCACAATTCGTACCCTATTGTCTGTTGCAAGGGCTGTAAACGGGTCCAGATCCTCTGGGTACTCCCAGACCCAAACCCATATCTTTATAGTGAAACTTGGACCCAGACCAAGATCCAGACCCTTCAGGTATAAAATTTATGGACCCAGACCCGACCCTCCAGGGTCTAGGGTAAGGTCTGGGTATACCTGTACCCGTATGACATTTTTCTATTTTTTTCCCTGTTAAACAAAAATATGTAAAACAATGTATAATTCTAAAATAAAAATTTTAACATGATTAACATAATTTTCTCTACATTTCTTTCAACATATACAATCATTTAACATCTCTAATTCAAATGATTAAAAGTTCTAATACAAACAAAATCTTCACAGTATATTAATCTGATAAAAACAAAAGTTCTAATTCAATACAATATATTAATCAGAGCATTTGGAGACCGCTTGCTCCTATTTGTCTCCTACAAAAGAAACATAGAAGGAAAATTGATGTGAGTTTTTTTATCTTTAGCTACTATTTATAATTATCTCTATTTTATATACACTTGTAATATATACTCATTTATGTATTTCTTTTGTAATAATTGTGCTTGATTATCATTTTTGATCATGATTAATATGATGTAAAAAAAAAGAAAAAGAAAGGAAGGAAAAAAAAGGAAGATGGTCTTAAGCCCATAGTTGCGTAGCAATCAAGATGGGTGGCCTTGAATGCCAGACCTTGATTTGGGCTTTGATCTAGATTAGACTTTGCCAGCACAACTTGAATGAGCCTGGACTAGTCTCACCAACTAGTGGAATACTCGATGTTCTAAAGAAAAATGGTATGCATTCCAAGAGACAGATTATCCCCTTCCCAGCAAGAGATATCATATGGAGAAATGCACTAGGCTGAAAACAAGGGAAAGGGCTAGATGTCCATAAGCAAAATACATAACTCACTGACCTTCTTCACCCTTAACCAGAACATCCTTCCTTCCTCATATTTTTCACAGTTTATACCATCTCCGTGTCATCCAATGAACAAAAACAATCAGCAGAGAATATCACATGAAGCAGAAAGAGCAAATGAGTTGAATTCTACTATAAACAATCAAATGCATAATGGTTTCGCTAGTTTGACTAACTCTATAAATTTGTTCAACCAATTACCAAATCATAAATTAATCCTAAATCATCTTACAACTTAACTCTCATGCTCTAAACAATTAAAACAGCCATGACTAGTTTTGCCAAAATCACAATGAATGGAGTTCATTTGCAGGAGAAAATCCATGATTCAAAATGAATGTGAGGAAATTCAAAAACTAGGAATCTATTGCCATACAAAATATAAGAGAATACTGAAATACCAAGCCTATGTCTATACTCTAGCCTATGCAGGGAGCTTCTTTTTTATTGTGTTCTATGATGTATAATATAATATATAAATATATACATATTATCATTTTATTCCTACGGGTCTACTAGTATACGGGTCTAGGTATCATCATACTCTGCTCAGACCCATTTAACAGAATAAATACGGGTACGGGTACGGGTATAGGTAGGGATCCGCGAGTATAAAATTTAAACCTTACCCACTATAAATGGGTGTAAACTCATACGTGTACGGGTAAGACCCGCGTCGTTTACAGCCCTATCTGTTGCTGCTGTTCGTAATTTGGAAATGCATCAAATGGACGTTCATAATGCCTTCTTACATGGAAATTTGACTGAAGAAGTGTATATGCATCTTTTCCTTGATTTTCATGCTTCTGGTCCTAATCAGGTCTGCCGTTTCAATAAGTCTCTGTATGGCCTCCGTCAGGCACCTTGCTGTGGGTTTTCCAAATTGACCAATTCTCTTCGTTAATATGGTTTGGTTTAGTCTTTTGAGGATTATTCTCTCTTTACTTATGCTCGGAATGAGATTTTTCTTTGCATTCTTATTTATGTTGACAATCTATTAATTACTTGAAATAATGCTGCTTCTCTTGCTAAGTTTAAATCTTATTTACATTCTTGCTTTCACATGAAAGACGGGTTATCTTACATATTTTCTTGGCATTGAAATTGCTCGCAGTAAGTAAGGTATTTATCTCAATCAGCATAAGTATGCCTTGGAGATTGTTTCTGAAGCTGGTTTACTTGAGTCTAAACTAGTTTCCACACCCTTGGAACCAATCACAATTTGGCCAAAGCCACTGTCCTCTTTGTGATAGTTTTAATTGTTATCGTCGTCTCGTTGGAAAATTGATCTACTTATCTCTTATTTGGCTAGATATTACTTATATTGTTCATGTTTTGGATCAGTTCATCTAGCTCATCACATGGAGTATTGGGCCGCCGTGCTTCCTGTTGTTCGCTTTTTTAAAGGCACTCCTAGTCAGGGTATTCTTCTCCAAGCTAATGCCCCTCTTAGATTGCTAACTTATTGTGACTCCAACCAGGCTAGTTGTCTTATCACCCGACGTTCCGTTACTAGCTTCTTCGCCTAGTCCTTCTCCTATCTCTTTAAAAACAAAAAAACAACACATCGTTTCTCGTTTGTCGGCCAAAGCCGAATATCATTCTATGGCCGTGAATTTATGTGAACTCAAATGGCTTTGCCGCTTGTTACTTGATCTTTGTGTTTCGATTCGTCACACCATTCTACTTCATTGTGACAGTCAGGCAGCTAGCCGCCAATCCTGTTTTTCATGAACGGACTAAGCATATCGAGATCTGCTGTCATTTTTTTCGTGACATTTTTCAGGCTGGTTTTATTGCTCCATCTTATATTCCAAGTACTTCTCAGCCTGCCGACATTCTTACAAAGGCGTTACAGCCGTCTTCATCCCATTTTTTATCTCGCAAGTTAGACGTTTGTGATCTTCATGCTCCAATTTGAGGGGAGTATAGAGATATGTTAGGATTTACCTTGATTTATTCTGCTTAGTTATCATGTATAGTTAGAGTATAACTCCTTTCCTTGTATAGTGGTTTACTTGTTGTCTATTTCCTACATTTTAGCTAGGACTTATTGTTATACACTTTTTATACATTTGATATTGACAGAAATAACAAACAAAAAATTCCACAAAGTTTTCCTACTAAGAACTTTCAGATCCGAAGAATGAAAGACTCTTGAAGATACTGCTACCTTCATTTAGGTTGTCAGACTTTCTTGATCTTCTTGGTTGTGAAGGACAAAATTCTACCTCCATTTCCATATTGGTATTAATCTTGACAACAACTAGCTCAGTGATACTGCTTTGGTAAAAGGGACAAACTGGTGTCTTTGAACTGTGGGTTGAAGGTCTTGCTTTTGTTGTAGCAACACAAAGCTAGGATACAACAGGCACATATATGGTGACCACATTCCTGAACTTCAATGTTACACGTCTGCTAAAAGTAAATACAACATATAGCAACCTAGTAGCTTGCTCAGAGAAATTTTGATTCAAGTTGAATGCTAGGATTCCATTCATCTCCTGAACGTTAGGCTTTCGACTACTTAAAGCATTACATTTTAACTTTATACTATCAGTTTTTAAGCAACAATGATGATCAATGTCAAGAATGACAACAATGATTAACAAGAGTGAATTTTAGTCAGGTTTATTACCTCAAGATCCACATAAGTTATCTCAGTTTCATTAAAGGGCAAGTTTGAATAGGCTCTATCCCTCAAGATAATCTTTTCTCTCTCTTTAATAGCCTCAATTAGTGCATTCTCAATCAAGGCCTTTGCATCAGGATTGAGCTCACTAATGAACTTCAAGTGCGTAGGCCAAGTCAAAGGCTCAAGACCTGAAAGGTTTAGTAATGCTGCACAAGCTTCGTGCTTATACTTTAAAACAACCATTTAAGGTATCCTCCTACAACTAACCCCAACTCAAAATATTAGCTCACCAGTTGAATTATCTCTACTCATATTGGTAATATCTCATTCATTAACCAAAGTACTAAAAGCAAGATATTAGAGTAGCAACTTTGTGCGACAAAATGTTAAAGAAACCAAGGGGATATGAAAATGAAGCCATGTCATTACAACAACATAGAGGGGGGAAAATGTTTTTATGTAAAATGGGAAAGAACTTGTATAGGGAGTTGTGAGCCATGTAATCCAAGTATTACCAAACAACATGTCGAATCTGTTCAGGCCATTTTTGACATTTACTTTCTTGGCTTCTAAATTTTAGGACCAGGTTCTGTTATTTTGTCTGAATATTAGTGACCAACAAGAAGCTTTAGTTCGGATTCTTAGGTTATGATTTTGAGTAATACCAAAGTTGATTATTCTTTTTCTTTTTTGAAGGCCGAAGGCCTTACCACAGAAATTTAGAATGAAATAGCCGCATTTCTATTCCTAGTATTAAACTCAGAGAATTAACAGCATAAGGAAGCAGAAACTACAAAAATACGTTCCTATGAGCTCACCTAGAGGCATCAGCCTGAAGCTGATCTATCACCTCAGAGTAAAACTCTCTGGATCCTTTAGTTTTTCTGGAAGCTTAGCTTTAAGGTTTAGAATGGCTAACAACTCCTCGTTTATTATCACAGGAACTTTGCATATTTAGGTATCTATATCAAAACATCAACCACAAAGGTAAGTTAATATGCAATTGTTGAAAAACTAGTAAATACTTACCATATTGTTCATTCTGCTTCACCTTTAAAATTCTCTCTGGGAATGGAATGGGAGGCTTCTTTACTGGAGGTGGACCCTTCTAGTGCTTTATAACTTTCCTTCTCTTTATCCACAACCATAGGAAGTATCTCCACTAATTCTTTTCCACTTCTTAAATTGACCACTTTTACATGCTCCCTTGGGTTCTTCTTGGTATTGCTAGGTAAAGTGCCAAGGGGCCTTTCAGAGATCACATTTGCTAGCTGGCCAATTTGATTCTCCAAATTAGAGATGAAGGCGTCTTGATTCTGCTGAGCAGCTTCCATGCTTTGCATTCTATCTTCTGCTGAAGTGATGCACTTAGTAATAAGTTCTTCCATAGGAGCACCCATGCTTGGGCCACTCATGATTGGTTGCCGACCGCTGCAGAAATCACAGAACATGACTTGATGAGAATTTATAGTTGAAGGTGCAAGAGTCATGTTCCCCATCTTCTGTTATATTATTGCGGCCAATCTAGCCTCCATGGCAGTAATAACATCTATATTGTGTACTCCGGCATGCTTGGGCTTGGATCTCTATCCTCCCCATATGTAGCTATTCATAGGTATCTGCTCTATTAAATCATATACTTGTTGAGGAGTCTTGTGATCTGTGGACCCATCAGCAGGAGCATCGATGAACTGTCTTTCCCCGAATGATACTCCATATAAGATGATTGAATCTGGATACCCAAGTCCAGACTATGATGTGGGCACTTTCTGATAAGCTCCTTCTATCTCTCCGAAGCCCCATATAAACTGCAACTCCTTCCATCTCTCCCAGGCCCCATATGAACTTTCTCCATCTATCTGTTGGAATCACAAGATCTCATTCCGAAGCTTGGCAGTACGACCATGAGGAAAGTACCTCCATAGAAACTTCTTCGCTAAAGAATCCCACGATGTAATTGAGCCAGAATGTAATGACTTTAACAAAGATTTCGCTTTCTCCTTAATGAAAATGGGAAAAGGCGACGTTTAATAGTGTCCTCTAAAACTCCATTTATCTTGAATGTGTCGCACACCTCCAAGAAAGTGGCGATGCATGCATTTGGGTCTTCCTCTGGGAATCTGTTGAACTGTATATTATTATGCACCATTTAGATCATATTCGGCTTGATCTCGAAATTATGAGCTTGTACAGATGGTCTGACTATGCTTGACTGTGTCCTAATGATGGATGGCCAAGCGTAGTCTGTCATTGTCTGCTTTGCCATTGGAGGTAGTACAAACGAAGGATTCACTAAAGGAGGATCCTGTTAACCCTCTTCCATCATATCGATGATAATGATCGCGTTGTCGTTCACCACTTGAATCGAAGGGCGCGGTATGCCCTCCGTAGCTTATACTCAGGCTCTAGGTCGTATGGAACTAATTCACCCTGTTGAATTTGGTGCATAACTAGTTGACCCAAACTTGAAATAGACAAACTCAAGTCAAGTTCCACAAATGGCAAAGTCACAAGTCTTAAAGATAGAAGCCACAAATAAACAAATTAATGCAAGAAAAACTCACAATCCAAAGCAAAACACCAAAAAAATAAGAAAAATAAAATGACTAAAGCAACAGAAAAAAGATGTTCTTTAAGTTGCATTCCCTGCAATGGCGCCCAAAACTTGATGTTTGAAATGGGACATGTCAAAAAAACACGCAAAAAGAAAGTGCACCTATCACTGTAATAAAAGAAATACACCAGAGTTGTCAATCTCAGGGAATAGAAAGCTAAAATACTATATGTTTAATCTAAGGTCAAGTCTAACATAACTGATTTTTGAGAAAGATTTAAAACTAAAAAGAAAATGATTAAATGAAAATAAGAGGCTTGAGATTTGACAAACTAAGGGAAAAGTTTGAATGGTGGAATCTCCCCTAGATTTTGTCGACTATTTCGATTAGAGAAACCATAAAATGATGTTCAATAAACTAAGGTTGGGTCATCACATGTTAACTTGCGCAATCCCTATCTCTAGGTGAAATCCGCTCTATTCACAAACCTCTAGAGAAGAATCTCTTCTCTCTCTAACCTATTGTAAATAAGATATGATTAAGTGATTAAAAAGACCTAAAAATGCAAAGAATATCTCTATTCAATTGCCAACTCCTATTATTCAATTGGTTGTACTAAATCAGATTTCCTTTTTCAATTCCAATAAATTTTGCAATCTAATCTATTCTGCACAAATTAATTAAACGAAAAACACAATTGAATAACAACCCAAAGAAAATTAAACATCAATTTTATAAAATTCTATCAAAACCATATAATCCAACTAGGGTTCAACCCTCATTCAAATAAATGCTAAATTAGCTACTCAATATCCTAACAAAATACAAATCAATAATAGACTTCATAAATAAAAAGGGAAACTAAAGCTTAGGATTGAGAAGAATCATTACCACGGTTCCAAGGGCCACCCAAGCTCGGCTCTTGATTTGCTTGAGAAAAATCTCGAAACTGCTCCGTCGATTTGCTACAATCTCTACCTGAAATCTTTAATTTAATGTTTAATTTATGAAAAAACTACCTAATTGAAGTGGATTGAGAAGGATTTTAAGTCTAATTTTTATCCCCAATTCCTCCTCTCTAATCTAAAATTGAAGAATACCTCAAAAGAGGGGAAAAATTACATAAATAGAGTCGAAAAACACATTAACTTGTGTTGCAGCTAGGACCTACAATGTACGGTAGGTCGAGCCCTACCGTCTGTTATAGGGTTTTGTCTAAAATTCCCCAAAAATTTCCAAGACTTATCGTCGATAGTATGGGTAGCTATTTATCTTTCACTTTGTTCTCCAATACCTACCGCAAGCTATCGATTAACTTATCATCACTGGTAGGTTGTTGTTTTCTATGCTGATAGCTTTCGTCTTCTCGGTTTTTGCCATTTTCACTTGTATTCTCCATCTTCCTCATCGGAAAGTACCTAAGATAAAGTAAAGGGAAATAGTGTAAATTATACATTTTATATATCTAAAATATTGTAAAACGACGCAATTAACATATAAAAGTAAAGACATAACGCACATATCACACATGAATGAGATTTTTAAGAAGTTTCAAAAAGAAGTTAGAAGGTGATATGTCTATTTTGTATGTGTTTTTATAGTGATTAATCTTTGGGTTTCGAAGTATTTTATATGTAAAATGAAATATTTACCCACCTCGTGCCCAAAATAGGACAATCTTTGCTTTTATTGTTATAGGTACATCTCATGGGAGTTACGAGTGAAAAAAATAAAAATAAGAACCTACGGAGTAAGAACAGAGGAAAAAAGGCCAAGTTGCCCAAAATAGTCTTTCCATGGCAGAGCAAAGATGATTACGATGGATATTTGGCATCTTTAATGACCTTAATTAACAATTTTTCCTTCTTGAGAATTATACAGGACTTATAGAGGTTTCAAACACGCTACGGTTTGTCTCAATCGGAGTTCATTTGATTATCCAAAGTATAGTGCAAATATTAGCTTTCTCACATGACATTCAAGTTTGACACCTTCTGGTAAAATGATCATAACTCGAGATATACAACTGTAATTCATCTTATTCAGGATTATTTAGAAATTTAAGAGCCTTATCTACAATCATATAAAGACTCCAAGACCTAAATAGCTTATTAAAGTGCTTAAAAAGACTGAATATAGAAAATGGACATAACTGTCTAGGGCCAGTTGGTACTCAATTCAAGGCAACCATTTTGGACAGAATATGGTTGAGGTCGACTAGTCTGACCTAGATGCGGCCGGCCAGTCACGATTGATCCAATTTGACTTCGATTTTGGAATGTTTTACAGGGCTTTTGCTGCACTTTTCAAAATCACACTCTCAGGGCTTAATAGGAATTTTTACGGGCGATTTTCTGAAAAAAAACGTCATTAGAACTCCCTTTAATCAATTTAATTCTTTGATTAGTTGTTGATTTCAAGTTTCAGTAGATAGATTAAAGGCGTTCTTCAGTGCAATTTCAAGATTCTTTGGGCAGATCGAGAGAAAAGCTCGGACGACATTTCAGGATTGTGGAGTCTTCAATTCCAACCCCTAATTAAGCTTCCAAAACCCTTTATTATTATGAATTCAATGTGAATTTGATTATTTTGATGATGTTTAGTGGTTAGGTTTACTTCTGTGTTTAAATGGTGTTAAACCCTAGATGATCTTAGTTTTGTTATCATTGGATTTTACGGATTTATTTGTTGAATTCATGGTTGATTGTTGTTTAATTGAATAATTTGTGCTATAAATTTTCACTGGGGATTGATACATTTGCATTAGATTGTTTGGAATTGAAAAAGGAAGAACATCTACGGGTTAATTAAACAATAGAAATTGGTAGTTAATTAGAGATAATAGCTGAGGTTTTTAGGTCTAAAAGAGAAATCTAATTCACTCAGGCACTTTATTTATTTATAATTGAGTTAGAAAGAGAGAAGAGATTCTTCTCTAATCAATTATGGAAATATTGGATTCTTTCCTAAAGATAGGATTAATCCTCATAAACGAGTGAGACCCGATCAACAATTCAACGGTTTTCCAAAGTTTTCCAATGATTTAGCTAAGGTATTCCAGGAGGATTCGGCCGTGTAAACACTTCATTACAAAATTGAATTAAAACCATTTTTCCATTTTCATAGTTTAATTGCTTCGTTTTATAGTTTATTCTTTGTTTTAAAAACCTTTTCAAAAGTTCTAATTTGATTAAACAGTGAGAGAATAGCTATTAATATTGCTTCTTCGTCCCGAGGGATCGACATCTGGGGACTTTCCTTGCTATATTACACTGATAGGTATACTTTCCTATAGTTGTAGTTTGTTAAGTTAGACCCATAATGACAGGTTTTTGGCGCCATTGCAGGGACGGCAACAATAGGAACACTGCTATTTTACTGCTTTAATCATCTTTCTTTGTTTGGTTTAGTGTTTTGATTGTTTTCGTTTGTTTCAGTCTTGTTTGTTAGAGTCTCATTTGTGTCTTTGTTTTAGAGTCATTAATTTTAATGCCATATTTGTTACAGTCTTTTCATTAATTACTTTACTTTATCATTTATATATGGTTATATTCATCTCATAGTGTTTGTCTTCCTTCTTTTCAGGGACAATGGCACAAAGAACAAGGGTTAGTTACGCTCGCGTTTCCATTACAAGAACCTTATCCAGCATTGCTAGGCTGCAGATTGAAATGAACAACTTTGAGATCAAGCCTAATGTTATCCAGATGGTTCATTTCGACGGGACTGCCACATAAGGATTCAAATGTGTACATCGTAAACTTTTTGGAGGTGTGCAATACCTGATGATGGATGGAATTATAAATGGCACAATTAGACTTCGTCTATTTCAAATTACACTAAGAGATAGGGTGAGCTTGTGGTTAAAGTCTCTGTCGGTTAATTACATATGGGATGGGTTGGTAGACAAGTTTCTTACCGAGTACTTTCCTTCAGGCCAAATTGCAAAACATTACAGAATGAGATCTTCTTATTCCAACAAGCCGATGGCAAAAGCTTGTATGAAGCTTGGGAAAGGTGGTAGGATCTAATTCGACAATGTCCCCATCATGGATTGGAATTGGGGCTATAGATGCAAGCCTGTCAGATTGAGCTTAACTTTGAAGCTAAGCAATTAATTGACTAGTAAAAGAAATTGTGGTAGACATACTAGACATATGTTTCAAAAGAGCAGATATAGTTTTCTTGTTAATTACTTGATAACTAACTATGATTCATATTATTTTTTGAAGATTTTCATAATACTAAGAACATGACATATGAATCATGAAGGTTCTTGGAACCCTACTAATAGATATATCTTTATGTATCAGTTATGAATGTTCACAGTAGTCCTAATTATTCATGAAAGTCCATTTATTAGAGATATAGTTCTAATATAAAGAATTATGACCTTAAAATAGAGGTGTAAGACTATCTATAAAAGGATAAGTGGCACCAGAAATGGATCGGCATAAGATGGTATCTCTAATGTCTTATTCTCTACATAAGTTTGTATTTAGGCCAGTCGTGTTGAGTTATGCAGATTAACACGTGTTGTGTGAAGTTTCTTGTGTGACAAAAGCAAGTGAAAATAATAAACACAATACAAGCAGTAGTAACGTAATTCGGCTTAACAAACCTACATCTGCGGGGCCATGCCTAGAAAGATAATCCATTAAACTGATAAAACAGTACAAGAAAACACGTTCATTAACACATCTAGTGTTTTCCCTAGTGGATAGTGCGAACTCCCTTTTCACTCAACATAGCTGAACTCTCTTGAAATCTTCAAGGATCCCCCTTCGTAGATTGCTGCTTGGCTTGAACTCCCTTCAACCAACAATATTATTGTATGAAACACAACTCCTTTCCCCAAGAGCAAGTTATCTTCAATAAAGGTCTAATGTTTAGTACTGTTAATACAACTGTTTAAAGACTGGATGAACACCCTTTATGCACGCATGATGAACTCCATGAACTTCACGATATATGGTTGCATAAACTTAAGCCATGAATGCCAGATGAATACTTCCAATGCTAGAGCTTAATTGATTGTTCGACTAACCCTAATTCTTCATGATGAGATCTTTAAATACTTAGGATTATTGGCTCTTGGAGGAATTCTAAATCCTTTGCACCTTAAGATTGTCTTTGATTTCAAGAAGGATTTAGATTCCTCACATATCTAAGTTTTATAAAAGACAAGATACTTTAGGATTCGTATCTTAATTAGTCATGTGTTACTTTGAAAACTTAGATCTAGTAATCTCCAAAGATATCACGACGGATCTTCAAGTCTCAAAAAACAAAGCCAACTCTTCTTGATTAACTTCCGATGGATACCGTGTTGAGTGATCATGTTGCCTTTAGATGATGCAAAATAGTACACACAACACAGCATGACAAATCAAATATTTTCAAACAATCTCATTAGCCTCTTATTATGTTGATACTCTCATTATCCTAGAAGGCTGACATATGTCTGTAGAATCGGTAATAATCTAGAGTTTGGTGTTGCTAATGCAAGAAATTGTCAAACATAGAGATTCATTGTATCCTTAAGGGTATTTCGTTGAACTTAATTGCATACCAAAGTATTATTGGGGTGAAATAAGTCTTCAGGAAAGTGACATTATAGCGTGCCTTGGAGTCATCTTGATCCCACTATTGTTTATTATTCTAACCATATTCATTGTATTCATTTACATATTTATTATGGCATATTTCTCAAAATACATCTCAAAAAAATGTTTCAGCAATAGTTCAAAGCCAAGAATCAAATAGTGCAACAAGAGTTCAAAGACAAGGAGCAAATCTTGTATAAGACATTCATAACTTTATGGGGGTTGATCTACATTTGAGTTTAAACTAGATGTAGAGTGATTGATTAGTTATGTGAACATTTAAGACTGTTGATCATATATTGATCATTTTGATGTAATAGGTTTCTAGTTCTTTGGTTTAGTTTCTTGCTATGCAGACTCTTAGTTCAGTAATTGGATCAGTTTCTTTGCTAATTATTTCATGTTATTTGTGATTGTATCAGTTTCTTTGTTAATTGTTTCTGTTTCTTGTCTAAAGAGTTACTAGTTTCTTACTTTAATGGTTCAGTTTTTTGATAAGTAGTTTCTTAGTTTATTAGATGACCTTGTTGTTTAATTGTTTAGTATCTTAGTAGTTTAGTAGATGAACTTGTAGTTTAGTTGTTTAGTATCTTAGTAGGTTAGTGGATTAATTTATATTTTAGTTGTTTAGTATCTTAGTTTAGTTTAGTAGTTGAACTTGTAGTTTAGTTACAAGTTTAGATTGTGAACTTGATGTGAATCAGTTTCGTTTAGTTTTATAGTTTAGATACTGCAGAAATTACTTCAGAAGTTGTTGCATGAGTTACATTGATAATTGATCATTGTCAAACCGCAGAAGTTACATTGATCATTAAATCGGAAACTACATAAAAAAAAAAGGGAAACTACAAACTGCTCATAATTGAATGAGAAACTTCAACTTTATTGATCATTATTAGACATTACAGACTTTGGAATAGCATCTCATTGTATTTAAATGGAAAAACTACTGCTAAAACTAAAATAATGCTACTTATATACGTGTTTACAATCTGAACTAGTAGTACATGGCAAATACAACCACTATTACAAGCAAAACCCACTGAAACTTAGATCTACTTTGGTATCCCCTTTCATTGTTGCATTGGTTGAGATGAAGTTCTAGTACACTTTGTGTTTCTTTGATCTCATTCTTCAATATTGTTGACTAACCTTCAGTTTCTCAATATCTTAAATCAATTCAACAATAACTGGTTGAGATGAAGTTGCAGCATTAATTGTATGCACATCGTCTAACCATTTAAAGAAGCCATAGATGTCTGGTTCAAGAGTAGATAAATATAGTTCAATAATTCACTACAAGGTTAATTCCATAATAGATAATACATGAACAATTGTCACAATAATTAGAAGAGCAAGACATGATTCATAGCACTTAGAATAGCTAGACATGATTCATAGAGATTAGAAGAGCAAATGAATTAGCCAGATACGATTCACAGCAAAAAGAAGATCCACTGATTTCACAACAAAGTTGATTTCATAGACCATTTCTAGCTGAAAGTTTCGGAGCAAAAATAGACCAACTAATTCATAACACATATTTTTTCTTGCATAATGATTCACAACAATTAGAAGAGCTAGACATTATTCACAGCACACATAATCCATTTCTTACACAATAAAATAGCTAGACATGATTCACATAAAAAAGAAGAGCCGAATAATTTGTACTCTATCTGTTGTGTAGGTTATTATACTAGAAACTAATACTAAGGCTTCGTACCTATTTTTTTAGTTAGCTAGAAAAGTCCCTTGATTGTCGAACTCATGTGACGGATAGCTATTCTTCTATTTGCTAATCAATCAAATCAAGGTTTAGAAGATTAAAACTAAATTATGAAAACAGTAAAATTCTATAGCTACAGATTCAAACAATCACAACCAACGATTTAGATAGGATTATTAAAAGTGTGTTTAAATGGAAGAATACCCTAGTTTTCGTTAGTTATTTCCCTAGTACAAATTACTATGGATATGAATCTATTGGTTGGGTTCATTCGCTTTATTAGGGTTAACTCTATCTCTAGGCGAAAATCCACTATTCCTCTAATCGATCAGAGAAGAATCTCTTCGAACTCTAACTCAATTATGAACACAAGAATGGATTAGATTTCTCTAATTAAACCTAAGGATACAATTGTTATCTCTGATCAATCGTAAATCCCTAGTGCTCAATTTATGATCTAAATTGCTCTTCCTTTCTCAATTCAATTAATAAATAGAATTAAACCTATTCTGTGCAAAATTGGCGACAATGAAAAGCAATTAAGTAACAACCAAATGATAAAAAAAATCCATCAATAAATATCCATAAGAAATCAAATCAACATCCACTAGGGTTCATCCCCATTCAAACATGAAAGAACTTAGTTACTCATAATCTTAATTACAATAATGAAATTTGAAAAATTCATAACGAAAAGAGAATAAAATAAGATTAGGAGTTGATTGAATGATTTGCAGGGTTCCGGAGAGTGGCTCGAACGATTCTCTCGAAATTGTTGTCTTCGAAATTGCTCCATAGAAGTCTTCAATCTCCTTTAGAAACCCTAATCTAATGTATGAATTGTAAATTGAAGGAGGAATTAAAGTGTTTCTAAGTCTGAATGGAATAAAGTTACATGGAATAAGTGTATAAAAAGAATGCTAAAATTTAATTGCAGAAAAGTCCTCTGCACGACTATCTAGACCAAGATAGTTGGACTATCTGGATCTGGATAGTCATTGCTCCCATGACGGTCTATATAGTCAAGCTATATGGATCACTATAATTGCTATCCTAATTCGGATAGTGCTTATATAAGCCAACTTTTGTGGCTTGTGTGGTTCTTTTTCGTTTTTCTTCTGTTTTCCCTCCATAGGCCTCCGTTTGGTCTCGTTTACACTAATAACTCATTCTGAAGATACCTATAACATTAAGAGAAGAAACAGGCCAACTCCATTTTATTCACATTTAAACCTCCAAACCAGTAAAAACTATATAACTCATAAAGGTAAAATGGACAAACATCCCTATCCAAAGCAAAAAATAATTCCATATTTAGAAGTGCCAAAATGAAATAGCTAGAAATGATTCACAAAAAAAAGGGACCAACTGATTTTACATACAAAAAAAGCAATTAAAAAAATCTAGGACAACAAAAACAATTCCATTCCTAGCGAAAAATCATTCCATTTCACAACAAAGATAAGATACACGACAAAGGCATTATTTATAGCAAAGTTATTCACATTTACCAGAAAATCATTCCATTTCATAGCAAAAATAGATACAAAATTTTCTGTGAAACTATTTTACCAGCAACAAATTACACAAACGATTCAGTGGAAAAAAAAATACAAAATAAACACATGAATTTACCCTAAAGCTCACGCATCAAAAAAATTTTCTGCCTCTACTATTCAATGTACTTGAAGTTAGTGGAGGAGCTGACATTCCACATCTACACTTCACTGTACTGTATAGGATGAATGGTGATGCTTGTTATAGTGTTCAAGTATAGAGCATGATATGGATGGTGAGAACCGATGGTAATCCATATTGACTTTTAAATTTGGGAGGAGGAAAAGAGGATTATAGTTGTGACGCCCCGAGTCCGAGCTTGCCAGAACTCGAGACGAACATGCCGTGGCAATAAAAACACAAGACTCTATAACTTAAAAGGTATTAAGGAAAGATGAAAATATGCACTTCATTACTCAAACTTCAAAAGAGATTCAAAAGTTGTACAAAACTTAGTGAGGTTAAAAAACTATTTAAAATATAACAGAGTCTAAACAAAAACTTTTTATTCCCTTGACCCCCAAAATCACTCCCATTCATCATCGAATCCACTTGCTCGGAGGAAACCTAGACTAATAAAAGAGAGAGGGAAGTGAGTATAATGACTTAGTAAGCAGAGGACAAACTCTAATTTGTGGGATTGAACAAGATTTTATGCAAAAGTTATCACTTAATAAGGTATTACGCCTGTAATAACAAAACTTATGAATTTTGGAGCATTTCATCACTTAAAACCAACAATTCATAGCCATTTCACTTAACTTTAGAACATTTATAAAGCATTACAAGGTTCACTATAAATTTCCAGCAAGAAAATACTTCAGTAAAACCAACTAGAAAAGGGCAAATGAGAACTCTGTAATACCCTAACACAAGTGGAGTTAGTAATTAAGGTAATTAATCCTAAGGCCTCATTTTTAGTTTCAAAAGATCTTGAGGTGTATTTAAGGAAGGCTTTTAATATAAGAGTTTAATTTGTGGTACTTAATAAGTCTAAGGATTAATATGCAAATTTCACAGAATTAGTTAATTAATTCAGGGTGTGCTTGTTGTTTCTCAAAAGATCATTCAAAGTTGGACAGCAGATAAAGAGGGAGAATGACAGATTGAGGTAAGATTTTTATATTTCGATGATCTGGAACTCCTGTTCTTGTTTTTTATTGTACAAAATTTTGATTCTGGTGTAGAAGTTGAGTCTAATTTGATTCATTTTATTTTGGGACGCTTGTGCTTAAGGATTGTTTAGTTAATTTTTAGGTGTGTGATTCATATCTGTCTTTGTAATTGAAGTTCTTGTGAGCATTTAGAGGTAAGGGATGTAAACCTTTTGATTTTTATGAACCATTTGTTTTTCTAAAATTTGTGATTTTGAGTATATTTGGTAATGTACAATTTTTGCAAATGATTTTAGTATGAAAATTGGAATAAGTATGTTCTAATTACTTTATGTCTATAAAACTTGAGTTTAAGGTGTTGGTTAAGATGCCTGAATTAAATGTGGTGCTCATGTGTGTGTGGCTTAGGGGATATGTCTCCATTTATGGCCAGGATAGGGTAATGTTATACCTAGTATTTGTGTGTATGTGTCCTGTGTAGGGAATGTTATACCTAGTATCTGTAGTGACCCCTCCTAATAAGTACAATAGTTAGGAACCGATATCGGGTAACATTGAGTCTTCTGCATTTGAACATCAATTTTTTATGGGGTAAAAGTTTGTGAAGTGTAAATCTTCTTATCAATTTTTATGTGTTCTAAGTAGTGTTCTTTTTATTTATGCAATGTTTATTTAATGTCACAAAGTCGTTTGGGGTGCTAGGTATAATTTTAGTCGAAGTAGTTTTATATGATGTTTTAAAGGATGAAATATATTTTAGAGACCTTTGAAGTGTTTTAAGAGTTTCTTTAAAGTAAATTTTCAATATGAAACAAAATAATTTGGGTTCTTTACGCGTAGAATATTTTGGAAACTAATTTTAAAGTATTGGAGTAATTTTATTGGGTTTAATTCATTTTGCTAGATCATAAACCTGTATGGAAGAGATGAATAAATATTGCACAAAAAGTTTCGGTGTCGGATTCTATATTTGATTTAAGCATTATTCAAATTATACAATGCGAATTCTAATTGCTTTTTACCCCTTTTCAAATCCTCTAGTAAATTTCTTAGAGGTTGGAATTGTATGGCTTCAAAATCTAGCGTATATCATGCATTGATCTTGTTTTCCTGATTTCTAAAATCTCTCTTTATGTCTTTCTTTAATTTTCTTCTACCTAGAGATTTGACCATTGCAAAACTCTAATTTGATAAATAATAAATGACGTGACTTTGCACTTCACTTTAACATACATATATTTTCCGAAAAGTAAATTTTCATTTTCTAGTAAAGATCAATATTTGGAGTATGGTACTACATAAGTTTTCGTTTATTTAGGTTTCACCGCATAATTGATTCGATACTCTTAATTTCTGTCAAATAATTTTTTATATAAAGATAATTTTAACATGCTCATTCCTAGAAGGTTTATACTGAGCTATCGTAGTTCACCCTTTTTTTTATATCTTGAGATGAGTTTGAAGTATGTGTTGAAGAAGAATCTTGGAATGATGAAGATATTAAGTAGGAATTTTATTAATTTTTTTGATGAAAAATTTGAGGTACTTAATTTATTATTATTTTGGGAAGCTTATGAATTGTAGTATGTATACTTTTTAAGATTTGGTGTCTTTGATGTTTTCTTCGAGGATGCTATCGTATCACATACCCAAATCTGTAACGTAACAACTCCACTTGATTGCCATAAAATACTGCAGGAAATCCCATTTCCATTAAGTACTACAAAAATTCCATTTCCATTGTATTTGCTCTAAAAAGAACCAACTTAAACCTTCCAAAAAGTGTGAATTGTGACTTTATCAATTCACCCTCAAAACATAGTTTCACCAAAGACTGTAACTAATTAAGCATTCATTTTGGAAATCATTAATCAAGAGAAATTAGTTAAAAATACCTCTAACATATTTATATGTTTCGTCAAATGAGGGCATTATTTATTTTATTAGTCACTTAGGTTCAATAAGTTTTTACGATGTCCATAGTGGAGATGGGTATTTTTCAGCCACTTTTTGTCACATGACTTTTTTAGTAAAAGTAAAATTATCCACCAACTAATCAAACCAAAATGGACTTAAGTGAATGACATAAAGTTTATAAGGGTTAATAACAATTTCCCAAAAGGCTTAATTGAAAACTCCTCCTCCACACCCCCTTTCCCGATCTTGACTCTACCTTGAATTCTTCTTTCAGTTTTCTTTTGATGTTCTTCGGCATTATTCTTAAAGCCCATAAAACTTCAAGCGCCTGATCTGTTTTTTCTCTTCACAATCTTTCAATCTACTCCTGCTATTGCCATTGATCAGAGAGGACTTAAAGCTTTCCGAATGTATTGATTACTTTGATTTTATTCTTGAAAGTTTTCAACTCTGAATTGGAGTTGAAACGAGAAATGAATTGGTTATAGGAGCAAAGAAATTCGTTCGGAGAGGAAAGAAAGCGAATGTGTTGGGTGTGGTGAAAGCAATGGCGATGGTGGAGGATGAGTAAAGGTGGTTGATCGGTGGAGAGTTTGCATGACAAGGTGATTAAAAAATTGAGTTTTTGGAATTGAAATAAACCCTTAAACTCTTATATAAATTTATCAAAGTACAAATCTCCTTCGAAAGTCAATGTTATCCTTTGGCCCCTTTTTCCATCTCCAATTTGCTCAAAGAAACAGTGGCATGAATTTTTTATTTTTTTTGATAAATAAAACAATGGCAGGAAATTGTAAGCAATTAAAAATGTTTAGCAGATTTTTTTTATTCAAATTAAGAGGTTTTATAGAGAAAAACGAATTTCATGAAGGGTGGAGGATGATGATTGTGATCTGTTTGCTATGGTTAGACACCACACAAATTCTACCACTATGGCCACAGCTCAAGCAGCCACAAGTAGCAGCTCAATTAGTATTGATGTGGGGCGAGGAGCGAGGGGGAGGAGGAGGAGGGAGAATAAGAAGGAGCTTAGAAATTATACATTAACTCTTGTAAAATTTGTATAATTCATTTAAGTCCCATTTTGGTTTGATTAGTTGGTGGAGAATTTTACCCTTATTAAAAAAGTCGTATGAATGCATGTGGCAAAAAGTGACTGGAAAACACCCATCTCTGCCGTGTAAGGGTACTTTCAGCCATCGTAAAAAGTTAACGGATAGAAGTGGTTAAAGAAATAAGTAATGTCCACACTTGACGAAACATAAATATGTTAGGGGTATTTTTGGCCAATCTCTCTTTAATCAAACCAAACAAACAAAAATTTCATATATGATAGAAATGTTCAAATATCTTGGAACAACATTGAGCTATTGGCAACATTTAAGATGACTTATAGGGTAAAACTTGATATCAAGCTTGATTGTTTATTCCGCCAAGTAGGGCAAAACAGATGTGTTGGAGCCTTTTTTCCTTGCTCAAAGAGTTCAAACACACGGGGAGCATGCCCTCCCTAAAGTCCCCCATGATAACCACAAGCTCAATATTCAAAACAAAGTAGCAAATCCCAAAAAAAAAGTTCAATGTTCATAACAACTCATAAACCTACACACATGCACCATAAAATTTCTCCAAAACTTTCTAAATAAACTATGATGCAAGTAAAACCCACTTGATCAATCCAGCAAAACAAACAATCAAAACACTTTCTTTCATATTCATAAACTAGAGTCATTTATAGAATTAGGATCTAGCCTCCACTTGCCTCAAAACAAAGAAAGACTTAGAATTAGCCCGAATTATGGACCCTAGAACCTCCCTGTAAACTACCTATCAAAAAAAAAAAAAAAATCTTGAATCAATTAAGATTTCAAGGAATTCTCACCTCAAGTAAACAATCCAAAACCTAACAATTCTAGCGGTACAAAGTTACCCATACTAAAAGAAGCGATCCTTACCTCTACTAAACGCTTTTCAGCTGCCCTTGGACCTTTCCGCATAGACGCCGGTCACCATTGCTGTCCCCGAGGATTCTTTTATGTTACCGAACAAAAATGGAAGAAAAAGAGTGAAGAATTGTTCATTTTTTTGATGTCTTCAGAGAAAATTTTACTTTAATTACCACTAGGTCCTTTGAAAATAGTTAAAATTATAATTAGCCCCTCTAAGTTCTGTTTTCTTTTAAAAAGGGACATGAGTTTTACAACAATGGAGGAAGAAAAGAGTATAAATATGGGTTATTGAAAAGAGAAAAAGCTCTGAAAGGTTTCTAGCTTACGAGAGAAGATGAGTAAAGAGGGAAGTAGGAGAAGAGAAGAAACTTGAAGAACGAAACTATGATTGCCTGCTAGAATTAGAATGATCTTCTTCTCAAACATTTGGCGCGCCATCAGAAAGGAATTTGCAGAGCATGCACTTCGAGCCTCCTAAAAATGTGAAAGATGCATACAATGAGATGTCAGATTCTCAACTTGGCACCCGCACAATAAAAAAAGCACAATCCTCGGCAAACGTTGGGCATTGGCTAATGTTTGCAAGGAACATAGGCTGATTGGGGAGGCCCACCTTCCAACCATGCCAGTTAGCCAAGATGGAGAGGGATTTGGGATTTAAGGATTTCGGCATTTTTTTTTATGCTAACAATAATCTAGGGTTTGCTAACGATAGTTTAGGTTTTTCTAACCATAGTTTTGGTTTCATTCATAACTCAATAAAATCACTCTTTATCTATAATTATACTATATTCACTTTGGTCCCTAATTTTTACTAAATTGCATCTTATTCTTATTCTAAATCAATAAATCACTCATTATCTATAATTTATATTATTTTCACTTTTGGCTCGTAAGTTTTACTGAATTGACTCTAATTCTTATTCTAACTCAATAAAATCACGTGTTATCTGTAATTTATACTATTTCCACTTTTGGCCCCTAATATTTACTAAATTTCATCTTATTCTTATTCTAACTCAATAAAGTCACTCGTTATCTATAATTTATACTATTTCTACTTTTGGCCCCAAATTCTTACTAAATTGCTCCTTATTCTTATTCTAACTCAATTCAATCGCTCATTATCTATAATACATGATATTTATACTTTTGGCCACTAATTCTTACTAAATTACCTCTTACTCTTATTGTGATACCCCCAACTCCTCCGCTAGGTTAACTGCAGTTGAATAGGGTACCAGCGTGTCTCTCGACATTAAGACGTATAGATACAACCCTCATTTGAAGACTAAATCAATAGGATAATGTAAAAATGAAGCAGTGAAAATCTCTATATGTGATACTCCCAACCCGTTCACTAGGTTAACTGCGGCTGAGTAAGGTATCTGTGTGCCTTTCAACACTAAACTACAAGCCTCTAAACTAAAGCAAAAACCTGAATAACACTTAGAAATATATACATGTACTACGCAATGGAAAAAAAAAATAAACAGAATACCGAAAGACCAACCACTACATAAGATTTAGGGGAACTTTTTATAACATCTTTATTGTAGGAAATACTTTACAAAACCAAAACCACAAAAAAAAAAAACGTTACAAATAGGTCGAGCATAAAACGTACAAATATCCTTCCAAAAATGACTATATACAGCATGCCTCGATCCCAAAACTGCTTGCAAAATACTCTAACCGCTTACTGTGCAGTCTCTTGTCCTGAGTCATCTGAAAACATAACATTTAAAGACGTGAGTGAGAACACTCAGTGAGTCCATGTGTGTGTGTGTGCTTCTGTGTTTTTCTTAAAAAATAATGATGTAATTTTACAAAGTAGTTCATTCAATGTTATAAGAAAATATTTTCTTGGCTGTTTTAAAAGTGCCGACACTTGAACCTATCTAAGGGGTCTGAACGAAACTGGGAAGTGAGCGAATCAAGACACATCAGTGCAACTTCTATAACCGAATTCGAAAATCATGCCATGCAAAAGTTGGGCTCTAGGGACAGAATCCATAACCCATAACGAGGTCATTGAAAATAAGTTCTGGCATCCTATAGACAGTATTGGCCAAACATCTTATGAGCGTTCGGTTCCATAACCACCGCATTCTCCAATCACATAAAACCAGGCTATAGATCTTAGGGCACCTACTAGGTCTATCCCACGTCGGAGCATGATGTGATGTCTGACGCAATACTGATTGGGCCAAACCCTTAACGGTATTATGCCTTCTCTCAAATGGATTCACCTTTCTGATTTTCTAACCATTCACGTCATTAGAAAAGGCCCTAGTACGGGGGACTAGCCACATACACTGCCATCCTCTGATACTTCCGGATACATACAATCCTGTCAAAAAAACTGTCTCTGTTCAGATGAGGTTTTCATATCCTAAAAGAGCATTGGACTGCAATAGTTAGAGTGTTAAGATAGCTTCGGTATACTCGTACCTATGGATTGCACTATATATACAAGATATCCAGCTCCATTAGAAGTTACACTGATGCTAATTGGATATCTGATATAAAGGATTCCAAATCCACAAGTGGATATGTGATTCACACTAGCTGCAGTTGCTGTATAATGGGAATCCTCAAAACAAACTGTAATTTCCATATCCACAATTTATTGCTTTAGATAAATGTAGAGAAGAGGTTGAATGGCTACGCCATTTCTTGAAGGATATTCCAAAGTGGGAAAAACCTACTCCGCCCATCTCTATTTATTGTGATAACCAATCAGTAATTGGTAGAGCACAGAGTGCCATGTAAAATGGTAAGTCTAGACGTATTCGTCGTAGACACTCTCGTCAGGAATAATCTCAATTGAGTACGTGAAGGCCAAAGATAATATTGTGGATCCACAAAAACTAAGGGGTTAAATAGAGAGGCAGTTGAGAAATTGACTAGAGAGATGGGATTAAAGCCTATAGAGGATAAAAGTTTTATGAAGGGAAACCCAATCCAATTCACTGGAAATCCCAAGTTCTAAGTTCAAAGGTACAAACTACTTATAAAAAATGTGTAGTCACTGTGGGGGTAATCTCAACTCATTCCTGTCATGAAACAGTGATGTAAAGGGTATATGTTACTTTAATGATTCTTATGAAAGTAATTACTATTACTTTGATTTAAGAAGCCACTTTAAAGGAGAGTTGTTCAGGCTCAATTATTTAGAAACTCTTGCAGAACCAAGACGTGTTCACGACCGAAATGAACAAATCATGAGGATTGAACAAATGGAATGATTCTTGTGTAAATATGAGGGTTTTTTACACAAGATATCAAGATAGTTTAAGGACATCGTGTCTATTGGACAGCTAGTAAAGCAAATATATGTTACAAGAAGGAAGTTCAAAGGCTCACACCTGCTTTTCCTATGCAGGAATAAGTTGATGAACAACACACACACACACACATATATATGTATATATATGTATATTATAGTCAAAATAATTTTTCATTCATATGGAGGATTGTTGGAAAGAATGATATTAAAGTGGTATGAATGAGAAAAAATTGTTTCTCAAATGTTGGAGAATTAAAGTGGTTTAAATGACGAAAAATGATTTCTCAAAAAGGTTAGTATTTAAAAAGGGGATTTGAATCCCACATAGAAAAACTAGAAGAAGGAGTTATACTTTATAAGAGAAAGTGCTCTTTAAGGGTAAATTACTTAGGTAGACACTTTCCTCATGTGTGAGAGCCCAAGGGGCCAAATCCCAAGCCCGGAAAGCTTAACTTGTATGTGTGGGTGTGAACTGTGCACATGAATGCCGAACAAAAAACGGAGGCCTTGTTAGACCCACATTTTGTTATTTTTTTTTTAAACTTTGTAATTGCTGAATATTAAACATGTTATTCAAGCATTAAAAGTTGGCTGAATAGTGGACGAAATTCGATTTATTTGAATTGTGTAACTGCTGGGATTAAATGGAAACATTATGGACATAATATGTAACAACTGAGTTAATTCAGCTTTATTGCTGAAATATTGTTTTCAGCCTTAATTCCTAGAGTTTTCCAACCTTTAAATATCAACATGTTCATTCCAAATTTCTCCACCATTGATCCGATTGCTCTCTTTGTAAAATCCTAACCTTCTAAGTTAATTAAGTTTTATTTGGGATTTAATAGTTAATCCCTATAAGGTTTGGTTCATAATGATAAAAGGAATTTAATTTAGATTAAGTTTATTAGGAAAAAAGAATTATGAAAATTTTGAGGACTCAAGTACAATAAGAATAACTCTTAGTTAACCCTAAGTATTAAAAGACCCTACCTAACTCTCTCTGAAACTTACCATAGTTTCAAACGTCAGAGAAGCCGCCAAAGGGGAGAGGGACATTTAGGACTTCTGATTATAGTCAATTTTTTGACAGATTAAGGCAAGTAACAACTGATTCTCAATCCTTCAGGCAACTCTATGTTCTCTGATATTAAATTTTAGAAAAATAAATGATTTTGATAAAGCTTAAACTTGCTAGTACTTTTATGATTATGAATGAATTTAAGTGACGTTTTCATGGCTCAATGACAAACGTAACATGATTATTTGTGATATATGTTCTGACGAAATATTTAAATATTCAGATGAAATATTTTTATGTTTATACGAAGTTTATATATTCAGAAGAAGTTATGGGTTATGTGAAACCAAAAATTTGCTATCACTCATATCATGATTGAGCCATGTAAATGTTTAATTGAATGTTTTTTTTAATGATTATTTGATGATTAATGGTATTCTCATATTTTTTTAATTGAAATTTAGATTGAATGATAAGTATTTAAATTAGATTTGGAAGGAAAGATGAAGCATCTTTTTTGTACTGCTCATACTGTTCATGCCAAAATCTGGGATTTCAGTGTAAATTTTCAGAAATTTCAGTTTAGCCTCAAAAGTTTTGAAAATTATAATTCAGCCCCAAAAGTTTCAAAGTTGCTCAGTCAAATGCATAGATGTTCTATAGAAACCGTAGAGAAATAATCCTTCTTTCATGCACATTATTCATACCAGGTTTTCAGATTTTCTATTGACGTTACAGAAATTACATTTTATCCCCAAAACTTTTGAAGTCTTACAATTGAGGACATAAATTTTTCTTAAACTTGAAGATCAAACCCAAAATTTCTGGACTCCTAAAAAAGTCCCAAAACTAGTTGTTTCTGAAAAATAAAAGATGTTTTCTAAAGATTCTTTTTCAAATACTTAATTGTTTTCTAAAAGTTTCAAATCTATTTTCGAAGACGATTTTTCTATGACTCTTTGGTAGAAATTAGTGTTGCTTACTGAGTTGGAAGCTCACCTCTCTCCACCCCTTACATAGATGATAAGAATTTTAAGAAAGACACCATAGATGAGTGGATGAGTTTCCTTGAAGAAGCCTTAGATAAACTTGGAGTTACAATTTCTCCTTTATATATTTTGGTTCTTTCCCCTGTGCAAAACCGTGTAATAAGTTATGAGTTATTTTTTATTGAGATTTTATTATGTATTTATGATTTCAAATAGAATTGTTTTCTTTTAAGTTATGATATGTGAGAGGTCTTGTGCCCTTGGCACGGGATCTGGGGCGTGACACCTCTTTCTCATCAACTATTGCATAAACCTTTGCGTATTTTCCTTGTGTTCATTAGTAATTGTATTGTTCGAGTTTGTTGGGGAAAATAGCTTAAGGTGCAAAGAATATTTCTCAATCCCATTTTATTTTGGGAGACCGTCATTCTAACAAACCTCTATCATTATTAGCACTGTCAAAACGGGCTCAGGCCCGCGGGCCGGCCCGAACCGCCCGCGTTATGGGCGGTTTTGGTTTTCAAAATTTAGGCCCGTACAAAATGAGCTCGGACCGGACCGGACCGTTTTTTACGCGGGCTTTCACGGGCCGGTCCGGTCCGGTCCGCGGGCTGGCCCGTTTGTTGAAGATATTATTACATGAATCATTTTAGGACCTAATTAAAGTTTTTTATTTTTTTAGGGACTTGAATGAAAATAATAACCAATTGAATGAAAACCCTACAGCACCTTGCTGTCTGTCTTCCTCCCCTCTCTCACTCCTGCAGCTCTCCTCTCCTCTCGGCTCTCTCTGTCTCTCTGCCTCCCGGCCGGCGGCCGCATCTCTCGGCTCTCTCTGTCTCTCTGCCTCCCGGCCGCAGCCTCTCGGCTCTCTCGTCTCTCTCGCCTCCCGCAGCCTCTCGGCAGCTTTGATCGGTTTTGGCTTGCTCTTTCACCGGTCTTGAGCCTCCTTCCACTCTTCTAGCTACTGTAAGCAGCTTCCTCTTTCCAAAGATTCATTCTTTGCTTAGTTTTCCAGCTACTTGCCACAAGCCGCGACAACAACTTGGAACCTGGCCAGTGTGCCGCGGCTTTGCCGGCGCCTGGGAAGGGTACTTCCAGCTCCTTTGTGGACTGGAGAAGGTATTTCCAACTTCAATTGCAGAATTTCCAAGGCCGGGTGCTGGATTGTGATCTTGAGGGTCGCGGGTCATGACGGACAGCGTGATTCTCCCCTTTCTAATTTCAGTAGCTTAGGCTGAGAATTAAGGGCTACAACAACGGTGTTTTGCTCTCCTTGGCAAGGCGCTGCTGGACGTACAAGTCCTTTCCTTCCATTTGTACAAGTTAGTTTGGGCAGAATTTTGGATTTTCAAACTTGCGGTGCTACAGTACCTATACCTGAAGCTTCTTTCTGGTTACATTACAAGGTACATTGCTTTTCTTTGTTGCACTTGGGCTGTGTCCCTTGCTTGTGTGGGCAATTTTATTGTTTCTTGGTTGTTTTAGTTAAGAACCTTGCCGGTTCCTTGTAAATTGTTGGCTTGTAGCCAGTTTGTGTGTTGTGTTGTTTGTGTTCTACCTGCCGGTTCTAACTTCTATGGCAAATATCACTATCAAAACGGGCTGTTTCATGAATGTTTTCAATTGAAATCTTCTTCCTCAGAATTTATCTACTTGTGCCTCATTTACCATCTTAAGAAACCTGATAACCTTCTTATCCACCTCTTTTCATACATCACGCTCTTTTAAGAATACACAGAATCTTAAACCTGCATAAACCATGTCCTCTGCTTTCTCCATTATTTCTTGCCTCACAATGCCTCAATCTTTGTAATGTTTATGTGATTGTGTTTGTGTAGTGTTCGCTATGTGAATGTGTTTGTGCATTGAAATACTGCAGAAAATGGATAAAAATGTTGGTGATGATGAATCAATTGCTTTGAACAATTCATTAGGCCTATAATGTTCAACTCGTGAGCACTATCGCTTTTTAGAATCTTTATCATTATAATCTTTAAGTGCTTCCTCGTTTATAATCTTTATCATCATTCATCAGATTAGTTAGTAAGTGCTCAAATCATGAATTATAAACATTTTATCCATTGCAGAAGATGGATAAAAATGTTGTTGATGATATTAGTGATAAATGTGATCAATCAAATGCTGCACAATCTTTAAAGAAAGCGAAAAAATCCTATAAGTCAAATGTATGGATTCATACCAGAAGGCTTGATATTGTTGGTGAAGATGGAGAACCTAGGGTTGAATGTGTTCGTTGTGGGAAGGTGTATATTGCAGGAGGAAAATATGGAATATCTAGCATTTCAGGTCATGTAAAAGTTTGCTTTGATATCAATGAAATGATATTTAGAGAGTAAGTACAACTTTTTCTTCATTTAATTTATGAATATTATTTATTAATTTTTTTATTTACTATATAATCTATGTTTTGCATTTTATAGGTAAAGATGATGAGGAAAGGATGTAATCAAGTTGAAGATGAGTCCTCAAGATGAAATGATGAAGAAGAAGAAGTTGGTGTATAATTTTTCGTATTGACTTTTTGTTAAATAATTATTAATTTGTTTTGTTGGATGATTATTGTTACTTATTAATTTTTTTATGTTGGTTTTTCTCTATTTTGATTGATTAGGTTCAGGATTAATGTATATTATTATTATAGTTAATAGGCAAGATTTTAAAAACATCGAAAAATTAGCCAAAAAAAAAGAGCAAAGCTCGCTGGGTCGCCCTGCTTTACCCGCAGTGCTGGTTACGGGCGAATATGGGCTTCCTTAATCTAGGCCCGTCAAAAATAGGTCCGGACCGGACCAGACCGTTTAGACGCGGGCCGGACGCATGCCGGTCCGGTCCGGTCCGGTTTGGCCCGTTTGACACTGCTAATCATTATTCGTGGAGGGAGTGAATTTGTTCTAAGGAAATTGAAGTAATTTAAGACGGGTTCAATTTCTATTTTCTTTCTTTCTATTTATATTACTGTTTTTTTAACAAAGTAAAAATTGTTTCTAACAATATTGAATAACACTTTCTACTTTTGATCGTCTATAACATTTTCTGTACTCTCTTGTAATATTCTTTGTAATAATTTTTTCTAAAAATTTAATTTTCATTTGATAAATTACATTAATAAAATATATCATATTAAAAATATTAAGTATGGTTCGAACGGATATCTTTGATCGGTCAAAAATTAAGGGAAGAGTGCAGCCTAATGGCAAAGCACTCCTTCCTTTAAGTACTTTCATCTAACTTGTCAAATGAGAGGTCTTGAATTCAAATCAAATTAGGAGTGTTATTATATCATATTTTCAGTCGTGAGTTGTAGTTGACCTTGTATCCCGTAAAGCTTTTCCTGAATTAATCAAGAAATCTTAAACATAGGTATTTAAGAATTAAAAAGTAGGGGGAGGGTTTTGTTTTGTGGGTGTTCAAAGCAGAAAACCGAAGGTTGTTCAGTTGAGTAGCATTTCAGTTTGTTTGGCTAGAAGAATATAGGCCCAATTAAAACTGGCATAGTCCATAACTGCATAAGTTTTTGGGCCTTTAAGTAGACCAATTAATTGGGCTAAATAAAATTTTGTGCTTGAACAAGTAGGATAAGGTTTCTCAGCCCCAATGTACTGTTCCCCTTATTGTCCACGGTCCATATGCACAATTTAAAAAAAATAAAAAATTTTAATGAAGATGATACAATAAGATTTTTTTTTTCATACATTGATACAATAAGAATTTAATGATTACAAAAGAAATTATCTATTGAAAAAAAAAATGATACAATTGATGTCAGCTTATTAGGCAGTCAATATAATAATAATTACTTTTTACATAAGAATTTATTTGGATTAGAGTTTGATTTTGAGAAATTTTTATTAATTTTTCATAAAAATTGAAATGATTTGATTGGGAAAATTTAGATCTCAAAACTTAAATTTTACAGAGAAATCCAATTCCACCCAACCCATATTTTCTCATTTTAACCGCATATACTCAAACTCGACAAAAAGTCCTCACAGCACAAGGTATGAATCCACATTTTACATATTTAAATACATTTAAACCATATTTTACCTTTCAAACTTTAAAATTGAAATTGATAAAAAAAAAATAATTTGAATCTTTCTAATAATTTGGATTGAATTTAAAAATAAAAAAAATTCAAATTTTTTTATTTAATTTTTGTAAAAAATTCTTATTTTTTTTATCAGAAAAAATAATTTTTTTATGAAAACAATTGCAAAGTACCAAATGCCGGTTTGAATCAAGTCCAAACTCACTAATGGTGATTCGTAAGTTTAGAGTTTGACTGAAGTGGTTCATATAACCTCCTGCAGTGATCAAGTAGATTCTCCCCACATTATGAAGGAAAATAATAATTATCAATTAGTTAATTCCAACTAGAATTTTCCGCTTCCATTGATTTGATTATTTTACATGTCTCTCTCTCTCTCTCTCTCTGATAAGTGAGTTACTCAACCTTTAAGTAAAAAGATTTTTCTTCGTGATGATAGTAGTAGTTAGGTTGTGGACGCTTCCTAATGAATCGAAAATAGTATATTAGGAAGGTATATATAGCTAACAAATAGGACCCAAAAACAGGAGGAAATGTCACACCACTCCGCCCATCCCAAAAAGGTGTTCCAATATTCATTCATTCCTTCATTCTTTCGCCGCTATTTATACATATAATTGTCACTTCTCCTTGTTATATGCTTCACTTAATGCCGAAGGAATCAAAAAATCCTTTTTCATAAAATACAAGGAACTAATTAGTTTATTGTTTTGGCTTTGTCTTCGAAGACAGACAGACCTAGATCCCACTAGGCACAAGTCTACTAAACCCTTTGTTGTAGAATAAGGTCTCCAAATATATTTTGTACTTCTATCACAGTATTATTTTTAAAAAAAACAAAAAAATTACAATCCCATAAACAAATCATTAATTAATTTTTTTTCTGCCTTTCCACAAAATTTTTCTATCTAATTGATTCTCTGAAAGTTTTTTAGCAGAGAAAAACAATCTAATGTGTCTTGTTTATTAATGCCAAATAGTTTACATTATATACTTGTCAATGTGACGAGTCCTAATTAGACTAAGAAACTAAGTTACAAGTATATGGGGTTTAGGATTATATAAGAATAATCCTATTTGAATTCTACATCCTTAATACTCCCCCTCAAGTTGGAGCATGAAGATAAAAAATGCTCAACTTGGAAGCTAAATGATGAAAATGAGCTGAATGAAGAGCTTTAGTAAGAATATCAGCTGGCTGAAATTCGCTGCGAAGGTAGGCTAGAAATATAAAGCCTTCTTGAAAAGCGTATGGACAAAGTGACAATTAATTTTGATGTATTTAGTCCGTTCGTGGAAAACAGGATTTTCGGCAATGTGAAGAGCAGCTTGATTATCACAATGTAATAGAATAGGATGAGTGATAGACACATGAAGATTATATAGGTTTGGATAACCATTTTAACTCACATAAAGTCATTGCCATAGAACGATATTCAGTTTCGGCAGAAGAGTGAGAAACAGTATGTTGTTTCTTTGTTTTCCATGAAATAGGAGACTCATCAAGTGAAATAAAATAGCTAGTAAGAGAGCGTCGAGTAATAGGCAGTCAATAAAAGTGGAGATTTAGATTGGAGAAGAATGCCACGACCAAGACTGCCTTTGAGATAGCGAGGGGCATGCATAAATTGAGTGAGTATATGGACCGTGTAGGCGTGCTCAGGTCTAGTAAGACTAAGATAGATCAGTTTGCCGATGAGTCTGCGGTAGCAGTCTGATTTATCAAAGGAAGGTCCAGAAGCTTTGGCTAACTGATGATTAGGTTCCATAGGAGTAGAAGCTGGTTTGACCCCTAACATACCGGTTTCAGAGAGAATTTCCAAAGTATATTTTCGTTGGTATAAAAATAAACCGGAAGGATTTCGTGCAATTTCAAGACCGAAAAAATATGTTAGAGGGCCCAAATCCTTTATATGAAAGCACTTATTCAAGGAAGCTTTGAACTTATTCAGAGTGGGAAAGGAGTTGCCAGTGAGTAATAAATCATCCATATAAATGAGAACATATAAAAAAATATTTTCCTTAGAGGGCGTAGAGGAGGAATGAGATATAGAAGACTTCTAGATAGCATTGCAATCATAATCTCGTAGTCAAACTGAAATAGTTTTTAATTGAGTACTCTTTCTAATGCCAAGATTTTGCTGAGGGTCCTGTGAATTTCCTTGGCCAATTCTGGAAGAGAATATTGGCGTTGGTTCAGAAATTGGTGTAGATGGCCCACCAGGATAGGTGCTGGTTTGAAGCTGAAATGGACCAGAGGTTGGACAGGGTTGGGCTGCTGGGCGGCGAGAGGACGCGAGAGTCATCTGGGCCGCGAAAAGCACCAGCTGGACAATCTGGGTCAGCGCATGGATCAGACTCATCTGGGCCGCGAGAGTCTTCTAGGCCGTTCAGAGATGCATCAGGGCTGCTTGAAAATTCGGCTGGGGCGTGTGAAACCTGTTCCAGTACTGGGTCGTGTGGGTTGGTTGGGTGAGTTTCTGCATCTGGGCCACGCGGAAGCTGCTTGGGTAGTGCACTAGTTCTAATTGCTGGCCACAGGCTCCCCCTATCTGTGGAGCCCAGAATTTGTTCTCCAAAATTGTACAATTATGCAAAGTCTGTAAGATTTTTTGAAATGTCGGATTTTTCCTGGTATGGGAATTTTGTCTCATCAAAAATTACATCTCGAGACACAAGGAATTTGTCTTTTTTCAAGTCATAAAATCTCCAACCTTTCTTGTTAAAGTGGTAGCCAAGAAAAACACACATGTGACTGCGAGCTCGAAATTTATCTTTGGGTGGATCATAGTTATGAACATAAGCTAAACATCCAAAACTTTTAATGTGAGAATATGAGGGCTTTTTCCCAAATAACAATTCATAATGAGTTTTGCCGTGTAGCAACTTTGAAGGTGTTCGATTGATGAGATAGTCTGCCGTCAGAACACATTCTCCCCAAAACTTGACTAGCAAATTTACTTGAAAATGTAAAGCCCGAGCGACATTTAGAATATGACGATGCTTACGTTCGACCCTTCCATTTTGTTGCGGGGTACCAGGGACAGTTGTTTGATGTATCATGCCTTGAGCAGAGAAATGTGATTTGAGACAGACAAACTCTGTTACATTGTCACTTCAAACTATTTTTATGGTTTTGTGAAATTGAGTTTGGACCATTGCAAAATATTCTTTTAAGACGGAAGCGACTTCGTGTTTCTCAGAAATTAAATATATCTAGACAGTTCTAGAATAATCATCTAATATAGTTAAAAAATAAGAGGCTCCGATTGTAGAGACAGTTTTATATGGTCCCTACAGATCACAATGAACTAAATCAAAAATCGTAGAAGTTGTATTTGTACATAAAGGAAAACACTCACATGTTTTCTTAGCACGCAAGAAAATATTACACGGTCCAGTCTTATGCGTAGAAATCTCCAAAAAGGTATTTACTACAAAATCTGAAGGATGACCTAACCGAACATGGCATAATGTGCTTGAATCAAGTACTTCACTAGAGAAAGCATATAAATTTGGTAACGGTAGAGGCTTGTAGGAAAAAATCCCATTCCTCGCTCGCCCACTCCAATCGGCCTCATCGAAGTACGGTCCTGTATAATACAAAAATTATCAAATAGAGTGATAAAACATCGAGAATCTCAAGCCAATTGAGACAAGGAAAATAAGTTACATTTAAGCTCAGGAATAAAGAACACACTGAGAAGTTTGAGTTTAGGATTTAAGAAAACCGTTCCTTCTTGTAAAGCAATTGCCATGACACCATTAGATAGACCAATAGTATATAGGTAAATATTATTTAAATTTTTTAAAAAATCTTTCCAACCCATCATATGATGAGAACATCCTGAATCCAAAATTCATAAATTTTTCATACCAGATAATTTTTCGAATGGAGTGGCATTTGTGTTATTTAGGATAGTCAACAATTTTGACCATTGGTCTTGGGTTAAATTTGGAAAGTGGTTTGTGAGTCCTACTTTCCCATTACTTCTTCTTGCTGAGTCCTCTAACGCTGCTGTAAAACAGCCATGACTTCCTTTCGCTGTTGTGTCGCCTGCACGCCTGATGGCTGCTGCATCAACCCAGCTGCCAGTGCTTCTTGCTGCCTGTCGCTACTGCTGAGGTCGACTTGTTCCAGCTGAGCGAGCTGGTTGCTGCGCTCCAGTGAAGACATGCTTAGATCTGCCTTGCTTTGCTGCTGGCGGCGAGTGGCGCAGCCGACGACGCTGTGAATGTTGTTTCTGGGCCACCAATCTGGATATCTAATGAGTTGGAAGCAACCTGAGATTTTGTGGCCACTCCTATTACAATGGCTGCAAAATGAACTTGAGTTTGAGGATGAACAAGTTGTTTCGATGACGGTAAAGGCGGCACCATCACCAACAAGTTTCGTCGTCCGGGCTAGATTTCGGTGCTGCTCTTTTTTACATATTTGGGCAAGTACCGTGAGTTCCTATTGTATCATATGGGAGCAAACAGTACTATAAATTTCACTATTTAATCCCATTAAAAACTGAAACACTTTTTCTTCTCTTTCTTTTGCAATAGCAGCTGTGATTTCTGCAACTGTAGTGGAAGGGAGCTGAGAATAATTATCTAATTCGCCCCATAATTTTTTCAAATGTGAATAATACACGTTTATTGAATCTCATCATTGTTTACAATTTGTCAGTGCTGCCTTCAATTCATATTTTTTTGGCCCGTTACCAACCAAGAATCTTTCTTTCAAATCTGCCAATAACTCATCAGTTCTCTCGAAGTAATTTATAGTGGATTGGAGAGAGGGTTTAATGGTATTGAGAATCCATGAGTTTATAAGAGTAATTAATTTCCCACCATTCTTCTTCTTTGTTTGGGTCGGTTTCTGGTATAGGAATTGTTCTGTCTATAAATCCCAATTTTTTCTTTGAGTGCAGAGCCAGACATATTGTTTTTGCCCATTCTGCATAATTGTTGTCTTTTCCATTCTCCTTTAATTGGACCGTTGTGATAATCAGCTGGGGTCCATCTGAGGATGCTACATAGTAGACATCTTTCTTTATTTTATTGACATGGCTTTCTTCAACTATATCGTTGTCAATATCACCAGCATCTTCTCTATCGTTACTTATTATGAGAGTTTAGACAAGTAGCTCAAATACCATGAAAGTTTTCCAGTAGGGAAAAACAATCTAATGTTTCTTATTTATTAATGTCAAATAGCTTACATTATATACTTGTCAATGTGACAAGTCCTAGTTAAACTATGAAACTAAATTACAATTATATAGGATTTAGAATTATATAACAATAATCCTATTTGAATTCTACATCCTTAATATTCTCTTTCATGATTCTATCTTTCAAAAAAAAAAAAAAAACCCTTTCAATCTTCTTTGAATTCACTAAATAAATTGGCTATTTTATAAACAAAAAAGATTTATTACAAAAATTAATTACTAAAATTTATTAAAGAATTTACATAAAAGAAAGTTAGAAAAATAAATTGTATAAACAAATTTAAATATCTTTTATCATTTGTATTTTTAAAAGGTCCTAATTTTAAAATTTACTTTAGGCATTTGTAAATGTGAACTACCTTCTACAAACCAAATTTGTCGCTACCGTATAGCTTTGAATGTCTTCTCACCTTGGAATTCTTGATTTGATTCGAATCAATTGGTAAAGTATTCTCTATCACATCAAAAGAATATCGCGTTTTATACTTATTCTAAATCTCTACCATTAAGATGTTAATTAAGTCGTTTCAAATATATTTTCATATAATTTGGTAGAGTCATGATAGACTGGCTTCTTAGTCGGTGGGACCTTTTCAACAGCTGCTGACGTCATAGGTTTCTTGCCTTTGTCAGAGCTTTGGGCGAAGGTAGCGGGAATATTTGTAGAGTTTTGACTTTCGCTTCGCCCCTTCCCTCCCATCGACTATCCTGCTCCTCCTACGCGAGCGAGAGTAGTCACTCTACAACCCGGATGCTTATGATGCACCGCCATGAGGCCGAAAGGATGATGGGAATTGAGGAGAGATCTGAAGGAGACCGAAGAAAGGTCTCGAGTCAATAGATGCCTAAGAGCGGTAATTCCGCATTTGAAAACAAGCCATTCTAGAATAACCGAGGGCATGTCCCCTGGCGAATTTGAGAGCAGCTACTTCTGTGCTTGACTGGTATAAATTCGTTGACTTGTATTATTAATAATTTCTAGAAATATACTTTTTTTAATATTGATAACACTATTTTAATAGATTAATCGTTAGTTTGATATATTTAATAGTAAACATACTAGCTCAAACATAAGATCATGTAAGATTTATACAACTTGTTTACGAATTCTTACAGTCAATCACGTACACATATATTTTCCTCATAATTAGTTTCTTTGAAAAATTGGGAAATCACAATCGTCTGAAGAATACTATCTTCGCTTCATATTATTTATTTTTTGAACGTATTTTTCCATTTTAAGATATATAAAGTATTAAATAATACCTTTTCACATATATCCTTATATTATTATAATAATTCAATTGTTTAGAAACTTTCATGAGAACTCTTAATGACAAACAAAAGGTAATTTAGTCCATTTATTTAAAAATAAACCACTAATAATTTTCTTAATATTTATGCCATATCATAAAGTGATACATAATATGAAATGGAAGTAATATTAAACAGAAACGCTGTTTTTTGTTTTGAAACTAAGGTAAAGTACATACTACCTCTGATCATAAATATAAGATGTTTTAGAGAGGTTGAGCATGATAAAAAATAATAAGGAGTTTTACACTTTTTAATGAATATTTATTATATTTTTCTATCTTTTTGTTCATTTATTACATTCTTGTTATCTATCTCTCTTCTTATTTACTAAGGGTATAAAGGTATTTTGGCTCAATAATTGTCTTGTTTTCAATGTGATTAATTCTTGTGCACGAATTAAAAACCCCTCGTATTTATAATAGAGTTAGTAATTAATTTGGTTAAACAACAATACCATCGTTATAGTACTACATCCGGTCGGAAATATCAGAGGTTTTAGCCTTGGGCATAAAGATTAGAGGTCTTGAAATTAAGACAACTTTTAAATTACAATACTCTTTTTACCCTTTATAAATAAGGAAAGAGTAAGATATAAGAGTGAAATAAATTAACACAAAGATGAGTAAAGATAAAAAAAGTTTAATAAATAATTTATTAAAAATTATAAAACTTATATCTTTTACGATTTTTAATAGAACTAAAACCCTTTATATTTTGTTCCATAAAGAAAATGTTTCTCTTTTTTCTTAATTTTTGAAAAGTACTACTACATATGTAATAGAAGATGATTGATATATGTTGTAGTTGTATTAAGTAATTGGGGTAATTAGTGGTAGTTGCCATCAATTCAAAAGTTTATTACGTGCCACTATATACAACACCAATAATAGTGATGGGGGAATCAATTAATGAGGTACGTGGTGACCAATTTCTCCAACGGAGATTCTCTTACGTTAATGCATGGGGTTGAATTGAGGATCATGATCCACTGATTTTGGATAGCCATCCCGAGTTAAGGGGCGCCTTTAAGTTCTAATTAATTGTTTGGTTGTTAGAGGCTCCGAATTCGATTGATTTACGCTGCGTTGGCAGAATCTAAATTTTATTACAAGTTAAGATCTGATCATGAAAATTTATAAGGATTCAAGTTCTCTATCTCTCAGACATTCGTTGGTACATGCTTATGAGGTTAAAAATAAGGAGGTTTTTTTTTTTTTATAATTTTTTTTAACTAGCCCATTTAAAAAAAATAGGTACTAAATCGGTTTGAATTTTTTTTAATTCGAAAGTGGCCATAACGCACTGGCATTGTGCATTTAACGCACAATGGTTGTGCATTATCCATAATAACCGACTTAAGTCACATTAAGAAGCGTGTTTAACGACGTGTCGATGATGTGGCGCTAAGTTGTTGATAGCGCATAGCCATTGTGCGTTATCAGTTATAATAACGCATGTCCATTGTGTGTTATTATTAGTGATAATGCACAATGACGGTGCGTTTTCACATTATAAACCCTAAACCAAACCGCAGCCGCCTCCTTTCTGCTTTCTCTTTCTTCTTCCTCCTTATTTCTTCTTTCTTATTTCCTCCCCGAAATATTTTCCTCCGCCTCGCTGCTCCGCCGCCGACTCTCTCGCTGTTCCGTCGTCGCTGCCACTTGGTAAGTTCTTTTCCTCTTTCTTTTATTTTCTTTCTTCTTCGTATACTTTGTCTTTTCTTCTTCTAATACTTTTGTATTTTATTTTGAATTTTACCGTTAAAATTTAGTTAATTTTTGAAATTCAAGTTTGTATCAGTGAGACTTTCCTTATAGTATGAAGGTTGTTAGAGATTTGGAGGGGAAAACGGTAGACTAGAACTTATCGGTTCGAATGTGCATTTTTAATTTTCGTCAAGTTTTTAGTTATTTAAATTATTTGGTGCATTATTTATTAATTTTAATTATTGTTTGTTTGGTTTTGTTAATTGTTGTTTGTGAATCATTTTTATGAATTTTATGTTAATTTGAATCATTTTTATGTTAATTTGAATTAATTCAATTTTGTGAAAGTGGGATTTGGGTTTATATTTAAATTTGTTGTTATCAATAAATTTGTGCAAATTTAATAATTTTATGTATATAATTGTTTTTTGAATTGCAAAAGTGATCTTAGGATGGTGAATTATTTTGATGAATTTATTTGGATAATTAGGGTTTTTTTCCTTTACTTTATGATTATTTGAATTTTTTAAATTTATTTAGATAATTATTTGGCATCTTTCTTATAAATTTTTGAGTAGAAAAGATGGGAACTTAGAATTTTCTCTCTCTCTCTCTCTCTCTCTCTCTTTTTTTTTTTTTTTTTTGTAATTAGTAGAATCGAAACTTGAAAATTTAGGGTTTAGTAATTAATACTTTTATTTAAACTCTAAAACCCTAATATTGAATTTACCAAGTAGTAAAATACTTAATTATAAAAATAGCATAGATAACCCTAAAATCTTAATATTTTAAACATTAAACCGTAAAACTCTAAACTTTGTAATAGTAAACCCTAAAAACGCTGAAATCTTAATATTTTAAACATTAAACCGCAAAACTCTAAACTTCAAAACAATAAACCCTAAAAATGATATTTTAAATATTAAATCGTATAATTCTAAAATTTGTAACAGCAAACCCTAAAATCTCTAAAATCTTAACGATTTAAACATTAAAAAATAAAACTCTAAACTTTGTAACAGGAAAAAAATTAAAAAATAAGGTGGCAGATAACGCACGACCAGTGTGCATTATTGCTTTGTCATAACACATACTCGTCGTGCGTTATCCGCCACATCGGCGGATTACGGGGAGGAAGCATAATTAGTTGATAACACAATGGTTGTGCGTTATCAATAATGATAATGCACAACCATTGGGCGTTATGACCACTTTAAGAATAAAAAAAAATTGGGCCGATTTAGTACTTATTTTTTAAAAATGAACTGAATAAAAAAAAACCAAAAAAGGAAGGTGCGGTTCATATTCAGTATATTTGACTTTTTAAAAAATATTTTTATCCCTAATCAACTAATTGTATGATCATGAGAAATTCTGAAAATTTTCACTAGGGGGCGGCTACTTTTCTATTTTGAAAAAATATACTATATCTCTGATCAAGAATATATATTTTCTTTTTGATTTTACAAACGAATTAAAGATTAAGAAACAATACAATTTTTTATGTACGATATTTATTTTATGCTTCATAAATAGGGAGAGATAAAGAGAGGAAGAAGAAATAATAAATAAATTAAAAAAATAAAATTAAAAATTAAATAATAAATACACATTAAAATATATAAAAAATTTATAATTTTGACCATTTAATATACGCTAAACGGACTTATATTATATTGCTGAGGGAAGGTAGTATATGCATGGAAAACTTCGCACATACGAACAACAACTACTGTCTATTTTGTTTAAGTTGATACGTGTTTTGTGACATAGAAAACCAAATGATGCTTTTTTGCAAACATTAAATACTAAAAAAATATTTTGCTTTAAAATTTTCAGTCATTTTTTTAACTATAATCTTGCCACTCATCTATTATTACTTCCGCTTCAAAATATAATGCTTCATAATATAAGGATAAGTTATCATATTAAGAATTTTATAATACTCCTTTGTTTCATATTAACTATTATCTAAATATACTTTTTCTGTTTCAACATTCTATTACTTTAGTAAATTAAGAAAGTATTAAATGAAAGTTTTACACATATACCCTTATTTAGTGTTATGAGAATGGTACAATATAATAAATATTTTGAAATAATTTAAATAAATCCATATTCTCAAGGAATGGCAACTTAATTATTCTATTTAACTTTAAATTAAGACATTTAATTATTTTCTTAATACTCCTTCCGTTTCAAAATAAGTGGTGTCATAACTTTTTACACAAATATTAGGGGTCTTGAAATCAAGAAAAAATATATGACTTGTTTACCCTTCATAAGTATAGGGAGAGAAATATAAAGAAATAAATATTGGAGAAATAAATAAGGAGAGAGAGGAGGATAAAATTGAAATACGTATAATAAATGATCTTTAGAAGTTGTAAAAAGACACTTATTGTGAAACAAAAATAATACATCCAGAAAGAGTTTTGTTTACTATATTTGGCCAGTTTTTTAAAAAGAGCCACTAAAGTGGCCATAAATTTTTAACCTTATTTTTGTCATAATGCACAAATTGTATGCATTATCATTAAAGATAACACACATATTATGTTCCTTATCACTTAATAAAAAATCTTCACAATAATTGTCCGATGTGGCAGATAACACACATCTTGTATGCGTTATTTTAGTTGATAATGCATGCATTATATGCGTTATTTGCCACATCATTTTTTATTTTTTATTTTTTTTTGCAAAACTTATAATAATTATTTTTTTGAAAGACAGTATTCTTTTATTTATTTTATTTGATGTGTATTTTATGATAATAATTATAACCATTTTAAAAGGAAAATTTTATAAAAAAAAGTACGGAGAAGTAATTTAAAGTATTTTATATTTTTGTTACTTGTGTAAATTTTACTAAACAATTTATAATCGATTTAAGTAAAAGATTTATAAAAAAGTACTTAGAAGAAATTCAAAGACGAAAGGTCATTAATAGAAACCCTAAAATATTACAAAACTTTGAAAAAAAGAAAATTATACATTGCTTGAACTGGAGTTATTACAATTTTTTCTCTAATACCTGGGCATTCGACATCTGCTACATCTTGGGGGAGAATCCGGATTTCGATACTCCATTTCTCCCCGAAACCTTGTACCCTGTTTTCTATCCCGTTGATTGTTCATATTTAGAGGATAGAATGTTAAATTGTAAGGAGCATCTGTCCAAAAGTCCTCGTGCCCAACCGGATAAAAATTAGATTGGTATGTTCGATTGTAAGTTTTCCGCAAATATATGTCCGGCACATAAGCATATGGTCTTATACATTATCTTTACAAACTGTAAGAGTATGAGAACAGGGCAATATATATTCTTCCTATTTGCCACAACTGTACAATTTTTCATTCATTTTTAAAGTGTAAATGTTATTGCCGCTACCATCAAGCCGTATAAGATATTTAACTATGTAAATACTTTCTTATGGATTATACATTGTAACTGTGTAGTCTCTTGATTTCAATTCAATTCAAAAAAACTTGTAAAAAACTCTTGTTAGAAATGGATGCGCACAATTTTGGGCCTCTTGACAGTGTTGGTTGAAGTACTTAACAAGTTTGTTAAATATTAATTCAACTAGAGCTTTTAAAGGTAAGATCCTAGCTTTTTTTAAGACACTGTTACGTACTTCTGAAACGTTGATTGTCATCACTCCGTACCTATGCCCACCATCATACAGGAGTATCCATTTCTCTAGGTCTATTTTGGCCAAATAAATGTAAGTTTCTACATTCTTTATTGAATTTCACTCATCACATGTTTAAATTTCCATTTCTTAGCTTCGGTTCTAGCCTATCACATTAAACTTTTTCATTCGCTTTTCTTAAAGGTCTTGGTGAAATTTTTCCGAATATGGTGTAGACAAAATCTATGAACCGCAAATGGTGGTTGCTATAAAGCTTGATTTTACGTAGCACATAAAATTCCTTTATGGCAATCGGATATTAAACAAACATGTCGATCCTTGACAACATGTTGCTGTAGAAGTTTGAGGAACCAATCCTAACTTTTGGATGACTCTTTATGAACGATTGCCAATGCAAGAGGGAACAAATGGTTATACGCATCCCATATGCTTACAATTAATAGTATGCCCTTATATGTTTTCCGAAGATGAGTCCCATCCATAAAAATCACCGGCTGACAATTTTGAAATCCATTTATACAAGGCTCAAAACACACAAAAAAAAATTAAAAACATAGTCCAGGGGAATGCTCGTTTTGTGATGCAAGAACTTGTACACAGTTCCCGGGTTTGAATATTTCATTGCTTGGAGATATTGGATAGAATTGAAAAAGTTGCCGAACACTCTTTCTACTGCAAATTTCTAAGCATACCATGTCCTCTTGTATGTACAACCCATCTGAAGTAATACTTGTACTTCTTGGATGACGTTTGAGACAGGGATTTTGGGATCGTTGGCAACAAGATGCGATATTAGTTTTGAAATAAATTTTGAAGTAATATCTCGATCTGAACAAGGCATGTGTTGTCCTTGGTGAATTTGGTTATTTCCCAACGACCATGAGTTGTTTTCTCCTTTATTTGGATATACTATGAACAATAATTAAAGTTGCTATGATGATAACATTTTGTTGTCCATTCATCGCTCTTACTTTTAACAACTCTAAACTCTCGTCCTATCCGAATAGACCACTTTTGAACTATACTAATTGCTTTGATTTTGTCAAGAAACCTCATTCCTAATTGAAGATCAGTCATTGCATCATTCCAATTTAGCAATCTGATAGTACTTGAATTGATGAGGTCATCTATCTGCTCTCCCAAGCCTATATCTAGAAATGCTCCAGATAATGTATAATCACATGGAGCGTTACTGAATCATTGACTACTCTGCCATTGATTCACTGTAGTTGGAGATAAAGGGTTTACGAGAGTGCTAATGTCATATTCCTCATCATTAGGGTTATTGTCATCGATAGATGCACTTGATACATCATAATCTTGATCAGCGTCGTCATTGTCCTCATCATCTTCCTCTACGTCTAGGTACAACATTGACAGTTCATCGAAAACTATCTACTTTATTGCCGTGACATGTTGATGAATGTTTGAATAATCCTCATAAGTTGATACATGAGTGTGTTGGACATCTGAAAATGTAGGTGATTGGATCGGTTCAAATTCAACTAGTACGTGAATCTCTTCCTTTGATATATCAGGTCTAATAGTCCAAAGGTAATGCATCTCATCATCGTTGTTCATATTATACAAAGTAAAATCATAGGATGAAGGCACCGTCATTGTCATTTGAACACGTTAAAGATTTAGATCCATTCCTTGATGTTTCAATATTTTTCTAACAAGTTGATCATGTATCACTATCCGAATAAAGTCCATGTTTTCTTTGCCGCTCCAGTGAAATAAGGATGATAAGCATCTCTGGCATGCTCCGGATCCCAAAATAATACAACTCTAACAGGGTGAGTGGTATCCATATTCTTTGTTCGTAATGAATAAAGGAAAGGTATTAAAGTTTCGGAAATAGAATAGAAGGAAACTGCTTCAATTTTGTTGTGGGATGAGAAATTGGGTGGAGGGGTTTAGCAAATATATAGGCATATAAAGTATCACTATCCGTCCATTATTGAGAGTTGGAAGTGGCATATGATTAAAGGCGTCACATGGGGTTGTCGGAAAAGCATTCATATCTGTCCATTCTTGAGAGTTATCATTTCATGTGATTAAAGGTGTCACATGGGTAGCATGCTCTGTCGCCCAATAAGTGTGATCATTTCCTCTAGTTGTACTCTATGTAGATCTAGAGGAGTATCACAGGTAGTAGATATAGGCTGATCACGTCCAAACTGTCGCATCACGCAGCATGATGGTGATACTCCACTATGTTGTAACATATCAGTGGCACATCTGCCCGCCATAAGTCAGATGGCACCAGATCATGCTCAAGATACGGTAGCTATATAAATTGTGCAATAAATTAAAATATTTAAATAATAATCACATTAAAAAAATATATTAAGAAATTAAAAAATTTAATTTAAAGTCGTACCTGGCTAGATGATATGAAATCTAATTGACCTCTATAAGTAAGAAAGACATACGTAGAAAGCTGGCTGAGATCAAATTATGTACACCACATAGCTGCAAGTGGAGCGCGAGGGTCTAGTTCCATATGTCGATCTAACTGAGAATGCAATACAGGTGGTATGCGCGACCAAGCCCAAGTCTGAAGTAGCTCAAGGGCTCCTCCTATCTCTCGTACATCCCTAAAGCTACCCCTCATAGGCACCTATACAAAAACCCTAATACACAACTCCCCCAACTGTAAGTGTCAATGGCATCAAAATCCTCCAACAAACTGATGCACGTACGTGAATCAAGCTCCCCGACATATCAAGGAGCATATGACCTCCAAAAAGTAAGGATATAAATCTCCAGGCACGCATGATAAGGTCATCATCAGTCTTTGATCCGGTGAACTCTCTCAAGATCCAAGCCTCTAAAGGTTCCTTCTTAACCTTGTATTTGAAAAAGTGAGTAAGAGACAACCGAATACCAATAAGTCTCTCAATCATATCAATCCAATACTGCTTATGATGTACACTCCAACTAGGACTTGTAACAGGCAACCCCTCTATCCGTAAATCCCATAAGATGTGCACATCCTGTAAAGTGACTGTCACCTCACCATAAATCATGTGGAATGTGTTGGTGTCAGGCCTCCATCGCTCAACTAAAACAATAATAAGTGCGTGGTCGAAACCTATGTAACTACATCTAAAATTTCCCCGTAACCCGTCCTATCAATAATATCAATCAATCTATGGGGAGCCGTACTGTAAGCTTGAAACATATTATGACATAAACGTCTACACTGAAGATCAGTAATACATGTATCATGATACCCACTCCATATCAACCCCGACTACGCTCATGCTACCTCGTTAATAAAGCAAGGACTATGGGACCTGGATGCACATGCGCTGGGACTTCCTCCATCTACATTATATCACAAGGCATTAGAGTTTTAGGTATAGTATTATAGTATTATACATTTTCTAAATTTAAATCTTTACGGGTTTAGAATTTAAAGTAAAGTACTATTACACACTTTTTAAGGTTTATGGTTTAGGGTTTAGGTTTTAGGGTTTTAGGGTTTATGGTTTCAAAGTTCATAGTTTTAGGGTTTAGGGTTTCAAAGTTAAGGTTAGAGTTTCAAGTTTAGGGTTTTATGATTTAGGGTTTAGGGTTTAATTTTTATCATTACAAATTTTTTTTAATTACACACTTCAAGGTTTAGAATTTTTAGATTTGGGTTTTAGAGAAGGTTTTTTGGGTTTATAGTCTCAAGGTTAAGGTTTGAGTTTATGGTTTTTGGGTTTAGGATTTTTCGGGTATACGGTCTCAAGGTTAGAGTTTAGGATTTAATTTTATTGTTACAAATTGTTTTTTTGTTTAAAATTTTTTAGATTAGGTTTCAAGGTTTAAGGTTTATAATTTTAGAGAAGGTTATGTTCTCTTTTATTTTAAACAAAAAAATCGAAACAAAACAGTTTTCTTGGAATATAGATATATATATATATATATATATGAAATTAACAGAATAATATAAATGCTCACAAATGTTTAACAAAAATAAACAATTAGGGTTTGGGGTTTAAAAAAGCAAAAGAAATTATAGGACCACATCATCTTAATAGCAAAATTGTAAGCAAAATTATTAAAAACACATTTTCATCAAATCACATTTCTAATATAAACACACAACTAATTTAATAAAATGATTAAATATGCACAAATCTATAATTTAACAAGAAGCACTAAAAATAATCATAAAACCCATCTCTAGAAAAATAAATTACAAGAAATTGATAAAGTAACCCAGATAAAATTCATAAAAAATATTCACAATCAAAATAAACAACAATTTTCATAAAACAATATAAATCAACACTGAATGCAAAATGATTAAAAACCTATAAAGAGTAAAACTTAATAATAGGAAATTTATCGAAGGTCAGAATAAATTGAGCTCAAATGTTGAGTTTTTGATGAGCTTCCTCTGCCATTCTTCGTACTACACGGCACACTTTGAACACAGGAACAACGGCGGAAAATCAATGTAGCGACAGAAGAAAGAAGAGGAAGGAAGGAAGGAGAAGAGGAAGAGAAGAAGAGAAGGAGGAAGGAATGAGAAGAGCAAGAGAGGAAGAGAAGGAAAGGAAAAAGAAGAAGCCGCGGTGGAGAAGGAAGAAGAAGTAGCGGCGGGTTTTGGAGAAGAAGAGTTGAAGACGACGACGACCAGGGTTTGGGTGTAATATGCGATTGATATTAATAATATACACACCATGTGCGTTAAAAGTAAGAATAACGCATTTGGCATGTGTGTTATTCTTATTGATAAAGCATACATCATGTGCATTATTTTCCATCTAAGCACCGCCCTGCCACGTACGTTGACACCTCATTAATCTTGCATAATCGTGTAATTCAATTAATGATATTGGATCGCACACAACATGTCCATTATGGCCTTATTAAAATTAACAAAATATTTACGGCCACTTTAGTGGCTATTTTTTAAAAGTGGCAAAATAAAACAAAAAACCTCTAGAAAGACACTTATATTTTGAAATGGAGGGGGTACTTGTGTCATGTCTTAACTTGACAAATAATGTGAAAAGGAGGGAGCACAAGGCTAAGTTCCCTTTATAGACTTTTTCCCCCAAGAATATATTTACTCAATTAATGTATCACTACTTAGTAATTCTCAAAATTTAAACTCATTCACATTTGATAAAACCTTCAAATATGAAGAGAGGGAGAGAAGATAAAGGTTTGAAAGATAGAATTTACTAAAGTTATAAAGGGTTATTGGAGATATTTTACTATAAAGAAAACTTTGCAAATTTTTTTAATTTGTATGAAGGGATAGTATTTAAAAGTATGAAAGTTTGTCTTTAGTACAATTTTTGTTTTCTTTTTTTTAACAGCTATAGTACAATGTTAATGTTGCCGTGGTTTGGATAGGTAGAGGATTACTTTTAATGTGATATAACAAAGATTACATAATTAATGTTCTAATCACCAAATGCAATTTGTTTATGAAAACTTGACTAAAAATTGTAAATAAATTAAGAAGAAAAAGGCACACGTATTTCAAGTTACCTTCTCTTAATTTTATATCTTGTGGATACTGACAAAATTATGATGGGAAACGTTGGGAGCATTATTTCCATGCAAAAACTAATGGAAAGCGCACTAACTAGGACCCAAATCAAGATAGGTCAATGTCGGATACGATATAAATTGTCGTCAATAGTTAGCATTAATTCCTCACAGAATTTAATTAGTCTGTAAAATAGTACTACTACTATTAAATTACTATTAAATTATTAAATTATAATGGTAGGTGATAAAAAACACCTGAGATTTACCACTTTCCAAATGCTAGCCAGAGAAGTAGCTATACATATTTTCTCATTTGTAACTAGATCCATTATCTATTAAAAATACAGTAAAGGCGGGCAGATCAAGGTTGAGGCAATTGATTGCGCCTCAACCATTAAGAAGGTAATCATACCCTTTGCGTAAATAAAATAAAAAGGAAGTGAGCAAATTTTAGTGAAAACATGGCTCCCTTTTCCTCTCTTCTTCATTCTTACTTTCTTTTCTTTTCTAATACACTGTTTTATCATGTAGCAAAATATTGATATATATTTTATTTTTTTTAGACAAAATTAATAAAGAAAACAAAGAACACCAATCATTTTACATTATAACTTTAAAAAATAATTTGAATTTTGATATTTTCACATCAAGTATTCTGTTCCAGATTGAGAGTGAACTGTAATGGAGGAAAATCAGATTTCTGAATCAGAGGTTGAGCTGATTGTTGAATAATGGAAGTGACGAGGAAGGCGAGCTAAGAGAAAGAGAGGAAGACTTGATGTATTTCACTGATTTTATAGAGTATGAAGGAAGCGATGATGTTGAAGAACTCCAGATTGCAATTGGATAAGAAACAAAGCAAGAACCTATAAGAATAGAGAATAGGTACATACTTTAACAACATTGATGAACTTTTCGATTTTTATCAGGCATATAAAAAAACTTAGGGTTTCAGTGTTACTAAAAAATTTAGTTCGACAGAAATCGGTTCTTTCAGAAAATATCAAACTATTAGTACAATTTTGAGGCATAATGGAATGTGGCAAGTGTCAAAGATTGTGGAAGAACACAACCACGAATTAAACCATCTATGTCTAGGTTTCTGCTTGCTCATAGAAGTTTGAACTCTAATTTGAAGAGAAAACTAGAAATGCACGATACGACTAGAGTAAGACCGAGCAAGAGTGTGAGAATTTTTGAGGTACAAGCCGGAAGATTGGATAAATTACGATGTCGACCTAAAGATTGCAGGAACTATGTCCAAAAGGTGATAATATTGAACAATTGAGTTAGGGATGCTCATCACATAAATAGAATGGTCATGAGAATGCATCTAAAGAATATTGAATTCTTCCATTTGATTAACATAGATGATGAAGGTAGGCTAGATAATTTTTTTTTGGGTGCACCCTCGAAATAAAGAAGCTGATGAAGAGTTTAATGATATAGTCCGTGTTGATTCAATATATCTTATTAATAGATACAAGATGCCATTTGTAACTGTTGTTAGAGTTAATCATCATGGTTAATCCATATTGTTTCATTTAACATTCTTATCTTACGAGGACATGGAGACATATATTTCATTTTCAGTACTTGGCTTGCAGTTATGGGGGTTCAAGCGCCTGTTGTTTATGACTAACCAATGTGAGAGCGTGGGGGATGCAATTAAGGAAGTTGTGCTGAGCACAATTTGGAGGTACTACATTTGGCATCAACTGTACAAAATTAAGAGAATTTTAGGGGTTTAAGAGAGTGGTTTCATGAGGCAAGGAAGGAGTTCAGATCTCTTATTTATGACGCTTTAACAAAGTCAATGTTTAAGACTAATTGGAATCAATTTGATGGACTTGAATCAAATCTGTGGTTGATTAAGTTACACAATGAGAAAGAACAATGGGTTCCTACGTATTTGAATCACATATTTTGGGCAGGGATGTTGTCAATTTAGAAAAGTGAAAGTATGCATGCCTTTTTTTTTTTTTTTTTTTAATGGATATGTCTGTTTAACTAGCACTCTTAAATAGTTTGTAGAGCAATATGAGGTTGCAATCAGGCATAAGGTCGAGAAAGAAGTGTATCTACAAATTGAGCAACTTTATTGGGAATGGTGACCGCCTATGATTAGTAGAGGCAGTTCTGAGATATATAAGAAAACGAGTTGTTTGAAAAATTTCAGGGTCAAATTAAGAAGAAGTTGTACTGTAATCATTTGGTCGGAGATGATAATGAGGAAATTAGCTTCGAGGAAGAGAATCTAGTCGAAGAAGAGGTTAAGATATTCAGGAATTGAAAGTGTTCCAATGAATATATTTTATGTATAGGATTATATGTCTATCATTCTATACAAGGAGGGACATTTGCTAAGTGCAATTATAGACTATTTGAGTGCAGCGGGTTATTGTGTGCTCACATATTAAAGGCCGCTTCAACTAAAAAAGTGAAAAGATTTCCAGAAAGATATGTACTTAGAAGATGCATGGAGGAAAGATGTACACCTTAGGCATTCAAGGATTTTTTTCGATGAAGGATATCCCCACATGAACCACGAGTTTGAGAAGGTAAAAGATGTTAAGAAAGCTTTTAATGAAACTATGGACATAGTACTTGTAACCCCACAAGACTTGTGAGACTTAAGCAGGCTATTGAGTGCAGTATTGAGGAGTTATTGAATTAGAATGCACTAGATTGTAGGAACCTGAGCGATCCACAAGTGACAGTTCCTAGGAAAGAAAGGAGAATTTTGGATCCTCAAGTGACAATTACTAGGGGAAAACCTCCGTTAAATTGTTTAAGGTCTAACAATAAAGTTGGTCCATAGAAATAGTAGGAGGCGAGTTCCTGCATAAAATTCTAATTCTCAGCAACAAGACAGGAGAATTAGTTCTAGCAGGAATTCTAGGTATAGCAAAAGAGGTGGCCAGTAGGTATATTTTGATAATTTGAAATGCATTCTTACGTATTTGTACTATATATCATAATCTAACTCGATCTATGTTATATGTTTGTATCAGGCTACTAACGTTGAAGGTCAAGTTCCAATTGATGTTCGTAGAACTCAAAGGACACAAATCACATTTGAAGAAGATAATGAACTGATATTTCAGTATGTTTATTTAGTTCATTGAAGGGAAACATTTGAAAAACTAAGTTGTTAAATTATATACCAGCACTTATACTTGTTCATTAACAATAATACCATACTTGCTTTCCGTAACTTGGATGTAAACAATAACATTTGAAGGACTTGGTCACCGAGATGATCGATCTATGTAGGTCTTTTTCTTGGCACCAAGCTGGCCGAGTTGTACTACTATTTTTCCTCCTATAGTGAATATTCAAGTTATATTGTTATTTTCCCTCTCCGAGCTAGCCTTATATGGCTCTTTTCCTTATAGATAATTTATGGCTGACCTTCTTTAGTAATAGAATGATCCATTTCAAGGAAAAAAAAATTTTGTCCGACCAAGGTTCGAACCTATCTCACTTTCCCCTTATTTATTTTCTTTATTTGGCCAAATAACTCCTTTCAGGGGGGCTAACAATCACGGCTAACTAACTCGAGTGCGACCGAGCTGGCCTTTATGTGGCTAATTAAATCCATTGAGCCACCGAGTTGGCTTCTATGTCTATTTTCCTTGTAGATTATTTCTGCCTGACCAGGGTTTTAAGAAAATAGAAAGGCAAATATCATCTAACAGTTTATTAAATAAAAATCAACACAGAGACTTGATTTCAATAGTTAATTAAAACATCCAAAAACAAATGAATGAATAAACATTCGAAAATACATTAATGAACTAAGCATCTTGAACACTAAGTATGTTAACCATTATGATAAAGAGAAATACTGAACAAGCGGAAATCAATCTCATCTTCTTCCTCTGTTGGTGGTGTCTAATGTTTGCAAGCAGAAATCTAGATAAAAATCTATCTGTTTGGTAATGACTTCAATATCATTCTACATTTTTTCATAAGTAACCTTAATTTTAGCAATTTCTCCCTCTATTTGAACAAGCTTAAGTTGATTATCCATCATATTTGAAGATTATTATCAACAACAATGCAGGCCTCATATAGCCATTTGAAAAGATCACATGATCTCTCATATCCCCATGAGAAAGGAGATTACTACTACTTTCTAAGTTAAATTTCTTTATTTATGATTAATTTAAGACATAAATTGAAATGATCAGAAAAAAATTGTACCTTAAAATTGGCACATCCGAAAAACTTTCTTCCTAAACTCACACCGTCATTTCATGGAGGATAGATTGTGAGTTCAGATGGGGAGTTCGCTGTAGAAGAGAATGAGCTTTGGAAACATCATTGTCAGTTCTCTCTTTCTTGATAGAATCGAGAGAGTATGCGAACAAAAATAATTAGAGGAGAATAGAGAAGTGTCAAGGGGAGTATGGAATTGGAATTTAAATTGGAATTGGGTGAGATTAGATGACTCTTAATTTAATTTAAGAGCTTTTTAGGCATTAGGACTCAAATTATATCATGAGCCAAAGAGTTGTAGGCATAGTACAACATGTTATAGAAGTTGAAAGGTTGAAAACAAGCTTAATACATGTTGAAAATTGTTAAACACTCTAGATGAATTTCTGAAAAATTTGCCTATGTTTCATTAAAGCCGTAAAACGTGTTGTTAGTACAGTTAATACAACAGGAAAAAATAAACAACAGAGACAAAAAGAATTGGTAATAGTTCAGCTGTGAAAGCTACATCTGCAGTGCCATGATCATTGATCCAATCCACTATCATCAGAGATATACAAAGTGACAGTGGTAAAATTATAAAAAGTACATAGTTCCAACACCAGCAACTAATACATGTTGCTTGACACATAACTAGTTGTGTTTTAGACTAGCAACACTTGGTCCAATACCCCCGACAATACTACATATTTCTAGAAGCAAACTAAACAACCCAACCCACTAACTATTACAATTCAACACTGAAAATTGATTAGTGTTGAGTAAATTTCAGTGACACAATAGAAAACAGTAGCAAGTCAATTTTTTAGTAAGACTTCTGAAAAATTCCCGAACTTTCTCATTGCTCACATATGTACATGCACTCCAAATTGCTTAACAAATAAAGTCCCAAATCCTCCATATAAATAGCAGCTAAAGAAAAACCTAAGTTGAGAAGCTATTCAACTTGTAGAAATCTTCAGCACTAGCCGTACCGTTATTCCAGCAAAACTTCAAATTCAAAACACCTAGATAAATCTTCAAGTCCTCAAAGACTATCTTTGGAGAAAAATATGGGGATAAAACTAAGGAGATAAGAACTCCTATTTTCAAATAAATTTTTATTAGTAGAAACAAATATTGCGAACATATATCTTAACAAAACTTTAGGAAACTAAAATTCCTAAAAAAAAGTAAAACAAGCGGATTTGGTATTATAAAGTTGGGAAGAAAAGCTTTTTTCTCGGTTTTGACAAGCTACTTAGTTAACTATAGTTTAGGTTTATGTTAACCACAGTTCAAGTTCAGTAACTATAGTTTAAGATTATGATTTAGTTAATTACTCAATAATAATTAGGATTGCAAGTAAAGTATAAGCATAGTGGATTACTTCGTTAATGAGATGCTAAATGTAATCATAACATTATATTATTAAGACATATAAAAGGATTATGTTTGTTAATAAGCACATACATAACAACTTATTATGCGTTAATTTTTGTTGCTGAAATACTAAATATAATCATGAGACTAAGTTATTCTACGATCTAGTATCTTTTTTATTTAACTTATTAGCATGAATTGAAATAAAATGATAATGTGTAAGATATTAAGTCAATAAGAAGTCATATATTATATACTTTCACTTTATATGAATTACTTCTATATGATGAATATAATCACAATACTATTTTATTAAATAAACAAAAATAATTATATGAGCTGTGATATTGATAATAACTAATTTATTATATTCGACGCATTAAGATCAGTAACAACATTATTGACATGTTGGAAACAATCATAATATTAAATATTAAGTTATGAAGTGAAATAAATGATTATATGGGCTCGCCGTCTAATAAGAACTAATTTAGTAAATATATTGTACAGATTACTGAATTATTCTATTAATCACACGCTTAATATAATCATAATGTTAAATTATGAAGTCAAACAAATGATAATATGACGTATTAGGTTCTTAATAGCTCATTTAGTATATATCTTACCTATTAATATGAATTAATTTCATTAATGACATGTTGAAGGTAATCATAATACTATATCGTTAAGTGAAATAAAAGATTATATGATGCATTATATTAATAATTATGAATTGCAGCAGAATGTAACCAACTGATTAATGTTACTGATAACCAATCGGTAACTCTTCTTATTACCAATATCGAAATCATTAGATCGATAATTGAATACCAAACTGACTACAAATTAAAAAGAAAAAATTTAATTTTTTTTTAAAAAAAAAATATAATGAATCTAAAAAATTTTAACAAATTATATCTACTTAGTTTATACAACAAAAAAACCGTTGTTTTATGTTATAAATAAAAAACCGTTGATTTACATATATATATATATATAATTGGTATCTATTTTTTCTATTAGTAAAATCCTTTTACTAAAATCAATCGGTTACAGTATTGATTGACCTTAGAAAATATCAAACTCTAACGGATTTACCGTTAGTCATATAAGGCGCCGACTACCCATCAGATCGAAAAAAAACAGATCGAAAAAAAACCGTACAACTACAGTCCCTAATTAATATGATTTATTTCATTATTGACATGGCGAAAATAATCATAATATTTCCTTATGAAGTGAAATGATTATATGAGCTATTATGTTAATAATAACTAATTTAGTGTATATATTATGCACAGTAATATAATTTTTTCATTAATGACATGCTAAATGTATCATAACATCACGTTATTAAGTGAAATAAATGATAATAGGATGTATTATGTTCATAATAAGTCATTTAGTATATATCGTACATATTAATATGAATTAAATTCATTAATAACATATTGAATATAATCGCAATGCTATGTTATTAAGTGAAATAAATGATTATGTATTGTATTATGTTAATAATAAGTCATTTAGTATCTATCATACACATTAACATGATGTTTTTCATTGTTGACATATTGAATATAATCATCGTAGTACCTTATTAAGTGAAAAAAAAAAATTTATAATATAATTTGTTATAATATAAGTACTCATATGTAAGTTATTTTGTAAATAATTTGTTAAAAATAACCTAATACTACGTGACTATGCAAATAAAATGATTATATAAGCTTTTATATTAATAAGAAATGATTTAAGGCTTATATTTACACATGAATATAAGTTATTTTGTTAATGACATACAAAATATTAATAAAATAATACGATTTTAAGTCATTAATATGGTGGTCTATTATAATGTTCACTATTTATTTCATGTGTGAAAAAAAAAAAAAAAACTACTCTTCAATTTATCTTCCTGCCAATTTTTCTACCAAGATATTTCCCTCCGAAACTGAATTAATTTTCACTATTCGCCGTTGAATAGACAACCTATATGTATCATTATCATCATATAGGAGGGCCATGTGATGGAAGAGTCAGCAGTGTCAAGGGTGTGTACACACTCACTTTTTTTAGAGCTAACACAAGAACTTGCTAGTAAATAGAATTTTTGGTAGAGACCTTTTAGTCAACATGTTTTTGCACACTTATTTGACGCCATGCTTTTTGTTGACTTCTTGGTCGGCAAGTTTTCCTTACTTCTTGGTCGCCAAATTTTTGTTCACATGTTAGTATTCGTAAACAATGACTTAAGATTTTATGGGTTATCGACTTCAAGATTGAAAAAGTAGTGTGAAAAAAGATTGAGGACTGAGAACTTCATACAGTTATTAATATTAATATTAAAAACATATGAGCCTTATTTACTGCAGTAGTTGTGATATGATGGCCTCCTACCCTCTAACACCTACATCCTTAGCTGGGCAGGTGCATAGTGGGATTATCCACTATTGTGCATTCATCGAGCTTGCATTTTGACAGTCACGAGCTCGCCTTTTTCTATTGCGTGTTATTATAGCTAGACTTTTGACAGTTGTATTTGAAATGGACTAGAATATTTATTATTGCGTCTTAATCGAGCTATGATAAGTACGGTTGTGTTATAATTGGGCTCGTCATCTTAAAAAAGTATTTACACTAATAACACGAGCTTGCCAAGATTCAACAATGTGAAGGGTGTGTTCACACTCACATTTTTTATGGCTAGCTCGAGAGCTTGCCAGTAAATAAAGTTTTTGGTGGAGACCTTTTGGTCCACATTTTCTTGCTAACTTATTTGACACCAATCTTTTTGCTGACTCTTAGTCACCAAGTGTTTGCTCACTTCTTGATCGCTTTTTATGAGTTAATTTTGTTAAATAATAACCAGAGGTGATACGGGTTATCAACTTTATTATTGGAAAAATAGTATGAAAAAATACAGAGGACCGCAAAGTTCATATAGTCATTAATATTAATATTAAAAATAGAGAACATAGCAAAAAGAACAATATCTTATATTATTACATCGTCTACTTGTCGATGGCCACTCTGTCTTTATGGGAAGACCAAATCACGTGGACCAACCATCATGTAGCCTCCATGGACCAAATTGTTGTGGATTAATTACACTCCAACTTCGGTAAGCTAACCTAATAGCCGCATTATCGACGATCACGTTGTAGTACATGTTATGTTTCTACCGTCTCACTTTAGGAAAGTAGAAGGGGAAGAAATACAGACATTGTGGGTGAAGTATAGGAAGTAGATGCAGCGTCGAAGCCAATCTTCAAGCATTATAGGGTAGCTGGCACGGAAGTACCGCTCATAGTAAAGAGCACAGGGCCTTCTTCTTTAAACAAGGTAAGGTAGATGCACAACATAGTGTAGAATTTCATAAAGTTGACGTTACATTGATAATAATACCGAACAACATAGCCAAGACATACCACAATGGAAGTCATATTACTACCACTGCAGTAGAATCTAGTTTATTGTGAATGATACCACTCAACTCTCTACACAACCATTCAAGAAAAGGACCACGAGCTACATCAGCAATTTCAACCATAGTAAGAAAGGTTCAAAAATTCTAACGATAAATGCTCAGTTTGGAAGATGACAAAAACCAAAATCATCTCTCTTTATAGGGATGAAGATTTAGAGTAATTAAGATGAGATGCTTCTGTAAGTTAGTACGTAGGCAATCCTTCCAGTGTGACTGATTTTGCTATGTGCGTAGTAAACAACACAGACACACAAGCACAGCAGTTGCTGACTCAATTTGGCCAAGCCTACGTCTGTGGGGCCATGCCGAGAAAGAAATCCACTAAATTTGTCAACATATTACAATAAAACTCCTAGCTCTTTTACATATCTAGAGTTCCCCTAATGGATCAATGCAAACTCCCTTTGCATATTGTATGGTTGAATCCTTTCAACTCTTCAAAGCTACTCCTTAGTGTGTGGTTGTATGGACTTGAACTCTCTTCAATCCTCAACACTATTGAACTCCATCACAATTTAATCCCTCCAACTCTTCAAGGTTCCCCGTAGAGCAAGCTGCTTGACCTTGAATCCCTTTAAGCCTTCAACTCCTTGAATAACAGCACAACTTCTATCCCTAGAATCTATAATGTTCAAAACAAGAACTCCATTGAATTATGAATGAGGAACAAAGAGCATTAATGGAGAATCCTAATGTTTTAAATTTGTGACTGCACAAACTCAACCACCATAAATTGTCATCTCCTCTGTTGCAGAATATCTTTGAAGAATTGCAGAACGTCTGAACCTGAACTTTCCATTACAATCCTTTATTTATAGATGTATAAAGTTTATTGATCAGTTTGTGTATTTCCTAAAAAGTATGAACCAAAGATTTAATTTCCAAAAGATGCTTCCTTTGATTCCTTGCAAATCCGATTTTTCTTTAGGATTCTGACCATTCTTTATGCTTTCACCTGTTCATAATCCCAGATCCTTCGGGATTTACTCAAGTTTCCTAAAACTATACCAACACATAGTGCCGCTGCAATATCGTAGTTTTTGTGTCGTCACATGATCAACCTATGTGACCACACTCAAGCAGTGTGACAAGTTTCTACAAACTTCCCCTTTGGCATTGTTTTAGATCAAACTCTAATGAGGTACACAGTTGGTCATGTTTCAAAATAAACCCAAAGCACAACATAAGCATGAATAATAAACACTAAGTAACAAGTTCAAGTCCTAAAGTTTGGTGGCACACATGCCAAAACAGATAGCTCAGAGGCTACCACAAAAATCAACAAAAGCATAAAAGAAAATATCCCAAGGCCATGCAGGCAAAAAAAATGCTCAGTTCAAGGCCACACTCAGCCATCCATAGACCACACAGGGTCAAGGAAGAAAAAATAATGTCATATAAAAAAAACACCAACACCAGCCACTCCTTTTGATATGAAAGAATGCCTAGGGGAGCTTGTCTTTAAGAGTTTTCAGGTCTTGCCGCACTTGAAGGACTAAGGCCATCACATTGGAGAGCTTCTATTTGAGGAGGTCTAAGCTGGCAGTGAATTCGAAGGAGTCTGCACTAGGAAGAGGAGGAGATGGTAAGGTCACATTGGTTTCGGACTGCTTCTTCTTGATTGACTACTGCCGTGTAGACCAGCCTGGACCAGAGTGTCCTTATGTGGATAGAGTAGGAGACAGAGACACCATACCAGGACCTGTGGACTTTGGCATCACTAGGGGGTCTAGTGCCTTGACCCAAGAATCAGAAGGTATAGAAAGATCCCTGCAACCGAATAGACATTTAGTAATTAAATAGGGGCAAGGAAGAGCAATCTGACTGGCCTTCTTCTGTTCAATCTGCCGAAGGATGTCCTTGGAGATCACAGTGCAGATATTGATCCTTTTCTTTGTGGCAAAGGCACAAAACAGATGAGCTCTCTCTTTGAGGACAATAGTCACATTGATTGTGGGCAGCCAGTTGCTACAGAAGACTCTAAACAAGGCTCTATAAGGAATCTTGATGAGATTAGAGTGAGCCTGTTTATCTTTGGCCAAACAGCCCCAACATCCCTAGTGGTCACCTTCGCCTCTTCATCAAAATTACCTTCCTCTTCCAGGCCAGGTGTGCATCAACAGGAAAATTTTCAGCCCCCAAATTAACAACCACAGGAAGAGACAAAGATTATTAAAGAAATATCTAGGTAAATGGGCATAAATCATTAGGCGAAAATCAGGAACAAACAGAACATGTAGTAATAATGGATTCAGTATGAACGAAATCTGTGTTCTAGTCAGTCTCAATCTACACATGAGAAGGAACTCATCTGGGGTTCCCAGATAATGCCCCAAGGTAAGAGAGTTTATAGGCCCGATGCTTAGAGAACCTGCTGTATCAGAAGCAGTTGCGGTGCTTGTCGAACCCAGAGAAGAATATTTGGTCCTTGCCAGGGGTGAGAGATGCGATCATCAAGTCCTATAGCCAAGGACCTTCTGGGCCTGATAGGTTTTTCTCCTACCATAGTTAGTCTGTAGATTAAGCAGAAAGGGTGAAAAAGAATCTCGGAGAAGACAGACTTTGCAGAGAAAAACGTTAAGAAAAAGAATCACAAAGCTTGGCGGTAAAGTAGGTTTGTGTTTCAAATGTTTAGAACTAACTGTTGAGATGATTTGGAGAGAGAAAGAGAAAATCCCTCATTTTTTCATGTCAGACTCACTTATGGACTCTTCTTCCAAGGTCTTTTATGTGTGAATAGAACTGTGTATTGCAACCAATGCGATTGGCCTGATATATGATGATCTGAGTGTGAGACGCAAGTGTCCTCATAAGCTCACACTATACGTACCCATCTACATTTGAGAGTGTGAAGTAAACGCATTGTTAGACAGGTATATCTTGCACTAATTGATCACATAGATTCCTAATGCCTATCTAAGTTCTTCAAATCTTGAGGCTTCCAAGGACTTTGTGAGAATATCAGCCAATTATTTCTAAGAATTCACATACTCCAAGCCCACTGTCTGTTGCTCGACTAATTCACGAATAAAGTGTTATCTTATGTCAATGTGTTTTGTCTTGCTATGTTGCACAGGATTTTTTGTGATGTTGATGGCACTAGTGTTGTCACAGTACATGATTAGTTTTTTCTGTGTAATCCTATAGTCACTTAGCATATGTTTCATCCAAAGGAGTTGTGTGCAACAGCTGCTTGCAGCGATGTACTTAGCTTCTACAATGGATAGTGAGATACAGTTTTGCTTCTTGCTATACCAAGAGACCAAATTGTTTTCATCATAGAAGCACCCTCCTGATGTGCTTTTTCTATCATCACAATTACCAGCTCAATCCGCATCACTATAGCTAACAAGATGAGTGGTGGTATCTTTACTGTAGAATAACCCATATTTAGCAATGCTAAGTACATATCTTAAGATGCGTTTCACTGGTTTCTTGTATGACTCCTTAAGATCTGCTTAATATCTTGAACACACTCTAACACTATATAATATATTAGGTCTACTGGCTGTTAAGTAGGGTAATGCACCGATCAGGCTTCTGTACTCATACTGATCCACACTGCTTCCCTTCTTATCCTTGTTGATCTTGAGTGTGGTACTAATAGATGTCCTCACTGTCTTTCCATTCTCCAAGCCAAACTTCTTCACTAAGTTTTTTGCATATTTTACTTGAGAGAGAAATGTACAATCCTTCATTTATCTGACTTGAAAGCCAAGAAAGAATGTTAGCTCACCCACCACTCTCATTTCAAATTCAGTTCTCATGGATGTGATGAACTCCTCTGTGCGCTTCTTTGATGTGGATCTAAATACTACGTCATCAACATATATCCGTGTTACGAGCACGCGTTGTGCTGATCGGTTGATGAACATAGTTTTGTCCATACTCCCTCTAATGTATCATTTGTTGAGCAAGTAGTTATTGAGCCTTTCATACCATGCTCTTTGAGCCTGCTTTAGTCCATAAAAAGTCCGTTTCAGCTTGTAAACAAGATCAGGATACTTTGGATTCACAAATTCTTTTAGTTGTTCAACGTAAGCTTCTTCTTGTAATATTTCATTCAGAAATGCACTTTTAATATCCATCTGTTAGAGTGTGAAGTTCTTGGCACATGCAATGGAGACCAATAGTCTTACGACTCATGACGTGTGACTGGGGCAAATGTCTCATCAAAATCCAGTCCCTCTACTTGTGTATATCCTTGTACTAATCTTGCCTTATACTTGTTATGTTACCTTCCTCATCAGCTTTATTCCAGAATATCCACTTAGTACCTATCATATTCACACCATCTGGTCCTGTGACCAGTTCTTATACATCATTTCTCTCAAACTGTTGCAACTCTTCTTGCATTACTTCAATCCAGTATTCATTAGCGAGAGCTTCTTTGACATTCTTGGGTTCAAGTGTGGAAGTGTAATATCTCATGCTGATCATCACCGCCATTTGATTGTAATCTACACCTTTCTTACTTCTGGTTCTTAGACCTTCGGTGATGTCTCTGATGATAGCATCTGTGGGTGATCCTTCAGAAGTCTTATGTCTTTTCTTCTTGCTGTCTCATTGCCCTGAATGTGAGTCACACTCCCATCGACTGGTAAGTTAGAGAAGTTTTCAATACTGATTTGAGCTTTTTGGATTACTGTCGCTCCAGGAGTGTTGTCTTCCTCATCAACACCCTGGTCATTTACACTTACTCTCATGGGGTCAACATCCTCTACAGTTACATTTACTGATTCCATGACCGCTCCTGCACGTCTGTTAAACACACGATATGCATGACTGTTTGTGGAGTATCCCAAAAATATTCCCTCATTACTTCTAGCATCGAATTTTTTTAAATGTTCTCGATCATTTAGGATGTAGCGTTTACTTCCAAACACATGCAGATAACTTAATTTAGGTTTTTTGCCCTTCCATATTTCATAAGCAGTCTTGTTCTTTAATGTTCTCAGAAACACCCTGTTAATGATGTGAACTACTGTGTTGGCTGCTTCTGCCCACCAGTTGTGTGATAGTCCCTTGGAATTCAACATCACACGAATCATATCTTGAATTGTTCTGTTCTTTCTCTCAACTATACCATTCTGTTGTGGTATCTTTGGTGCTGAAAACTCGTGTCTGATGCCATGTGACTCGCACAACTCTGAAAACTGACTGTTATCAAAATCCTTACAATGATCACTTCTAGTCTTTTTAGAGTTATGTTCTTCTTTGTCTGAATGCTTTGACATATCTTTCTAAATGCATGAAATGAATCTGCCTTATTTCTAAGAAAGTTTATCCATGTGTACCTTGACTAATCATCAATACACACCAAGGCATACCTTTTCTACCAGTACTTTCTACGTGTGCGGGTCCAAATAGATCAATGTGCATTAGATCTAAGGTATGTGTTGTGATAATATCTCCTACTTAAATGTGCTTTGCTCTAACTGGCTTACCAATTTGGTAATCTTCACATAGTAACTTACACTCCTTTTTAAATTGAGGAATTCCTCTGACTATTTGTATACTTTCAAGTTTGTGCAAGTGTTTTTTAGTTCACATGGCCTAGTCGTTTATGCCATAGTTCTACTTCTCCAATTCGTCCAGTCAAACATACAGGTTCCTACATAGCATTCATATGGTAGCAATTATCAGTTGTTCTTGATCCTATGATGATGCACTTGTCATTATATATCAGCACATAGCATTCTCTCTTATCAAAATGCACCAAAAGATTATTATCATCACATAACTAACTTATACTTATCAAATTGGCTTTCATCTCTTTAATGTGAAGCATGTTAGATAATTTTTGCATTCAAGCAACATTCAATGTGCCTATACTATGACTTTGTTCTTTACACTATCACTAAATGTCACACTGCCTTTATGACATACTATATAATCTACAAGATACTCTTTTATTTCCAGTCATATGTCTGAGCATCCACTATCAAGATACCATACACCTCGAAAATTAGCTGACAGAGATAGATGAGCAACATTGCATCTCAACTCTTCTTTTCTTATCCAAATCCAGCGTATCTAGGCATCTCCTTTGGTCAAGGCATGAGTCTGTAGCTTTCTCTGTTGCTTTAAATCTCCTATTCTCTTGTAGCATTGATACAACACATGCCTGATCATTTTACAGTAACCGCACATAGGTGGATGCCTTCAAGGTTTGTGTTTCTTGACCAAGTTTCTCTTTTCAACTTGACTCAAGCTATCTTTTACAAACACTCCATCGAACCTTCCAAACATAGTGTAACAGATGTCATGTTATGTGTCACGCGCACCTGTTGTGTGATTGGGATTTGTACCAGTATAGCTAAGTCCCAATTTCATCCCGGCTGGTCTTCCCATAGAGATTATTTCATCAAGTTTAGCCTTTCTAGTCTTTAATCTAGCTATTTTGCCTTCAGCCACATTTACTCTCTCCGTTGTATCCTTGGCCTGAGCCATTAGCTCATAATTCCTTTCTACAATAGCATCTTTTTGTTCCTGGATCTTCTTTAGGTTGTCCTTTAGATTTTGATATAGCCCCACCAGTCTAACCCACTTAGTATAGAGAAGGTTGTACTTATCTTATAGTTCCTCATATGGGACTTCTTCATCACTATAGATGGAATCATCGTTGCTATCCTCTTTGTGATCATTGTCATAGATGTATCTTCCAAGTCTATTATCACATTAAATGCCAATGTCTCATTAGAAACAGTGTCCTCTTTATCATCTTTAGAATTACTTTTCTCATCATCATCATCATCACTGAGAGTAGTATTCATGGATCTGTTCTTCTTTAGTGTGTTAGCATATTCTGCCTAGATGTGACCAATACCCCTCACATTCTCTACATTGTATGTCTTTTCCTTTTTTACTAGTGATAAACTTCCTTTTCATTGTGCTTCCTTCAGATTTCAACTTATTAGGGCCTTTCCTATCTCTGTTGTCAGTCTTGAATCTCCCTTGAAGTTTAGATATTTTTCCAGTTCCATAAAGAAACTTCCCAAAATCTCAAGTGAGTATCATAACCTCCTCTTCAGAGTAAGGTGTGGTACTGGATGAGTTGTGTTCAGCTTTCTGTGCAATACCCTTACCTTTGGATTTAACATCAAGATTCATCTCATATATTCTCAAGGATCCCAAAAGATCATTAAAAGGAAGTTTTGTCACATCCTTTGCTTCTGCAATTGCTGCAACCTTAGGACGAAATCGTGCAGGTAAGGATCTTAGTGCCTTTCGCACTAGTTTCTCTTTAGAGAATTCTTCTCCTAATTGATAGGTCTTATTTGCAATGTCTTTGAGTTAGCCACTAAATTCACCAATTGTTTCATCCTCTTGCATCCTTAATTCTTCGAAATGAGTAGCCAGCATCTGTAATTTGGAAATTCTCACAGTATTTACCTTCATAAAGGGTATTCTAAAGTTTCCTAAGCCTTCTTTGCAGATGTGCAAGTTGAGATTAACTTGAATTGTTCCTCATCCACTCCGACAAAGATGGTGTTTAATGTCTTAGCATTAGCTTGAGCAGATTTTCTCTTAGCGTCTGTCTATTCAAGTCTACGCTTTACAAATACCTTAGTCAATTTAGTTGTGTCATCTTCCTCAATCTTCGAAAGAGGTTTCCATTCAGTCTCAATGGCTTCCAATGTAATTTCATCCTAGGACTGAATGAAAATCTATGTCTTCATCTTCCAGTAAGCATAATTTGTGCCTTCGAGCAGAGGAGGTCTAGTAACAGAACCACCTTTCTTGGTTATCATGATGACCTAAGTACCAACTTCCCACGATTTCACCGCGGTGAAAAAGCTCTGATACCAGTTGTAAGTTACTACTTAGGCAATCCGCAATGTGAATGCTTTTAATTGTGTACGGCATGGTGTGATAGATAGTGTGAAAAGCAATAAACAACACAACACACAACACATAGCAGTTGGTAACGCAGTTCGATCAAGCGTACGTCTATGGGGCCATACCCAAAAAGCAATCCATTAAAACTGTCAAAACAGTACAAGAAAACTCCTAACGCTTTTACACATCTAGAGTTTCCCTAGTGGAATCAGTCCAAACTCCTTTTGCACAATGCACAGTTGAATCCCTTCAACTCTTCAAGACTCCCCCTTGGTGTGTGGTTGCATGGACTTGAACTCCCTTCAATCCTCAACACTGTTGAATCGCAGCACCGTTGAATCTCTTCAACTCTTCAAGATTCACCCTTGGAACAAGCTCTTTGACCTTGAATCCCTTCAAGTCTTCAACTCCTTGAACAGCAGCAACTTCAATCCCTAGAAGCTATAATCTTCAAAGCAAGAACTCCATTGAATTATGAATAAGGAACAAAAAGCATCAATGGAGAATCATAATGTTTGAAGTCTGCGACTTCAAAAACACAACCACTGTGAATTGTCGTCTTCTCTGTTGTAGAATATCTAAGAAGAATTGCAGAACGGCTGAACCTCAACTTTCTATTATTTATAGGTGTGTGAGGTTTATTGGTCAGTTTATGTATTTCCTAAAGAGTATGAATCAACGATTTAATTTCCAAAAGATGCTTCATTTGATTCCTAGCAAATCCTATTTTCCTTCAGGATTCTGACCATTATTTATGCTTTCATCCAGACTTCTGTCTCTAGCTTATAATCCTAGATCCTTTGGGATTTACTCATATTTCCTAAAACTATGCCAACACATAGTTCCGTTGCAACACCGTACTTCTTCTGTCGCTACATAATCAACCTGTGTGACCACACTCAAGCGGTGTGATAAGTTTCTACAGCTTCAGTTACAACCAATCCCAACTGTTGCATGTACTGCAGTAATTGTGATGCGATCGCTTTCTAACTTCTGATGTGTGTTATTTGACTATTGCGTTGTAATGGAGCTAGCATTGTTTACAATTGTGTGTGAATATATCTTTCCTTTTGACAAGGTTTTTCGGGAAAATTATAAATTGAGCTCGCTGGGGATAGGGTTTAATCCACAATTGAATTAATCACAAGTCACAGGTACAACTATGTTTTCCTCTTCATCATCAAACTCAGACAAAATCATCTTGAAGAGCAGTGATGGCAAGACATTCGAGGAAGACGAGGCAATGGCCAAGCACTCTGAGATGACCAAACATTTTTTTGAGGACAGCTTCGCTGCAAGTGGCCCTTTTCTTATCCCAAATGTTTCAAGTTAGATCCTTGCGAAGATCATAAAGTACTGCAAGCGTGACTTCTACCAGTAAGGATTACGACAAACTAAAATATTTTGTTCCCAAATTTGGGAATATTGATTAGCGAACCCTATCCAAACTATTTTCTCCTATAGATTTTCTCAATACACAGGGCCTTGTTCCCCTTGCTTGTGAAGCTATTGTCGATATGCTAAACCGTGAGAATTCAGAGCAGATCCGCAAGATGTTCAAAATCAAGTTTGATTTGACCCTAGACGAGGAGGAAAAGATTTGACAGGAGAATCCGTGGGCTTCCAACATCTAGCCTGATTTTCACCTAGAAGTCTAGGAAGAGGGAGATCCTTAACCTTTCGATTGATAAATTGAAAGCTTGAATAGATTATGAACAAAGAGGGTTTAGTTTTCAACAAATGTAGTTTGTGAATAAGTAGTTGTTTCCTAGTGAATATCTAACTAAGACTTCGTGGTTGTTGATGTTGGTGTTTGTGAGTAGGGTTGTAAACAAGTTCAGACTCTCTGGGTACTCCCAAAACCCAAACCCAAACCCTTATAGTGAAACATGGACCCAGTCCTAGACCTAGACCCTTTACGTATAAAATTTATGGATCCAGACTGGACCCTTCAGGGTCTAGGGTAGGGTTTGGGTATACCCGTACCCGTATGACATTTTTTTTTTTTATTTTTTTTCCTATTAAACAAAAAAATATATAAAAAATTTTCAAAAAATCAATTTATATAAAAAAAATTTCAGAAAATCTAACCTTAAAAAATCATGCCTCTGTTATTCGCCTTTGGAACAAACAACCACTGGTATAAAATTTTGAATGAGAGAAACAAGTCCACAAGAACATCGAATGGAGAAAATAGTAGTAATGATGTCTCGAAGAAGAAGAAATCTTTGAAGAAAATTTCTCTTCTCTTCTCTAAACTAAGAAAATAAACCACTCAATATCATAAATGTATAAATTATGTATTAATAAAAAAATATAAAAATAATGTAATATATATGTACATATTATTTTATTATAACGGGTATACGGGTTTGGCTATCATCGTACCCTATCCAGATCCATTTAATAGAATCTACATGGGTATAGATACGGGTACGAGTCCACGGATATAAAATTTTAACCTTACCTGCTGTAAATGGGTATAGACTCACACGGGTATGGGTAAGACCCGCCTCGTATACAATCCTATTTGTGAGTGAAGATATAAATTTGTGCAGTTATTGTGTTTGTGAGTTAAGATTAGCGATGAAAAAGAAAAATATAAATTGGGCTCGCCAAGTTTATTATTCCTTTTTTTTGGGGGGTAAAATTTATTATTCTTTGAACTTTCCATTAAAATTGATTACCTTTTCAATCCAAGCACCATATGAACTTTTTCACATAGTTTAGTAGTTTAACATTCACTTAGTTTTCTCATTCTAGCAAAATTAAAAAAAGCATATACTTTAAGTACAAGTAATATTTTCATTCATATATTTAGAGACACGTTGACTGCCTTCGATACTAGACAAAATTAAAAAAAGCGAAAATGGGGAGAAAAGCCAAAAACAAAAGTAACTAAGCAAAAATTGATACTGGAGATAGAAATGCAGTACTTTTTGTGGCTTCCACTCTTCTGAAGGTTAGGACCTGAGCTTGCCAGCGTGCGTGTTAATATAGCTCGTCTTTCCACTATTGTGTGTTTATCGATCTATCGAAAGTAGAGTTATGTTAAAATTGAGTGCGTCATCTTATAAAAGTCTTATGCTTATATAACACAAGGTCGAAAAATTTTACCCTTGTTTCAGATAGTAATAGATTTGATATTTATTTTTTTGTTTTCGATTATCTTAAAAAAGTGTCCACACTTACAAGACGAGCTCGCATAGATGATACCTTTTAAAAAAAAAATTGAAGTAGTAGGACCATTCCGTCTCATATTGCAGCAAGCATCAAATATATTTATTACAAAAATACCAATGACACTCAGAATCCCAGATAGTGACCAAAAGTCTCGGGAATTATTACATACCCATGATTCACCATATAGTTATCCAGTATACACCAGATATGGTAAAGAAGCGTGGTATATAGATTCGAGGCATGAGTATCGAGCTGGTCCTTTTTTCTATTGTTTAATTAAGCTCACCTTTTGACAGTTGCGTGCTCAAATGGAAATTATAAATTTCAAATTTTTTGGGGAAATTATAAATTAAGCTCGCCAAGTTTATTAATTTTTTGAACTTTCCATTAAAATTGATTATCCTTTCAATCAAAGTACCATCTAAATTTTTTCAAATATTTTAGTAGTTTATCATTCATTTACTTTTCTCATTCTAGCAAGGGAATTGCAAAATTCAAAAATCGTCAAGATATCAAAGTGCTTCCTCTTCTAAGGGAATCTCTTTCTCTTGTTATTCTCTACCGATTCGCGATAATTCTCACAAGTAAAAGTATGAATCTAGGAGAGCAGAGGTGAAGATTGGAGAATTTCCGTTGAAATAAGTCACTAATCTCAAAAGGCCTATGTTCACTGGTCATGGTTGTGATATATTGACCATCATGAATGCCTATATGCTACTTCATGCTAGAATGTCAAACGTTACTCCACACACTATTAAACTTAATAAACTGCGAGTTTTATAATCATATAATACTTAGAATCATTAATATTATAAAAAGATGACACTAAAACATATTATATATTGGAAAAAAAATCAAAACATATATTCCATGAGGCACCAGACACTAAGAAACCCAGGAAGATCTCGAAGATGAGTACTGACCGTCATAGTGAAGAGAGTTGCCCTGTTTACCCAAGTGTTATTAAAAATGAAGTAGACCGGCCAATTGGACCAGCCATCCCTGGAATCAATCATCTGTTCAGTTTTGTTATATATGAAAACCGGAGGAAGAAAGAACCGGTCAAAATCGGTCAAACCCCGTTAGTTAGACCAGAAACAGGATAAATCGATTAAGCCCTATTTTTGTTTTTATATTTTTTAAATTGTTTACATCTCTTTAACTTAAATTAAGTTGCAAAACCCTTTAAAAAAAGAAGAGTTCAACTCACCATTTGCATCTTGAGATGCAACTAAGGAAGAAGAAGAAGAAGAAGATGAACAAGAAGAAAGTCTAAGAAAATGGAACAAGTGTCGAGGCACTTAGCAGAAGCGGTAGCGGCAAAAGGTGACGACAACGGCAGCAGGCAATGAGAAGGGAAGAAGGAGAAAGACCATGGAAGAATGAAGTAATACAGAAGAAGGAGAAAAGGAGTTGGTTTGGAGGAGGACGTGAAGTAGGATGCAAGAAAGAAAGGAGAAAATTGTTCCAAACAAGAGTTGGAGGCGGCAGTAGGGAGTGGGGAGTGGGATGTTGGCTAGGGTTGGCTTTTTTCTATTATTAGTCCCATTTTTAAAAATCGGTACTAAAGTGGTCCATTTTTTTTTTAACTCTAAACGGGCCATAACGCACAATCGTTGTGCGTTATATCTAATGATAACACACAACCGTTGTACATTATAGCTAATCCATAGTTTAATACCCCCCTCCCCTAAAGATCTTTTTTACTTATGTGGCGACAACGTGGCGGCGTTTGTTGTTGAGGTGGATAATAACACACAATAACTGTGAATTTTTTTAAGTAATAACACAGTCATTGTGCATTATCATGAGGTATAACGCATAATGGTTGTGCAATATCATGTTATAAAGATATATGCCCTAGCCACAGCCCCCATTTCTCTTTCTTTCTTTCTTCCTTTATTCCCAAATTTCTTTCTTTCTTCTGCTCTTTCTTCCCTGCTTCTACCGCAGCAGTTCAACCATTTCCTCCGCCGCTGCTCTTCCTCTTCATCTCTTTCCTTGTATTTGAAAATTTACAGTAAAAAAGTTGAATCGGCGTTTAAATCGGCGACACGTCCCTTGGAGTACAAAGGTTTTTAGAGTTTTGGAGTGAAGAATGGTAGACAAAACTCAACGGTACGAAGGTTAATTTCAAATTTTCAGTAAGTTTTTGTGTCTATAAATATTTTAAATTTTTAGTCTACTATGTGTTAATGTTTATTATCTTTTATTTGGGCTTATTTATTATGTTTTGTAAATTATTTTTATTAATTTTATTTGGATTATTTTTCAATTTTTATTAATTTATTTTTGTAAATATGTGTTTCGGATAATGTTTAAAATTGTTGTTATTGATAAATTTGTGCATATTTGATCATTTTATGCATGTACTTGTGTTTTGTATTGCAAATGTGATTTGATGAAATGGATGAATTATTTTGATGAATCAAATGACGTGACACCGACACATTAGTTTGGATTTGGTTATCGTGTTGGGAAGAAGAGTAACAGGTTCATGCCATCTAATTGGCCCTAGTGTTTTTGAGTTAGGGTTTTGGTTTTTAGGGTTTTTTAAATTATATTTAACTTTAGAGTTTTTAATTTTATGTATTTAGGGTTTATTTTCTTTAAGTTGTACATTCATTTTATATAATAAAATTATTTCTGCTACTTTAGTGTTTCCGTTTTATGTATTTAGGATTTCATTTATTTAACTTTAAAACCCTCCATTGTATGTATTCAAGGTTTTTTTCTTGTAAGTTGTACCTTCATTGTATGTCTTGAAATTATTTATTTAATATTAGGGTTTTCATTTTCCATAAATAGCGTTTCATTTCTTGAACTTTAGGGTTTTCATTTTATGTAATTAGGGTTTCATTTCTTGGACTTTAGGGTTTTCATTTTATGCAATCAGGGTTTCATTTCTTGAACTTTAAGGCTTTCATTTTCCGTAATTAGGGTTTCATTTCTTCAACTTTAGGGTTTAGGTTTTCCGTAATTAGGGTTTCATTTCTTGAACTTTAGGGTTTTCATTTTATGTAATTAGGGTTTCATTTCTTGGACTTTAGGGTTTTCATTTTATGTAATTAGGGTTTCCTTTCTTGAACTTTAGGGTTTTCATTTTATGAAATTAGGGTTTCATTTCTTTAACTTTAGGGTTTTCATTTTATGTAATTAGAGTTTTATTTCTTGAACTTTAGATTTTTCATTTTATGTAATTAGGGTTTCATTTCTTGAACTTTAGGGTCTTCATTTTATGTAATTAGATTTCATTTCTTTAACTTTAGGGTTTTCATTTTATGTAATTAGGGTTTCATTTCTTGAACTTTAGGGTTTTCATTTTATGTAATTAGGGTTTCATTTCTTTAACTTTAGGGTTTTCATTTTATGTAATTAGAGTTTTATTTCTTGAACTTTAGATTTTTCATTTTATGTAATTAGGGTTTCATTTCTTGAACTTTAGGGTCTTCATTTTATGTAATTAGGATTTCATTTCTTTAACTTTAGGGTTTTCATTTTATGTAATTAGGGTTTCATTTCTTGAACTTTAGGGTTTTCATTTTATGTAATTAGGGTTTCATTTCTTTAACTTTAGGGTTTTCATTTTATGTAATTAGAGTTTTATTTCTTGAACTTTAGATTTTTCATTTTATGTAATTAGGGTTTCATTTCTTGAACTTTAGGGTCTTCATTTTATGTAATTAGGATTTCATTTCTTTAACTTTAGGGTTTTCATTTTATGTAATTAGGGTTTCATTTCTTGAACTTTAGGGTTCTCATTTTATGTAATTAGGGTTTCATTTCTTGGACTTTAGGGTTTTCATTTTATGTAATTAGAGTTTCATTTCTTGAATTTTAGGGTTTTCATTTTCCGTAATTAGGGTTTCATTTCTTCAACTTTAGGGTTTAAGTTTTCTGTAATTAGGGTTTCATTTCTTGAACTTTAGGGTTTTCATTTTATATAATTAGGGTTTTATTTCTTGGACTTTAGGGTTTTCATTTTATGTAATTAGGGTTTCATTTCTTGAACTTTAAGGTTTTCGTTTTATGTAATTAGAGTTTCATTTCTTTAACTTTAGGGTTTTTATTTTATGTAATTAGAGTTTCAATTCTTGAACTTTAGGGTTCTCATTTTATGTAATTAGGGTTTCATTTCTTTAACTTTAGGGTTTTTATTTTACGTAATTAGTGTTGGATTTCGTAGGCAAAAAAGAAATAAAATAAAACTATAGAAATCCACCAACAGGATCTGCAAATAGTAGAAAAATCGATTGGATAGAAATTACCTTAATGTTTTTTACTGTTTGGTGTGGAGGCGCTGCGGTTTACGCTTTGCCCTCTACTGGTATCCACGCTACGAACTCCTCTGCAAGTGATCGGGATACTAACCCCTTCTGTGTTATGAAAACTATTAAGAACTAATCCTGACTATCTGGTAATACGTGAAATTTTTGGAGAGAGGGAGGCAAGATACTATTATCGCTGTTCTAGGGTTAAGGGTTTTTGTTTTTAATCAGATGAAGATGGCTACCGAAAAAAGGTTAACATAATTTTTTATAGCTGCCAATATCACAACCCTAATTGTCATCTAATGACAATTTAATCTCTCCGTCTATTCCTATAATCATTCAACGGTTGGATGAATAATATTAAGTAATTAATTTCATTTATCTGATAAATAAAATTAGTTACTTATTAACTTACCAGAAAACACAATATGGAATCTGATTCTCCTTTTGTATACATTCAACGAATCTGGACATGATCTAGATTCATTGAACGTGGACATTATGCTCACAAGATCGTCTATGCGTGTGACTCTGTAAGTTCACTTAACATTGGCAGTGAATGAAAAATGTCCTAGACATTTATTCACAAAACATAAGCGGCCTCTAGCAAGACATTATGCTTACCCAAGTTAAGTAAAAGCAATAATAAACTAGCATCAGTTTTAATATTTAGTCTTTTTGTCACACGATATCCTAATTAAGAATAAGGCATGGACCAAGTCATCCTTATAAAACTTAATTAACCATTTACTTGATCACCAGGCAGACTGTTCCGACAAATAACATTAACAACACCTTATTAATACTTATTTAAGCATGGTCATGTGTATTTTCCAGTCTTCCTTATCAAGGGGCCCATTGATATCTCTCTTTAAAAAGAGAAGGACAAATCCCTTTCACTATCTCCAATATTCAAGCCATGACAAGAAAATAGCCCAACCAATAGTTATAATAATCACCTAATTAAAAGTGATGTTTGACTATGTCAAAACATATTTTCTCCCCATGCAAGAAGCATTAGAAACATTAGGTCAAAGGACATCAAATATAAAACTGAGAAGAAATGCTTATTAATTAAACCCAAGCAATATTTCTTCTTCACTTCGAGTCATGTCCAATACAATATTCTCAATATGTATTTATGAATTGATTTTATATCTCATATTCATAATCAGTAAAACTTGATCATCAATCAACTGTACATTAGTTTAATAATACAAGATGTAATAAAACTAGGGACAAACAAGAATAATATTTTATTAGTAATAAGGATTTTACTATCAAGTCATATACTTGATGACCAAGAGCATAAAATACAATTCAAAATATATGCTTCATAAATCATAAATGTAAGTCAATTGGTCTAGGGCATATACTAACAATTGGTCAATTGGTTTTCATTTTATGTAATTAGGGTTTCAATTGTTGAACTTTAGGGTTTTCATTTTATGTAATTAGAGTTTTATTTCTTTAACTTTAGGGTTTTCATTTTATATAATTAATTTCTTGAGCTTTAGGGTTTTCATTTTATGTAATTAGGGTTTCATTTCTTGAACTTCAGGGTTTCCATTTTATGTAATTAGGATTTCATTTCTTTAAATTTAGGGTTTTATTTCGCTAACTTGTAACTTGAAATTTTTTTCATATATTATGTTTAACCCTTCTTTATATTATGTTTCATTCTCACACCGGCTTGCCAGATTTATTTCCGTCTTATCATGTCATCACATGGCAATGTTGGTAATAATTCAACAGCATGTGTCATTAATTATGAGTTGTCATTTCAATTTATTTTTTTGAAAACTTTATTTGAACTTCCTGACATGCCCATGTGGGAGAATTTGACTCGGCAATAATTCGAGACCATGCTTTATTTTTATTTATTTTTAGTTGTCATGTCAATATATATCTTTCAAAACTTTAATATGCTTCCCGACGGGCGAATTTGAAAACTCAGAATTAATAATTCATTCATTTTTGTCCCATTCCCGAAATACCCATATAGGCAAAAGTGACATCTCATAATTAATAATTCAACAAATTTGTCCTCCTCCCGATAAGCCCATGTGGTTTATGTTGAATTATTGATAAACACACATTTCTAAATACATCAAGACCACTATATATACGTAAATTCTAAACCCAACTTCAGCCATCACAATTACAAACCTTCAACTTTCCTTCCTATTCTATTTCCAAATTCCTTAACTTCACAACTTCACATCTTCATATCTACATCCACAACAAACAATTAGACATGGATGCAACTCACCCAGTTAGAGTTGTATTATTTTGGGATTCAGAGATTGCAAGAGATGCATTTGGTTCTTAATTCAATGGACTGTGCAGAAAACTTGGATATTCAACCGAATGGTATCACATGCCGAACTCGTAAAAAAAATATTGAAATATCGAGATATAGATCCCAATCAGTGGAGCGTTCGAATGACGATGAGAGTGCCTTTATTCTACGAAGAGCATCATATGTTTTACTTTACTTTATACAGCATGAACAACAATAACAAAATGCGTTATCTCTGGACCATTGCACCAAACTTAGCGAAGAAAGGGATTCAGGTACTCGTTGAATTCATTCCGCTCCAAAGACAGACTGTTTTAATCACATGACACAAACATCATAAACATGACGGAATATATCACGGCAGTAACACAAATGGTTTCTAATGAACCGTCTATGTTGTACCCGACTGTTGATGACGATGATGATGAAAATGACCATTCGGACGAAGAATATGTTGTATCTAGTGAATCAGAATCAGATGGCAACAATGACACCGAGGAAGAAGAGTTACAAACTTCTGTAAACCTTGTCACTGAAAACATAGTGACTCAATGGGAGAGTAGGCAATGTTAAGCAGCGCTAGGTATGATTACACAAAGTCTGGCACATTCCTAGAGATTGCCGCAGGATCTCTAATAGATGACCTTATCGAATCTGGTACCCTAAGGTTGCTCGATTGGATAGATTCAATGACTGACATTCAGTTAGGCATTAGATTTGTTGACAAAGTCCAAGCAATAACTAGGGCTCGAAAGTGGTCAATCCGGACAGGCCGTGAATATAGAGTTGTGAAAAATAGAAGTGATCATTGGACAGCAAATTTTACCATCACAGTGACTCTAATTACTGTTCATGGTACATCTGCATAAAAAAGAAAGCAGCACATGGCCGTTGAAAAATAACCAGATTCATCAAAGAACACACTTGCCTTGTACAGATTGAACAAAACAAGCATCGTAATATGTCTTCTAAATTTATTTCAATGTCAATAAGTCACCTTGTTGCCAGCGATCTAGAGATACTTGTCTCAAACGTCATCAAAGAAGTACAAGTATTATTTCAAATGGGTTGTACGTACAAGAGGGCATGGTATGCTGGAAAATTTGCAATAGAGTGGGTTTTTGGCAGCAGGGAGACAACTTTTAATATTTTACCAAAATATCTACAAGCTATGCAAGATTCAAACTCGGGGATTGTCTACAAGTCTTTGCATCATAGAACGAGCAGTCTCCCTAATTATATTTTCAAATTTCTTTTTTAGTATTTCTCGCCTTGTATAGACAGATTTCAATATTGTCGACTAGTGATTTCTGTGGATGGGACCCACCCACGAGAACCATATAAGGGCGTACTTTTAATTGCAAGTACGTGGGATGCCAATACTAATCGTCCGAATCGTGGAATTGGTTCCTCATACATCTACGAGAACATGTTGTCAAAGATCGATACGTATGTCTCATTTCCGACCGCCACAAAGGGATTTTATCTGCTATTAAAAATCAATATTTATGGCAGCGTCCATTCACAGTTCATAGGTTTTGTTTACGCCACACTCAAGAAAATTTCAACAAGACCTTCAAGAACACAGAATTAAAAGCTTAATGTGGCAGGCCGGAACAGAAACAAAGCAGTGGATTTGACCATGTTATGAGTGAGATCCAAGACAGAAATGTGGATGCTAACATTTATTTGGTAAAGATAGACCTAGAGAAATGGACATTGTTGCATGATAGCGGGCACAGACAAGGAATCATGACAACTAATATTTTCTAAGCACTTAACAGTATGTTGAAGAAAGCTAAGTTCTTACGTTTAAAAGTCCTAGTTAAATTAATATTCAACAAACTTATCAGGTACTTTCACAAACACCGTGAAGAGGCCCAAAATTGTTTGCATCTATTTCCAACCCGAATATTTGACAAGTTCCTGCAGATTGAATTAAAATCAAGAGAACACAAAGTTACAACTTACAATCGCCGAGAAGGAATATGCATGGTCAGATCTCTAATCCGGGTTGCTGATATCGGCAATAACGTCTATACATTACAAATGAATAATAAAATATAGTTGCGATAAATGGCAAGCATATATTGCCTTTTTCTCATGCTCTTACAGTTTGTAGAGAAAATGATACGATAGTAGATACTTATGTGCTGGATATATATTCGCGAGAAACGTACAGAAGAACGCACCAATTGAATTTTCATATGGTCTTGAATGAGAACTTTTGGAGGGATGTTTCTTATAATTTAACATTTCATCCTCCGAACATGAACAGGGTTAGAAACAGGGCACAAGATTTCGGGGTGAAATGGATTATCGAAATCTGGATTCTCTCCCAAGATGTGCTAGATGTCGCATGCCGGGACATAACAAAAAAATTGTAATAACCCCAGTTCAAACAATGTATAAGTTTTTTTTTCTTAAAAGTGTTGTAGTATTTTAGGATTTCTATTAATGAAATTTTTCTTTGAATTTCTTCTAACTACTTCTTCATTGCTCTAAATTTTGATAGTAAAATTTACAATACTTTAAACTACTTCTTCATATTTTTTTTTTTTAAAAAGAATGGTGATAAGTTAAACATATTTTGGTGATAAGTTAAACATATTTTTTTTAAACGGATATAGATATTATCATAAAAAATACATCAAAATAGGTTAAATAAAATAATAGTCTTTTTAAGAAAAGTATAAAACTATACGTTTGGAAAGAAAAGAACAAAGAAATGTTGAGTTTTTGGAAAAAAAATCTGATGTGGCTGATAACGCATAAAAGTTATGCGTTATTGTTGGTTAATAACGCATGACTATTGTGCGTTAATCGACACATCGACGGATTAAGTGCAGAAGCTGGTATTAAGTGATAACGCACGACTATTGTGCGTTATTCAACACATCGACGGATTAAGTGCAGAAGTTGGTATTAAGTGATAATGCACAACTGTTGTGCATTATCATTAGATATAACGTACAACTGTTATGCGTTATGGCTCGTTTACAGATATAAAAAATAAATAGACCACTTTAATAGTGATTTTTAAAAATGGAACTAATAATAGAAAAAAACGGGTGGGTTAAAAGAGAAAGTGAAGAGAGATTGTGTGGGATTCTTTCTTTTCTTTTTTTTTAACTAAATTATAGAGGTTGGAGTGGGCTACTGCCCTTCTTATTCTTTTTCCCTTAATGAATAAAATATCTAGGCTAGTTATCAAATGGGCTAGACTAATAAGGCATGACTTTCTCAAGTACATAAAAAATTACATAAGAATGATTTCTTTTCTTTTTTTTTTTTTTAAATAAAATAAATAATTTTTTTATTAACACTTTTTTTTATATTAGATTATCCAAGGAAAAAAAAGTTTCAATTAGATTTTAAATTTGTGTTTAATTATGTGAAAGTTATATTTAAACTTATAAAAAATTTACTTTCTAAAACTTCTCTTTTTTATGTATTTGTTAACCTGAAAATTTTATAATATGCTTATATTACAATTTTTTATTATATTTAGTATTAATTTAATTATAATATATGCACATATGATTTGATAATTACATATTTAAATATAATATTATCTATTTCAATTACTAATTTGACCAGTTGAACTAATAAACCTACTTGATCAGTTTAATTTCCAGAAATATATCAAAAACATTTTTCTTATATACGCTAAATCCAAACCGTTGGTCCACAGGATCCATCAGAATATTAAACTCAGTAAACTGTGAATTTCATAGTCATATAATATTCATAATCATTAATATTAGAAATATATGAGACTAAATCATCATAAATATTTGCAAAAAAGTCAAAACATATGTTCCGTGAGGCACTAAACACTCAGAAACACAGGAAGATTGCGTAGTTCTCGGGATGAGTAAATGACCATTGTTGTGAACAGAGTTGTCCTGTTTACCCAGTGTTGTTAAAGCTTCACTGGCCCGGACTGTTGGACCGGCTATACTAGGAACCGATCATCTGTTCGTTCCTGAAGGAAGAAAGAATTGGTCAAAATTTGTCAAACTCCGACAGTTCAACTGGAAACCGGAGAAAACCAGTTGAGCCTGATTTTTGTTTTTTAATATTTTTGAAAATTTTAACATCTCTTTTACTTAAATTAAGTTGAAAAAGCCATAAAACAAAAAGGGTAGCTCACCATTTGCATCTTGAGATGCAACTGAAGAAGAAGAAGAAGAAGAAGAAAAAGAAGAAGAAGAAGAAGAAGAAGAAGAAGAAGAAGAAGAGGAAGAAGCAAGACAGAGAAAATGGAAAAAGTGGCTGGCGAGGCACTTAGCAGAAGTGGCGGCCGCAAGATGTGGCAGCAGGACGTGACAACGGAAGAAGAAGAAGAAGAAGAAGAAGAAGAAGAAGAAAGACCATGGAAGAATGTAGTAAGATAGAAGGAGAAAATGAGTTGGTTTGGAGGAAGAAGGTAAGGTGGATGAATGGAAGAAAGAAGAAAATTGTTGCAGATAGGAGTTGGAGGCGTTAGTAGAGAGTGGGGAGTGGACTAGGGTTAAAAGAGAAAGTGGATAGATTATGTGGGCTTTTTACTTTTCTTTTTTTTTTTTTTACTAAATAATAGAGAAATTGAATGGGCTATTATCCTTCTTATTCTTTTTTCCTTAATGAATAAAATAGCTAGGCTAGTTTCCCTAGCAGCTAGACTAATAAGGCAGGACTTCCTCAAGTACATACAAAAATACATAAGAGTGATTTCTTTTCTACTTTTTTTAAATAAAATAAATAATCTTTTTACTAACACTTTGCTTTAAATTAGATTATCCAAGGAAAAAAGTTTTAATTAGATTTTAAATGTTTGTTTAATAATGTGAAAGTTGTATTTAAACTTATAAATAATTTTCTTGCTAAAACTTATCTTTTTCTAAGTATTTTCTTTGTTGAAAAGTTTATAATATACTTAAATTAGACTTTTTAATTATATTTAGTGTTAATTTATTTATAATATATATAATATACATAATATATAATATAATAGATTTATTCTTGAGAATATGATACAAGAAGTAGAAAATTTTACAATGGAGAGATAGAGTTTTCTAATCTTCTAGTCTTCTTTAATATTGTTTTATTAGATTTAGCCTAATGGCAGGCTAAATCCATTGATGTTAAGCTATGAAATCACATGTATCATGATAACTATATTTTGAAGATCCTGTTTTGTCTGGTTTCATAGTTTTATGTAAAAATTCAAGGTTTGGGTTAGGAGATCTAGAACTGGCCACAATTACTAAAAGATAAGGGCTAGCCTGTTCAAAGCCGTTGGAAGGCGTATTAAGGCGTTGATCCCGGTTTCATCTTTATCTAATTGTGTTGACGGATTTGGATCTCCTGTAAAATTAATGTCCTTCTAACCTGAATTCTTGCATGGATGCTATAACCGGACCAACAATGGTATGAGAGCATTAGTCCTTTTCAGCATATTGCAATGAAATTAAAATCACAAAGGAGGTTATAACCAAAGAAGAATTGATCAGATCATATATGGAAGAATTAAAGAAGGATTTGGATCTCATGTAAAATTAATGTCCTTCTAACCTAAATTCTTGCATGGACGCTATAACCGGACCAACAATGGTATCAGAGCCATATGGTATGTGATATGTGTGATTCATAGTTTAACATCAATTTATTAAATTTAAATGAATTTGTTAAAAAAAGATAAGAAAAAAATTAAAAATAGCCATAAACAAGAAATGGATATTCCTGATAATTTGGAAGAACTCAATAAGTGGACAATTCCTAGAATTGAATTAAAAATTGTATATCAGTTAGGACCTTTTGAGAAATTAAGTTTAAAACTGAGGAATCAGTCTCATTAGACAATGAAGAAAATGAAATTAAATTATTACATCATAATGATATAAATCGTTATAAAGAATTATATAAATTTATGCATATTGGATTAGTTCAAATTGCATCCAAGCCTTTAACATTAGAAGGTTTACCAGAAAGTTTTATTGCATGCCTAAGAGATGCTAGGAATTTAAATTGGAAACAATCACTAGTAGGTGTCATTCAATCAAGTTTGGCACATGGTCCTGTTTACTTTAATGTTTATCCTAATCTATCATTGTCCTTAAGTGATCTTAATATACTTGATGCATTAACCTTAAATGTTAAAACACATGGATATAACTATGCTTCTGGATCAGAATTAATTTGTATATGTTATAGAATCTACTATAAACCATTATTTACATTAAATCATAATTGTAAATTGATAGATAAACAGATTAATGAAACTGTTTTGATTGAAACTAACTTTAATAGATAAAAAATTTCTACTCGAAGAATCATAAAATGGGATGAAATCCCTATGCCTCAACAATGGAAACTTGAAAGATCTGGTCATATACAATCTAAAACTGAACATAATATTGATCATATAAAACAAACTCCTGAAGGGATTGTTTATATACAAATGGATAATATTCTATCAAGATTGGGTAATATCCCAAGATCTAGTATTCTGATCATTCTTTTATTTCTCCTCTAATAGAAGAAAGGGATAATATTCCCTACAGAGTTTCCACTTCACAAGCAAGTGAACGTGATGAGGATAATCATCATGTAGAAAAATTATTTAAAAACAAAGAAAATATTGTTAAAGGTGTTTATAACACTAAAGATGCGAAAATAACCGAATCCGAAATAAATTTTTCATTATGAATAAAACTAAAATAGATTTTAGCCCTGGATCTTTGGCCAGGCAAAAAGTAAAAAAAGAATTTTATTTACCAAGATAGAAATCATTTAGAAAGTGGTTTTCCCTAATTTTACTGATGAACTCAGAAGTTATATTTCTGATGAATTTTATAGATTTTTGTCATATCATAATATTTTATTTCCTTTTGTTCCGTGGTTTATGTCCAATTATATTGAACCTTATATTTCTGTGTTAGAAAGGGATTATAAGCTTTTGAATGGAAATATCGTAAAAGGAATATGTCCTTCTCAACAATCATTTTATATGGAAAAAGAAAATAATATAGTAAGCTTTACAGCATTTTCAAAATTATTTGAAGATGATACATTAACTATTACTGTAAAACAAATAAATAAAATAATAGAACAACAAAATTATACAAATATTTATTTAAATGTCCTAGGAGAACAAATTATATCTCTTCATAAGAAAATTGATATATTAATACAAAAATTAGAAAAATCTGATACAAATGCCTCAAGAAAAATAGAACTTATAGCAACCCTAACACTTCAACCTCCACCTGAAATAAAACATTATAAATTAAAAACAATGTCAGATCTAGAAATGTTAATAGATAATAAATTTAAACAATTAAAAATCAATACACTAGAAAATGAATTTTCTGAAAAACTAGAAGAAAATAAGGATTATAAATCAGTTATAAATGATAAAATTAATAAATTAAATAAATTTGCAGATAGGCCAACACAAAGAATACATTATTATAATAGACCATCTCCTGTAGATATTCTACATGAAGAATAGGAATATATAGGTAATAATAGTTATAATTGAAAATATATATTATATATATAATATATTGTATAATATATTATATATACTATACATTAATGTATATATATACACGATTTACTAAGTATATTTATCTGTTTCAGCCATTGGTTCAACCTATTGAACTAATAAACCAGTAGTTTGACCGATTCAATCTCCAGTCCAATTTTTTCAATATTATTGAATTTTCATTTCGAATATTAGCTTAGTTACAATTGTGCTATAATATTTGGGAGTGTTATTAGGAGCATGGTTGTAACATTCATGTAGATCATCAGAAATATGTCAGAAATACTTTCTTATACACGTTAGAATGCCAAACATTTGTCCACAAAATCCATCAAACTGTTAATCTCAATAAATTGTGAATTTCATAATCATATAATATTTACAATTATTAATATCATAAACAGATGACACTAAAACATCTTACATATTGGAACAAAATTAAAACATAAATTCCATGAGGCACCAGAAACTCAGAAACCAAGAAAGCTCGCGAAGTTCTCGGGGATGAGTAAATGACCGCCATCGTGAACAGAGTTATCTTGTTTACCCTAGGTACAATAAATATGCACCGTTTGTGCAACCAATGTTGAAACACTGACTGGAGCTACATCATAGGTCCATTTGGATGCCTTTGAGAAGTAAAAACAAAAGAAGCGTAGGTGATGTGGCTTTAAATACAAGTAATGGAGCGATAAATCTTACCATTCGGTATTAGTAAGGGGTGATTGACACGGAGGTACCGCTCATAGTATAGAGTTTAGGAGCTGTGAGCTTCGAACAACTCCAGATATGTGTGCAAAAAGGTGCATAATGTAATAAAGTTTACCTTTTTCCAGTTACAGTACCGCACAACTTTGCCCAGACGCACAAGTATAAAAGTCTCATTACTACCTATATGGTTGTAATCTACGAAATAGCAATCTTGCCTAAACTCTCTGCGCAACGATTTGAGCATGGGAGCATGAGCATGATCTGGAAATTAATTTATAATAACAAATTCTTTTAAAATAACATAAAAAGAGTAGAGTTTGGAAAATCACCATCCTTCACAAGCCTTCTCTGCTTTTATAATGATGAAGAAGCAAAGTAATTATGAAGTGTTAATCAGCAAAAAAAAAGGCATAACTAAGAAGTGTTGTTTCGATTAAATTCAATCCCAACCACATTTGCATTCAATGCAATAAATATGATGCGATGTTTTTCTAACTTCTGATTGGTAGATTATCAGCCCGCCATTTTACCTTTTATTGTTGGTTGAGCTCACATTCTTTTCCATTCCGAGTAAATCATGCTCGTCTTATTACCTTTATTTGTTTGGAGAGCTGGCTTGCTTTCTGTTGCGCGTAAATCGATATCACCTTTTTAATTCTTGCATGTTGATCAAGCAATACACCGCAGTTGATCCATAAATTAACCCTCCATACTTATATGGCCACCTCGTATAGATGATCCGTGTAAATTATAATGTCTTGTTTCTTGCTTAATATTTTTAGTTCCGGTTTTATCTTAAGATCATTTGGATATCATTTGCTTAATTTTGTGATTTGGCCAATAATATTCTCTTAATATTTTATCCAGTAAACTAAAACAAAAGCTAAGCAGATACTCGAACATAACTAAGAAGATATCTTCCTCTATTTATCACTTGCTCCACTAGATTCTCCAACATCAATCCTATCTCTCTATTTTCCAAATTAGAAATAGATACATAATGAGTAATACAGAGGGATGGGAAGTTACAAGTGCAATTGAGTAAAAAAAAAAAAAAGAGTGAAAACTTCATATTCATATTAAAAATGGAGGACACGTTTACATATTGTGATAAAATAAAATAACATAATCAAATCATCTCCAGGTAATACTGAATCCAAGCATATGGAACAAGTGTATCCCAAAATTCCCCGTACGTTCAGGAATTTGAGTATATTCCAACTACGGAAAATAAGCCTGGTAGTATCTTGAGCTACAATGACTAGGGCTGTAAACGGGACAGGTCTTACCCGTACCCGAGCGGGTCTATATCCTTTTATAGTAGGTAAGGTTAAAATTTTATACCCGCATACCTGTACCAATATAAATTCTATTAAATAGGTCTGGACAAGGTATGATAATACCCAGACCCGTTTACTTGTACACCCCGTTATAATAAAATAATAATATATATTTTTATTCTTTGTTATTAATACATAATTTATACATTTTCATTCTCACTCTTCAGTCTTTTCTCATTCATTCTTTCTTAATGGCCAAATTCAGAGTTCCTCAGAACTAAAAATCTATTGTGTTTGATGGGCATTTTGTGCCTTTTTTTTTATAAAGTTTATACTCTAAATAATCAGTTTATGTATTTGCCATTAGGCAAAAGAATTGTTAATCATCCTTGTTTTCATGAAATTTAGTAGTAATTTTAAACCCAGAAATCTTTTATAATTTTAATCATTTTATAATTTTTATTTTAGTGTTATACATTATTTTTTATATATATTTTTGTTTAACAGAGAAAAAAAATAGAAAAATAACAAATGGGTACAGGTATAACCAAACCCTACCCTAGACCCTGAAGGGTCGGGTCTGGGTCCATAAATTTTATACCCAAAGGGTCTGGGTCTGGGTCCATGTTTCACTATAAGGGTCTGGGTCTGGTACAGGGAGTACCGTACCCGTCTGGACACGTTTAAACTCCTAACAATGATGTAGGGTGCATGATCATAGATCCATTGGCTTGCCAGAAGGAAGTAAGATGGAAGAAGTTTAGTCACAGTGGCTTGAAAGATATGTAGTAAATGGCTCTGTTAACATCACCATTCGCCTGTCACAAGGTGAGGGCACGATAATAATTCTCGTAGTACAGAGCATATGGGCCTTCATACACATTCAAGTAGATGGCCAACATGTTACAAAAGGTCATAGAGCTGGCCTTCTTCCAGGGAAAATGTTGGGTGGCAAATCCCATATGCACCACAATACAAGTGACAACACTACCTTTTTGGAAGAAATCTGTGTAATAGCAGATCAATCCTTCCAACTCTCTGCAACAATATACACAAGGTATTACGAACAACATAAGGTAATTGAGCCATAAGAAGAAAAGGTTTGAAAGAATGTAAAAAGGCCTTCAGGCGTAGCTTTTTTATAGGGATGAAGATTCTGAGTAATTAAGAAGCATCACTTCGATTAAAATCAATCCCAAATGCATCATTTAGTGTAGTAAATATGGTCTGATAGATTTCTAATTTACAGTTGCGTGTTAATCAAAATCCATTTTTTACAGGGAAGAAGCAGCGCTTCAATTATAACCGATCTAAACCACGTTGCATTTACAATTGTGTGTGAATCGATCATGATGTTGCTATTGTGCATAGTATTTCTATTAATTGAGTTCGGCCTAAATTGTTGCATTATGATCGAGATCGCCATAAAAATTTACCGTGATAGTCAAACTCGCTTCATTCTGTTAAGTATGAGCGAGCTTGGTTTATTAATCATATGAATTTTTATTCATATATATTTCTTTATTCTTATTCCTAGTTTTTAGGTTCTGTTCGCATTTTTAATAATTTTTGAATTTGAAATAAATGCATAATGAAATGAAAACCGGAGGGATTGGAAGTTACCGCTGATAAACTATTCATATTAATATTAGAAAAGGAGGACACTCTTATATATTGTGATAAAATAAAATTACAAAATCAAAAGTATCCTGGGAAGGTAGCACCAAAGCGTATGGGACAAATATATACCTCTCATTTTTCCCAGGGCCATCAATGTTGCGTATACCCCAGTTGTGGTAAATCTGCCCGGTACTTTCATCCTGGGCTACAAAGGCGTAGGATGAATGATCATAGATCCATTGGTTTGCTTGAGAGAAGTAAGACCAAAAGAAGTTTAGCTGCAGTTGCTGGAAAAGCATGTGGTAAATAGCCATGAACATTACTGTATGCCATTGTCACAGGGTGGAGGACAAGATACTCGCACTCGTAGTATTAAGTGTATGAGCCTTCGTCTTCAAACAATTTCAGGTAGATGGCCAATACTGTGCAGAAGGTCATAAAGTCAACCTTCTCCTGATGACAATATTGGGAGGTAAAGCCCAAACACACTACAATGCAAGTACTACCATTTTGGAAGAAATCAACATAATGGCGGATCACCTCGCCTAACTTTATGCACAACCATGTACACATGCAAACACGAAAAGCTTTAGGAAATTGAGACATTGGAAGAAAGTTTGAAAGAAGGCCTTCAGAAGTAGCCCTTTTTTATATAGATCCAGAGTAATTAAGAAGCTCAACCACATTGCATTGAATACAATAACTATGATGTGAAGATTTCTAATTCACAGTTGCATGTTAATATACATCATTTTTTATTTTACCGTTCCTATCTTCTGATACCAATTGACGCGTTTATCCATCTCGACTCTCTACCGTGGCATCTTAATATATCTTGGCTCCTTGACCACCTTCTTTGGCCACATTAATTGAGCTCGTCATTTTACCGTTGGATGTTAATCGAGCTCATAGTCGAAGATGATCCATACATATAGGGCCAGCATTTGAACTTGTCTTACTATGGCTCAACTTTCTGATACTGCTCGTGCTCCCTTTCGCAAATGGTTGCATAGACAGTTAGGGGAAGTTATCTTCCGTTACCCAGATTATTACCAAACTTGTAGTGATATCACTTCCATTGTGGTGCTTCTGGGCTTTGTCGTCAAGTATTGTCAAAAAAATCACTGTCAGCATTATGACGTTCTGCACCATTTCACGCATCTACCTCACAGTGTATAAAATTAAAGGCCTCTTCTCTCTTTAATATTTGCAAAAGTTCCATGTTTGCCAACCCTAGACAGTTGGTCCTTTGGTTTTCGCTCAATCTACTTTATGTCTTCTAGGCATAACGTCTATAACTCTTTTGTTTCTACTTTTCTAAAGCGTGGAAGTAGAACCATAACCTCTCTTGCAACATGGTTTCCGATGATGTGCAACTGGGCTAGCTTACCACAAATGGGTTGAACTTGACACCTCTATAGTAGATGACAGCCATATTATTCAAAGGCTTTGGTTGAATATGTAATAGTATAGTTCTAAGGCTATAAAGTATCCTCTGTTATGTTAATTATACAGGTTTCTTTGAGATTTAATTTTTGTTAAATGATTCAATGAATCAACCTTATGTATTTGATAATAATTAAGAACCAATGAAGAAGAGAGCTCGATTAACATGCAAAAGTGAATAGACCACAATCCACACTGCCAAGCTCGCCATCTACCGTTGCTTGTTAATCGAGCTCTCTCTCTCTCTCTCTCTCTCTCTCTCTCTCTCTCTCTCTCTCTCTCTCTCTCTCTCTCTTTTAGTTTGCATATAAATCAGGGTTTCTTTTATTATTATTTTTTTTGTTTTTATATTTTATCGTTAAGTTAGTCAAGTTGGATCCTTAATCTCTTCGTGTTTATCGAAAACGGTAAACAACCTCGGTAAACAGCCTTTGTTACCGTTTCATTTTAATCGACATTTCAATGGTTAAAAAATTAAATAAAAAAATTTTAGAAACGCTAAGTCTTGATATGTGTAAGGAGATTCTTGGAACCATAGAGTTAAATCAGATCTTACTCTCTCGTGAACATGGCTTAAATTCCGAGCATACTTACAACCATCTCTCAACACCAGCATCAACCACCCATGTCCTCCTAATTTGCGGCAACTTCATCTCAGGATGAAATTAATACTCGGATCTTAATCTACACTCATGATAATAAAGCCAAGTTAGGTCCCATTATTGTTACCAATGAAGACTTAGTATTTACTAGTAGTGACGATTTACCTACATCCAATCTGCTTCTGAATGACCCTTGGAATTTAGGGTTTTTGAGTACTAAATTCCATAGTTGGCTGCAGACGAGTTAAAAGATACACATTAACAAGAAGATGCCATAAAACCATATGCTAGGAATATAACAGTATTTGATGCTAGTAATAGAACAATTATTATGCTAGGAATAGTACAATAATTATACTAGGAATAGAACATTATATACCTTATGCTAGGAATTACAATACTGTGAAGTATTATTGTCTTTACCAAATTAAACTTAATTGATGGTCTTTGATTAAAATTAAATATTACTGAATCCTATATGGTTAATTTTGTAAAGACAATAATACTTTATAGTGTTGTAATTCCTAGCATAAGATATAGAATGTTCTATTCCTAGAATAATGATTGTACTATTCCTAGCATAATAATTGTTCTATTACTAGCATCGAATATTGTTCTATTCTTAGGATAAGGTTTCGTCACATTTTCATGTTAATGTGTATTTTAATCAATAATAAAATCATAGGATTCAATAATATTTAATTTTAGTCAATGACCATCAATTAAGTTTTATTTTGTAAAGATAATAATACTTTATAGTATTGTAATTCCTAGCATAAGGTATAGAATGTTCTATTCCTAGTGTAATGATTGTACTATTCCTAGCATAATAAATTTTCTATTACTAGCATCAAATATTGTTCTATTCCATGCATAAGGTTTTGTCACATTTTCATGTTAATGTGTATTTTTTATACGCTAAATAGATGTTGAGGGTCAGGGGCACATTCAGTGAGATATGACGTGATTGGGGAATTCATTACCTTATTACGATCACCTAGGAATGACCTGACATGGACCATTCCCTACTTTCTGCCGTAATTCCTTTTTAGAACCTGGAGGTCAATGGGTTTATCTTCCCATTTGGGATGATCTCGCTAACTATTTATGACCTGTCGATCATGTTTAGTCTTCATACGGGCCCTCTAGAACTTTCTTCGAACCCACCTGAAACCGCGCCCTAATCAGATTTAACCTCAGGAAACCTAACTAAATTCATACAAAACAACATTAAATCGGACGATGTAATAGAAAAGGAGCATAAATCTTTCCTGCTCGTATGGATGAGTAAGTACATAGGTTGCACCATATGGACACAAATTGTTCTTGAGTATAATTGCTATGTAGAAAAGATTATATAAGGGCAAACTGCTAGTCTTGCTTATTTGATCTTTTCGATGATGTTCCAGTCATTGTTTGAGATGTATAATGATATCAAATCATAGTCGCAAAGGCATAATGTGAAAGGCCCTGTGTGGATCATTCAAATATGGCTCTACCAATACCTCCCTAAGTTTTGGTTGGACTAAATTAAGACCCAGGAAGAAGGCTCTAGAAAGTGCCTTCTTCTCTGATGTAAGCTAATTAACATTCCAAAAAATCTGGAGAAAAGCTACTTACATATCTTCCAAACTCTCTATAAGATGCGAAATCATCTAACACAGTTGTTGGCTTCTTATGCCTTTCAAAAGGTTGGACCAGAGTGATTAATTGCAAAATTGATCTCAGAGAAATACAATTACACAAAAAATAGCAATTGCCTGGGCCCATTATCTGATTTCCTGAGATATCTTGAATGAGACTAGGTCAAATGCTTGTTTTATCAAGTCCTCGTATGAACCATATAACCCGCATTGTTTTGCTCTATAGTTTAGACTCATACAAGATGTCCCTGTCGAGCCTATGCTGGCTAAGTTGGATGAACGGGTCAAGACGACTACAAAGCATCCCATAGCCTGCCATAACATAAAAGGAGAAGGAGATTCAAAAAAGGCTATACAAGTTTAACTTCATTGACTTCGACCCTTCACAGAAAGCTATAAGCACTAGTGGAAAGTGATCGTTTCCTGCTGCTTCCAAATTTCTCCGGCAGACAATGTGTCAAGGGCTGAGAATATAACAATACTGAAGGGAAAAAATCTACTAGAACCAGAAAAAGACTCGACTGAGATGGAAGAATTAGACTCCCCAGCCATGATCCCCAGGTCAAGGAGACAACCCATGAGGAAAACTATGGACATTTCTGGTGATAAATCTATTCTTTAGTTTTTCCTAACATCATATCACGGTGTAGCTACTTATCTCTGTTTTTTTTTTTTTCTTTTTTGTTCTTCAAGCTGTTGTGAAAATTGACGTGGGGACACCACCAACCAAGAAGACTACTGAGAAGAGAACAAAACGGAACACGGCTAATCCTGAAGTTTCTTTTCTATCCAACCAGCCTAGTATTATTTGTGTTCCTCTATGTTTCTTGTTTTTTCCTTTTAATTTTTATTACTAATGTCTTCCTTATAAAGACAGGAACAACATACAACCAGCAAACTTGCTTCTACCAAGAAGAAAAGAGTAGTTACTCATGTGAACTCGTTGCCCGAAATCGAGGAGACACCTCCTCCAACTACTTTAGATTCTCCTGATGCAATATCTCCAACTACTTGTACCTAGCTTTGGGTTTTGGAATCTGCGTTGAGTAACCCGTTGTCGATGATCATCGTTCATTCGAGTACTTGGAAACATTCTTTTTCTTTCACTAGCTGGGCCAGTTGGGCCAGCTGCAATTGATTCCGTATAACAGCTCGAGACATTCAACAAATACTTTTGGACCACAGATTTCCAGCTACCAAGAGGAGACGACAAAGATTCTAGCTACGGCTCAGGCTTTACAGCATCTACCAAATAAATTTCTGACACTGGAGCTTTGACAGCTACATAAACATAGTGAACACAAACTTGCTAATTTGATTTATGAGTACGGATCGAAAATCATATATTGAGGGACACTGATGAAAAACTTGTTTCGCTAAATACTATGACAAAGAAGATGATCGAACTGCAAGATCAATTCTAGAGTGTCAAGATAGAACACAAGGTAGCAAAAAATAATACTTTCAAACAAGGCCATCGGCAAACAAGATTAGAGATGAAATTACGAAGCTTGAAAAAAGTTGAAAATACGGAAGCATCGAGCAAGCAGGGTAGAGCTCGTATACCCGAGCTTAACGAAGTATGTGACCGTATTCCTTAAGAGTCCCAATTGATCAAGGTTGAGTTTGATTAGTTAAGCATTCAAAAACCAAATTCGATCACTAAAAACCACGAGGTTGATATGCGCTATATTGTCTATATTTCCATATGTTATTTTCATCATTTTATGATGTGTTTAATATATATAATGCATATTTTATATAATACTCTTTATTCTTGTCTTAGGTGCTTCAAAATGGAGAAAACAATGAAAAAGAACAAAAATGGTCGAAAACGGAATGAAAACGACAAAAACGAAGCCAACGACACCAAGGAAGGAGACTTACCGCCTATGGTAGGCTATATTACTGCACGTGGTAGGTCTTAGAGGCAAACAAAGAAGGAATAGAATCCTACCGATGATGGTAGGCTACCCCTACCGCCGACGGTAGGTCCTGACTAGAAGAAAATAAAAATAGGACAGAACCCTACCACGGACGGTAGGGCTTGACCTACCATACGCAGTAGGTCCCGGTTGCATCAGAGTTAATGCATTTTTAACCCTTTTAATTGGAATTTTTTCATTCATTAGAGAGAGTTCTGCCGTTAGAGCTTAGAAAGGTGATTAGGGGCAAACCTAGGTTAGAAAATTCTCCCAAATTCAGCCTCAATTAGGTAGGAAATCAGTAGAAAAACTATAATTAAGTGCTTAGCGATCAAGAATTAAAGATTCAAGGGCATAATTTCTGGCTTCAATTGGGTGACTCGAGAGACGAGCTCGAGTGACATTCGGGATTGCGATTTTGGCTTAAACCTTCTCCTAAGCTTTCTTTTCCTTTCTTTTCTTTATTAATTTCAATCATAATTTTAGTTTTAATACAATGTTTAGTGGCTAGGTTTTATTGTTTAGATGACGGTTGAATCCTAATTTTTTATTATTATGATCTTGGGTTAATTTACAGAAATTGATGTTTGTCTTCAATTGAGTTTTCTTCCAATTATGTTTTGTTGCAATTTAACTGCCACGAAGTTAAATTCATCGCAAGTGTTCAAAATTAAAAAATGAAGAACACTCTAGGGCAACCAATCGGGGGTTAATTGGGGAAATAGATTAGAGATATGAAATTGCATTTTTAGGTCCCTTAATCACCTGTTAGTTACTGCACTCACAATTGGTTACGGAGAAAAGAGATTCTCCTCTAAGGGTTAGTGTGTAGGGAGGCTTTCGCCTAGAATTGCCCGACTAGTTGTGATGACCCAACTCGGTAATTCAACATCGTTTTCTACAAGTTTTTTCAATTGAACTAGTAACAAGAATTAGGGAGATTCCAACATCCAAACTCTCATTTTTATAGTTTTTAAGTACTTGGATTTCTTGTTTTATTTACTTTAGTTGATAAAACTCATTTTTAACATTTTAGTTTATTTTCCTTCAAAACGATCCATTTTAAGCTAAACATTAGAAGAAACAATTATACTTGAGCCTCTACCATTCTTTGGGACTCAACAACTCGGGTGTAGCTCGATTACTACAGTGATAGGTCTACTTGCCTTTTATTCTAGTTTAGTTGTTTACCCCATTTATTAAAACTAACATAGAGTTTTTGGCGCCATTGCCGGGAAATTGTAACTTAAGAAAAATTGTTTTTATAGTGCTTTAGTCATTTCTCTTGTTTTATTTGTTTTGGTTCATTTTTCTTTGTTCATTATTATTGTTTTTCTTGAGCGTTAATGGTATGAATATTGGGAATTCGGCTTATTACCTTTGGAACTTGTGTTGATTGCTTATCCAATTATTTATTTTAGGTTTTGGGGAATAAAATATGGCTAACAATGATGTCATAGAAGCCCGACCAATAGCAATACTAGAATAAAGGATGTAGGACATAGCCGCTACACCTCAACATACGCATTATCTACAGACCATGTTTTGTGTCGTCTGTAACAGAAGGCATCAAGTTCATGAGTGCCCAGCGTGGGTACTCCTGTGGGGTGAACAGAGTGTCTCTAAGGAAACTGGTGGGGGTACAACACGTATCCTAACCAATACAGTTCGGGCTAGGAAGGTCAAAGTCAAAAGAGACATCAACAATCCTCAGCCTTTCAGAGTGGGGGCTTCACTCAATCTTCACTATATAAACATACTCCACTAGTACATCCATCACCTCCACAGCCTAATCTAGAAGATCTTGTTTCGAAGTATATCACTTTGGCGGATGTCGAGGTAAAAAGCATGGGAGCAATCCAGAGAAGCTAAACAGCTTCCATCCACAACATAGAAAGTCAAACCAGGCAATTAAAAAAGTTGATCACTGAAAGGCCACTTGGTAGTCTATCGAGTAATACGAAAAAGAAACCAAACGAGCATGCAAAGGTGATTGTCTTGAGAAGCGAGAAAGAGCTGATAAAGACATCTCCCATAGTAGTGGAAGAGGAGAAGGGGACAGTTTAAGCACCAAAGAAGTCCACTTCCCTAAGGAAAAAGAAGTTCAGGAAAGAAAGTAGAAAGGAGGAAGTCATCTCCTCCACCATATAGACCTCCTATCACATTCCCACAGAGAGTGTTGAAGGCAAAGTAGGATGAACAATACAGTAAGTTTTTGGAAATCTTTAAACAATTACATATTAGCTTACCTTTCATTGATGCTCTAATGCAGATGCCTAAGTAAGTGGAGTTCCTAAAGGAAGCTATCTCGAGAAAGAAGAGGTTGGAGGACGTCTCTTCATTAATAATGAACGAAGACTACTCAGCAATTCTCAACCCCAAGGAAAAACTTCCGGAGAAACTAAAGGATCCAGGGAGTTTTACTATTCCTTGCACTTTAGGTGATATAACTATTCCTAGGGCTATAGCTGATTTAGGTGCTTGTATAAATTTAATGCCCAATGATTTCTTTAAAAATTTGGGAGTTGGAGAGCCTACTAAGATGAGTATTCAACTCGCGATAGGTCTACTAAATATCCTAGAGGTATTATAGAGGATGTGCTAGTGCAAGTAGGGGACTTGGTGTTCCCGGTTGACTTTGTAATAATAGATATGAGTGTAGACATTGAAGTCCTGCTCATTTTGGGTCGTCCTTTCCTCGCTACTGCTAAGGCTCTAATGGATGTGGGGAAGGGAAAATTGACCCTTAGGTTAGGGGAGGAGGCAATTATTTTGAGACTTCATGATGCTATGCGTAGATCTAGGGATCATGATGATACTTGCTTCATGATAGATTGTATTGATCCTTATCTTTCTAAACTTCCTAAATCCCCTAAACCTCTCGCCTCCATTTTTCTTTCTTTTTCTTTTTCTGTCTTTTTATTTATTCATTTATGTTTTTATTTTGCTTCCCTTCTTTATTTTCTTGTCTCTGTGCAGGGTTTGCTTCCCGATATGATTACTCGCCTTATATCTATGAGATTACTTCCCATGTATGTATTTTGTTTGTTTTTCTATTGCTTTAGCCCACACATTGAGGACAATGTGGTTTTAAGAGTGTGTGTGTGGGGGGAGGGGGGGGAGGGGAGAGGGGAGCGGGTTTTAAGCCTTTTTATTCCTTTTCCTTCTTTTTTGTGATTTTTAACTTTTGTTGATTTCTTTTAACTTTTATTATCTTATTTGAAAAGTCCCAAAATATCAGAAAACTTGAAAAATTCAAAAACTTTTATTTCTTTTTCAGCTTTTTGCTATACTTAGAAAAAGAAAAAAACCTAAAAAGATATTGGTTTTGCCACTTTTAGTAGGATACATGACTGCAAAATCCTTTAGGAATTTTCAAAAGGTATATTACATGATCACTTTGAAACTTGCTAATTTTATTTCTTGATCAATGGCTTTTATTTACTTATAAGTGTCGATTAGTAATAGAAGCCTAGGAATCTTAGGAGATTAGCATAGTGAGAATCCTTTATGGGTATTTGACTGCATTCTTATGTTTTTCTGTCCTTGGAAGCAAAGAGTTCTAGTGTAAGGTGGTCCTGGAAATGATGGTCTTAGGCCTTCATAGTACCATTTGTGCCTTTCTTGCCAAATCCTTAAACAAAATTAACCCTAGTTCCTTTTTTGTTCCTTCATGCCAAGGGTTTCTAATCCCTTCTATTCGTTGTCCATTGAACCTCATAATATAAAAACCTCAATTCATTGAGCTAATAATTAAAATACCTTTTTAGCATTTTGGATAAAAGGGTATTATAGGTATTGAGTAAAGCTCCATACTTGTGGCTGTTGGAAAGAGAGAGTGGAATTGAAGTTTGTTTTCAAAAAAAAATCGCAGAAAACAAAGAAAGAGATAAGTGCTTATTTATCATCATAGTTAATTCTCAAAAATAGCAAGCATCTCTCTCTCTCTCTCTCTCTCTCTCTCTCTCTAGCTCTCTCTCTCTCTCTCTCTCTCTCTCTCTCTCTCTCATACTCAGACCTTCATGAACCTTAAAGGAGTGAAATGTTGTTAGGTTGGGTGTGTGTTAATGAAACGTTCACAGGTGAGTGAGAAGAGTGAAAAGCGGCTAGGAAGTTGTTCTGTAATATTGATATCTTTCCTTTCGGTTGCAATAGCTCTGTCTAAATTGTTTTTGTTCTCTTATTACCTTCATTTGATACCCTGTACATATCCCAAGCCTAACATTACAAGTCCTACTTAATTCGGGAACAACCTAGAATAGGACTTAAAGTGAATGAGTAATACGAAACATGAGCTGTGTTGTGCATTAACCTTAAAAGTATTTCACTATGATAATAAACTGACATTCCCTAACTTCTGTGAAAAACGACATGAGCGATATGCACATACACCATTGGTCTATAATGTTTATTAGTAACTTATGGTGGAATTGGTAATTCTTGTTGTTCATCTCTTTTGATTCTCCTTAGGAGTGAGTAGTGATGTGTTCTGTTGAAGTGGCATTTTTCCTTTTTTGTGTTCTTTTTGTTTTATTCTTTTCCTGTTATCTCTACTTCCCATTTTTCTTGGTCATTCTGTGACTTAAGAAGTCCTTGGTTGGCTTTTCTCATTTTTCCATGTTTTGATTTTCTTAGGATAAAGTTTAAACTCCTCTGTTTTGTCTACTTAGTTTGTGTTCCTTGAGGGCAAGCAACGGCTAAGTCTAGGGTATTTGATATGCGCTATATTGTCTATATTTCTATATGTTATTTTCATCGTTTTATGATTTTTCAATATATATAATGCATATTTTATACTAATACTCTTTATTCTTGTCTTAGGTGCTACCCAATGGAGAAAACGATGAAAAGGAATGAAAATGGTCGAAGAAAAAGTGAAAATGACAAAAACAAACCTGAGGGTACCAAGGAAGGAGACCTACCTCAGTGGTTGGCCAACCTAGCGCACGCTGTAGTTCATGAAGGCAAAACAAGAAGGAACAAAAGCCTACTGGCGACGGCAGGCTACCCCTACCGCCAACAGTAAGTTCCTACTAGAAGAAAACAAAAAGAAGGTAAAACTCTACCACGGACAGTAGGGCTCGACCTGCTACTCGCGGTAGGTCCTGGCTGTAGCAGAGTTAATTTTTTTAACCCTTTTAATTGGAATTTTTTCATTTGTTAGAGAGAGTCCCGCCATTAGGGCTTAGAGAGATAACTAGGTACGAATCTAGGTTAGAAAATTTCCCCAAATTCAGCCTCAATGAGGTAAGAAATCAGTAGAAACACTATAATTAAGTACTTAGAGATCAAGAATTAAATATTCAAGGGTGTAATTTTGGGCTTCAACTGGGCGACTAGATGAGCTCGGGCGACGTTCGGGATCGCAATTTCGGCTTCAACCTTCTCCTAAGCTTTTTTTCCTTTCTTTTTATTGAATTTCAATCATTAATTTTAGTTTAAATACAATGTTTAGTTGCTAGGTTTTATTGTTTGGATGAGGGTTGAACCCTAATTCTTGATTATTATGATCTTGGATTAATTTACAGAAATTGATGTTTTTTTTAATTGAGTTGTCCTCCAATTGTGTTTTCTTGCAATTTAATTGTCGTGAAGTTAAATTCATCGAAAGAGTGTTCGGAATTGAAAAAGGAAGAACACACTAGGGCAACCAATTGGGGGTTAGTTTGGAAAATAGATTAGAGATATGAAATTGCACTTTTAGTTCCCTTAATCACCTGTTAGTTGTTGCACTCATAATTTGATAAACAATATACATATTTAGATTTCAGACTTCACAGTTAAGCAAAAAAAAATTCGCTTAAATTTATAACTACAATTAAGCACGTCTAAAACAATTAAGTAATTTTTGAAAAAAAATGTAATTAAACGCACTTAAATGTTAAGCATTTAACAACATATTTTATCAAATTTACTTAATTAAATAAGCTCTTAACTAATTAATTTGGAGAGGTGAATTAATTTAACAAACAAGTTTAAGTGACTTTAGTGTCTTTTTTGTTTACAATTCATTTATAGTGTCGATTGATTTAGTGCCAATCTAACCCACTCAAATTTCTTTTTTTTCCTTCAATTTTACATCACACTCAAATGTTATTATTTTTTCCTTGAGCTTTTATATCCCACTTATCCAACTAAAGATAATGTGTTTAGGTGAACTTTTTATTATTTTTTTGGTTTAAATTTCTTTTATAAAGTTGATTTAGTGCTAATTTAACCCACTAAAATGTTGGTTTTTCCTTGAATTTTACAAACAAAAATTACAAGTTTTTTAAGGATTAGTGGTGGGAATTTTACCATCATTTTAGGTCTATCAGCACTAAATTAACGATGTCATATAGTTCCAATAACATAACAAACAACATCGTATTAAGTTATGGAGTTAAAAAGAATAATAACGAAATGCATTAGGGTTTCGAAACACCTAACACACCCTCATCATGGCAATGTGCTCAGACTGACCACAATTTGAGGTGCATTAATGAAGGCATAGTTTTGGGTATCGTGAACAACTCTGGTACACCCCACCTCAAACCTTGAATCAAACTCCTCAAATATTCCCCTCCACATTCTAGCAACTTTTCCCTACCCCTCTCCCTCCTCAACCTCATCTATTTATAGGTGTCTTTTGAGGCAAGATACGTCACACCCGTTTGAACTAGAAAACCCACTAAGTTTCCATCCTCTTCCTTCCTTCATTTCAAATAACCCCCTAGAAATGTTTGGAAACGATGGTGAACCTGTACCATCATGGACGGTTTTCCTATCAAATTTCCATGGCCTTCCAAATAAGAGATATCCAGCTTGCATGGGAACCACATCACAAAGGATCTCATCCTTGTACCTCGTAATAGAAAAAGACACTAACACTAGCTTTTTTGTAACCCTCACCTCTCCACTATCATTTAACCATTGCAATCGATAAAGCTTAGGATGTTTGGTGGTGGGTAAATTCAACTTTTCAACCAAATATGTACTTGCTAAGTGGGCACAACTTCCACTATCAATGATAACATCGCAACCCTTGTTGTCTATGTTCAATCTTGTGTGGAAAATATTCTTTCTCTGTTGGCTTGAACCATCTTCAAAAGCTTGAGAACTAAGAGTCTCAAGACCACCAAGACTCTTCTTCATAGAGAGACTCCTCATCAAACTCCTCATCGAATAGTTGTGACAATCAAAGACTAGCTCTACCTTCTTTTCCAATTCTAGGTATGCCTCTGGGTCACTTTTTCCTTAGAATGAAGGAATCTTCAATTTGATTTTGTCAAATTCTCTCTCTTCATAATATCCCTCTTCATCCCTATCTAACTCCCTCTCGTATCTTTCTTGACCCCCATAGTACCTTTCTTGATCCCTAGGTGTCCTCACAAACTCTCTCTCAAAACCTCTACCAATCCTCCTTCCATGCTTTCCTCCCCCTCTAGCTCCAAACCTTCCCCCACTTTGTGCTCCTAAAGGTTGAAGCTTTCCTGAAAATTTTGGGGTAGATCATCCCTAACTCCATAATTGGTATGGGGAGAATTATCATCTTCTCTCAACGTTCTTCTTGGGATAAGATTATCGAGGTTGTTGAATCCCCTTCTTTGTCCCAATGTGGACTCTTGTCTATCTATCTAGGAAGCTAATGCTCTAACATTTCTCTCTATATTGCCCATTTGTTGTTGAAAGGATCTTAAAGTACTGACAACTTCTTGCATAATTAGATCACTAGACGCCTCATTGTTGTTTCTATTTTGTTCTTCTCATGAGATATCATAGAATTAACAGCATTGTAAGAACCTACAATAGAAAACATGTAATGGAAAAACAAGGACCTCGCCTCACCCTAAGTGTATCACTCGAAGATTAATTCACTCAACTCTTGTGTTTGTCACTCACTTTTCAAGGCTTTTGTGAAAATGCTCTCACCTTCTTGCCTTTTACTATTCCCCGCTCTCTAAAGTTGCTTAGTGATTGCTAGGACTTCCAATTTACAGGCAAACCCAACAGTAATTCAAGCAAGAAATTCAAAAAATCGATAAGAAGACAAAGACTAAGAGGTATTTTCTCAAATACTTTGAGTGCATAGAGTTTAAAGACAAATTCTAGAGTAGAAGCAAAAAATAAGTTCAATTCCCCACAAGGATAAGCAAAGTACTTAACAATATATTCAAGGAAAGGATACAATTTCAAAACAAAGACAATTGGCATTCAAATTCAAAGACATTCAGAGTACTAGAAAACAATTTCAGGAAACAGAGCACAGAACAAACTGTACTAATTTCATCATAACTCAGTCATTTCTCAACCAAATCATCTCAAATTTGTTTCCAAAGATCCACAAACAAGTAACTTTAAAATGAGATAAATTTAATGCAATGCAAAGTTCATTTGCTATACTTTTCAAATCATTCTTTGCACATCACTTTTTCTATACAAAATTTTTCCAGATTTCTTTGCCTTTTTCAAGTTCTATCAATTGGCTTTTGCATATTCAAAATTCATCAATAAAACACATAAACTTTCACCTCATAGAGAGAATTTTCTCTAATACCACAAGATATAAACTTTCCCATCTTAATTGAAGTCTACTCCTCCCCAAGATGCTTCTCTCTTCAAGAGAAATTTTGAAGACTTTTATATGAGCAATAGATAAACAAAGGGGGAAATTTGCAGAAATTAACAAAAGAAAACAAAAAAAACAAAACCTTCCTATCTTGAGTGAGAATCAACAAGGACTATGAAAGCCTCACCTATTCACCACTCACAAGGAAAGACCTAACTCCAATCAGCACTAGCTATAGAGCTAGCACCTCAAGGAAATATAGGAATTTGGAGAAAGAACAAGAACTCTTGAAGGAATATTCAAGAATTCCTTGCCTTGATTTTACAATTAGAAAGCCCTATTCTAAAAGGAAGAACAGAAACCATATAACCCTAGGTTTACTCTCAAACTTTCATATATTTCATTCTATCTTTCCAAATAGCTATAAAATAAGTATATATAGGTCCTTATATAATTAACATCCAACCTTACCCATTAGTTTAACTTAAAAGAAGTAAATGTGCACTTAGGACACTTAATTACAAGTCAAAAGAAGTTACGAGACCAAAATGAGGGATCAAAAGGCTTTTAAACTCTTCAAGTCCTCTGCCCTGTCGAGACCTACCATTGACGATAAGTCCCATCCAACTGTGGGCGGTAGGTCTGGCTCCAAATTCTCTGTGTTTTCAGAACCTTACCATTGGCGATAGGGTCCAAATTTCTCTCCTTCTTGAAGTTGAAGGCTTTTAACTCTTCCGCACTTGATTCTTTTGATTTCTTCACTTGCGGCATAGACAATAGAAGTGTTTTGGTGCCTCTAGGATCTTCTTCTTCCCTTTCTAAACAAGCCAATCAAGATCTTGAATCATCTTCTCAAGCAAATCCATCTTCTCTTTGTACTCTTCCTCCTTTTTAGCAATTGCCCTTGTAACCGGTCCTTGTAATAATTCCACTATCTCTTGTGCATCCCAGGTCATATCATGTAGACTCACCAGCATACTGAACCTTCAAAGAAGAGAAGGCTAAGAGAATTCTCCTCCGATTCCATAGAGAGATCTTACTAGGTTCCTTAGTTTATGTTTAGGTAGTTTATGTTTTTTTCTCTATTTTTGCTTTTCTTATTTTAGGTTCTTTTTTGGAGAATAGGATGCTCCATGTTTTTATTTTGTAATGAAAAATTAAAAAATTATCGACTATTAATGGAACCCTTGTTTATATGAAATATAAACCCTTGTTTATTTTGTAGTTTATCTTTTTGTCCTTCTTCTTTTTCTAACTTATCTTTATATGTTCACTATGATCTTTACTTGAATTTTTGTGTAGTGTTTTTGTTTCTCTCGCTTGAGGCTGATGTTTAAGTTAGCTGGAAAAAGTTTTAGGGTTTTCTGGGAAGTATATAACTCGTGGCCTTAAAAATTTTATGGCTTTTATGAATTTTTCCTTGTAATTGTAGGTATGCTTGTAATTTTAACACTAAAGAGTTCTCTTCTCTAGTAATCTTTGAACTCTGAAATAACATTACTTCAATGAAAAAATTAAGGAGAAGAAAATGAACATTAAATTCATTTAGAAAAGAAGAGTTAAAGTTAACATTGCTTGGCAAGCAGCAAGCCCAACCTTAACTCTGGCGAGCCCCTTAGCTAGATGTTTGAAAAATAGATGCTGGGATAACAAAAAAGACAGAACAAGAAAGTGAACAAGTGGGCATATTGAAAAGTTTGAGGGTTTTTTGGGAAGCACATGACTCATGCCTTAAAAATTTTATACATTTTTCTTAATTTTCCTTGTAATTCTAGGTTCACTTGTAAGTTCTATGTTCAAAAGTTCTCTGGTAATCATTGAACTCTAAAATAACTTTACTCTACTATAAAAATTAAGGAGAAGAAAATGAACTCAAAAGTTTTCCATGAAGACAGGGTGGTGGCCATTGGATAGACTATGTAATAGTATAGTTTTGTTTTGTTTTGTTTTTTGCTATGTAAGAGGCTATAGTGTCCTCCATTTTTAGTATTAACATTATTAATGACAATGGACTTCTCTCAATATAAATGGCTATAGGATACACTTTTTTTAAAAAATGGCAAGCTCAATAATAAGCAATGCGTAAAAAGGTGAGCTCGATTTATAATGGAACATTTAAAATGAAAAACCTACATGCAACTTTTCGTAGCCCAAATTTTAAATGCCGGCAAGGTCATGATATATCTTTCAGAAGATAGAAAGCTATTATACACATCTGTGGCGTAATAGATGTGATACCCCCAACCCTGCCACTAGGTCAACTGTGGCTAAGCAGGGTTTCTGCGTGCCTCTGGGACTAGACTATAAGTCCCAAAAAAGAGGCCAACCCCGAGGCAACAGTAGAAGTATATACACAAAATATGCAGCGGAAAAACTTAAATAAACTCGTTACGACTAGTTCGTTCCAAACACAAAATTTAAAAAAAAAATTCTTAAAAATGTTGCAATATAAAATAAAAGTCTTATACAAACAAAACCTTATGATGATATAAACAGAAGAACTTTAAACCTGGCCCGAGTCTAAGAAAAACAAAACATAATATGTGACAACCAAAGTATAAACATGTCCTTCTAGAGAGATATGGCTCAAGATTCTATGCCCAAAACTTCAGCGACTTATCGTGCCTCTGTTTATCCTGAGTTGATCTGAGGAGAAAACATGAAATCGAAAATGTGAGCGTGAACGCTCGTGAGTCCACATGTGTGTGTGTGTGTCTCAGTGATTTCTTTGAAATAGTGATGATGCAATTTTACGAAACCATTTATGCAATATTCTAAGAAAACATTTTATTTTAACAATACTAATACTTGAACTGGAATAAGGGTTTCAAGCACAGCTGGGAAGTCTGAGCAAAACAAGACACATCAGTGCAGCTTCTAAACCCGAATGCAAAGAAACATGCAATGCTACAATCAGGCTCAACGGATAATGTCTAGATCCTAAAACGAGGTCATCGGAAACAAGTCCGGCATCTCGTAGCTAATACTAGCCCAACACTATACAACCACTCGATTACCAAACAACCGCTCTACCAAAACTGGTCAAAACATCAAGCTACAGATTCTTAGGGCACCTACCAAGTATACCCTAGGACCAACCTCAGTGTCGAGCCCCTCCTGACTCTTCACTAAGCGGTCAAACCCCAACACAGAGCATGATGCTGTTTCCACGTAGACCGATTAGGCCATACCTTCCGCGGTCTACGCCCCTCTTCAAGTGGATCTACTCTTCTAAGTCTGAATCGTCCACGCCATCGGAAGAGGCCCTCGTACGGGGGACTAGCCATATACAGTGCAGTCCTCTGACACTTCCGACCACCTCAACATAATCTAAAACTGTAACTCTAGTAGGAATGGGGTTTTCTCATGTGTTTACAAAAAGAAAGGCCGCTTGACCGACCGTCAGGACAAAATCAGGTCATGAATACTTAATAAAAATCCCCATCTACAGTTCACCCCACGTTTATGCAAAATTCACATAAATATGCCATATGTATACTCATGCATGTCAAAACAGTGTAGCTTTTCAAACTAGAACATTTTTCCAACATATATAAATTTTCCTAAAGAAAACCTATATATAGTCAAATCCTGCTTCATAGCAATTATAAGCCATTTTAAAAAAAACAACACCTATATGGAGCACAGCTCCTATATATTGCCTAAGAAAACAGGTAACACATTGTGGAGAACATCTTCGAAAAATATGCTAAATTGTACATGCTGAAAGTAGTAAATATTTTCTAACAGATTCAGGAAACACGCCTTACAAGGCCCATGATATTTACAAATATTAGAAAACAAGGTTTTGTGGACTCACCTGAATCCGGCTCTGGTGCTATAATCCTACAAACATGATACCAACAAACACTTAAGTACAAATCCACACGTTTTTATTCGTCTCCAAAATAAAATATGATAACTTCTTACGAATCTAGGATATAACTACATATTTACTAATCTAAAGAGCCTACACTTCTTAACCCATCCATACTAAAATCATATAAACCTACTAATGTTACCAAATATATATATAGTAACGCCATATACAAAAATTAGGTGCATATATATATATATATATCAAGATTAGTCAAGCAAGTTAAGTGTACCAAATTATACATACAAATCGTAAGTGTTAACATCATTTTCAAGGGTCGTTTATAAAAATACGTATCAAATTTATGAATGCCAAACCTAGTTACAAAAGTTGTATATAAAACAAAAATATATATATAAAGTTATGTACTAAAATATATAGATAAACAAGACTTTATTCACTAAAATTATTTATATAAAAAGAAAATCCAATATACTAAAAAAATGTATATACACATATTTACCAACTATATATATTAAAATTATTTGCAACGATTATACATACCACAAACATGTAATATATATATATATACAGTTATGGATTAAAATTCATTTACAACAATTATACATATATATTAAGACTTCATATCTTACAATTAGGTATAAATCCCCATGCATGCAAATATATAGATATTTATACTAACACCATACCTAACTCCATATATAGATATACAAAACCTCAAATATATTTATATATATATACAAGCTTCACGTGAGGGATCGCCGTTTTCTTCAGGGGGCTTCGCCCCCGGAACCCCCTTGTTGTTTTTTTTGCATGTTTCTTCCTATCTTTAGATGCATGGTGCATAGCATGGCCCTTTACCTCTTGTGATTGATTGGCGTATTTTGTTAATGGGTTGTATGTTTTTAAATACGGTCTGCGTGTCGTTGTTTTCGTTGATGTAATATTATCAAGCTTTACTAGAATAGGTTAATTTTATTTCCTATTCCTATGTATGTTTCTGTCCTATGTAACAAGATTAGAAGGCCAAGACATTAGAGGCAAGCTCATGGAGATGAAGACTTACCTAGATTGACCTTTGACTTCCATGAGGCTCGTGGAAGTCAATATAGGATTGGGGCCATGCTATGACACGTTTTATTTGATGTATATATTTTATGCATGTGATGTTTAGTTTATTTCCTTTTATTTTTGATGTATGTTTTGTGAAATAATATACAAATAAAAAAGGAAGAAGGTTTTTGAAACCATATATAAAAATAAAAAAAAATTAAGTCGTAAAATGCCTTCCATGATCATAAGCACTTCTCCATGCTTGGATCATCATTTTGTCTCATTGCCAAAGCAAGAGATAAATGGTTACCTAAGTAGGGAAGATGGAAAATGGTGATTTCCATATGCTTGGAATGGTTTGGCTTAACTAGGCTATCAAAACTGTTTTGAGCCTAGGACATCTGGGATTTTGCCGGTACTTGTAGATATAAATCCCATTAATACATTTTTCTCTAATTATGGGTGTTAAGCCAAAGCTTACTTATGATTAGAATAAAATGAATTTTTATACCCATGATTTATATCAAGTGTTGAATATTTCAGGGAAAATTTAATGCTTCATTTATTTAATCTTACTTTGCAAATTCTATGTAGATAATGGCCTCAAACAATTCAAACACATCGTTGCGATCCGTGCTTGAAAAGAATAAGCTTAGTGGGACTAACTTTCTTGATTGAGCACGAAATTTAAGGATTGTCCTTAAACAAGAAAAAAAGCTATATGTAATTGAAAACCCTATCCCTAATCAACCAGCTAACAATGCCCCTAGAGTCAAAAAGGATGCTTATAGTAAGCACAAGGATGATTCTAACGATATGACATGTCTCATGTTGGCTACGATGGAATCTGAGTTGCAAAAGCAATTCGAGGAAGTTGAGGCTTATGAGATGATAAAACTGCTCAAGGAAATGTTCCAAGAGCAGGCACATCAAGAGAGATATCTTACCACTAAGGCGTTGAATAGCTGCAAAATGACCCCTGGCACTTCAGTTAGTGCTCATGTCCTTAAGATGAAGGGGTATTTTGATCAGCTTGAAAAACTATGAGCACCTGTAAGTCATGACTTGGCTACTGATATGATCTTGGCCTCTTTGACCTCTAATTATGATCAGTTTTTCATGAACTTCAATATGCATAATATGGAAAAGTCCATAAATGAATTGCACGGGATGCTCAAGCAGGCTGAACAAAACATTAGGAAGTCTACTCCTAATGTTCTGATGGTTCAGAAGGGGTAGTTCAAGAAGAACAAGGGAAAGGGAAAGGGAAAGGATATGGCAATAAAGGGTAAAGGCAAGCAGAAGCCCAAGCCCAAGGTTAAGCCACCAAAGGAAGGGACTTGCTTCCACTGCAATGAACCTGGTCATTGGAAGAGGAATTGCAAGCTCTACTTGGAAGAAAAGAAGAAGCAAAAGGCCAGTGAGACTGCTGCTTCAGGTATTTTCGTTATAGAAATTAATATGTCTACTCCTACTTCATGGGTATTAGATACCGGATGTGGAGCTCACATTTGTGTAAATGTGCAGGGACTCAAAAGGAGTAGATCTTTGGCAAAGAGAGAGGTGGACCTACGAGTTGCAAATGGAGCAAAAGTTGCTGCTGTAGCTATAGGGACATTTGATTTACTTTTGCCTACTGGGCTTATAATTGAACTTAAAGATTGTTATTATGTTCCTGCTATGAGTAGGGACATCATTTCAGTTTCTTGTTTGGATATTAATGGTTTTGAGTTTAATACTAAGAATGGTAAAAGTTCTATTTATAAAAATGGTATTTTCTATGGGGATGCCTCTTTATGTAATGGACTTTACATTCTTAACCTACATGATTCCATTAGTAAGCCCATCTATAACATAAATACAAAGAAATTTAAATCTAATGATTTAAATCAAACTTACTTCTGGCATTGTAGTTTGGGCCATATAAATAAGAAACGCATATCCAAACTCCATCAAGATGGACTTTTATCTTCATTCGACCTTGAGTCTTATGAAAAATGTGATTCTTGTTTATTGGGCAAAATGACTAAAAGTCCATTTACAGGGCAAAGTGAAAGGGCTACCGATTTATTGGAACTTATACATACTGATGTACGTGGGCCAATGAACAAACAAGCCAGAGGAGGTTTTCAGTATTTCATTACATTCACAGATGATTTCAGTAGATATGGTTATGTCTATCTTATGAAACATAAATCTGATTCCTTTCAAAAGTTTAAGGAATTTCAAAATGAAGTACAGAATCAACTTGGAAGGAGTATCAAATTACTTCGATCAGATCGAGGTGGTGAATACTTAGGCCAAGAGTTTGACGAACATCTAAAAAATTGTGGGATAGTATCACAATTAACTCTACCAGGAACACCACAATGGAATGGTGTGTCTGAACGCAAAAATCGAACTCTATTGGATATGGTTCGATCTATGATGAGTCAAACAGATCTTCCAATTTCTTTTTGGGGTTATGCTCTAGAAACTGCTGCATTCATATTAAATAGAGTTCCATCTAAAGTGCATTCGGGAAGACACCATATGAGATATGGGACAGGGAAACAACCTAGTTTAGCATTCCTCAAAATTTGGGGATGTGATGCTTATGTGAAGCGATCATTGTCTGAAAAACTAGCACCCAAATCTGATAAGTGTCTGTTTGTGAGATATCCTAAGGAAACTAAAGGATACTACTTTTATCTTCCATCTAAAAACAAAGTGTTTGTTGCTCGGAACGGAATTTTCCTTGAAAGGGAATTCGTTTCCAAAAAATTTAGTAGGAGTAGAATTCATCTTGAAGAAGCTCAAGGACAGCAGACCATTTTTGAACCGAGTATGGATACTTAGTTGGACTCACGTATTCATACTGAGCCCGAACCTTTGATACAAGGACCAAGAAGGTGCAGTAGGATTTCTCGAGATACCACGGAGATATGGATTTCTTGTGAGTCGAGGATCATAATATTGATCTTATTGATCAAGGTGAACCTAATTCCGACCAAGATGCTATTCATAGTCCTGAATCTAGCAAATGGCTAGAGGCTATGAAATCAGAAATGCAATCCATGCATGATAATCAAGTTTGGACTTTGATTGATCCACTTGAAGGTTGCAAGACCATAGGGTGTAAATGGGTTTTCAGAAAGAAAACTGACATGGATGGCAATGTGCACACTTACAAAGCATGATTGGTAGCAAAAGGGTATAGACAAACTCATGGTATAGACTATGATGAAACCTTTTCTCCAGTTGTAATGCTTAAGTCAATTAGAATTCTACTTGCCATTGCAGTATATTATGATTATGAAATATGGCAAATGGATGTTAAAAGCTGCTTTTCTTAATGGAAATCTCTTTGGAGGATGTGTATATGACACAACTCGAAGGTTTTATTCATCCTTCGAATTCTAGTAAAGTGTGTAAACTTCAAAGATCCATTTATGGCTTGAAGCAAGCATCTCGAAGTTGGAATCTTCGTTTTGATGAAGCAATTAAAGAATTCAATTTCATCAAGAATGATGATGAACCTTGTGTCTACAAAAGGGTTACAAAAAATGCAGTAGTCTTCTTAGTACTCTATGTCGATGACATCTCGTTAATTGGGAATGACATCCCCACTTTGCAAAGTGTAAAAACTTGGTTGGGGAAGTGTTTTTCAATGAAAGATTTAGGCGAAGCAGCCTATATTTTAGGCATTAGGATCTATCGAGATAGATCTAAAAACCTTATTGGCTTAAGTCAGAGTGGATATATTGACAAGGTACTGAAAAGGTTCAGTATGCAAGATTCTAAGAGAAGATTCTTGCCAATGTCACATGACGTTAAACTCAGTAAGTCTCAAAGTCCTACCACAAGGGAGGATATAGAACGCATGAGTAAGATTCCTTACGCTTCCGCAATTGGATCTATCATGTACGCCATGTTATGCACTCGTCCAGATGTCTCATATGCATTGAGCATGACTAGCAGATTCCAGTCAAATCCTGGTGAACCGCATTGGACTGCAGTAAAAAACATTCTCAAGTACTTAAGAAGGACTAAAGAGATGGTTTTGATCTACGGAGGTCAGGAAGGAGAGCTTGTTGTAAATGGTTACACAAATGCTAGCTTTCAGACTGATGTAGATGATTTTAGATCGCAATCTGGATTTGTGTTTTGTTTGAATGGAGGTGCTGTGAGCTGGAAGAGTTCAAAGTAAGCTACCGTGGCCGATTCTACTACAGAGGCTGAGTATGTGGTTGCTTCTGATGCAGCCAAGGAGGCAGTTTGGATCAGAAAGTTCATCACAGAACTAGGTGTAATTCCTAGCATTGTGAACCCAGTGGACCTATATTGTGATAATACAGGAGCCATTGCACAAGCTAAGGAAACTAGATCTCATCAACGATCCAAACATATTCTCAAGCGTTTCCATCTCATTCGAGAAATTATTGAGCGTGGAGATGTTAAAATTTGCAATGTAGATACCATGACAATGTCGCAGATCCATTGACAAAGCCACTCCCACAACTTAAGCATGAGAGTCATACTAGGTCAATAGGTTTGAGAGTCATGTCAAATTGGTGGTAGGGCAAGTGGGAGATTGTTAGTATATTCCCTAAGACCAATTGACTCACATTTATGATTTATGAAGCATATATTTTTTGAATTGTATTTTATGCTCTTGGTCATCAAGTATGTGACTTGATAGTAAAACCCTTATAGCTAATAAAATACTATTCTTATTTGTCCCTAGTTTATAACATCTTGTAAACTAGTTTGAAGTTGATTGATAGTCAAGTTTTACTGATCATGAATATGAGATATAAAATCAATTCATAAATACATATTGAGAATATTGTATTGGACATGACCCAAAGTGAATAAGAAATATTGCATGGGTTTAAGTTATAAGTATTTCTTCTCAGTTTTATATTTGGTGTCCTTCGACCTAATGTTTCTAATGTTTCTTGAATGGGGAGAAAAATATGTTTTGACATAGTCAAACATCACTTTTAATTAGGTGATCATTATGACTATTGGTTGGCTTATTTTCTCGTCATGGCTTGAATATTGGAGATAGTGAAAGGGATTTGTCCCTCTCTTTTTAGAGAGAGATATCCATGGGCCCCTTGATAAGGAAGACTGGAAAATATGCATGGCCATGCTCAAATAAGTATTAATAAGGTGTTATTAATATTATTTGTTGGAACAGTCTGCCTGGTGATCAAGTAAATGGTTAATTAAGTTTTATAAGGATGACTTGATCCGTGCCTTATACTTAATTAGGATATCGTGTGACAAAAGGACTAAATATTAAATCTGATGCTAGGTTATTATTACATTTACTTAACTTGGGTAAGCATAATGTCTTGCTAGAGGCCGCTTATGTTTTGTGAATAAATGTCTAGGACATTTTTCATTCACTGCCAACGTTAAGTGAACCTACAGGGTCACACGCATAGACGATCTTGTGAGCATAATGTCCACGTTCAATGAATCTAGATTGTATCCAGATTCGTTGAACGTATACAAAAGGGGAATCAGATTCCATATTGTATTCTCTGGTAAGTTAATAAGTAATTAATTTTATTTAATCGAATAAATGAAATTAATTACTTAATATTACTCATCCAACCGTTGGATGATTATAGGAATAGACGGACGAGATTAAACTGTCAATAGATGACAGTTAGGGTTTTGATATTGACAGATATAAAAGGTTATGTTAACCTTCTCTTGGTGGCCGTCCTTTATCTGATTAAAGAAAAACAAAACTCAAAACCCTATAACGGCGATATAGTATCTAGCCTCCTCTCTCCGAAGTACGACCGATTACCAGATAGTCAGGATCAGTTCTGAACAGTTTTCAGAACACAGAAGGGACTAGCATCCCGATAGCTTGCAGAGGAGTTCGTCGCATGGATACCAGTAGAGGGCGAAGCGTACAAAGCAGCGCCTCCACAACGAACAATCAAAACATTGAGGTAATTTCTATCCAATCGGTTTTTCTAGTATGTGCAGATCCTGTTGGTGGATTTTCGTAGTTTTACTTTACTTTTTTTTTGCCTACGGATTCCAACAGAGAAAACTTGAAATGCGAAACGTGAGCGCGAACGCTCAGTGAGTCCACATGTGTGTGTGTGTGTGCGTCTCAGTGATTTCTTTGAAATAGTGATGATACAATTTCACAAATAATTTTATGCAATATTCTAAGAAACTATGTTATTTTAATAATACTGATACTTGAACCATAATAAGGGTTTCGAGCACAGTTGGGAAGTCTGAGCGAAACAAGACACATCAGTGCAGCTTCTACACCCGAATACAAGGAAACATGCAATGCTACAATCAGGCTCAACGGACAAGGTACGGATCCCAAAATGAAACAAGCCCGGTATCTCGTAGTCAATACCAGCCCAACACCATACGAGCTCTCAGTTACTAAACAACCGCTCTCCCAAAATTGGTCAAAACATTAGGCTACAGATTCCTGAGTCACCTAACAGGTCTACCCTGGGACCAACCTCGGTGTCGAGCCCTTCTTGACTCTTCACCAGGCGGCCAAACCCCACTGCAGAGCATGATGCGGTATCCATGTAGACCGATTGGGTCACACCCTCTGTGGTCTATGCCCCTCTTCAAGTGGATCCAATCTCCCGAGTCTGAATCGTCCACGACATCAGAAGAGGCCCTCGTACGGGGGACTAGCCACGTACAGTACAATCCTCTGACGCTTCTGAACACCTCAACATAATATAGAACTGTAACTCTGGTTGGAATGGGGTTTTCTCATGTGTTTACAAAAAGAAAGGCCACTTGACCGGCAGTCAGGACAGAATCAGGTCATGAATACTTCATAAAAATTCCCATTCGCCAGTTCACCCCACTTTTATGCGAAATTCACATAAATATGCCAGATGTATACTCATGCATGTCAAAACAGTGTAGCTTTTCTAACTAGAACATTTTTCCAACATATATAAATTTTCCTAAAAAAAACCTGTATACCGTCAAATCCTGCTTCACAGCAATTATAAACCATTTTAAAAAAACCACACCTATATGGAGCACGGCTCCTACGCATTGCCTAAGAAAACAGGTAACACATTCTGGAGAACATCTCCGAAAAACATGCTAAATTGTACATGCTGAATGTAGTAAATATTTTCTAACAGATTCAGGAAACACGCCTTACAAGGCCATAATATTTATAAATATTAGAAATGGATGCGGCTCTGGTGCTATAATCCTACAAACTTGATACCAACAAACACTTAAGTACAAATCCACATGTTTCTATTCATCTCCAAAAATAAAAGATGATAACTTCTTACGAATCTAGGATAACTATACATATACTAATCTAAAGAGCCTATATTTCTTAACTCATCCACACTAATATCATATAAACCTAGTGTTACCAAAAATATATATACTAACGTCATATACAAAAATTAGGTGTATATATATATCAAGATTAGTCATGTAAGTCAAGTGTACCAAAATTATACATACAAACCATAAGTATTAACGTCATTTTCAAGGGTCATTTATAAAAATACGTATCAAATTTATGAATACCAAAACTAGCTACAAAAGTTATATATAAATATATATATATAAAGTTATGTACTAAAATATATAGATAAACAAGACTTTATTCACTAAAATTATTTATATAAAAAGAAAATCACATATATACTAAAGAAAAAGTATATACACATATTTACCAACTATATATATATTAAAATTATTTGCAACGATTATACATACCACAAACTTGTATATATATATATATACAGTTATAGATTAAAATTCATTTACAACAATTATACATATATATATATATTAAGACTTCATATCCTACAATTAAGTATAAATCCCCATGCATTAAAATATATAGATATTTATACTAACACCAAACTTAACTCCCTATATAGATTTACAACACCTCAAAATATATCTATATATATACAAGCTTCACGTAAGGGAAAATATATATATATAAATATATCAATATTTGAAATATGTACCTATAAATATGCATGCTAAGACCATGCATGCAAATATATATATATATATATGTATATATACAAAGATTATATATTAAAATTGTACATAGAAACATATATTTAAGATATATATACTAAAACTAGACATGCAAAAATATACACTACATATATATTTGAAAATACAAATAATTACGTGTACTAAATATATATATATATATATATATAAAAGAAAATACTTTAAAATCATTTACCAAAAATTTAGGTATATATATAAATCATTTTAGATAAGAGAATTATACCAAGAAAAATTAAATAATTAAATTTATATAAGATTAAATAAGGGAAATCAACATAAAAATTAAATAAATTTAAACCAAATTATACCTTAAATACCTTATCTTAACAATCAAAAATCAAACCTTATTCTTCATCAAATAACCAAAAATAATTCCAAGGGACCAAGAAAAAAAACAAAACAATAATTTAATTATTCATGTATATGTGCATGGGTGTGTGCGGGTGTTGGTGGTAGTGGCACTAAAGCAACACATACTCAATCTAAAAAACAAAAGGAAGACACCCCTTCTCAGTTGCTCTTCATCATGCATGCAGGAGAAGCAAAGAAAGAAAGGAAGAAAAAAATAATAAAATAAAATTAAAAAAACTTACCTGATACTTGTGGAAGCCGAGAGGAGGGAAAGAAGAAAAATCTTCAGCAATTCTCTCTTCCCTCCTCAATACCCATATATATAGGCACCCGAACATGCATACAAGATGCTAAGTGGCACTTCATGCTTGACAAGTGGCTAAATTTTTTTTTTTAAAAAAAAAACCCACCATAAAGTCTAATAATAATAATAAATAAATAAATAAATATTAATAAAATTAATAAAAATTAGTATTTCTATAAAAATAAAATACCACTTTAACCCTATATAAGACTATCGAGTATTCTAAATCGCTAAAAAGTACGTATCATAAATTCTTAGGTTTTACTATGTTAGACCCCGACCACTAGGTTAACATTAAACGCCCTCTAAAAATCGCCTGAGGTGCTTACCGAGTGGGACATTATATTAGATGTATTGTGAACCAATGTAATATTTAGGTTTCCAAGAGTATTGTTAAAGATGGATTTTGTGAACCAAAGTTTGGGTTTCCAAGAGTAAAACATCTACAAATCTTAGGATACATTTGTTTGCAAAGACTTATATTCTTCTTAAAAATGCAAAATGCATCTGAAATCTCAGGATATCACATATATTCTTTCTTTCTTTCTTTCTTTCTTTCTTTCTTTCTTTCTTTCTTTCTAAAGCCTTTGAATTCTCCTTGCTTCACTATGTTCAATGGCTGCCTCTCAGGATGCCACACCTAGCCACGCTAACGGGTATGACAAAAACGTACCCTATAAGCCTTTAGCCAATCTTCTCCTCTCTACCATTAACCTTCACATTTGTGAACTGCACAAACACGAGGGTAAAAAATACATTCAAGTTGATCTTCCAAAGTTGATAAGGTTCAAGATGGCCTTTTCTTTTGACCACTTCACTACTCTTCTGAAAATTTATTTGAATTGGATGAATAGGAGTTAGAAGTGGAAGTGGAAGTGGAAATTTTTGAGATGGTACAGCATATAGGAATTTGTGATGGACACTATATCACAACCATGAGGCATGTAGAAGTGCCTTATGTGATTACCGACTTATTTGAATGCCAATCTTTGCCTCTTCTCTCCTAGCCTTCCTCCGTACAATCGTTCGGGAATTGTTAAAGGATGAGAAGAAGAAAAAGAAAGAAGCAGGTTTTGAAGAGAAAGCGTGAACAAGAAGATGCCTAGAAAATATAATGTATGCAAATATTTTGTTTCTTTCTGGACTTAAATCTATATAAAAATATTACTTTGATATTTTGAGGCTTTTTTATTTAGCAATTCTCTTGCTAGATTGAGAAAAAGTAAAGATACGGTAAACTACTAAACTATTTGAAGAGTATAGAAATGATTTACTTGAAAAGATAATTGATTACAATGGAAAGTTAACAATAAACTCTTTACACATTTGAGCTAAAAAATGAGCGGGAATACTTTTTTATATATGAATTAAATTCATATGAATACTAATGGCGAGCTTGCTAACACTTAATGTAAAGAAGTGAGAGCTCGATTATCAGGCAAATGTCAAATGGCGTGCTCGATTAACAAACAATCAATAAAATAGGAGGCTCGATTAACCAAATGGAAAAAAAACCAATACCAACTCGCTTAACACGTTAACACAGTAAATAATCCCACTCTATACGGCCATATCTAGGTATCAGAAGATAGGAAGCATATGACCAAGGCAAACTACAATAACACACAGTGATAAAAGTTTGAGGTTTTCTGAGAAGCATATAACTCATGCCTTAGTTAAAAATATATATATATTCCTCATAATAGGTTCACTTGTAAGTTTTATACTCAAAAATTCTCTGGTAATCTTTTGAACTCTCAAATAACTTTACTTTCCTGTAAAAATTAGGGAGAAGAACATGAAGATTAAATGGAGTGTGGGAGAGATTAACTGTTAAGAGTCAAGATCGCTAGGCGAGTAGTAAGCCAAATCTGAGCACTGGCGAGCTCATTAGCTAGATGTTAGAAAAGGGATGCTTGGATATCAAAAGGACAGAATGAGCAAATGAACAAGTGAGCAGTATATGGAATTGTAATTTTAAGTGGGTAATTTGTACTGGTAATCCGTTTCATGTTCACTTGTAAGTTTAACACTCAAAATTTCTCTTCTCTAGTAATCTTTGATTTCTGAAAAATTAATTTGTTGAAAATGAACATTAAATTCAGTTGGAGAGAAGAGTTAAAGGTAAGGTCACTTTGTGAGCAGTAACCAAAATCTACGCAGTAGTGAGCTCATTAGCTAGCTGTCAAAAAAGGAATGATAGGATAACAAAAAGATAGAACGAGCTAGCGGATGAAGAATTATGGAGGGGTGAGAAAAAGAGTTAACTGGCAAGAAAATGGTGTGGGGAATAGAAGGTGGGTAGGAGAGAAAAGGAGAAGAGAAAATGGAAAAATAGAAGTCTCGGAAGAAAAGGTGAGTTAATGTAGTGGAGTGGATGGTAGACGATTTGGATGTGATTTGCAATTAAAAGGCTGCCACACTTCCGTAAAGGAGGCATTGTATTCATTACTTTTTTTAAAATTCAAACACCATTCGAATTCAGCATGCAAAATTAGTAAAAGGAAATTAAGTAATATTGTCACTCACTTTGGTGATTTTACCAAATTATCCCCAATTGAGGCGATTGATCGCCTCAATTCTGATCCGCCTATCACTACTCTTAAAAATAATGTGTTGTATGGTGCTCAAGGGTATCTTATATTCTTAGAACTTAGAGATTTGATGGTGTCGGATACTCTACTAGCAATTGGTGCATAATAGGGCCCGATGGTTTTTGTTGGAGAATTTTTTTAGTATTTGAAAAGGTGTAACTAAAAGCTTAAACATCATAATTTCAATACATTCACATAGTTGATTCTTTTCATGATTAGATATATTCTTATGGTTGTATACATCTCCAAAGTTATATATTATTTCACAAACAATTATCTTTTGTGGAATGGTGTAACCTAAATTATGGAACCTCCTAAAACCTATAAATGCATATCATTTGGTATTTTTTGCTACAGAAAAAAGTACCAAATAGTTAGATAAGTTTCTGCTCTTTTTATCTTTGTCAAGGAAGTTGGATTCATAGTGCAGCGTGTTTCTAACTAAATGTTAATCTATCCAAAAGGGTATTTATCCTAATTATTTCACTTTTGTAGAGGAAAAATATAGTATTAAGAGAGTGATTTTATTCATATTTGAGGACTTCCTTCTTTTAGTGTGTATAATCTTTCTATATTTATCATCAATAACGATTCGGATCATCTGTAACATTTCCTGTAACACTCTCTGTAACATTCCTAATTTGTATATTTTATTAATAAAACATACTAAATAAAAGATAAACTCTAAGGGAAAAGGGTAAACCCTAAGGGGAAAACATATTATAAAAGGAAATATTACAGAAGATGTTACAGGAAATGTTACAGACAATCCTGAGTGATCAATAAAGAGTAGCAATTCTTGTTTCCTTTTCTTGTTCTTACTACAAATTATTATACCAACATTCTTAAGACTATATTTCTTAGAATGGCTAGCACTTTGAAAGTTTTCACTTTCCAATATTCTTAAATTGGAATGTTTTGATGGAGGAAATTTTCTTTGTTGAAAAAAGAGAGTTCATTTGCTCTTAATTGGTGGGCAATCGAAGTCTCTTATAATCTTACTGCCCCAAATCGAATGCAAATGGAGACGATGATAAATTGGAAAACATATACAACTACCAAAAGTGGGACACTAATAAAAAGATATGCAGGGGTCACATATTAAATACCATGAGTGATGAGTAGTTCGATGTCATCTATTCGGTCAAAACTGCAAAGGACTTATACGAGCACATTGAAGCAAGACATATGCAAGATGATATAAAAAGAAGTTTCTTGTTTCTAACTTTGAATTATAAAATGGTAGATAAAAGCCTGTGATAAGAGATTGATAAACTTAAGAAAATATTAAACAATTTTACTCATCTCAAGCATAAGAAAAAGAGATTAATCTAAGTAACTCTTTCCATGTTGAGGAACAATTTAGTTTGCAAAAAACAAAGAAACTTAACTAAAGATATTGATCTTGCCATGAAAGTGAATCTGGTCGATGTTGGACAAACAAGCAAGTAGGGCAAGAAAAGGCCAAACATCTTAAAAGGATCATTCAAAATAGAATCTGGCATATCCTTTGAAAAAAGGATTGTCAAAAGAGATGTTATCAAAGACATCATTAGGGAAGGGGCTAAAGTACAAAATATAATTACTTCCATTCGAATCTCAATTCAATGGTGGATCATTTTCCAATCTTGAACTCAATGAGTGACAATAAAGCAATGTAATTGGAAAACTATAAACAATTATCCTAAAGTCGTAGTGTATTTTCCCGAAAGAAGTAGGGTGAACATTGATCGTTATTAACAAACTCTTGTGAAATTGTATAAATAGTTGGGGCATTGAGAGTTTGCCTATATGAATGAAGGATTAAGGCATCCGCAGAAAACTTGGGACTTAACTTTGGAAACATTCATGAAAGTATATGGATAAAGACCTTATATATCAATTGTATGTCAAATTGAGGAAATGCGAGAATTCATATGTGTCGATATTAGTCGTTTGCTACATATACGTTTAGTTCAAAGCTTTGTCTACCAAGCTATATTACAAATTATGAAAATTATACTAAAGTAGTGCTTCAAATCGAAAAACATCATTATTAACGCATAGATTATCATAAACTATTCTGGATCTATTAAAAATGCTTTTTCAAATATTGAAAAATGACAGGTATTGTCGAGATCGTTTTTTCAATGTTTGAAAAGGTATAATCAAAAGTTGAAATATTATAGTTCAAATACTTTCACATATATAGTATATTCTTTTCATGATCAAATACAGGTTTTTTTCTGGGCCTGGCCCACTTTAAAAAAACGCAGACTGAAGTGGGCCTTTTTTTTTTTTCCCGGTTCAGGCCATAACGCACAGCGATTGTGCGTTATCACAGATGATAACGCACAATCGCTGTGCGTTATCCTTAATCACCGCATTAATCGCGTAAAAATTTGACGTAGATCCCAACTGGCGCTGAGCTGTAGATAACGCACAATGACTCTGCGTTATCAAGCTTAATAACGCACAGTCATTATGCGTTATTAAGCTGATAACGCACAGTGACTGTGCGTTATCATGTTATAAAAAAAACCCTACTTTGTGCGGCCGCCGCCCCCTTTTCCTCCCCCTTTTTTTTCCCTCCCAGCTTATTTAACCACCCCCTTTTTTACTCTCTTTCCTCCTTTCCTCCTTATTTCAGTAAAATTTCTCTATTTCCTCTCCTTCCCCCTTACTGTTTTTCCATCCTCCTTCCTTCTTCATTCTTTCTTCTTTTTTTCAGCCACCTTCATCTCATTCTTCTTCCTTTTCTCATCCTTCTTCTTCAAAAAATTTTTTGTTCCTGCCTCCGCCAACTGCTAGGTATTTTACTCTATTTTTTTTCTTATTATTATGTGTTAATTTCTTTTCATCTAATAAATGTATATTTTATTTTGAAATTTACAATTTAAATTAGTAAATCTTGGAGATTTTCTTTGGGGTACGAAGGCTACTAAAGCTGCATTTTATTTTAGTAAGTTTTTAGTTATTTAGAATTTTTTTTTTGTTTATTACATATTAAGTGTGATTATTTTGTTATTTGTTGTTTGTTAATGTTTTTCATGAATTTTATTATTAACTTGAATTAATTTATTTTTTGTGGAAATGGGTTTTACATTTATGTTTAAAATGTTTGTTATTAATGAATTTGTACAAATGTGATTATTTTATGTATATAATTGTTTTTAAATTTAAAAAGTGACATTAGGGTGATGTATTATTTTCTTTAATTTATGTGGATAATTATGTTTACTTTATTACCTTACTTTATGATTATTAGAAATTATTTAGATTATTATTTTGCATATTTCATATAAATTATTGAGTAGAAAATATGAGAATATGTAATTCGATATTTTTAACATTTTTTTTAAACAGTAGAAAATATGAAAACAAATTTTTTGGTTGTACCTTAAAAATTGTAAAATTTAAATAATACAAAACTTTAAAATGTATTATTAAAATCCAAAATTTTTCATTTTTTGAATTTTTGGATTTATGTTTAAAATTGTAGTTATTAATAAATTTTTACAAATTTGATAATTTTATGTATGTAATTATTTTTTTGTATTTGAAAAGTGATATTAGGGATAATGTTTTTTTCATGAATTTATTTGGATAATTATGGAAACTTTTTTTTTTTGCAACTTAAAAATTGTAAAATTTAAATAATACAAAACTTAAAAATCTATTATTAAAATCCAAAATTTTACATTATGTTTTTTTTTTTTTTGGTGAAATTGTGGTTTGAATTTATGTTTCAAATTGTATTATTAATAAATGTGTATGAATTACTGTGCATGGTACATCCGTATAAAAAATAAAGCCACGCACAATCGGTGGAAAATAACCAGATTAGTTAAAGAACACACATGCCTTGTACAGATAGAACAAAACAAATACAGAAACTTGTCTTCAAAATCTATATCAACGTCCATATCACACCTAGTTGTCAACGATCCTAATATACCTGTTTCGAACATCATTCAAGAAGTGCAGGTATTGTATCAAACTGGCTGTACTTACAAGCGGGCATGGTATGCTCGAAAATTTACCATCGAGAGGGTTTTTGGTAGCTGGGATACAACCTTCAATATTCTACCTCAATACTTACAAGCTGTACAGGATATAAATCTGGGGACTGTTTAAGAATTTTCGCATCACAGAACAAGCAGTCTCCCTAATTATATTTTCAAATTTGTTTTCTGGTGTTTCTCGCCATGTATAGACGGATTTCCATATTGCCGATCGGTGATTTCTGTGGATGGAACACACTTAAGGGGACTATACAAGGGCGAGTAAGTGGGATGCAAATAATCACTTGTTCCCACTTGCTTTTGCAATTGTTGATAAGGAATCCTCCGAGAGTTGGAATTAGTTCCTTAAAAACTTGCGAGAATACGTAGTCAAAGAACGCCACTTATCCTCATTTCTGATCGCCACAAAGGTACTTTCTCTGCTATTCAAAGTCAACCTTTGTGGCAACCACCATTTGTAGTTCACTGGTTTTTCTTACACCATATTCGAGCAAATTTCAACAAGACTTTTAAAAATACAACCCTAAAAAGCTTGATGTGGCAGGCAGGAACAGAAACAAAACAATGGAAATTTGACCATGTAATGAAAGAGATTCAAGAAAAAAATGTGAATGCTTACATTTACTTGATGAAGTTGGACGCAGAGAAATGGACAATGTTGCATAATGGCGGTCACAAACACGGTATCATGACAACCAACATTTCCGAGGCACTTAACAGTGTGTTGAAGAAAGCTAGGGTTTTACCTTTAAAAGCCCTGGTTGAACTAATAGTCAACAAACTAGTTAAGTACTTTCACCAACACCGTGAAGAGGCAGAAAATTGTGTGCATCCATTTCCAACTCGAATTTTTGACAAGTTATTGCGGATTGAACTAAAATCAAGTGAATACAAAGTTACAACTTACAATCCGCGAGAGGAAATATACATGGTCAGATCACCAATCCGAGTTTCTGGTACGGGCAACAACGTCTATACATTGCGGCTAGATAATAAATTTTGTAGTTGCAGAAAATGGCAAACATATACATTGCCTTGTTCTCATGTTCTTGCAGTGTGTAGAGAAAATGGGTCAAGAACAGCTGCTTATGTACCGGAGATATATTCGTGACAAGCGTACAAAAAAACTTACCAAACGAATTTTCATCCGGTCTTGACTGAGAACTTTTGGAGGGATGTCCCTTTTAATTTGACATTCCATCCTCCAAACATGAAAAAGGAACGGGGTAGGAAACAAAGCAAGCGATTTCAGGAGGAAATGGATTATAGAAATTCGAATTCTCCCCCAAGATGTAGTAGATGTCACATGCCAGGACATAATAGGAAAAATTGTAATAACCTCGGACCGAGCAATATATAAGTTTGACATTTTCTTGAAATAGTTGTAATAAAACATGTTTATATTAATAAAATTTTCTTTCAATTTCTTCTAATTACTACATCATTGCTCGAAATTTTTACAGGTTCTTTAGCATTACTTCTTCAAATAACTTGCGATGAAATGGTCAAGATGTAAATATATTTTCCAAGAAAATGATATAAATAGCACAAAATAAGTTAAATATAATAAATACACTCTTTTTAAAAAAATTATACAATTATAAGTTTTTCAAAAACAAATTTTTATTAAAAAAAACAATTAATTAAACAAATTACTAAAAAACCTTATACAATTATAAGTTTTCCCAAAAGAAATTTTCATTAAAAAAAAAAAAATTCATTCAAAAAAATAAAATAAATTAAATAACACAATTGTAAACAAAAAAAAAATTCAAAAAAAACATTTTAAAAAAAATAAAAAAATTTTTTTAAAAAAAATGATTATGTGGCTGATAACGCACAACAAGTATGCGTTACGCCCAGTCATAACGCACACCGATTGTGCGTTATCAGCCACATAGGCTGATTAGCTTAATTAACCTATAACACACACCGATTGTGCGTTATCAGCCACATAGGCTGATTAGCTTAATTAACCTATAACACAATGATTGTGCGTTAACGCACAATCATTGTGCGTTATAGCCTGAACTGGAAAAAAAATAAAAGGTCCACTTCAGTCCGCGGTATTTTAAAGTGGGCCAGGCCCCAGAAACAAACCTCAAATAAGTTATATCATTTCACAAATAGATATCTATTTGTGGAAGGATGTAACCTAAATTATGACATCCCCCAAAACCTATAAATACAAATTTTTTACAATTTTTGCCGCAAAAAAAAATACTAAACAGTTAGATAATTTTCTACTATTTTTATCTTTGTTAAGGAAGTTGAGTTTCATATTTCAATGTTTTTCCAATTAGATTTTCATCTTTGGAATTTATCCTAATTATTATATTTTTATTGAGATCAAAATAGTCTTAAGGGAGTAAATTTGTTCAAGATTTGAAAACCTTTTTTAGCATTTATAATCTTCCTGTATTTATCATTAATAAAGACGGGCATTCTTGCTTCTTCTTACTAACAGTTATACCAGCAGTTTTTAAGAGTACCGAACATTCTTGATATTTGGTGTTGGTTGATGTCCACTAATTTAGGACATTGTCAGGATTTGATACCTGCGATGACTGTTTGGTGCCAATTATTCTATTGCCATGTGAACTACAAAATTTTGACCCATTTGGGCTATGTATATTCGTGTGTATAATATAATATATGGTATCAGAGCCATGTAATTATGTGATATATGTGGTTCATAGTTTAACATGAAATTAAATTCAAATGAATTTATTCAAAGAAAAAAAATTAAAAATTCTCATAAACAAGAAATGGAAATTCCTGATAAATTGGAAGAACTTAATAAGTGGACAATCCTTAGGATTGAATTAAAAACTGTATATCAGTTAGGGACTTTTGAAAAATTAGGCTTAAAGTAAGTAGTAAAAACTACTGAAGAATCAGTTTCATTAGATGATGAAGAAACTGAAATCAAATTATTATCTTCTTATGACATAAATTGATATAAATATTTATATAAATTTATCCATATTGGACTAGTACAAATTGCATTCAAAACTTTAACCTTAGAAGGTTTACCAGAAAGTTTCATTGCATGTCTAAGAGATGCAAGAAATCTTAATTGGAAGCAATCACTAATAGGTGTGATTCAATCAAGTCTGGCACATGGTCCAGCTTATTTTAATGTTTATCCTAATCTTTCACTTTCTTTAAGTGATATAAATATTCTTGATGCCTTAACATTAAATGTTAAAACTCATGGATATAATTATGTTTCTGGATCGGAACTAATATGTATATGTTACAGAATTTATTATAAAACATTATTTACATTAAATCCTAATTGTCAACTAATGGATAAAAGGATTAATGAAACTGTTTTAATTGAAACTAATTTTAATAGATCTAAAATTTCTACTAGAAGAATTATAAAATGGGATGAAATCCCTATGCCTCAACAATGGAAACTTGAAAGAACTGGTCATATCCAGTCTAAGACTGAACATAATATTGATCATGATGAGCAGACTCCAGAAGGAATTGTTTATATACAGATGGATAATACTCCATCCAGATTGGGTCATATCCCTAGATCTTACTGTACCAGATCTGAACATTCTTTTATTTCACCTCTTATAGAGGAAAAGGATTATATTCCTTACAAAGTTTCTACTTCACAGGTTAGTGAACGTGATGAGAATAATCATCATGTAGAAAAATTATTTTAAAATAAAGAAAATATTGTAAAAGGTGTTTATAATACTAAAGATGCGGAAATAACCGAATCTGAAATGAATTTTTCACTATGAATAAACCAAAGATTGATTTTAGCCCTGGATCTGAGGCAAGGCAAAAAGTTAAAACAGAATTTAATTTACCAAGGTGGGAACCAATTAGAAAGTGGTTTTTCCCTAATTTTGATGAAAAATTAAGAAATCATATTTCTGATGAATTTTATAAATTCTTGTCTTATCATAATATTTTATTTCCTTTTGTTCCATGGTTTATGTCTAATTATATTGAGCCTTATATTTCTGTGTTAGAAAGAGATTATAAGCTTTTGAATGGAAATATCATAAAAGGAATATTTCCTCCTCAACAATCCTTTTATATGGAAAAGGAAAATCATATAGTAAGTTTTACAGCTTTTTCAAAAATATTTGAAAATGATACTTTAAGCATAACTGTAAAACAGATAAATCAAATAATAGAACAACAAAATTATACAAACATTTATTTAAATGTTTTAGGAGAACAGATTATATCTCTCCATAAAAGAATAGATACATTAATACAAAAATTAGAAAAATATAATATAGATTCTTGGCGATCATAGCTACACCAACCCTTCAGCCTCCTCCTGAAATAAAAAATTATAAATTAAAGACTATGTCAGATCTTGAAATGTTGATAGATCATAAATTTAAAAAATTAAATATTAATACCTTAGAAAATGAGTTTTCAGAAAAATTAGAAGAAACTAAGGATTATAAAACCATTATAAATGATGAAATTAATAAATTACATAAATTTGCTGATAGACCAACTCAAAGAATACATTATTATAATGGACCTTCTCCTATAGATATTCTACATGAAGAACAGGAATATATATAGGTAATAATAGTTACAATGGAAAATGTATTTATGAATGGAATTTAGATGGTTATACAGAAAAACAGATTTATAATCTAGCTCATAGAATGCTAATGTATAGTACTATTAGTAAAGCCATTGGCAATGGTGATAGTAATATAGCAAAAATGATAGTTGCAGGTTTTACTGGCCAACTAAAAGGTTGGTGGGATAATTATTTATCTCAACAAGATAGAGAAGAAATTTATCATAGCATAAAACAAGAAGATAATCAAATTAGTGAAACGGCAGTTTATACACTGGTAGTTACTATATTAGAACATTTTACGGGTAGAATATAGGATAATAGTGAAAATATTCGTATCTTATTACAGAATTTAAGATGTAAAACACTATCTGATTTTAGATGGTATAAATATACTTTCCTTAATAGGGTTATGGAATTACCTGAGAGTAATAGTACTCATTGGAAGTCTAAGTTTATAGATGGACTACCCAATTTATTTGCTGAAAGAGTTAGGAAAACTCTTAGGAAGGATAGAATAACTATTCCTTATGAAAGTTATACTTATGGAAACCTTATAGGTACTTATGTACAAGAAGGTATAGCCTTATGTAATGAGATTAAATTAAATCAACAAATTAAAAGACAAAGATTAACTGAAAGAAATCAATTAGGACAATTTTGTAGTCAATTTGGGATGGAAATTCCATCACAAAGAAAAATAGTAAAAAATTATAAAAAAGATGATAGATATGTCAAAAAGAAAAAGAGAAAATATTCTCAAGAAAAGTTAGCTAAAAAATTAAAAAGAAAATCTGATAGATTAGAAAAAAGAAAAGATAAAAATAATATTGCTTGTTATAAGTGTAAAAGAATAGGACACTACGCTAATAAGTGTAAAATGAAGAAAAAAATTAATAGTCTAGATATTAGTGAAGAATTGAAAGATTCTTTAGAAAAATTATTTATAGAATATGATGAATCTGAAGATAGTACTTCAGAATCAGAAATTGATCAGATAACTGATTATTCTAAAACTTCAGATGATAATGGATGTTGCATTCCTTGTAAAAAGGAAAATAATCATGATAAGGATAAAAATGAAGATGAATATTATAAGATAATATCTCAATTTAGAGATTCTGATATTAATGTTTTTAAGTGATAATAATATCTTAGAATTCTTGAAATTAATAAAAGATCAAGAACTAAGATCAAGAATAATTGAACAAATAGATAATATTCCCTCTTCTAGTCATGATACAGAAGAATTAGAATTAATAGAAAATAATAATCCTTATACAATGTCAGAAGTTTATAAAATAATGAACATATGAGGTCCGGCGGTAGTCATCCATGTAAGAACCCAAGTTAGAAGGTACAAATTTTATCTGAAATCCAGATCCGTTAACATAATTACAAAAGATGAAACTGGGATCAACGCCTTAACACGCCTTCACAACGGCTTTAAACAGGCTACCCCTCATCTTGAAATAATTATGGCCAGTTCCAGATCTCATAACCCAAACCTTGAATCCTTACATTAGACTACTATCCAACCAGACAAAATAGGATCTTCACAACATAATTACCATGATATATATGATTGCATAGTTTAACATGGAAAGATTTAGCCTGCCATTAGGCTAAACCTAAAAACAATAAAGTATAAAAACTTATAACAAGAAAATTAAAAATAAGAAAGTCTTTAAGACTTACCAGGGATAAGAAGAGAAAACTGCTAACTTCTTATTGATAGAAAATTTTTACAAAGAGAGGAGAGGGAGAACTTGCTAACTGATATCTAAATGCTTAAGTCTCTGCCCTCTTTGGATGAGATTTCATCCTTTTATAGACAAATGGATGGGCGGACTTCAGTTATTCTTATCTATTCTAATTTACAAAAGGATTTTAAATCCGCATAGTACTATCACTATTACATGTGGACCCTATCAGGATACAATTATTGCTATACAATAATTTTTATGAGGGTACCATTATTGCTATGCAATAATGTTTATTACAATAATTCATTTTATCTTTATCACTTTATCTCTTTTCTTGCGGCATCTTCAATTTTCTTGACCATTTGGTCAATGTCTGCTTCTGAAAAATCTTCCATATCAGGATCTTGAGATTCTCCTGCTAGGCAGTCTTCATTAGAGGAGCCCGTCATTGACACATCAGTTCTATCATCTGTGATCAGATTTTTAACTAGATCCTTCTTTAATTCTTCCATGTATGAACGGATAAGATCTTCCTTCGTTATCACTTCTTTTTGTAATTTTAATTTGGTTGAAATATGATGGAAAGGGCTTGTAGATTTGATCTCGCCTTTGTCTTTCATTCTTTTGTAGGAATCATTTTTCTGTTGGATTTCATCCAAAATATTTTTGCCATAAATTTCTTTTGTTTCTGGGTTGATTTTAATCAACCTGTCCCAAAATCTACTATGAGTAGCTCTTTTGAGACATGGTATGTTTTGGTGAGTATAACCCACTTCAGGTGTCCATTTCCACACCCATGGTATGGAAAATTCAATAAAAAAATAACATAGAGGCTATTTCCTCTGAATATTGTTCTGAACTGATATAATCAGCTATTTTTGGGGATATATTAATCCATTCACCATATAATGGTTTGAATTTATCAGGGAGTATCTTCCCCGAGGTGCCATAAATGGTCCACCATTGTAAAAACCAATTTGGTAAGGGATTGTTATAAACATTCCCACAAACCTTTATCAACCAGGTGTGTTTCCTATTAGGATTTTCATATAAGAATACTTTATGAAAGGCATCGATATAATCCCAATAATTATATTTAAATGATAATTTAGATTCAGGAATTATAAATTCCTTCTCTTTGAGAGGAGATAAACCCACTCTTCCACGGATATAATCCTTTTTATTATAATCTTGCTAAAATTATAAATATTAGCTTTTAGTGTTAGGATAAAAATGTGTGATATCACACGAGCTTACTTTAAGTATATGCTCATAATATGGTCTTTGTTTATAAGATGTGACAGCATATGATGCTGTATCTAGATACCTGTTCATGAGAGTCCAGGGATCATTTCTCCATTGGAGATCTTTATTATCCAAAAGAAATATAATTTCTTTATGTGTATTTGTATGATATGAGGCTATATTACCCTCTTCTGATATAACCTGGGAATATGATCCCGATGAGGAGATTTCACCTTCCTGTTTTTGCTTATTAGCAAGAAATTTTTTAAATTCCTCATATAATGAGGCATCTTTATCAGTAATATTTTCAGCTATAAGCTGTTTGTTGCCCATTTGGACAAGCACATTTTTTCCTGTGTTTTGAGAGGTATTACCTCTCCCACGGCCACGGAAATTACTTTATCTTCCCCGTGGTATCATGCTGCAAAAATTCTCGTGTCAGAAAATCAGGAAGATTATTATCTTCTCCTTTTTTATAAATAATTTCGAAATCAAATGGGGCTAAATGAGCCTGCCACCTTGCAAACATTTGTTTAGATACATCATGTTTAAAATCTTTATTAAACATAAATTTGGCTGCTTGGCAGTCAGTTTTAACTATGAACTTTTGATTATATAAATCATCTTGAAATTTTAAAATACTTTTGACTATTGCCAAAATTTCTTTAGCAACAGTAGCATAATTTTTCTGACTATCAGTCCATTTACCTGAATGGTATCTAATTAATCTTTCCCTGTTATCATCAGGACAAATTTGAGTTAGAATACCTCCATATCCGATATCAGAGGCATCTGTCTCTATGATTTTCTTCCAATCAGGATTTGCTAATATTAAGCAAGACAATGTTTGCACTTTTTCTTTTATTTGTTGGACTATTTTAGTATGTTGAGTAGTCCAAGGTTTAGGATTCTTTTTTAACCTATCATATAAAATAGTTGTATCATAGGCTAAATTTTTATAATATGGTAAAATATAATTTAAACTTCCTAAAAATCTCTGTAATTGAGATTTATCTAGAATTTCATCAGGAAATTTATAAGCAAAATCAATACTTCTATTGATAGGAATTATTTTTCCCTTATCAATATTATGTCCTAAGAATCTAATATTAGTCTGAAATAAGACCATTTTTGGTTTGGAAATAACTAAACCATTTTGTATTACTAATTTTTTAAATATATCAAGGTGTTCAAAATGCTGTTGAACATTTTTAGAAAATACTAAAATATCATCTATATAAACTAGTATAAATTCACTATAAGGAATAAAAATTTCATTCATAATCTTCTGAAATTCAGAAAGTGCATTTTTCAATCCAAAAGGCATCACTTTCCATTCAAAGTGTCCAATTGGAACATTAAAAGCTGTTTTATATTGGTCAACTTCAGCTATCTGAATCTGCCAATATCCTAATTTTAAATCAAATTTGGAAAATATTATTGCTTCATATAATCTATCTAGCAGATCTTTCTTATTAGGAATGGGGTGTCTAATCCATTTTAATACTTTATTTTTAAGGGTTTATAATTTATTACCAATCTTGGTACCCCTCTTTCTATTTCACTATGTTTATTAACATAGAAACCTGTGCATGACCAGGGTGAGTTTGACTCTTTAATTAATTCTTTTCTTAATAAAGAAGCTATTTCTTCTTTGCATAATTCTAAATATTTAGAATTCATCTGACAAGGTCTTGCCTTTGTCGGTATATTATTTTCATCAAAATTATCAATATAAGGGAGTTTTACTATATGCTTTTTCCTATTCCAAAAAGCATTAGGATGTTCATTACAAATTTCTAATGAAATATTATTTTGAATTCTTTTAATTTTATCCTGTAATTTAGGATTTTGTAAAACTTCTTCAATATTTAAAGAATTTATTTCATAATCCAGAAAACTAATTTGATTTTGTTTTCTTAAAATAAAATATTTAATTTCATTAACAAATCTAGTGTTTGGTTCAGTTATAAACTGAAAAGAAACCGGAGTTTTTTCATAAGTTCCTATAAGGCAGTCTGTACTAATATGAGTAATAGGAAAAATCTTTTTGAAAAAAGGAGTTCAAAGTATAACTTGGTTAGTTATATTTTTAGCTAATAAAAAGCTTTCAGGAATGCAAACCTTATTATTGCAAATATATGCACGTGGTAATTTGAAATTAATCTGTAATTTCTGCCCACCTGCATGTCTCAAACTATGAGTAGTTTTTTCAAAATATTTTGTAGGAATTAATCCTTCTTGTATGACACTAATATCTGCACATGTATCTATTAATGCAGTTAATTCTATAATTTCGTCATGATTTATTAATAATGTTATTTTAACATAAAATTTGAAAGATGTTATAATATCTAAAACAAATAGAAAATTTTCTTCACCAATCTTATTAAGATTGTCAAAAAGATTTGGGGTTATTAAAGTATTATCCCTTTTAATTTCTAAATTAGAAATTCGAATATCTAAATTTTTATTAACTTGTTTTAAACATCTGATTTCATTCTTAAGAGTATTAATTTCTTCATATAAATCATTTGTGGTACTAGGAGATTTATAAGAATTATTATTCTTTTGTTTCATTAGTTTATAAACTTCTGACATCGTACAAGGATTATTATTTTCTATTAATTCCAATTCTTCTGTTTTATGACTAGAAGAGGGAATATTATCTATTTGTTCAATTATTCTTGATCTTAGTTCTTGATCTTTTATTAATTTCAAGAATTCTAAGATATTATTATCACTTAAAACATTAATATCAATATCTCTAAATTGAGATATTATTTTATAATAATCTTCTTCATTTTCATCCTTATCAGGATTATTTTCCTTTTTACAAGGAATGCAACATGCATTATCATCTGAAGTTTCAGAATGATCAGTTATCTGATCTATTTCTGATTCTGAAGTAATTTCTTCAGATTCATCAGATTCTATAAATAATTTTTCTAAAGAATCTTTCAATTCTTCACTAATATCTAGACTATTAATCTTTTTTTTCATTTTATAATTATTAGCGTAGTGTCCTATTCTTTTACACTTATAACAAACGATATTATTTTTATCTTTTCTTCTTTCTAATCTATCAGATTTTCTTTTCAATTTTTTAGCTAATTTTTCTTGAGAATATTTTCTCCTTTTCTTTTTAACATATTTATCATCTTTTCTATAATTATTTACTATTTTTCTTTGTGATGGAATTTCCATCCCAAATTGACTACAAAATTGTCCTAATTGATTTCTTTCAGTTAATCTTTGTCTTTTAATTTGTTGATTAAATTTAATCTCATTACATAAGACTATACCTTTTTGTACACAGGTACCTATAAGGTTTCCATAAGTATAACTTTCATAAGGAATAGTTATTCTATCCTTCCTAAGAGTTTTCCTAACTCTTTCAGCAAATAAATTGGGTAGTCCATCTATAAACTTAGACTTCCAATGAGTACTATTACTCTCAGGTAATTCCATAACCCTATTAAGGAAAGCATCTTTATCCCATCTAAAATCAGATAGTGTTTTACATCTTAAATTCTGTAATAAGGTACAAATATTTTCACTATTATTCGATATTCTACCTGTAAAATGTTCTAATATAGTAACTACCAGTGTATAAACTGTTGTTTCACTAATTTGATTATCTTCTTGTTTTATACTATGATAAATTTCTTCTCTATCTTGTTGAGATAAATAATTATCCCACCAACCTTTTAGTTGGCCAGTAAAACCTGCAACTATCATTTTTGTTATATTACTATCACCATTACCAATTGCTTTACTTATGGTACTATACATGAGCATTCTATGAGCTACGTTATAAATCTGTTTTTCTGTATAACCATCTAAATTCCATTCATAGATACATTTTCCATTGTAACTATTATTACCTATATATTCCTGTTCTTCATGTAGAATATCTACAGGAGAAGGTCTATTATAATAATGTATTCTTTGAGTTGGTCTATCAGCAAATTTATGTAATTTATTAATTTTATCATTTATAATGGTTTTATAATCCTTAGTTTCTTCTAATTTTTCTGAAAACTCATTTTCTAAGGTATTAATATTTAATTTTTTAAATTTATGATCTATCAACATTTCAAGATCTGACATAGTCTTTAATTTATAATTTTTTATTTCAGGAAGAGGCTGAAGGGTTGGTGTAGCTATATTGCCTTTTTCCCTGAAGAATCTATATTAGATTTTTCTAATTTTTGTATTAATGTATCTATTCTTTTATGGAGAGATATTATCTGTTTTCCTAAAACATTTAAGTAAATGTTTGTATAATTTTGTTGTTCTATTATTTGATTTATCTGTTTTACAGTTATGCTTAAAGTATCATTTTCAAATATTTTTGAAAAAGTTGTAAAACTTACTATATGATTTTCCTTTTCCATATAAAAGGATTGTTGAGGAGGAAATATTTCTTTTATGATATTTCCATTCAAAAGCTTATAATCTCTTTCTACACAGAAATATAAGGCTCAATATAATTAGACATAAACCATGGAACAAAAGGAAATAGAATATTATGATAAGACAAAAATTTATAAAATTCATCAGAAATACGATTTCTTAATTTTTGATCAAAATTGGGGAAAAACCACTTTCTAAATGGTTCCCATCTTGGTAAATTAAATTCTGTTTTCACTTTTTGCCTGACCTCAGATCCAGGGCTAAAATAAATCTTCGGTTTATTCATAATAAAAAATTCATTTCAGATTCGGTTATTTCCGCATCTTTAGTATTATAAACACCTTTTACTATATTTTCTTTATTTTAAATAATTTTTCTACATGATGATTATTCTCATCACGCTCACTAACCTGTGAAGTAGAAACTCTGTAAGGAATATAATCCTTTTCCTCTATAAGAGGTGAAATAAAAGAATGTTCAGATCTGGTAGAGTAAGAGCCAGGGATATGACCCAATCTGGATGTAGTATTATCCATCTGTATATAAACAATTCCTTCTAGAGTCTGCACACATGATCAATATTATGTTCAGTCTTAGACTGGGTATGACCAGTTCTTTCAAGTTTCCACTGTTGAGGCATAGGGATTTCATCCCATTTTATAATTTTTCTAGTAGAAATTTTAGATCTATTAAAATTAGATTCAATTAAAACAGTTTCATTAATCTTTTTATCCATTAGTTTACAATTAGGATTTAATGTAAATAATGGTTTATAATAAATTCTGTAACATATACATATTAGTTCCGATCCAGAAACATAATTATATCCATGAGTTTTAACATTTAATGTTAAAGCATCAAGAATATTTACATCACTTAAAGAAAGTGAAAGATTAGGATAAACATTAAAATAAACTGGGTCATGTGCCAAACTTGATTGAATTACACCTATTAGTGATTGTTTCCAATTAAGATTTCTTGCATCTCTTAGACATGCAATGAAACTTTCTGGTAAACCTTCTAATGTTAAAGGTTTAAATGCAATTTGCACTAATCCAATATGGATAAATTTATATAAATCTTTATAACGATTTATGTCATGATAAGTTAAGAGTTTGATTTCAGTTTCTTCATCATCTAATGAAACTGATTCTTCAGTAGTTTTTACTACTTGCTTTAAGCCTAATTTTTCAAAAGTCCCTAACTGATATAAAGTTTTTAATTCAATCCTAGGGATTGTCCACTTATTAAGTTCTTCCAATTTATCAGGAATTTTCATTTCTTGTTTATGAGAATTTTTAATTTTTCTTTTATCTCTTATTAAATTCATTTGAATTTAATTTCATGTTAAACTATGAACCACATATATCACATAATTACATGGGTCTGTGATAATATAATATAATACAATATATAATATAATATAATATAATATAATATAATATAATATAATATAATATAATATAATATAATATAATATAATATAATATAATATAATATAATATAATATAATATAACCATCTAGCAAACATCTGTTTAGAAACATCATGCTTAAAATCTTTATTAAACATAAATTTGGCTGCTTGGCAGTCTGTTTTAACAATAAATTTCTGATTATATAAATCATCTTGAAATTTTAAAATACATTTAACAATAGCTAAGATTTCTTTAGGTACAGTTGCATAATTTTTCTGACTATCAGTCCATTTGCCAGAATGATATCTGACCAAATGTGGTTTGTTATTAACAGGACAAAGTTGGGTTAAAATACCTCCATAACCAATATCAGAGGCATCGGTTTCTATAATTTTTTGCCAAGTAGGGTTGGCTAAAACCAAACAAGGCAAAGATTTAACCCTGGCTTTAATCAGCTTGACTGTCTCAGTATGCTGAGAAGTCCATGGTTTAGGCTTCTTTTTTAACCTATCATATAAGATAGCTGTATCTGAAGCTAGATTTTTATAATAAGGCGAAATATAATTTAAACTGCCTCAAAATCTTTGCAATTGTGTTTTATCCAGAATTTCATCTGGAAATTTAGAAGCAAAGTCGATACTCCTATTAATAGGAATTATATTTCCTTTTTCAATGTGATGACCCAAAAATCGAATATTGGTTTGAAATAAAACCATTTTAGGTTTTGATATAACTAATCCATTTTGTATAATTAATTTCTTAAAAATATCTAAATGTTCAAAATGTTGTTGAACATTCTTAGAGAATACTAATATATCATCGATATAGACTAGTATAAAGTCACTGTATGGTATGAAGATATCATTCATAATCTTCTGAAATTCAGAAGGGGCATTTTTCAAGCCAAAGGGCATCATTTTCCATTCAAAGTGGCCTATAGGAACATTAAAAGCTGTCTTATATTGGTCATCTTCAGCTATCTGAATTTGCCAATACCCGGATTTTAAATCAAATTTTGAAAAGATTAAGGCCGCATATAATCGGTCTAATAAATCCTTTTTATTAGGAATAGGATGTCTAATCCATTTTAATACCTTATTGAGAGGTTTATAATTAATAACTAGTCTAGGAACCCCTCTTTCTATTTCACTATGTTTATTAACATAGAAACCTGTACAAGACCAGGGCGAGTTTGACTCTTTTATTAATTTTTTATTAAATAAAGAAGCTATTTCTTCTTTACATAATTCTAAATATTTAGAATTCATTTGGCAAGGTCTTGCCTTACTAGGTATCTCACTTTCATCAAAGTCATCATTATAAGGAAGTTTCACTTCATGTTTCTTGCGGCTCCAAAAAGCATTTGGATGATCATTACAAATTTCTACAGAAATATTATTCTGTAATTTTTTAATTTTATCCTGTAATTTAGGATTCTGTAAAACTTCTTCTATGGTAGAAGAAGTAATTTCAAAATTTATGAAATTAATTTGGTTTTGTTTTCGTATTATGAAATCCTTAATCTCATTTACAAATCTTGTATTTGGTTCAGTTATGAATTGAAAAGAAACAGGTGTATTGTCAAAAGTACCTATAAGGCAATCAGTTCCTATATAAGTAATAGGAAAAATCTTTTTGATAAAAGGGGTACCAAGTATAACTTGGTTGGTTATATTTTTAGCTAATAAAAAGCTTTCAGGAATGCAAACTTTATTATTGCAAATATATGCACGTGGTAATTTAAAATTAATTTGTAAACGGTCACCACCTGCATGACGCAAACTATGAGTTATTTTTTGAAAATATTTGGTAGGGATTAACCCTTCTTGTATAACACTAATATCAGCACCTGTATCAATGAGTGCAATAAATTCTTTAATTTCATCATGAGATATTAACAAAGTAATTTTTACATAAAACTTGAATGATGTAATCATATCTAGAGCAGTTAAAAATTGCTCTTCACCAATCTTATTAAGATTGTCAAAAAGATTTGGTGTTACCAAAGTATAATCTTTTTTAGTTTCTAGATTAGAAACTCTAATATCAAGATTTTTATTTATTTGTTTTAACATCTTGATTTCATCTTTAAGATTATTTATTTCTCCATACAAGTCATTTAATGTGGTAGGAGATTTATTAGAATCTTCATATCTTTGTTTCATAAGTTTATAAACTTCTGTCATAGAATAAGGATTATTATTAGGAATAAATTCCTCTTCTGTCTTAGTACTATGAGTACTTGTGGATGGAATATCATCCAGATTCTCTATGATCCGAGACCTTAATTCTTGGTCTTTAATAGATTTTAAAAATTCTAGAATATGATTAGTAGTTAACACATTAATATCTGAATCTGAATCTTTAAATTGAGATATTAATTTATAGTAATCGGCTTCTTTTTCAGATTCACTAGTTCCTTGTTTACAAGGACACATATTTTCATCTGACTCTTCAGAAGAATCAGAAATATGATCAATTTCTGATGCTGAAGTTATGTCTTCAGAGTCATCAGAGTCTAAAAATAATTTTTCTAAAGAATCTTTCAATTCTTCACTAATATGAAGATTATTAATCTTTTGCTTCATTCTACACTTATTAGCGTAGTGACCTATGCGTTTACACTTATAACAGACAATATTACTTTTGTCCTTCATTCGTTCGAATCTATCAGTTTTCCTCTTAGCTTTTTTCTCTAGCTTAGCTTGAGAATATCTTCTCTTTTTCTTTTTATAATGTGCATCATGTTTGGAGTTATGAACTACTCTTTTTTGGGAGGGAATATCCAGCCCAAATTGGCTACAAAATTGTTCTAACTGAGTACTTTCAGTTAATCTTTGCCGTTTAAACTGTTGACTTAATTTAATTTCATTACATAAGGCTAAACCTTCAGTTCTGCAAGTTGCGATAAGACTGCCATAAGTATAACTTTCATAAGGAATAGAGATTTTATCCTTCCTAAGAGCTTTTCTTACTCTTTCAGCAAATAATGGAGGTAGTCCATCAATAAATTTAGATTTCCAATGAGAGCTATTACTCTAGTTAATTCCATGACCCTATTAAGGAATTGGTCTCTATACCATCTCCAATCTGTAAGTGTTTTACGCCTAGTATTTTGTAATAATGTCCTATTAGTCTCATTATCATCTGAAATTCTCCCAGTGAAATGTTCTAATATAGTGACAATCAAGGTATATACTGCTTGTTCACTAGTACTACCATTTTCTTCCTGTTTAATAGTGTGATAAATGGTTTCCTTTTCTTGAAAAGAGAGATAATGATCCCACCAACCTTTAAGTTGGCCAGTAAAACCTGCAACTATCATCTTGGCAATATTACTATCACTATTACCGATCAGTTTACTGACGGTACTATACATGAGCATTCGGTGTGTGAGATTATAAATTTGTTTTTCAGTATAACCATCGAGATTCCATTCATAAATACTTTTACCATTATAACTGTTATTGCCTATATACTCTTGTTCCTCATGTAGAATATCTACTGGAGAGGGACGTCTATAATAATTAATTCTTTGGGTTGGCCTATCAGCAAACCGATATAACTTATTAAGTTCATCTTTAATAACAGGCTTATAATCCTTTGTTGCTGATAATTTATCAGAAAATTCATTTTCTAAGGTACTATACATGAGCATTCGGTGTGTGAGATTATAAATTTATTTTTCAGTATAACCAGCGATGGGAACCATTTAGGAAGTGGTTTTTCCCTAATTTTAATGATATGTTAAAATATTCTATTTCCGAAGAATTTTATAAATTTCTATCTTTTCATAATATTTTATTTTCTTTTGTCCCATGGTTCATGACTAAGTATATTGAACCTTATATTTCTGTTCTAGAACGAGATTATAAACTCTTGAATGGTCATATTATGAAAGGAGTATGGCTTCCTCAACAACCTTTTCTTTTAGAAAAAGAAAATACTGTTGTTAGTTTTTCAGCATTTTCTAAACTTTTTGAAAATGATGCTTTACATATTACTGTCAACCAAATTAATAAACTTATAGAACAACAGAATTATACAAACATTTATTTGAATGTTTTAGGGGAACAAATTCTCTCTCTTCATAAGAGAATTGATTTGTTACTACAAAAGATTGATACATCTTCTTCTGCAGCCTCAGAACATAAGGCGGTCATATTTGCTCCTCCTCTGCAGCCTCCTCCTGAAATTCACAATTATAAATTGAAAAAAATGTCAGATCTAGAAGAAATGCTCGATCAGAAATTTAAAAAATTAAATATTAATACTTTAGAAAATGAATTTTCTGATAAATTATCAGCAACAAAGGATTATAAGCCTGTCATTAAAGATGAACTTAATAAGTTATATCGGTTTGCTGATAGGCCAACCCAAAGAATTAATTATTATAGACGTCCCTCTCCAGTAGATATTCTACATGAGGAACAAGAGTATATAGGCAATAACAGTTATAATGGTAAAAGTATTTATGAATGGAATCTCGATGGTTATACTGAAAAACAAATTTATAATCTCACACACCAAATGCTCATGTATAGTACCTTAGAAAATGAATTTTCTGATAAATTATCAGCAACAAAGGATTATAAGCCTGTTATTAAAGATGAACTTAATAAGTTATATCGGTTTGCTGATAGGCCAACCCAAAGAATTAATTATTATAGACGTCCCTCTCCAGTAGATATTCTACATGAGGAACAAGAGTATATAGGCAATATGAGTTATAATGGTAAAAGTATTTATGAATGGAATCTCGATGGTTATACTGAAAAACAAATTTATAATCTCACACACCGAATGCTCATGTATAGTACCGTCAGTAAACTGATCGGTAATAGTGATAGTAATATTGCCAAGATGATAGTTGCAGGTTTTACTGGCCAACTTAAAGGTTGGTGGGATCATTATCTCTCTTTTCAAGAAAAGGAAACCATTTATCACACTATTAAACAGGAAGAAAATGGTAGTACTAGTGAACAAGCAGTATATACCTTGATTGTCACTATATTAGAACATTTCACTGGGAGAATTTCAGATGATAATGAGACTAATAGGACATTATTACAAAATACTAGGCGTAAAACACTTACAGATTGGAGATGGTATAGAGACCAATTCCTTAATAGAGTCATGGAATTACCTGAGAGTAATAGCTCTCATTGGAAATCTAAATTTATTGATGGACTACCTCATTATTTGCTGAAAGAGTAAGAAAAGCTCTTAGGAAGGATAAAATCTCTATTCCTTATGAAAGTTATACTTATGGCAGTCTTATTGCAACTTGTAGAACTGAAGGTTTAGCCTTATGTAATGAAATTAAATTAAGTCAACAGCTTAAACGGCAAAGATTAACTGAAAGGACTCAGTTAGGACAATTTTGTAGCCAATTTGGGCTGGATATTCCCTCCCAAAAAAGAGTAGTTCATAACTCCAAACATGATGCACATTAAAAAAGAAAAAGAGAAGATATTCTCAAGCTAAGCTAGAGAAAAAAGCTAAGAGGAAAACTGATAGATTCGAACGAAAGAAAGACAAAAGTAATATTGTCTGTTATAAGTGTAAACGCATAGGTCACTACGCTAATAAGTGTAGAATGAAGCAAAAGATTAATAATCTTCATATTAGTGAAGAATTGAAAGATTCTTTAGAAAAATTATTTTTAGACTCTGATGACTCTGAAGACATAACTTCAGCATCAGAAATTGATCATATTTCTGATTCATCTGAAGAGTCAGATGAAAATATGTGTCCTTGTAAACAAGGAACTAGTGAATCTGAAAAAGAAGCCGATTACTATAAATTAATATCTCAATTTAAAGATTCAGATTCAGATATTAATGTGTTAACTACTAATCATATTCTAGAATTTTTAAAATCTATTAAAGACCAAGAATTAAGGTCTCGGATCATAGAGAATCTGGATGATATTCCATCCACAAGTACTCATAGTACTAAGACAGAAGAGGAATTTATTCCTAACAATAATCCTTATTCTATGACAGAAGTTTATAAACTTATGAAACAAAGATATGAAGATTCTAATAAATCTCCTACCACATTAAATGACTTGTATGGAGAAATAAATAATCTTAAAGATGAAATCAAGATGTTAAAACAAATAAATAAAAATCTTGATATTAGAGTTTCTAATCTAGAAACTAAAAAAGATTATACTTTGGTAACACCAAATCTTTTTGACAATCTTAATAAGATTGGTGAAGAGCAATTTTTAACTGCTCTAGATATGATTACATCATTCAAGTTTTATGTAAAAATTACTTTGTTAATATCTCATGATGAAATTAAAGAATTTATTGCACTCATTGATACAGGTGCTGATATTAGTGTTATACAAGAAAGGTTAATCCCTACCAAATATTTTCAAAAAACAACTCATAGTTTGCGTCATGCAGGTGGTGACCGTTTACAAATTAATTTTAAATTACCACGTGCATATATTTGCAATAATAAAGTTTGCATTCCTGAAAGCTTTTTATTAGCTAAAAATATAACCAACCAAGTTATACTTGGTACCCCTTTTATCAAAAAGATTTTTCCTATACTTATATAGGAACTGATTGCCTTACAGGTACTTTTGACAATACACCTGTTTATTTTCAATTCATAACTGAACCAAATACAAGATTTGTAAATGAGATTAAGGATTTCATAATACGAAAACAAAACCAAATTAATTTCATAAATTTTGAAATTACTTCTTCTACCATAGAAGAAGTTTTACCGAATCCTAAATTACAGGATAAAATTAAAAAACTACAGAATAATATTTCTGTAGAAATTTGTAATGATCATCCAAATGCTTTTTGGAGCCGCAAGAAACATGAAGTGAAACTTCCTTATAATGATGACTTTGATGAAAGTCAGATACCTACTAAGGCAAGACCTTGCCAAATGAATTCTAAATATTTAGAATTATGTAAAGAAGAAATAGCTTCTTTATTTAATAAAAAATTGATAAAAGAGTCAAACTCGCCCTGGTCTTGTACAGGTTTCTATGTTAATAAACATAGTGAAATAGAAAGAAGGGTTCCTAGACTAGTTATTAATTATAAACCTCTCAATAAGGTATTAAAATGGATTAGACATCCTATTCCTAATAAAAAGGATTTATTAGACCGATTATATGCGGCCTTAATCTTTTCAAAATTTGATTTAAAATCCGGGTATTGGCAAATTCAGATAGCTGAAGATGACCAATATAAGACAGCTTTTAATGTTCCTATAGGCCACTTTGAATGGAAAGTGATGCCCTTTGGCTTGAAAAATGCCCCTTCTGAATTTCAGAAGATTATGAATGATATCTTTATACCATACAGTGACTTTATACTAGTCTATATCGATGATATATTAGTATTCTCTAAGAATGTTCAACAACATTTTGAACATTTAGATATTTTTAAGAAATTAGTTATACAAAATGGATTAGTTATATCAAAACCTAAAATGGTTTTATTTCAAACCAATATTCGATTTTTGGGTCATCACATTGAAAAAGGAAATATAATTCTTATTAATAGGAGTATCGACTTTGCTTCTAAATTTCCGGATGAAATTCTGGATAAAACACAATTGCAAAGATTTTTAGGCAGTTTAAATTATATTTCGCCTTATTATAAAAATCTAGCTTCAGATACAGCTATCTTATATGATAGGTTAAAAAAGAAGCCTAAACCATGGACTTCTCAGCATACTGAGACAGTCAAGCAGATTAAAGCCAGGGTTAAATCTTTGCCTTGTTTGGTTTTAACCAACCCTACTTGGCAAAAAATTGTAGAAACCGATGCCTCTGATATTGGTTATGGAGGTATTTTAACCCAACTTTGTCCTGTTAATAACAAACCACATTTGGTCAGTATCATTCTGGCAAATGGACTGATAGTCAGAAAAATTATGCAACTGTAGCTAAAGAAATCTTAGCTATTGTTAAATGTATTTTAAAATTTCAAGATGATTTATATAATCGAAATTTATTGTTAAAACAGATCGCTAGCGACCCAAATTTATGTTTAATAAAGATTTTAAGCATGATGTTTCTAAATAGATGTTTGCTAGATGGCAGGCTCATTTAGCTCCATTTGATTTTGATATTATGTATAAGAAAGGTGAAGATAATAATCTTCCTGATTTTCTAACTCGTGAATATTTACAGCATGCAGGGCAGGGGTAATAATCCTCGCGGTCGTGGCAGAGGCAGAGGTCATACCTCCCAGCCTAAAGACAAGAATGTCATCATTCAGCATGGCAAACAAAAGCTGATAGCTCAAAATCTGACTCATATTCCAGATAATGAAGCTCTGTTATATGAAGAATTCAAAAAGCAGTATCTTGCTACAAAACAACAGAAGGAAGGTGAAACCTCTTCCTATGCACAGGTGTTATCTGAAGAGGATCCTAAACCCTCTTATTATACTCATCGACAAAAAGGAAATCATATTTACGTTAGAACCAAAAAGATTTACAATGGAAAGATAATCCATGGTTGTTGATGAACGAGATATCTCGATGTGGCCTCTTATACAGCCTACATCATATAAACAACGACGATATTATGAGCAAATTCTCAAAGAATGCTCTTGTGAGATAACACATTTTTATCCTGGTGGTATTAAAACAGGAAATATTTATAATTTCAGCAAAATCGTCATTAAACGGATTTTAGCTATCGAAGAGTGGGGTATTTCTCCTCTCCGAGAAAGGGAATTCATAATTCCTGGAACAAAAAATGTTCTTAAATATAATTATTGGGATTATGTTGATGCTTTCCATAAAGCATTTTTATATGAAAATCCAACCAAGAAACATACTTGGTTAATCAAAATTTGTGGGAACGTTTATAATAATCCTTTACCCAGTTGGCTTTTAACATGATGGAATACCTATGGTACATCAGGCCAAATTCTTCCTGAAAAGTTTAAAACTTTATATGGAGAATGGATTTCTATATCCCCAAAAGTCTCTGATTATATCAGTTTAGACTTAGCATCGGAAGATATTGCTTCTTTGCTTTTCTTTATAGAATTTTCTATTCCATGGGTCTGGAAATGGACTCCTGAATTGGGTTATACCCAACAAAATATACCATGTATACGTCGGGCTACTCATAGTAGATTCTGGGATCGATTACTCAAATTTGATCCTGAGACAAAAGCCATTCATGGCCAAAATATTCTGGATGAAATCCAATACAAGGTTGCCTTATATAAACAAAAGCAAGCCACTGGTGATGTGAAACATACTAATCCTTTCAGCCAGTTAGCTTCGATGTTAAAACTACAAAAAGATGTTATACCCAAAGAAGAATTAATCAAATCTTATATGCAAGAATTGAAGAAGGAGCTTATTAAAAATCTGCTCCCTGCAGACAAGACTGATATCTCTATGGCAGGATCTTCCAATGAAGACTGTTTAGCAGGGAAATCACAAGACCCTGATGATGATATGCTTGAAGATGATCTTGATGAAGATAAAATTGACCATATGGTCAAGGAAATGGAAGATACTGCACGACAAGCAATAAAGTGAAAGCCTGCCGACACCCATGTGACTGCAGCCCCACACAATTTGTCATTTGTGTCCTGGACGGACCCATTTCATAGAATTATAGACTCCAATTATATACAATAGTGCTAGGCCCTATTCGGATTTCAAAATCCGATTGTAATAGAATAGGAAAACTAGTTGGCGTCCGCTCTCCTCCTTGTCTATAAAAGGAAGAGAAGTCTTCATAAGGAGGACATCACTAGACATCATTAGTAGTATTCACGTCTTTTCTCTTTCCTCCTCTCTCCTTGTACAATTTTATATCAATAAGAAGTTTGAAGTTTTCTTCTTTAATCCCTGGTAAGCTTTTATTCTTTTATCGTTCATTTAAATTCTTTGTATTTTATTTTATTTATTTGTTGTATTTAGGATTAGACTAATGGAAGGCTAAATCCTGTCATGTTAAACTATGGAATCGTATATATCATTATAATTATGTTGTGAGAGATCCTTATTTTGTCCGGTTGGCTAGAAGTCTAATGTCAGAATCCAGAAAGGGTTATGAACTTTGGAACTGGCCTTAATTATTAAAAGAATAAGGGTTAGCCTGTTTAAAGCCGTTGTGTGAAGGCGTATTAAGGCGTTGATCCCGGTTTTATTCTTTGATAATTAAGTTGACGGATCCAGATTTCATGTAAAATCTGTACCTTACTTCTGAGTTCTTACATAGATGACTAGATGGCTATCAATCGGACCTCATATGGTATCAGAGCCCTGTAATTTCTATGATATATGTGATTCCTAGTTTAACATGAACTATTCCTGATAAGTTCACATGAATTTATTAAGAGACAAGAGAAACATTAAAAATGTTTCTAAACAAGAAATGGATATTCCTGAAAACTTGGAGGCACTTAATAAGTGGACAATTCCAAGGGTTGATTTGAAAACTGTTTATCAGTTAGGAACCTTTGAAAAATTGGGTTTGAAACAGGTAGTTAAAACTACTGAAGAATCAGTTTCTTTAGATAATGAAGAAACTGAGCTAAAATTATTATCATTCAATGATATGCATAGATATAAAGATCTATATAAATTCATTCATATTGGATTAGTGCAAATTTCCTTTAAACCTCTCACCTTAGAAGGTTTACCTGAAAGTTTCATTGCATGCTTAAGAGATGCAAGGAATCTAAATTGGAAACAATCACTTATAGGTGTAATCCAATCTAGTCTGGCGCATGGACCAGTCTATTTTAATGTTTATCCTAATCTTTCACTTTCTTTAAGTGATGTCAATATACTTGACACCTTAACATTAAATGTTAAGACTCATGGTTATAATTATATTGCTGGATCAGAATTGATATGTATCTGCTATAGAATTTATTATAAACCATTATGTACATTAAATCCTAATTGCAAATTAATGGATAAAAAGCTTAATGAAACTGTTTTAATAGAAAAAAATTTCAATAGATCTAAGATCTCCACCAGAAGAATCATAAAATGGGATGAAATTCCTATGCCTCCCCAGTGGAAATTGGAAAGAACTGGTTATACCCAGTCAAAAACTGAACATAATATTGATCATATTGAACAAACTCCAGAAGGTATTGTTTATATCCAGATGGATAATACTCCATCTCGATTGGGTGCTATCCCAAGGACTCATTCTACTAGATCTGAGCGTTCTTATATTTCACCTCTCTTCGAAGATAAGGATTATCTTCCTTACAGGGTTTCTACTGCCCAAGTAAGTGAACGTGATGAGAATAATCATCGTGTGGATAAATTTTTAAAAACAAAAGAAAATATTGTTAAAGGTGTTTATAATACTAAAGATCCGGAGATAACCGAATCAGAAATGAATTTTTCATTATGAATTATAAACCAACAATTGATTTTAGACCTGGATCTGAAGCCAGGCTAAAAATTAAAAAAGAATTTGATTTACCGCGATGGGAACCATTTAGGAAGTGATTTTTCCCTAATTTTAATGATATGTTAAAATATTCTATTTCCGAAGAATTTTATAAATTTCTATCTTTTCATAATATTTTATTTCCTTTTGTCCCATGGTTCATGACTAAGTATATTGAACCTTATATTTCTGTTCTAGAACGAGATTATAAACTCTTGAATGGTCATATTATGAAAGGAGTATGGCCTCCTCAACAACCTTTTCTTTTAGAAAAAGAAAATACTGTTGTTAGTTTTTCAGCATTTTCTAAACTTTTTGAAAATGATGCTTTACATATTACTATCAAACAAATTAATAAACTTATAGAACAACAGAATTATACAAAAATTTATTTGAATGTTTTAGGGGAACAAATTCTCTCTCTTCATAAGAGAATTGATTGGTTACTACAAAAGATTGATAGCCATCTAGTCATCTATGTAAGAACATTTCACTGGGAGAATTTCAGATGATAATGAGACTAATAGGACATTATTACAAAATACTATGTGTAAAACACTTACAGATTGGAGATGGTATAGATACCAATTCCTTAATAGGGTCATGGAATTACCTGAGAGTAATAGCTCTCATTGGAAATCTAAATTTATTGATGGACTACCTCCATTATTTGCTGAAAGAGTAAGAAAAGCTCTTAGGAAGGATAAAATCTCTATTCCTTATGAAAGTTATACTTATGGCAGTCTTATCGCAACTTGCAGAACTGAAGGTTTAGCCTTATGTAATGAAATTAAATTAAGTCAACAGCTTAAACGGCAAAGATTAACTGAAAGGACTCAGTTAGGACAATTTTGTAGCCAATTTGGGCTGGATATTCCCTCCCAAAAAAGAGTAGTTCATCACTCCAAACATGATGCACATTATAAAAAGAAAAAGAGAAGATATTCTCAAGCTAAGCTAGAGAAAAAAGCTAAGAGGAAAACTGATAGATTCGAACGAAAGAAAGACAAAAGTAATATTGTCTGTTATAAGTGTAAACGCATAGGTCACTACGCTAATAAGTGTAGAATGAAGCAAAAGATTAATAATCTTCATATTAGTGAAGAATTGAAAGATTCTTTAGAAAAATTATTTTTAGACTCTGATGACTCTGAAGACATAACTTCAGCATCAGAAATTGATCATATTTCTGATTCATCTGAAGAGTCAGATGAAAATATGTGTCCTTGTAAACAAGGAACTAGTGAATCTGAAAAAGAAGCCGATTACTATAAATTAATATCTCAATTTAAAGATTCAGATTCAGATATTAATGTGTTAACTACTAATCATATTCTAGAATTTTTAAAATCTATTAAAGACCAAGAATTAAGGTCTCGGATCATAGAGAATCTGGATGATATTCCATCCACAAGTACTCATAGTACTAAGACAGAAGAGGAATTTATTCCTAATAATAATCCTTATTCTATGACAGAAGTTTATAAACTTATGAAACAAAGATATGAAGATTCTAATAAATCTCCTACCACATTAAATGACTTGTATGGAGAAATAAATAATCTTAAAGATGAAATCAAGATGTTAAAACAAATAAATAAAAATCTTGATATTAGAGTTTCTAATCTAGAAACTAAAAAAGATTATACTTTGGTAACACCAAATCTTTTTGACAATCTTAATAAGATTGGTGAAGAGCAATTTTTAACTGCTCTAGATATGATTACATCATTCAAGTTTTATGTAAAAATTACTTTGTTAATATCTCATGATGAAATTAAAGAATTTATTGCACTCATTGATACAGGTGCTGATATTAGTGTTATACAAGAAGGGTTAATCCCTACCAAATATTTTCAAAAAACAACTCATAGTTTGCGTCATGCAGGTGGTGACCGTTTACAAATTAATTTTAAATTACCACGTGCATATATTTGCAATAATAAAGTTTGCATTCCTGAAAGCTTTTTATTCGCTAAAAATATAACCAACCAAGTTATACTTGGTACCCCTTTTATCAAAAAGATTTTTCCTATTACTTATATAGGAACTGATTGCCTTACAGGTACTTTTGACAATACACCTGTTTCTTTTCAATTCATAACTGAACCAAATACAAGATTTGTAAATGAGATTAAGGATTTCATAATACGAAAACGAAACCAAATTAATTTCATAAATTTTGAAATTACTTCTTCTACCATAGAAGAAGTTTTACAGAATCCTAAATTACAGGATAAAATTAAAAAACTACAGAATAATATTTCTGTAGAAATTTGTAATGATCATCCAAATGCTTTTTGGAGCCTCAAGAAACATGAAGTGAAACTTCCTTATAAAGGTGACTTTGATGAAAGTCAGATACCTACTAAGGCAAGACCTTGCCAAATGAATTCTAAATATTTAGAATTATGTAAAGAAGAAATAGCTTCTTTATTAAATAAAAAATTGATAAAAGAGTCAAACTCGCCCTGGTCTTGTACAGGTTTCTATGTTAATAAACATAGTGAAATAGAAAGAGGGGTTCCTAGACTAGTTATTAATTATAAACCTCTCAATAAGGTATTAAAATGGATTAGACATCCTATTCCTAATAAAAAGGATTTATTAGACCGATTATATGCGGCCTTAATCTTTTCAAAATTTGATTTAAAATCCGGGTATTGGCAAATTCAGATAGCTGAAGATGACCAATATAAGACAGCTTTTAATGTTCCTATAGACCACTTTGAATGGAAAGTGATGCCCTCTGGCTTGAAAAATGCCCCTTCTGAATTTCAGAAGATTATGAATGATATCTTCATACCATACAGTGACTTTATACTAGTCTATATCGATGATATATTAGTATTCTCTAAGAATGTTCAACAACATTTTGAACATTTAGACATTTTTAAGAAATTAGTTATACAAAATGGATTAGTTATATCAAAACCTAAAATGGTTTTATTTCAAACCAATATTCGATTTTTGGGTCATCACATTGAAAAAGGAAATATAATTCTTATTAATAGGAGTATCGACTTTGCTTCTAAATTTCCGGATGAAATTCTGGATAAAACACAATTGCAAAGATTTTTAGGCAGTTTAAATTATATTTCGCCTTATTATAAAAATCTAGCTTCAGATACAGCTATCTTATATGATAGGTTAAAAAAGAAGCCTAAACCATGGACTTCTCAGCATACTGAGACAGTCAAGCAGATTAAAGCCAGGGTTAAATCTTTGCCTTGTTTGGTTTTAACCAACCCTACTTGGCAAAAAATTATAGAAACCGATGCCTCTGATATTGGTTATGGAGGTATTTTAACCCAACTTTGTCCTGTTAATAACAAACCACATTTGGTCAGTATCATTCTGGCAAATGGACTGATAGTCAGAAAAATTATGCAACTGTAGCTAAAGAAATCTTAGCTATTGTTAAATGTATTTTAAAATTTCAAGATGATTTATATAATTAGAAATTTATTGTTAAAACAGACTGCCAAGCAGCCAAATTTATGTTTAATAAAGATTTTAAGCATGATGTTTCTAAACAGATGTTTGCTAGATGGCAGGCTCATTTAGCTCCATTTGATTTTGATATTATGTATAAGAAAGGTGAAGATAATAATCTTCCTGATTTTCTAACTCGTGAATATTTACAGCATGCAGGGCAGGGGCAATAATCCTCAATATAATATAATATAATATAATATAATATAATATAATATAATATAATATAATATAATATAATATAATATAATACAATATAATATATATCCACATATTAGGAGAGGTGAATGTAATTCAAATTCAAAACTTCTAATATGATAAAAAGTGATTCTACCACTTAAGCTACTATATATTACTTTCATTTCATATTAACTGTCATTCGAACATACTTTTTTCGTTTTCAAATATCTATTATTTTCGTAAATCAAGAGAATATTAAATTATACTTTTTCCTATATACTTCTATCTTATTAGAATTACACAATTGTCAAGAAATTTCCATTAGCACTAGTAATGACAATTAAAATATAAATTTAGTGTATTTTTTTAATCTAAACAATCTAATTATTTTTTAATTCTTTTGTTATGTTTTAAAGCAATACTTAATATGGAACTGAGGTAGTATTTGACAAAGAACAAAAATTTAATGTAGGCTTTTGGTCCTATAAGTACTTCACATTATTTTCATTTTTCAGCCCACATTTTCTTTATCCCAATAATGTGTTATTGGTGGACCTCATAAGAAGACTGGGGTGTTAGACTTGGTCAAAGAGATGCCAAGCCAGGCCGAGCTTATCCGGCCTACTTAGGTGACTCGGGACCACTATATATTTTCTCTCTTGCCTCTTCGGCTGAAACACCCTATTTATGCAGCCCCTTTTCATCTCCTCCTTCACTTGTCTTTCTGCCTTTTTCTTTCCGTGCTAAAGCACGACTGTTGCTCTCCCCTCTCTTTTTCCCGTTTCTGTTTTTCTGGTCCGCAGTCACCGTCGATCGTGACCTGAACTTCGACGCGACTTTCTGTGTACGCTGTTGTTCGGTCTGGGTAGGAGAGAGGGAGAGCCAAAGGTGAGAGAGAGAACAGTGGGTCTTCTTTTCTTGAGGCTCCCATTGTTGAGGGATCTTTCTTTTACCGATTGCTTGACGTACTTGGCCACCGGCGCCTCGACGCAACTCACAGACGTGCTTCATTGCTCGGCCTCCACCACTGGCCTCGGGGTTGCTGTTTCCGCCGCTGGTTCAAACGCCGTAGCGGTAGGTAAGTTTTCGATTTCCGTGATTCCTTTATGTTTTTATACTAACGGTCCTTGCAGATTCACTCTCCAGCGTGCGGCGTGGAATCGGTGGACAAAAATGAAGATCATTTTTTATAATAGTTTTGGGCTATTCTTCGATTTTGTTGTGTTTTTTTAAATATTGTAATAGTAATTAAAAAATTGTAATAGTAATTGAATCCAGCATTTAAGATAACAGTTGATTATAAGGAGGGCACGTTTAATTTGAAATCAAAATTTAAAAACTATTTCTAAGCCATATTAATTTTTATTTTTTTGGTTGGGCGATGAGTGTGAACGTGGGGGTCATCCATTACGCTAAAAATATTTTCAAATTGGTAACATATTGTGGCATCATTAAACAAGAAATTATATTTTTATTGGGAAGATACAGAAATAGTATAATTATTAATTTGCTAATTCTTTCAGATGGTACACGTACGTATGCAATAGAAGAGAAACTACTATAGTAGAATAATTATTTTGGGGAGTGAAAAGAAATGGTGAAGTATTTATCAAAAAAGAAAAAAAATGGTGAAGGGAATCAGATTCTGGAAGATGGATGGCACATGACATGACATGAGGCAGAACGTGGAAGACTCTGATCAACTTGGAATCTCAATCTCATACCGTTGATATTCTTCATCATCTTATTATATATCTCTATATACACACACGACAAATAATACAGTAGTACTACGTTGTATGAAACAAGCACGTTAGAAAAGCGAAAGCTGCTGCTCCTCCAAAATTAAGAGTGAAAACGTTTTCAATTTTTTTTTTTTTTTTTTTCTAGATACCTCTTAAATTCGGTCCACTCTCATCCTTCGTTATAACAGACACCATAAATGAATAGTTTTCATTTACACTGTTTACTCTATTATTTAATTAATTTTTTCAAAAATCACTTCCTTCTCAATTTAGTTTCTTATTTTTTTTAAAAATAATTATACTTAGTTTATTAGACTTAAGAGTACAACTGATTTCAAAATATTCCAATATAATATATATGACAACTTCAAAATTATAATTTTATATTAATACAATATTACATAACATATTACAAATAATATGTACAAAAGAAAGAATATATATTTGTTTTTTTTTCTGAGTAAGTGTATACATGCTACGGGAATATTGTTAGATTTAGTTTGGATTTCCAAGCCATCAAAAATTTAATTATATATATCTTTCCCTTTCTCCTTTATAAGTTGTCACAATTGATCCTTGTGTACGTTTTTTAATACAAAAAGTGCTTATATTTAGTAAAAATTAAATCTAAATAAGAATAAATTATTAAAGTATATTACTAAAATAAAAGAGACGATAATTTTATATTAAAAAATGAAGATAATTCTTAAATTTAATAAGAGCGGAAGCCTTAAGTTTAATTTTAATTGGACATGGAATAAGACTTTAAGATTTACCTATTTAGTCAGGTAAGGATCGACAATCTCGGGATGAGATCTACAATGAAGAATACTGTCATTGATTACTGAATAAGTGAAGACAAGGCACCGACCATTAATCAAAAACGGTATGATTTCGACGACTTTATGCCCCAGCCAGCATCTTGAATACCCCCATATAATTTGGATAGTCGTAGTAATTTGAAGGAGAAAGAGGAGGGGGAGCTGCTGGTGCTTGGGAATTAGACTTGACTGACTACTGCACTTTCCTGATCTTCTCTCTGAATCAATCAGAAGAGACTAATTAACTTTATTCTTTATTTGTTGGGTTGGGCTGGGTTGGGCTTAGTTTAGACTTAGAGTGACCACCCACCCCCCCACCCCCACCAGCCCCACCCCGCCTTGGTTCTTTAAAAAGCGCAATGTATACATCTCATCTCAAAGATTCCCTTCCTTACACTCCACTCCGCTCCTGGCTGGAGGAGGCTGCTATGCCTGTGCCTGTGCCCTGCCCGCCCACTCCTCTTCCTGCCTACTTTCAAAACTGAACATAATTGAAGATATGATTTCTATTATTAGCATTTTAGGATATAATTAAATTTATAGATTTGAATTACTAATGTTATGTTTGATATGTAGTAATATGAGTTTCCAAATACAGTTAGATGGACCCATGAAAAAAATGAAACTAAGGATATATTTGGATAGGATTGAAGAAATGAAAAAAGTTTAGTTTTTTATTTAAATTGCGTAAAAATTAAATTATTTATAAAAGAATAAGGGGATTGATAAAGTAGGCACAAGATTTAAAAGATATATTCGAAAATTTTCAGAAAAAAATTATTTTTCCTTCCTCACTTTCTCTCTCTACAACAATTCTCTCTCACCCTTCTATAGACATTCAAGAGTGTTTTTCAAGTTCTTGAAGAAATTCAAGTAAAAAATGGATGATTTTAAATATTTTATTTAAAAAAGCATTGATTTAGAGGTAAAAATCAATCAAATTGTTGAAAAAAAATTGACAATTCCTAGTTTTGGCCTTTTTTTTAATAGTTATGAATTCGTAGTTTTTGTTAGAGTTTAGTATCATATTTTGACATATTTAGTGATATTATTTTTGAAAATGTGTTTTGTATGTATCAATCAAATCTCATATTGATTTTTATTAGAATTAATTGGTATAGCACAGTATAGTTAGTTTCCTTATGTTTATTTTGGCAATGTGTTTTGTATGTATCAATCAAATCACATAGATTCTCATTAATTAAATGACATATTATAGTATAATTAGTTTCTTTATAAGTTCAATTTTTAACAAAAACTACAAAATTCATTTTTTAAAAAATGAGAAATAGAGACTTTTGGCCAGCTAGGCCGAAATTATTGGCAACCTGGCCGAAAGTCTCTACTTTTCATTTTCCACCAATTTGTGAGATTTTTACGTCAAAAATCGATATTTCTTTCAATAAAATCTTCAAAATCATTCATGTTTCTTCAAGAACTTCAAGGATATTCAAGGAATTTTTAGAGAGAGATGAGAGAAAAATTTTCTAGAAAGAGAAAAAGTTTGAAGGAAATAAGAAAATTTTTTTTGCGCGTATTTTTTAAATTTCCACGCGTATTTTATCGATCCCAAGAAGAAATGGAATCAAAATTTTTAAAAAAATGAATTTTAATTTTTAAATCCAATTTAAATGCACCTAATCCATATTAATCAACATGTGCTTCAATTTAAGGATTAATCTATATATATATATATATATATGATACAAGTTTTAAAAAGTAAACTAAATATTACTCTTTCACTTCAAAATAAGTATTTTTTTAGAAAATAAAATTAGTTTCGTAATAAATGTCATTTTATAATTTTTAACATACATTTATGGTACTTTTTCAATTTTATCATCCTCTCTCTCTTCGTTTGTTTCTCTCATCTCTCTTCCTTTTTATTTCTCTTTCTATATTTATATTTATGAGAGATATATTAATAAAATATTTATTTGCATTCAAAATTCTTAATCTATGTGCCAAGAGTTAAAAAGAATTTTTATTTTGATATATTTATCACTTTAAGGCAATTCACAACTATAAGAAATCAATTAAATTATCTTAGTAAAGGAGAAAATCTATTAAGTTCAAAATAGCAATTCAATGATAAAAGTTTACCAAAAGTCTTGAATTATCGTAATATTTTTTATAATATTTCTTTTATACTCTTTCCTCTGTTTTTTTTTTTTTTTTTACTTGTCACATTATATTAATTTCTGTGTTTTTTTTACTTGTCAATTATGGTTTCAAAATAATATTTTATGAATTTTTTTCCATTATACCTTCTTATTAATAACAAATTCCAACCTTTATATTTTAATCATGAAAACTAGTATAAATAATAATAAGTAAAGAGAATTTTTAAGGACATTGTAGTTTACACAAGGTAAAAACATCTAAAATTCTAATTTTTTTTAACAATGTGATTTTCAAAATTTGGCAAGTAAAAAAAATAGAGAGAATAATATTTTTTTCTTTAAAGTTTATAATTCAATTTTTTTAAAATTTATTCTCACAAAGTTTGACTCATACTCAGGAGTTAGGACCTGATCTAAATCTTTTTCAATATGGGGCTACATCTTAGTATCAAACTCTTGATATCGTATTAGTATTAAGAGTATTGCTCTAAATTCTTGTGTTTATAATCTTATTTTTCATTTGTTATGTTTTAGTATTTAAAAAATTGTAGTATTATAATAGAATGTTAAATAAAGATAGTGCATTAATTAGTAGTTAAAAAATGATAGTGACAATGATTTTGTTTAGACGAGTAGTATAGAATAGTGGGGATGAACAAATCAATCCCATCAAAATCGACGAAATTCTATCATTCATTCGCACAAACAACAAGAATAGATCACAAAGAACATTCTCTCAAAAGAAAGAGAGTCCTTCCTGTTGTGTCAACATACATACATACATACAGTAGTATATATATATTAATTAGCGTAGAAAACGAGAAAGGTAAATGGTCACAACTCACATGCTATGCTAAAGTAGTTAGCATAGCAGCTGCTGCTTCCAATCCAATGGAAAAAAGAAAAGAAAATGGTCAAGATTTTGTCTGCAACGGCCGGTACGGTTTAATAAACTGCACTAGGGAAAAAAGCACGATTTTGCATTGCAGCTTCAACTTCAACAACCAACTACTAGTACGTACGTAGTTAGTTCTAAAGCCCACAATTTAGCAGCAGATGGATGGCGGAGGAGACCAAACCATATTAATTTGTGTGTTGGACCAAACACATACAAAAGATGTTCATGTCAGAAGCATGATGAATAACCCCCATAAGCCCCCACTTCAGTTGTTGATTCTATTTGGATAAATGTGTATTCTTTGGAGTTTTATACTTTTTTTTTTTTTGGCAAAAAAATAAATTATTTGTTAAAGAAATATATAAATTGAAATCTTGTATCAAATTCTAGAATAACTCTCCAAAATAAATCAATTTGTGAGGAGGAACAAAGGGTCCATAGAAATCTTTTCCGTTTTTCATTTTTGGATGTACATTTCCTTCCAAAAATAATTTTCTTTTCATCTTAAAGAAAAGGGATGATGGTGAAATTTAAATTTTTACCTTTCAGAAACTATATCCAAATTTATTTTTTAATATAGTATGGGAAATGTTAAGTCTTATTTAATAAATTAATTTACTTATTAAATGAAATCTTTAAGAATTTATTGAGTTAAATGTATTTGATAACAGATAATTTTTAAGTGTTTAATATTTTTAAGTGCATTTGATAACAATTTTTATAATCATTTAATTATTTAAGATGTACTTAATTGTAATTATAAATTTTAAGTGAAAATTTTTAATTAATTTTGAACTCTAAAATTTGAAAATATATATTAGTTATAAAATTATAACACTTATATATATAAATAAATAATTACCACATAGTAATATTAATTAATTCAGTATTCAAATTCATACTTTAATTTTTAGATTCAAAATTCAAAATTTAAACAAGTCATATTCATATCTTAATTTTCAAGTTAATGCAAATATGCATTTAGATTTAAAATTAAAAACTTTTTCAACTTGGTAAGAGGTTTGATTTTATTTATGGCACATGGCGCGGAAGAGATCCAAATTGGATACCAAGTCTCGCTCGTGGATCATGTCATAGTCTTTGATTCTAATGGTATATGGATTCCTTTACGTGATTCTTGTGGAACATATATAATTCTCCAAGAAACATTGGATTCTGGGGGCAGGGCACGTCACGTCACAATAATATGGAAGGAAAGAAGGAACTAAGACACCTTGGTTTTTGAAAATAGGTGGTCTATGGAATTCTGTTCTTCGTCTTTTAAGACTCTTGTCCCAATCTCAATTTGTCTGTCTCCCTTCTCCCTCTCCCTTTCCCCACACGCCTTATACTTAATTACAATATTCTTTGTTTCTTCCTTTAGGATCGATATTGTTGTTCGTTCTTGGTCCTCTTCTTCTATAAAAACTGTTATATTGGAATCATTACATTATCCCACACAAACACATCCTCTTTTTTAGAATATTGCATTCATCTAGTTAGTACAAAACAAGTTTGTTGGGGATGCTTTCAAGGTTGATTTCCTTCCTGCAAAATTTTCAGGCTAGCTAATGATGTTTACCAAAAGTGAATAGTTTGGATTTATTCAAGATTTTATAACTATATCAAGTTTGTACCTTACCCTATATATATAATCATGCATACAGCAGATTAAAATGTTTTTAGTAATAATAACATGAATCCCAAAACAGGCATGGAATGAAATGGATATAAAATATAGAAATTGGATTGATGTACCTCTTTTATTTTATATTATTTGTCGGTTGTTTATACTTCTTTTTTATTTTAAGATAGTTGTTAACATATAATTAAATCAAGAAAGTGTATATAGACATAAAAGTTTCAACTCTTGCATCAATCTTTTCATTCCACTTTTTTTTTTTTTTTTTTTTAAATGCAATATTTGCACAAGGTCTTGAAATGAAATTCACTATATAATTTTCACTCTAATCCTATAATTCTTCTTATAAGCCATTCAAATATTACAAAAGATTATTATAAAAATTTCAAAAATTAAACTCTATCTAAATACAAGCTTGCTTAATTACATGTGTGTGAGAGATATGACATGAGAAAACCTTTTTCAGATTTATGTTCTTTTTCTTTTTTCACATCTGATCCAATTGTGAAGCTAATATTTTCACACCTATAATCACTTCTTTTGAAATAGCTACTTAGAGACTATAAATGAATGTTTAACAATGGAGTCCATTTATTAATATACCAAAATTACTTCTTTCAATTATCATGTGATTTCAGTATAACTTCACTTTGACAACTATATATAATCTGATTAACTAGGAAAATCACACCTTTGTCTAATTAGTGCATATAGATTATATATATGTATATATTAACAGGTTCCCATATGAAAGAGATTTGATGAGTTCAATGATATAATTAAAGCAAAAAAGAAGCCCATAATATATGGTTACGGCCTCTTGATCAAGTGGAAATCTTGACTGCAATTTTTCACTTTATGAACTTATACCCTCCAAATTTTTCCTTTTTATGATCTCTTTTCCTATCTTTCTTTACTTTCAATTCAAAAATTTAATCTCCAAGTGATAAGAAAGTAACTCAATTATTCAATCTCTCTCATTACAAGATAATAAATCATGAATTGAATTCACGTTTCGTCCTCAATATATGAAACAAGAATATTGTATACAAGTTTTTTGAGTTTTATTTACATTTCTGTCCCCAACAATTAAAAAAAGAATGCAATCTCCAACACCAAATTCAATGCGAAACAAATTTTAACAATTGATTATCAAAGTTTTCTAAAAACCAAAAATCTGAGAATGAGAGCAAATTAATAATTGAACAAAGGGATTTTATAGCTGCAATTGAACAATCAACTCAAAGATTGTGGCAAAACTTGGTGCATATGACATGGAACTTAACTCATATATAGTGGTGGCTTGCGAATTAACATGCAACATACGGTACAACATACATAAAATTGGGTCCAAAAAAGATTAATAATTAATTAATTAATTGATGATGCAGGTAATTAAGGGCCGGGAAGATCAAAGATAACTTTAATGATCAAATTCATTAATTCAACCACTACTACTACTACTACTACTACTACTACTAGTTCTTCTCAGAAATTAACTACTATAAATTAAACCTTCAAAATCTAACACAACACCTACACTACACTACATGATATCACCAATTCTAAAACTATTGTGAAAGCCATAAATAAAAGAAAGCAATAAAACAAAAACCATTTAAGAACCAACCTAACATTAACTCTAGCTAGGGTTTTTCTATACCCCCTAATTAAGAAATACTAGTCTACATGAGAAGATTTTACTGCTCCACTCAAGTTCTTTCTTATAGGGGATTACTGGTGGAAGAAGAACTAAAACTAGAAAGATCAGTCCAAGCAGCAGCTACTGATGATCCACTGTTCCACTGCAGATTATTAGTATCATTTCCAGGAATTCCCATCATTAGCTGCCTTGACAAATTCATCTGATCTTGATTGTGCCCCTCCATCTTAACTGAGGCTAGCTGCGTAAGAATGGCCGATGACAGTAATTTCGGCCTCACTTGATGGCTTGTTTCACCAACAAAACTCGATGGCTCAATACTTCCTTGCAATTGACCATATAGCGCAGAAGAAGACAAATCCAAACCTCCCAAAAATGGAAACTGTTGCGCCTGCGGCAATCTCCACTGCTGATCAATTCCAACACCAACACCAACATTACTATTAATTCCAAGAAAATTAGTTCCCAACTGAAAATTCATCTCGCTGGTCACCGGAGTCGAAATCCCACCATAATTATTCAAGTTAATATCACTAGCAGAGAAGTGGTGATCATGACTAGTGAGTTGGCTTAGAGGAGATAAGAACCCAAGTGGTGGGATTTGTACTGATGTAGAGGAAACAGTACTGCTATTAGTGGAATTACTAGAATTATTAGTTTGGCGATCGGAACTGCTAACTGGAGAATTATTGTTGGAACTAGTTGATTTCGTTCTCTTGTTCCTTCTACATCCTCCTCCGACCGGAACGTTTCGTAGAGCGCCACCTCTGGTCCAGTACCTTCTACAAGTTTTGCAAAAGTGCCTAGGCTGTGAGAGGCTGTAATTATTGAAGTAGCAGAACTTGGTGTTGGTTGATTCACATCTAGGGCATTTTAAGGCAGTTTCCGGCATGGGTACGTTAGCTAACCGGGCTCTTTCAGACATTGATCCCGGTCTAATTGAACCGGAAAGACCACCATGATGAGACTGAGCTACTGGTGGTGGTGGCGGCGGCGGTGGTGGTGGTACTGGAGGTGGCAGTGATGGCTGAGATGTGGTGGTAATTAGCTCATGATGATGATTTGGGAATTGCTGCAGATAACAAATTGAAAGGAAAAAGCAGAAAATGAAATATGATGATGAGCTAGTATAGTATATTCAAGAAAAGATGTTCAAAACAAATAATAAAAGAAAGAATATTTATCTTTTGAATTCTGCTTTTTTTGGCAAAAAGAAACACATCCATGAAGAAATTAAAATTAATTAAAACACATACATACCTGTTGCCAGTTGGCTGGATCAAGATAAGCTGGAATGGAAGAAAAAACCATACTTGTTTTGATGATCTTTCTCTTTTGTAAAAGGTTGATGTGTTTTTGTAGCTCTCTATAGTGGAGAATCACATCAACTTGATGAGGGTTTCCAAAGGGTAGAGAGAGATAAAGGAGAAGGAATGAGAATAATATTGAACTAAAAAATAAAGGGTAGGGCTTTTATGGTGGTATATTTATACACCACACTTCGTATTTTATTACAAGTGACACCTTGTTTGTCCTCACTCTGTCTAATTTTGTTTTATTGCTTTTTAGGGTTCCGAGAGGCAGGTGTTTTTCTTACTTAACCTTGAAGTTTCTCTTTTTCGCCTGTTCCTCTTGGGCAGGTGCATTCCTCCTAATTATAGGAAACACTAATTAGTAGGCAACTTTCTGCTTGACCAAATTAATGATTGTAAATTTGATTGAACCTCCTCCCTCAACCCCAGCCCACCTTGATAAGTATTTTTTAGTAGTATACCTTCTAATAAACTTTCTCTACAATACTCCACTAATAATAATTTCATTAATAAATCTTATAGAAGATAAACCTACACTATAATATACAAACCATAAAGATAAAATTACTATTACATAAAATATAAGGAAATATCCTAGAGAGTTTACTAGAAGATGTATTAAAAAATCCTGAGTGTAGCCCCCGACCTCGGACTCATCTCTACTCTTTTAAAGAGTGTGTTATGGATTGCTGGAATTATCTTCTATTCTTCAAGATTGAGAGAATAATTAGAAAAATCAAGATATATTAATCTTCTAATATTGTGATAATGGTTTACTAATGCAAATTAGAATGTGTTAAAGAAGAAAAAGGTATGAGGTAGTATATGTTTTTTTTTTTTTTTTTTTTTTGTTCTTTGGGTCCTAACAACATTGGTCTTGTGTCTTTTCTCTCCGTGCCCGGTCTCTTCATTCTGCCACTCCTCTTTATTTATGTCTGCTTTGTATGGAAATAAAAGAACTTGCAGAATATTGTACCTACCTACCTCCCATAATCCATCTAAGAAATAAAGAAAAGGGACTTATATATGTATATATATAAGTGATAATTTTAAAACTAATTAACTTTTTTAGGATTTCTGGGTGTGATCTTAGTGTCTTACTATTACTAGCAAATAATTATACGTATACTAGACACTAGTGACACTAGTAAATTCACATTTTGCAACTCCAGCTGTGGTAATTTGACTATAAATGGCAAAGCTATTTATACCTTTTTTTGTTAGATGGCTAAGTTATATATACACACATAATAAACAAAGGCCTACAGGTTGTGATTGAAGAAAAATATAAAAATATGAGAGGTGGGACCTCAATATATTATTAATAATTTCATGTAGAGCTTATTTTCAGTGGAAATAAATATATTTGTAAAGTAAAGAAAGGGCATAATAAACCTAACTCGGGAATATGAATGTATATCGCGAAAAAAATCATTATTTTCTCTACTCTTTCTCTCTCTACACAGTTTCTCTCTAACTTTTCTCTACTCCTTCTCCACTCTAAAACTAAAATCTTTAATATTGAACTCGTATTGGAGGTAGAATAGATCATTACGAAGAATTTGTAGAAGAAAATATCGATTTAGATGTAAGAAAAGTTTTTAAAAAAAAAATTTCAAAACTGGGCTCAGATCACACGGACGGGCGACCCGAACATGGGCGGATCGCCCAGACGGGCGACCAGCACACATCCGGGCCGCCGGTCCGGGCGATCCGAGGTTTTTTTTTTTTTTTAAGAAAGAAAATTTTTGTAAGTATTTGGAAAACTTTAAACATGAATAACTCTGCGATTGGATGTCCGTTTCACGCATATGACTACTCGTTTTGATGGTTCTCATAAAGATAAACGCAACGACATCGTCGAAAAAGTGATCCGGATGTGTTTCGGGGCAACAAATAGGAGGTTTTTGTGGAAACGGTCAGTGGAAAACCGTTAGAACATTTCCAACATGTAGGTCTCGAAAAAATAACCGAAATGGCCACAAGAATCGCCTCAATCGGATGTCCGAGTACAAAGTTATGCCCTGTCAAAGTTTTCGACTATACGAAACAATTTTTTTGCCCCAAAACGCGTACGAATCAATTTTTCGACGATGCCGTTGCGTTCCTTTTTACGAGAAGCATCAAAACGAGTGGTCATATGCGTGAAACGGACATCCAATCCCAGAGTTATTCATGTTTAAAATTTTCCAAATACTTACAAAAATTCTTTCTTAAAAAAAACAAAAAAAAAAAAAAAAAAACACCTCGGATCCTGAGCCGGCGACCCGGACGTGAGCCGGTCGGCCGAGCCGGCGACCGGGATGTGTGCGAATCGCTCGTCTGGGCGATCCGAGCCCAGTTTTGTAAAAAAAATTTTTTTTAACTTTTCTTACATCTAAATTGATATTTTCTTGTACAAATTTTTCGTAATGATCTATATCTACCCCAAATACGAGTTCAATGTTAAAGATTTTAGTTTTAGAGTGGAGAAGGAGTAGAGAGAAGTTAGAGAAACTGTGTAGAGAGAGAAAGAGTAGAGAAAATAATAATTTTTTTTGCGCTATACATTCATATTCTCGAATTAGGTTTATCGGTCCCATAAAGAAAAGACTGCATATTGATTTTTTCTTAAATTGTTAGGATATGATTTTTATCTAACCTCCTCCTAAAAATTAGGAAGAATATATAAATACTTGTATTTTAAACCATTTAACTAAATCACAATTATATATACTTATTTATAAGCATAAAATATGTTTTATATCAACAATTAGTTAGTGTTACGTGTACGTACGAGAGAGAGTCAACAAAATAAAAACTATTGAAAGCAATAAGAATGGAGAGTCCAGCTTAGTTAGTCGGTCAATAAGAATGGCATTGGCAAGGTACTTCCACTCTTATGATTGAATGAATTTGTACATAGACCTGAAAGAAGAGCAATATAAGATGTATTAAAAATATATTTCACATAATTATTTAAAGTTTGGCAGGTGCAATTTATGTAGGATAGCTGTTCGGAGAGAGTTCCTCACAAATTTCCAAAAAATGATCATGTGTATGTATTTTGAGGAAGGAACAGAACAGACAGTTTTTTGTTTACAGATTCTGTATTATCTGAGATGAGAGATCTTCTATCAATCTCAGTCCAAATACTGATGCTCCTATCTTTTTACAGGAAGATGCAGTCCCTTCAACTATAAATAGAAAATAATAGTACATATTTCCTATGCCTATAAGATATGCTAGGTATTTCATGTAGCTTCTTTCTCTTAATTTATTATTATAAGGATCATGTCTAATTCTTTGTTGTTGATCTATATATATATATATATATATATGTTACCGCTACTGTACTGCACAGACCTCAGCCAATGATTACTTGACAGAAATGTATCCAAGTATTCCTACATCCTAAGAATCCACCGGTGCCTCCAAGTCCCAGTGGGGGAGCACGACCAGATTAAAAACACTGACATAGACATGCATGTTCACTCTGAAGAAGCTGTAAATGATTCATGAATCTAAGAAGCCCCTCCGGCAACCCTGTGACTTTTTAATATTTTAAAAAACTTAAAACCTCTTGTTTTTGCTGTGAATTTTTTAATAGGTAAAATTAAATCTCTAACCAAATATCTTATGATAGAGTGTATTTAGGCACTTATGTTTTGGTGGTGAAATTTAATACATCAATCAAAAATTTGTTAATATAAAAGCAACTCTTAACTTTGGATTGGAGTTATTATAAATTAAATAAATATAAATTATATTTTTTGACAATTTAATACTAAATTTATAGTTTAATTGAATTCTTTTTAATTATTTGCATTATCATTTCTATTCTTAAAACATCATAAATTATTAGAAAATCATATTTACAAGTTCTTAGTTAAATTTTTCTGTAATTTTCATTAACAATTTATATTAAGAATTTTTTTTAAAATATCTATCATATTATTTAAAAAAAAAAAAAAGAATGGAGAGAGAGGGAGAGGGTGGAAATGTTTTAAAATACTTTAAATATCCATTTCAAAACTTTGTAAAAGTTTTTAAAGATTCATTTATACCCACATATTTCTCTATTTAGTGTTGAGAGACACAGACCTCAACCAATAATTATAGGACAGAAATATACCTAAGTATTCCCTCTGCAAATCTACCCACCTTCAAATACCAGTGGTGGGTGGTGGAGCAAGACCATATTAAGAACCTTTGAAAAAGCTGGAAATGGTGCATAAATCTAAGAATAGAAACATAATCGTGCAAGGGAAAAAGTGTGCTGTAATGATAAAGTTGAGAAATTTCATACTCAGTTAATACAAAGGATACAGTAGCAGAACTACATAGGGTTCTAATCCCCTCCGACCAGGAGGCTTGCAATCGGTGACTTTTTAGTTCTTTTTTTTTTAATTTTAAAACGACTTTATTTTTGTTTTGGGATTTTAAGAAATATGTTTAAATTTCTAGACAAATATCTGAAGTATAGAGTATGTGATATTCTAATGGTGAGAATTAGATATATCTCAATTTTTTTATTAGGATAATTAAAAATTTGTTAATAAAAATACCCTTAAATTGGAAGATATTAAATTTATTATTTAATTGAATTCTTTTTAATCATTTGTAATATCATTCCAATTCCTAAGACATAATAACTCTTAATTTACTGTTGAATTGTTATATAATTATCATTAATCATACATATTAAAAATTTCTTTAAAAATATTTATCATATTGTTTAAAAATATTTAAAAAATGAGAGAGGATAGGAGACTTTTTAATTGTTTTAAAATATTTTAAATATTTCTAAAACTTTGTAAAGATTTTTAAGTATTTGTTTATCCCTATCTAATTTTGACCGAAGAGTATTGCAATCTCCAACATTTGAATGCTTATATTGCTAGTGGAAGGATGTCAATCTTCTAATTAGCTTATTTAAAGTCTGTAATTATCTTATTTTTTTAAAAAATTTAACATTGAAACTTGAAAGACATGCCCTAATCATAGAACACAAGCATTAAGCATGTTTTAACAAGTTATAAACCATAATGGTAAATATGCGAAGTATTAAGATTAAAAGAGTGACTTTAATTAAAATATTGAGATATATTCTTAAACCTGTAAAATCGAAGTAGACCAATTGCATATCCTCATCGATCTCAATCTCAATATTATGAGTTTTTGTCTGCAATAGTATTCGTAACAACGAATTAAACGTGTTAAATTTTAAAATAAGATACTACAAATGAGAGAAGAGTTTGATGCTACATATTATGAACTTCTTTCATACAAGTTAATCAATTAGCAATTAATTCAACCAAAAAAAATCAATTAACAAATGAAATTGCAGATTGTTAGTTGTTTGCTCATCTAATATGTTTTCCTTGGCATCTGTTTGTAAAACATAGAGTACTTTCATTTTTCTAATTTTTCTAAAATTAGAATGAGACAAAAGTTAAGCAATAAACCTAGTCAAAATAAGGTTGTGAATGCAAAAAAACTATGTACTTTAGTCGATTGTGAATTGAGTATTTAAACTTTTAATTTGACAATCAAGTGTTCAAATTAAGATTCCATAAAAAAAAAAATGACTAACAAACTCTTACTTTTTTGCTTTTGACAATCAAGTACTCAAATTATGATTAGACCTTTTTTTTTTTTACGAAACCCTAATTTAGATACTTAGCCGTCAAAATTAAAAGTTTAAGTACTCAATTGACGATCAACTAAAAGTACAAGGGCCTTTTTTTAATTAACCCTACTAACAGACATGACACTTTTTATGAAAATTTATAATAAAAGGACATACCTCAGACCTGGACGAGTATAAATGGCAAAGAAATCCCTAAGTGACTCTTACAAATTTGAGTAACTCCCTGCTAGATAAGTTTTTGAGGACCTGCAACCTTTTTGAATAGTATAGAAAAATTAAAAACATGACCGAGATCTACAAGTAATTCTTCTCCATGACGGACAACTACTTGAAATAGCAATAGAATAAAATGTGGAACAGGGTAGAATATATTTTTCCCTTCATTTGCAAAAAAGATCTGGATACTCAAACATCTTAGCAAGAATTTATTTTGATCTGATTTTAGAAGGATTAACATAGCATTCTTCTCTACAAGTATTCCAAGACATAATCCTTCTTTTATATCAAATTAAATATTTTATTACTTATTATTTCAACTTTAGTATCCTAAAAGGTGAGTTTGAGAATTAATTAAGCATCATTAACGGGATACAGTTAATAATCAACGTTAAACGTAAGCCCTTGGCTTCTTGTTTAAACATGTCTTGATCGTTCCAATAAAGATTGGAGAAGAAATAATGTTACTTGATTTTCTAAATCCTTCAGATAGGGAGCCTTCTTTCTAATAGAAGATATGATGAGCTTAGAATGCACCACCTGCAAGATGCACAATATCATCATTATCAGCTAAAGACATAAAAGAAGTCCTTACAGGCTCAAGATGAGAATGTATGGTTTGAAGAAGACTATAACTCTAGGAAACTGAATCAGGGTGCAACATGCCTTCAGCTGAGGGAACAAGTGTGTGGTTTGTTGTGGGTGGGCGAGACAGGGAGCAGGAGATTGATATCCTGCAATAGTATAAACGTTCATCAACCTTTATCTCTTCTGAATCCTGTGCATCTGAGTTCGGAAGTCCTTTCCATTGAATTTCCTTTTTAAACCTTTGTAATCATGTCAAGCGCTATAAGGACATTAGAGAATCATATACCTGTCTACAAAGATTCTTCGCATCTTTCTGAAAGATTACAAATTTCATTTAACAACTAGATGGCAGAATGGAGGAATGGCATCAAAAGACTAATCTAATGTTGAATGCTACCTCGTTCAAGGAAGTTAATGAATTACTTTGTGATGCTGAAAACTCTGCTACAATTTCATCCGCTACCTGCGGCCATGAATCAAGAATCAGATAGCCTCTAGCGTTATAGGGAGTATAAATCATTCTGCCTTCTGTCAGCGCAACGTGCTAGATGGAGAACATAACATAATAATGCCATAAAAGTTCTCATAAACAGATACTTGTTCTCCTACATTTCTTGGCCAACCTTTTGAAAGTTGTAACTGGATAAATTTTCAACAAAGAAATGAAACCACATCAAAATCAAACAAATCCAGCTTAAAAGGCCCCTCTCTATGAGGCGATAGTTTTCAAGTACATTTGACTGAAAATGGATGAGCAAAATTCCAGCATAATTAAACTTGCAACTGCCACATGATATCCTTTTGACGAAGCATGTTGGTGCCAATCCTGAAGGTTCAAGTGTGCATCTTTCAGCTAGCAAAAGGCAAATCACAGTGACTCAAAGAAAATTTTGGAATTGGAAATCATTTTCATAATACTATACCACACAGAAGCTGTAAGTCCTGGCGAATTTCTTGGATATTTGTTGGTGATGCAAAGGCACGGTTAAAATTACAGAAGAAATCTCAAATCAGCAAAAATGAGACTAAGTTGAGACCAAAAAGACACCCCAGGATACATAAAATTCTAGCCTAACAAAAGCATCCATATCCCCTTTCTTGAGTGAAGCCAGGAGGAAAAAGGAGAAGACTGGTTAGAGGAGGAAGTACCTTACTGTATGTGGTTCTTCCCTTGCTTTCCACCTTCTTACAAACTGGGACCGAATAAAACTTTAGTATGTTAGACAAATCTATTAACTTGTCATATGATCAGATACATAAATGGGAATAAAAGTTCAGCAGCTAAAGCTCTCAAAAACTTAATGAGCTGAAATAGCAAAAACAATAGAAACATGACTAGTAAAATAGAGCAGAACATAAATTGACCTCTAAGACTGTATTCACCAATCCTCCACCACTAATCTTGTGTACCTTCTTAATCTCACCATCTTTCCTGTAAAGGGGAAGAGTTGGAAACATCATATCTTAAACACTAAAGCATGTCAGGACCAGACAACCTTGTATGATCAAAATACTGACCTATTCTGATCAGAATGATTATGGGTATTCTTAGTTTCATAAGTGAATGCAGCTGAATAAGGCTTTGTTGATGGACTTGAACTAGAGCCATCAGGAGTACCTCTCAAGAACTCATTGTCCATCGTGTTAGAGTAAATTAACTGGTAATAAGAGCATTCAGTTGTTATTGAAGCAAGTCCTCCAGATAAAATGTAGTGACAAGATATGCATGAGGTATTAGAAAGGATAGAGGTGTTAAAAAAGAATCAACTGAAAAGATGAGAAGTGCAAATAAACAAAAAAAAAGGTGGAAATGGTGTCATCTCATGTCTCTAGAGTGTGTAGAAAGAATTACTTGAAGGATTAGTATATCTCTCTGCGAAAGTATAAATTAGAAGTCCTACTTTTCCCGACCTATCATAGAAAACCCAGAGAACTTAATAACTTGAGGTGGGAAGTAAATTCAGAATCAACGGGAAAATTAATGATGTTTGTAAAAAAATATACGAATTTTTTTTTCAGAAGGAACGGGTAAGCAAATATGAAATTTCGATTGTCAGCAATGTGTTTCATCTTCTCCACTAGTCTACTTACACATATTCCATCTACAGAAGAAGAAAGAAACTTTGTTACATAAATGGAAAAGAGGAAACAATCTATGCAAAATGCATCATCTGAAGTATTCACAAAATAGCTTACCAAAAACACTAGTAATTCACAAAATCGAACATAACCAGAAAGGATCTAGCGCAGAGCCTTGTATGTAAACTTAGGCAGCATAATTGTTCTCCAAACATAACCTTTATAATTGTCTCAGTTTCAACATTTTTATACACAAAAAACAGAACCTTAGCACGAATAGTACCTATAGGTGCTGGTTCTGTTCCTCCAACTTCTCACTGGCTCAAATTTTTGCTCTGGAAGCTGAATATTTCATATCAAACAGCAATAACCAAACTAAATTTGAAACACCTAAACAGTGGTGAAAAACATAACAGTCTGAAACTCCAAATCCCAATACGAAGAACCCTAACATAGTTGATGGAGTTCAAGGCGCGTAAATACAAATTTTCAAAAACGTAAAAGTAAATAAAAAGAATGTAAATGTGCAAAAAGTACTGTTGGAAAGTGAATTACCTGGGTATCAATCACAAAAAGATAAGTAGGATCTGAAGGTTGCGAATTATCAGAAATCAGCGATGAAATTCGAAGAGATGAGTCTGATGAAGCGATCAAATTTCGTCTTCCCGCTATATTTTATACGGAAAACGGACATCAAACTGGGTATTTTATTCGTTTTCCCGCAAATGGCCCTGTCCAGAAATACTTTAACGCAGTACGCATTCAGTTCGCGGGAACGCATTGCTACTTTAATCAGCGCGTTGCTGAATGCCCTCTTTTGTGGATCAAGTGATGCATGAGGCCCATTCCAAAAAGAATTGGACTTCAACTAGGACTCGGAATTGGGCCCATTTTTCTTTTTTGAAATTAAAAAACTTTGACTGAATGTTATTTTTTTATTCGATAAAGATCCTTCAAAAAAACTCACAGCTTCAACATATATTGTGGTTCTTTCTCCACAAGTAAGTTACAAAATCATTACCAAATGATTTTTCTACTCTTGTTCTTTTGTTGCGTTTGGTTTTAACTTCTTGAACTACAGCAGGATCTTGAATTTCTTCATTAATTCGTTTTCACAAACTAGATCCACCATTAGACTTGATAGGAAATACATTTTCTAAGAAAGATGCATTTCTTGATCTCATAATAGTATTAACTAATGTTTGTGATAGAATCGTGAAGAATGTTGATGAACAGAGACAAGCATGGGAACCCTCACTAGTGGAGGATTCCTTTACTTGTCTATGATTTGTTTTTTTGCAATTTGTTTCTTTCATTAATAAGAACAAGCCGAACCCATATATATTCAAAGAGGAAATAAAAAAATGAAAATGATATTTGGAGGATTGTAATTTGTCTAATATATTTTTTAATATTGTTTTTATCTTAAATAGTGAATGCATAATGTATTTGAGGATCTGAATGAGAAAAAATTAGTACATTCCATTATTATTATTTTTGTTTTTGTTAAATACTTGTGCATTTAATTAAAGAAAGAAAAACCATACAGAAGATTTTTTTAAAAAAAATTTCTCAGGAAAAAAAGTTGAGTAAATGTTATTTTTAGTCCCAACATATTTAACTTATTCAGGTTTGGTCTGTAATAAATATTTTTATCTTTATTGGTCCTCAACTAATTTACGGGCAACTCTTTTGGTCCTTTTGGACGAATTTCGACAATTTTGATCGGTGGTCAATGATTTCTCTTCAGTTGTATTAAAATAAAAAGGAGTAAAATTGAAAATTCATACAACTCAAGTAAAATAAAAAATTTAAAAAAATTGTTAACTTGAGTTGTATGAATTTTCATTAATTCAAAATTTGACAAGAAAGATATGTAAATTTTTTTATTTAATTTTAGGTATTAAAATCATAAGAACAGCAAATGGTCTATGCCTGAGTCAAACTCATTATGTAAACAAAAACTCTTTGACAATTTAACAATAATGATTTGGAAGTTACTAGAACATCATTAGATAACAGTCTCCATTTATCTAAAAATCATGGAGAGGATATATCTCTAGTAGAATACTCAAAGATTATTGGACGTTTTATGTATCTAATGAGTTGATTAGGCTAGATATTGCTTTATAGTAAGCAAATCGTATGGATATACAAATAATCCATGTACAGAGCATTGAACTGCTATAGTTAGAGTGCTGTGATACCTTCGGTATACTCGTAACTACGGACTACAATATATCAAATATCCAGTTGTGCTAGAAGGCTATACAGATCCTAACTCGATATCTGATGTAAATGATCCCAAATCCGCAAGTGGCTATGTGTTCACATTAGCCGGAGCTATCATATCATAGAAATCCTCAAAACAAATTGTAATCGTAAAATCCACAATAGAATATGAATTCACTACTTTAGATAAAATGTGGAGAAGAGGTTGTGATGGAGAAAACCTCCTAATTACTATTACAAATACTATTACTATTACAAATTCAACAATAAAAATTACAGCGGAAAAGGAAAAATAAACAAAAAGATTTGATCTTTTTGAAGAATAGAAATCACTCAAGGAACAATCTGCAAAATAACACCCAAATCAGTAACAAATAACCCAATATAAACAAAGAACGATTTTGCTCACCATTGTTGGAAAACCGTCCAACAGAAAATCAAAGAGATGACTGAGGAGCACAGTACCGAGGGGTTATCCAACCGGGAACAGTCGCCGAGCAGCGGCGTAGCCACATCGAGGCGATGGTGATAAAGAAGGGTGATGATCGGGATTATAACCCTCAGACAAGAGCCTCAACCGGGAAGAATCACGGGCAACCGAACAACCTCTATTTCTCTCTCTCTTTTCTTTCCTCGCGGCTATCTCTCTAAACTCACCAACAGATAAACAATGGTGACAGAAGACAAGGCTGTTAGACAGCATAAACAGAGAGAACAGCAATGTCAGAGCCGACTGAAAAAGGAGGAGAAGAAAAATTGGAGTCTTGAAGACTCCAAGAGACACCAGGAGAATGAAACAGTTGAGAGAGAAGATTGAGAGAGACTGTCCATAAACCGAGGAGACTCCATCAATAAGAAGAGCCAGCCGAAAGGTCGCGCGCGGGTCACCAGCAAGCGAGCCAGGTGGCCAGCCCAAGCCGCAGGCATCTCGCGGGACTCGATCAAGAGGCTGCCCAGAAGCAATCCAGCAAGAAGACTTGGTCAAGAGGCGACCCAAGCAACAGCCAGCAAAAAGACGACCCAAGGGGCAACCCAAGAAGAGAGCACAAGAAGCCTATTCAATTTGGTTGAGGCCCAAACACATCACTGGGTTAATTGGGGAACAATTGGGCTGGAAAGGGGGAAAATTGGGAGATAAGGGCTGTAAAGCCTATAATCTCCACCTCGAACAATATTTTCCATCCCTGAAGGATGACTCAGTTTGAGTCAAACCATTTGCACATGTAGAAAGTCCCTGCAAAACATAAATTTATCAGTGTTACAATTTTAGTACCAAAATCAGCAGGATTATTATCAGTACTAACTCTATCTATGTCAACAATACTACTAGTGACCTTTTCTCTAATAAAGTGGTACTTGACATCCATATGTTTTGTCCGTTCGTGATAGACCGGATTTTTACATAAATGTAAACAGCTTTGACTATCAGTGTAAATAATAACTTTGGAATTTAAAAGATTCAATTCACTCAATAACCCTTGAAGCCAAATGGCTTCTTTGATTGCTTCCGTTGCTGCAATATATTCAGCCTCAGTAGTTAACAAAGCAACCACATGCTGTAGTTGGGACTTCCACGAGATGCAATTACCCGCAAGGGTAAAGAAGTATGAGGTGGTAAACTTTCTACCATCCTTGTCACCTGCAAAATTAGAGTCAACAAATCCAATTAATTCAAAATCAGACCAATTATGGTAGTGTAAACCGCGATCCACTGTTCTGTTTAGGTAACGTAAAAGCCACTTGAGAGCAGCCCAATGATCTCTTCCAGGATTCGACATAAATCTGCTAAGAAGGCTTATGGAGAAAGCAATGTCTGGACGGGTAGATATCATTGAGTATATGACTGAGCCTATGGCCATTCGGCATGGAATGTTGGCCATATCTCTCTTTTCACTTTCAGTTTTAGGATAAGTTTTGTCGGAAAGTTTAAAGTGGCTAGCAAGGGGAGTAGTAACAAGTTTACAAAGTTGCATAGAGAATTTGGATACTATCTTCTGAAGGAAAGGCTTTTGGGATATGAAGAGAGAACGATCAGGTCTGTCTCTAGAAATATTCATCCCAAGGATTTTGGATGCCACACCCAAATCCTTCATATCAAACTCGGATTTTAGCAGCGACTTCAGTTCATCAATCTTAACTTTGTGACGACAAGCTATCAGCATATCATCTATATACAGCAACAGATAAATAGTAGAATCCATATTATTACCAGAAAAGTAAAGACAACTATCATAATTACTTTTCGAAAAACCAATTTTGGACATAAAAGAATCAAACCTCTTGTACCACTGTCTTGGTGATTGTTTAAGTCCATATAGGGACTTTTTCAGAAGACATGCCATATGTTCCTTACCCTTTACTTCAAAACCAGGTGGTTGACGCATATAAATGGTTTCCTCAAGGTCACCATGTAAAAAGGCAGTTTTCACATCAAGCTGTTCAAGATTAAGATCATAAAAAGCAACAAGAGCAAGAATAAACCGAATTGTTTTGTATTTAACAACAGGAGAAAAAATTTCGTTGAAATCAATGCCCTCAATTTGTGAAAAACCTTTTGCAAAAAGTCTAGCCTTGAACCTAGGAGGTTCATTAGAAGACTCAGACTCCTTTATTTTAAAAATCCATTTACAATCAACAAGTTTTTGTTTTGAAGATTTTGGAACAAGAATCCAGGTTTTGTTTTTGTTTAAAGAAAACATTTCTTCCTCCATAGCACGTAACCATAAAATGCGATTGGGACTTTTCAAAACCTCAGAAAAACACAAGGGTTCTTTTTCTTCAACATAAGAAGCAACAACAAAAGCATACGATACAATGTAGGAGTAACCATACCGAGGATGATCCTTAGGTACTCGATGGACTCGGTCCCTAGCGAGTTGATAATTCCTAAGAGCTTGGGTTTGAGCCTCAGGATGTTCCTCTTCCTCATCAGATCCATCTAGAACAGGATTAGAAGTTTCAGGAACGAGAGAGCTACTAGAAGGAGCAGAAGGCTCAGAATTTGTTTTAGGTTCCTGAGAGGGTTCTAGAGTGAGTTCGGAGATAGTCTCCACCTCCACCGGAATGCTACTAGGAAAAGGATCACAACAAGGATTATTGGTGATAGTGTTATCTCCAAGACAGGGCATTTCTAACTCATTGAAGATGACATCCCTACTTATGATAATCCTCACCCCTGGTTCACCTTTTAACCATACTATATAACCCTTTACCCCACTATGATATCCTATAAACACTCCCTTCCTAGATCTTGGATCTAGTTTCCCCTCTTTTTTATGGGCAAAGGCTGCACAACCGAAAACCCTTAGGTTTGAAAGATTGGGAGGTTTCCCAAACTAGAGTTCTATAGGAGTCCTAAAGTTTATAGCGGTGGCCGGAGACCTATTGATGAGGTATACAGCTGTACTAACAGCTTCACCCCAGAATGGTTTTGGAATACCAGAAGACACCAACAAACAACGAAACTTATCCATAATAGTACGGTTCATCATTTCGGCGACTCCGTTTTGTTGTGGTTTATGTCTAACCATTCTATTGTGTAAAATGCCATGTGATGCACATAAGTCAGAAAACTTCCGATTACAAAATTCAAGACCGTTATCGGTCCTGATAGTTTTTAGTTTATTTCGAGAATGATTTTCGGCAAAACGTTACCATTCACAAAATTTTTCAAACGTTTGATCTTTGGGTTTTAAAAGAAAAACCCAATACATGCCTCGAAAAATCATCAACAATAGAAAGGAAATAAACGTTACCACCGTAAGTTGGAACCTTTTCAGGCGCCCACAGATCACAATGCACAAAAATCAAGAGGTGCAGATGACTTATGTGTGCTAGTAGAAAAACTGATTTTGTGTTGTTTTTCCAAAACACAATGATCACAAAAATCCAAGGAATCAATTTTATCACCACACAAAAGTTTTAGTTTTTGCAAATGATAAAGTCCCTTTTCACTAATGTGGTCAATCCTCCGATGCCACAACATAGTTTTCTCTGGGACAGTTTTTGAAATCAAGGCAGTAGAGTTGCAAATAGTTTTACCAAGAAGGATTTATAAAGTTTCCTTTTTAAAAATTTTTAGCATGACTAGGTTTCCTTTGCAAACACATAAAATACCATTTTTGGATTTAAAAGAGAGACCCAAAGAGTCTAAATAATTGAGAGAAAAAAGATTCCGACGTAAGTCAGGAACATATCTCACCTTAGTGACTTTTCTAGTCACGCCATCATGCATTTTTATAAAAATACTGCCAATGCCTTTTATATCACAATCCTGATTATTTCCCATAAAAACTTTTCCTTGGTTTAAAGTTTTAAAATCAGAAAACCAGTGTTTATTTTGTGACATGTGAAATGAACAACCAGAATCAAGCACCCAATGATTAACAACATCAGTACATGAAGGAGAAAGAGAAACACACAGAACTTCAGAAAACATAGAGTTACCATCTGAGTCAAAACCGTGGGTTTTATCGACTTTATTCCCTCCTTTACCATGTTTACGTTGTTTCTCGTCTTTGATTCGTTTAAAACACTTGTTTTTCATATGCCCTTCTTTCCCACAGTAAAAACATTTTACCTTGCTTTTCTCTCGTGATTTGGAACGGCTTTTAAAACAACGACTAGGAGTTTCTCTCCGGTCAATCCTTCCTCTTACAAAAGATTTTCACCATGAGACTTGTTCTCTTTTTGTAAATTCAAATCCTTTGATTTTAAAGCATTTTTAACATTAGAAAGGGAAAGATCATCTCTACCATATTTAATGGTAGATTTGACATCATTAAAGGAATCAGGTAAGGCATTTAGTAAAATGACTGCAACATTTTCATCAGAGATTTTCTCTCCGACGTTTTGTAACTCCAAAATGATTTTATTTAAATCATCGATATTTTCAGAAAGTGATTTTGTTCCATTCATTTTGAAACCAAAAAGCTGTTCTTTTAAATAGATTTTGTTTGAAATAGATTTTCCCAAATACAACTTTTCCAGTTTTGTCCAGATTTCAAAAGCGTTGTATTTTTCATCAATTTCCCGTAAAACATTATCAGTCAAATGCAAGCTGAGACAGCTATGAGCATCACCTAGTTTTTCTTTAAGGATTTCGCCCTTCCAAGACTCCGGATACTCTTCAGGGCTGCAAATAGCAGGAACAATTTTATTTTGTACCAAAACTGCTTTAATTTTCCTCTGCCGCGTTACAAAATCAGATTTGCCATCAAACCTGTTAGTTTCAATTTTTGGAACTGACATGTTTTAAGGGCAAATAAGTGTAATTTGGTAGTTTCAGAAAGATGAAAGATTTGAAAAAAAAGTTTTGACTAAAAAAATTGTCCGGATTTTTCCTTTTTTTAAAAAAAAAAAAAAAGAAAGAGGAAAGATCTCCCAAAGAAAAATGGCGTTTGTTTGTTTTAATTTTGTTTGATTAGGTTTGGTTTTGATCACAAAACAGTGTAGCACAAACGGCACAGAAAAACAAAATCAAAGCAGTAGCAAACAGAATAACAGAAGAAACAGGAACAAACAAAAACAATCGAAAAAGACAGAAGAATGAAAACCTTTTGAAATCAGCAACGAAAAACCTCCAAGTCACAGATACTTGGAATCTCTTGGATCCAAGCCAAGCTTGGGTTTTGGTTTTTGAAAAACAGAGAACAAAACAAAGCAACAAAAAAACTGGAAATAATAAAGAACAGAAGCAGAATAATAGTAAAGCAATAATAAGCAGTAACAGTAATCAACACGGCGGCAAGCCGTCACAACAGCAATCAACAGAAAACAGAACCAGCGGCAAGCCAAAACAGAGATAATATCATAAATGGCTACAAGCCAAAAACAATAAACAAGATAAAGCCGGCGGCAAGCCGATAAGCAGTAAACAGAAAAACGGGGGCAAGCCGAAGAAACAGAAAGAAGAAAAACTGTAAAACAGAGAGGATGAGAAAAACTTCACTGGCCGGATTCTGAGATACTTCTCAGATCCGATGGTTGCTGCCGTACGCCGGAACCAGAGAGCCGGAAACCGTGGCTCTGATACCAATTGATGGAGAAAAACTCCTAATTACTATTACAAATACTATTACTATTACAAATTCAACAATAAAAATACAGCGAAAAAGGAAAAATAAACAGAAAGATTTGATCTTTCTGAAGAACAAAAATCACTCAAGGAACAATATGCAAAATAACACCCAAATCAGTAACAAATAACCCAATATAAACAAAGAACGGTTTTGCTCACCACTGTTAAAAAACCGTCCAACAGAAAATCAAAGAGATGACCGAGGAGCACAGCACCGAGGGGTTATCCAACCGGGAACAGTCGCCGAGCAGTGGCGTAGCCACGTCGAGGAGATGGTGATAAAGAAGGGTGATGATCGGGATTATAACCCTCAGACAAGAGCCTCAACCGGGAAGAATCACTGGTAACCAAACGACCTCTATTTCTCTCTCTCTTTTCTTTCATCACGGCTATCTCTCTAAACTCACCAACAGATAAACAATGGTGACAGAAGACAAGGCTGCTAGACAGCATAAACAGAGAGAACAGCAATGTCAGAGCCGACTGAAGAAGGAGGAGAAGAAAAATTGGAGTCTTGAAGACTCCAAGAGACACTAGGAGAATGAAACGGTTCAGAGAGAAGATCGAGAGAGACTGTCCATAAACCGAGGAGACGCCATCAATAAGAAGAGCCAGCCGAACGGTCGCGCGCGGGTCACCAGCAAGTGACCCGGGTGGCCAGCCCAGGCCTCGGGCATCCCGCGGGACTCGATCAAGAGGCGGTCCAGAAGCAATCCAGCAAGAAGACTCGGTCAAGAGACGGCCCAAGCAACAGCCAGCAGAAAGACGGCCTAAGGGAAAGCCCAAGAAGAGAGCACAATAAGCCTATTCAATCTAGTTGAGGCCCAAACACATCACTGGGTTAATTGGGGAACAATTGGGCTGGAAAGGGGGGAAAATTTGGGAGATAAAGGGCTGTAAAGCCTACAGGTTGAATGGCTACACCTTGGATGATATTCCAAAGTGGGACAACATGTATCCCCTATATGTATTCATTGTGATAGCTAATCAAGGATTGGTAGAGCACAGAGTTCCATGTATAATAGTAAGTATAGACATATTCAACATAGATATAAAACCATTAGACAACTACTCTCGTCAGAAATTATCTCTATTGAATAAGTAAAGTCAAAAGATAATATGGTAGATCCATTAACCAAAAGGTTAAGTAGAGAAGCATTGAAAAATTGACAAGAGGAATGGGATTAAAGCTTATAGAGGATAAAAGTTTTATGAAGGAAAACCCAACCTAGTTGATTGGAGATTCCAAGATCTAAGTTCAAAGGTAACTTACTTATAAAACTTAGTACAGTCCATGTGGGAGTAACTTTAACTATTTTCTGTCATGAAACAGTGATGTAATTTTTAATGTTAACATTATGTTGCTTTAATGATTCTTATGAAAGTAACTACATTACTTTGTTTTTAAGAAATCACTTATGTGAAAGATAAGTGGGGCCGCTTCAAAGAAGAATTGTTCAGGCTCAATTTCTTGGAAACTCTTGTAGAACTAGGTCGTTTTCATGGGCAAAATGAACAAAAAATTATGAGAACTGAACAAAATGAAAATAATTCCTGTGTAAACTATGTAGGTTCTTTGCACAAGAAAGTAGAACAGTTCAAGGAAATCATGTCTACTGGACTGTTAGTACAACAAATGATGCTGAAATTTGCAAGTATACAAATATTAGACAAATAATATAATGATGAATAAAGATCGTCATACGAGAATTTCTATTTAACTTGTGAGCTTGTCTACTTCTAACTAGACTTGAACCAAAAAACAAAATTGATTTGTTTGTATCTAATAATTAAAAACTAATGAAAATTAAAAATAAAAGAAAACTTGTTCAAGGTTTATGATATAAAATAGAATAAGGCACCCCTATTCCAATCTACTTTTATTCTTATGGTTCTTGATCTGGTTAACGGTGGAATTCTCGAGAATAAGCTAGCTCAAATCTCTTGGTTGCGAAGCTCTCAGCCTTGCTAATAAACCAATCGTACCTCTATGTGATTTTAAGAAACAAGACCGCATACACCTCTGTGGACCTTCTCTAACTTTCATTTCCTACTTACTAGAAACCGCACAAAGAAACCGAATCTATCTCTAGTCAGTTTTACGATATATTGTTATTACCTTGATTCAATTAAATCTAGTACCTCTCGGACACTAGATGCAATCTATGAACATGCAATAGTTGGCTAAAAAATCACAAGCATTAATAACAAATAATAACAATTAACCAAGAACAAGATAAAAGATAGAATCTTTAAATAAAAACAACCATATTTATAAAAATTTCGACCTTCAAAGAAGGCCATAGTCAGACAGGACTTAAGCTACTTATAATAAACAAATAAATAAAAGGAAGCTTTAGAAGAAGCCTGGAAAGCCGCTCCCGAATCCGTCTTTCAAGTCTTTAATAATAAGAGAAATAATCTAAACTAAAGTATAAACTCTTCTATTTATGGAGGTTACAAAACAAACTCCAAAAATGATTAGGAAATTACTAAAACCTAGAACTCTAAATAAAACTAAAAAGAGAAAAAGAAATTGCTTAAAATTATAACTCTAAAATTACTAAGATAAATAATGTCTAAAAACAAAATAAAAGAATTGAGTAGCTACAGGTATCGCCGCGATTCCGGCGCCGAACATAATTCATACCGGGATCCATTGTTGGCACGACTTCCAAAATATCAGTTTGCAATTTCAAACACACCCACGTGCATCTTGTCCTTTTGTCTTTTTTCTCTTTTATTCTTTTACTTTTTTTGTTATTTTCACTTTAGTCCTCCAAGTTTACTTCGTCTACAATTTGACCCTACAAATCAAACAAAGTATAGAGGAAGTTATTTTTTCTAATTAAGCTCACTTTTCACTAGAATTTAATTAAAATAAATATGAAACTAAGCAAAAAAAAAAAAAACTAGTGAAAATATCAATCGATCAGCAAACATAGATTACAAGGGGAAAGTTCAAAAGGTAACACTTACTTTCCATTTACAAGAGTCAGTTGATGACCACTAAAATATCGAGTCAAAATGATTTTTCATACGGGGGATTGTCAGAAATTGTTGGAAATCATTAAGGGAAATTAAGTGGTATGAATGAGAAAATAGTTTCTCAAAGGTTGGCAAGTTTAAAAGGGAGTGATTCAAAACCTACAAAGGAAGGGCATAAAAAGCGAAAGCACTTTATAAGTGGGAGTGTTTCTCAAATGGTACGTTACTAAGACAAGTCCTTGCTTCGTGTGCTCGTGTCATATGGGTGTAAATCACAGACCTGTGCACACAAATACCAAACTAAAAATGGCTAGATCCACGTTTTGCTAATTTTTATTTTGACAATTTCGAATTTAAATTGGACTTTAAATCTTGTAACCACTATTTAAATAGGCTTTTAAAAATTGTAACAGCTCGATTATTTATCTAACTTTAATGCTTTCAATGTTGAATATATAACCTTCTGTTTAATATTACATAAATGCTGAAAAATTGATGAAAGTGAAGATTTTTCTTCATTTCAGTCGCTTTAGTTATCTCTCTTTTCCGTATTTCCACTCCTTCTCCTCTACAATTTCTGCATCTCTCATTTCTGCCTAAATTTTTTTGTATTCTTCAATTTTCACTTATTCAAAGTTCATCGGTGAAGTTGCTTAAAGTAATGTTCCATTTTGTACTAGGAGAAAGATGTTCCATTTAACCTCTAATACTCTACCAAGAGGGGACGAATCTGCTTTAAGGAGATTGTGTGAACCACAAGACTCGGGTTTTTGTTTATACCGATTTCTTATACAGTTTCTTTTATTTATCTTCTGTTGTAATCGTTATATCACGAATACAAAATTGAATATAAACAAGCTATAGCTAACAGTAAGAGCTTCGTGACTCTCTTGTCCAATAACAATCTCTTAAAACATGGAGACAAGACTCAACTTGAGAATTAATAATCATAGATTTATCGATAAATTACGCATAAAAAAATATCATTTTCACCAAACCATTCTTTCTTTACCCTCTTTCTTTCGAACTTCTCTATACACCCCAAGATTTCAAACGACGATTTGCTGAAATCCAACCATTAAAAATCGAAAAAAAAAAAAGCTTAGTATAATACTCTATACTCATTTATTTACATTTTGATTGGTATAAAATTAAAAAAAAGCGTAAAAATTACAAAAATGATATAATACTCTTCTATTTTGGTGTACTATGTATTTTGATGTCATTTTATCTCAAATTAATATTATTATGCAGATAATCCAAAATTTTCAAATATTAAAAAAATCACAATAATTTTGCGTGAATGTGAAGAATTTTTATGTAGAAAGAGAGAATGATTTGGAAAAAAATGTTTAAATTTTGCACAAAATTTAGATTTCCACGCAAAATTTATTATTACGTAATCATAAACCCATAGAAATAAAAATTACCTTTTCAACGAAAAAGTAATATTATACCCCATGCGTTCTATCACTTTTTATTCCAATTACTTTTGTCATCATATTGATATACAATCTGGACTCATTTTTGGCTATTATAGATTGTTTCCTTTGGTTAATTCTGGAATACCACAAGGAGCTCACCCCAAAAAACACTATTCAGACATCATTTACACTGTCTCGACCTAAAGTTCTCAGGATCAAGGAGTTTCAGTACAAGATTTTCCAACCTCATCGACCTCTCAGATGGTTTAACTACCTCAGGATTCCCGAAAATTGTACAAGGATCTTTGCCTCCCCCAGAACTTCCCAAACACCAACCTCCGGGTGTAAACCGCCCATCCAATCTCCTCAATATTTCCTTGTCAATCTTATTTAGAACGGGATCATTACTGGCAAAAGTTTGGCCAAATGGGGCACCGCTCTGAACCATATCATCAAAATGTTCCAGCGTAAGATTAATGGGTGATTGCTTTGGCGGATCATCCCATCTAATATAATGCAAGTCGTGGTTTACTGTTGTACTCTGGTAGTCTTTATGGTTGCAGACGACCGTGTGGAAATACCCCTCAGGAGATGACAAGAAATTTGTGTAGTACATAAGAAGACTGCGCGGGAGATTATCCCATCCCCAGATGCAAAACTCAAGGAAAGGTCGAGCCAGCACCACCCACGCGGATCCTGAAGATCAGACGGGGCAAAATTTAACATCAAAGTCATCAATAGCACATAAGACTGCATAAGCAATTTCCAAGCTCCAAGTAGTCCCCATTTACAGGCAATAGAAGAAACAAAGACAAAAGGTAACATAATCAAACACATTTACCATACAAGCTCTATCACTCAATCTCTTCCGAGTTCCAGCCATAATCAAATACATTAAATAGACAACACTGAACAACACTCCCCGAACCTAGTGAATGTAGATTTCTACCTTTTGCCATAATTAAATCATGTCAGAAAGTCCAAGTATTATATTCCCCCAGAGGATCCAGAAAGATTTCAAACCGCAGTGCACCTATGGGCTAAAGATGCATTTCCTCTTTAACCAAAGTTCAACTAATTAACACCATTAGAATTAGAAGTTGAGATGAAGAGACATTTCAAACAAATCTGCCTTGGCTAAAATATCCATTTTCGTCATCACTAACACACCATATAAGTCATACATTCTTCAGAATTTGTGTGTGTGTGTGTGTTTGTGTGTAAATAAATCATTTAACAACATTTGACATTCCGAAAAAGGCGTAATCAGTTACGAATCACATAATTTTCCAGGATACTAAAGCAAATAAGCAGGGAAATTTCCACCAAATTCCAAATATACAGTGCGCAGGACGTGATAATTAGAGATGTGCACCAGAACAATGTATCCAAAGGATAATAGTCACCATTTTAACATAATTTATTCTCACGAATTAGAAGGCCTGTCCTATTGGCCATCACAGGATAACAGCGAATCAAAAGTAAGGTTAATAATAGTTGGAGTGCTTACCCATGAATAACTTGAAAGCTGCAGGGACGGATCTTTTCTCTTTGGCCCAAAATACACCAGATTTCTTTGAATGATATAAACCAGGATCAATAATTATAGGCCTCGCTCTCTGAAACCTGCAACGATATAAGAAAAGATTGAAAATGACTCAACTGCTAATATGGTGAAACCCTTTGAGAAGATACATGGTACTCCAAGACCAAGAGACAAATCAAAAAGTCAAGGAGAGGTTGAATGCTCACTCTTTCCAACCAAGATTACTAGTATGCTCGAGGAAATTGAGATCCCTGGGCAAGAATGAGAAGATGTGGAGAATATCTGGGACAGAGAGAATAAGAATCTTCTATGAATAAGAAATAGCAAAAGAAACAACTTAAGAGGATTGGAAACACCAGAAGAAATATTTTAAAAAACGAAAAATCAAGGAAAAAGAAGCCAGCAAAGATGGAGAAAATGCCAAAGTGTATCATAGGAGATAACAAACAAATACACCTCAAGAAAAAAAAAAAAAAACCTGATTATACAAGCAAAATATGATTGAAGAAGGAACAAAATTTAAAGCTGCTGCCAGAAATTTACATGTCCTTGGACAGATATGAAAACCACTAACAACTACTGACATGTATTTCGAAGGGTTTTAGTACAATATCAGATTAACGAGGCTTTAATTATAGATGCCTCTTGCATGACAATGCATTTGGTCTAGATCTTCTTTATATTAACAAGCTATCAAAGGCCACATCATATGATCCTGCATCTTAATTTCTTACCAGAAAAGCAAGAATAGCTACAAAAAAGCTAAGAAAATGATTCTGATCACAATTTACTGGACCCATTATGACACTATTTGACTACAAAACTGCAGAACATCATAAAAGTTTCGTATATTCACTTACAATTAGATGTGTTCAATGCCTATCTCTACTTAACTAGTAGATGATTTCTATCTTATCATTTTATTTAACATAGCACAAGCACTATCCTAAAACAAAAGAACTAAGCCTGCTTCCAGTTACCACATTCCTTCACCAAATTCAGCTATCATATTAATTTGATTCGCAATTTCTTCTATTGTTGTGTAAAAGGAATCACCTCCTTCAGGCCCAAAATTTGCCTATTGAGCCAATTCACATGTATAAAATCCAACAGCCAATGATAATGCAACAAAACAAAATCTTTCTATTCAAAATGTAAATGTTGACACATCAATCAACTATAAAGATAACAAAAACAAACCATCCTGCGGCATTAGAGGATAATCAGAAGCACTAAGGTTAATAAACCAGTCCCATTGCTTAGCCTGCTTCAACAGAATGGCAACCGCATGAAGCGTGGAAGCCATCATAGTGGGTCCTTTAGAAGTTACCAAATCGGGCTTACCCATTACCATTACATTCCTAAAATTCCTCAATACCACCTCGGATTTAACAAACTTTGCAAGGTCCAATCTTTCATCATCAGATGCCTCCAAATCAAGATGCAATAAGTAGTAGTTCCTGGGATGGTACGCCGCCTGAAGAAGCCTCTTTAGCCTCCCGGCATCCCCTTTTGTACCCGAGATAAAGTAAGCAAATCGGGGCAATTCAGGCAAAGAATCCAATTTAACAGCAGCAATTGAATCTGAATTGGGTGATCTCGAACCAGACAGGAATGGGGATGAGGAAGAAGAAGATGGGCGAGGTGAAATTATAATAACAACTAAAACGAGAGTTAAAATTGATAATAAAACAACGGGAATCGAGCAATTTTGGTTGTTAAGAAATCGAATGTGGGCTCTTTTCATCAGATAATTTTCTTTCATTTTATTTTCTAAAGAGGATTAGGGGTTCGGGAAAGTGCGAAGCTTGATGGGTTTTGATGGTTGTGAAACTGGGAGATATCACTACATTTGAGGTGTCGTGTTCTCGGCGTAGCTTATGTTGTAAGGGAAAACATTGTCCGTTAGAGTTAGAGGGGAGGAAGATGATTTCAGCAGTTAACCAGAGATATGAGATTTATCTGTACAATCCCAAGTTTCTTGTCTGCTGGAGATATTTTGGTCACTGTCGGAGGTTTTGATCTTCAGTCGTCGGTGACTTCGTGATATTCGGTCTTTTTTTTTTTTTTCTTTTTTCGTTTTTTGGTCAAGGTGTTTGGATAAATGTTCAAGTTAATTGTTTTATTTTTTTAGAGGACAAGTTAATTGTAATAAGTTGGCTATCAAACCTAAATAAAAGAAAAGGGTCGACAAAATTAGTGTGATAGTATAAAAATTAAGCGAAAAAAATTTAAAATTTTTCATTTTTTACTTTCATTTTTTTCTTTTATTTTTTTCCCTATCTATTCTCTAAAAATATTTTGAAAATTTCACTTTCAAGGGCTAAGAAGTTAAGCATAAATGATTTTGAAAATTTTTTACAATTTACAAGAAACATCAATTTTGGAGTAGAAAGCACAAAAAAAATTCAAAATTCAAAACTGGTCGTAGCTCCGTTCCTGGCTAGCAAAATTCTTAAAGAATTTCGCACCACCTCACCCAGCTAGGAGAAACTCCACATATTTTGGTTTTATTTTTTAACTTTATTTTATAATTATGTTGTTATATTAATTTTTTATTATATAATATAAGTTATTAATTTGTTTCATATAATATTTTAATATAACAAGCAAACGTAGATCCGAATACGTTAGAAGAATTTCTAGAGTCGGATGAATATGTTGATCACACTCATTTATTTGAAACAGATACATCATTTCAATTGAAAAAAATTGGTGGAATAGACAAAAGAAATAGTTATAAATACTGTTAGAACAGTTGTTTATCAGTATTGTAACACAATATTGTTAGAACTGTTGATTATACAAATTCAAAGGATTATAAACGTGATAATATCATCAGTAATATAAATTTTAAAAAAGGAATAGAAATTGAACCCGAGCCTTGAAATATTTCAATTTCCTTAAAATAGATTCATCCCCTCACGGTATAGTGTTAGAGGTTTTATTGAACATCTGTCTCCTAGGATAAAATAGGAATGTGAAATTTGCTTTACACCGAATCAATTTCACCGATGAATTTCAAACAAGAGAAATCAGACGTACACTATGAAAACTATGCTGGAAGAGAGAAATACAAAAGAATAATTTTAGAGAGAAGGAATTCTTGGTATCCCCAAAGGGGGCTGGAATATCTAGTTTTTATAGGTTGCCAAGAACACATTGTGTTCAACAAATGAAACAGAAATTCCAACGCTAAAACAAAATTAAAAGGCCTGTTACGAAACCTTCTAATTTCATTTATAAACACATTAAAACGAATTTAATGGGATGTTATAAAGCCTTTTAATTTCATTATAAATGTGACAGTTTTCTAGAATTACTAAATTCAGGTACCCCTGGGCCCGCGCACACGAGGTAAGGGCTTGTCTTAGTAATTTATCCTTTAAGGAGCACTTATACATACAAAGCACTTCCCCTTTCTATGCCTCTCCCATGTGGGATTCAAATCATTCCCCCTTTTAAAGATGCCAACCTTGAGAAACTACTTTCTCATTCATACCACTTCAATTCCATTTATTATTTCTAACAATCCCCTACATGAATGAAAAATTATTTTAACTCGATTTTTGTGTTCATCTATTAACTCTATAGGGAAAGTAGGTATTAGCCTTTGAACTTTCCCCTTGTAACATATGTTTGCTTTACTAGTTGTCCAGTAGACGCGATATCCTTGAACTGTCCTGCTTTCTTGTATAAAAAAACCTACATATTTTGCATAAGAATTATTCCATTTGTTCTGTTCTCATGATTTTATTCATTTTGGCCATGAACACGTCCTGGTTCTGTAAGAGTTTCTAAAGAATTGAACCTGAACAATTCTCCTTTGAAGCGACCCCACTTCTCTCTCACATAAGTGATTTCTTCAAATCAAAGTAATAATAATTACTTATCATTAAAGCAATATAACGCTAAACTTAACCTTTACATCCTTGTTTCATGATAGGAACGAGTTGAGATTACTCCCACCGTGACTACACTAAGTTTTACAAGTAGGTTGTCCCTTTGAACCTAGATCTTGGGATCTCAGTCTTCTAAGTTGGGTTTTCCTTCATTAAAATTTTATCCTCCATAGGCTTTAATCCCATTCCTTTCGTCAATTTCTCAATTGCCTCTCTATTTAACCCTTTGGTTAGTGGATCCATAATATTATCTTTTGACTTCATGTAGTCTACTGAGATAATTCCTGACGAGAGTAATTGTCTAATGGTATTGTGTCTACGATGAATATGTCTAGACTTACCATTATACCTGACACTTTGTGCTCTACCAATCACTGATTGGCTATCACAATGAATACATATAGCCGGTACAAGTTTTTCCCACTTTAGAATATCCTAAAAAAAAATAGCGTAGTCATTCAGCCTTTTCTCCACATTTATCTAAAGAGATGAATTCAGATTCCATCATGGATTTGGAAATTATGTTTGTTTTGAGGATTTTCATGATATAACAGCTCCAGCTAATGTAAACACATTCACTCGTGCATCTGTGTAGCCTTCTAGCACAGCTGGTTATCTATTATAATGCACCACATTTACGAGTATGCAGGAGGTATCTTAATAATCTAACTATCACAGTCCAATGCTCTGCACTTGGATTACTTGTATATCCACTCAATTTGCTTATTACATAAGCAATATCTGCTCTAGTACAACTTATTAAATACATCAAACTTCCAATAATCCTTGAGTATTCTACTTGAGATATACCCTCTCTACAATTTTGGGATAAATGGAGATGATTATCCAATGGTGTTCTCATAATTCTAGAATCATTCTTGTTAAAATTTTCAAGAATTTTGGCTATATAACGAGTTTGGCTTAAGACTAGACCGTATGCTTTTCTTATGATTTTAATGCCTAAAATCACATAAGCAAGTCTCATATCTTTCATGTCAAATTTTGAATTCAAAATGTTATTAGTAAATTTGACAACTTTGTTATTACTACCAACAATAAGTATTTCATCTATATAAAGATATAAAATAACGTATTCATATCATGTCTCTTTGATATAGACACATTTGTCACACTCATTGATTTTAAATCCACTAGAAATCATTGCATGGTCAAACTTTTCATGCCATTTCTTTGGGGCTTGTTTCAAACCATATAATGGTTTCACGAGTTTAAAAACTTTCATTTCAGTACCTTGAGCTCTAAAACCCTCGGGTTGCTCCATACATATTTCTTCATCTAAATCCCCGTTTAAGAAAGCTATTTTAACATCTATTTGATGTATATCCAAATTCTCAAGGTTGTGATAGCAAGTATCATTCTTATAAAATTTATTCTCGTCACAGGAGAATAAGTAATCTAAGCCTTCTTTTTGCCTATATCCTTTGATTAAAACCGTGGCCTTGTACTTATCAATGGAACCATCAGGTTTCATTGTCCTTTTAAAGATCCATTTGGATCCTAAAGGTTTACATCCATGTGGGAGATCTACTAATTCCCAGGTATAATTTTGCAAAAAAGAATCAACCTCACTCTTTATGCCTTCTTTCCAAAAAAGTCCTTCTGAAGAACTCACATCTTCAACATATGTCAGCGGTTCTTTCTCTAGCAAGTAAGTTACAAAATCATCAACAAATGGTTTTTCTACCCTTGCTCTTTCGCTACTTCTTAGTTCAACTTCTTGAACAACAACAAGATCTTGAGTTTCGTTATTAGTTCATTTTGACGAACTAGATACATCATTAGACTTTCAAGGAAATACATGTCCAAAGAAAAATGCATTTCTTGATTCATTAACAGTGTTCTTGTGTATATCCAAAATTTTTGGATCATGCATAAGAAACCGATATGCAGTACTATTATGTTCATAGCCTATAAAAATACAAAATCTACCGATTTAGGACCAATCTTTATCGCCTTTGTTGATGGTACTGTCACCTTTGCAAGACAACCCCACACTCGCAACTGTTTATAAGATGGTCTCTTACCCCTCCATAACTCATATAGAGTTCTAACTTATTTCTGGCGGGTACCATATTTAAAAGGTAATTACTTGACAAGATAGCTTCACCCCACATGTTCGATGGTAACCCTAAACTTATCAACATTGCATTCATCATTTCTTTCAAAGTGCGATTTTTACATTCAACATGTCCACTAGATTGAGGAGAATATGACGTACTCACTTCATGGAAAATTCCATATAGTGCACAGAAATCACCAAGTAACGCCTCATACTCACTACCACCATCACTTCTCAAGCTTTTAATCTTTTTTCCAACTTGATTCTCAACTTCAGTTTTAAAAAAAACCTCATATTTACTTTTAGAAAATACACAAAGTAAATAAAATATTTGTAAGCCCTATGGACATATTTGTTTAAATGTTTTGATTATGATTAACTTGTGCTTTGTGATTATAGAAATAGTTTTGTAAGATGAACAAAAGATGCACAAAAGGAGTCTCAAGGATAATCTACAAAGAAGCAAAAGATCACTCAAGACTACAAGACTTTACGAAGGCGGAGTGATCAAGTTAAAGACCCTGAAGACAAGAAGAATAGTTAGAGATAGCTTTATAAGGTATTTATGTAAAACTCCCTAACTTGTTTCTTTAAATTTTGATCAATTATGTTAGCTCATTAGAAGAAACATTTTTTTGAGGAATTATGTTAGCTCCTTGAAAAACTAAGTGCTCTTGATAAATCTTTGATGATTTAAAACTGTTACATGTTCTATAAGCTCTTGCATCAAGAATACATGTTTTGAAAGTGAAGGAAAATCTTTGTTTACAAATTTTCAGGAAAACCGATTGTCTGAAATTTTCTAAGTATAAAAAATTGCTCATCCGATTTTCTATTCTTTATAAAATCGGACATCCTAATTTTTTGGACTCTCATAAAACCCAGTCATCCGATTTTTAAATCGGACGTCCGAAATCTTTTAAGCATACAAAAAAATCGCTCTTCTTATTTTTTCTCTTTAAGAAAATCGGTCATCTGATTTTTTGTTCTCTAAGAAAATCGGACATCCATTTTCAAAGCTGGTCGTTCAGTTTTTGTTTTTATTGTAAAAAAAATGACCGTTGTTGTTGACAGTAATGGCTAGTTTTTTACCTTCACTTATAGAAGGGCTATTAAACAGCCATAAATGAGTAGTTGTTGAAGGGGTTTTTAGAACACATTTTAAGAGCATTAAAAAGCATTTTCAATCATCATTATATTATTCAAAAGAAAAACTTCTTGGAGCTATATTATTTAATCATTTTTCAAAGAGGAAGAAGGGAAGTTGTATTCTATTTATCTCAAGCTTCCTTGGTAATATTATTACCACTCTACATCTTATTTTGTGATCAAAGGTTTTGTGAAAACCCTTTGCACGATCCTTTGATATTTTGATTATCTTGTATTGTTTTGTAAACTTTGAGGTTTATGTGCAAAACCCTTGAAGGGTGATCCTCATTGTGGTGTTTTGTAAAGATTTGTGACCAGTGGAATTGTGAAACCCTTAAGTCTCAAGGTAGTGGATGTAGCTCTATTGAGAGAGTGAACTACCATAAATTCTTTGTCTCTCTCTCTTTTTGTGATTTGCTTGTTATCTCTATGTTTATTGTTTGATCATTCTTTGTAAAAGAGATTTTTTTGGTTGGGAATTTTATAGAGTTATTAAATTCTTCCTCAAACAAAATCGAAGGCTCTATATTTTAATTGTGCAAAAGTTTTTTTTTTTAATTAGCCAAAAACCTTATTCACCCCCCGCCCCCGCCCCCGCCCCCGCCCCCGCCCCGAAGGGTTTTTTTGGTATCGGAGCGAGTCTTCTTTCAAAAGGCTTAACATCCTAAAAAGCAAAAGTCTTTTATAAAATGGCTGGTATTTCAAACTTACCTTATGTAGAAGGCTCTTCTAAAAATAGACCTCCTCTTTTTAATGGCACTAATTATACTTTTTGGAAGTTAAGGATTAAAATCTATATTTTCTCTATTAACTTTGACCTTTGGAGTATTGTAGAAAAAGGACCTTTTGTTCCCCAAAAGGATGGAGGAGTCAAGAAGGTTGAAGAATTCGACGAATTTGACTCAAGAAAGATGACTCTCAATTTTCAAGCCATGAATATATTAAGTTGTGCTTTAGATGCAAATGAGTACAATAGAGTGAGTGGACACGATTGTGGTCATGAAATGTAGTTAGAAGTCACTCATGAAGGTACAAATCAAGTAAAAAGAATCAAAATTGGCGATGTTGGTGAGAGACTATGAATTATTCATAATGAAGCAAAATGAAAGCATTAGTGACATGTTCATAAGATTCACCAACATCACAAATGGGCTAAAGGCATATGGAAAAGAATACACAAGGGGAGAGGTAAATAGAAAGTTCTTGATGCATCTTGATGCACTTCCAAAGGCATGGCAACCAAAAACTCTTGCCATAGAAGAATCCAAAGATTTGAGACTTCTTCCCATTGAAGAGCTCATATGAACCCTTCTCACCTATAAGATGAAGATAAAGAGAGTAAATGAAATGGAAGGGAAGAAAAGGTGTGGTACTCAAAGTAAATAAGGAAGAGCAAGCAAGTTCATTCAATAATGAGGATAAAAATGATGAAGATGAAGATATGGCTTTGGTGGTTCGAAAGTTAAAAAAATTCTACAAGAAAGGTTTCAACGAAAAAGGGAAGAAACCTCCATTCAAGAAAGTAGGACAAAGTTCCTCACTCTTCAAAGCTAGGTGTTTTGAATGCAATAGCACCAATCATCTTGTAGCTGATTGCCCAAAAGCCATAGAAAAGGAAAAAAGAGCATTAAAAGCAAAGCTTGAAGCAATAAAGAAAAAGAAGAAAGGTAAAAGCCTAATAGGAGCTTAGGATCAAGACTTAAGTGAGAGTGAAGGAGAAGAAAAAGCCAACATGTGCTTCATGGCATTAGAAAGTGAGGTACAATGTTCACCTTCTAACTTTTCTAGCCTTGTTGGTACTAATGATGATCATCCCAATTCTATGCTTATTGAAATGTATGATGAATTCAAAAAGATTTTCAAAAGAAACAAGGAGTTGAAAAATAAGATTGATGATTTATTAAATGAAAATTCAAAACTTGTTTGTGAACGCAAAACTCTTCTTGAATCTTTAGAAGTTATGAAAAATGAAAAGGACTTCTCAAACAAAGAATTTCAAAAACTTGTTTTAGAGAAAAAAATCTTTGTAAAAAAGTTCTTTCTCTTGAGAAATGCATGGTTGATTACAATGATTTGAAGAAAAAGGTTAATGATCTTACCATGTGTATTGAAAAACTAACAAAAAGAAAAGAAAACTTTGAAAAACTTCTTGGTTCTCAAAGATCACCGTTTGATAAAAACGGCATTGGATATAAGCACTCCAATACTTTTTCAAACCAAACATGCTTTATAAAAGCTTCTTCACCTTTCTCACATCTTTGTTGCACATATTGTGAAAGAATGGTTATAAGGCCACAAAATGTTTTATAAAAAGAAAGATTGAAATGGGAGTAAAAACTATTTGGAAAGCAAAAGAAAAGGCAACTAACATTCATGGACCCCAAAAGAATATGGATACCAAAAGTCATCTCTACTTCTTCTATTGTAGGAACACAAACCAAGCTCAACTAAATGGTACTTAGATAGTGGATACTCAAGACACATGATCGGCAATGCATCTCTTATGAGTGAGCTTAAGGAAATCGAAAGTGGCTTTGTCACTTTTGTAGATAAGAAGAAAGGAAAAAATCATTGTTATAGGTAATATCGGTAATGACTCTTCTTGTTTAATTAAGCAACTTCTCTTAATTGATGGTTTAAAGTTCAATTTGCTTAGTATTAGTCAATTATGTGATCATGGTTGCAAATTTGTCTTTGAAAGTGATTCTTCTTCTATCATTGATAAGCTTGAAAGCAAAACAATTTTTGTTGCAAAAAGTGTTGGAAATGTCTATGTTTTTCATCTTGAAGATCTTATTTCTCAAAATGTAAAGTGTCTTTCGGTTCATAATAATGATACATTTTTGTGGCATAGAAGGCTTGGCCTTTTAGCATGGATTTACTAAATCATATTTCTTCAAAAGAGCTTGTTAGAGGCTTACCAAAACTACATTTTGAGAAAACTAAACTTTGTGATGCTTGCCAATTTGGAAAACAAGTTAAACCTCTTTTAAACCAAAGAAGATGATTTATACTTCAAAACTTTTAGAACTTATTCACATAGATTTATTTGGACCAATGAGGACGACCAATCTTGGTGGTAAGAGGTACGCTTTTATTATAGTGGATGAGTTTTCAAGATTCACTTGGACATTGTTGTTAAGCTAAAAGGATTAGGCATGTCAAGAGTTTGTCAAACTTTTCAAAAGAGTTCAAACCTCCCTTGAGTGTAAATTAATCTCTATGAGAAGTGATAATAGGAGAGAATTTAACAATCAAGATTTTACAAGACTATATGTTGATTTTGGTATTACACAATTTTTCGGCCGCTAAAATCCCACAATAAAATGGTGTTGTGGAGAGGAAAACCCGCACTTTACAAGAAATGGAAAGATCAATGCTTTATGAAAACTCCCTACTAAATATTTTTGTGCCGAGGCTATTAACACTGCTTGCTACATGATGAATCGTGTTCTCTTGGGACCATTTTTGAATAAAACTCCTTTTGAACTTATTTTTAACAAAACTTCCTCAATTGGCTATTTCAAAGTTTTTGGATGTAAATTTTTTATTTTAAACACCAAGGATAACCATGGAAAGTTTGATAGAAAATCCGATAAGGGAATTTTTCTTGGTTACTCTTCAAACAAGAAAGCTTATAGGATTTACAACAAAAGAACCTTATGTGTTGAAGAGTTGATTTATGTGAACTTTGATGAATCTAACATTTTTTAAAAGAAAGATGATGATGATGATGATATAGATAATTCCTTGAGCAACCAATCATTGCATACTGAAGTTATGGAAGAACATGCAAAGGAGGAAGAGGAGATTGAGGAGAAACAAGAGAATGACCAAGATGCTCAAAATCTTCCTCAAGATGTGATATATCCAAAGGGATACTCCAAGGATGAAATCATTGGTGATGTATCACAAGGAGTAAGAATAATGAGGTATTTTATTGATAACTTTGCTTTATTATCTCAAATTGAACCTAAGTTTATAGATGATGCTTTATGTGATGAGTTTTAGATTATTGTAATGCAAGAGGAACTTAATCAATTTGAAAGAAACAAAGTTTGGACTATAGTACAAAGACCTCGTGATCACCCCACTATTGGTACAAAATGGATTTTTAGAAACAAACTAAATGAATCCGGAGAAGTTATAAGAAACAAAGCTAGACTTGTTGCCCAAGGATTCAATCAAGAAGAGGGCATAGATTTTGATGAAACTTTTGCTTTGGTTGCTAGACTTGAATCCATAAGAAGCTTTTAGCTTTTTCTTGTTTTAAGAGATTCAAGATTTTTCAAATGGATGTTAAAAGTATATTTTTAAATGGTAATATCGAGGAGGAAGTTTATGTTGAACAACCTCCTAGTTTTGTACTGAAAATTTTCCAGACTATGTTTATAAACTTTCAAAAGCTTTATATGGTTTAAAACAAGCTCCAAGAGCTTGGTATGAAAAACTAAGTGGCTTTCTCCTTTCAAACGGTTTTCAAGAGGTGTGGTGGACACAACCCTTTTTACGAAAACCTATTGTAACAATGATCTTCTACTTGTAAAAATTTATGTGGATGATATTATTTTTGGAGCTACTAATATTTGTTTATGTGAAGAGTTTTCCTCATTAATGCAAAAGGAGTTTCAGATGAGCATGATAAGAGAATTAACCTATTTTCTTGGACTTCAAATTAAACAAACCGAAGAAGATATCTTCATCAATAAGAGAAGTACACAAAGGAACTTCTCAAAAGGTTTGGGATGAGCGATGCAAAAGGAATAGGAACTCCAATGAGCTTATCGTTAAACTCGACAAACACGAAAAAGGTAAAAAGGTGGATGAAAAATGCTACGGAAGTATGATCGGAAGTTTGCTTTATTTAACGGCTAGTAGGCTCGAATATTACGTTCGCCGTTTGTTTGTGTGCTAGATTCCAAGCTTGCTCCAAGATATCTCATTTAATAGTTGTTAAGCGTATTTTGAGATATTTCGCCACCAGGCGAAGGGTCCAAAGAACACGTAGCCAGAGGTGAGTCACAATATCAAAAAGTTCCATTTTCTTTCTTGTTCATCAATCGGAATCAAGACAAACTGGGCACTACAGTGAGATGTGAAAACACACGATCCCATTCTGACCTCGATATGTGGAATCGTCTTGCGCCATATGTACTGAGATTGTTCGGGAGACATGGCACAAGCCTGGTGAAGAAATTCAAATTTCAAAGATTATGTGAGTGATAAAAGTAAAATAGGATATTGCGTCATGGAGGTGGAGCAGTCAACATCTTACCTTGTAGGATGATGAAAGAACTGGGAGATGGCAGAATTGTATAATAGTCGCTTTTTATCCAAGATTCCAGAAAAGGGGGAAAGAGCTACCCTTCGGAAAGATACTAGGTCACGTTCTCAACAGGGGGAGGAGAAGAAGAAGAGACCGAGGGGAAAAGAACCACCTCCTTTTCCATGTACCCTTTAAGAAGTTAAGGTCATAAGATTGGATAGAAGATAGCGTCTTAAAGCTCCCTCCAATGCAGAAGAAACCAAGCCATCAAGAGAGGTAGGATCCCAATTTCTGCATCTTTCATCGATCTCTTACTCACCCATGAGGGGGTCTGTGATTTCGATAGTAAGGATCCGAAAAAGCTTCTATAGCTAGAGGGCCGGTCTAGCGAAAAGCGAGAAGCGGGCTAACCGACCAACCGAGTTGGGTCTAGGCGTCCATGTCACAGAACCTTTCTCTATATCTTCTTATGATTATGGGCTATGGTATTCTAAACAATCTTGCTTTGATCTTATTACTTACACCGATGCAGATTACGCCGAATGCAAGGTAGAAAGAAAGAGTATTAGCGGAAATTGCCAATTCTTAAGCGGATACTTAGTATCTTGGTATAGCAAGAAGCAATCATGCATGTCCTTATCAACCGCCGAAGCGGAATACATAGTAGCAGGTTGTTGTTGTGCTCAGGTACTTTGGATGAAGCATACTTTACTTGATTTTGGTTTTGATTTAAAAAACATACGATTTTATCTGATAACACAAGTGGCAATAAATCTTTCTGTAAACCCTGTGCAACATTCAAAAACAAAACATATTAAAATCAAACATCATTTTATAAGAGATCATGTTGCAAAAGAAGATGTATTTTTGGAATATATTTGCACAGAGGATCAAATTGCTGATATTTTTACAAAACCCTTTATTGAAGATCATTTTTGTTATTTAAGGAAATTACTTGGCATTGGTAAATTCCATTACTAATGTTTCAAATTTTTCTCCACTTTTTTAAGCCTAGATTTTCGGACTACAAAATCGGACGAGTCTTGAAAAAACCGAACGTTCGCTTTTCCTTAAAAGTTTCAAGTTCTTTCCTTTTTCTTCACAAAAAAAAGGCCAAGAGTTTTGGACTACAAAACTGGACGCATCTGAAAAAAAAATTGGACGTCCGATTTCTTTTGATTTAAAAAATTTGGATGACCATTTTCAAAAACCAGTCAACCAGTTTTTCTATTTTTCTGACGACGAGTGTCATTTGCATAACAAAAGGGGGAGAATATCTCTCATTTTTTTACAACTCTCTCTCTCTCTTTAAAAACACTTTCCATTTGTTATCTCTCTCTAAAAACTCTCATCATCCGTTTCTCTCTCTATCTCTCCCAAAACTGATCTCTCTCATAAGTAACTCTCACCGTAGACTCTCTCTCTCTCTCTCTATCTCTCTCTCTCTATCTCTCTCTCAATCCTCTCACTATTGACCCCCCTCTCTCTCTATGAAAACCCACTCAATTTCCTCTCCTCTCAAAACCGAAGCTTAAATTGTTCTCTCTCTCGAAGATTAATCACTCTCCTACTTCAATTTCTCTAAAATGGTGAAAGTCAAGAATGCAAATGTTGGAAGGGAAGAAAATTATGAAGAAGGAGGAAGTAGCAGAGGTGGAAGAACTGGAAAAGGAAAAGGCAAGAAAGTGGAAAGTGAAGTGAGGCTACCAGAAAGGTTCATTTCGGTTAAAGAAGCTGCAAATTTTGAAGAATGGACAAGAAAAATGAGAAAGATTGCTCCAAGTCACAGAGTCGATTTATCTGATATGGAATGTATGGAGATTATTCCTAATCTTTTTGAAGATATTGGGTGGGGACATTTGCTAACAGTTAATGAACTCTATTATCCTGAGATGATTTATGAATTTTATTCTAATTTACACAAAGGAAGAGTTCAAAAGCAAGGAAATATTACTTATCATGTTTACTTCTAGAATGGGTGATAGAGATATCTCTTTGGATGATAGTATGTTAAACACCATCCTAGGAACACCTGAAAACGGTATTAGATTTTATGCCAAAAACAAAAACTGCTTTGATCCCAACCTTTACAGCGAGAGAAAATTTGAAGAATTATTTACTAAAACAGAAGTTCTAAAGAGGCATGATGACAAAAATGTTAATGAACTTGATGCTTATGGAAGATTATTGCACTACATGATTTTCAACACAATTATTCCTAATGTGGGTCACAAGTCTTCTATCACAAACATGTATTCTTTTGTTATGCTAGCTTTACATGAGCATAGAAAGATGAATTTTGGATTTATGGCCATTGAACATATTCTAGCTACTCAGACCTCCTCTACAAAGTATTTTTTACATGGTTGTTTTCTCGCTAAAGTTTTCTAATACTTTGTTCTAAATTTTGCTGGAGTTAGTGATCATATTGGTATTGGAAAAATCTATAGCAAACATACCTTCAAAAGAATGGGCTTTTCAAAAAATGAGGAAGTTATGTTGGTGAGAGGAGGACAAGAGGATGATGATGAAAGTTACGAGGAAGAAGAAGATGAGAGGCAAGATACTATGAATGTGGATGAAGACGTTAGTGAAGAAGAACCAGAAGAGGAAACTTTTAGAAGAGAAATCAGACAGAAAAAGAGGCAAGAAAGGGTTGAAGAGGGACAATCATCCAAGGCTATGTCTCAACTTATGGAGATGATAGCCTCTATGCAAGCCTCAATGAATAGTCGGTTTGATGCCCTAGATGGAAAAATATCGGATATTCAAGAAAGGGTGATGAGGTTAGAAGCAAGAGGAAGAGAAGAAGACAAATGAGGCAATGTGGATCTCAAAGAAATGAAGAAAGCAAAACAAAAGGGGAGTTTCAAGTTTATTAGCTTATGCTTCATTCCTTATGTTTTAACTTCTTAAGTTTCATAGCTTTTGTTTCTTTTTGGTTATTGATTTTTTTTGAACTTATGCTTTATTACTTATGAAATCTTGTTTTTGAAACTCTTGTTTACTTTGCTTATCTATGAAACCTTGTATTCTTTGCTTATTTTGGAATTTAATGCTGATATCTTAATGATGAAAGTTCCATTGTTCTTTTTCAATGATCCCTTATATTCCTTATGCTTTTTAAGTTATGGTAAAAGGGGGAGAAAAATATAAGACGCATTAAGGGGGAGATATATGAGATGCATATCGTTTTGTTGATATTGTTTTGTTGATTGTTGATATTGTCTTGATGACTTGAGTTGTGTTGTTTTGTTACTTTATGCTGGCAACATGCCTTGAGTTATATAAGGCTTTATGCTTTATGCCTTGTTACTTATATGGCTTTGAGTTTTATTGATGATGTTTTGGTGCCATATTTGTTGTATAAAGCATGTCTTAAGGGGGAGCTTTCAGTCTTCTAACTGTTTTTTCAAAACCTTGGCATGTTTTCAAAATAACAGGGGGAGTTCTTTCTCTCCTCATATTTTTTGATAGGTTTTGAACTTAATGTTGATCTTTTGAAGCATTATCTTGGCTGAACTATGTTCTTTTGTTCTATATAGTCATCATCTTGCATCTTTGTTTGTCATGATAAAAAAGGGGGAGATTGCAAGCGCTAAGGGCATATTTATTTTTTAAATGTTTTGATTATGATTAACTTGTACTTTGTGATAATAGAAATAATTTTGTAAGAAGAACAAAAGATGCACAAAAGGAGTCTCAAGGATAATCTATAAATAAGCAAAAGATCACTCAATAATACAAGACTTTGTGAAGACGAAGTGATCAAGTTAAAGACCTTGAAGACAAGAAAAATTGTTAGAGATTGCTTATAAGGTATTTATATAAAACTCCCTAACTAATTTCTTTAATTTTTTATTAATTATGTTAGCTCTTTAGAAGAAACATTTTTTTGAGAAATTTCCTTGAAAAACTACGTACTCTTGATAAAGCTTTGGTGATTTAAACTTGTCACATGTTCTATATGCTCTTGCATCAAGAATACGTGTTTTGAAAGTAAAGGGAAATCTGTGTTTTACGAATTTTCAAGAAAATCGGTCGTCCGAAATTTTTTAAGTTTAAAAAATCGATCATCCGATTTTTGTTTAAGAAAATCAGTCATCCGATTTTCTATTCTTTATAAAATTGGACATCCTAATTTTTTTGACTCTCATAAAAACTGGTCATCCGATTTTTAAATCAGACGTCCGAAAAATTTTAAGCATACAAAAAAATCACTCTTCCTATTTTTGCTCTTTAAGAAAATCGATCATCCGATTTTCTATTCTTTAAGAAAATCAGACATCCGTCTTCAAAACCGGTCGTTCGGTTTCTATTTTTACTATTAAGAAATTACTGTTGCTGCTAACAGTAATGACTAGTTTTTTACCTTCACATATAAAATTGCTATTGATTAGCCATAAATGAGTAGTTATTGAAGGAGTTTTTAGAACACATTTAAGAGCATTAAAAGACATTTTCAATCATCATTATATTATTCAAAAGAAAAACTTCTTGGAGCTATATTGTCTGATCAGTTTTCAAAGAGGAAGAAGGGAAGCTTGTAGAAGCACTTCAAAAAGTTATATTCTATTTATCTCAAGCTTTTTTGGTAATATTGTTACAACTCTACTCTCACATCTTATTTTGTGATCAAAGGTTTTGTGAAAACCCTTTGGGTGATGCTTTGATATTTTGATTATCTTGTATCATTTTGTGAACTTTGAGGTTTATGTGCAAAACTCTTGAAGGGTGATCCTCATTATGGTCTTTTGTAAAGACTTGTAACTAGTAGAATTTGTGAAATCCTTGAGTTAAGTCTCAAGGTAGTGAATGTAGCTCTATTGAGAAAGTGAACTACTATAAATTCTTTGTCTCTCTTTTTGTGATTTGCTTGTTATATCTATGTTTATTGTTTGATCATTCTTTGTAAAAGAGATTTTGTATGGTAGGGAATTTTATTAAAAAGAGTTATTATATTCTTCTTCAAACAAAATCGGAGGCTCTATATTTTAATTGTGCAAAAGTTTTTTTTTTAATTAGCCAAAAACCTTATTCACCTTCCCCTCTCCCCTAAGCTTTTTCAATATTTATTACACAAAACAGTATGAATAAATATTTATTACTATGAATCAATTCACAAATATCACTATGAATCAATTCAACTGGTTTGGTACTCCTTTCAATTTTATGAAAATATGTTCTTGTCAATTTTGCCACTTATGCTTTAAACCGACTAAGAATGTTGGAATGTAGTTCAAATTAATTATTCGATATATTGAACCATAATTAAAATGACCTAGTCTATCATGCTACAAACAAGAAGACTCAAATGAATAAGCAAAATAACGTATTTACAAACGACAGAGTAGATTTGCACCAACCTAGGTACAAAATAAAGTAAAATATTGCTAACTATTACAATGAAATTACTAAACGAGAAATAGGACATGGGTTGTGCCGCCATAGGCACTTTAGCAATAACCATAATCGTGCCCGTCTCTGCCATCCATCACTCGTCATCATCCAACACCATGAGAAGAACTGTTTCTAAGGAACCAATCATGTTCGATGCTTGTCCTTCTTCGAGACATCCTACTTGCTCGTGTGGCTCTCCACAGAGAAAACACCAAGGCTATTTTGCTTTACCAAGCACTTTTGAAAAGTTTATCACCACCGGCATCTACCTTCTTGTTTCTTTTCCTTTTCAATGAAGCAACATCCTTGACAAGGGAGGTCATAGACTTTCTCATCATACTCATTTCGTCCATCAAAGTAATAATTATACCTTTGAGGACTCCAACATCAGCAACCAAAGCAACAAAGTCTGATATTGATGTCGAAGTCTTCATCTTGGCTTCAAGTTGCTCGATTCTTTCCATCATAGAATCAACAACTTAATGAGGATCAAACAAAGAAGGGTGTAATGCTACCGGGTTATGTCTGTCCATAGAATGGAAGATTGCTGCCAAGCGTTTTTTAAAGATAGCAACCCTTCCACTGGCATTTGCATCGGCTGCCTTTTCACAAAATATACACCGTATAATACAAAGAAACAAAATGCCTAAAATCATTAAATCCAACTCTGCCAAAGCTTAAAGTTTACTATAACATCTAGTTGTTCCTTGTTTCATGAACACCAAAAGGAATATAATAAAATTTCTATAATCTATTTTAAGATCCTTGTACAATATTGTTAGAACAGTTGTTTATCCGATCTCAAAGTATTGTAACACAATACTGTTAGAATTGTTGATTATATAAACTCAAAGAATTATAATATAGTATTGTCAAAACAGTATCCAATTATAACCGTGATAATATCAACAGTAATATAAATAAAAGAAAGGGAATAGAAATTTAACCCAAGTTGTGAAATACTTTAATTTCCTTAAAATAGATTCGTCCCCTCACAGTATAGCCTAGAGATTTTATTGAATGTCTGTCTGCCAGGATAAAATAGGAACGTGAAATTTGCTTTGCACCGAAGCAATTTCGCCAGCGATTTTTTAACAAGAGAATCCAGATGAACTCTATGAAAACTATGCTAGAAGAGAGAAATGCAAAAGAAGAATTTTGGAGAGAAGAAATTCTTGATATCCCCAAAGGCTGCTAGAATATCTAGCATTTATAGGCTGCCAAGAACACATTGTGTTCAACAAATGAAACTGAAATTCCAACATTAAAACGAAATTACATGGGCTATTACAAAACCTTTTAATTTCATTTGTAAACGTATTAAAACGAATTTAACGGGATGTTACAAAGCCTTTATAATTTCAATATAAATGTGACTTTTCCAGAATTATTGAATTCTGGACTGTTACAACATAAGCCTAAATTGGCAAAATATGGGTCTAACAAGGCCCCTATTTTTTATCGGTATTTGTGTCCACTGATCGAGCCCACACACAAGCTAGACTTTTTCAGGCCTGTGATTGCACCCCTTGGTGTGCGCACACGAGGTAAGGGCTTGTTTTACCCCTTAAGGAGCACTTGTACATATAAAACACTTTCCCTATCTATGCCTCTCCTATTTGAGATTCAAATCGCTCCATTTTTAAAGATGCAACCTTGAAAAACTAATTTCTCATTCATACCACTTCAATTCCATTAATTATTTCCAACAGAAACTGCAATAAAAATAAATACATACTTGGGTATCACTCGGTATTTGTAAAAAAGAACTACGAATTGTCGATCGTATGTTACGATAGATTGCGAGCGTGGAGGTGTAAGGAAAATGAAGCCAAGAGTTGATGACGAAGAAGAAGTTCCCATAAAGAAGCGGGGTCCTTATGAAACTAAGAAATGTGATTGCCTTTTAAATTAAAAGATAAGCAAATGGTCACGAGTGAAAAATGAAAATTATTCTTACAAGATGAGAGGCACAATCATGTAATCATTGTCTACCATCACGCACGCTCATGCGGTAAGGTTGACAGAGGAGCTGCTAAAACTGACCGAGCAATCCAGAAAGTGCCATATGGCACTTCAGAATATATTAGGATATTTCCGAGAAAAAATCAGGATTATGTTGTGAGGTATGTGGCATTACTGTTATATTGTTTATTTTAATATTTGAAGACTGTGTTTATATAATAATTTAATTTATGTGATTTATGTAGTGAACAAACTATATACAATGCCCTTGCAAAGATGAAAAGAAAGAGGATTCACGAATGCAACACAATAGAAGAAGTATTGTGTTTAAGTGCTCAACGAGGATATTCGGTCTCCTTAAAAAACTATGACGTGAGCGAAGTACCTACTGATATTGGTGTTGCGCACCCACTATCAATTCAAATGATGAAGATGTGGTCTTTAAATATATGACAATCACTCTATGCCCTCAACTATTCCTATTTTACCGCTCATGCCCTAAATGTTTATTCTATCCCTTTTTGCCATCGTAAAATTTACGTGCCACCGATTATGCCCACAAGAGCTAAAATCCGACAAGTAAAAAATGTCTGAGGTCACGTGGCTTGACCATTTTAAGCGCAAAATAGTCCCTCCATATCTTGGGTTAAAAAATAAATAATAAACAATTTAGGACCTAAAAAAAATAACCCTCCCTACTGTCTTCGCAACACCCCCCACAACCACCACCACCACCCCTCCTCCTCCCTCTCTCCTCCTTCTTCTTCCTCTTTCCCCTCTTCCCTCTCTCTCCCTCTTCACAGCGACCATCACCATCACCACCACCACCCTTCCTCCTCCCTCTCTCCTCCTTCTTCCTATTTCCCCTCTTCCCTCTCTCTCCTTCACCGGCGACCACCACCACCACCCCCCCTCCCCCCTCCCCCCTCTTCCCTCTCTCCTCCTTCTTCCTTTTTCCCCTCTTCTTCCTTGTTGTTTGACAACTCCACTGACAGCCAATTCATAGACTGGAGGGCACAATTGGGCTTCTAAATTGTAGTTGTATTTTATGTAGCAATCCTATTTTTCTTCGTCATCAATTTTTGTGATTTCCATTCACAATTTTCTGCATTTTTGTGGGTTCGAAGGAAATCTCACCAAAACTTTGTAATTTGCTATGGGTTCAAGGAATCTTCTAATATCCATCTGAAACTGGAACCGTAAAATGCAGAAAATTTCAAACAATTTGGACTTCAAATGCCAGAGAATTAAAATGAAGAGCAAGAGTTGCTTACTTGGTTTGGTTTTTGTTGGAATTTGATGAACTCTGGAATGGGTTATTAGAGATCAGGGAGATTGTTTCTTGACAATCGATAGAATTGGTACTGATTTTTCATTGCTTTGAAGAAATTTCTTCTCTTCGATCACAATATTTTTTTTGCGAGTGAGAAATTGAGGAGTAACTATGAAGAAGAAATTATAATTTCTTGATAGTGAAATGGTAGTGGTGGTAGTATGGCGGTGGAAGAGAACAGAGGAAGGGAGGAGGAGGAGAGGAGAGAGAAGGAGGGGGAGAAGAAGAAAGAAGAAGAATTTTCATTTTGGTCCTTTTAAATTTTTATTATTCATTTTAGTATTAAATTTATAATTAGAGAGAATTAATTTAGTTTGACAAGTTTAACTTCCTAGCTCCACTCTGACTTGCCGAATTTTAGCTTTTGTGGGCATAATCGGTAGCACGTAAATTTTACGATGGCAAAAAGGACTAAAATAAACATTTAGGGCACAAGCGGTAAAGTAAAAATAGTTGAGATGCACGGGGATGATTTTCTCTAAATATATTAATTTTTTTAAGTTTAGATGTTAATATTATTTTAAAGGTAATCATGATCGTTTAATTAATATTTAAAATGAATTAGTTAAGTTTTATTAGTAGTTTAGTTTAATTATAATATTTTAGTATCAACTTTAATTTATAATATTTAAATTTATACATTTATATACTTAATTCAATGTTTATGTTTAATTTTAACTTTTTAGTTATTTTTATGTTATTATGTTAATTTATTTTATGTAATGTTGGTATGTTAATTTATTTTATGTATATGAAATATATTGATTGTTTAAGTTTAGATATGGGATCTTACGAGTCTTTTAGATGAGATCAAGAAAAGATCAATATCCCAGGTTCCAGATATTCGTCGTTATGCAAAAGTGATTTTTACATCTGGTTTTGCCATTAGATCCTTCAAGAGTGTTGACATTTGCTCCGCATACGATCATTACTAAAGGTCAACACAAGATTGAATCTACAAAGTGGGACAAGTTACATTGGGAGTACGTGCAGATTGCATATAGACACTTCAAGAAATCAAGTGGATTTGGTTAAGGGTTAGGATTAGGGTCTGAATTTGGTTCGGGATCTCGTGGGAGAGGTAGGCTGCCACGTGCTTCTGAGGTAGAGGTAGAAGACGTAGTAAGGGACGCAGCTCTCTTTCATCCCATGGCTCAGTTGCAGATCCTTTCACTTGTCAGGGGTTCCCTTACTCAAATGTTTTCCCATTTTCTTTTTATCCTTTCATTGAAAACTAGACGAACATAGTTGGAGATGGAAACTGTGGATATAGAGTTGTATCCTATTTTGTATACGACAATGAAAACCAATGGTGTGGGTTGAGTTGCAAAATAAGCAACAGTTATATAACATACTATTTGGATTGGTGAAAAGGTACAAGACCTTGATGAACAAATATTAGTGGTGGGTTGGACCAACGCCTTACGAATATTGGTTGGATGCACCGGATGCACTCTACGTCATTCCACAACTATTTTGTCATTATACTCGTAGAAGGACTGAACCTATAATATTATTGTCATCGGTCACTTACAGATCATCAACACTTATTGCAGTGAATTATATAATATTTTTACATGTCTTTTCATATAATATTTCGTTTTTACAGCTACACATGCAAAATGACTTTTCAGTGCCACCTATACACTTTCAGTGGGAGTATCACTGTGATGATCACGTCAGGTTTTGGTCACTCTCTTTGGAGCAGAATATCGCACAGTGGATTGAGAGATATGGTCCCATTCGACAAAATCCTATAACAGTTAACATAGACTTACTATTACGAATTTTGTAATATTTTTGCTCTGATTTTATTTTTAAATATTAATTCATTGTTTGTGAGTATTTATGTTAGTTATTTAATTCATATTATTATTTGACATTAATATTTATGTTAGTTCATCAATTCATATTATTATTTGAGTTATTAAAGTATTCACCGATAAATTATATGCAAAATAAAGACATAAAGAAATAAATACTTGCAGAACATAAAGAACAAAATACTACATTCAAAAACGATATAGAGAAATAAGTACTATATTTAAATATGACATCCTAATACCGCATAAAGAAATAAATATGAAATCCTAACTCTACGGATATGAAAGTCCTCTATAATCCGACATATCTCTCTATACCTAACGACTAAATTAGGTGTATCACGGTCTATAAAAGGAGCTAACATGTCAAAGACGATCACAGGGGCTGGCCTACTAGGTGTCGGGTACTAAACGTCGCGTGGTAGTCTTTTTGGATTCTGTATCTGAGAATGAATTCGACAAAGATACCACATCATATAGTCATGTGTGCATCAGCTTGGAAGTATAGTAGGTACACTTGTCCACGATTCTGTAAGTAAATGGGACCGTGCTTCAAGACACAAACCCTCTATGAATGTGTTCTTCACTACGTACATCCTGTTGTTAGTTGGGCAATGATATTCTTGAGGTCTAATAGGATGTATAGTAATGCACTGCTGCCACCCGAACTGTTGGACAACTCTGCTGGGCATGTACGGCTCAACATATTCATAGAAGGTCATCATGCCATGCCAACTAGATACCCATACATCCTGTATTTCCCTCGGGCTATACGATGTCCACCGTACTTCGTTCACAATCATCACATCTAATCAGAATCAAATATCTACCAACTTATGCTCAAATTTCGTTCCCAATATTTTGTATTGCTAGATATACGGCTTCCCCACCTTTGCTCTTGGTCTCACTATTGGAGCAAACATAGAAAAATACATGTATATCCATGCCTACAATACGCATAAATTTAAATAAGTTAATTGAAATTTTAAAAAACAAAAAATACTAATAAAATTAACGAAATTGTAAAAATGTTAATAAATAAAAAATACGAATTCTTAAATATTAATACATTTTAAATTATTATAATTAAAAGTATAAGTTTAAGAAAGTGAATAATACCCCAAGGAGTGATCAATAACCTGCTAACACCTTTGCATCATTATGCAAGGCCTACCCAACATTCCAGTACAAGAAGGACAAAGTCGCTGCACCCCAGACGTCCTACCACAACTTCGAGAACTTCTTCACAATAGGCCAACTTGGGAGGTACAATGTTCCCACTCTTATTGATGAAGATATTGATGAAAAGGGAACTCCCGAGTATGTATGTCACATAACATACAGCTCTCATCTCGAGAAAAAGTCGATCATGTACATCATCTACAACATGTGAAAGATCATGAGCATTTAATACCACCATCGGTGTAACCGATGCAGAAGTCGCTCTGAGTTATATTGGCGAGTTACTTACGCGAATACTAAGAACCACAATAATACCGTAAGCAAGTATTCCAAGTATCAACTCCATGTCATGTAAGGTAATCGTGATCTCTCTAAGGGCATATAGGTGGAGTCATTGTCTGGCTGCCACCTCTCAACAAAAGTAGATAATGGCGCACTATGCAATGCTGGAACATGCAGGACTACAAATGGATGAGCCTTGTACCATCTGCCAACTCCCTCACCTCTCGATGATTAGGTGTCCAATCAATAAGTAAAACAAAGTGCGACCGCACCTTCAATATACCCCCTCCTTTAAATTACAAAAACAAATAAGTTAAAAAAAATGAAGTAATCTATTTTAGGTTTTACATGTTAGAAACTCATGCATCTATTGATACATAATAAGATTAAATAATAATGAAATATAAATTTATCTATCCATGCCATATAGTAGCGGCGATGTATCGATGGAATAACCTCAAGAATATGTAGATCTCCCTCAGTGGGCGCTGTTTGCTCCTAAGAAACATGCTTTGCCTTTTTTTCTGTATCTCTGTCGAAGGAATGGTCTTATCGGTTCTTTTAGGTCGGGACCTGTGATCCGACTCACAATATTCCTCATCCCACCCATTAATCCTTTGTCTTTCCTCGGTCCAGGCCTAAGTCCCGATGATGAAGGAAGAACCTCATCAATCGGCTCCTCATCATTATCACCCTCACCCTCATCCATGTCCTTATCTCTCTCAGAATCATCACTCTCTCCTCTAACCTCATCACCCTGCCCCACAACATATATATCACCTACCTCGTCACCACTACTAGAAAAAGGCTTTCCGAGATGATAAAACATCATTGTAAATGGTCTTTTTTCATCATAATAAGTTCTTTGCAACAACTTTGCAATGAAAAAGTGAGCATCGTTGATGCGAGTATCACAATTGTTGTTGCGATGAAATTATCCGTTGGAAATATTATTTACGACAGAAATATTGACTTTTTACTATGGGTTTTTCTCATCGTAAATAGTAACAAATCCAACATAATTATTTGCAATGGCAGCATTTACTAAAGAAAGTGCATTGCATAAGATCTTCTACCATGAAATAAGGTCATTGTAAATACCATTTTAACATATTGCAAAAGTTAATTTAAAATTATTTTCATTAATTATTATTATTTAATATATATATATTACTTTCATTAATTTAAAATAAGGTCATTGTAATGAACTTTTAGCATCGCAAAAATATTTGCTAAACTATATATACATATATATATATATATATATTGAAGTGCTTGTACAATACAACAACAATTGTAACTAAATCCTCAAATAAAATTTAAAATCTTGAAATATGTCTTGTTTCATTCCCTTGAATCCATCTAAATACACAAATGTATAATACAGCCTCAAGTCTATAAAGAAGTTCAAAATTCATCATAAGTAATAGTGCCTTTACAAAAAAGTTTCCTACAGTTCTGTCAAACGAGAGCTAGTATAAGTATCATGTGAGAAGGGAATGTGACTTAAGTCATTAACTTACCATGCCACCTAATTTGGTGTAAATATGCTACGACATGAAACCTGCAAAATAAAACCAACTCAATAAGAATATAAAGGAACCTAGAGAAAACTTACAGTATCTCAAGAATTTTCAATGAAATTTTGCAGCCAAGTGACATGGAAATTAATTTCTTAGCATATAATATTTATTTAATGAATCCACCCAACTTTTGTCAACAAGTATATTAGCACTTGACATCTGAATGTTACAACATGCCAAAATTCTAGTTAAAGACTAAACAACCACTTAAAGATTAAATAGCCACTTAATACAAACCAATGCTCATATAAACTTAAATTAAAACAAAATTTTCAATAAAAACAATGATACCTGGAATGTATGCCAAGTAATGGTGATTGGTAATTTGATACTCAAATGAGCATGCAATATTACTTTCTTCTATAAAGAATGAAATCAGATAGATTATTCCATATTTTAACTTTTTAGTTGATTATAGCTCCGTCACCTGGATGCAGGAATTTTTTACTCAGTCACCATTTCCTGTTCCTACCATTATTTCATTAGTTATCTAGACCTTAGAATGTTGTCCCCTTATTTTTACACGAAAAAAGAATAAAATATGGATTACCATGTGAAGGAAAGAAGGGAATTCAAGAGCTGAACAAAGTGAAATACTGTAAATTTTAGATTAGTAAACTGAAACTATTACCGACTTTTTAGTATAAATTTAACATTCCACCATGTTAGAAGGACGAAGAACTGTAGTAGAAATCATTGTTATTCTATTTCAAGCAGAAATCTTGCTTTCTAATTTCACTATCATACAAATTACAAATAGATTACTAAAGTATTCTAGTAATAACATCTTTTTAGAAATTAGATTATACTATTTTGATCAAATACGCTGAGAAACTAATAGGGTGCTTCCACTATGATACTTCCAGCAAGTTATCAAAGGTTTTGTAATCAAGTCAAAAGTTAAAGAGATTAGAAGTTATAGTATTAAAGAGAAAAAAGTACTCAATCCCATTATATATCACTCTTGTACCGCCTAATTTCACAAAACCCATATACCAGCTAACATAATTTTTTTCTTATTAAAAAAAAAAAAAGGGACAAGTCATGGTTTTTGCTTAACATCCTATATTAACAGTCTCGAAAACCAATAAAGTTTGAGGGAAATCCTTGGAAACCCATTATACCATGTTTCCTTGAGAGAGAAAAAATAGGAAAAAAAATACTAACTAGAATAGAACATACTCTTGGAACAAATAATTAATGTGGATGAGAATATCTTGCAATGGATAGAAACCTCATTTCAACACATCAGCATATCTCTCAATGCCCGAAGCATTTCCTATCAGAATCAAGATAAACCTAATACACTCAACGAACCTCAATGATTAAATGTAGAATAAACACTTCTAATTCAAGAACAATACCAAACTTTGCTTTCTTAATTTTTTTCCTTTTCTTTCAACTTCTTTCCAATACATTTCCTTTTCTACTTGATGGTATGCCTAAAATTTGTAGCAAAGAGTCTGAGAGAATTTTTTTCTATACTAATGTATTTAGAGAGTCTTTGTTTCTAGAAAAAACTAATGAAAACTGTTGATTTTAACTTATCTTTTGTCCCAAATAATTTTAATGGCTACAGAATTAACAACAAACTTCTCATATAAAAACTCTCATCTAATATCACAGCCATAGATAAATTATCAAACATGATCAATTGACAAAATATTAAGTTTTAATCTTGTCTTAATCCAATTTAATGAGGGGCAAGGAACTGCAAGATTTTAATATGCAAATTTAGCAATGAGTTTGAGTCCAGGAAATGAAGAAGTTCCACACAGAACAGAGAAGTATAAAAATTCTAGAAGACCAAAACAGGAGAAAGCCATACCAGAGAGAGCTTCTCATGGAAAAAGCATCATATATCAACTTTGAATCAAAATAAAAGGAAAATAAGAAAACCTGCAATCCAAAGATCACAAAACCTCATTTTAAGAAGCAAAGCGAGAAGCTTAAATTAGAACAATTTGCCAAACTCAAATTCAACTATACTTTAGCAGTAAAAATAAAGAATTATCACAAGTGGGTTTCTGCTAGCGAGTGAGCAGCAAACAAAGAAGATAGAAATTAGACAAAGACCCAATTGAGAATCACAGAAATCGAACCATCCCATTTGGGTTCTTATTAATAGTTCTCCAACAACCACCTAATTCTAACCACATTGGACATTCAGAAAGAATTCAAAAAGTTTTACTATCAAGAATTATACCTAATTTAAAATAGAGGAACCAATTAATCCCATAAACCAAGAAAAGGGGAAACAAAAACTAGAGATTCAAGATGTGGTTTTTCTTCCAAAAATGAAGGAAACATACTGCTAAGCCATCATATTTTAGATTAGGGCATGAGAACAACAACACAAATATAAAAAAACAAAGATAATTTCCAACCAAGCTAAGTCTTAGTAACAAATTGCGGAGAGAGCAGAAGTTATGAATTACAGACAATTTGTAGAATCTACTGCAATTTTGAGTAACCGTAACCATCATAATGCACCTAATTTCATATACCTTAGGAACCCTAGCATAGATAGTGCACGAAAATAAAAAATTACATACCTTCGGAACGATTAGAGATGAATGAAAATCGCCAGTTGAAGAAGAATTCTGAAACCCAATTTCTTGAAAACCCTCAATTCGCGCCTTTCTGTGTTCTTCGTCGAATATCTGAAATTTCGAAGGAGATGGTTAGATTGGTGCTTCTATAGAAATCCAAAATGAAATTTCTAGCTTTTATTCTAGAAAGAAAAAAAGTTTCAAGCTTTTATGTGAAAAACTCTTGCAAAAATAAAAAACAAAGAATTTTGAAAAATTGGTTTTTCGATGAACAACATAATGAAGGGATGGATGAAGAAGAGAACCGGAGCCCGATGTTGGTTTTTTCTTTTATTATACTAGTTTTAGAAAAAAGTATTAAAGTAGTCCATTTCTTTATCCGTATTCTAATCATAACACACAGTGCTTGTGCGTTTTTACAAATGATAACGCACGATCACTATGCATTATCACTTAATTCCACTTTCCGCGTGCATTATAAACTCAGATATGACAAATAACGCACAATCATTGTACTTTATAAACCCACTAATAATGCACAAAGATTGTACGTTATTAGCTATGTCAATTTTTTTAATAATTTTTTTAAGAACTCAAAACTTCTTTGTATTCTTTTCAAAACTTATAGTTGTATAATTTATTTAAAAAGACTATATTATATTATTTAACTTATTTTGGTGCATTTTTTATGATAATATTCATAAACGTTTTTAAAGAAAATATGTTTAACTTGTAACCATTTCATGAAAAAAAATATAAAGAAGTAATAATAATGATATTGTAAATTTTACTGGCAAAATTTAGAGCAATGGAGTAGTAATTAGAAGAAATTGAAAGAAAATTTTCATTAATAGAAACCTGTTTTATCACAACACTTTCAAGAAAATAAACTCATAAATTGCTTGAACCAGGGTTATTACAATTTTTTCTATTATGTCCCAACATGTGACATCTGCCACATTTTGGGAGAGAATTCGGATTTCTATAATCCATTTCCTCCTGAAATTGCGTGCCCTCTTTCCTACCCCGTTCCTTGTTCATGTTTGGAGGATAAAATGTTAAATTATAAGGAACATCCCTCCAAAAGTTCTCACTCAAGACTGGATGAAAATCGCCTGGTATGTTCTTCTGTACGTTTGTCGCGAATATATCTCTGATACATAAGTATCTGCTCTCGTACCATTTTCTTTACAAACTGCAAGAGCATGAGAACAAAGCAATGTATATGTTTGCCTTTTTCCGCAACTACATGATTTATAATTCATTTGCAATGTATAGACGTTATTGCCGGTACCAGAAACACGGATCGGAGATCTAACCATGTATATTCCTTCTCGCAGATTGTAAGTTGTAACTTTGTGTTATCTTAATTTCATTTCAATCTGCAAGAACTTGTCAAATATTCTGGTCAGAAATGGGTGCACACAATTTTGAGCCTCTTTACAGTGTTGGTGAAAGTACCTAACTAGTTTGTTGAATATTAGTTCAACCAGGGCTTTTAAAGGTAGGACCCTAGCTTTCTTCAACATACTGTTAAGTGCTTCAGAAATATTTATTGTCATGATTCCGTGTCTGTGTCCGCCATCATGCAACGGTGTCCATTTCTCTGGGTCGATATTCACCAAGTAAGTGTAAGCATCCACATTTCTGTTTTGAATCTCTTTCATAACATGGTCAAATTTTCACAGCTTCGATTTTGTTCTGGCCTGCCACATCAAACTTTTTAATTGTGTTCTTGAAAGTCTTGTTGAAATTTGCTCGAATATGACGTAAACAAAATCGGTGAACTACAAATGGAGGTTGCCACAAAGATTGATTTGAATAGCAGATAAAATCCCTTTGTAGCGATCGGAAATAAGACATACGTGGCGATCTTTGACAACATAATCTCGCCGATGTTTCAGGAACCAATTCTAACTTTCGAGCGATTCTTTATCAACAATTGCAAAAGCAAGTGGGAACAAATGATTATTGGCATACTACGTACTTGCAATTAACAGTACGCTCTTGTATGGTCCCCGTAGGTGTGTTCCATCCACAGAAATTACCAGTCGACAATATTGAAATTCGTCTATACATGGCAAGAAACACCAGAAAACAAATTTGAAAACATAATTAGGGGGACTGCTTGTTCTGTGATGCAAAAACTCATAGATAGTCCCCGGGTTTGAAACCTGTACAGCTTGTAAATATTTTGGTAAAACATTGAAAATTGTCTCCCAGCTGCCAAAAATCCTCTCTATTGCAAATTTTCGAGCATACCATGCCCGTTTTTACCTGCACTTCTTGGATGATGTTTGACATAGGTATCTCAAGATCGTTGTCAACTAGGTGCAATATTGACATTGAAAATAAATTTTGATGACATGTTACGGTGGTGGTTTTGTTGAATTTGTATATGGCATGTGTGTTCTTTCACGAATCTGGTTATTTCTCAACGATCGTGCGTTGCTTTCTTTTTGATACACATGTACCATGAATAGTAATTACAATCACTATGATGGTAACATCTTGCAGTCCATGTATCATTTTTATTTTTCAGAACTTTATATTCACAGCGCACACTGACCAACCACTTCCTAACCGCACTTATGGCTTGCACTTTGTCAATGAATCTCATGCGTAACTGAATGTCAGTCATGTAATCGTTCAAATCGAGTAACCGTAGGCTACCAGATTCGACAAGGTCATCTATAGGAGAACCTGAGCCCATATCTAGTAATGCTCTAGACTGTATGTAGTCATATCTGGCGTTGTTATACCACTGGCTGCTCTCCCATTGAGTCACTCTATTTTCTGTGACAGGGATTACGGGAGTTTGCAACTCTTCTTCCTCTGCGTCATTGTTATTATCTGATTCAGATGGACTAGATGCGACATAATCTTTGTCAAAATGGTCAATTTCATCGTCGTCGTCATTAACGGTTGTGCACAACATAGACGGTTCATGAGAAACCATATGTGTTATTGTTATTACATGTTCCATCATGTTTATTGTGCTTCTAGCCTATGTACTTGAAACAGTCTGTTGTTGGATCTGAATGAATTCAACGAGTGTATGAATTCCTTCCTTTACTAAGTTGGGTGCAATGGTCCAAAGGTAACGCATTTCGTTATCATTGTTCATGCTGAATAAATTAAAGTAAAACATACGATGCTCTTCATAGTATGAAGGCACCCTCGTCGTCATTCGAACGCTCCAAAGATTGGGATCCATATCTCGATATTTCAAAATTTTTTTTACCAGTTCAGCATGTGATATCATTCGGTTCGTTGGCAATGTCCAACTTTTCTGCACCACTCTAGTGAAATAGGGACCATATGCATCTCTTGCAATATCTGAATCCCAAAATAATAAAACTCTAACTGGGTGGATTGCGTCCATGTCAAATTGATTAAAAGTGTATGTAGATGTGAAGTTTTGAAGTTGTGAAGTTAAGGAATTTATAAATTGAAAAGGAATGAAAGTAGAAGGGTTGAGATTGTGATGGCTGAAGTTTGGGTAAGGATGTATGTATATATAGGGGTCTTATAGAGGGTGAGTCTTAAATTATTGCCGAGATAAAGAGCCCACATGGCCATGTCGGGTGTTATTAATTGTGAGTTGTCACTTCCGCCCACATGGCCACGTTGGGTGTCATTAATTATGAGTTTCACTTTCGCCCACAGCCATGTCAGGTGTCATTAACTATGAGTTGTCACTTCCGCCCACATGGCCATGAAACCTTAATTAGTAGAATCCTAAACCCTACTTTCAAAAAATTAACCCTAAACCCTAATTTCAAGAAATGAAGGTACAGTTTATAGGAAAAGACACTGAATGCATAAAATGAAGGGTTTTAAAGCTAAATAAATGAAATCATAAATACATAAAATGAAAACACTAAAGTAGAAGAAATAATTTCATTACATAAAAGGGTAGTACAATTTAAAGAAAATAAACCCTAAATACATAAAATTAAAAACTCTAAAGTTAAATACCCTAAAAATAATAAACTAAAAAATACTAGGGCCAATCAGATGGCGTGAACCTAGTAGTCTTCTTCCCAACATGATGACCAAATCCGAGCTGTTGTGCCGGTGTCACTACATCCGTCCGCTGATCATCATGCTCATCTGTTTTGGATGAAGATGCTGTTGATATAGGCATATATGGTGTAGATGAACCAATAGTATTCGGAGGAGGAGGTGCCTGAAATAAAGAACTCCCAGTGCCCAGATGAGGTGGTGACTGAAATAAAGAGAATCCTAAACTCGAAGGGTGAGGTGATTGAAATGAAGAAAACCCTAAACCCGGAGGGGAAGGCGTGTACGATGTAGGTGGATGGGATTGGGTAGGTGGCGTCAAACCTAAACTAAAAGATGGCTGACTATGATCTGGGTTGTCAAACAGGTCACCATGATCAGAAGACCCTAAATTTCCACGTCCACGTGTTCTAGATCTCTCACCCCTCTCTCCTCCACGTCCGGGGTCTGCATCTCCTCCTCTACCCATGTCAGGAGGGACAGGAGCCCCGTCTCCACGTGTCCCGCCACCAGGCAATCTACGAGCGCCCTTCTTAACTCCACGAGCACCACGATCCGGTACGGGCTCCCGGGGACGGCGACGCGATTGCTGCACTGGAAATATCTGCTGAATATCGTACTGAGATGGAGTGCAACCCAAAGTACCGCCGCCAATAGAAACCATGTACTTCCGATTGATAGTCTGGACTTTCTTTGCAAAACTAGCGATCTGTGACGGAGATGAAGGTGGTCTCTGTATCATCCCTGAAGCCATATCATCTATCTCTTGCAACATAGAAGTCTTGAAAAAAAGGAAATAAAATAGTTAGGAGTAAATCATAAGTAAAAGAAATGCATAAAATACAAATAAAATATTTTTTTACCATCATCCATCTGTCGACCCCAGCAGGCTGGTATCCAACGGTACGAATATCATGATTTGCTGGATTGCCGATGTAGACTCGCGTGATATCCCGATACCATCTAATATAATCAACTCTAGGGTTTGATAATTTCTCAACAGGTAACACAGTACCATCCCTAATATGCTGCCTCCACTGATACCAAACCTCCAAATGACTAGCATGATGTGTCCCTCAATAGGTGTGATCATTTCCTCTTAGTTGTATTCTATACAGAACGAGCATAGTATCACATGCAGGCGGTATGGGCTGTTCACGTGCAAACTAATGTATCACACGCTCGGGATGGTGATATTCTACGATCTTCTAGCATATGAGTGGGACCTCTGCCGCCACATGTCAGATTCAACCAAACCACGGTCATGATAGGGCAGCCATACAAACTGTTCAACAAATTAAAATATTTAAATAAATCATTTTAAAATATTAATAAGCCTCTAATATAAAAGATTTTAGAGCCATACCGATCCAATGGCATAAAATTTAACTGGTCTCTGTACGTAAGAAGGACGTGAGTGGGCAGCTGGCTACAGTCAAACCTCGTGCACCACATCGCACCAAGTGGAGCAAGAGGGTCTTGGTTAACATGCTGGAGTAGTTGAGGCCGCAATACAGGAGTACGCAACCAAGCCCATATCTGAAGGACTAGGGATCCCCTATCTGTTGTGCATCCCCTAAAGCTGCCATGCACACATTCCTACATAAAAAAATCCAAAACACAATTACCCCAACTGTAGGTGCTGATGGCCTCAAAATCCTCTAAAAAACTGATGTAGCGGACGTGAACCAAGCTGCCCGAGAAATCAGGAAACATATGACCTCCAAGAAGTAAGAAAATAAATCCGCGGGCACGGAGAATTAGGTCATCATCAGTCTTTGAACCGGTAAACTCTCTCAAGATCTAGGCCTCTAGAGGTTTCTTCTTCACCTTGTATCCAGAAAAGTGTGTAAGGGACAACCGCAAACCAATAAGTCTCTCAATCGTATCAATCCAATACTGCTTTAAATGAATACTCCAATTGGGACTTGTAACAGGCAACCCTTCTATCCGTAAACCCCATAATACATGCACATCCTGAAGAGTTACTGTTACCTCACCACAAGTCATGTGAAATGTGTGACTCTCAGGCCTAAAATGCTCAACTAACGAGATAATAAGTGCATGGTCGAGACCAATGTAACCACATCAGAAAACTCCCCCAAAACCAGTCCTATCAATAATATCAACCAACCTACGGGGAGCTGTTCCGTAAGACTGGAATAGATTGCGACCGAAATGTCGACACTGAAGATTATTAAAACATGTCTCATGGTCCCCACTCCATATCAACCTAGACCTATGCTCGTGCTGTCTCGTCAAAACATCAGGGACTATGGGACCCGGATGCACGTGTGCTGGGACTTTTTCCATCTACATTATTTACAGTTTTAGTTACGGTACATATCTATAATTTAAAGTAAAAAAATTTTAAATCAAGTATAATTCCAAACTTTCTAAGGTTTGTTGTTTATGATACAATTATTTTAGGGTTTGCGATTTCATAATTTAGGGTTTTAGAGTTTTTAGAATTCCAATGTTATACTGAAGTATTATAACACTTTCAAAGTTTAAATCTTCACGGGTTTAGAACTTCAAATACAATATTTAAATCAAATTATTATTACACAATTTCTAAAAAGTTTAGAGTTTTATGGTTTAATGTTTAATATATCAAGTTTAGGGTTCTTAGGTGTAACGCCCCACTCGGTGGGCATCTCGAGCGACCTCGAGAGGACGTTTGTCATGAACATACAAGTTGGGAGCTAAAGTAAGAAAAAAACCTAAGAATTTATGGTGCGCATTTTTTTAACAATTTAAAATACTCGGTAGTCTTATATAGGATTAAAGTGGTATTTTCTTTTTATAGAAGAATACTAATTTTTCTTAATTTTAAAATTATTATTAGATTTTATGGTGGGATTTTTAAAAAAAAAAAATTGCCACTTGTCAAGAATGTTGTACCACTTGGCATTTTGCATGCATGTTTGAGTGTGTGTATATATATATATATATATATATGACTTGAGGAGGGGAGAAAAAAAAATTGCTGAATTTTTTTCCTCCCCTCCTCCTCTCGGCGTCCAGCAGGTAAGAGGCCCTTGTGTTTTTTCTTATTTATTTTATTTTTCCTTTTCTTTTCTTGCTTTCTTTTTCTTTTGATTCCCTCTGCCGTCTGTTTTCTTTTCTTTTACTGTTTGATTAGTATTATTATTTATTTATTTATTCATTCATTTATTTGTTTGTTTATTTATTTGTTTATTTTTGTATTGCTCTTCCTTTTTCTCTTTTTTAGCCATTCTATTAATTGTGTAATTTTGATATAGTGTTATGTAAAGGTTGTTTTTTTTAGTTCTAATAATTATATATGTTGGCTAATATATATAGATTTATATTATTTTTTATATAAGGTATTTTTTAAAAAAATTGGAGTTAGCTTTATTTATTTATTTATTTATTTATTTATTTATTTGGTTTAATTATGTTTTATATATTTTTTTCTCCTCTTTGATGATGAGTTGTAAAGTTTGATTTTTGAGACTTGAGGTGAAGTATTTAGGGTATAACGTGGTTTAAAGTTAGTTAATTTTGTTTTGGTTTCTCTTATTTGTTTTTATATAAATTTGTTTATTTAATTTTTCTTGGTATACTGCTTTTATCTAAAATGGTTTTGGTACACCTAATTTTTCGTAAATGATTAATGGCGTACTTCCTTTTATATATAATTTTAGTATATATATAGTTGGTATATATATTTTTAGCATGTATGGGATTTCCTTTTTATATAAAAGAATAATTTAGTAAATAAATCTTGTATATATATATATATATATTTTAGTACATAACTTTGTATACATTTTTATATACATAACTTTAATAACTAATTTTGGCATTCATAAATTTTATACGTATTTTTAGTATAAACGATTCTTGAGAATGATTTTTGACATTTATAGTTTTATGTATATAATATTAATATACTTAACTTTCGTGATTAATCTTGATACATGGACACCTAATTTTCGTATACGACATTAGCATATATATATTTTTAGTATCACCGGTGGGTATGTATTATTTTTAGTATAGATGGGTTAAGAAGTTTAGGCTCTTTGGATTAGTGTATGTGTAGTTATAACTTAGGTTCATAAGGAGTTATCACTTTGATTTTCGGAGACGAATAGAAATGTGTGGATTTATACTTAAGTGTTTATTGGTATCCTGTTTATAGGATTATAGCACCAAAGCCGCCTCCAGGTGAGTCCACAAACCCTGGTTTCTAATATTATTTATTTCGGACCTTATAAAATGTGTTTCCTAAATTTGTTGCAAAATATTTACTACGTTCAGCATGTCACAATTTTGCGTGTTTTTCGGAGATGTTCTCCACAATGTGTTACCTGTTTTGTAGACAATGCATAGGAGCTGTGCTCCGTATAGGTGTGGTCTTTTCAAAACAGTTGATAATTACTGTGAAGCAAGATTCGATTCTATATAGGTTTTTCTGAGAATATTTATATGTTAGAAAATGTTCTATTCTTGAAAAGCTACATCATTTTGACATGGATGTGTATAAATCTGGCATAATTGTGTGAAATTTGCATAAGCATGTAGTGAACTGGCGAATGGGGATTTTTGCTAAAAATATTTATGACCTGATTTTGTTCCGACGGCTGGGCAATGACCTTTTTGTTTAAAAGTACATGAAAACCCTATTTCGACCAAGGTTACAATTTTGGTTATGATTTCTTGTGTTTGAAAGTGTCAGAGGATTGCACTGTATGTGACTAGTCCTTCGTACGAAGGCCTCTTCCGATGACGTGGACGTTTTAGACTCAGGAGAGTGGATCCACTTGAAGAGGGGCATAGACCGCGGAGGGTATGGCCCAATCGGTCTACGTGGACATCACATCATGCTCTGCGGTAGGGTTCGATCGCCTAGTGGAGAGTCCGGAGGGGCTCGAAACTGAGGTTGGTCCCAGCGCTGACCTGGTAGGTGCCCTAAGAGTCTGTAGCCTGTTTTGACCAGTGATATAGGAGTGCGATTGTTTGGTAATCAAGCGCTCGTATGGTGTTTGGCTGGTTTTGACTACGAGATGCCGATACTTGATTCTGATGACCTCATTTTGGGATTCGGACTTTGTCTATGGAGCCCAACTGTGGTATTGCATGTCTTGTTGAATTCAGGTGTAGAAGCTATGCTGACGTGTCTTGATTCGCTCAGACTTTCCAGCTGCACTCGAAACCCTCGTATAGTTTCAAGCAGCAGTATTATTATTAAAATAGTAAAAGAAAAAATTTTTTTCATAACATTGCATAAACTGTTTTCGTGAAATTGCATCATCATTGTTTCTAAGAAATCACTAAGGAGAACTCACACACGTGGACTCACTGAGCGTTAACACTCACATTTTCCATATCATGTTTTCTCCTCAGATTAACTCAAGACAATCAGAAGCACGATAAGCTGCTGAAGTTTTGGGCTTGGAATTTTGGACCCATTTTCCCTGGAAGGACATGAATTTATGTGTTGTTTTTTTTCTTAGACCTGTGCTGGTTGTAAAGTTCTTTTTGTTTATTTTTTGTTGTAAGGTTTTGTTGATGTAAAAATACTTTTAGTTTTGAATTAAAACGATTTAAGAAGTATTCTTAAGTCTTGTATTTTGAGCGCACTAGTAGTAACCTGTTTACTTAAGTTTTCCGCTGCGTACTTTGTGTATATACCCATAAGTGTTATTCCAGGGTTGTGCTTTTATTTTGGGGCTTATAGTTTAGTGTAGAGAGGCACGCAGGTACCCTACTTAGTCGCAGTTGACCTAGTGGCAGAGTTGAGGGTATCACATTAGGGTTTTTAAGGTTTTTTGATTTACAGTATAGGATTTAATATTAAGATTTTTAGGGTTTAGTGTTAAAAAGTTTAGAGTTTTACGGTTTAATATTTAATGTAAAGTTTAGGGTTTTTAAGGTTTTTATTGCAGTATAGGATTTTAATATTAAGATTTTAGGGTTTTTAGGGTTTAGTGTTAAAAAGTTTAGAGTTTTATGGTTTAATGTTTAATGTAAAGTTTAGGGTTTTTAAGGTTTCTATGATTTACAATCTAGGATTTTAATAATAGGATTTTAGGGTTTTAAAGTTATGAATACTATTTTATAGCTTAGTGTTTTACGCTATCGTAAATTCAATGTTAGGGTTTTAGGGTTTAGTCCATATTCTTTTTACACCAGTAAAAGTCTTCATAATGCTAATAACATACAATTAATAACATACTAAACCTAAAATTCCAAGATTTGGTTCTACTAATTAGAACAGCAAAAAAAGCAAGTAAAGAAAAAAAACCCAATTTCCATGTCCTCATCTTTTCTACTAAAAAACACTTGGTAGAATAATGCAAAAGAAAAGAAAAAAATAAGTTTCTTCTAGAATATCATAAATTATGTAAACATAAAATAAAGTACAAAAAAATTGATCAATTATCCAAATAAATTCATCAAAATAATTCATCTTAGGCCCTAAATCACATTTGCAATACAAAACACAATTAGATACATAAAATGATCAAATATGCATAAATTTATCAATAACAACAAGTTTAAACATACACCCGAAACACACTTTTACAAACATAAATTAATAAAAATTGACAAATAATTCAAATAAAATTCATAAAAACAATTCACAAACAACAATAAATAAGCCCAAATAAACAATAATAAAAATTAATACATAGTATACCAAAAATTTAAATACATGAAAACTTACCGAAAATTTGAAATGAACGTTCGTACCGTTGAGCTTTATCTACCGTTCTCTACCCCAAAACTCTAGAAACCTTCTTACTCCAAGGAAAGTGTCACCGATCCAAACTTGAATTTCAAAAATGGAACCAAAATACTTCAAAATTTTGACTGTAAATTTTGAACTAAAAGAAAAGAGTAGAAGAGGAAGAGAAGAATAGGAAGAAAACAAAAGGAAGAGCAGAATAAGGAGGCGAAGCAGTGGCGGGAAGTAGCGGCAGAAAGAAAGAAAAATAATTTGGGAAGGTGACGGCACAGCGGTAGTAGCGGCGGAAAGAAAGAAAGAAAGAGAAGAAAGAAAGAAAGAGAAGAAAGAAAAAAAAGAGAGGTGGGTGGTAGAGTGAAGTTTTATAACATGATAATGCATAAGTGATAACGCACAACGATAGTACGTTATTAACCACGATAGCGCACAATAAATGTGCGTTATTTCCAACTCAACGCCACATCACCCAAAGTACTCGTCACATCATTAAACAAGATTATAATGGGTGTTAAGCAGCTGATTACTTATAATGCACAATGGTTGTGTGTTATCAACAAGGATAACGCACAACCACTGTACGTTATGGCCCCTTTAGGAATAAAAAAAAAAAGTTGGCCACTTTAGTGTCGATTCTAAAAAAATGGACTAAAAAAAGAACAAAACCCTCGATCTTGGCTCGACTCTAATTAGCTCATGTTTTCAATTTAGTCTAAATAATGATTGGGAACGGGGGTTGGGCTTAGACGATTAGCTAGCTGATGATGCGGTGAAAAATAAATCTTTTTTTTTTTATCTAAATAATATATTGATATATTTTATTCAATTAAAAATATTATGAAAATTTACTCTATTAAATTAGGTGTAATTAATACATTTGAAACAAAAAATTTCGTATTTGCGATGACAAAAAATCATTAGAAATACTAATTTTAATTCCCACACAAAGTTATCCTTTTTACTATGAAAACTTAGATCGCAATAATATTTAAGAGTTATCTGACTCCCTAAATATAATTGTGATCAAAATTTTCATAGTAAAAAGTGTGAATTTGAATTGTACTTATAATTAACTTTTTTATGACTTTTGATCATTGCAAATAGTAAATTTTCGTTGTAAGAGTATAAATTACACTAATATCTGCGATGAGTGTTTTTTCATCGAAAATACTTGTCTTTTTCGGATAGAATCATACTATCGCAAAAACTTTGGTCGCAACAAGTCACATTTCTAGTAGTACACTTTGCCCCACAACATGGATATCCCCCTGCAACTAGTTCTCAACCCACCTTTGAATTTGCATAAGAAGTTGGAGGAACATCTCATATGGACTCCGATAACCCCGTCCTTCATCAAGCTTGCCTGAAGAGTGTCACCACCCTCAACCTCATCCCCAGTATCCTCCCCTAATCCAAGTGAATTTGATAGAATCTGTAGAATGGTACCTATATACTCTCGGGTGCTATATGAGGAGTCGCCGAGACTCCTAAAAATAAGCTCCTCAAAAAAAGATCCCCTAACTGCCCCTTGAACATTCAGCAGTTAATGGTTGTTGTACATGGAAGTTGATATAACGAGGACGATAGTTGGACATATGGGGATCAATAGAAGAACCCAGTGCATATGGGTCATAAAAATAGGGTTGCGGCTAAGAAAATGACATTATAGGGTAATGTGAACGAATATGTGAAGAAGACGCATATGGCTGATAGGGTATCAGGGTGTAATGATCAATAATGGGGGAGAAAGAGTACGGATCTGAGTCGGTATAGGAAGGGGCTGAGTAGAAGACCCTAATGCATCAGAGTCATAATATATCCCAAGTCCTACAGGGGAAGGAGTACTAGGTATGTCACTCGTACTATGGCAACCCCTCAAATCACGGGAGGAAGCAATAACTGTACAATAGTAAAGTCACCGCTCTTGTCTGTCACAAGACCTAGATCACCATCTCTCTTATGTGCTCCGTCCTGAACCATCTAAACAAATTTCAAAATAACCATAAATAATTATGTATATATTTGCTTTATATATACACATATATATGTATATATATACATACATATATATACATATATAACTTTATACTTTCTATTTTTAAATTTCTTACTATTACATTTTTAAATTTTTAATATTTTATTATTTAACTTTATACTTTTCTATTTTTAAATTATATTCATAAATTAATTAATTTAAATTATTTTATTAATTAAATTATATATACAGGTATTTATAACTTTATATTTTTTATTAACAGATTATATTAAATTATTCGCTATTATGGGGATATTTAAATTACACTTTTTAAATTATTATTTAAAAATTATGTATTATTAAATTATTATTATTTTAATCATTATTATTTACACTATGATTTTATAATTATTATTATTTACGTCATTATTTAAAAATTATTAATTAATCTTTTTAAATTAATAATTTTATACTTTTGTATTAAATGCGTATTATTATATCAAGTTATTATTTAATCTCTAAATGTACTCAAATATTTGTATCCAATGATTAAAATTGTTATACGCTAACTATATTTTTATTTTTCATAATTTAAATTAATAAACAAATTTAATTAACCTAAACATATAAATTAATAAAAAATACAATTAACTTAAACATTAATAATTGTAACACGTAAATAATGAAAAAATAAGAAATAATAATAACTAACAAAAATTTAAAACCAAATAATTCATAATTCATGTAAACATGAAAAAGGAAAAACATAATATAAATTAAACAAATAACTATTAACTAAACAAGTTAAATACAATTACCAAAAGACAAACATGTATTAACATAAACACCTAACTAAATAATATAAACAAATAAATATAAACTTAAAAAAATTCCCAAAAATTGCATAAGTGAATTTCACTGCTTGGGCGAAGTTCTCCTGAATTTTGACTGCCCAAGTTTGGTTCGATCAGGTGTGTTTCTTTTTTAATTTTAGATTGTTTAAGTTGTAAATAAGAGTATAGAACGAGGTTCTAACCCTTTTATTTTTCAACGGCTAGATTTCCACAAATCTTAGCTTGAAAGGCTTGAATTAGAGAGAATTTAGAGAGGATAAGTGGTGTAGAAAGGAAGTGTTTTAAAAAATTTAAATTTTTTCGTGCTGAAGTTTTATATTCCCGCGCTAATTTTATCGACCCCCAAAAGAAAACTTAATTATGTACACTCTAAATTCTTATTATTTTTCTATTTATAACTATTTTTTCAAAATTTATACTCATGAATTATTTATAATGATGTGGTATTTATAGTAAATTTTAAATATGTCATACACGCGAGCCCTTTATTAAAGACATTTTGGTTTTTCAAGTAGTGATTGTCAAAAAATAAAAAATTTTAGGTGATATGTACACTCGAAGATGATAGAAATATGTATTTGATGAATGTGTTATTGGTATTAGTTGTGTAGGTTCCTTTTTTCTTTCTCTTTTAAAGGAAAGTATTATTTGTCTAGTTATAGCTTAATAAGAGATTTAGGTGTATAAAAATGCCTAATCTATTGTGAAATCCACTACAAAAAATAGTCTAACAATGACAAAAGGATATTCGTAGGCCTCCCGTCGGTATTCGAACATTATCGATGGGAAACTAGCTGTCGGCTAGATGCTGTTGATAATAGTTATTACCGATGCAAGGTCTGTCGGTAACATTTGTTATTTGTTACCGATGAACTTGACGACGACTTTTTTCCCTGTCGTCCAAGTTCTTGTTGGACGTAAGCGATGAAAGCATCCATTGGTAACAAATAGCGATGACTTTACGAATGACAGTTTGTTCCGTCACTATAAGTTACTGACGGTCGTGCTGACACCTTAACTTACAAATGTTCTGTCGGTGAACCGTTAGTAAGGTTTTTAAAAAAAAAATTATAATATCGATCTAAAACTCCCTGAAATTCAATTAAAAACCCAAACAAATTATGTCCAAAACATTAACAATCTAAAATGTTCGATATTCAAACATCAACAAACTGAACCATTAAAAATGCATTAAAGAACATAAACATACATAAAACATCGTAATAAATATCATACATAATACATAAAATGATAATCAAGTCATGAAGACTCGATCCTAGCATTATTGGAAGGATCAGGTGCATTAACAGGGGGAAGTAGATGAGGATCGAATCGACACCTCAGGAGCGGGACCTCCAAGTCAGCTGCAAGTGCAATCGATGTAGATGTCGAGGGGGTGATAGCTGTAGTAGCTCTAACGAGATCTAACATCAGTGGAGGAAGAGTGTACACCAAGTGGTTCTACTTGAATAGTTGCTTCATGTACTCATCAAACCAAGTGGAGACGCTCGAAATAGCAGCCTCCACCCTCCGCAACATCCTTTGCTTGAATCCGGACAACATGTCCCGATCGGTGCTAATCCCTTACAAGATGGGGCCCGACTACTCTCAACTCTGAGATGAGCTGCCTCCTAACTATCTTCGTATAAACGGCCGCAGCTTATGCCACCAGTTACCATAGCCATACGACGAAGATCATTGGGCACAACAGTGCCCGTCACAATAGCTTTCTCCTTGGCCTTCTTCTTTACCACAAGAAATTTCTCCAACTATATAAATTCTTAGTTGGATAATAAGTTATAAAACATTATATCCATAGAATTAAAATTAGGAGATAGATTAAGTTTTCACTAAAAGAAATGGGAATCAATCGTTCCATGAACACGTGATGATCATAGCTTTTCATGCCGGTCATGTTTATATCTTTATAATCAGCACACCAGGCCAAATTAGATGCATATCCATCTGGCAATTTCAACTCTTTCACCTAATAAAGTACAATTTTCTTTTGCTCTTTAGTTAAACTATAACATGTTGTTGGCTTTGAACACTCCCCCCACCTCTCTAATCAATCAACAGGTTCGGTGGGTTGTAATACAAACCTAGGTCTGGTCTATATTTGATATTATCTTTTGACTTCCCTTTCATGCCCATCACAATGTTGAACACATTATCAAACATATTCTTTTCATTGTACATGAAGTCAAGAAGATCCAAGAATACTTCTTCCTGACCAGTTGTGATCCTTCCCTTACCATCTTTCTTACCCGATTTCGTTTCTGTTTCAGTGATTTTTTAGGAAGTCCCAAACCCTTTCCTATATATGTTCTCCCGAAAGTCGTGGTGGCAACAATGACTAATCTTCACCTTTACCCTTCTTGAAAGACATTGAATCTTGTCTAAATTGATGACCCGGTGGCAAGAAACATCGATGACAATTGGACCAGGATTGTTTTTCCCCATTTTGTAATCGAAATGACTGTGTTTGTTCCATGCAATAAGGACAAGCCAATGCCCCTATTGTACTCCAACCGCTCAATATACCATATGCCGGGAAGTCACTGTCTAAGTAAAAGCCGCCCGTATTTGGAAGTTCTGTCTCTTCAATAAGTTATACGTAAGGGTCCCAACCTCCCACAGCTGATTTAATTCTTCTATACGAAGTTACAATCACTAGCCACGAAGAGTATGCCTTTCCTGCCATTCCAAAAGGTAAAAACCCGTTCGTACACAAGCCAAGTCTCACATTCCTTGTTTTGAACGAAAAATCAGAGTAAGTCCTATCAAAATCCTTCCAAGCTTCCCCATCTCTAGTTGACCCATATTTTCGGGCCTTTTTTCTTGGGATCAAAGTAATTAAGGATTCATCCATATGGCATGGGAATTCCCCTTTCTCAAAAGCTTTCTGCACAAATTCTATTATAGTTGTTTCCACGGTTTCCCAATTCTTTTGGAAGAAACATAGTGGTAGTCCATCTAGTCCAAACGCTTTCATACCCCCCATTTGACTCATAGCAAGCTTTATATCTACCTCTGACACCTCCCTATTCAAACTTTTCCTATCACTGCGATTCAGGGGGAAAATTGAAAGATCAAATTCTCAACTGACAAGTGAGCTTTAGCTGAGTATAACTCATTGAAAAAGTCTCTGGCCATCTTTTTCAATTCCTCAATATTTTTTGTCCTTGTCCAATTCTTATCCTTAAGTTTTGTCACAATATTTCCCTTTTTTTTTTTTTTTTGCAATGGCAGTTTTGTAGAAGAAGCGAGTATTTTGCTCCCCAATTTCAGCTAAGTTACCCTTGTACTCTTTCACAAGGTCTTCTTCCAAGTGCAACAGATACTCATTTGGGCCCTCCGCAAATTTCTTTTAAATGCCTATGATCCATGATCCGAGCAAGGCACCTATTTTTACGCAGAAAGAAGTTCCCTAAAATATTTTTGATCCACTCTTGCACTTTGTTCCTGAACTTGTGTATCTTAACAGACAAGTCTTCTCTCTGCTTACCAGACATCTTTAGGAATGTCTTTGTTGGTCCATCAAAGTAGCAAAAAAAATGGAAGGGGTGATAGAGCCTTTGTTGTTGCAAATGACCTTCCAAATCCACCATTAGAGTACTGTGGTTTGAGTGTGTTCTTGGCAGATGGGAGTGAATGGCTGACTAGAACTTCCCATTCCAAGCTCGGTTACGAAAGACCTTAACCTTTTCATGATGTTAGAATCACCATTTCTTGAGTTGGGCCATGTCAGCTTAGCCCTCGAGAACTTCAAGTAAAAAAGATCACAATCTTTAATCAGGTTCCACAATGAACCTATTGTATGCCTCCACCCTTGTGAACCGGCCCTTTTTTTTTTTTCCTCAGTTAAAAGATGGTTAAAATCTCCTATTAGCAGCTAATGGAGGGTGAGTCGTTCCCATTTGTGAGGCATAGATAGCTGAAATCACTCAAGAAGCTCATTTTCTCTCTTTATAGCGAGAGTGACACATTGGTAATTGATCGAGGTGGCTTCTGAATCCATCGGTGTTCTCCACGTATACCATATACCTCCTTCAAAACTAAGAGCTTCTTCCGCTACAAAACCGTCAAACCGAACAATACGTTGAGCCATATAACTGCTAATTCTAGTCTCAAACAAAAACAAAACATATGGTCTATAACTACTTAAGATATCAGTAATATTTCTAAAAAATTTCTTAGATGTTGCCTTGCGGTAATTCTAAGAGACAATCTTCATAAATAAATTAAGAAGAAAGATTGTCCCTATCCAGCTGGACCACCGTGGTAGTAAGAGGGTTACGTTAGGGGGATAAGCAGCAACCCTATCACCTTAATCTGCTATGAGGAAGTAGAATCCTCATCCGTCTTCTGGAGCTTCGGTTCTGTAACATTGCACCAATTCTGGTCAGGCGGCTAGGACTTAAGACCTTGTTGGACTAGTTTTGAAGCTTTTTGTAGACATGGGACCAGATCAATCCTTGTTTTGTGGATTGCAGGTTGCTTACTTATCTCCTTGAGTTCAGGTTGGTTGTGGCCTAGCCCAATTGCAATTAGGCCATTAACATTCTGCTCCTATTGAATCTCCTTAAGAGGCTGCCTCGCAGGCCCTTTACCGTTGTCTTTCCTTGGGCCAATATTCTTCAGGGCTGGGCTTGTTTTCACCTTGCCCTCAATTACTACTCCTCCTTGGTTAGGTGGGAGCCTTGCATGAGTAGTAGGCCCAGGGATATCAGTGAGTTTCCTTTGAGGACCTGGACCTCAACTAAGTCTTCATCTAAGTTATCCACCAAAATTTCAAACTTGAAGCCATTTACACTTGTTCCCACTTTGAAGCCATCTTTATCCCCCATATCACGTGATTTTGACACTCTTTTTGACGAATCACATGTGACCTTGGCTAACCTTGCAGACTGTTTCAAAAAAGGGTCCTTATTCCCGGATCAGGCTAATTTCATATTGGTTGTTGGGTTTTTGCCGTGCTTCATTCATTTGTATTCGGCCAGCGTCTCCCAAGTAGCACCAGCATCCATGGCCCAAAGGGGTTCTCTTCATCTCCTTTATTGGTTTCCCGTTTAGCTGGTTATGCTACCGATCCTGATACTGGAGCTTAAGACATATTCGAGGCCCCGCCTTAGTTGGCCAAACTTCAATTCTATAGACATATTAGCCACACTCAAAAGATATCCTGTGAAGTGCTTCATATTCAATTTTTTGGTTGTATCCTAAAAGATGAACCATAAAAAGTAGTGGTTTCTGTAGATCAACTTGAACATAATGACGGGAAAACTTCCCGCTCACATGCGGCAACATGGTATTGTCTATTCAGACTGCCCGACCAATTTGACTTTTAATTCTCATTAATAATTTTTCAATGAACAACACAATGGGTAACTTCTGGAGTCTAATCCACACCATAGTGGAGGTGACAAGTTCCATGGAGGGTTGGAGATTGGGATGCCACTTGATGATATGTCGGACAATTTCCCAAGACTATCTATGGACCATCCTTAAGCACTCTCAAGTAGTCATCCCTCGAGTATAAATGTGCAATGAAAGCACTTCCCTTCTATCAATGAATTGAAAAACATTTTCCAACTTCCACAACTCTTACAATCTCTACTCTAGGATTTTAAGGGATATGTTTCTACCCAAAAGTTTTAGCACTAACGCTCTCTTCCAACGCTTGCAACATTTGGCTATTTCTTCCTTCGACACACTTACTCTGGGCCAGTGACTATCTTGATTTGCCTCCTCATCCATATATTCTTTGAGCCAATCTTGCTCTTCCTTATCATCTTTATCTTCTCCAAGTATATATCTAAGTCCAGATCGTACTCCGTGCCAGAATCTTCTTTGGAGAAGAGTTTAGCAGCCTAATTTTCTCATACTGAATGATTGTGGTCTGGACCTGTGGAATCTTCCATCACAATATCTTATAGAATTAGCATTTATCGTTCCCAGGTCCCTTTTGTTCTTCTTCACACTATGTCTGAAAAAGTCTAATTCCTCCGAAGTGGGGGGGGAGGGGGAGGGGATGGCGACTGAGGCCATCCTCGGAAGAGTCGCTTCTCATACTGGGGCAAGGTTGAGGTGTAGTTTGGTGGAGTTTCTAGAGAGCGAAAGTAGGAGAGAGAAGCTCTTGTTTCTTGAAAATGATGTTATTTCGATTATTCCAAACTTCCCATACCTCATAAAGGAATAGGGTAGCAAGATCCTTATATTGTGATATAATCATGAGCTGTAAATTAAAATATGTACAAAGCTTGACTATTCCCCTATGCGCTCGAGAAAAGAGAATCATCTTTAGCTTTCTTATATGTTTTATGTAGTGGCTTTTTAATCTACAAACCATATTTGCTTTTCTTTTCAAAATCTTTTGGTCATATCTACCATCCAAAAGTATGTTTTTTCTCTAATCTATTTAGATAAGAATTCTTCACTTCCTTATGAAGAAGATTTTTTGTCACCCATATTAGATTTAAAGGATTTATCATTTTTTCATCCATATACTAAGCCATATTTAAGAAAAGTGATAGTTCCATAGTCTTTTGGATTGTTGCTTTTTATGGGTTGGATAGATGTTGGTTTCACCATGCCGATGGTGCTGAGACCTTTAAATGATGGTGAAAAAGATCTGATGTGTGTTTGTTTATCTTTATTTTTTGTTTTGTATATACTCAGTGTTTCTAAGGTTTGAGTCATTTTCTATCACTAGAACACTTGTCTCTTATCTATTCGTGTGTAATCTGTTTCCTATTGGTTAATGTAGTTACTAATATAGCAAAAAAATTTCTTTTACACCTTTTAGGTACAAGAAGTTATACTTAACATGACACTTCGCTAAAAAAAAATCACCTTATACCGGATGTTACCAACGGATATGAAAGGCATTGGTGACATACCGACGGATTGCCGAATTGCGTCAGATGTTTCACAAACTCAGGCAAAAAATTGGAGGGAATTATTGCGCTATAAAGTAACGAATCATACCAATGGAAAACTCCATCGGTAACATGTAGTATTGATGGGTTTAGACAAAGAACAACTTCCATCGGTAATATTTTTACCTTACCAATGAACTTAGCGGCGAATATACCTTTGCTAACTTTTCAATGAAACTTACCTGCAAAACTTTCATTGCTATTCCGTTGGTAAGAAAGGAGTATATTAAAAAATAAGGAAGAACTCTTCAGTCTCTCCCTTCTCCCATTTCAATTTTTAGAGATCCCCAAACCTTTTCCCTAACCTCTCCCAAATCCGTAACCAACTGATGACCACTACCGACGCCTATTCTTTCCCACCACTTGTCCTGCCACCTCTCCGATGCTATCCTCTTCCACCACCACCTCTGATGCCGGTCGCCTGAACAAATTAAAGGTCTCTCCCCCCCTCCCCCCTCTCTCTCTATCCGCAAAGGAAAAGAAACCTCTACCTAGCACTGTCAAAATAGGCTCAGACCCCCAAGCTGGCCCGGACCGTCTGCGAAATGGGTGGATATGGGTTTTTGAAAATAGGCCCCTAAAACATGAGCCAGGACTAAACCAGACCATTTTTTATACGGGCTGGCCTATTATAAAAACATTTTTTATTAATTATTTTAGGACCTAATTTAAATTGCTTATTTTCTTAAGGATCCAAATAGAAAACTTTCTTAACCGTAAACAAAACCTAAATATACGATTCACTATTCAATCTTCTCTCGACTCTCAAATACTCTTCTCTTCTCTTTCTCTCTCTGACACTTCTCCTCACCTTATGCTGCCGCACTCACTGGCCACCACTCTCTACAACACCGCACCACCACTGCACTCTGCATGCCACTTATCACTCATCAGTCACAGCCCATAGGAGTCACACACAGCCACCACTCATAGCTTAATTTCTTCTCAACTCACATCTCTCACTCATGTCACCACTCCACGACCACGACTCACATAACATACACTCATAAAACAAACATCTTAGACCACTAACCACCCACTACCACCAGTCCTCTACCCACCAGGCCACCACACTAGAGCATATCGGCGATGGAAGTAGTAGGTGATAACTCAAACTCTAATAAGATTCAGAGATGGATTTTTTTTTTATATTGGTTCTCTCTGAGTTTGGTTGTGTTTGTCCACTGTTCTTTATTAAATGAATTGATTTGAAAGTTTTGCTTTGAAGGTTTTATCAATTTGCCGAGTTCAAGAAGAATTTGTTCGAATTTGGTCTTTTAACTAGCAAGGTATGTTCTTCTGATTCTTTGAATCAATGCACCACTTATCTAATTTTTTAGTTTTTTGTTGTCTTGTTGATTTTTGCCTTCTTTTGGTGTGATAATAATTTATTTATTTTATGTGAAGACCCATATTAACTTTGCTTTGAGATTTATAACTTCTAAATTGTTTATAAGCATAGAGAGTGAAAAGCATGAATGATTTTCTAACCTATCTGTGCATATTTAGTTTTCTATTTTTTTTTTGGTAAAGCATATTATGTTTTCTGTTGTATGATTTAATTTGGGTCTTCGCATGGTTCTCATTACAGTTTAGTGAGTTTACAAATTTTTTGTGATACTGCTTAGTATATAGATTCAAAGCCTTAGTTGATTGATTTTGTTATATAAACACTTAAATAGTGACAAATTTCCACTGATTCTTGATTTTTTATCATAGAAAATTTAGTATAATGTTTCTTTTATTGAGGTTTTGGATTCACAACTTTAGCACCATGTTCCTTGATGTTCTTATTCATGTGCCTGCTATCTATATGATTGTGTAGTGTGTGTTGTGTGAATATGATTATGAATTGAAATATTGCAGAAAATGGATAAAAATGTTGTTAATGTTACTAATGATGAACATGATGAATCATTTGCTGTACAATATTCAACAAATGTCAAAAAATCTAAAAGTTTAAATGTATGGACATATGCTAGGAGCATAGGTGGGAAAGATGGTAAGTCGAGGGCCGAGTGTCTTGGATATAGGAAACTGTATATAGCAAGAGGGAGTAAATATGAGACATCCACGCTTAAGCATCATGTAGATGATTTTGTTGCTATAAGGACTAAATTTTGGGATATGGGTAATATGATTATAGACAACACTACGGGGAAGGCAAGAAAATAAATTTTACTCAAAAGGTTCTTTGTGAAAAAATTGCTATGGCAATGATAAAGTATGACCTTCCTTTATCATTTGTTGAGTATGAAGGAATTAGAGATATTTTCACCTATCTCAATCCTAATGTGAAACACATTTCAAGAACACGACTGCATATGTGGAAAGTTTATACATATAAGAAAAATAGCTTGAAATAAGTTTTAGCTGATTTTCCTAGTCGTATATGTCTCACTTCTGATATTTTGACTACTTGCACATCTGAAGGTTATATTTGTCTGACTGCTCATTTTATGGATGCTACATGGAAAATGAATAGTTGCATACTTTCTTTTTTCTGATTTTTCACCTCCACATTCATGGGTCGAATTGTCTAGGAAAGGTTATGATTTGTTAAGAGAGTAGGCAATTAATAGGAAAATATTTTATACAACCTTGGATAATGCTTCTTCCAATGAGAGCATGCAAGATATTTTACGTGAATAACATTATTTGCAAAATAGTTTATTGTGCAATGGTGAATTTTCATATTCGTTGCTCAACATACATCTTGAATTTGATTGTGCGAGAAGGTCTAAAAATAGCTATTGATGTATTGCTTAAGATTAGAGAAAGATCAAGTATATTAAGGGCTCAAAGGGGAGAATGAAAGTTTTTGAAGAATGCATTAAGCAAGTGGGACTTGAAAGGGTTCATTTGAGATTGGATGTATCTACCCGATAGAATTCTACTTTTATGATGCTTGAAAGTGATTCAAAACATCGACTTGTATTTTCTAGTCTTACTTTAATTGATAGGAATTACAAGTCTTGTCCTTCACAAGAAAATTGGTCAAGGGCCCAAAAAGATGTGTGATTTTCTCTGTCCTTTTTATCAAATGACTAAGTTGATCTCTGGTTCTTCTTATACAGCTTCTAACTTGTATTTTGAGCAAGTTTCGAAAATCAAAACTGTGTTGGTGAAATATATGGATCATACAGATGGTGTCATAAAAGACATGGTCTTTAGGATGAAGATTAAGTTTGACAAGTACTGGAAGGACTACAATGTCATTCTTGCACTTGGGGCAGTTCTTGATCCTCGAGTGAAGTTGAGAGTGGTGGAGATATGTTATGAAGCGCTTGATCTAAGTACTGCTACTGAGAAGATTAATCTTCTCAAAAAGAAGTTACATATGTTGTTTTCAAAATATTCAAAACTATCAAGTACTTCCTCACAAGCTGAAGCTACTAGACCACCAAGAAGTGGAGATGAAGATGATATTGTTGTAAGTTTCTTTTATTTTTTTATTTTTAAAACAAATGCTTTCAACTTTGAATATTATCTCCTCATATGCTTTTGATTTTTGACTATGTTATTTGTGTACTTGTTTTCTTAGGACTTTGGGTCAATTTCTTGGAAATTTGTTACAACTATTTGGAAATCTCAATTGAAGATTTACTTGGAGAAACCACATTATAAAATTGAGCCATTTTACAAGTTTAGAAGTGTTGACATTTTGGAAAGATAATGATATAGGTTTCATGAATTGGCTTTAATGGCTTCTGATATTTTTAGCCTTCCAATTATTACTGTGGCTTTGAAATCTACATTTAGTACTGGTGCTTGAGTTCTTACTGAGTATAGGAGTTGTCTTTCCGAAATGTACACATAACTAGTTCCATGGTTTTATTTATCCTGAGAGTAAATACAAAATTCTTCATTTATATTTAATTTATAATTATTATTTACTAACTTTTTTATTTACTTTATGTTTTGTATTTTTATAGGTAATGATGATGAAGAGACAATGGTATCGATATTAAAGGAATCATTTGCCTCTAAAGTGGAGGGAAATGTTTTGAATGTTTCTGAAGATGAAGATGATGAAGAATATGAAGATGTTGAAGAATGGATACTATTTTGTTTGTGGCTATGAAATGTTTATTGTTGGATGATTATTGTTATTTCTTCTTGTTGGATAATTGTTGTTTACTTGTTCTTGTTTGACTTGGATGATTATTGTTAACTTGTTTATTTCGATTATTTTTTGGGATTTGATTTGGTATGAATTATATTTAATGCATGTTATTATGCATGTTTTAGCCTTTAGTTTTGTGATATTTGGAACTATTATGTTTAGGTGATTATGTTTTTGTTAGATTGATTTAAATGATTGGGTGTAGTTTATATTTTAATGGATGCGTGTTATTTTATTTATGGTTTTATAAATTTATTTAGGTTTGTAATATTTGGATTTTAAAATATTATTTAGGTATGATTTGTGTGTAATTATTATTATTTTTTTGTATTTAGATGTTTCAATAAATGATTAGGAGACTAAATTTTGAAGAAAATATTTATTTTTTACTTTTTTTTTTTGGCAAAGCCCGCAGTCTGGCCTATTTATCTACGTATGGATATGGATTTCTAAAATTAGCCCCGTAAAAAATGAGCCCACCCGGCATGCGCGGTTCGATCCAGTTTGGCCCATTTGACAGTGCTATCTCTGTTGCTCCCCAGAAAAGTCGTTGTCACTGCTCACTAGAAAAGTCGTTGCTGCTGCTCAACTCATCGGTTAGATTTCATGTATCTAAACTAAGTTTTTTTTTTTTTGGTTGTTTTTTATGCTCATGATTTATAGTTTTAATTTTTTGTACAATTTATCTAGTTTTTGAATTTTTGAAATGCTCTTGAAAGTTTTTCTTAGTTTTAATTTTTGAATTTCTAGTTTTTTTTTTTCTTCTTTTGAAATGCTCATAATTTGTGTTCTCTCATTAGGCTTTTGTAATAAGCATTTTTGAAAAAAATTGAAAATGATCTTTGGAAAATTCAAGAACAGAGAAGTATGGTTTGTATAGAGAAATGAATGAGAGAGGGTTTTGTGGTGATGGGGAAATTGTAGAATCAAGTGATTTGTGTAAATCAACTCATTATGCATATCAAGTTTTTGAGACCATATGCAAATTTGTTTGATTTCTTGCATTTTCCTTGTAGATCCTGCTTGGAATTTTACTCCCTTTTTTATAAAAAAAAATTGGGATTTTTTATTATAAGACTTTTGCAAATAGTGATTACATAATCTACAATCAAGTCACAAGTCTTAATAAAGAGAGAGAGAATCTAGAATATACATCTTGTGTGGTTAAATTATGAGGTTGCTCAACTCTTGCCGATGGAATAAGGTTTTACGGACAAATGTAAATTGAGATTGTGAATAAACCTGAAGATTTTTTTTTTAACAATTACAAAATTGTGTTCCAAGCTTGTTTTCCCCCCTTAAATCTGGTTTTTTTTTTTTAAATACAAAATTCAACGGTATAATAATGGTTAAATGGTGTTTATATTTCTTGTGAAACAATATTTTACCACATTATAGGTTATGAATTCGAACTACCAATTTATAGCTAATAAATTCAAACTATGTATCCTCTTACATATAAATAGTGTATAGATACAAATTTCAAATTTGTTTAATCTAAAAATTAATACATTTTTTTATTATATATATATATATATAGAGAGAGAGAGAGAGAGAGAGAGAGAGAAGAAGATGTAGTTCGAACTTAGAAACCTTAATAAGGATTACATTTATCATCAAATTACTAGATAGACCACAAGTACTACTACTAATGATGATGATCATTTGGAGTTTGATAGTTTATATCTTGATATGAATGTGAGTATACATCCTTGAGATGAATGAGATATTTTACTTATTTACAAAGTCATATACAAGTTAATTTACTAAAAGACTATTAAAGTAGTTTACTACTTTAAGTTAACTAGTTTAAGTACTTTAAGTAGTTTACTAAAAAAATAGTAAATTAGTTTACTATTTTAAGTTAACTAATTTAAGTAGTTTAATATTATTCTCTTTTTTTTTTTTCTTATAGTTTTGTTTGTGAGGATTTTGTTGGCATATTCTCCATCATATGCACGAATGAGGTATGTGTTTATTTAGTTTAAATTCTATTTTATAGGGGAGCCCTAATTCTTTAATTTATATCTATAGTTTTATGGGGAAGCCTTGACTTTTTAACTAATATATATATATTTTTATGGGGAGCCTGACTCTTTAAGTGTATTTTATTGTTTAATGGGAGAGTCCAGACTCTTTAATTTTTGTGTTTGATTGATGTTATTGCTTATTTGATAAACTTTGCGTCTGGAAAATATTCATAATACAAGAAAAACTGTGCAAACAATTTTTCTAATCTTATAAAAAAAATTTAGATTTTTATGTGATGACTTACTGTAAAAATTAAAATGAACTATGTTTAAAACCTTATAAAATTAAACAAAATAACTAAGATTTTCAAGTATGTGTAACATTTAAAACTTAACCATTTTTAACAAACTAAGATTTTCTATAGTTTTTCTTTCACTCCATTCACAAATGATTTGTTAAATCTCATTGAAACTAATCATTCTTAGAAGTTATGAAAGTACCAGTCGTAGTTGGATATGTAGAAGAAAGGGCCCATGGTTGATGGTCTTACTAGTTAATTCATTTATGGGGTTAATTGTTTTGTTTGTTGTTGTCTTGATACAAATAATGGACGTGAAAATGAGATGAGGTATCCGTGTGCAAAGTGTAAAAACTAGAAGCATTAAAATAGCCAAAGTTGTGAAAGAATATCTTATTAGGCAGGGTTTTGTGCCTTTGTATCATAATTGGACAACTCATGGTGAAAAACTGTGGCCATTTGATGAGGAACACGTTCTTGCAGAATGTGCTGGTACAAACTGGTAAAATATTGGGATAGGAAGTTCTTGGACAATACTGACTGAAAGCAACACATATCGTGAGATGATATTTGAAGCAATCGGTCCAAATTTTCTCCTAAGGAAGAAACTAATTGTGAGAAGCACCTAATCCTGAGGCAAAAAAGTTTTATGACATGTTGAAAGTATTAGAGACACTATTGCTTGAAGGAGATGATAGACATACAGTTTAATCTGGGACTGCGAAGTTGTTGTATATTAAGTTTGATAACAAATGGACACAAAAGTCGTTTGATGATGTAGCATCATACTTCAAGGAGCATATGGCAATCGGCAATAATGTGGTCGAAGATTGGTATGCGACACAAAAATTGGTATCCGGCTTAGGATTGCCTACACAGGATTGATTTGTGTGTGAATAGTTGTATGCTTTATTAGAAGAAGGACTCTGTAAGACGGAATGAATTTTTTTTTTTTTTTTTGTGGTTTTGATCGATATAAGATAAGTAAGAAGAACGAAAAAAGAATAACAAACTGACGAAAACCATGTTTTATTTTTCATTAAATCCTAGATTGTAAAGAATGTATACGTCGAAAAAAACTGCAAGCACATGAGATTGCATTCTGAAAGCTCACAACACTTGAATGTGATGAGTCATAGAGACCATTGTAATTCTTGCAACTAATTCAAGGGATTAAAAACTAATAAAACCTACAACAAAGGTCAAATTTAGCTATCTCTTATAGTGCAGTATGTGAACATCCTTGTTTTGTTGTTACTATACAAATCCGGGCTTATCAAATATCACAAGAATTTATATGAGACTCAATATGGAGTAAAAATACCTTGCTACATTATAATTTTCATTAGCTACCATCTCAATCGCATGAAATGCACTTGAAGGATATAGTCGAAATATACCTGCCAACCATCTTCAATACTATTAAGATCGTCACCAAAGAACCTCTCAATATCCAAAGTTGAGACAAGTTGAACTCATTAGGCTGTTGGACTTTGGGTTCCCAAATGTTAATGGTTGCTTTTGCTCCACAGTACTTGTCCCCTTCAACATATGCTATAGCATGCTAGCCACCAAAAGTTAAAAGAAAAAATAGTTTAGCCATGAGGGAAAAGAATTTGGCCTTAAAAAAAGAAAAAAAAAGCAAAAGATTCTTCCATTATTCCTTCTATTCAGTATTCACAAAATAATGAAGAGAAGTGGAATACTGAATAGAAGTGGGTTTCCCAGTGATGACCACTTTGATTGAAGAGGTCAGGTTGTGTAAACTTGGGCTCTGGGATACTTCAATGTTTCTTCTTTCTATATCTTTATTCCCCTGATGATGAGTATAGTGTATACATGACATTTTACATTCATACATATGCCACAGCTGAGTGATAGGATTTTGTCCTCTCCTTAGGTCCTGTGGACATCTTATTCTCATAAAAAGCCCTTCTGGATGGTAGCTTGGCCTCGTTTGATGATTATCCCAAAATATAAAAAAAAATATTGTAGGCCTTTTGGGCCTTGAAATCTTCCCAATAATTTCATTTTCCAGCCTATTTTTCCCTATGATGAAATTGGACCTCAGCTGGAGAAGAGGTACCCTTTGACTGGGTCAAGAAAGACCAGGTCAGACCCGGGCCTGGCCACCCAGGATACCCGTTGGTGTCTCCCCATTTAACCCCTCTTTCTCTCCCTCGTTTCTTGTGCAATCGTTTTTCTTTCTTCTCTTGGGATTCATTCTTCTCTCTTTTCGACTGTTGGTTTTTCCCGATTTTTCTTCTCTTCTTCTCTGTGGTTTCAGCCTTGGCTCTCCGCCGCCCATCGGCTTCCTGCGACCATCAGCTTTCCTGGATCTTTGTTTGATCCTTTTTCTGTGTATGTTTGAGAGAGAGCCGAAAGAGAGAGAGATAGAGAGAGAGAGAGAGAGAGAGAGAGAGGGTGCACCGGTGACGGTTTTCCAATTGAGGTCCAGATCTGAGAGTCCGATCACTCCTCCACTTGCCGGTGACGCCTCAATGCGGCTCATCCATCACAGCCGCTGCTCGGCGTCTTGTCTCTCACTCGGCTCGTCACTGCTTCCGCCGACAGCCATTGTCCGCGGCGGTGGTAAGTTTTTCTCCCAATTTCTTTACCTTTATTTTACTATTAATCGTTTATTAATTTGTAGCTCTGGAGTTTTATTCTTTTTGTTTGCCGTGAGCAAAGAAGGCTGTATAATTTTTCTTGTTTCTTCCACTGTTATTTTTTCTCTGTTTTTTGCTTGTAATAGTAAATAGCTTTTGTAATAGTAATTAGTTTCTACAACAAGTGGTATCAGAGCCGCAGTTCAACTCATCGGCGCTGACAACCATCTACGATACCAGATCTGAGGGAACTGTTGAGTTCCTCAGATCTGGCCAGAGAAGTTTCTCCTTCACTCTTCCTTTATTTCAGTTATTTTTACTGTTTATGTTTTTTGTTTCTTCTCTCGGCTTTCCGCCGATTACTACTGCTGTTTTTGGTGTTTCGGGCTTGCTGCCGTTATCTGTTCTGTTTCCGGCGTGCCGCCATTCCGTCTATTTTTTTTTTTTTTTTGTTATTTTCTGTTGCTTGGTTTGCCGCCGATTACTATTACTACTCTTCTTGCTGAATTGTGTTTCTATTCAGTTGTGCTGTTTACTATTATTATTTTTGGTTTTGCTCCTGTTACTGTTCTATTTTTTGTTTTTTCAAAAATTACAAAACCCAAGCCTGGCTTGGATCTATGAGATTTCAAGTAATCTGTGTCTTGGCGCATTTTTCTGTTTTTCAAAAGTTTTTTATTATTATTATTTCCTCTGTTTTGTCTTTTTCTTATTGGTGGTAAGGCAGTTTTTTTTGCTGCTGTGACTCTCGTTATGTCAGTTCTATTGGTTGTTTCTTGGTTTTTGTGCTTCACGTTATTGCGCCATTTTTTTTAAAAAAACACACACACAGAGAACAAATCAAGAAAACTAAAACAAACCAACACCGTTTTTCTTGAAACTGTATTTTTATTTTTCGAAAATACTGGGCAGTTTTATTCTTTTCTTTCAAAACTTTTTTTTAAATCTTTCACTTTTCTTAGTCATTTAATTACACTTATTTGCCTTCGAAACATGTCGGTTCCAAAAATGAAACTGATAAGTTTGATGGCAAATCTGACTTTGTAATGTGGTGGAGGAAAATGAAAGCAGTTTCGGTACAAAATAAAATTCCACCCGCTATTTGTAGCCTTAAAGAGTATCCGGAATCTTGGAAGGGTGAAATTCTTTCAGAAAAACTAGGTGATGCTCACAGCTGCCTCACCTTGCATTTAACTAATAATGTTTTACGAGAAATTGATGAAAAAGACAATGCTTTTGAAATTTGGACTAAATTGGAAAAACTATATTTGGGAAAATCACTTTCAAATGAAATTTATTTAAAAGAGCAGCTTTTCGGTTTTAAAATAAGCGGGTCTAAAACACTTTCAGAAAATATGGATGATTTAAATAAAATCGTTTTGGAACTTCAAAATGTTGGAGAAAACATCTCTGATGAAAATATTGCAGCCATTTTATTAAATGCCTTACCGGAATCTTTTAATGATGTTAAATCTGCTATTAAATATGGCAAATATGGTTTATCTCTTTCCGATGTTAAAAATGCTTTGAAATCTAAGGATTTGGATTTACAAAAAGAAAATAAATCTCAAGGCGAAAATCTTTTTGTGCGAGGTAGAGTTGACCGGAGGGAACCTCCTAGTCATTATTTTAAAAGTAAAGGGTGATCCAAATCATGAAAGAAAAATAAAGTAAAATGTTTTTATTGTGGCAAAGAGGGCCATATGAAAAACAAGTGTTTTAAACGGATTAAAGATGAAAAACAACGTAAACATGGTAAAGGGAGTAATAAAACCCATGATTTTGATTCAGATGGTAATTCTATGTTTTCAGAGGTTTTGTGTGTGTCTCTTCCTCCTTCATGTTCTGAAGTTGTCGATCATTGGATTCTCGACTCTGGTTGTTCTTTTCATATGACACCTAACAAACACTAGTTTTCTGATTTCAAACCATTAAATCAAGGAAAGGTTTTTGTGGGAAATAATCAAGTTTGTGATATTAAAGGTATTGGTAATGTTTTCATCAAAATGCATGATGGTGTGACTAGGAAACTCACTGAGGTGAGATATGTGCCCGACCTACGTCGGAATCTTATCTCTCTTAGTTATTTAGACTCGTTGGGTTTTTCTTTTAAATCTGAAAAATGGTATTTTACGTGTATGTAAAGGAAACCTAGTCATGCTAAAAGGTTTTAAACGAGAAAATTTATACATTCTTCTTGGTAAAACGGTTTGTAACTTCGCTGCATTAATTTCAAAAACTGTTCCTGAAAAAATTATGTTGTGGCATCGAAGAATCGGCCACATTAGTGAAAAGGGACTTTATTATTTACAAAAATAAAATATTTTGTGTGATGACAAAATTGATTCCTTGGATTTTTGTGACCACTGTGTTTTGGGAAAAAACACAAAATCAAATTTTCAACCAGCACTTACAAGTCTTCTGCAATACTTGATTATGTACATTGTGATCTGTGGGACCTAAAAGGTTCCAACTTATGGTGGTAATGTTTATTTCTTGTCTATTGTTGATGATTTTTCAAGGCATGTTTGGGTTTTTCTTTTAAAAACCAAAGGTCAAACTTTGAAAAGTTTTGTGAATGGAAATGTTTTGCCGAAAATCATTCTAGAAATAAACTAAAAACTATCAGGATCGATAACGGTCTTGAATTTTGTAACCGTAAGTTTTTTGATTTGTGTGCATCGTATGGCATTCTACACCATAGAACGGTTAGACATAACCTACAGCAAAATGGAGTTGCCGAAAGGATGAACCGTACCATTATGGACAAAGTTAGATGCTTCTTGTTTCTTCTGGTGTTCCAAAACCTTTTTGGGGAGAAGCTGTTAGTACAGCTGTATACCTCATCAATAGATCCCTATCTACAGCCATAAACTTTAGGACTCCTATAGAACTCTAGTGTGGTAAATCTCCTAATCGTTCCAACTTGAGAGTTTCTGGGTGTGCGGCCTTTACACATCAGAAGGAGGGTAAACTAGATCCAAGGTCTAGAAAGGGAGTGTCCATGGGATATCCTAGTGGGGTGAAGGGATATAGAGTGTAGTTAAAGGGTGAACCGGGGGTGAGGGTCGTTATCAGTAGGGATGTTATCTTCAATGAGCTAGAAATGCCTTGTCTTAAGGATAAACTCATCTCCGATAATCAACCGAGTGTTCCCACTCCTATTAGTATTCCTGTGGAGGTGGAGGTCATTTCTGAACCTCCTTTAGAATCACCCTTAGAACCCGAAACCAATCCAGTGATTCCTACTCAATCTAGTAGCATACTTTTTCATTTTAGTATTCTTGAAACCCCTGATCCTGTTTTAGAAGGTTCTGATGAGGAGACAGAACATCCTGAGGCTCAGGCTCAAGCCCTTAGAGATTACCAACTTGCAAGGGATAGAGTTCGTAGGGTACCTAAGGAACATCCTCGGTATGGTTACTCCTACATTGTTTCATATGCATTTGTTGTTGCATCTTATGTGGAAGAAAAAGAACCATTATGTTTTTCTGAGGTTTTGAAAAGCCCTAATTGTGTTTTATGGTTACGTGCTATGAATGAGGAAATGACATCTTTAAACAAAAATAAAACTTAGATCAAAACAAAAGTTAGTTGATTGCAAATGGATTTTCAAAATAAAAGAACCTGAGTCTTCTAAAGAATCTCCTAGATTTAAGGCCAGGTTGGTTGCAAAAGGTTTTTCACAAGTTGAAGGCATTGATTTTAAGGAAATTTTTTCTCCTGTCGTTAAATACAAAATGATCAGGATTATTCTTGCTCTTGTTGCTTTTTATGATCTAAATCTGGAACAACTTGATGTTAAAACCGATTTCTTACATGGTGATCCTAAAGAAACCATATATGCGTCAACCACTAGGTTTTGAGGTTAAAGGTAAAGAACACATGGCGTATCTTTTGAAAAAGTCCTTATATGGACTTACAATCACCCAGGCAGTGGTACGAGAGGTTTGACTCTTTTATATTGAAAATTTGTTTTTCTAAAAGCAACTATGATAGTTGTCTTTATTTTTCTAGTTCTAATATTGATTCTGCTATCTATTTATTGCTTTATGTGGATGATATGCTAATTGCTTGTAGACATAAAGCTAAAATTGATGATCTGAAATCCTTGTTGAAATCTGAATTCGATATGAAGGATTTGGGTATTGCCTCTAAAGTTCTTGGGATGAGTATTTCGAGAGATAGATCTGATCGTTCCCTATTTCTGTCTCAAAGCCTTTCCTTCAGAAAATCGTATCCAAATTTTCAATGCATCTGTATAAACCTGTTAGAACTCCTCTAGCAAGCCACTTCAAACTTTCTGACAAAACCTGTCCTAAAACCGAAAGTGAGAAAAGAGATATGGGTAATATTCCTTTCAGAATGGTCATAAACTCAGTTATGTACTCAATGATATCTACCTGTCCTGACATTGCTTTTTCTATAAGCCTTCTCAGTAGATTCATGTCTAATCCTGGAAGAGATCATTAGGCTGCTCTCAAGTGGCTATTGTGTTATCTTAACGGAACTTTAGATTGGGGTTTACATTATCACAATTGGTCTAATTTTGAATTAATTGGATTTGTTGATTCGGATTTTGCAAGTGATAAGGATGGTAGGAAATCTACCTCATCCTACTTCTTTACCCTAGTGGGTAATTGCATCACGTGGAAATCTCAACTACAGCCAGTAGTTGCCTTGTCAACTACTAAGGCTGAGTATATCGCCGCAACGAAAGCGATCAAATAAACCATCTAGCTTCAAGGTTTATTGAATGAATTACACTTTTTACATTCAAAAGCTATTATTTATACTGACAGTCAAAGTTGTTTACATTTATAGAAAAATCCAGTTTATCATGAACGAACCAAACATATAGATGTCAAATACCATTTTATTAGAGAAAAGGTTTCTAGTGGTTTAATTGACGGACAAGATTAGTACTGATAATAATCCTACAGACTTTGGTACTAAAATTGTAAACACCGACAAGTTTATATATTGTAGGGATTTCTTTCACTTAGATGCAGTTTGATTCACGGTAAGTTCAAACAAAGGTTGGAAAATATTGTTCGAGGTGGAGATTGTAGGTCTTTTGGGCCTTGAAGTCTTCCCAATATTTTCATTTTCCAGCCCATTTTACCCTATGATGAAATTAGACCTCAACTGGAGAAGAGGTGCCCTTTGACTGGGTCAGACCCGGGCCTAGCCACCCGGGCTGCCCATTGGTGTCTACCCATTTAACCCCTCTCTCTCCCCCTCGTTTCTTGTGCAATCGTTTTTCTTTCTTCTCTCTTTTCGACTATTGGTTTTTCCTAATTTTTCTTCTCTTCTTCTCTACGGTTTCAGTAGCTGCTCTCCTCTGACCGTCGGCTTCCTACGACCGTCGGCTTTCCTGGATCTTTGTTTGATCCTTTTTCTGTGTATGTTTGAGAGAGAGCCGAGAGAGAGAGAGAGAGAGAGCGAGAGAGAGAGAGAGAGAGAGAGAGAGAGAGAGAGAGAGAGAGAGAGAGAGGGTGAACTGATGACAGTTTCCGGTTGTGGTCCAGATCTAAGGGTCTGATCACTCCTCCACTCACCGGCGACGCCTCGATGCGGCTCATCCCTCATAGCTGCTGCTCGGCGTCTTGTCTCTCACTCGGCTCGTCACTGCTCTCGCAGCGGCCATTGTCCGACGTGGTGGTAAGTTTTTTTTCCAATTTCTTTACCTTTATTTTACTATTAATCGTTTACTATTTTGCAGCTCAGGATTCTTTTTGTTTGCCTTGAGAAAAGAAGGCTGTATAATTTTTCTTGTTTCTTCCGCTGTTATTTTTCCTCTGTGTTTGACTTGTAATAGTAAATAGCTTCTGTAATAGTAATTAGTTTCTACAACAAATATGTTGAAAATGAAAATGAAATTAGCACAGAATTACTGTAAAACAGAACACCAGAGAATGAAGAAAGAAAATGGAAAAACCTGAATTTCGTGATCTTTGAGGAAAGGATGATCAAAAGCTGGCTGGTGTGAGATGTGCACACAGTTAATGATATCCCCATCTGGGCTATATTCATCATTATAAAGAATGAATAAATATCAGATCTTCTGTATAGTTAAACTAATCACCTTCTTAACATCCTAAGAAATCTTTTTTATAAGAACCCAAAAAACCATCCATTCAACTTTCAAGAATGATCCGGACAGGAAATGGAAAAATAATAGCTCTTTCATTGCAACATTGTTCTTTAAAATACCCACAAAAGTTCCAACCATAATTATATAAGCACTGAATATAGTACCCTTGAACATTTATTGAGACACCTATGAGCTCAAAGACCAAAAAACAAACAAAGATCACACAAATAAGCTCAGTAGACAAAATGAAAGAAGAAACAACAGTAATTGAACAAATCTAAACAACTTTCAACTACAATAACATCTTTCTGAGTCATTAATCAAAAATTTTCTCATTGAAGTACAAGTTTTATTTACCCAGACATAGAAGAATAATCCATTTCAAGGAATACAAACAAAGACAGAAAGAGGGATAACCTGAATAGTTTTAATGGGAGGTTTGTTGTGCTTGTGTACATCCTGTCTCGCTTTGGAAGAATTAGAAGAACAACCGGCGTAACATATCAAAATTAGCCAACACAAAAAAAAAAAAAATAAATAAATAAAAAGCTGCACCATCAAATCAATTTCAAAAGGTTGGAAAGATTGAACTAAAAATTTCAATTTTGGTTATTTATCAAAATTCAATCTTTATCAGAATTTAATGAAGATAAAAAAACAAAGAAGCCTAGGGCTTTACCACTGTTGCTTATGACCTTGGTAGATGCTCCGTCATCTGACGGAGTACTCTCACGATCAAGGAGTGTGCCTCTTACTATATCTTTCTGCCTACATTCAACCATTTCTTTGGGGTGCTTTCTCCATGGACAATACCACCTTAAATCATTTTTTTAGTCTTCATTATTTACTCTAGTAGAAGAGCTGCAGTACCCATCAGACTGGTTTATGGTGAGCTAAAAGAAAGAGGGAGAAGAAGAGGACGTGCTTAAAAAAAAAGCAATGGAGAGAGAGAGAGAGAGAGAGAGAGAGAGAGAGAGAGAGAGAGAGAGAGGAGGGGAGAGAACTG